>OY728140.1:597030645-599441479 GCA_963277665.1 Viscum album
TTACCATTATTTATCACCAGTATTATCTTTTTATATTCACAATCATAATATCATAAATAATTTTATTCATATTCACAATATGAATTCTCCTCAAATCTTGATTGGTAGGTGATTTTCATATTCAATTATGGAATATATTTTTATAGATTGAATTCCTATTAAAACCACTATAAAGTATGATTATTTGTCTCTATTTAAATATCTAGGAGACTCAATAACCACTATTCCATGTTATATATAAATATTCATATTTGTATCTTCTCTGTAACATATGTATCAAATCAATAATAACACATCTATATGAATTCTCAATTAAATACCCAAAGCACTCAAGTCTAATTTAAATCCCCTATAATTTTATTCTACATTTAAACCTTTCATGACATGGTTTATTAAAAACTGCAATATTTCTATCCTTCATTATCAACAAGTGGTATATATGAAGTTTCATGCATATTATTGGACGTAGATAATCCTTCTTAAAATCCATGCATGCATTGTAGTATACATGATTATCGCATGTATAAATATCATATATATATTTTTGAGTTTATCATGACTTCATGTATCAAGGTTTAGGTCAAAAACCCTTTTCTTATTCACATGAAAAATGATCACACGATCTCACTTTATTCTTCATGAAACTATATCATGTGGATTTATTCTAATCAATCTATTCACATGAATTCATGCATTGATATTTTGATCTGATCTTATGGATTCTCCATAATACTCAGAACTTATCTTCTCTACTTACTTTCTTTCATCATAGGTCAGTTATATCCTTCTTATGGAAATTCATCTCATCTCTCCTCTAGGTAGCATGCATTATAACTCATGATAGCTTGGATATATGTATACTCAATATTTTTCAAAATATATAGTTATTTTCACTACCATATGAATCTAAAATTAGGTTAAGAACCACTTATCATAACTTAGACTTCATGTGGTCAGTAACAGTCCTTCATATAGTAGCTTGGGAGGCTCATGGTAGATCACGGACTCTTTATACAGTCATTATAGGTTGTTCATGTAGTAGCTCAATGATGGGATTCTTATAGTAGGTTTACCTACCATGCATGTATCATGGTCAATTGAACTAATCATGATAGATTTATCTTCATATAGTCAATTCATCTCACATGATTGATCATCTTACCATGCTCTATTCATGTTATGTCAGAAACTTTTCATGTGGTGGGTTGGATTCATGTTCATGCGACCAGTCTATCAGCCATAATTTTACAATTCTTCATGTAGTTACTTCATCAAATGAACTCATGGTCAATCCTTGGCTTGAACATGCAATCGATTCATCAATCGTACATCAAACTCAAATTCATGGTAACTTCTAGTTTTAGTGAACATGCTGATCATGAACCTAAGGATAAATATGGTAAATTTAGTGCCTCATCATTCCATTTTACTTTTTAATGATGGTTCAACAGTTACCTATGTATAATTCATCCCACACTAGACTTATGCTCACTTAGTATCAGATTAATTATACTCAACCCCTCATAATACACTCATCCATGACACTGGGATCGGCTCCCAATACACTCACACCACCCTACCTCTATGGTTTGTGCCTCCCCATACTAACCCACCAGCATCCCTACTCACCTATTCATGCACCCTGGTTGTCCTATGCATGCGCCATGTGTGCGCTTGTCTGCCTATCCACATGTTTTCCTCCACTATTCCCAATATAGGTTTCATAAATGACATAAATGTGTTAGTTATAGTTAACCCTCATGCCCACCTAGGTATTGGTTGGACCTAGGCCCTTTGGATTTCCCATGTACAATTTTTGGATAACTCAAATCCAAAATAATTAGTAATATAACTAAGTATGGGTGGCCCCCTTTTTCTCAAATATCACAATACTTTTCACCTTAATTCATTTCTCTAAAATTATAAAATTTATTTATGTAAATAAATATTTTTATATCCTTATCGTGATTTTCTTCATTTTGAACATTGTTCTTTCCTTAAATATCACTAGAACATGTTATCATCAATTAAATAATAATTCAACAATCATCAGATAAAAATTTCCACTTTGTTTTGAACTTATCCACTTCAATTATTCAAGCTAGTATCCACATTTTTTCTTTTCTATAGAACATAGAATTACCGCAATAATCTTACAAACTTACATGAATTATTTATCAAGAATGAAATCTAACGTATTTTCACAATCAGCTTCCTTAAACTCATATTGAGAGACATTAAAAACAAATGAAATTCTTATTTGGGAACTTTACCTTTGAATTTTTTTTAATACCATAAATCCTCAATAGAGATATGTTTTCTAAGAAGGATTCATTATTCTACCCATTATTAAAAACCAATTAAAAGTTCAATGTAAGTGTTTCTCATCTCTTATTCTTCCTTTCAAGGAATTCACATTTTGTTTCCCCCTTTTTCAGAGAAGGATGATACTACATGGTTCTCTTAAAAAAATATTCTTTAGTTGGTCTACTCTAAATCTACATGAGGTACCTCGATGTAAAAAATAATAGAGATATAAAAAAGGTTTTCTATGATGTCCATACACTACCATGCATCTGATATCATGCTAAAAAATTTATCATTTTTCAAGATAGAGGTTTCTTGAAACATATTATCATATACTCATGCACACTTTAAGCAAAACACATTAAAAGGTTTGATTTCAAGATACAAAAACCTGCCATTATCTCAAAATTTTATCAACAAAAACCCATAACCCTTCATATATTCATATAATATAGTCGTAATAAATGGTTATAAGTGTGCTACATATATCTTAACCTTAATATTTTCCAAGTCATCCAGAAATTACAAATTTTCTAGAAATACTATAATAACAGCTTTCTTCTTAGTTTTTCTCCCCCAAAATGGATACACTCATATCCTCCTTTAAATGGAGTATTATATTCACCAGTAATCCATGATAAAGCATTATATATGTTGTTTGAAGGTGATAAAACTCAATAATCTCCTTAAATTCCTAGCATGTTAGTTACAAACACATAAAATAATAGGGAATAAGGAGGTACCTCTTTATTTTTCAGAGGTGAATCTGGGTTTGAGAGTTTCCTATCATCCTTTCTTTCTTATTCTTTAAAATCTAATCATGGGATGTGATTTTTTCCTTATTGACATACTTCATAGATTTTGATCATATTTTCCTCCCATGAATTGGCTCCTTATACGGAATTTTTTTCTCCATCTTGGTTTTAAAGGAACCTCTTGTGGGTGAAATTTTAGCCACATGTTTTCCTTGATTCTTATAACTAACTTGTGTATCTTTCTATTCTTAGCTAATTGATCTATACAAAACAAGAACTCTTTCTTTGGTTTTCCAAATTCTTTGGGTTTCTCTCATGTCTTTTGTAACATCCTCAGTATTGTATGGTTTCTTATTTTTAGTTTTTTAAATATTATTTCTTTTCACAACATAAGAAATATTTCTTATAATTATAGTCATGAACTTATCAACTTTGTGACCTTATAGTACACATATTTTATAAACTTCTTGCAAACATCCAAATATTTTTTGGTTGAACATATTTGGTGTTGATCTGATCAGATATTTATTATTCTAAGTTTTTGTCCTTGGTTTCTCACCATAACCCCCCCCCCCATTTTTATTTCTTTCATGGAAAATACATATTGAACTATAAATAATATTCTTTGTGTGCATTCCTTCCATGACACCAACAAAACCCTTGGTATTTTGATATTATAGAATGATTTTAGATATGTCTAGATTTACTTTATTGTGGTACTGCTATAGTATAATCCATCATTAGTTTTGGGGTCTATGATATCTTTGAAATGTTCTACTCTCCCTTTGATGGGGAATAATTTATCTCATATTTATTAGCCTAAACCACTTAAAATTTGTTTTTAACACCAATATTGTAAGAAATAAAATATTTACCTTGTTACTTGGGACCTATATACTTACTAGCTTGAGAGGATTCATCTTTTACATAAAATGAATTTTTGAGGTCTTCTCTTGATTTTCTTATTTCATATTAAACAAGAAGAAATATTTATTTATTTATTCTTAGCTAGTTGTTCTTCCCATGTATCCAAATTATCCTTGAGATATTTCACCATCTTTTTGATATTGGTCATCCTAAATTCATTCTTCTTTCACTCATTTATAATATATTATTTTTCAACATAAGAAAGGAGAGTTATTTCATCAAAAACTTGACTTATTGATAATAATGAATCCTTTCTAATCATTATATTCTTCATTGGGAAATTTATAGCAGGGTTTCCATTACCATTACAATTCCAATACTTTGGTAATTGTTTACCTTCTCCTTTCACTTTACCCTTTCTAAACTTTCTTGAAATACGTCTAATGATATTATTGAAATCATTATTGGTGTCATTGGAATCTATTACCTTATTACTAATCATTTAATTCCTATTTTCTATATTTGATTCCTTTTGGATTATTATAGGTAACCTTATCTAATACCACTTGTAGTGCCCCAGGTCGGTAGACCACTATTAGGGGGGTGACTTGGTAGTTTATTTTATAAATTCTATTTATTTTAATTATACCACATGAACTTATTAATATTCTTTATCCACTAAATAGTACCTCATAACCTCTATTTTTTGTAATAGTAATGAGAGATAGATCATAAAATGACATTTACAAGGTTAGGTATAAAGAATAACTCCTATAAATGTTGGTTAGACACCCCAACATAGATTCTATACTATAATCTTATCATTAATTATGTTGAATTAGGTAATAAATAGTTATACACCTCAGTAGTTGATCCTAGTTCTATACCCTATCCACCAACTCTTCTACCTAGGTTGGTTATAAACCCCAAACATTCTTCTCTTCTTTGACTGGTTATACGCCCCAACCATGAGCCTCTTGAGAAGCTAGTTATACACCCCAAAAACAATCTCCTTCTCCTTATGTATTGATCTAGTAAAATAAAGATCTCCTTTTTAAGATGATCCTCCTCCATGAGCCTATAGGATTATTATTTCTCGTATAAAACTTCAATATCTTCAATGGATTATTTGAATAGGTATGTTGGTCATGAAACTTTGTCACACTAGATCTGGAATAATCTGGTTCTTCTTGGTCTTTGAATAATTAGGTGTATCTAATTTAGGGAATCTTGGATTTTTATCGCCTTCTTTATTCTATAATTTAGAGCATCAGGTTCTCTTGAGATGATATTCCAATATACACAAGATATCTTAATTATATCACTATTATTCATCACTTATATTCTCTTTTTTTATTCACAATAATAATATCATAAATAATGTTATTCATATTCACAATATGAATTCTCATCAAAGCTTGGTCAGAAGGTGATCTTCATATTCAGTTCTAGAGGATATTTATCTAGTTCTAATTCTCATTAAAACCTCTATAAAATCTGAGTCATTTTATCCATTTAAATCTCTAAGAGACTCAGTATTTACTCTTAAATTTGATATATAAATATCTACATTCTAATATCTTCCAAAAAAATCCACATCAAATCAATAATAATATGTCTGTATGTGTCCTCGGTTAAATACCTGAAGGGATCGGTATCTAATTTAAATCACCTATGATTTTATTCTACATTTAAATATTTCCTCAGATGATTTTTTAATAACCATAATATATATTTCCTTCATTATCAGTACACAGTATGCATGAAGTTTTATTAATATTCTTGGATGTGGCTAATTCTCCTTAAAATTCATGCAATTGTTACAACATACATGACTTTCACATACATAAATCTTATATATGTCTTTATGAGTTTCTCATGACTTCATGTATCAAGGTTTACATTGAAAACACTCTTCTTCTTCACATGAAAAATGATCACACAATTTTTCTATATTCTTCATTAAATTGTATCATGTGGATTTATTTTCAACAATTGATTCACATGCATGCACACATTTAGATTTTGGTCTGATTCTACAACTTCTTCATAATACTTGAAACTCATCTTCTCCATTGCCTTTTTTTATCTTAGGTCAGTTACAACCTTCTCGTGGTAAGTCAGATCATCTCTCCTCAGGGTAGCATGAATTAAAACTCATAGTAGATTAGATGTATGCACTATTGATCATTCCCAACACATATAGTTAGTTATCCTATAATATGAAAATCATGATAGGTTAATAACCACTTGTGGTAGATTGGACTTCATGTTGTCGATGACAATCCTTCATATGGTAGCTTGGGAGGATCGAGGTATCTCACATACTCTTCATAAATTCAATTAATTTTGTTCATTTGATAGCTTAATAATGGGATTCTTATGGTAGGTTCACCTACTATGTATGTATCATAGTCACTTGAACTACTCACGATAACTTCATCTCCACACAATCAATTCATCTCACATGATTGATCAACTAACTATGCTTTGTTTATGGTTGGTCGGAAACTCGTCATGTGGTATGTTAAATTCTTGTTCATTTGGTTACTATATTGACTATAATTTTTCACTTATTTATGTGGTCACTTCATTAGATAAACTCATGGTCAATCCTCAGCTTGAATGTGTGGTCGACTCATCAATCATACAATAGACTAAAATCCATGGTAGCTTCCAGTTTTAGTGCACATACAGATTCAAAGCTTGGGGAGGTAGAAAAGACATGGTTCACCTCATCATTCAATCAAAAAATTTAATGATAGGTGAACAATTACCTTCATAACATTTATCATGAATCAGACTTATGATCCTCCAGTCTCTACTTAATTATACTCGACCCCTCATCAGTTGTTTGGCCATGACACTGAGGTAGGCTCCCAACACACTCACACACACCTTTCTCCAAGGGTCTCTCCTCCCCGAACTGACCCGTAGACACCCCTGATCACCTATGAATGCACCCTAATTATCTTGTATGTGTTCTATATATTTACTTTCTTGAATATGCATATACTTGCCTCGCTATGCTTGAGCTTGATTCCCCCAATTCCATAAATGGGTTGGCTATGGTTGACCATCATACCCACTTAGGTAGTGGATGCACCTATGTCCTATGGCTGGACCAATCACATTTTTTGGGAAACACAAATCCAAAATACCTAGTAATATAACTATGTATAGGCAACCCCTTTTTTCTCAAAATAACACAATTATTTTCACCTTAATTCATTTCTCTAAAATTTAAACTTTCTTTATGAAAATAAATATTTATATTTCTTTATCATAATTTTCTTCATGATGAATAATGTGCTTTACTCAAACATCACTATAACATGTTATCATCAGTTAAATAATAATTTAACAATCATCACATAAAAATTTCCACTTTGTCTTGAACTTATCTAATTGAATTCCTCAAGCTAGTAGCCTCGTTTTTTCTTTTCCATAGAACATGGTAGTACCTCAACCATCTTATATACTTACATTAATTCGTTATCAAGTTAGATATCCAATTCCATTTCACCATCACCTTCCTTAAACACATATTGATAGACATTGAAAAAAATGCAATTCTTTCTTGGGAACTTCAATACTTTTGAAGATACATCCAGAACTTCTTCTAGATATCCTCCAAAACACTTTTAGGGTATCTCTCAAAGTTTAATAAACTTGATCCTAATTTTCACAACCACATAGTGTGACCTCACATTCCTTTATATTGTTGATAATAAGTATTAATTCCTAAATCCATATCTATAAGAAAAAGAAGACTTTAGAAAAACATCAATGTTACCCAATATACAAAGGGATATGACATAATCTCTATAAAACACATGTGTATTCATACCTATGTCTAGTATATATACCATATACAAGTATTAATAATCATATAAACCTTTTTTCTAAGACATTGAGTGACTATGGTACTTGGAGTATGTCAATATCATATATCCTACTCATATATTCTTGATTCTCTGAGTATATATTGACCATGTTCATGAATACATCACATGTTATTCATCGATGTGAATAAACACGCCACATTCCCCTTATCTAAATAGATAAGAACATTGTATTTAATTTATATAGGTATGGCCATACACTTCCTCAGTCTTTCTTAGTTGAGGGACCATATATTATAATTATCATAAAAGAGGACAAATCCAATCTTGGTTGAGCCTTAACTGATGACACGATCAGAAACACACCCAACCATCCTTAGATTAGATAAGCCTCAAGGATTGTGCAAAAAAGGTATCAAAGTATGAATGTTTTGATGATAAGTATATATACAACCTAAGGTTTGGGTATTTAATATGAAATGTGCACTACTAGAATATAAAATGCATAGTTTATGAAACTCCATGTGGTATACTTGGAGGGTCATCCCACACACAAAACTAATTTTGTGCCTTGTGAGTATATTTTTATATCTATATATGAAATCCTACCCATGATAAGCTTAACATTTTATCACAACTGATAATACTTCATGACAAACACTAGTTCGGGATGATACAAAGCCATACTTTGAGAGTTTAATTATCATTTCACTTCATACAATATATATAGCTAATGTGAAATAATGACAAAGTGGATACTATATTTTTATAACATGATACATTTTATATTCTTAAAATGTCATGAACCATCCCAAACTGCCCAAGGACCAAGCACCTAATATGGCCTATGATATCCCTAAGGTGTGTTCCCAATCACCTTGGGGTGGAAAAAGTTCCAAATCATCATACTTAACCAATGTGAAAATTTTCACCCAAAAAAATTAAATTAAACTAGTAGTGAAATTTACTGATATTCTAGAATGACCTATCTATGCGTTGGACTTCCATTCCAAACAAAAATAATAAATTTCAAGAAAAAAATTAAAAAAAGAAGGAGAATAAAATAGATATAATGAAAAATAAATTCCATTAGCTCACCACCAACTACCTCACACACAACAACGCCTTTAATTCAACATACTTAACTTCACTTGCATAAACACTACCAATTAAGTAAAGGGAAAAGAAGAATTGAATATTTGGTTGATGTGATAATGAAAACTAAATAAAAAACAACAAACTAACCTCCATGTGACTCCATGAGTCAACATCCAATCATAAAACAATAAATTCTCCATGGGCGGTCAAGAGATGAACCAAAACCTAAAATGTTAAGAGTCATGATCATAAAGTCCCAATAGTAATGCCAAATGAAACCACACCACATTAACTTACTTAAAATAAAAAATTTATTCAAGATAGTTTTAAATAAAATTTAGAAAACATATCTTTTCATTCCCTTCTCAAAATCAATTATGATATGTTTTCTTTTTTACCTTTTTGAAACAATTTAATTTTAAAGAGGGGTTTTAAAAAAATTAGATGAATAAGTTCATTATTAAAAATTTTATATAAGGGTTTTAAAATAATTTTCAACAAAAAAATAATTAGTTTCTTTTAAAAAAATAAGTGAAATAGAAATAAGGATAAAATGTAATAATAATAACAGTAGCAATAATAAACCAAGGGAAACAGAAAACAATAGCTTTACTATCATCTTAATAATAAAATTAAAGTAACCAATATAAGCAACTAGGTACCAAAGATCATGGAATATCCTAGTGTATCAGGTTAATGTCTAGAATAGTATTATATAAGATCCATCGTATCAGCATGTTTGATGAAATCATGCCTTCCTAATGATCAATCACACCTGAACTGGTCTAACTTAGGGGAAAATCCTAAAGAAGGGAAAGATCCATATTAAGGGTCACTAATTAGAGTATAATCCTAAACTAATGTATCATGCGCTCTTAGAAATTTCACAAGTCACTCTTGTTTATCATGACATACATAAAGTGTGGGTGATCCAATTAAATAATAAAAAATCATGGTGTAAAGATAGATATTTGTGTGTATTTATATATATAATTACACAAATAATAAGTATAAATAAGATCTCACTCCAAGAACCCCTAATGGAAATGATCCCCTTTTTATCAAACATATCACATGCTAAGGACAGAACCATTCTTTTAAAACAATAATGTGAGGGGTCATCAAAGGTGTTTTCCATTATAAAAGACATTTTTAAAGAGTTCCAACTGGTCCATCCAATCATACTTTAAAACCATAGTTTTTAAAACCATTTTCTCAATAATATGAAACCTTTAAAACACTTTAGTAAATGAAACATTCCATTTTAAAGACCAAGAACACCCTTAAAACCCAAGTAGTAAAAGTTTAAAGGCCAAAACATCTTTTAGAATTTTTAAATCCCTTTATAAAATCCATTGGATAAAATTTCCCAACACTTGGTGTGAGAGATTAATTAAAATATATTTTTACCATTTTTTCAAATTGATAAAATCCTTTGTATTCAAATGAAAATTAGGTAAAACTCAATTTTCCTTTCAAATAATCCTTAAACATAATTAATAATATTATTTTATATCTAAAACATTTAGTTAAATAAGAAATTGGTCATGGTTCTCAAATTTAAAGGATGATGAAAGGGGAAACCTACCTTAATTAAGTATGGAGATGATGAAACCCTAAATTACATAAGTAAATAGGCCAAAAAGACACTATGAACACCTTAGAAACAAGAACCAAAGCACATTAGAACTAAAACCCCACCAAGGGTTCGGCCAAGGTGATACACAGCAAGTGAGGAGGAGAAAAACATGAATAAATGAGATTAAAGAGTATGAGGAATAGGTGAGGACACCCTAACCTAAATAAATCTCATATAAAATTGAGGGAATAACACCTTGAATTGGAGGGGATATGGGGAGCATGCACAGGGGGTCCTTTCTAGTTCATGTTAAGGCATTCGTCCAAGAGGGGAGGGGTGAGGCCCGTGGGGTTTTATTTTTTTAGCGTATATTAGTAATTTAAATTTTTAATGATATGGGAACATCATATGATTTCCATATGGTTTACCAAACCATGCGCCAATAATTATTCCTTCATTGGACACACTAAGGCACCCACAAATTTTAGTTGTATGGTTTGGGAAACTGTGTGCCAATAATATGAAAGTCCACTATCAAGAAACAATCATAGGTGTATGGTCACTGCACGGTTTCTACTAACAATGCGTAAACCATGCACCTATGATGAAAATTTAAAGAAATTAAAAATTTTGAATAAGTTCGACCCAAAACCCAATAGTAGGATTAAATAAAATAAAATAAAAATAAAAATAAAAAAACTAAGGTGTGTCATGAAATATTTTAATAATACTAAAAAACTATACATAAGCACATGTCTAATCATATCTCATATGATAAAATACCAGATATTCCTTATGTTAACTAAACTTTTCAGGTTTTGTTAAACTCATTATATCTCTATTTAATTCCTTACACATCTCTATGTGACCATCTGATAGAACCCTCTCATAAAACTCTTTTAGTGAGTAAAATCTATGAAGAAACCTAGTTTGAATAATGGTTAGACTTAGGAATCATATTCCTAATTCCAAACTCCTTTAACACAGTATTCAAACTCTTTTACTTCACAACATCAAATGTTATGATGTTGATAGATTATATTGTCTACTTAGATCTCTTTATGATTTCATCCAAATCATCATTCATGGAATTTTTCTAACCAAGATTTTCATTTATGATCATTTGGTAATAAAATGTAACTTTTTACATTATTCTTTACTAGAACATCCTAAACTCATTCATGATAAAATTTGACATTCAATTCTTTATGGTAACTAAATGAAAATCTTTATATTTTTCTTTATCAATATACACTAAAATATTTTAGGATATTAAGTGAAATCCACTTTTAATTTGATAGGTTTAATAATTTATTTATTGTAATTAATCTTCTCTAAGTCCAAACATACTTCCGCTGGCATCTTAGAAACTATATTCTCTCTGTAATATCATTATAAGATAAAAAAACTCTTTCATATCAAAAATAAAACTTATTTAATTAAGTGGGAATGTATGAAAAATAAACTATTTTACCCATATCATGTATGATTTTCTTTTTATTTTGATCCTTATTCTGAAAAGAATAATTTATTCTTTAAAATATTCCATTTAAGGGTGGTAGGAACTCGTTCCCTCATATTTTAAAAAATATCTTGGATAAAATCTTTTATCCTAGATAAAAATATTTTTATATTTATCTTATTTTCAAGTATTTTATAGAATATAATGAATAATAAACCATTTATTTTAAAACAATCATCTCATATTTTTTATAACCATTCTTTTTAACAAACAACTTATCTTATCATACAAGAGAAATAAGATGAAAATGAACATACTTTATTATGATTTATCTAAGTTTAAATGATTCCTCTACATTCAACTCCATGATTCAGCAACCCTTTGATTCATTATCTGAATACAAACTACAAGCCCCATCAATTATTGTCTTTATTTATGAACTCTCATTTACTTACAATAGTTGTAAAATATACATCTAGTATTATATTACCATAAAAATCAAATAATTGGTGTACATAATATTAATACATGACTTGTGATCTCTATAGAGTTTCTCAAACCTATTATGGTATTCCAAACAATTACATCGTGTGGAAACATTCTCCTAATTTCTAGAAATCCCCTTGAAGTTTCATTTTCCTTCATTGGATTCTCAAATAAATATTTTATGGAATTTCAAACAAAGTTATCTTCTTCTAGTTTTAACTTTTACCCACTTGTACTAATGATACAACACCAGATCTTATACATCATATATAATGATCATTTATCCTTAACACTTCGATAGAATCGTGTAAACTTTTATAAAACTCAATTACATTTTTTTAATATTTCCAATGATGTTTATGAAATTAATTCCATATCTAGAATAATCCTTAAAGGAAACCTTTAGTCTCCCAAAGTCATAAACTTACTCGACTATATTGTGCACATTATCAGAGACTAAAGTTACCTTATTTAACTAGTATCTAATTCCTGTTAAACCTTAATTGAATTCATATATTCTTCTCATAATCATATAGATCCACTTATTGAATAACTTTAATAGTTGGTTGTCCAATAAGGTATTACCATTAACACGTATAATTCTTCTCACTTACTTAATAATGATTCTTAAGTTTATATACATGTCTAGGAAATTGATTCCAATAAGTTTTTATTTCTCAAGGACTAATATAAAAGTCATGTTTATTAGAGATGATTCCATTTTATCTATAACAAAAGTTTTTATCAGATGATTTTCATATTTTATATTTATTTGACAAGGAATTTTATTAAATGTTTACCCACTAAAATTGAAATTCCCAAAAGGACTGATGCAGATACCTGAGAGGGGGATGAATCAGGTGTTACCTATTTTTATCAAATTTCAAAGCCTCTTTAAACCTTTCATCCCATTCTTAATTTAGCCTATATTTTTGTTTAGTGCATATAGATCTATTTAATATTTTAACAAGAAACTATCAACCACATTAATGTAAGTAAAATAATAAAAGAGACATGCAGTGTTTCTACAAGGTTCGATACTAAGACCTACTCCTTACCTTAATTGGTTTTTCACCCCAATTAAGGATTATATATTATAATATACTATTAATTAAAATGGTTTTGGTGGTTCACATACCTATAATTATAGAGTCTCACTAGACTTACAAATTCAAGATTCTCTTAGGAATTATTCTAATAGATTCAAATTGTGTTCACAAAATCACACTGTGTTCTCCCTATATACCTTGAGTTGAACAGGTTTTATGGAGTCTGAACATATATAAGAAAGTGTTTCTTTGAATTTATTCTTATAAGAAGGTATCTTTTTATATATAATATTTCATTTCAAAAATTTAATAGATATCCTTCAACTCAATAGAAAATTCTTCAAATTCTTTCTGCTCTTCAAGAATAATACATACAACTTAGTCACTATTACAACTCAGCTTCACAGGATTCTAAAAAATATGATCATTTGTTTGGATAACTTCATCTATGAGATCATATGATCTTTAAACATATCATATCCTAACCATTCTCCAAGTTATTCGACACTAATAAATGAAATTGTATATAGAAGGTAAGCCTTGATCTATTTTTATTCTTATCACGCTTATGTAATAAGGGATGATGTAGGAATCTATTCTTCTTCTTTTACATTCAATGCCCACATGGTAAAACTTCTTATAACATAATCAAATACTTTTTCTTTTTCTTTTTCAATATATTTTTTCAAAATATTACACAACACAACACCACAACTCTTGGTTCTCAAAATTATAGAACATCTTTTTTTCTCTTTTTTCCTTATATTCATAGGTCACCAAGAATTAGGACAACCATTTAGGAATATTGAATATCCCCAACTAATTATATACCCATGATCTCCATTTAATTTATAACCTTTTTCATATGTGGGTTTTCCCACAATCCTTATTATTAATTTTTCCTCTTAAATGGTTGTCTCATAGGAAATTCTAGGAGTGCCCTTACTTTTCCTTCTTTTTCTTTCTCATTTTTCTCTTGGCAAAAAGTAATTGTTCTAGAGTATTCTAATTACCTCAAGATATCCTAATATTATCCTATCAAAATCTCAAAATACTCAAATGAAATCTATATATTGAATAATTTTACTTGGATACAGATAAATTATATAATAAATATAGATGCATCTTTTCATTATCTTCACTGATGGTAATACACATCAGTTCTTGAACTCATTATCTTAATATAAAAAATATTCCAGTATGTTCTACAAATAACTTAAGTCTTTTATCCTTTCTTCCTTATCTACTCATCTTTTTCTTTATCTCTATAACTTCTCAACCACTTCTCCTTCAAATTTATATTTACTATAAAGTATCAATATTATCTTCTTCTTCAAATAATAAATCTATTATATTCATATATATTTTAAAACTCAGTATGTAACTCCAAGAGGTATATTAATTATTACATTCTCATTATTTTCACTTATCATGTGACTTTATTTGATATCTCTATGAAATATACTACATTAAACTCATTTGAGAATATCTCAATATTACTATAGAATTATCACCATTAAATGGTCTTATTCATCTTACTCATAAGCCTTAATAATCAATAAGTACCCAATGGATGATAATGATGATAATGTATTGTATTTATTTTCAATGGTTTATGTAAAAGTCAATGAGTAAGTTTAAGGTGAAGTTTTTTATGGATGTTGTGGAAGTAATTACACCGATAGAACATAATTCAGATGGTGTAACCATTGGAAGTAGGAACATCATAGATGAAAGTTATACTACCAAAAGATGACACTAAGGAAGACTGGATACTCTAATCAGGTGAATATAGGATCTCTTGTCACTTAAATTAATGATAAGTAATATTGTTAGTATTGGTGTTAGATGAAGGGGGATTTTATAGAGATCATTCTATTTGGAAGCATCCATATACACCATATGATTATAGAACTAATCTTCATTTTTTTCATGACTAGTTTTGATGGATGAAAAAGAATTTTCAAACTCATATTGAATGGGATAAGTATGTTTCCTAGATGTAGAGATATATAAGTTAAAAAAGTAAATTTGATACTTTTTTAACTATTCTTCAAGTGAAAGACAAGTACTGAAGATGTTGCAAACACAATCCACAACAGTTTCCAAGTAAATGGGAGATGAAGAGTTCCCATTGAATGGTGAAGTTGGTATATGGTAAGATTAATGACCTAGATGAAGAGATTGAATATATGAGTTATTATTAGAAAATTTTTGATACATATGGAAGAAGATTACACTTATAGATGTACCATCAGAAGCTATAAGAATATCTAATGAAGAAAGTAAGCTGGAAAGGTAAAACCATTAGAAGATAATCAGTTAATAAATAAGAAACCAAGATAATCAAAAGGATGAACTGTATTGAAGAATTATAAAATTCACTATGATTGATTCGTGAGGAATATAAGTTAACCTTCACCTTATAAAGAGTTTCTACCATAAATATGTAAAAGGCATGAAGTGAATCATCACTAGAAGAAACACTTGAAAGTATGATTTCACCAAAAGATAAAGTTTCTAAAATAATATGAGAATCCTGGACTACTAAAGTGTTCAGAAGTATAAGTCTAGCGATGCATGTGTTGTTATCTCAATTACAGAAACATAACATTGGTGGAATATTTTCTATGATCCTAGTTGAGTTGATCAAATGATCAAGTAGATCAGAATAAGAAATAAGTGAGGTTGATGTTGATGACTTTAGAAGATGAAAATAAAGTAAGTACCGTATATAAAGTCATTCTAAGATAAATCAGTAGCAGTAGAAGAAGAAGTCAGATAACTGGAAGATGAGGTGCTTGAGAAGAGTCCTAAGCTATGTTTTATTAGAATATATAAGACAAAATTTGTGTAGGACTGAAGGACAAATCACTAGAAGTTAGTATAGTCATTCATACTGATAAAAATTGGTTAATGCAAATCCAAAGTATCATATGTAATTCAAGTAAATGACTAATCCAAAGTAAGGAGATGAGTAATCACAAATGTTTAGAATCTAAAAGTATCATATATTAAAGGATAATTAAATCAGAAGTTATTATGATCAGAAGATGAGTTAATTGAGATATAAGGAATTCCAGATGCATGAAAGCTAAAAGTATCAGATGTTGGAGGCTAAGTAGATTGGTGGAAAGAAGATGAGTTGAATCCAAATAAGCATAATTTCAGATCATCAAAAGCTATAATCAATTGAAATAATGATAATAAATTGAGTGGATTAAAAGGAAAAAAAATATAGTCGATGATCGAATATAAAAAGGTGTGACAGATGGAAACCAATCAAAGCATAAGAAGAAATCTAGAGGATGTTCAAATTACTAAAGGTTGGATCTAATTGATTTAAACTTAAGTAGATGAAGAACCATAAGAATACAAGAAACTTTTATGGAAATTCTTTAAACAAAATATGACCAGTAATTTCACATAAAAATTTTAAATAAAATCTATTGTGATGATGTTGAGATAAAAAATTAAAGTGATATATTTATGAAGAAATGTTTGTGATTCAAGTAAAGGTTTGTAGATGAGTTGGAGATTTTTAATGCTAAGTTTTTTAAAAGGATTTGACTAATTCAATCTCTAATGTCATTGGAAGTATTTGAAAGTTTGTTTACTGAAGACTTGAATTGGTTGGTAGTTTAAAATTAAATCTCATTCATCCCCCAAGATTATTAAAGGAATATCATATATATAAAGGAGGTAACGTCACTTGATAATGAGGGTTTTGATCTTCCAAAAATAAATATTGAGAGATTTACTAATTATTAATAAAAAAATTATCAGAAGTATCTGACCAAGAAAACTCTAGAAGAATAGAAGTGTTGAAGAATTTAGAAGACCAGAACTTGAAGTTCTGACTATTGAGTGAGTCCTTCAGATTTAGAATACTATAAGGAGGATAGTCGGACTGACATCAAGCACTGATTTATAGAAGTTCCATACATAATAGTTCCAAGTAGTGATAGATTTGTAAGACTGGTCTATCAGAAGTAGGGATAGGCCAATATGCATGTTAAGTACAATGTAAGTTTAAGAGGTAGTCAAAGATCCATCCATGGGAAAGTTTGAGGATAATTTTTTAAGACTAGTGGTTCTAGTATAAACAATGTCATCATTCCAATCAGGAGGTTGAAGGATATTTTTTAGGAGATATCTCAACCACATGTGTAGTATTTTTTATTTAAAGTTTAGTGTGTGGGGTGAACATTGTGGGTTAAGAATAATAACTTCCCATGATACTTGGAATTGAAAATAATATTATTAGTGTAAAATCTATGACTCAATGGGAATCAAATAAGTAAGTTCTCACATTGAGGTTGAACTGTATATAAATCCTTATGTGCTATTTACATTATATTATTTTCATAACATGAGGGAAACATGGTGAGGCATCGTACTTAAGATCTATACATTTTAACTAGTGATAGTGGTTCGATCAACTTAAAGAAAGGAATAATTTAAGTTGAACTTAATCGGTAAAAGTTTTTCACCCCTAATTCCCCCCCCCCTAGGGTTAATGATTTCCTAGTAATTTTAATTGGTATTAAAGATAGTGTTCTCACATTTTAAATATATAATTTTATTCTCAATAACTTTTTAACTATCTTACATGAAGAATGGATATACATAAGATATAGAGATTCATCTACCAAAAGATAATCCTGATTTGAAGGAAAATATAGATATTATTAGTGGAGGAAACATGGTGTCTTTATCCAAAATGTTAAAAAATTGGAAGAATAAAGAGGCTCATAAGCAGTAGATGTTATCCTCTCAAAAGAAGCATAAACAGGATCCACCACTACCGATTGTGTGGTAAGAATTCATTTAAATCTGATAAAATTAATCCTTTGGAATAAGTGTGTTATGGATGTAGTGATTATAAGTATTTTTAATATTTTTAATCATAAATCAAATATTACATTAAAATCTTCCATGTTGAAGTTCTCACATATATACTTGATTTTATCGAGGGGATTTTGGAAGATAAAGCACATATTGAGGATGAAACTGATTCAATGGAGTAATCATTTATTAAGAAAGTAAGTGAGTGTAAAACTCTCACTAAACTCATTGAAGGTAAGGAATACATTGTATTATATTCCTAATAAATGTTCAAACTTATATAAGAAGCATTATAAAGATTTTTTTTTTTTTTGAGAAATTTGGAAGTTTTTTAAGAAAGATTCAATACACTGAAAGATATGGTAGATGTCAAGAACTCTCAAATGGAAGTTAAAGTAAAAAAAAGAATAAAAGAGATAAAAATCACTATTTGAAGAAAGTAAGATGCGTGAAGAAATTTTCCAAAAGGAAAAAAGTATAAATATGAATAAAGTTAAAATATCTTGAAAACTAGAAGAACACTTTAAATATAAAATGTATTGAGTTGGAAATAAAATTAAAAAACTTAGAAGATTATCAAGTTGAATCTTCTCATAAAGCTGAGAAAAGAACCATTGCTAAATTATTTAAGGATTGAATTAATTCACAGAAGATAGAATCTTGCAACAAAAGAATATTTATGGGAGATACATATCCTATCATAGTAAAGAATAAGGTAAGCCCACATTCTGATTAATCTATATGCACTAATTTCTATACATTAAATAGTGTAGGTTGTAATTCCAAATAAAGTTGGTTGAATAAAGGTTTTAAGAAACCCACCTCTTCTGTAAAGGTGTAAGTAAGAAAAGAAAAAAGAAGGATTTCCCCTCAAGGTGTATGGGAGAAATAAGTTTCAAAAGAACCCTTCACTATCCAAAATTCAACATAATGAAAGAAGTTGAGGCTTATTAGATACTGCTGGTGATATGAAAAGTTTAGACACATGGCTATTGATTTTGTAATAATATACCAAGGTATGAAAAACAAAGGAGTCCAACATTAAGGTGGGGAATTAAAAAGTATGGGAAACTAAGATAAATACACTCAACCCTCACAGAAGAAGAAAAATCAGCTGAAAACCAATAGATTTTAATATCTTAAAAATGTATATGAAAATTGTGGAAGAAGAGGTCGCAATGATGAATAGTGATGGTTTACTTCTGTCAAGAACAACTCAGCTACTAATAATGGAAAGAGGCCTCAAAATCTAAAGTAAAATGAAAGAAATATATACTATAAGTCTACCTTGAGGTGAAAATAATCAGGAGCTACAGGGAAGGTTGCACCTAAGAAGAAAGTAATGGAAGATGTCATGTTTAAGAAAATATATTACTTATATGGAAGAAAATGTCACTTCATGGAGAGTTGTAAACTCTCCATGAATTTTCAATATAACATAAGTAAGTTGTAGAAACAAAATGAATCAATCCAAGAAATACATAGGCATATTGGAATGGTGGAATGCATCTCTGATAAATAAGTTAAAGTTCACTATAAGTTACCTTGGAAGAGTAACTCTAAGTTGCATGGAAGGTGTAAGTTAGTTGGTCACACTCTTAAAAAATGCATGACATGGTTACCCAAATAGGATAAGTTGCTAAATAACTAGAGATAAGCTTTGGAAGATACATGTACTATAAATGTTTCATATAATAATAATAAATTTGAATATGTTCTATAGGTTTACATGATTTTATGGTTAGAATGATTGGAGGAATAAAGAAGGTTAGAAGCATAATAAAAGAAGAATTTATGAGGATTGTTAATGTTAGTTAAAAGGAATTCTACACAAAAAGTAAAGAGTAAAATAATGAGAAATAAGTTCATGCCTCCTATAATGATTAATTCTTGGAAAGTTAAGGGTGAAGACATAAATAAAAATGAAGTTAAGGGAGGAGTTTATGGGTTGGGAAAAACTTCTCAACCCTATTTCTCTAATAGATGACAATGGAAGATCCAAATTATTCTTTATTGATCCAAATTATTCTTTATTGATCCAAAAAAATTATTAAAAAGGGAATTGGAGGTGATGTAATTTAGGGTTATCCCTTAAATGAATCTTAAAGGATTTCACCCCTTGAGGGGGATTGAAGTTTAAGCTGGTTATTCTGGAAACTTTATAAATCAAAGTAAAAAATTTATATTCTAGAAAACTAAATTGATCTAACACTGGATAATGGGAAATATAGTGAATTGGAGATTTAAGTACCCAGAAATACAAGCTCCAAATGATGAATATAAAGCTATGTATAATTAAAATTAAGAAAAAAATCAAATATAGTGTCATCTTTGAGGTACATTTTCCATAATCTATCATATTAATTTAAAAACATAAGTTTATATGCAATGGGATAAAATTTCTATTTTATGAAAAAGTTTAAATTATCTTAGAAATGGGAAGAAACCTACTTATTTGAATTGAATGTTTTTAAACCATTTATTAAGATAAATGTAGAAATAAGTAGCATAAAAATCTCTATAATTTTCCACTGGGAGATTTTGTGAAGTGGTATCACTTGTTGAAAATTTTATGGACAAATTTGGTGTCCAATTAAATTACTCTTGTTTTATATATCAATCATAGATAATGTAGACATAGAGAAGATTTATTTGAGGCTCATTTCTTTAAGCAGAGTGATTCCATTCTTACCTTAAGGATTTCAATAGTTTCTTTAGGTTTAATAGAAGATAAGGGTAGAAGATGAAAAAAATGATGAAAATACCTCACTAAAAGTTATTAAAAGAAAGAGATAAAAGATACTTTTAATTTATTTAAAATAAGGGGGGAAATATCATTGAATTTAGTGTTTTGAATAGGTATTGATAAAAAATAAAAAGGGGAGATTTAAGTTCTCAAAAAATAATGATGATGGTGATGATGTTGATATTGAATTTCTTGTCAATATTTTGTGTAAAATTCAATGATTAAGTTGAAGATGAAGTTTCATTTTGATGTTTTAGAAGTAAGTCCACCAGAAGAAAATACTCAGAATGGTGGAACCATCAAAAGTAGGAACATCATAGATAAAATTTATACTACCAGAATATAACACTAAATAATACTAGATGCTCTAATTGTATTAAGTGAGGAACTCATGTCACTTGAAGTAATTATAAGGAATGATTTTAGTATTTTTGAAAGGCACTGTCATGGGCGCTTTCAAATGATGTTCGGTTTCGTGTTACTTAGGTGCAGTAGAGTGGCTGACCAAGGTCATCTCTCAAAGGAGGAAGAAAATTATAACAGATTCTTAAAGGTATTATAAAAATAAAATAAAATAGAATAAAAACACTACTTTTAAGGATGGGGGGTTTTATTTTTTATAAAACTAGAATAATTTTTCTGGAAGAAGATTGCATTTTTTTTGTTTTTATTTTTGAAATGAAGTTCGATTAAAAATATACAACAAGAAGATGTTTTTTAGACAAGATTTAAAAGGAATAATCGATCTAAATATACCTCTTCACTCAATTATTTATCATTATCATTTAAATTAACATTCACTTAATTATGATCCCTTAATTTGTTAAATCCTGAACCCTACGAGAATTAACTTTACCACAAAGATGAAGTGAATTTTACCTTAGGCTAACTTCGGAACACGCAATCGCAACACCCTGCTTTGATTGATGTTATAAGGTTAGATTATGGCCAATGGTAAATTAAGGAACATTTACATTCTAAATAATGGGGATGAATTTTTTTTAGGTAATATATTTTAACTCTACAAACTTATCATGTGTGGTCTTGTATTACCAATTAAGTTTTCTCTCTCACAATTTAAACAAAACCTCAACCTCGCGTGTTTTTGTGTTAATTGTTCAATTTCTTTCTTAGTTTCTTATAATTTAAGAACAAAATTCATGGATCATATTATGTTAATTAAATTATCTCAATGATTTAAAATAATTAAATGAAGAGGGTAAAAGATATATCGATCACTAGAAAACTACTCTTCCATGGGTGGTGTGGTCATCGTGGAGACGTTTTGCATGAGCAAAGGATTGAAAGGGTAGAACTCAATCTCATCTACACTCTTGATTCCAACCCAATTAGGAAGATTTAGATAAGAATAAATTTTAACAAAACATAATAAAATAGAAGAAATAAAATAAGAACAAATAATTTTATTACACAAATGAAAACATTACAACATGATGAGGAGAAGAAGGCTCCGATGAGGGGATCCTTACTTCATGAGATACCCCTCTTAAAATGGTTGGATAATTTGGGTTAAACCAATTATCCTCTGCCTCCAATATCCTAATGCACTTCCCAACCCCTCCAAATGAGAAAACACTAATTTATAGAGTGGAGGGGAGGCTAGGTTACAAGTGGTTTCAAGTGTAAATGGGGAAATTCGGACAAATATTTTAATCCAACTTCCACCACCCATTTAACTACAAAACGTGTGAATAATATCTCCTTCCAAATAAATTATTTGTGAGAAATTTAATCCTATATATCCTCTCAAAATTTGGTCCTAATCCAAGCAAAGATAAATAAGTTATGGCCTAAATACAGAACTCATGTCCATTCTAGCGAGTCCATCCCACCATTGACTTAATGGCCCATTTACTTCATCCAAATGCACTCTTTAGCTCTATTTTCCTGAATAAAAGTTGTATAAATTAAGTTAGAAACACTGTTACAAAATTTTAAGTTCAAATAAGTCATATTAAAATATTTATGTGCGAAATACTACAGTTCATTTTAAAAGGGTAAAAATGGAATTTTCATCAAATTTTCAAATGAATGATCTAACCCCAAATATTTCATAAATTAATATATTTAGCACAAAGTGAGGAAAATATTTCATTTATTATTAATAAAATATTCAAAAAAATAGTGTTTTATCAACTCCCACACACTTAACATTTTGCACTCTTGGGAAAAACCCCATATCAAGTAAACATCAATATCAAATCAAAACAAATTTTAAAGCACATATCCTTGAGATCCAACAATTACACACCATGAAACAAAAGATATCATGCCTCATAAAAAAACATTATTTAAAGTTTTCCATTTATATCATTCAATATATTTCCACTTCATTTATCCTCCCATGCACAAAACACTTACCTCGCCAGAATTTTCTCTTATCACACAAATGTCAATTTTTGTAACAATGTCTTTCTCATACAAACTCATACAAGGGTCACCATAGACTTGATAAATTCCAACATATCCATCCAATATGATTCAAGGACATATTTTTATCATGAGGACTTTTCAGGGTTTTTCTTTGGCTTTTGGTTGGTAGGATTAATATGTAAAAAATTTTGAGGCTGAATGATGGGGGCTTGACTCTTTTTGAAGAAAAAATTCATTAATCTAATTTTCACTTAAATATGGTATCCTCCTCAATCCCCATAACATCAATTCATATTCACCATCATGAAAAATAAATGAATGTTCACACTAATCAACATTTCAGCAGTAAAAATTTCAATCTTCTCAAAAATGATTTTCTTGAAAGCTTCAGATAGGCACAACTTTCTTCCTCTATTAGAAGCTCCAGAAAGGCACAGCTTTAGTTATCATGAAAGCTCCGGAAAAGGGAGAAATTTCAATATAATGATTTTCTTCAGTAGAAAAAACATCTCTTCAAAATTTAATTTTCCACCCAAAGTATCACAAAATGTGGTAGCACAACACAAGACAACTTCCCCCACACTTAAGTTCAACTAGATTATACAATTTCACTTCAAGAGTTGGTTGTATAGGTAAAATTGGCTTATAATGTGGCTAACCTAACAGGATGTTCATAGATTCAAAGGGATAAAAAGGATTAAATTTTCAAGGTATTCCACTATAAAAAATGATTCTTTGAAATAGGGGCTTTAATACCAAAAAAATTCCTCAATCATTTAAAACATAATTACCTCAAACCCTCAAGTTTTGACAGGAATAAATCAAATTATGGTTAAATTAAGAATGGTTTGGTTCTCTCAAGAAGTGAGGTGAATGTGAAGAATATGAAAATAATGGTTTAGAAGCCTCACAGGAAAGTGATTTCAAATATAAATATAGTGAGATGTGGCATGGGATTCAAAATTCAGAGTACTTTTCATGAAATTACTAAAGATTTGAACTTGAAACAAAGTTATTTTTAGCATTCATTTAAGCTCGGTTTCATAGGAAAAATTGTTTCACTTATTGATTTGGATTTCAAAATGGTTATGAGAATCATTTTAGCTCAAAAGTTTCAAAAACACATAAAAAACTAAAAAATAAACACACAAAATTTGAAAAATGAAATTTTTTTTTGAAAATTATTGAAAAATAGGAAAACAATTGAAATTACTAAACTAAAAGGTTCCATCCCCCACACTTAAAATATTTAATTGTCCTCAATGTGAACCCATTAGATGATATATGCACATGAAATGTATAGTTTTAAATAGTACAAAGAATAAAAAAGTGAAAGGGTTAGGAACAGCCTGATATGCTCAAGTGATGATGGGGTCATGTAGTTTGATGAAATCCACTACATCAGTAGGAAGTCCCTCAATGTATTTCTTCAAACGTTACCCATTGACTGTAAATCTCCTTCCAGTGTCCTCTTGTGTGATCTCAACTATACCATATGGAAAAACATTAGTCACAATATAAGGACCTAACCACATGGAACACAACTTACTAGGCATCATCTTTAGTTGTGAACTATAGAGAAAGACTTTCTCTCCAACTTGAAATTCTCTTTTCTGGATCATTTTGTCATGAGATTATTTTTATCTTTCCTTATAGAGCCTTTATTTTTCATATGAATATAATAAAATCTCCTCAAGCTCTTGAATTTGTAGCTTCCTTTGGATTCCATCTTGGGCCAAATCCATGTTGCATTTCTTTATAGCCCAATAAGCTTGATGCTCAACTTCCATAGAGAGATGGCACGCTTTCCCAAAAACAATCCAAAATGGGGACATACCGATGGGAGTTTTGTATGCTATCCTATATTCCCATAGCGCATCATACAAGAACTTTCTCCAATCCTTTCTATTTGGCTGCACAGTTTTCTCCAAAATCTATTTCAACTCACAATTTGAAACCTCAGTCTGGCCATTTGTTTGGGGGTGGTATGGTGTTGATGTTTTGTGTGTCACCCCATACTTCTGAAGGAGGGAATCCAAATTCTGATTGCAGAAGTGTATCCCTTGGTCACTGATGATGGTCTTTAGTACTCCAAACCTGCAAAAAATCAACACTTTGACAAAGTCCACAACAACATGAGAATCATCAGTCTTGGTGGCCATAGCCTCCACCCATTTGGTCACATAATCAATAACAACCAAAATATATAGGAAACCAAATGAACTAGGAAAAGTACCCATAAAATCGATTCCCCATACATCAAAATTTTCATATAATAGTATAGGTTTTGGGGGCATCTCGTGTCTCCTATAAATGTTTCTTGTGTGTTGACAACGTGAGCACGACTTACAAAACACATGGGCATCATGGAATAAGCTAGGCCAATATAATCCAGAGTCCAAAACTTTCCTAGCTATCTGTTGGGGCCCAAAGTGTCCACTACAAGAAAGTGTATGACAGAATTGAATAATAGACTCAAACTCATGATCAGGAACACACCTTCTAATAACTTGGTCACTACACGTGCACCATAAGTAGGGATCATCCCACACATAAAATCTAGACTCACTCTTTAAATTTTGGACTTGATTTTTCTTTAAATTTGCATGGATTTTGGATGCAACAAGGTAGTTCACTAAACCAGCATACCAAGGATGCATACCTGAGATGGAATAAAGATGCTCATCGGGGAAAGTGTCCCGAAGTGGTACCTGGTCTAAGGTGTCATCCTCTAGTGTGTGAGTAAGCCTACTCATGTGGTCTGCCACCAAGTTTTCTGACCCCTTTTTTCCTTTATCTTAATGTCAAATTTCTGAAGAATGAGCATCCATCGGATTATCTTGGGCTTTGCGTATGGATTCTTCAATAGGTACCTCAGAGTTGCATGGTCAGAAAAAACAACTACTTTAGATCCCAATAAATATGAATGGAATTTATCTAAAGAAAATATGATAGCAAGAAACTCTTTTTTTGTGGTTGTGTAGTTTGATTAGGTTGAATCTAGTGTCCTCGATGCATAGGTAATCACATGTGACTGTCCCTCCACCCTCTAAGATAAGACAGCTCCAACCGTGAAGTTGGAGGCATCACACATAAGTTCAAAAGGAATCTCCCACCGTAGGGGCTGTATGATTGGTGGAGTGGTCAGACACTTATTTAGATCATCAAAGGAAGTCCTAAAAGAATCATTAAACACAAAATCAGAATCCTTTTGAAGTAATCATGACATAGGAAGAGTAATCTTACTAAAATATTTGATGAAGTGCCGATAAAATCCTACATGCCCTAGGAAAGATCTAACATCATGCACACATGAAGGATATGGTAAGGATGAAATAATATCTACCTTAGATCTATTAACATCTATCCCATGTTTTGACACTACATTCCCTAAGACAATTCCATGCTCTACCATGAAATGACACTTTTCAAAGTTCAAAATCAGATTCTTCTCAATACAACGATTCAACACCTTTCCCAAAATACTTAGACATTAATCAAATGAATACCCATACATTATAAAATCATCCATGAATACCTCCATGAAGGTCTTAATAAAATCAGAAAAAATACTCTCCATGCATCTCTGGAAGGTACCTGGGGTGTTGCAAAGTTCAAATGGCATCTTTCGGTAGGAAAACGTGCCAAAGGTATAGGTGAATGTAGTCTTCTCCTAATCCTCCGGAGCTATAGTAACCTGAAAATATCCAGAAAATCCATCCAAGAAACAATAGTGTGTCTTCCCAGCTAGTCTCTCAAGCATCTGATCAATAAATAGGAGGGGGAAATAGACTTTGCGAGTGGACTGGTTTAGTTTCCTATAATCAATACACACACGCCAATTGTTTTGTACCCTCATCAGAACTAACTCCTCTTTATCATTTTTTACAACTGTAACACCACTTTTCTTAGGCACAACCTGAATATGACTCACCCACTGGGAATCTGAAATGGGATAGATTATACCTGCCTCGAGTAATTTTTCAACCTCTTTTTAAACAACCTCCAAAAGTTATCCTTTGTGGGTGCCTAACCGGTTTAGCCCCATCCTCAAAAATAATCCTATGCATGCAAATGGAGGGGCTAATACCTGATATGTCAGCCAAGGTCCACCCAATTTCACTAATGTTCTCCCTAAAAAGATTCAAAAGTTTTTCTTCATGTTCAAAAGGGAGATTGTTAGCAATGATAACAAGTAATTTCTCACCACTTAACAAGTATGAGTATTTGATATTTGGTGGCAATGGATTGAGTTCTAGTGTAGGGGGTGGTGTATAGATGGAGACATAGAAGGAACTGAAATGTGTGCATAAAGAGCATTAGTATCATAATATACATCATTAAAATTAGAGAATAAAGCATCAAATCTATTAGCATACTCAACAACTATGTCATAATTAGAGTTCACATGATCAAAATCAGAATATGATTCCATTTCAAAATCAAATCTAAGAGAGTCTTGTGCATTAGAAATAGGTGTGGAAGTACTCTTAAACATAAAACTAGAACCAATACTCATAATCTCCCTAAGCATAGAACAATCAAATTCCATGGGGTTTTTATTTAGTGGTTCAAAATGGGAGATAAAAAATTCAGAATGATCCTATGAGGGGTACTTCATGGAATCCATAACATTAAATATCACAATGTCATCCCCAAATTCCATGGAAAGTGTACCCTCATTGAAATTTATGATTTTTTTTCAGTTTTGAGGAAGGGTCTACCTAAGATAATGGGGGCATGAGAACATACCTGATCATCCTCCATGTTAAGAATGTAGAAATCTGCTGGAAAGATCATGTCTCTTACCCAGACAAGTACATCCTCAAGAACTCCCACTGGATATATCGTAGCTCTATTCTCCAACTGCACCACTACTCTCGTGGTCTTCAAATCACCAACCTACAAATAAGAGAATACAGAGTGAGGCGTCACATTTATGGAATCTCCCAAATCACAATGTGCATCAGAAAAGTGCAACTCCCCTCTGGTGCATGGGATGGTGAATGTCCCTAGATCCTTGTACTTTGTCGGCATTGCTAGAGTTGGTCTAATGAGTGTTGTCACATTCCTTCCAAGATTGATCCTCTCATTTCCCTTGAGCCCTATTCTATTGGTACAAAGTTCTTTTAATAATTTCTCATACCTTGGGATTTTCTTGATGGCTTCAAGTAAAGGGATGTTGATCTCCACACACTTGAAGGTATCCAAAACTTCTTTTTTTTTATCACCTCTTCAACCATATTCTTGGTTTGTACAACTCTATTTAGAAATACAAGGGGTTTAAAAGAATCATCATCAATCTTTTTCTTAACTTTATATTTCTCCTTGGATTTCTCATCAGTTGGTATGGAATGAGGCTTCTCTAGATTTGAGTTGAATCCTGGTGGAATGATAGGTGAAGATGTATCATTTGTTTGCTTCCCACTTCTCAATGTGATGGCACTGACATTCCCCTTGGTATTTGGAGTAGGTTGGGATGGTATATTTCCATATTTCTTACTTACTAGTTCATGGAGGCCAGTGGCAATCTGGCTCATTTGAGTCTTCAACTCCCTCAGCTCCGAACTTTGAATCTTCATCTCATTCTTTTGATTAAGAACAATTTGTTTCAAAAGGTCATCAATTTTAGAATCTACCTTGGATGGGGTATTCCCTTATTTTTGTATTGTTGATGTTTGGGTTTCAAATATCCTTTGGGGTTGTTGGAAACCCTTCTAGTAAGGCAGAGGCTGGTGGAAGTTTTGTTGAAAAGGGGGACTTTGTTATTGTACAGATCCATACCTCATGTCTGATTGATCCTTCCACCCTTGTTTGTATGCTGGGGCAAAGGAATCAAACTTCTTTTGGGGATGTGGTTGTTGTTGCTGCTGATATGGTCTCCCAGGAAACACTACTGCACAATCTTCTGTTTCTTGTAGTTGCGGGAAATATTCAATTGGGTGACTTGTCTCAGTGAAAATTCCAAAAGGCCTTGAAAAGGGGGGTTGGGATGTATTTTGAGACAATGCAATCTACCTCACCATAGTGGTCAATTATTCTAACTTAGTATCAATCAAATGACTTTCAAGAGAAGGACTTACCTGATGTACTCCTCAAACATGTGGTGTACCTTGGTCACCAAATTGTTAGTAGTTTTGGGCCATCTTGTCGATCAATGCACGTGTAGCTACTGGTTTCTTATCCACCAATGTTCCTCCAGCCACATCATTCACCATTCTCCTCTCCTTAGGTGTGAGTCCTTCATAAAAGTATTGGATGAGGAGTTGCTCACTGATTTGGTGATGTGGGCAGCTTGCACACAACTTCTTGAATCGCTCCCAGTACTCATACATTGACATACCTTGGGCTTTCTTAATCCCCGACATCTCCTTATGAATGGAAGTGGTCCTTGATGATGGAAAAAATCTCTACAAGAAAAGACATTTCAAATCATTCCAACAAGTTACATCTTCAAGTTTTAAATAATACATCCAGTCTTTTGTAGCTCCATTAAGTGAAAATGGGAATGCCCTTAGTTTGATTTGATCTTTAGAAACAATTCTTGGTTTTAAGGTTGAGAAAACCATATTAAATTCTTTAAGGTGTTTATTGGGATCCTCACCAGAGAGTCCATGAAATTTTGGAAGCAGGTGAATTAATTCAGAGGAGAGAAATGGCCCATGGATACAAGCTAAGGCAGGGAGAAGAGGACGTCGTGCTCGTGGCAGGAGTGGCAGCTCATCATGTCACAGCATGCGTACTCGCTCCCGGGGTTTTTGATGTGTTTTCTTTCGCATCTGTCTTTTTTCAGATTTTGTTTTATGATGTATCCCCCTTTTTGTACTTTCTTTCTTAATTTATAATAAGAGACCTTGAGTCTCCACCTTTAAAAAAAAAATGAAATGCAATTTGGTTGATAATTGATATCAGGTGAAGCCAATTATTGAATGGTTCTATTAAGTTAATTTCCATTATTTTCAGCCATTGGTTCTTCTTTTATGTTTGAATTTTAATTTCTTCCAATTTCAATGATCTTGGATTGGATTAATTCTTCTACTGGTTGAATTTCAAAACTTCCCGTAGACTGAGAATGTCTGATTCGAGCCCTAAGGTTGCGTTCAATCTCAGGGTTAAGATATAAGAGATCTTCAGGGTTAGTTCATGTCATAAATCAATGAAAGTTAAAAAGGAAATGAAGAAAATTAGACCATAATAAAAATAAAATAAGTTTGAGTTGGTCCGATAAAAATAAAAGAAGAGATTAAGAGAAAAAAAACTTAAGAAATGGAAAAGAAGAAATAAAGAGGATAAGAAAAGAATTAAATGAAAAATAAAACAAATACCTCTAATTTTTTGAATAAATTACTTGTCTCCCTGGAAACAGCGCCAATTTGAAACCCGATGTCGTGGGCACTTTCAAATGATGTTCGGTTTCGAGTTACTTAGGTGCAGCATAGTGGCTGACCAAGGTCGTCTCTCAAAGAAGGAAGAAAATTATAACAACTTCTTAAAGGTATTATAAAAATAAAATAAAATATAATAAAAACACTACTTGTAAGGATGGGGGTTTTTTATCATTTATAAAACTAAAATAATTTTACTGGAAGAAGATTGAATTTTTTGTTTTTATTTTTGAAATGAAGTTCGATTAAAAATACTCAACAAGAAGATGTTTTTTAGACAATATTTAAAAGGTTTAATCAATCTATCTCTAGATCTTCGATCAATTATTTATAATTATAATTTAAATTAATATTCACTTAATTATAATCCATTAATTTTTTAAATCCTGAACCCTGTGAGAATTAAATTTATCACAAAGATGAAGTGAATTTTACCCTAGGATAACTTCGGAACATGCAATCGCAGCACCCTAATTTGATTGATGTTATAAGGTTATCTTATGGTCAGTGGTAAATTAAGGCACATTTCCATTCTAAAGAATAAGTATGAATTGTGTTTAGGTAATATATTTTAACTCTACAAACTAATCCCATGTGGTCTTGTATTACCAATTAAGTTTGCGCTCTCACAATTTAAACAAAACATCAACCTTGCGTGTTTTTGTGTTAATTGTTAAATTGCTTTATTAGTTTCTTATAATTTAATAACACAATTCATGTATCATATTATTTGAATTACAGTAGCTCAATGATTTAAAATAATTAAATGAAGAGGGTAGAAGATATATCAATCATTAGAAAACTACTCTTCCATGGGTGGTGTGGTCATCGTGGAGACGTTTTGCATGAGCAAAGGATTGAAAGGGTATAACTCAATCTCGTCTCCACTCTTGATTCCAAACTAATTAGGAAGATTAAGAGAAGAATAATTTTTAACAAAACAGAAGAAAAGAGAAGAAATAAAAGAAGAACAAATAATTTTATTACACAAATGAAAACATTACAACATAATGAAGAGAAAAAGGCTTCGATGAGGGGATCCTTGCTTCAAGAGCTACTGATTCTCGCTCAAATTTACCCAAGAGATGAAGGTAGAATGGTCCTTGTAGTGTAGCTTGGGTTGTCGAATCCACAGAGACCTAAGAAGTAACCTATAGACACACACATTATATGGACTGTTTTTGGATATGAAGTGGCCAACTTGAGTTGATTTTAGATGGGTTTAAAGGATCACTAAAATATTTAAGTAAATTCAATTTAAAAGAATGAGTTTATCCTAGGTTATCGCTCGGGGTGGATTGGACGTATTTCCTTTTTAATGATTATAATTTCTCATATTTGAGATGGGTTTATTTAAGGAGATAAAACAACATCATCACTTACTGGTTTAATGCCTACACCCTTTAATACTAATAACCCATACACTTGAAGGATAAAATTTTTAAGCACTTCAAGGTAAAGGTTCGTATTAGCACTTGAAGTGTGTGGCCTTAAATTCAACAAGGACAATGGATTTTAAAAATCATCAAATAAAAATCTCAATTAAAGAAGTGATTATACATTAATGAGGTGATAAATAACATCCAATCCATCCCATTTATACTCTCTTGGATCAACCCATAAGTGGGATATCCCTCCATTGATCCCATGGTTTCAATGGAAGCGGAAAGTAGACTCATGAGGGAGGAAATGGAGAAGTAAAGAAAATAACAAAAAAAAATGATCACTCCACCGTTGTGTGAATAATTTCACAAGGTTTGGTGTGAATAAATTCACACCTTGATTCAATGGTATCAAAGTGATATGAAGAAAAATATAATAAGAGTATAAGAATAACTTTTCTTAAGAAACTAAAGTGAATTGAACAACTTACATGTGAAAGACAAATTTGAGACAACAAAATTGCAGCATAACATTACAATTGAACAAAGCATCCAATATTCTCAACTCCTCCACCACCACTGCCTTAAATAGGAATTTTGGAAGCCTTGGGTCGAGCCTCAAACAGTAAAAATCATCCCACTTGATTATGGTAGGCCTAGGGTGGTGGAAATCTTGTGGAACTTAGACTTTTCCACATTTGACCCGAGGTGGCAGCCATCTTTCATCCACTGAACAGACGCGCTTTTATTACCTTCTAGATGTCTGAATCAGAGTAGGCCATAGAAGAATAAAATGGATACCCAGATGTATCATAACATCCTGTAAAATATGGGCCCATTTGGAGTTGTATATTCGGAGATATGATCAGATTAGTGGGCTGTTTTCTGGGCCGCAGAATCTGGCCCGGAATTTTATCTCTAACTTGGGCCGCCTAAATGGACACCATGGAGGCAGAATTAGCATTGTATACTGAATAGTTATTTGTTCCTATACATTTCTTCAAGTATCCCAAGAAATTTGGGATTTATTGGGCCTGTATGTTGGGCCCCACATTCTCATCTGTGGCCTGATGTCTAATCTGACTTCTCCAGAATTGTTTCCTTTCATCACAAAATATCCCAATCTTCTTCCATGAATTATCCATTGATCCCTGAATGAAACATGTTCATATTTAAGTGTAGATAAATTTCCCAAAATATAAGATTAAAATATGGATAATTATATTCCTTAAAATCAAATTAATCATTGGGTACTTTAAATGATGTTCAAAAATGTACCACATAATAGTGCATTTTAAGAAGTAATTACAATCATAATGTGAAATGATGTTCAAAGTGTAAAATGCACTAAAATGGTGTTTATAAATAATAAAGTACATGAATATTATATATATTAACAATTAATATTAGCCTCATTTAGTGGCTAATCACACCCCACAACTTGAGTTTTGCTAGTCCCGAGCAAAATATATCTCAACAATATGAAATTCGAATTCCCTTTTCCAAAAACATTTTAATACACAATGATCACCAGAAACCCATATACCAAACAATCATGAAACCCATCAAAATATTTTAATACAAGATAGTTTCATAAGAATATCGCAATCTCAAGCCCATTCCTTTGTTCAAATTCATTTCCATATTTCATCCAATATCAATTAAGTATGAGGTTGTGTTGTGCATCACAATAGACATGGGGGTTCATCTTTATTCAAGGGGGAAATGACGGAAGCGCTAGGTGGAATCACATTTCAATATTAAGATGAGTATTCAAAATTTTTTTTGTATTATATATATATATATATATTTTGCAATTTTTCCAAGGTAATTGAAATTACACTCAAAAGAGTCAACCCCTATAACGAGACTTTGCTGATGACTCCCAGGCTCAAAGACCTTAGGGCACCAAGTGAAGCCCACATACTCGGGCATCATATCGAGTTAACTCAGTCAAAAACAAAATCAAATTACCAAAAATAGAGATAAAATTACTAACTCTGGGCCAGACAACTATGGAGTCACGATCCTCAAGTGCTGAAAGTCACGCATTAGGTCATTTCATTGCTCTACGCGCAATTTTTTTTAATTTTTTTTTTTTTGAATACTCATATTAAACTAAAATGATCACCAAACCTATTCTATTTATTTAGGGGACCCCATGAACTCAAACTAATACCCCACTATCCAAAGGGCGTGCATTGTGATCTTTTTTTTATTTGGATGAAAATTTAAACGATGAAATATCACATTGGACAACCATACTTTCCAAAATCTATGCTCATGAAATTATACAAGTATTAAAATCAGAATCAGGGAATGATAAATTATTTGATATTCAGTTTCAAAGTGTGTAATGTGTATTACCATGTTCAAAGTTAAAGGAATTTTTCCTTCCATTTACACACTTTTTTTTAAATCATTTTTTTTTCAAAAGCAATTTTTTTTTATTTCATCTCCCCCCCCCAACTTAAAACAACATTGTACCCAGTGTTTAAATAAAAGAAAATTTAGAAGGGGGTATAGGTAGAGAATGAAATTTTAAAAAAGAAATTGAAAATGAGGATCATGGAATGAAGTCACCTGGTGGTTGAAGTTGAAATTCTTGCCGCTCCAATTTAGTCCTTTGATATCCATGTCACTTGCCGAGTTCCCTAGTGGAAAAAGGAAAACAAACAAACAAAACAAAACAGTATATATATATATATATATATATATATATATTTATATAATAAAGTATAGCATCCCACCTTTTTATCACATAAACATTCATTACATTTTACAAAACTGGGGATCTTTAAGGTTTAGTGTCTTGGAAACCAGGAACTTAAAACATGAAAACATAAAACATTATTCTTAAACACTTGAAAGGCTTCTCCTCATGTTCATCCTAGGTTCATTACTGCATCTCATAACCTGGGGACATACATCAAAAGAAAGGGTGAGCAGAAGGCCTAGTAAGGGAAACAAGAGAAACATTTTACATGTGAACTTGAGATACTTCAATAAGGTCATGAAAAGAACTTTAAGGCATAAGAAAGAAATCATGAGGCATATCATAATAAAAATAACATTTTTCATAAATTTAATATGTGGATACATCATTTAACATAGACAATCATGAACATATCACCAAGGTCCATCCCCAAGGTGTCATTTGAAAATTACCAAGGTTATTCACCAAGATATCATGAAAATTGTAATCTCTAGTGGTTACATCATTACCCAATGCATTAGAGCGCTATCAGAATTTGCCTTTATTATCATGTGAGCCACATATATCATCATCAAACATTTCATAAATAACCCATATAGAATAAAATAAATGGGTTTCATTTCATAATCATAACATTTTAAAAACTGCTTTAAAGACATGATCTCTACGTCACTTTAAACCCACAGAAAGGGAAAGCGAGTTTCATGTATGTAAATCCCAGAATTTAAAATAGAATATTTTGATATATATTTGAATACCCATTTATAATAACTATTTTTGAGAATTAACTTAATAAAATAAATGAACTTTTAGAAAAAGAGGGAGATATTTTGAGACGGAAATTCTGCAGCATAAATGCTATGTTACGAGGTTTTAGAAAACATTGAAAAGAGAGGGGACATGAGTCAAACATTCATAAATGATCCATAAAATAGTAGAGGGACATAATATAAAGGATATATGAACATGGTAATGAAATTGTAAAGACATACCATTTGAAATGAAAAATATGGAAGGAAGACAAAAATTAGGTTTCTCTTATGAAAACCCCACAGCCTAACGGCGTCACTTAAACTTCAACCAAAAATGAATTGACAAGATCAAATAGGGTCTCTCATAATATGAACATAAGAGTTCAGTATGATATATATAGATATTATACCCCAACATAATAAAAAAGTAATTTTAAAGACTTGACATGAAAGTAGAACTTCAAAACTAGAAGGGTGAAAGAACCACTTAAAAATTTGGCAGCCTAACGGTGCCACTTAAAACTTCAAAATACTGAATTGAAGAGATCAAATGGGTTCTCTCATAAAATGATCATAAAATATCAGTATGATAGATATAGATATCATAACCCAACATAATAAAAAGGAACTTGGAAAACTTTACATGAAAGTAGAACTTTGAAAAGAATGAGAAGGGTGAAAGAATCCCCTTAAAAATTCAGCAGCCTAACGGCGCCACTTAAAAATTATTAAAACGAATTGATGAGAGAAATATGGGGTCTCTCATAATATGAACATGAAAAGAGAATTAATATGAATATAGAAGAACATCCTCCAACATAAGAACATGGAGTATAAAATAAATGACATAAAAGAGATTACTTGAAAAGAAAGAGAGAGGTTGGATCCCTTACCTTAAAACGTAACTCTTAAAACTCAAAGGTTTGGACCTTGACGGCTTGGGGGCACCATGGGAGGACTCCTTGGGAGGTAGGGAGACCATAACTTCGTTGGGGGAGAGTTGGGAGTGAAAACTAAAGGAGGAAAGGGTGGGTATTTATAGGGAAAGTGAGGGGACAAGGCATTAATGGCCAAGGGACACCTCACAAGTGCTTTTCTCAAAACCATGTGCTCTCCCATGGAATTTACCATGGAGTTAGGAAAAATGGGGCCCCCAATACAATAATTCATCACCTTTTTCCGGAAAACCCTTAAAATATCTCATGACATCATCATGACACAGTTATGATGTCATTAAACATATCGAAACCCTAAAACTGCATTTTTACTATTCAATGAAAAATTCATCTTTCTCAGAAAAATCCCAAAATTTCACCTTAACCAAATATTGATTCTCTAATTACATTTATGAACTCCATTTTATAAAAATAATTTTCTAAATTTTTTTAATTTAATTTTTAAATAAAACCATTATTCATCGAGAATTCATTTTTTTCAGAAAAATCCCCAAAAATTACCATAACATAATATCGATGCTCTGAGTTCAAAAATAAAGTCCATTTTATAAAAATAATTTTCTAATTATTTTTAATTAAATTTTTAATTAAAAAACACTATTCACTCGAAAAAACTAATACTTGACTAATAATTTATGAAACCGTTATTTACCCATTTTATTGAATCTCATTACTTAATCAAGGTGTCTAAATTATATTAAAACTTTCTTTAAGTGAGATTACTAATCCATTTGGACACATTAATAATCCTAATCATAAAATGACTATTCATAATTTACTATTCATCAACAATTAAGTTGATCTTATTAGACTCTAAATTTTGTACTGAACATAATTGTAGAAGACCATTTTTTGAAAATCATTACACATTTTTATTTATTTAAGGTTTACATAAACATTTTTAAAATATCCTTTCTCTAAAATTCATCAAAAATATGCATACTATATTTATCCGGACGTTTAAAAATTCATAAACTTCATCATAAGAAGAAATAAAAAAAATTATTTAAAACAAAGGGTTACACAAGGCAGTTACGGTCTCCTTACATAGCCCCTTATCACACCAGCATAGGACCTAAGTGTAAGGTGTGCTAAGGTGAGAGAATCTGAGGGAGGCTCGACCAACATCGCACGAGTAGTAATTTCTATCAGTTTGAACTTCTCGCAAAGGCGATTCCATTCTAGCTTCACACGATGAAGTTTGGCTTGGGTTTGGTCCAAAGTAAAGCCCAATGGTGCTACCTCCTTCCCAAGTTCTGTTAGATGGGCTTCGATTGGTCCAAGACTACTGGGTGAGGCCATCGAATCTTATTTCTATATTAATTAACCAAGATTACTTGTATTTAGAGACAATAATCAAAACGTTTAGTTCCCAGTGGTCATATTGACCAATGGTCATATAACAGTAAATACCCAACGGTCTCATTTTAATTATACTCATGTTATCAAATGAAACAGTTTTGTTGAGTATCAAAAATAAAATAACACACAAAATTAGGAAACAAGATTTATTCAAAATTTTGGGTCGTTACATAAAGAAAGTAAAATATAAGTATATATATAAAAATTATAGAATAAGGAAGCACAAAAGGTAATAGGTCAGTGGTAAACGTGCGCCCTTGTCTCCCTTCGGTCTTGGGTTTGAATCCTCACAGATTCACCAGTTGTGACGGGGTTTGCCCCATAACCTACGATGTGGCCCTTTTTTTTATTATTATATTTTTTTTATTTTTTTTTATTTTTATCTTTTAACCTACAAACACATAAAAATAAAGTAAATTAAACTGATGATACATTGTCTTCTTTTTAAATTTCTAGGTAAGGTATTACTCAAGGATCACATCACGTGACACGGATGAATATGGCGCTCCCCTTTCATACCCATCCATACTCATTATAGAAGAACAGGTCAACAATTTATTTTATTTTTATTTCTAAATATCAAAATGACTCATAAATCCTATTTAAAATATAAAGTTGATTAAAACAACAAAATGATTGGAAACTTTAAAACCATGGGTTACCTCCCATGCAACGCTTTATTTAACGTCGTTAGCCCGACCTGAACCCCACAACTTACCCAATACCAATTTTCAACATTTTAAGGACCCCATATTTCACCAATTCTACTAGGTTGAGATTGATTCTATGTTTATAATTTTTTTCGTGTACAAACCTATGTTCTATAATGAGTGGTAAAATCCAAGGAATATCAGGAATGGTTGATCTAGTTTCTTTTGTAGTCTTTCCAAAGACATTAAGAATCATTACTTATTTATTGGTTTCAAGATAATAAATTGTGAAAATTGAAAGTTTTTTTCTATCCTCAATTAATGGAAAATTGAGGGTGGATGGAAAGTCCTTTCATTCAAGTTTGGGTAGGCTAACACTTTCAGACATAGGTTGGAAATTTGAATCAAAATCAATTTCATTTTCAAAATTGCTCAACAGAATTGGTTCCTTTTGAATAGAAGATTCAACCACAAAATTGGAAAGATCAATTTTAGGAATGGGTATGGACTCAATGTTTGGGATTTCTCTCAATGGTTCAATGGTTGTTGTTTTTGAAAATTCATCAATGGAGTTATACTTAGGAGACTCAATCCATGATGTCAAATTATCCTCTTTTGAATCAAAAAGTTCAATTTCCTCTTGATTTAAATACCCTTAAACAATTACTTGATCCTATTTATCTTCCCCAAATCCAAAGGTTTTCTCTTTATTAAATTCATGAGAGTTTTGTGAGAAACTAGACACTTCACATAAGGTTATGGAAGGGATAGTTTATGTAGGGATGGGTTCCTCGAAATTTTTAATGCTTTGTAGTTCTAACCTCAATGATGAAACCTCAAAATTAATTATCTCTATTTTTTGAAACAATTTATCAAGTAATGGATGTGGATCATGATGGATAAGGGGTTGATCTGAATGGTCTATTCTAGGTGGATAATTAAGTTGTTGGAATTGCACAGGAGGGTGTTCAGATTGGCTTTGTGGGGATTGAAACTCATTATATGTTGAGATGTTTTGTGGATCATAGGGGTAAAAACAATGTGGTTCATTAGGTTATTGATGATCCCACATGTAGAAATTAGGATGGTCATTGTACATCACACATGGGGTTGAGTGATCAAAGTGGGGATAGGTTTCCCATGTTTGGACTTGTTCAAAATTGACTTCCATAGGAGTGAGGGGTGAGAAAAGAGAAGAGGGATGAAGAAAAAGAATTATAATGTCTAAGATAACTTACTTAGGTCCTAGGAAATGGCGCCAAAATTTTATTCTCGCTCAAATTTACCCAAGAGATGAAGGTAGAATGGTCCTTGTAGTCTAGCTTGGGTTGTCGAATCCACAGAGACCTAAGAAGTAACCTATAGACACACACATTCTATGGAATTTTTTTTTCTATGAAGTGGCCAACTTGGGTTGATTTTATATGGGTTTAAAGGATCACTAAAATATTTAAGTAAATTCAATTTAAAAGAATGATTTGATCCTAGGTTATCGCTCGGGGTGGATTGGACGTATTTCCTTTTTAATGATTTCAATTTCTTATATTTGAGATGGGTTCATTTAAGGAGATAAAACAACATCATCACTTACTGTTTTAATTCCTAAACCCTTTAATACTAATCACCCATACACTTGAAGGATCAAAGTTTTAAGCACTTCAAGGTAAAGGTTCGTATTAGCACTTGAAGTGTGTGGCCTTAAATTCAACAAGGACGATGGAGTTTAAAAATCATCAAATAAAAATCTCAATTAAAGAAGTTATTATACATTAATTAGGTGATAAATAACATCCAATACATCCCCTTTCTACTCCCTTGGATCAACCCATAAGTTTTTTAGCCCTCCATTGATCTCATGGTTTCAATGGAAGCGGAAAGTAGACTCATGAGGGAGGAAATGGAGAAGTAAAGAAAACAACAAAAATAAAATGATCACTCCACCGTTGTGTGAATAATTTCACAAGGTTTGGTGTGAATAAATTCACACCTTGATCCAACAGTATCAAATTGATATTAAGAAAAACAGAATAAGAGTAGAAGAAGAACATTTATTAAGAAACTAAAGTGAATTGAACAACTTACATGTGAAAGACAAATTTGAGACAACAAAATGGAAGCATAACATTACAATTGAACAAAGCATCCAAGATTCTCAACTCCTCTACCACTACTGCCTTAAATAGGAATTTTGTAAGCCTTGGGTCGAGCCTCCAACAGTATAAAGAATCCCACTTGATTATGGTAGGCCTAGGGTGGTGGAAAGCTTGTGGAACTTAGACTTTTCCACATTTGACCCGAGGTGGTAGCCATCTTTCATCCACCGAACAAACGCACTTCGATGACCTTCTCTATGTCTGAATCAGAGTGGTCCATAGAAGAATAAAATGGATCCCCGGATGTCTCCTAACCTCCTGTAAAATTTTGGCCCATTTGGAGTTGTATATTAGGAGATATGATCAGATTAGTGGGCTGTTTTTCTGGGCCGCAGAATCTAGTCCAGAATTTTATCTCTAATTTGGGCTGCCTAAATGGACACTATGGAGTCCTAATTAGCATTGTATCATGAGTAGTTATTTGTTCCTCTACATTTCTTCAGGCATACCACGAAATTTGGGATTCATTGGGCCTGTATGTTGGGCCCCACAGTCTTATCAGTGTCCTGGTATCTAATCTGACTTCTCCAGAATTGTTTCCTTTCATCACAAAATATCCCCATCTTCTTCCATGAATTCTCCATTGATCCCTGAATGAAACATGTTCATATTTAAGTGTAGATCAATTTCCCAAAATATAAGATTAAAATATGGAAAATTATATTCCTTAAAATTAGATGAATCATTGGGTACTTTAAATGATGTTCAAAAATGTACCACATAATAGTGCATTTTAAGAAGTAATTACAATCATAATGTGAAATGATGTTCAAAGTGTAAAATTCACTAAAATGGTGTTTATTAATAATAAATCACATGAATATTATATATATTAACAATGAATATTAGCCTCATTTAGTGGCTAATCAGCTACCCCTCTTAAATTGGTTGGATAATTTGGGTGAAACCAATTCTCTTCTACCTTCAATATCCTAATGCACATACCAACCCCTCCAAATGAGAAAAACACTAATTTATAGATTGGAGGGGAGGCTAGTTTACAAGTGGTTTCAAGTGTGAATGGGAAAATTCGGCCAAATATTTTAATCCACCTTTCACTTCCCATTTGACCACAAAAACGCGTGAATCAACTCTCCTTCCATAATGATGATTTGTGTGAAATTAAATAATAAAGCTTCTCTAAAAATTTGGGACTAATCCAAGTACGGATGAAGAAGTTATGACCCAAATACAGAATCCATGTCCATTATGGCGAGTCCATCCCACCATTGACTTAATGGCTCATTTACTTCATCCAAATGCACTCCTTAGCTCTAGTGTCCTGAATAAAAGTTGTAGAAAATTAAGTTAGAAACACTGTTAAAAAAATTAAGTTCAAATAAGTCATATTAAAATATTTATGCGCGAAATACTACAATGCATTTTAAAAGGGTAAAACTGGAATTTTCGTCAAATTTTCAAATGAATGATCTAATCCCAAATATTTCATAAATGAATATATTTATCACAATGTGAGGAAATTATGTCATTTATTATCAATAAAATATTCAAAAAAATAGTTTTTTATCAATGGATGAAGGAGGATTTTATGGAGATAATTCAATCCAAAAGTAGCCATATATATCAGAAAATTGTAGAACTGATCTTTATTTTTTCATGACTAGTGCTGAAGGATAACAAAGCATTGTCAAACTCAATTTGAATGGAAGAAGCATTTTTCTCAGATGTAGAGATTCAGAATTTAGAAAATTAAATATAATTTGTATTAAATTTTTCTTCAAGTGAAATAAAAATACTAAATATGTGTCAAAGTATTGTCCATAACAATTTCTAAGTAAATGGGATATTTAAGAGAACCCATTGAATGATGAATCCAACGTATGTTAATATTGAATATAAATGTGATAATATTAATTATCTAAGTTATTTTTAGTGAAATTATGATACATTTGGAAGAAGATTACACTAAGACATAAACTGTTGAAAGCTACAAGAAGATCTAGTGAAGAAATTAATCCCAAAGGTAAAACCATCAGATGATAAACAGTGAAGAAAGAAGAAACCAGGATAATTGAAAGGAAGAACCACATTTAATAATTGATAACATCCCTATGATTGATTATTGAGGAATATAAGGTAACCTTAACCTTAATAAGATATTTTTTCCACAAATATGACAAAGGCATGAAGTGCGGCATCACTGGAAGATATACTAGAATGTATGAGTTCATCAAAAGATAAATCTGCTAAAATAATATGAGAATCCTGAACTACAGAAGTATTCAGAAGTATAAGTTAGGAAAATCATGTGTTTTTATCTCAATAGAAGAAATATCACATTGGTGGAAGACCATATGTGATCCTAATTGATTTGATCGAATGATTAAGTCGATCAAAAAAATAAATAAGGGATTTTGATGCTGAAGACTCCAAAAAATGATAAGAAAATAAGTACAATCTTTAAATTAATTATAAGATGAATATATAGTAGAAAAAGTATAAGTCAAAGCATTAGAATTTTATTTTTCTGAGAATAGTCCTAAGCTAAGTTCGATCAAAATAGAGAAGACCAAATCTGAGTAGGACTGAAGGTCAAATCACCAAAAATCAAGAATGTCATTCATGATGATAAACTTTGGTTTATTTAAATTCAAAGTATCAAATGTAAGTCAATTAAAAGTGAATGATCTAAATTAGAGAGATGAGGGATCCCATATATGTAGAAGCTAAAAGTATCATATGTTGGAGCAAAGTTGAACAGAAGATATGATGATCAGAATATGAGTTGATCAAAATATAAGAAATCCCAAATACATATAATCTAAAATTATCATATGTTAGAGTAAGAGTTGATCAGAATAAATAAGATGATTTTAGTCTAGATAAAAATATTTTTAAATAATTGAAGGCTAGAATAAATTGTAATGATGATCAAAAATTGAGTGGATCAGAAGAAGAATCTGAAACTGATGCTATAATATAATAAAGGTATAGTGGATGGAAACCACTAAAAGAATAATAATAAAGTTAGAGGATGATTTAATTACTGAAGTTTATAGATGATTGAGTAGAACTGAAGCACCGGAAGAACCAAAAGGATCCAAGTAACTTCTACGAAAGTTCATTGAATGGAATATGTTGAGTGATTTCACATAAACATTGTGAAATCATATCTATTATAAAAATGATGAGTTGGATGTTCAAAGTGTGATATTTAAAAAGGAAAAGTTAAAATCTAACATATTCATAAGTATTTGAAAGTATATTGACCAAACACTTGAAGTGATCAAGAGTTTCAAATTAAACCCATTGTGTTCCCCACATTTATCATAGAAATCTTGGATATATAAAGAAGGAAACATCACTTGAGAATGAGGGTTGTGATATTCCAAAAAAAATATTGAGAGAGATGGTGATTATCAAGAAATATAAAGAGAGGAAGCATCCAACCAAGAACACTTCAAAATATCATAAGGGTTGAAGAAATGGGAAAACCAAAACAAGAAGTTTTTATGTATTGAGTGAGTCCTCCAGATTCAAAAGACCATAAGGAGGTGATCCATACTAACAACAAATTCCAATTTGTGTAAGTTATGAACATCATGGTTCTAGGTAGTCAAAGATTCAAAAGATCAGTTTACCAGAAATTGGGATAGGTTTACATGCATGTTAAGTGCATTGGAAGTTCAATAGGCAGTTGAAGATCTATCTATAAGGAAGTTAGAGAAGAACTTTTGAACATTGATGGTTCTAGTATAAATAATGAAATCATTCCTACCAAGAGGTATAAGGATATTTTTATAATATATCTCTAAATATTAGTCTACCGGAATCAGAGGTCGACATGCATGTTAAGTACATTGGATGTTCAAGAAGTAGGTGAAGATATATCTATGAGGAAGTTTGAGGAGAAATTTTGAAGATTGTTGGTTCAGTATAAATAAGGACATCATTCCTACCATGAGGTAGAAGTATCTTTTCAGGAGATAGATCAACCATATGTTTCATATTGTGGTTTCAGAGTTCATTTTGTAGGATGTACACTATGGTTTAAGGATAATAACTCCTCAAACCACTTGGAATTGATAATAATATTATTAGTGAAAAATTCATGACTTGATAAGATTCAGCACAATAAGAAGAAGCTTATCACATTGAGTTCAAACCTTATAAAAAAAAGTGTTATTTACTTTATATTATTTACATAATATAAGGTAAAAATTTTGAGGTCTCATACTTAAGATCTATACATCCTAACCGATGACATAGGTCTGATCAACTTAAAGGAAGAGAGAATTTTAGTTGAACTTAATTGATAAAATTTGATCGCCCCTAATTCACCCCCTCCCCCCCTCAGGGTGACTGCACAATCCCCTAGTAATCTCAAATCATAAAGAATAATACACAAATAGTATATTTTTTAATTCCAATATCTCTCATTTTTCCACTAGTTAAAATCATTTCCACACTGGAATAAGAATGCATGCATGATTTGCATGCATAATGGTTTTACAACATGACTTTCTATTTTTTGTTCTTCAATAACTAAAGTATCATAATATGACAATTGACTATGGGATCTATCAACTGACTTCATGTTTTAACTAACCATTTCATTATCAATAACATGTTACAACCAAGTAACCATATAAAGACTTATCAACCACATGTTATAATTGACTTAACATGCATTGATCAATTGTTACTCATCCACCAACCATATGTGGAAGTTGATTGACTAAGAGAATAGTTTAAGTGACTTCATCCACATTTCAATTGACTGTGAGAGTAAACTTCATATCAACTGCATGAATATCTTCAACAATTAAATTACACATCATCTATTTTTTAATTTTTACCCTTACGTAGTTTTCAAACAAGTAATGTTACCTTTTAATGAGTCGTTGTTACCTTTACGCATATTATAGATGGATTTTGTGTAGAACTAGTTACCTTTACATATTCTCTATATTTTATAGCTATATCTTTAAGTGGTACCAAATCCAATTCCATTAACGAATAAGTATGGACATCACCTTTCCATAATTACATTGAAAGTGACAACCGGACTAAGTGACAACAAATACAATCATCAACCCAATGGAACTTCGAACTCCCCCATTTATTTTGTTGTTAATTCTAAGTTTTATTTAGTAATTAATGTCATTATTCTCTAATTAATTGATAATGAATGAAAAGGTAGAGAAAATTTTATCCCCCTTAATGTATGGGCGCTCTCATTAACTTGAAATACCACTTATTCTCCCTATGATCTTCCAATATTCTTATAAATAGTAGGTGTTACTGATTTCCTACCAATGATCCATTGATTAATCACTCTAAGTCTACTTGGGAAAACTTAGTGTAGAAAACAAGATTTCATAACCTAGAAACCAAATTTTTCCATTAAATTTCTCAATGTAGTGGAAACTCAAAAAATTTATTTCTCAGGGGCTGTACAAATCATATTTTTAAAACATTTATAAAACTATGATCATCTTTACAAAACACATTAAAAAGTTCAAGTGAAAATAAACTCCTTCCCCCATTTCTCAGTTTAATTTCACTCCCTTTTAGAATCATATTTATTATAAATAAAAATTAACATTGGAAAGTGATAGTTATACCTCAATATTCAAATCTTAATATGGTTATCCAAAATTACAGATTTATGTCAAAGTGATATATAGCTAGAATCTGGCTCACTTTGAAAGATCCCACTTAAGGAATACACTTCATTACATCACCATGGATGTCTTTATCCAGGATTTAATTCCAATTAGTTATGATACTAGTTAAAACTGGATACCAATTAGAAATGAATACTAATTAAAATTTCACTCCAAGGTGATTTGAATTTATTCACCATCAATTCTCTCTTTAAATCACAACCATCAAAATGTGGTAATTAGGTGTAATTCAACACCTCCTCAGTTTTAGAATTGGTGATGAGACTTCTTTTTCGACTTAGTTGCATTTTTATTTAAATATCAAAAATATCTTCTTTTCTTCATGTTTGCATCCTCTTTAGCTTTCAATAATTGAACACCTTATGGTGGCATATATTTCTTCTTGTTATCAACTTTCATCTTAGATTTAAAGAACTTATTTTCTTGAGTTTTTATCATGGTTTGTCTCTTTGATGCTTACTCTAAGTTCCATACTTCTATTGGAGTTGGTGTCCTAAAACTAATTGTTTATACTTTAGATTTCATATATATCCATGGAGGTGAATATTTATTAAATACCTTATTACATATTTTTAATTATTTTGTGTGAATATAATGTAATAATGCCATATATTATGTGTCACATTGAAAGAAGCATAGGAGTTCCCCACTATGATGAGAACCTTAAAATGCCATAACAGTATTCTTAAACCTTATTCTATGGTTATTTAACATTATATGATGGGATGAATAGTATTTTGATGGTTATCTATGAGTACTCATAAGTACATGATACTTAATCTCATGAATTTTACACTTTGTAAACTCTAAGAAGGAGATTATGAGAATAGACCCGCCTGTAGGAAATCCACATGTTTATGTGCCATTGTATATTCCTATCTATGAGCATGTACAATGATCCTTATACTTTAATATTATTATTAATGTATTTCATGACTCACACAATTTGATTTGTTGTCATAAACCATGATGACATGTCACGACCCATCCCCCGGGGCCCGTGTCGTGACTAACCCAAGCCCGCCTTCCATAGGCCAGGGGCTGGCGACTAGCACCGAAAGGCGTATTCCCTATAACCGGAAAGGTATTGACTTTATAACCTATAAACACATGCAACCAAGCACACAACAAGATACGAACACAAGTCAACTATACAGCAAAAAGAGTGCTGAAAGTAAAAAGGGTAATAGTACAAGTACAACTGAAACACAATACAACTGAAGAAAAAGAAAGGCAGTTATTGGGTCATCCTCCAAGGTTCCTACCTGAAGGGTAGATATAGATCTCCTCCTCAGAACTCCACATATTCCCATCTTCTCTGCATACCGTCACGCGGTATGGTCCACCTTTGGGCCCCGTCTAGTCCCGGTACCCTCAGCCTTGATCAGTGATGTCCGTCGTCTGCACCAAACACAACAAGGTGCAGGCATATCCCATGCAGGGGTGAATATAATGATACTCAGTAGGGACCCCAAGACCCTCAAGGTATCACAAACTCCACCAAGGATAAACCACAAGGCATGAAATCAACTGAAAACCCTACTTAGGTATATGCCCATACATATACCTAAGTTATCAATTATACCCATCTCAATCATGAGGAAAACATAGAGTCTAACTCAAAGCCCAAAGATCAATTGTTCCACAAAGGAAGGAATACCACGAAAGTAAGTACCACACAGGTATTCCACACAGAATAATACCACCAAGGTATTACCACGAAGGAAATTACCACAAGGTACAGACTTAGCTCACACCAGTTATTTCTTAGGTACAGTAGTAGAGATGATTAGATGTAACTACTGAATCATCTTACTCTGTTAAGAGGTAGGCCTATGAAGGATCCCTAATCATTATCAGACCCACGTAGGATCGTAGTACATCATCATACCCACGCAGGATCCTAGTACCTCGTCAGTACGTCACCAGACCCACATAGGATCCTAGTACATCGCCAGTACGTCGTCAGACCCACATAGGATCTCTAGGTGTTGACCCACACAGGATCACTCGGTGCTGACCCACATAAGATCGTTCGGTGCTGACCCACACAAGATCGCTCGGTGCTGACCCACATAGGATCTCTAGGTGCTGACCCACACAGGATCGCTTGATGTTGACACACACAAGATCGCTCGGTGCTGACCCACACAGGATCACTATTCATTCTTCATGTTATAACCAGCTACTAGGTTCCCACACTAAGCTTGCTCATCTCCAGGAGGGTTCGATCCTTGAGCACTGGTTGATACTCCAACTGTCACGAATTTAATGACCTAATATTTTGAATAAATTTTGTTTCCTAACTTTGTGTGTTATTTTATTTTATACTCAAAAAAACTATTTCATTTAATAAAATGAGTATAATTAAAATGAGAATGTTGGGTTTCGATTGTTATATAACCATTGGTCAATAAGACCGTTGGAAACTAAATGTTACAATTATTGTCTATAAATACAAGTGATCTTGATTAATAAATATAGAAAGAAGCTTTGATGGCCCCATCCAGTAGTCTCGGACCGATCGAAGCCCATCTGACGGAACTCGAGAAGAAGGTAGCACCTTTGGGATTTGCTCTGGACCAAACCCAAGCTGAACTTCATCATGTGAAGCTGGAATGCAATTGCCTTCACGAGAAGTTCAAGCTGATATAAATCACTACTTGGGAAATGTTGGCTGAGCCGCCCCAAGATTCTGTCACCCTAGCACACCTTACTCTTAGGTCCAATGATGGTGTTATAAGGGGTTATGTAACGAGACCATAACTGCCTTGTGTAATCCATTGATTTAAATAAAAATTGTGATGTCTTCTTATGGTGAAGTTTGTGAATTTTCAAATGTCCAGATAAATATATTATGCATATTATTGATGAATTTTAGAAAAATGATATTTTAAAATATTTATGTAAACCTTAAATAATTAATGGCCTGTGATTATTTTCAAAAAATGGTCTTCTATAGTTATGTTCATTAAGAAATTTAGAGTCTAATAAGATCAACTTAATTTTTGATGAATATAAAATTACAAATAGTTATTTTATGCTTAGGATTAGTAATGTGACCAAATGGATTAGTAATCTCACTTAAAGAAAGTATTAATATAATTTAGGCACTTTGATTAAGTAATGTGATTCAATAAAATAGTTAAATAATTGTTTCAGAAATTATTAGTCAAGTATTAGTTTTTTCGGGTGAATAGTGTTTTTTAATTAAAAATTAAATTAAAATTATTTAGAAAATTATTTTTATAAAATGGATTTTATTTTTGAATTCAGAGCATCGATATTATGTTATGGTGATTTTTGGGGATTTTTCTGAAAAAAATGAATTTTCAGTGAATAGTGTTTTTATATAAAAATTAAATTAAAAGTATTTAGAAAATTATTTTCATAAAATGGAGTTCATTTTTGAAATCAGAGCATCGATATTTGTTAAGGTAATTTTTTGGTATTTTTCTGAAAAAGTTGAATTTTCGGTGAATAGTGAATTTTCAGTTTAGAGCTTTGGGTGTTTAATGACATCATTAAGGATGTGATAATTATGTAATAATTATGGTCGACTTATAAATAGTAAGATAAGGTATGAGGTGTCCCAAGTGTCTAATACCATGGGCAAATACCTTGGTCAATCCCATGGTTTTTCCAATACCACCAATAAGGTGTCCCTTGGCCATTAATGTCTTGTCCCCTCACTTCCCCTATAAATACCAAGCCATTCTCTCATCCTTTCCATTCCAAAATCCTCCTCAATGAAGTTCTGGTCACCTTACCTCCCAAGTAGTCCTCCCAAGGTTCCCTCAAGCCTCCCAAGGTCCCAAACTTCGAGATTTTGAAGTTACTCTTCAAGGTAAGGGATCCTACCTCTCTCTTTCTTTTCAAGTACTCTCTTTTATGTCATTTATTTTATGATCCATGTTCTTATGTTAGAGGATGTTATTTTATATTCACATTACTTTAATTTGTATTTTCACATGATGAGATACCCCCTCTTACTCTCATCAATTCATTTTAATAATGTTTAAGTGGCGTCGTTAGGCTGCCGAATTTTTTATAAGGGATTCTTTCACCCTTCTCATTTTCAAGTTCTATTTTCATATCAAGTATTTCAAGTTCCTTTTTATTATGTTGGGGTATGATCTCTATATACATAATACTATTATTTTATGTTCATATGATGATAGACCCTATTTGATCTCATCAATTCATTTTTTGAAGTTTTAAGTAACGTCGTTAGGCTGCCGAATTTTTGTAAGGGATTCTTCCACCCTTCTCATTTTTCAAGTTCTATTTTCATGTCATTTCTTTCAAGTTTCCTTTTTTTTATGTTGGGTTATGATCTTATATATCTATCATACTGTACTTTTTATTTTCATATGATGAGAGACCCTATTTTATCTCATCAATTCATTTTTTGAAGTTTTAAGTAACGTCGTTAGGCTGCCGAATTTTCATAAGAGAAATCTTATTTGTGTCTTCCTTCCATGTTTTTCATTTCATATGGTATGTCTTTAAAATTTCATTACCATGCTCTTATATCCTTTATATTTTGTCCCTATACTATTTTTTGGATCATTTATGAGTGTGTAACCCATATCCCCCCTCTTTTCAATGTTTTCTAAAATCCTGTAACATAGCCGTTATGCTACAGAATTTTCGTCTCAAAATGTATTTCTCTTTTTCTCAAATTCTTTTATTTTATTAAGTGAATACTCAAAGATCTTTCTTCTACAGGGGTATTCACATATATATCAAAATTTTCTATTTTAATTCTGGTATTTACATACACGAAACCTGCTTTCCTTTTCCGTGGGTTTAAAATGACATAAAGATCATGTCTTAAAAGCAGTTTTTAAAACGTTATGATTATGAAATGAAACCCATTTATTTTATGCTATATGGGTTATTTATGAAATGTTTGATTTTGATATATGTGGCTCACATGATGATAAAAACAAATTTAAGGGTGCTCCTTGATAGCGCTCCAATGCATTGGGTAATGATGTAATCTCTAGGGATTGAAATTTTAACGATACCTTGGTGAATAACCTTGGTAATTTTTTTTAATGACACCTTGGGGATGGACCTTGGTGAAACAGAAATGATTGTATAAGTTAAATTTTTTAGCCACATCTTCAAGTTATGAAATACATTATTTCTATTATGATATGACTCATGATTTCTTTCTCATGCCTTAAAGTTCTTTTTCATGACTTTATTGATGTATCTCAAGTTCACATGTTAAATGTTTCCACTTGTTTCCCTTACTAGGCCTTCTACTCACCATTTCCTTTGATGCATGTCCCCAGGTTATGAGATGTAGTAATGAACCTAGGATGAACATAAGGAGAATCCTTTCAAGTTTTTAAGAAGAATTTTTTATGTTTTCATGTATTAAGTTCCTGGTTTCCAAGACATTAAACCCTAAAGATCCTCGGTTTTGTATAATGTAATGAAAGTTATGTTATAAAAAGGTGGGATTCTATAATGAAGTACCACGAAAAAATATCCCAAAGGTCTTCCATGTAATAGGGGTCTCAACGCAACAGACAGTGCGTCAATCATACGTCTGGTCTGTAAGTTATTATCCTTTTAGTTCCGAGGGCCTAGTTGGATTTGTGTTCGATCTAACCCAACCGTACCCCAAATTTATCAGAATCTCCAGTGGGGTATACCAAAAGGATTGTCGCACTCCAAGGTTTTCGGAACCATGGACGGTTCGTCAAACGGATGTCTGGTACCAAAGTTATGTCCAAAAGAGAGTATAGGGTCAAAACTGGTCCAGGTCCGGTCCGACCCAACCCGACCCGGCCTCGGTCGACCTGGTTCAGGTCAACCCAGCCCGGCCCGTGCTGGGCAGTCCAGCCCGCTCGGTGGCCTGGTCTGGGCAGCAACCCGCGGGGTGGCGGGGCGGCCGCGGAGGTCGCGGGCAGCACGGGACCGCGGAGGTCACGGGGCGGCAGAGGCCGTGGGGGCCGCGGGTGATGCGGGGATGCGGAGGACTCGGGGTAGCAGAGGCCACGAGTGGCATGGGCCGCGGCATGGGGTGGCAGAGGTCACGGGCGGTGCGGGACCATGGAGCGGCGGAGGCTGCGGAGGCCGCGGGCGGCGTGGGGTCGCGAAGCGGTGAAGGTTGTGGGCGGCCTGGGGACACGAAGTAGCGAATACCGTGGGCGGTGTGGGGCCGCAAAATGGCGGAGGCCATGGAGGCCACAGTCCGGTAGGGTGGTCGTGGTGCTGCGGGGTGGCCACAGTGCGGCGGTCCGCCACGGCTGGTTGGATGACCATTCGTCCTCTCTGCGCGGCATGGTCGTGCGCAGTGCCTTCACTGAAGGCCTGTTCGGTCGACCGCTATTTGTTTGATGCCATGTCACAAATCCACCTTCTTCCATCGCAAATAACACACCATTCATGAAGAATGGAAGAGGGTTTGGGCCATGTTTGTTTTTCCCGCACCCTCCGTGTTAGAGTGGGAGAAAGCGGCTCAAGGGGGATGATTCAATGTGAGGGGAAAAATTAACATTGATCAATTTAAAACACACCCCTACCTTAATTTCTCATTGAAGTTAGAAGGGGTGAAGTCGGTGACGTTGTCATTTCCCTGATTGTTGGTTTGTTGTCATTGAAGATGTCCTATGTTGGTTGCCTCCGCAATGGGCTTCTGATCCGGCTCGGGGTTGGTTTCCTCTTTCTTCAATCTCCGGTGGTCGTTCTTCGTTGGGAGGTGTTCTTCATTAGAGAGGGTAAAATTTTATCCAAGTGATTTTCCAACACTTATCCCAATAAAATAATAGCCAATATAAATTAAATTAGGTTTTATTAATTTAATTTGAATTGGAACCATTAATCAAGAGGTGTTGGAATAATTAATAGGGAGGAAGTTCAAGAGACTTCTCCACATTAAATAGGGAGTTTAAGATTTTTCTCCATATTAAAGAAGGAGTTTAGGGGGTTCGGGTGGTCCCCACCCTTAAATTCAAATTGGGAGGTTTTGGGTTCGGTGCTCTCCACCTCCATAACCCATGTTGAGGGGTTTCAAGAATAAAAATAAAATGTTAAAATAATTTTATTTTTATTTTCCCAAGAAAAGTGTAAAACTAACTTTCACCCTCGACCTACTGCGGTCGAGGTGAATGTCTACTTAAGCGAATATCGGCGCTGCGAGTTCAACGGTGCCCTAGGATTTCAATTCCAAGAACTGATTCAAAAGTTATAAAAGCTTGCTTGTACATTTACTGAACGTACCCAAAAAAAGTTCAGAAATTCATTCTGGGTACACCGGGCCTCGGAATCACGCACTGTTAATTTTTGCAGACTTGTAAAATTCCCATATAATAAAAAAATTACATATAAATTTTGGGTCTTTACATTCTCCCAACCTCAGGGCTTTGCGTCCCTAAAAGCCACATCACAAAACTAGGAAAACAATTTGGGGTACTGAGCACGAATCTGAGCCTCCCGCTCCCATATGCTCTCCTGGAGGTTCCTATTCTGCCAGCGAACACGCACCAGAGGTATCGAACACCCACGGAGGACTTGCTCTTGTCGATCCTCAATATCTACTAGAACCTCCGTAAAATTTGCCCCATCGTCGACGTCCAGCTCACCGTGGTCGATAATATGAGAAGGGTCGTGCATGTATCTCCTCAGCTGGGATGCGTGGAAGATGTCATGCACCCAGTGCAACTGAGGTGGAAGTGCTAAGAGGTAAGCCACCTCGCCAAATATGCTGAGGACCTATAAGGGTCCAATGAACCACAGAGATAACTTGCCGCCTTGGCCAAATATCCACAAACCTCTTCAGGGTGAGACCCGTAGAAAGACGTGGTCACCATCCTCGAACTCTAGAGGTCTCCGTCTCCTGTCGGCATAAGACTTCTGCCTACTCTATGCAGTCTTCATCCGCTCCTGCTGAGTGTATCTGCTACAACATTTCCCTTCCCATGAGTATAGACTATCTCAAAGTCATAGTTTTGGAGGAACTCAATATAACTTCGTTGTCTCAGGTTCAAGTCCTTCTGTGAGAAGATACACCTGAGACTCTTATGATACGAGTAGACTCTAAAATGCCTTCCCATCAAGTAATTTCACCACATCTTCAAGGCTAAGACCACTGTTGCTAACTCCATTTCATGGGTAGCGTAGTCATTCTCATGTTTTCTCAGTTTTCAAGAACCATATGTGATCACTGCTCACTCCTACATTAGGACACATCCGAGACCGATCCATGATGCGTCGCAGTACACTACGTACCCTACGCCCTCCTCCGGAAGCCTCAAGATGGGGGCACTAGTCAGCCTCTGCCTCAGCTCATGAAAACTCCACTGGTATCTCTCCGACTACATGAAGGGTTTCCCATTCTTCATCAATGCTGATAGTGGTGCTGCAACTCTGGAGAAATATGGCACAAATCTCCGGTAGTATCCGAACAAACCCAGGAAACTTCATACCTCCGTCACACTCCTGGGTGGCTCCCAAGCAAGTAACACCTCAATCTTCGCTAGATCCACTGCAACTCTAGCCTATGAGATAACATGTCTCATAAAGTGAATCTATTGGATCCATAACTAGCACTTTGAGAGATTACCATAAAGCTGGTGCTCTCGGAGTGTGTCCAGAACTACCTGCAAGTGATAGGCATGCTCCTCCTCAGTAGTCAAGTAGATCAAAATGTCATCGATGAAGACTACTAAAAAGTAATCAAGGTATGGCTGAAAGATCCTATTCATGAGTCCCATGAACACTTCTGGAGTGTTGGTTACACTGAATGGCATAACCAAGAACTCGTAATGGTTGTACTGACATCTGAAAGTCATCTTTTACACATCCTCATCTCACACTCCGAGCTGATTATATCCAGATCTGAGGTCTATCTTCGAGAACCATTGTGATCCCTTCAGCTGATCAAAGAGATCATCAATCCTCAGGAGTGGGTACTTGTTCTTCACGGTCACCTAGTTCAAGTGCCGGTAGTCAACACAAAGCCTCAAGCTCTCATCCGCCTTCTTGGCAAAAAAAATCGGGGCTACCCAAGGGGAAACACCGGGCCGGATGAACCCTTTCCCCTGTAAGTCCTCCAGTTGTACCCATAACTCACGAAGCTCTGTGGGTGCCATCTGATACGCTGGTATAGATATCGGTGTCGTCCTAGGGTACAAGTCAATGTAAAAGTACACCTCTCTGCAAGGAGGTAGACCTGGAACATTATCAGGGAAGACATCCGCATACTAGTATACCACTACAGGATAGCTTGGAATCCCCACATCAACCACTCCAAGGGTAAGGCTAGCCAACTGATGTGTGATCGGTTTCACTCTTCTTCGGGTAAGTCCATCATGTGCTGTAAAGTCTCCCTTCTCACTGGTGAAGGTAAACCTGGTCCCATCCATGCAAAAACACCATACTTTGTGCCTAATATAGTCAATCTGAGCATGGAATGTAAATAATCAGTCCATACCCAAGATGATGTCATAAGACCTCGATGCCGCTACTAGGAGATCCCAGCTGAAGCTCTCGCCTCCTAGAGTAACCTCGTACTGCCAGAACCACTGCTTAATCGTCGAATCTGCTCTCGTAGGAGTCTCTATCCATAAGGATCGATCCAACGGCTCCATCAGAATCTCCGAGATCCGAAAGAGGGTAGTGGTAATAAAATAATGACTAGAACTTGTGCCCATAAGTACTGCAGCTAAGGTGGAGTAGACACAGATCGTACCTCGTATCATCTCCGGAGCGCTGTGATCGTAGGCCTCAGTTTCCTGGAGCTGAGCTCACCCATATCCTCCTACTCCCTATAGTCAGGGTGGACCTCCTGGTGGTGGCGGCGATAACATCTCGAATCGTCACCCACCGCCAGTTAGACGGCCAGCTCCTATGCCACATCTTCCTGCTCCCTGCAGACCTCCTCAGTCGAACCTCTGTCTCTGCCTCGTGTTGAAATTGGGTGCCCTAGACCCAACTTGTTTTGTACTTTGATTACTGTTACATGTATTCAGTTTGTTTTATACATGTATTTATCTTTCCATGATAGTGTAGATACTTCTGCATCCACTTTATTAATGGAAATGTCCTTAGATTACTTGTCGCATCAAATGGTTATAGTAGGTCCCAGGCAATAATGAGAACCCTGAGATGCCATGACAGTAATCTTAAAGTAACATCCTATGGTCCAGTTACATCATTCTGAAAGGACACAGATGATGTGTGACCATTAGGTGTTGGGGGCTCATAAGCATTGAGACTTTATCTCATGAATTTCGCACTTGATGATCTCTAGCTAACGAGATTATTAGGACAGACCCGCTTAATAGGAACACCACATGTTTCTGGTGTCATTGTTCATTCCTATCTACAGACATGTGTAATGGTCTCCTAACTTGAGATTATTATCAATGAATGTCATTTAATTACATACATTTGATATAAGACGAAAACCATGGCAACAAGTTGTGGTGAGGAAGTTTATATCGGGTACGTCATTAATGGCATGGCATTGATAGAATGATCGAGAAAGGATTTGTCACTTCCGAGTTTAGGAAGAGATATCTCGGGCCTGGTTGATTAGGATGGTTGCACCTTCATTAAATCCATGGCCATGGTAGTGGAAGGTAAGATCGTCCGGACAAATCAAAAAACAAAGTAAAGCAAATGAAGAATGATGACACTGAGTATGCATTCTTCTTTTATTAAGATATCGATGACAAAGAGATTAGATTACACAGACTGTGTTCGTGTGAAGGTAGTCGTTGCTTTGACTTTGCCTTATCTATATAGGGGCCTCGATGGGTTTCTAGACCCCGCTCTAGGTCGGTGATATTATTCACTACTATTGAGATAAGGGCCTAGAGGGTCACACACAACAGCGCTTTGACAATCTGCCCTATTCTGATGAATAGGATTATAGGGCTTGGTGGGCCCCACCACGGGGTCCGGGTATTATCCAAGTCCTATGGATCACCAAGTAATAAATAAATTCTTTTATTATTCAAGTTTGGAATAATTTGTTGAATTTATTTATAACATGAATTTATGAGTGATTAAGTAAATACATAGATAAATATTAATCGGACAGATATTTATATCTTGGGTTCGATAAATATTATCAGGAGGTGCGGGTCGAGTTAGACTCATGTTTATCACGTTATATATATGTATATAATTATATATATTTCAATTCAGTGATAAATAATAAATATTATTTATGGAATAATTTAATTTTTCATGAATAATTATTTATAATATATATCTAGTGAATGTATAATACACGGGGGTTAGGGAACCCTTACAGCGTATTTTAGATATTCCCTATATATATTTAAAGAGAGGATCTCCCCTTATGACTATTCATCCATTGGAATTGAGAGCCTCTCTCTACTATTGAGTTCTAGAGAGAGACTCTCTCAAACTAGCAAGTTCTTCAAGTTCCGCATTCACGGATCGAAGACGCTAGTTTTGTGGTGATCATCGCTGCGTCGAAGTGTGCATCGAATATCTGCGCTAGCACCCGGATCTTGACGAACGGCGTGCGTGCAGATTTGCAAGGCATGTGTGGATGATCTAGAGGGCTTCTTCATCAGAGTCTTCGAGCAACGATCGTCGGCGTCCTGCACGTCAATTCTGAACATGGTAAATGTTCAAGTTTATTTTTGTGCTCCTAAATAACCTTGCGAGATCCTCAGACCAAGCCGGGACAAGATCACTGGAGCTGACAAGGTTATGTCACTCCGGTGAAGCATAAAAATTTTAAAATCCCAGCCCACAGGCTTCCGCTGCGCAGTCCCGGAACCTTACAGTGGTATCAGAGGGAACGTAAGGTTTCTCAGGAAAGGGAGAAAGAGCCAATGCAGTCCTGGAATTAATACATACCGATGTATGTGGTCCATTTCTAGTAGAGGCAAGGGGTGGTTTTCTATACTTCATCACTTTTACCGATGATTATAGTAGGTATGGATATATCTAATTAATGCAGCATAAGTTAGATTCCTTTCGTTTCTTTAAGGAATAACAAAGTGAAGTAGAAAACCAACTTGGTAAGAAGATAAAAGCACTTCGCTCAGACCGAGGCGGAGAATATCTTAACCAAGCTTTCATTGATCATTTGAAGGAGTGTGGGATAGTATCCCAAATCACTCCTCCTTATACACCACAATGGAATGGTGTTAGTGAAAGGAGTAATAGGACCTTGCTTGACATGGTCAGATCAATGATGAGTCATACAACTCTTCCATTATCCTTTTGGGGATACGCCTTGCAGACGGCAGCATATACCATTAATCGAGTACTAATTAAATCCACAGATGGAATTCCATATCAGTTATGGTTTGGAAAGAAACACAATCTGACACACATGCATGTGTGGGGGTGCGAGGCATTTGTCAAGACTTTACCAAGTGAAAAATTAGCATCCAGAAGCACTAAGTGCATCTTTATAGGTTATCCTAAGGAAACTAGAGGATACAACCTATATAACCCTTTAGATAGAAAAGTCATTGTGGCAAGATACGCCACATTTCTAGAAAGGGTTCACATTTCTACTGGAAATAGTGGGAGCAAGGTTGACTTCGATGAAGTTAATGCTCTAGATGCACAAGAGTTGGTAGAGGAACAATCTCCACAAGAACAAATGGAAGAAGAAATTGTTCCTGAGACACAAATACTGCATAGGTCTACGCGAGAGGTTAGAGAACCAGAGCATTATGGTTTTCTTGTCACCGAGTCACGTGACACAATAATCCTTGAGGATGATGAACCTCTAACCTACAAGGAAGCAGTAGAAGGAAAAGAAGCTACTACATGGCAGGAAGCCATGAATTCTGAGATGGAGTCCATGTACCAAAATCAAGTTTGGATTTTGGTAGACCCTCCAGCTGATGTAAAGCCCATTGCTTGTAAATGGGTATTCAAGAAAAAGCTGGACATGGATGGTAATGTTAATACCTTTAAAGAAAGACTGGTTGCAAAGGGTTTCAGACAACGTCAAGGCATTGATTATGATGAAACCTTCTCACTAGTGGCAATGCTTAAATCCATCAGAATATTGCTTGCAATAGCAGTCTTTCATGATTATGAAATATGGAAAATGGATTTCAAAACTGCTTTTCTAAATGGTAAGTTGGTTGAAGACATCTATATGACTCAACCCGAAGGGTTTGTTAAGTCAAAGAATGCCAATAAAGTATGAAAGTTGCAGAGATCCATTTATGGATTGAAGCAGGCATCAAGATCATGGAATGTACGATTTGATGAGGCCATAAAAGATTTTGGTTTTGTCAAAAATGAAAGCGAGCCTTGTGTCTATAAAAAGGTTGAAGAGAATGTTATCGTTTTCCTAGTTTTATATGTTGACGACATATTAATCATGGGAAACGAGGTGCAAGTCTTACAGTCATTTAAGACTTGGTTAAATGAATGCTTCTCCATGAAAGACTTAGGTGAAGCAGCCTACATCCTAAGGATCAAGATCTATCGAGATAGACCTCAAAGGATGATTGGCCTAAGTCAAAGTACATATATTGACAAGGTACTCAAAAGGTACAATATGGAACAATCCAAAAGAGGATTGTTACCTATGTCACATGGTGTAAATCTCTCCAAGAAAATGTGTCCACAAACACAGGAGGAGATTAACAGAATGAGTAGAGTCCCTTATGCTTCGGCAGTGGGTTCTATCATGTATTCCATGCTATGTACTAGGTTTGATGTTGCCTTTGCTTTAAGCATTGTGGGTAGATATCAAGCCAATCCAGGAGATCTACACTGGACAGCTGTTAAAACTATCCTTAAGTACTTGAGGCGTACTAAGGATATGTTCCTGGTGTATGGAGGATATGAGGAACTAGTTGTGAGGGGATACACTGATGCTAGTTTCCAGACAGATCATGATGATATGAAATCGCAGTCAGGCTAAATCTTTTACCTGAATGGTGGTGCAGTGAGCTGGAGAAGCTCAAAGCAAGCTGTGGTTGCTGATTCTACAGCAGAGTCCGAATATATTACAGCTTCCGATGCAGTAAAGGAAGTAGTCTGGATACGTAGCTTTATCTCAGACATTGGTTTTGTACCTAGCAGTGTAGACCCTATTCCATTATATTGTGACAATACTGCTGCAGTGGTACTTTCCAAGGAGCCCAGGTCTCACCAGAGGACAAAGCATATTCTTCGGAAGTTCCATCTCTTGAGGGATTTTACTCAAAGAGGTAAAGTGACAATTAGAAGAGTAGCCACAGAGGACAACGTGGCAGACCCCCTGACTAAAGCCATTTCTCAGCAGAAGCATGAATCACATGTGAGAGCTAGAGGATTGAAACCTGTTAGCAGTTGGCTCGAGTGCAAGTGGGAGTGTTGAAAGTGGGTGCCCTAGACCCAACTTGTTTTGTACTTTGATTACTGTTACATTTATTCAGTTTGTTTTATACATGTATTTATCTTGCCATGATAGTGTAGATACTTCTTCATCCACTTTATTAATGGAAATGTCCTTAGATTACCTGTCGCATCAAATGGTTATAGCAGGTCTCAGGCTATAATGAGAACCCTGAGATGCCATTACAGTAATCTTAAAGTAACGTCCTATGGTCTAGTTACATCATTCTGAAAGGACACGGATGATGTGTGACCATCAGGTGCTGGGGGATCATAAGCATTGAGACTTCATCTCATGAAGTTCGCACTTGATGATCTCTAGCTAACGAGATCATGAGTACATACCCGCTTAATAGGAACACCACATGTTTCTGGTGTCATTGGTCATTCCTATCTACGGACATGTGTAATGGTCTCCTGACTTGAGATTATTATCAATGAATGTCATTTAATTATGTACATTTGATATAAGACGAAAACCATGGCGACAAGTTGTGGTGAGGTAGTTTATATCGGGTACGTCATTAATGGAATGGCATTGATTGAATGATCGAGAAAGGATTTGTCACTTCCGAGTTTAGGAAGAGATATCTCGGGCCTGGTTGATTAGGATGGTTGCACCTTCATTAAATCCATGGCCATGGTAGTGGAAGGTAAGACCGTCTGGAAAAATCAACAAAAAAAGTAAAGAAAATGAAGAATGATGACACTGAGTATGCATTCTTCTTTTATTAAGATATCGATGAAGAAGAGATTAGATTACACAGACTGTATTCGTGGGAAGGTAGTCGTTGCTTTGACTTTGCCTTATCTCTATAGGGTCCTCGATGGGTTGCTAGACCCCGCTCTAGGTCGGTGATATTATTCACTACTATTGAGATAAGGGCCTAGAGGGTCACACACAACAGCTCTTTGACAATCTTACCTATTCTGATGAATAGGATTATAGGGCTTGGTGGGCCCCACCATGGGGTCTGGGTATTATCCAAGTCCTATGGATCACCAAGTAATAAATAAATTCTTTTATTATTCAAGTTTGGAATAATTTGCTGGATTTATTTATAACATGTATTTATGAGTGATTAAGTAAATACATAGATAAATATTAATTAGACAGATATTTATATCTTGGGTTTGATAAATATTATCAGGAGGTGCGGGTCGAGTTAGACTCATGTTTATCACATTATATATATATAATTATATATATTGCAATTCAGTGATAAATAATAAATATTATTTATGGCATAATTTAATTTTTCATAAATAATTATTTATAATATATATATAGTGAATGTATAATACACGGGGGTTGGGAACCCTTACCATGTATTTTAGATATTCCCTATATATATTTAAAGAGAGGCTCTCCCCTTGTGACTATTCATCCGTTGGAATTGAGAGCCTCTCTCTCCTCTTGAGTTCTAGAGAGAGACTCTCTCAAACTAGCAAGTTATTCAAGTTCCGCCTTCACGGATCGAAGACGCTAGTTTTGTGGTGACCATCGCTGCGTCGAAGTGTGCATCGAAGATCCGCACTAGAACCCGGATCTTGACGAACGACGCGTGTACAGATTTTCAAGGCATGTGTGGACGATCTAGAGGGCTTCGTCATCGGAGTCTTCAAGCAACGATCGATGGTGTCCTGCACGTCAATTCTGAACAAGGTAAATGTTCAAGTTTATTTTTGTGCTCCTAAAGAACCTTGCGAGATCCTCGGACCAAGCCGGGACAAGATCACCAGAGCTGACAAGGTTATGTCACTCCGGTGAAGCAGAAAAATTTTAAAATCCCGGCCCACAGGCTTCCGTTGCGCAGTCCCGAAACCTTACACCTGGGCGGTCCTTCGACCGTCTGCTGATCATCCATACGGAAAGTTAGACAGTCACGTGTCGTGTGACCCTGCCCGCCGCATGCGTAACACTGACCTCTCATGGCATGACTGGATCTGCCTTGGGTGCCCCACACAACCGACCCTGAATCCTGTGGTCGTCCGCCTATAGGTCTAGTCCTTTTAAACCTATGTGACATCTGTCTACTTCCAGCTGCATAAGACTCTACTATGTGATGTCCGGTGGTGGGTATCACTGTTGGTGACTGCTCAGCAAGGAAACTCTCCACTAAGAGGGCTCTCTCTAACACCCCCGCCTGCGTCGGGATGCTAAGAGAAATCATCGAAGCCCTGATCTCTCACATGAGTCCCTGCTCGAAGGTCCGAGCCCTGAAGAATGGGTCCCGCACCATATCAGTGGAGTAGCTTGAGAGGTTAGTGAACCTCGCTGAGTAATGAGCCACAGTCACGCTTCCCTTCTACAGATGAAGAAGCTCTTGTATGTGTACTGTGCGAAGAGTCGCTGGAACAAACTCTGCCTGAAACAAGCTCTTGAAGTCTGCCCAGAGAAGTGTCACCTCATCATGCGCCTGGAGCATCAAGATTCACCATCTACCTGCTGTTGCCTGTAGAATACTAGAGGCAAGGATCACCATGAGATCGGCTGGTATCCCTACTAGTCGGAAGACTCTCACCACGGCCTCCAGTCAATCCTCAGCCGCCTATGGGTCTGTCTCTCCCCTGAACCTGGGTGGCCTCTAGCACTGGAACTCATGCAATGCGCTCAAGAGGCATGCACCCTCTGCTACTGGGCCTGGGGGAATCAGTGGCCCAATGGGTAATGGTACCGTTGGTGCCTCTGTCGGTGCCTCTACTGTAAGAGGGACCTGCACTAAGGCCTCATCGCTCGGTGGGCTATGAGTGCGTACTATATTCGGAACCCTAGAAGGTTGTTTGTGTGGAGGTATCCTGAAAATAAATAGGTGTGCCACGGTTAATAAGTTATAAATTGTGAGCTGACTCAAAGATATCACAAGGAAAACTCTTGAAAACACACATTCAATCAGTATTTTCATGCACTAAGTCAGAAATCAGAAATCAGGGTCCTGGTGTATGGATACATTGGTCGCCGCACCAACACTGGATTCCCTAAACTGATAACCACACTCACTACACTTAACACTATTTCCATTAAAAAGAAATATCATAGTCCTATGTTATACGGTATAACTGACTCCTCTGATACCAATTTGTCATGACCCATCCCCCGGGGCCCATGTCGTGACTACCCCAAGCCTGCCTTCCATAGGCCAGGGGCTGGCAACTAGCACCGAAAGGCGTATTCCCTATAACCGGGAAGGCATTGCCTTTATAACCTGTAAACACACGCAACCAAGAACACATCAAGATACGAACACAAGTCAACTATACAGCAAAAAGAGTACTGAAAGTAAAAAGGGGCCATAATACAAGCCCAACAGTAATAGTACAAGTATAACTAAAACACAATAAAACTGAAGAATAAGAAAAGACAGCTACTGGGTCATCCTCCGAGGTTCCTACCTGAAGGGTAGGTACAGATCGCCTACTCAGTACTCCACGTCCACCCTTCTCCTCTGCGTACAATCACATCGTATGGTCCACCTTCGGGCCTCGTCTAGCCCTGGTACCCTCAGCCTTGATCAGCGTTGTCCATTGTCTACACCAAACACAACAAGGCGCGGGCATAGCCCGTGCAGGGGTGAGTATAATGATACTCAGTAGGGACCCTGAGACCCTCAAGGTCTCACAAAATCCACCAAGGATAAACCACAAGGCATGAAATCAACTGACAACCCTACATAGGTATATGCCCATACATATACCTAAGTTATCAAGTATACCCATCTTAATCGTGAGGAAAACACAAACTCCAACTCAAAGCTCAAAGATCAACTGTTCCATAAAGGAAGGAATACCATGAAGCTAAGTACCACATAGGTACGCCATACAAAAGAATACCACCAAGGTATTACCATGAAGGAAAGTACCACAATGTAAGACTCAGCTCACACCAGGTATTTCTTAGGTACAGTAGTAGAGATGATTAGATGTAACTACTGAATCATCTTACTCTATTAAGAGGTAGACCCACGAAGGATCCCTAATCATAATCAGACCCACGAAGGATGGTAGTACATCGTCAGACCCACACAGAATCCTAGTACCTCGTCAGTATGTTGTCAGACCCACACAGGATCCTAGTACATCTCCAGTATGTCGTTAGACCCACATAGGATCTCTAGGTGCTGACCCACACAGGATCGCTCGGTGCTGACCCACACAGGATCGCTCGGTGTTGACCCACATGGGATCGCTCAGTGTTGACCCACACAGGATCACTAGGTGCTGACCCACACAGGATCACTCGGTGTTCACCCACACAGGATCGCTCGGTGCTGACCCACATAGGATCGCTATTCATTCTTCACGTCACAGCCAGCTAATGGGTTCCCGCACTAAGCTTTCCCATCTCCGGGGGGTCTGCTCCTCAATCACTGGTCGATACTCCAACTATAACGAAGTCCCATGAAGAAGTATCTCAAAGGTACGCCACGTAATAGGGGTCTCAATGCAATAGACGATGGGTCAATCGGATGTCTGGTCTGTAAGTTATTAGCCTTTTAGTTTCGAGGGCCCAGTTGGATTTGTGTTCGATCCAACCCAACCATACCCCAACTTTATCAAAATCTCCAGTGGGGTATACCAAAAGGACCATATCGCTCCAAGGTTTCTAGCACCGTGGACGGTTCGTCAAACGGACGCATGGTGCCAAAGTTATGGCCAAAAGAGAGTATAGGGTCGAAACTAATCCGAGTCCGGTCCGACCCGGTTGGACCGACCCGGACCACGCTGGGCGGCCTGGCCTAGGCAGCGGCCTATAGGGCAGCGGGGCATCCGCAGGTGGCGCGGGGCGGCGGAGGTCGCGGGGGTGGCAGAGCGGCGGAGGCCGCGGGGTCCACAGGGGCTGCGGGTGGTGCGGGCCAACGAAGGTCGTGGGGGCCACGAAGTGATGGAGTCCGAAAAGGACACTGGCAGTGCAGGACCATGGAGGCTACGGGCAACACGGGGCCACGGAGCGGCGGAGGCTGCGGACTGGCGCGGGGCCGCGGAGCGACAGAGGCAGCGGGCGACGCGGGGCCGTGGAGCGGTGGAGGTCGTAGAGTGTCACGAGATAGCATGAAGGCCATGGTCTGGCAGGGTAGCCATGGTGCGGCGGGGCGACCTCTATGCGGCGGTTCGCCGTGGCTGGCCAGATGGTTATCTTTCCTCTCCGTGCAGCGTAGTCGCGCGTTGTGCCTTCACCGGTGGCCGGTTCGACTGGCCGCTCTTCGTTCAACGTCGTGGCATAAATTTGTCTTCTTCCATCGTGAAGAACACACCATTCATGAAGAACGTTGGAGGGGTCTAGTCATGTTTGTTTGGCTCGCACCCTCCGCGTTAGAGCGGTAGCAAGCGGCTCAAGGGGGGTGATTCAATGTGAGGGGAAAAATTAACATTGATCAATTTAAAACACACCCCTACCTTGATTTCTTGTTGACGTTGGAAGGGGTGAAGTCGATGATGTTGGAGTTTCCCCGATCTTCAGTTCATTGTTGTCGAAGATGTCCTATGTTGGTTGCCTCTACAAGGTGCTTCCGATCCGGATCAGGGTCGGTTTCCTCGTTCTTTGATCTCCGGTGGTCATTCTTCGTTGGGAGGTGTTCTTCGTTGGAGAGGGTAAAAGTTTCTCCAAGTGCTTTTCCAACACTTGTCCCAACAAAATAATAGCCAATATAAATTAAATTAGGTTTTATTAATTTAATTTGAATTGGCACCATTAATCAAGAGGTGTTGGCATAATTAATGTGGAGGAAGTTCAAGAGACTTCTCCACATTAAAGAGGGAGTTTAAGAGTTATCCCCATATTAAAGGAGTTTAGGGGGTTCGGGTGGTCCCCACCATTAAATTAAAATTGGGAGGTTTTGGGATCGATGGTCCCCACCTCCATAACCCATGTTGAGGGGTTTCAAGAATAAAAATAAAATGTTAAAATAATTTTATTTTTATTTTCCCACGAAAATTGTAAAACTAACTTTCACCCTCGACCTACTACGGTCAAGGTGAAGGTCTCCTTAAGTGAATATTGGCGCTACGAGTTCAACGGTGCCCTTAGATTTCAATTTTGAGCACCGGTTCAAAAGTTAGAAAAGCCCGCTCATACGTTTACTGAATGTACCCAAAAAAAGTTTCAGAAATTCATTCAGGGCACACCGGGCCTCGGAATCACATGTCGTCAATTTTTGCAGACTCGTAAAATTCCCATATAATAAAAAAAATTACATGGAAATTCTGATTCTTTACATGACATATGAGTACAGTGAAGTTAGGTGTGTTGGGTGCATTATGAATGATATGTTACTAATTAATAAGTTGACGAGGGATTTTTCTATTACATCTTTATGAAATTTTATGTCTTGACCCTTTGATTTAAATGGATCCATCATTTTAAATTCCATGGTCATGGTGTATTAATGAGTTCATTTCATACATTCAAAGAAATATGTATCCAACATATAGGTTAATGCCACGGGTTCTCAATATTCTTGATGAGATATCATGACAAAGGGATTATATTACACAGTAAGAATTTGTATATGTTTTTTTGTTGTGACATATCTTCTTCCTCTACGGGTAACTTAACTCATTTTTAAACAGTAATCTTAGACTTTAGGCAAGCCCACCTAATGCCACTAATGAAGAGGCCTAGATGGTCACACACAAAGATTTTCCCTTGATATCAATTAAATATAATTTATATTAAAAAATTGAAATAAATATTATATTCTAGAATAGCAAATAATATTTATTCAAGATTAATTAAATGATTTCAAATATTTAATAAATATTTATTCTCAAAGTAATTGTTTAATTAAATGAATATATAATATTTATTTATATCTTATTATGCGCACTATAACAAATAATTATTTATTTATTAAAAAATAATTTATTTAGTTATAAGAATATTAAATAAATATTTATTCACTATAGCGTGAATAAAATATCTATTCATTTATTAAATGAATAATAGTTATTTAAATATTTATTCAAGAATTCAATAAATATTAAGGAGGACAAGCAGACTAATTTTTATTCTTTGATGAATATTTATTTAATAGATTTTAAAATAAATATTTTTTTAGGTTAGTGCACACTATAAAAACTAATATTATTATTTTATCACATAGAATGAGGTTCCTTTTGGGTTTAATGTGTTATTAAGTCCTTTATGCAATTAATTAAATTTTAAAACCTAACCCTAAGTCTATAAATAGATTTATATGTCAATAAAAGAAAGGTTAGTGGTTGTGCACAATAATTACCTCTCAAGATCTCCCTCCCTCTCTCTTCCTCTCAAGACCAAGAAAAATAAGATAAAATTCCTTCAAACCTAAATTAATGTGAAGTGAACACAGTAAACAACACAAGATGGTCAATAAATCATGATATCACCTGATGGTTCATCAGTGTTTTTCAAAGATCAAAGAAGCATATGTGGATCACAACTAGAGGGGGTCTAATTTGGGTCCTCATTGTGCAATGATGATACACCGATTGGGTTAGAATGATCAATATCATCAATGAAGAATGATATCAAACCACGATAATCTTTATTCTTGTGTTTTAAATTAATTATAAATTAAAATTTATAGGTCCTCTATTAGTTTCAAAAAAAATAATTTGTTGATGTTCTTTGGTAAAAAAAGTGTTGGTTATGGAGTTAACGTCAAATACATTGTGAATGATTCATTAAATCAAACAAAATTCAAGCTGTCCATAGGATTAATAGGCACCTCTGATATATCTATAACTAACAACTTCTTCCAACTATTATGGATATATTGTAAATATATCATTAGGCTCATGCACCCCCATCTTTTTCTATGTGGGCTGATTCTTTGTAGCAATAGATTTAGAATAAGAAGTCACTAATCCTTTCCATTTTTCATTATTCATATCCTTTTGAATAGGAAACCAAGTCATGTAATTGTTAGGAATATGGAATACCTTCTTGCACCTTCCACACACACCTTCATCAACCTTTTCCTAAAATTTTTGGGTAGTTTCTTAATCTCATCATCAGGGATGTCCTCCATCATACTAATCTTTTTGTACATCTCTTTGATTGATTTTTTGTGTGATTCCAAATTGGTTGTTCTAGGTTTAATTTCCATGTATTTCTTAAAAAATTCCATAGTGTGACATATTTTACATTAATATAATCATATTCTTATGTATGGTGTGACATATTTCTTAGCCTTTGCTACTGGATTCTTGGGAGTATCTTTTCAGCACCTTTCTTTGCTTGTTCACTCCTCAAGGTAGACTTACTTTTATTTTTCAACTTTATATATTATTGTGGCCTTATCCTATAATGAACATAGGAGTTATGATGGCTTGGTTTATAACAAGATTCTTTGTATTTTTTCCCATAAATTTTGTAAGAATCACATATCCTCTCCACCTTTTCAAATACGTTCTTCAATAAAAATTTATTCTTGTTCCATGAAACCCATTTCTTTTGTACAACAGGTTTGTTTTCACATTCAACTTTGTTATCCCTACATGTAGGCCTTATACAAATTTTATATGTTTTCATTTTTTTTAAACAATCTATGTTTATATGATTTAACTAATAGAAACACCAAAAATTGCCTACCAACCTCATTTTTTATCTTTTGCAGCAGGTTGTCCAGATTTTCTAGATTTACTTGCTTGAAAATTTTGTGAACTTTAACCATTTTTTCGGTAATAGTTTGGAGGTTTTATTATCGTACATATTATCACATCAAACCTTGAGGTTTTTTTGGGTTTATCGTGATTTTTAATTACCCACATATTTATAGATTTTAACTACCATCTTCCACTATTTTACAAAACATATTTTTTACATATAACTCCTTTAGGACATTGGGTGGAATTTTTCCAAGATACTGAGGTGGAAGATTAATTAAAATTACTTAGACACTCTTTACCACATATATGAGTCCCTCTTTAGGGAAAAATATTCTATATACCTTGAGTGGTAACACTTCTCTTGTTAGAAACTCAGGATGTTTTATGCTTAAAAATTTCCATATTCTTCAATTTCAACTCCAACTCAAGGCACTTTAAAATAATAGAATTATTTTTAGTAACAAATGATCTCATCCTATTCTACCACTTTCTCTATATATTTTTTAACATTTCTTCATGCACATTAATTTCATTCACTAAGTAACTTTCCATCTCTTTTACTCTCTTGGATTTCACATCTAGCTGAGCTTATTTGAAATTCATAGAAATTATATAGAGTCTCTCAAGTGCGTAAATCACCTATTTAGTAAAAAATTCTCCCAAGAATCTATTTTTAATTCTTAATATATCAATTTAATTATTTCATTGAAAAGTATAATTGATTCAACCTTTACTTTAACCAGACTTGAGAGAGTGTTGGTTTTTCAAACCTGTTTAACCGATGCATCTTCCATTGCATCAGCCTCTTGGTCCTACTATGAATTCTCATTCTGTAGTCAATTTATATGAATTAATATGTTTACAAAAACTTTAGTGGATACCATTTCAATATACTTATCAATCTCAGAATAAAACTCACAAAGTGATTTATCAATTCAAATCTCTTCAAAATTTTCATGGCTTGAAATTGTTTCTCCAAAGGGATCATGATCAACTAATTGTTCAATGTTCTTACCATTCTAAGTACCTTTAGATAATGGTTGATCCATTTTTTTCCTCATGTTTTTTCTTTTCTTCTTATCCTCCTCCTTATGTCTATTTTTTAAATTCTTTAAAGAGACTTCCAATTCAGCACTAATAGGAATGGAAAAATACTTCTCCATATTGAATACTTCCTCAAATAAAAAATATATACACTTAATTGATCCAAATGAAATTTAGTGGGTCTTTAAAATAAATCCAATCAAAGAATAACATTGGCTCTGATACTAATTGAAATACCCAATAGGACCAATGAAAACACCTGATAGGGGGTCAATCAAGTGTTGCCTATTTTTACCAAATTCCAAAGTCTCTTTAAACCATTTACCCCATTTAGAATTTAACCTATATTTTAAATTAGTGCATATTAATCTATTTAATATTTTTCTAAACAACTATTAACTACATTCATGTAAGTAAAGAAATAAAAGAGGCATGTAGTATTTTGACAAGGTTTGATACTAATACGCACTCCTTTCCTTAATTAGTTATTTCCCCCAATCAAGGATTATCTACTATAATATAATGTTGATTACAATGGGTTCAATGTTTCCCACACCTAAAATTCCCAAGTCACACTAGATTTACAAATGCTTGATTCTTGCAAGACTTCTTCCAATACCTTCACATTATGTTCCCAGAGTCTCACTATGATCTCCCTACATACCTAGAGTCACGCAGGTTCTATAGAGTCATTCTATATATATGAAAGTGTTGACTTAAATTTCTTCTTGGAAGTATATATCTAGTTATATATTGTATTTTTCTACACCAATGTAATAAATATCCTTTAGCTCAATATAAAATTCTTCAAATGCCTTCATTTCTTCAAGAATAATACATACAACTCAGTCACTACTACAGATCAGCTTCATAAGCTTGTGAGGAATCTACCCATATGGTTGTCTCGCTCAATCACTAAGCTAATTTGATCTTCAAACATAGTATCTCCTCATAATTCTTCAAATAATTCAACACCAATAAATGAAACTATAAACAACATGTCTTACTTGATCTATTTTTCTTCTTCTCAAGATTCTAAAAAATATTTTTTGCATAAATATATTCTTCTTACTTTACCTTCGATACCCATATGATCAAGATCCTAAACACATTCTCAGATCCTTATTTTTTTTCTTTGAGAGAGAGTTCTTCAAAATATCACACAACATATCACCACAGATCTCAGTTCTCAAAATGATAGAACATCTTTTCCTAATTTACATATGTCACTAGGAATTATTTCAACCATTTAAGAATATCAAATATCCCCAAATAATTTTTTCCCATGATATTCATTTAATTTCTCACCTTTTTCATACATAGTTTTTACCACAATTCTCATTACTCTTTTTTCCTATCAAACAGTTGTCTCATGGGAAAATCTAGGAGTGCTCTTACTTTTGCTTTTGATTTTCTTTATCATTTTTATCTTAACCAAAATAAAACATTCTAGATTATTCCAATATCCATAATATATCTTCATCTTCTCTTCTCAAGATCTAAAAATACTCAAATGAAACCTCTAGCTTGAATCATGATAATTGGATATATATGAATCATACAACAAACAAAGATGAGAATTTTCCTTATCTTCATTGTTGGTAAAACAAAAAAAATCTTGAACTCATCATTTTCAACCAGTAAATCTTTCAGTATGTTATACATCTAGCTCGATACTCTTTTCATTTCTTCCTCATTTGTGCTAACATAAAAATTCATTCTTGATTTTCATGCATGAGTTTCATGCATGAGGTGTTTTCATAATGATTTTCTTATTTTTATTCTTCAATAGCTGCAACATTGTGGTAAGGCAATTAAATGTGGTCTCCATAAACAAACTTCATGTTTAAAATACCATGTCATTATTGACCACATGTCACAACTAAGTGACCATATGAATACCTATTAACCGCACATTAAAATTTACTGACTTTCCATTGATCAATCATGCCCCATATACTAGTTTTACATGGAATCCAATCGACAACATGAATAGTTCAAGTGATTGCATCCACATTTCAATCAGTCATGAAAATAACCTTAAGATCAACCGCATGAAGAAATTCTATACTTATATTTACACATCATATGTATATATCCCTGAGTTAGATTGACTACTGAGAGGGGGGTAAAACAGTGGTTTAATTTTTACAAATTCTTTCTTTTTAAATTAAACCTCTTGAACTTGTTAAGGATCTTGATCCACTTAGTGATATATCACAGTCTCACTTCATATTCAGAAATAATAATAGAGAAAACAATACATGGTGTTTACAAGGTTAGGAATAAATACCTACTCTTTTCCATGTTGGTTTTTCCCCTAACATGGATTCTTCACTAACAAATAAGTGAATACAAATATTCACTATCAACGGAGTGAAACATTTATTTCAACTCCAATTAAAATACTTTTTGCTCCAAATCCAATTAAGAAACTCCTTTTTCTCCTGGATCCAACTAGAAGACTTCAACTACTCCTAGAACTAACCTAAAGACTTTACTATTATTAAAGGATTTATCTAATATAGGATGATCTTTGATCTTCCTCGACAAGATTTCTGAATATAACTTTCTCATCTACCTCCTCAAGAAATTCAAAATTACTGGTCTCGATACTCCTTTCATATTTGGTGTAATATGGATTCCTCTCAATCTTTGAATGCTTGGGAACATAATTTGATTCTTCTTTAAAAGGCTCTTGGATTCAAAATATTTCTCTCTTCAATACAAGAATGTATCGGGATATCCAAAGGATATTATAATGGTATCACATCATTTTTCATCACCCGCATGCACATATTTATAAAAAATGATTGTGCATAGGATCTCATTCATTACATGATTTAAATTCACTTATTTAAATCCTTATTTAAATGTTTTAATAATGACACATTTAATGTTCCTAATTTAAAATATGAATACCCAAAGACTCTAAGGTATTATATTTATTATTTTGAATACCCCATAATTTGTGGGTATTATATTTCTCATATTAAATATCACATAATATTCTATGGGTATTTTTCATCTTCATATAGTTAATCTAAAATACCCTAGGGTTTAGTTATTATCTTCTTCTTCTCATATGGCTAAGTGATCACCAACGGTTCACCATGCATGCATGCATGAAACTCATTTCTTCTATTAAATGCAGTATCTCATACTAAATTTTAAACCTTATTTAAATTCTTAAAGATTCAGGATCTCTGTTTCTTCACACGGTATAACAAATATCATAGGCTTCTCATATTAACACGACAACAATCATTTCTTCATTCATAGAATATTAATGCAAGTAAAACTACATGAATATTGAATTTCAATCATACCTTTTCTTTAAATCCATCTTTTACTTCATCCAAGTGGTTGACTTCATCAAGTGACATCACCATATAGGGTTTGACTTTATTCATGCATGGTAATGTATGAATATCATTGAAAATGAATCCTTAGGTCTCTCTTGAATCTTAGGAGTTCAATGCGGCCAACTCAACCATGTATGTGGCCTCAACTTAATCTTTGTGGATTCAAAAATGGAAGATAACCCATGCTGAAAAATGCCATCGAATGCTAGAGGAGGAAGACAAAGGTTTTGGGTCAATAAAATAGTTCATATTGATATAATCGAGCAGTTTTGGTTATGTTCGTCCTTTTTTAAGGCATATGAATAGTGACCACACTATGCTATCCCACATCAAAAATGAACTATGTTAGGGATTTGGTATATCATTCAATCCCCACTAATACACCATTAGAGATTTATATAGGGGATAATCACTCATTACACCTTTTACCCACACCTTACAGTCCACGCTTCACCAACGCAGGCCCACCAGCACCCTGCGGGCCATATACACGGGCCCATATGTGCCTCTAGGCATGCACCCCTATGGGACCTATACACGAGACCACCCACACCTTTTCCACCATGTGTGGAATCCTTTTGAAATCTCTCTCATGGGGTTTGACCCTCGAGTCCCCTTAAATGTGGTTGAGGGGTAGCCTTTGAGTGCTTCTATAGTTGACTATATTTTTTATGAAAGGACAACAAAAATATTCCATAAAAACTTAGCTCTTGGCTAATGTATTCTAAAATATACAAGCTAAAACTCAACCCTCCTCAATTACCTCATACAAAAATAAATATGGATTTATGTTTTTACATGGCCTTCAATTAAATCACCATATTCACTTCATGCAATATTTTTATGAAAAATATAATTTCTTTTTACATGGAAACCATGAAATATTATTCAACAATTGGTTCATATTATAGTAAAAAAATGTCATCAATGACACAAGTCTTTGAAATTTAAGATCACTTTAACAATTGTTAGAGTTAACATGGAAAATTACTCAATCATGACATCCAATTTCATCAAGTATATCCATAACAATTTTCCAAGCATCGCCACTTAATCTAGACTCACCAAACATATATTGACACATCATTGAAAAAAATGAAACACTAGGAACAACAATTTCCCCCTTTGTCTTTTTTGTTAATATCCACTCACATCATAAAAGTAAATATGTTGAAACTTCAATTATTCTCCCCCTTATTGAAAATAAAATGCAAAGGATAAGTAGGGGCCTTCTCATCTCATTTTTCTTCTGAAAACATGTTATTATCCCTTATATGAAAATTTCTTGTTCATTTCTAAAATAGGGATGATCTCACAAGATTTTTCTAGAAAAGAGCCTTTAGTTAATAAAATCTAAGTCTATGTGTGCTAAATTAGTGTATAAAATGATATCTATACAACCAAGGATGTCTAATATATCCATAAAATACCATGCATGTGATATCATTCTCAGAAATTCTCAATTCTCATTAAAGGGATTGAAAATAATAAAATTTATCAATTAAATGCTAAATATTGAACACACATCAACAAACACGTTAGAAAGTTCAAGTGAAAAAATTTAAATCCCCATTTGTCTCATATTTTCATCAATAAATCACTCCCCTTTAATAAATATAATTTAAAATTAAATATGAGAGTGTGAATTAATTACTCAAACTTCATTTTTACCAGGTTTCCTAGAAAAGCCTGATTCATGTTTAAAATGTTTTTCCATCCTCTTTTATTTACTGAGATCACCCTGAGAACTTGATTTTCCTTCAATTACCTACATTATAAGAACAAATAAAATACATGAAAGATATAATAAAATAAGGTGAATTTACTTATTCCTCAATGTGAAAAGAAAGGTTGAGATGGTTTTCTCAACCAAATTGATCCAATTTCTACAGTGTTCATTCTTTTACATCTAATTTCCAAATCTGATTTAGCCTTTGGTGTCATCAATATTATCACACCTACCATTTCATTGTGTGATATGGTTCTTCTCTATTTATCCATCAAATCATATGCATCTCTCAATGGAATCTTTATTATATTTAAGGCTTCTTATTATACTAGCAATGTAATTAAACATCCTCTTGAATTGTGTCCTTCTTTATTGCACCTCTCACATAGAAATTATTTAACACATGAGTTATCCATTTTTAACAATCTCACATGAAATTAGTCTTCTTTATATGGGATCTTCATTTTACCTTTATCACTATCTTTTTCTTATGCTTCATTTAACTTTCCAACTTTCTCCAAATCAGCTATAAAATCACAAGAATGTCTTTGGGAATATTGACAGATTGTTTGGAGTTTACATATAGATTCACATGAGTGAATTTATTCACATCTTTCTTCTGATATACATCACTCCCGTTTATCTTCCAATACATTATTTTTTATGATCTTTCTTTTGTATTGTTTCTAAGGATGAATTCTCCTAAAACTTCTTGGGAGTAATCTGATTTATAGTATTTTTTAGGTTTCTACCCAAGTCTTTCACTTTTATATCATGTGTTGTTATCTTCCTCTTATTTTTTGATACATGTTGATATGTATGTATCATTTTAGTGACCACTTTTATTGAAAACATCACAAACATAATCAAAAACTTCAAATCTGTTTAAACTTGACAATTTTTTATTAGTCTATAAATGTTGTTGCATCTTATTATTTGGATTTTTCCCCCTTGATATGGGTTTATTTTTTTCTTTATCATTTAAAGGATTATACCAAAAATTCAATTCACAATGCCCAAATCTATTTCAGCTCCAACATTGACCCACAAACCTTAATCTTCTTTTATTTTATAAATGTTGTCTAGAATTTCTAGCATAATATTTTTGGGTCTTATTCACCACCTATTGAGATTCTTTTAGAGAACCAACACTTATACATATTATTCTATTCACCATAGACATGTTGGTAGGATATTCTCATCCATATTTTTACATAATTTTTATTTAAATCTACACTTTTTATATAAATATATTTAGAAAAATTATTACATTGAAATATGGATGGTACCTCTTTCTTCACATATACATTGGAAAGATAATTAGATGTTGTAATGATATTATTGGTATATGTTGAATATTATTTAACAGTATAATCCTTCAAAGATCATTGTGTGGTATCAGAAACACACTTCTTGGATCGTGAAGTCTCAACATAAGTATTTTCAAAATTAGCTAATTTAATTTCCAATTCAAGACATCTCATGCTAAGGGAATTATTTTGATCTTCATGAAATTTAATTCTATCTTCACAATCCTTCTTCATCTTCTCAACACCCACTTCATGCAATGCAAAATTTTCTTGCAAAAATAATTCAATCTCCTTGATCCTCTTGAATTTGATATCTAATTGAGCATTATTGACATCCATAGAAACTTTGTGAAAATTTTCAAGTGCATGAAAATATTATATAAAAAAAATATCAAAAATAACATTCTCATAGGCATACCTTTGTATTTCTTCTTCGGTATAAATAATGGATTGTTCCCTTTCTTCCATCAGGTCTACAAGAGTGATGCACTTTCTGAAATTTTTTCTTAGTGCATCCTTAAATTATTCAACTTCTTCCTCTAGCTAATCTTTATCAAAAATAAGTCCCTTAATAGTAACAAAAATGTATTTAACCACTTATTTGGTAACTTTCTTCAGATGTTCTATGAATTAAAAATGAATATCACTAAATGATTTGTTATCATCACAGCTTGAGAATGCTTCATCAGAATAATCATAATCAAAATAAAAATTACTACTTATTCCAATCTGACTACTTTCAGTTAGTGGTGTTTTTCCATTAACTGTTGGATTATTCTTAACTTTCTTGCTAAACTTCTTTTCTTGTTTTTATGAGTTTTGGTATAACTCCCTAGATTTTTATTCTTGGTATTAACTTCATTTTTATCCATGTGAGGCAACTCAAATACTTCCTAAAATCTACACTTCATAAAGGATGTTAAAAATAATTAGGGAAAACTTTTTAGATATTTAGAAGGAACCTCTATCTGATACCACTTGTAGATCCCCAGGTTGGATTAACCACTGAGAGGGGGGTGAATCGGTGTTTTGATTTTTACGAATTCTTTATTTTGAAATTAAACCTCTTGAACTTGTTAAGGTTCTTTATTCATTCAATTATATCCCACAGTCTCACTTCGTATGAAAAAATAATAAGAGAGATAACAACACACAATATTTATAAGGTTCAACATAAAGACCTACTCCTTTCCATGTTGGTTATTCCCCCCAACATGGATTCTTCTCTAAAAAATAAGTGAATACAAATCTTCACTATCAATAGATGGAATAAAATTACTTTCAGATCCAACTAAAATACTTTTTTCTCTAGCTCCAACTGAGACTCCTTTTACTCTTAACTCCAAGTAGAATATTTCAAATGATATTGACACCAATCAGAAGACTTCACCTTTGTTAAAGGATTGATCCATTATAGGATTATATTTGATCTTCCTCCATGAGCTCATTGAATCTGAATTTCTCATGAACCTCCTTGATAACTTCAAAATTACTGCTCTCAAGACTCTTTCCAAATTTGGCACAATCTATATTCTCCTCATTCTTTGAATGATCAGGCACACAATTTGCTTCTTCTTCAAAAGCCTCCTGGATTAAAACTCTTTCTCTCTTCGATACAAGAATGTATCAGGATCTCCAAAGGATATTTAAATATTATCACATCATTTCTCATCACCTTCATACACATATTTATACATAAAAATTGTGCATGGGATCTCATTAATTATATTATTTAAATTCCCTTATTTAAATCCTTTTTTAAATGTGTTAAGAATAACACATTTAATTTTTCACATTTAAAATATGAATATTAAAAGATTCTAAGGTGTTATATTTCTCATTTTGAATGCCCCATAATTTGTGGGTATTATATTTCTCATATCATATACCTCATAATATTCTGTGGGTATTTTTCATCTTCATGTAGTGCGTCTCAAATACCCTAGGGGTTCAGGTATTATATTCTTCTTATCATGTGGCTAAGTGATCACCCATGAGTCACCATGTATGCATGCAACTCATTTCTCCTATTAAATGTAGTATCTCATACTACATTCTAAAACTAATTTAAATGCTCAAAGACTCGGGATTTCTCTTTCTTCACATGGTATAACAAATTCTGCAGGCTTATCAAACAAAAATGACATTAATAATTTATTCAATTGAAGAATATATGTGCAAGTGAAATTATGTGAATACTGAATTTTAATCATACATGTGCATTAAATATGGATTTTACTTTTTCCAGGTGGTCAACTTCATCAAGCGACATCACTTTATGAGGTTTGACTTTATTCATGCATGGAAGTACATGAATATCATTGATAATGAATCCTTCAGTCTCACCTAAATCTCAGGAGTTAAATATGTCCAAATCAACTGTGTATGTGGCCTCATCTTGATCTTAATAGCTTAAAAAATGGTGGATAACCTGAACTACAAAACACCCTCAAACGTGGGAGGAGGAAGACAAAGACATTGGGTCAATCTAATGGTTTAGATCGATATGATCGAGTGATTTTGGTTATTTCTATCCTTTTTTAAGACATATGAATAGTGATCACACCACACTATCCTACATCAAAAATGTGCTATGTTGAGGCTTCGGTATATCATTCAATCCTCAATTTTATTTCATTCAAGTTGGATATGGGAGGTTAACACTCGTCACACCTTGAACTCATGCCTCATAAGTTGTACCACACCTCCATAGGTCCACTGGCACCCTAAGGGCCTTAAACATTGGCCCATATACACCTCCGGGCATGCACTCCCGCAGGACCTATACATGGGCCCGCCCACACCTATTCCACCATGTGTTTCCCCCTTTGTAAGGCTCTCCCATGGGGGTTGACCCTTGGGTCCCCCTAAATGTAGTTGAGGGATAAACTTTGAGGGTTTATATGGATTGATATGTTTTTTATTAAAGGCCAAAAAATATTCCATAAGAACTTGCCTCTTGGACAATTTCTCCTAAAACACCCAATCCAAAACTCAACCCTCCTTAATTAAATCATGAAAAAATAAATATGGATTTATGTTTTTACATGGAATTAAATTAAATCACCATATTTACTTTATAAAATATCCTTATTCAAAATATAATTTATTTTTTTCATGGAAACCATGAAATCTTCTTTGACAATCAATTCATCTTATAGTAAAAAAATCCATCAATGACACAAGTATTTGGAACTTAATATAACTTCAACAATCATTAGAGTTTATGTGGAAAATTGTTTGAGCATGATATCCAATGTCATCAAGTGAATCTATAACAATTTTTCAAGCATCACCACTTCATCCAAACTCACTAAACATGTATTGAAACATTATTGACAACAAATGAAACATTGGTCCCAACAATATATTTTTAATGTATACTATTGAGTAGTCTTAAAACAACCGATGTTACCTTTCTATGAGTCCTCATTACCTTTATTCAAGTCATAAATGGCCTTTAAATAGAACTAGTTACCTTTGAATAGACCATGTATTTCACAGGTATATCTTTAGCTAGTGACAAATTTTGTTCCATTACCCAACAAGTATGGGTATCACCTTTACATAATGACATTGACCGAGAAAACTAGTCCAAGTGACAAAAAATGAAATCAATAACCCAAGGGAACTTTAAAAATGATAATCACTTTTAAACTCATCATATATGTTAGTGGGATAAGTGTGACGTCCCGACCCGGATCACTCAGTAGCACTAGCTGAACCAGTGGATGCATGGACTCAAGTGTGTCTCCTCATACATCAGAGGTTTTTTACTAGAAACGAGGGTCTGTAAGAGTATGGTGGAGATATTATACCCTCATTATCAGAGTGTGGCATGATGGAATCATAATAGAAATAAACAGTAGAAGTATACAAGATAAATAAATAGCAATGGAATAAGTAAAGAATTCAACTATAAAGGGCAGATTGGCATAAAAAATATTCAATATCATATACAAAATGATTTTGATCATTTCATGTTGATATACAAAAGAGGGCGGTATATGGTAAATAAAGGAGTAGTCACATACAACGTGTTATAAAAAATATATAAAGGCCAAAAAAACTAGCTCAACTAGCATCGTGAGCATAGGATCGGTTCTCTGCTCTTGTACTTCATCCTAGCATAAGAAATCATGCATCCAAAACTATACCCTTCCCTTTATTCCCAACTACAGTCATAAAGTTTATCTGAGTACCAAACGATGGCCTAAATAGGCTATGAGATACACTCAGTAGGCCAGTACCAGCAGTGTCTATAAAAAATCCAATATGTGCATATTGGTTGTAGTAGTGTGCAGATATAACAGGAGTATGGTTGTAAAAATAAGTGATGTAATCCAATATATAAGCACATACTATAACAATAAATATAAAAATAATGAATAAATATATAAAGGAATAGACATCAAATATGGCCAATTCCATCATATCAAGTGTCAATCAAGTATAGAATACACCAAATAAGCATGGATCATACCTAAAAGGACCAGGACCCAGAGATATTTTCCTAGGAATACACTTCAAGTCTATGAAGCTAGTATATAGAAAAAATAGTATAATGTAGACTTAAATGGTCCAGGAACCCTGGACCCATGGTCATGGTGTCCTCTTGGATTCCATGGATCTCATCCATAGAAAACTTGGTAATGACTTGGGTGGATCCCAAGGAGCGTGTTTGAGGTGGTCTAAGAAATTCAGATCCAAGGTAACATTACGAGGCCTCCAAGATATAATATGTGAGTGATACTTCAGTTCCATACCATATCACATCACACTGGTGCCATACTATGTAATCCATTTCAACACAAATCATGTTATGATTCAAGGTACCTTGTTAGTGCTCATTACCTTATCAATTTAATTTGTTATAATTGATTCACTAACCATTTCACATATAATTGACAAGGTGGGAGGCCATGTTAGTGTCAATTCCTTTAATCAATTAATTTTTAATGAATTATAAAATGTATTAAGGGTCCATGTTAGTGTCCATTCCCTTTTATCAATTGAATTTATCATATTCAATTTTCAATTTAATTCACATACATGTGATAAGAGGAAGGTCCATGTCAGTGTCTATGACACATCACTAATCAATTATGTCATTATGAATTAGGCTAAGTGATTTTCCATTTCATTACATTATTCCATTTTTATTCAATTACATTTCAACTTTCATTTATAAATGATAAGGTACTAAAACAAGGTGATCAACCCTTAATAATTCATTTAATTTAAAAGATGAATCCCTTTAACCAAAGGTAATATGAACTCACCCCATGGGCGGTGAAAATGTAATTAATGAAATGAACCCACCTCAAGGGTGGTTCAGGTTGAGGTTACAACATCCAACCATTTATATGGTTGTGATAACATGTTTAAATTTTTGTTTAAATATTTAATTTGAAGGTTGATTAATTTAAGGAGCAATGCCTGGAAGGTTTGGCAAGTGGAACTATAGCGCAAGCTATAAAACACTCAAATTTTTAGGGAAAAGGTAGAGACCACCTACCTTAGATGAGTACACTACAAAAAAAGGTCATTAGTAGCGGTTTTTTGTCAACTAGCGGAATTTTAAACTGCCTTATAAATGTATAGTGGCGGTTAATAAAACCATCATGTATTGCACGGTCACTAGTCATTTAGCGATAGTTTTTTTATTTCATGATGGTTTTCTTATGTGTAATTTTTGGAAAATTTAGCAATGGATTTATGTTTATTTAGAAGAGGTTCTTTTATTTAAAAAATGGTGGAATATAAATAAAATGAAAGAAATATCTTCTAAACATATGAGCAGTAGTTTGTTTTATCAGTGGTTTTAATTAACTACTGCTAAAACATATTTTATTTAATGTATTTAGTGACGTTTACTACAAATGGCCACTAAATTAGTTTTTTTAAATTATTTAATGATAAAATGACATTCAAGAAACTAAAACATGAATATATGATAAACCCATCATATATACATCATACATCCGCAGTCAAATATATAAACATCCACAATCATCATAACCTCAATCTCAGTCAACTCATACATCTATCAACCAATACCTTGGACATCAATATATACTTATAAAATATGTCTAACAACAAATAATGCCCAATATACATCCACATCATGACCTCCATTGTATCTATCTACCTCTACATCATCTCATCAACTAAAACTGACCATGTCATCTCATCAACTGTAATAAAAAAAGAAAACTAAAATTAAAACTAAACATAATAAAGCAGAATTATAGTAGAAAAATAAAATAATGTCATGGATTAGAAGGATCAACCTCCTACCTACTGTCAGCATCTTCCACCTACAATGAAAACTAGAACATTTAAGAAAATAAATTTGAAAGAAAAAAAAGACATGAAATATATTCAGAATGTTGCACATAAAATTTGTTATTTTTTTAATCAAATAGAAAACATTTTAATATAAAACAAATAATATATAATTAAAAACACTTTGAAAACATAAACTTACCTATTTAAGATAAGATTCAACACTTGAAACAGAAAATGGGTAAGTAAATATTCTAATTTATTTTTAAAGTGACGTGTGGTGTGCTTGAACTTGACTTAATAAAAAAATTAAAGACTTTGATATAAAATCATGTCCTATATTTCAAAAACAACTCAACGGTGTTTTCCAATTATTTCACATCAATATGAGGTCGTTTTCTATGGTTTTGATCATTCCACATAGGTTTTAGTATTTTAAAACACTAAAAAGTGTTTACGAACATCATGGGAAAACCATAATTTGAAATGATGTGTTGTCGATTCCTACATTTCACAATTAAATCTATGGTTGATGTCCCATGATTCATGGCAATCCAACATATTTTTTTCAGGTTTTAACCCCCTGACACTTGTTTTTAAAGGTTTTTGTACCTTTAAGAAGTTTTTATCAAGTAATTCTGACCACTCCACATGTAGGATTGACATTTTTTTGTGCATACACATAAAAAAATTCAACAATGGTTTTCCCATGATGTCAATTTTAAATAAAAAGACTCAATTGGAGCCATATCGGGCACATAATGTATTATATTGAGGTGTAGTTGATTACTAAATGTCAAAAATGACTTATGTATAATTTTCCTAAAGTATCAAAACAATCTGAATGTTTTTTCTTGGTTTTGAGTAGGTCATTTTTCATTTTTACTAAAATTGATGTCAATTTTAAATAAAAAAACGTACTTGGAGTCATACTGGTCACACCGTATGTTGGATTGAGGTGCGGATGATTCATACACATCTTAAATGACTTATTTATAATTTTCCTAAATTATAAAAACAATCCAAATGTGTTTTCTCATTTTTGAGCATGTCACTTGTCTTTTTTACTAAATTGTCATTTTGAACTGGAAACATATACTTTGACTCATACTGATCACATCGTGTATTAGTTCGATGTGAGACCAATTCCTACACATCAAAAATAAATTATAAATAAATTTCCTAAATTATAAATAAAATATGAGTGTTTATTCATGGTTTTTAGTGAGTGATACTTTTTGAACTAAAATGTCGATTCTAAACTGATAACGGATACATTGAGTCATACCGGGCACATCATGTATCGGGTTGAGGTTTAGTTGATTCCTATACATCATAAATGACTTATGGATATTTTTACTAAAGTATAAAAACAATCCAAATGAATTTTATTGGTTTTGAGTAGGTCATTTTCCTTTTTACTAAAATGGATGTCAATTTTAAATAAAAAGTCGCACTTGGAGCCATATTGGGCACATCGTGTATCGGATTGAGGTGTGGTTGATTCCTAAAAGTCAAAAATGACTTATGGATATTATTATTGAATTATCAAAATAATATAGATGTTTTTTCTCAGTTTGAGTAGGTCATTTATCCTTTTTACTAAAATTGATGTCAATTTTACATAAAAAGACGCACTTTGTAACGTCCTGACCCGGAAGCCACTAAACCGGTGCTCCGAGCCGGTTCACCACAAGGCCTCAAGCACGCCTCCCCATACGCCAGAGGCTTCCGACTAGTAGTGAGGGCCCAGGATGTGATAGTGGGGAGACTATTCCCTCATACCAGAGCAAGAAAACAGTGGAAATAACTAAGCATCATACACAACAGAAAATAAACAAAGTGTGGAAGCAATAAACAACTAAAATAGAACAAGCTGTAATAGTAAAATGTTGTAAAAGCCTGAACAGTTATACAATACAATAAAACACTGGTCACCCACCGGGCCGACCATACACAAACAAGTATAAAAGAAACTCAAAGTAAAAGTACAGGGCTCTGCTACTAACTCTAAGTCAATCCACATACTCGATCTCTAGACACTGTCGAACTGCAGCAGCCCAATCAGTAGAACCACTCGAGTAGCTCTGCTCGATCATGCAACACTGGGCCTCAGCCCTATCCACCATGCAACTCGTTCTCAACCTGAAAAGTAGACATAAGGTCTACACGTACACTGAGGTTGAGGTGCACGTGTAGGGGTGAGAAATAATCTCACTAGGGCACCCCGACAAGCAACCTACACTACGGAAAAATCACAATTTAGCGGCGGTTTAAACCGCCGCTAAATCGATTGGCGGCGGTTTTGAAAACCGTCGTAGAACGTTTCGTGGCGGTTTAAACCGCCGCTAAATGATTTAGCGGCCGTTTTTTTATTATTGTTTTATTATTATTATTATTATTATTATTATTATTATTATTATTATTATTATTATTATTATTATTATTATTTATTTACTTATTTTACTATTATTTATTTATTTATTTATTTTATTTACTTATTTATTTTATTTACTTATTTATTTTATTTACTTATTTACTTATTTTATTTACTTATTTATTTTATTTACTTATTTACTTATTTTATTATTTTATTATTATTTATTTACTTATTTATTTTATTTACTTATTTTATTTACTTATTTTATTTACTTATTTTATTTACTTATTTTATTTACTTATTTTATTTACTTATTTTATTTACTTATTTTATTTATTTATTTTATTTATTTTATTTATTTTATTTACTTATTTACTTATTTACTTATTTACTTATTTACTTATTTACTTATTTACTTATTTACTTATTTACTTATTTACTTATTTACTTATTTATTTATTTACTTATTTACTTATTTTATTTCTTTATTCATTTCTTTATTTATTTTATTTACTTATTTGTTTTACTTATTTTATTTATTTATTTATTTATTTATTTATTTATTTACTTATTTATTTATTTATTTATTTACTTATTCATTTATTTATTTATTTCATATTTATTTTATTTATTTCGTATTTATTTTATTTATTTCGTATTTATTTTATTTATTTCGTATTTATTTTATTTATTTCGTATTTATTTCGTATTTATTTTATTTATTTCGTATTTTATTTATTTATTTCGTATTTTCTTTATTTATTTCGTATTTATTTTATTTATGTCGTATTTATTTTATTTATTTCATATTTATTTTATTTATTTCGTATTTATTTTATTTATTTGGTATTTATTTTATTTATTTCATATTTTATTTATTTATTTCATATTTTATTTATTTATTTCATTTAATTCGCATTACTTTATTTACTTTATCCATGCATGCATGCTCATCCCCATGCACATGCCCATGCACATGCCCATGCAAATGCCCATGCACATGCCCATGCACATGCCCATGCACATGCCCATGCCCATGCACATGCCCATGCACATGCCCATGCACATGCCCATGCACATGCCCATGCAATATAAATAAATACTGCGTTTGGTGAGATTTGACCCCTAACCTCGTGCATATTTTCCAAAGACTTTATCACTCCAGCAAGCTCGTCATGTGGTTAATAAACAGAATTTAATGTACTTATACTAATTGAAAAACAAATAATACATAACTAATAGATATAAACTCAATAATAATTAAACAATAAGCAATAATCAATAATTAATAACCAATAATTAATAATTAATAATTATTGATTTATTAATTATTTATTGAGTTATTTATTATTATTTCCTGTTTATTATAATAAATAACAAATGAATTATAATAATATTTACATAAATTATAAAATTATGAAAGTAAAATAATAAAATAATAAAATTACGAAATTAAAAGAATAAATAATCAATAGTAAATAATAAATAATAAATAATAAATAATAAATAATAAATAATAATAAATAAGAAACAATAAACAATAATAAATAATAATAAATAATAAATAATAATAAATAATAATAAATAATAATAATAAATAATAAATAATAACTAATAAATAATAAATAATAAATAATAATAAATAATAAATAACAAATAATAAATTACAAGTAATAAATAATAATAAATAATAAATAATAAATAATAAATAGTAATAAATAATAAATAATAAATAATAATAAATAATAAATAATAAATAATAAATAATAAATAACAAATAACAAATAATAAATAACAAATAATAAATAACAAATAACAAATAATAATAAATAATAAATAATAATAAACAAATAATAAATATTAAATAATAAATAATAAATAACAAATAACAAATAACAAATAATAATAAATAATAAATAATAAAAAAATAATAAATAATAAATAATAAATAATAAATAATAATAAATAATAAATAGTAAACAGTAAATAATAAATAATAATAAATAATAATAAATAATAAATAATAAATAACAAATAATAAATAATAAATAATAATAAATAATAAATAATAAACAACAATTAATAATAGATAATAATACATATATAATAAATAATAAATAATAAATAATAAATAATAAATAATAAATAATAAATAATAAATAATAAATAATAAATAATAAATAATAACTAATAACTAATAAATAATAATAATAAATAATAATAAATAATAATAATAATAAATAATAATAACTAATAACAATAACAAATAATAATAATAAACAATAAATATTAAATATTAAATAATAATAATAATAAATATCACATAATTAATAATTCTAAATAAATGAATAATAAATAATAAATAATAAATAATAAATAATAAACAATAAATAAGAAATAATAAACAATAAATAATAATAAATAAATAATAATATATAATATATAATATATAATATATAATATATAATATATAATATATAATATATAATATATAATATATAATATATAATATATAATATATAATAAATAAAATATTATTAATAATAATAATAAATAATATATAATAAATAATAAATAATAAATAATAAATAATAAATAAATATAAATAATAAATAAATATAAATAATAAATAATAAATAACCAGTAATAAATAATATATTATAAATAAATTAAAGTATATTATAAATAATAAATAATAAATGAAACACATGAAAAAATACGAAAAGCTGTGATAAGGGATGAAAATTTATGAAAACGCATGAAAACAAATGGAGAAGCATGAAGAAGGAAGCATTAGAAAGCATGAGAACGCGTGAAAACTCATGAAAACTCTGGAAAACCACTTAAGAATTCAACATAATCATCATAATAACCTGCAAAAACCATTGATAAAGATAACAAGTCATGGAAACCCAAATAATCAGTAATAAATGGAGCAACCGTTAAAACCCGTCAAAACGGTCATAAAGTGACAAAAACATTGGACTCACAATAACATAGATAACTTATGATCCGAGAGTCCATTCCATGCCCGCGACTAGTCAAATCAAAGATCCTAAAATGATCTTCGAGCTGATAGGTAAAAAAGGCTGAATGGACTGGCGGATCGTAAGTTACAACCATTTAAAAAAAACTGACGGGGAATGGGTGCTAGAAATGAGGCATCGAAAAACATAACAAACCCGATACCCACTAAAAAGGCCATAACTTATGATCCATGAGTCCATGTGGGCGTCGCGACCAGTCAAACTGAAGCTCATGGAACGAACTACGATCTGACAGGCGGAGGAGTCTGAACTGACACACGGATCGAAAGTTAGGTCCGTTTGAAAAAAGTTTGACGGGACACCGGTGACAGAAATGGGGTTTTGGAGGCCTTTGGAGGGGTTTTGGGGGTCTAAAAACACAACAGAAGCTTGCTTCTCTTGACTTTGTACGTATCTCTCTTCGCTGGCTTTGATTTGATATGTGGTAGAGCCCAAACGGACACCCAGAGCGAAAGTTATGGTCGTTTGAAGTTGGAGAACTTTTTTCAACTTTCTTATAGCTCTCATATTTTCCACACCTTAGACCGTCTCACGATTTTGATTATACGTGCCTCTAGATCTCTTCATGAGCTTCGATTTGACTGGTTGTGGCACTCCAATGGATGCCCGGATCAAAAGTTATGGTTGTTTTAGTGATTTCGGGGTTTCTCATGTTTTTTTATTTTTTTCTTTTCATTTTGCGGTGGTTTTACCCAAACTGCCGTTAATCCTCGAAAAATTAAAAAAAAAAGAAAATTTACACATTTTGCGGCGGTTTTGAAAACCGCCGCGAAACGCAAGTTTTTCTGTAGTGCTATAACTGTGTTGCTAAAAGTGTGTGCAACAAAAATGTGCTCAGCATAGCTGGAACACAACAAAATGAAGTAAACCAAACGTGCAACCATAGTCGAACTCAGGGTATGTAATCCCTGTCAACTGGGAAAGTGCCACCATGGATGTCCATATCTATATACGTACACATGTATAGTCCCATACCTATACACATACATAAATATGAATATTCATGATTAGGTGAATTAAATAATAAGAAACCACATCAGCAGTCAATCCTTGGGACTATAAGCCCGATCTTCTAGACATCATGTGCAAGGGAATTGGGTTGGACGTCGTGTCACTCAAGCCGTGTATCATTAAGTTGATCTTTGGGTTTGTAATCCCATCGACAAGTACCTGCTTCGACCAACACTGGAGATATGCCTCTGAACAAGCTAAATAAAAACAAGTAACCCTCTAGTTCAACCAATCAAACACAAGCAACCCTCTGGGCAGTACTCATAGTCTAACCCCTCTGGTTCAAAATACAATAGAAGATATAACAAAGACTCTCTGAGGAAGCACTCTCAGTCAATTCCCCCTTATAGTCATGTGTAATCAAAGACTCTCTGAGGAAGCTCACACGGTCAATTCCCCTTATAATCATGTGTAATCAAAGACTCTCTGAGGAATCTCACACGGTCAATTCCCCTTATAGCCTGAAGTGCTCAAATACTCTCTAAGGAATCTCACATGATCAATTCCCCTTATAGCCTAAAGTGCTCAAAGACTCTACGAAGAAGCTTACATGGTCAATTCCCCTTATAGCCTGAAGTGCTCAAAAACTCTCTAAGGAAGCTCACACGGTCAATTCCCCTTATAGCCTGAAGTGCTCAAAGACTCTCTGAGGAAGCTCACATGATCAATTCCCCTTATAGCCCGAAGTGCTCAAAGACTCTCTGAGGAAGCTTGCATGGTCAATTTCCCTTATAGCCCAAAGTTATCAAAGACTCTCTAAGGAAGCTCACACGGTCAACTCCCCTTATAGTATACTACACCAGGTTCTCACGACCCTATGTAATTCAACGAGCATAGCAATGAAATACGGCCAAAGTAAACCTCAAGAACTACTCGGGTAACAATCTACAACATATCACAACATTTCATATAAAACCACTCCATCCTGACAATACTAGGCATGGAAACAAGGCATCCTAACAGGAAAAGCTTGACCAAATAGTCAAAATCAATAAACATGGGAAAACACATCCAAAGCAAGGTAAATAACCCTATTTACAATCAAACCACCTCTACTCGGGCACACAAGGAATAGTAGGCATCCAAACAAATAAGAAAGATGCCCTGCGTCAGGCTTAGCAGCCACCAACTAGGAAGCACCTCTGGTAAACACTACAACATCAACAAACCAAGTCAGATATAAACAAATAGTGAGGGTGGCCTGAATTCCCAACCCAACAATACATCCATAGACCCATGGAATTACCAGTTTGACACGGGTTCTAGGTGACACCCGATCACCATCTCTACCCAAACCCGACGTAACAACTCGGGGTTAGTCAAACAACGAGCACCCACTGGGTCCCTCAAGTCAAACACTGAGGAAGAATCATACTCGGGATTCTCCAGGTAAACACGAGCGAAGGCGTCCTACATGGGATCATTAGCGAAGAGCAAGGGAGGAATCCTACACAGGATCCTCAAATGAAGGACAACATATGAATTCCATAACATGGGTCCTATCAAAGGAAAAAATAGGAGAGGGATCCTACAAGGAACTCCCAAGGTCAGTACACAAGTAAAGGCATCCCTCAGGGGATCCTTAGAAGTATCTGGTCTCACAGACTCATAGGCCAGAAGGGAACGTCTCACAAGGGGAAAGTCCTCTAAAGAATAGGTTATGGTAGATAGTTCATATATAATCTCATATTAAAGGTCTCAAATAATTTGGTCCATGATGTTATTAATATTTTCATGACTTATTATATTCCTCATTTACTTATTTTATATGAAATGTGCATAATTTGTGTGAAATATTAATGTTTTAATATTAAGTATAATTTTTGAGCATTTTTAGAAGTAGTCCAATTGAGTCTGTTTAATGTTTTAATAATAAATATCACTATACTGATCCAAATTGTGTTGTTCTTGTTTTGTAGGATTCTACTTTCAATATAAAACATTTCGTTAGAAGGTACCATGAGGCAATTCTTCCATTTGAAGGGTCATATGGTCCTCACAAACAAGACCAAAGAATCTGTGAACAAACTAGACCAGCCTTGAAGATTGATTTACTGGGCTCAATACAGAAGTCCAAAAACATTAACTCTCCACAATAATTCAGGGGACACTAAATTTAATCTTGGATAAAAATTTCAAGGCCCAAATCTAAGTACAAGGGGCCCAAATAAAGCTTTGAAGTCCATCCCACCATTCTGGACGAGAATTAAAATCAGTATAGTATGCATAACATATCGCATGATGTAAGCATCAAATAGAGTTGAGATTTTGCAGTGTGAAATAAGAGATATAGGAGGCTGACTTTGTTGAAGAAACCATTCGGATTTGAAGGCATATTCATATTCAAAAACCCTTTCACATTATGGACTTTAAAAAAGACCGGATTGAAATGGACAGTTTAACTTTGTTTAATAAATTGGCCATAACTTTTGATCCCTAAGTCCAAATGACTCCAAATTTTTAGAGTAGCCGGAAAACATTATTTTCTACAACGTTTTAGAAGGAGATAATTGAATATTCGGCTGTCTGAATAGCCAAATTGTCGATGCAAGTGGAGGGACAGATTGGGAATGCAAACAGTCCACTCCTTGGGCTATAAATACTCTCCCCTGAGGGGTTGACATTTCAGAAGAAAGGAGATCATATTGGCACGACCAAATCTTTTCCAAAATCTTGGGAGGACCTGCCATACTCAAGTTTTTACTTGAGATACCTTTCCTCCTCTCTTTGTTTTCACTTACTTTTGTGTTCTTCGTTTTTGTAATTTTGTAAGTCCTTTCTTTGTAATTCTATTTTAATGCAAGTTACTTCTTCAATATCTCTTATTCTCATCCACCTTCTGTAGTTTAATATTTATGTTCTTAAAATAGTTTAAATTCAGTTGAATCCCCTTCCCTTCTTTTTCTTCCTCATTCAATCAAAAATCCATTTTTAATTATCATCATCGTTCGTGTGTGTGTGTCAACGTACCACTCTTTTCTAATCCCTTTATTTTTCTTATATTATTAATTTATCATCATAATTATTTTAACCAGAATATTAAACATCCAAATGGCTGATTAAATCTCTCATTGGGGTGAGTTATAATTCGGGGATGTTAAGTGATTGATAGTTTTTCTCGATGAGTATTCTTTAAATTAATATTATGTATGTTAAACTTAATATGTCATGGATTAATGATATGTTTTGTTTAACGAGTGGTTTCCATGGATTATTGGAACCATAAATACACTACCATAAATAATTTTTGATTGAGATTAGAACCCTAAGTTAAGTTAAGTCTTGGATTAAAGCCTTCACACTTAGGAATTCCAATCAACGTCAACTTATGACATGGGTGTTAATTTAATGCAATACAAAGTAAGGCTCAAGGATATCACATGCTTAACTCCCCAATAATGAACTCACCCCAATCTTTATCAATTTGGTAAATCAAATATCATCCATAAATCATTTCAATTAAGCTCTGCAAACAAACCCCCCTAATCAAAATACAATCAACTAAAAACAAACGACTATTACAAAGTATCATCGCCGAGGATTCGACCCGAGTGCTGCTATACACATTAGCAGAGCACCAGAATTTTGACCGGTTGATAGGCGACAATCGGCCGTGCGTTTCAGTCCAAACACCCAACCTATCATCCACTCCAAGTCTCACTCTTAGGTGTCAAAACTTGATAACTAGAGGAAGAACCCCTCCATTTAGATATAAACCCCAAAAACCCCATTTATATGACCTCTAAATTTAAAAAGAATTCCACCATTGTGATCTACGTGGAAACATGCTCAGAATCGACTACTCACATGCCCAATTCTGACTTCCAGGGCCCAAGATATCCCCAAATTACTAAGTTGAAGTAGTTAATGGCCAGAACACATGGCCAGACCCATGGGGTCTGCCTGTGTAATAGTACACGGCATGTAATTTACTGTACACAGCGTGTATTGTTCACAAAAAGTTACACCGTGTGCGTTTTCACTTGAACACATGCCCATGTACCACTATATGGCGTGTACTTTACTGTACACGGCGTGTACTCCTTAAAACCCACTATTTCGTGTTCTATTTAACACGGCCACCCACTACACGGTGTGTACTCAAGGTACACGGTGTGTAATTAAGAAAAATTTGTCTTCCCCGAACGAGAATAACACACGGTGTGTACTCTTGGAACACACATCGTGTATTCTGGGTTTTCCGACGGGAAATCCCTCAAAACGCCCGAAATGCCCATTTTCGCCCCCGAAACAACAAATTGAGCCCCATGGGCTTAAAAGCAAGCAATATAAGGATTTAAAAACATAAAACAACATGTTTTAATGGGATCTATGGTGAAAACATAAAAGACCCTACCTTTGGGTGGAAACCGCCGACGCTTCGGTTGATTTCACGGCTCCCGGTTGTCGCACGCCGACTGAGCACGTCGAGAGCTTCGAATGAGTACCCCTCTTGCCTCCCAACTCTCTCTCTCTTCCTCAAAATACAATTTCTCCCATAGGTCATGGACACGGAGGAGGTGTAGAAGATGTGCACAAGGAGGAGGAGGAAAGAATATAAGGAAGAAAAAAAAGGAAAGGAAAAGAAGAAAAAGGGGCCCGGGCCAGCCCCGACGCCCGATATGAGTTTATGTCTTCCCTAGGATAAACTCCCCATTCCGAACTCAATGGTGCAGATGGAATTTCAATATGAAATTCCTTTTAAAATTTATTTCTAAATGAACCTACACAAATAATTTAATATTTAATTTAATAATATTAAATATTAAATATTCCGCTAAAATTTGAACAGCTCAGATTTCCACCAAACTCTTGTCCTAGGGTAAACTCCCTATTTCAAGACCAACAGAGTTGTCAAAAAAATTATCCAAGATCATTTGGTAGGTTAAAATGACCATTTTACCCCTCACGATCATCTAAGAGCAAAAATTCAAATTTCTGCTCAAAACTGCAGTCCGGAAAAACACAGGTTCTTACAAACTCCCCACCATAAACCTTATCGTCCCCGAGAATCCCAGTGAAAGGACCAACATCCATGCTTAAAACCCAAGCATTTGCACAACCAAGCTATCTGGACCATCCAAAGACCAGCCTTATAGTGTTAACCACCACCTTCTACACATAAGATATTCAAATACGACCAAACTGGTACTCCCCACCATAGGAATACCCTTATTGTCGTCTTAAAAGAAACTTTGAGCCCAAAAGCCCACTAGAAAACAACGTAGTTTAACCTAAACAAGTAAAACCACCCTCAAAAGGCCAATGGTGCACTCCCCACCATATGGATTTTCTTGCACTTCTCTGAGATAAAAACCAGAATAGGTTTTATACTCAATAGAGATGAACATTAATAAAGAAAAGGGAGCTCGATGTAGGGTCGAAGCTCTCTCAGCATACTCAAGATGAATCAAGATATCGCATGATTGTCTCTTATAGGAGTACGCTAATATTTCACCGAAGGCACATCTAGCTCCCTCTGAGCCACACTAACATCCTGCCAAAACCTAACCATGATTCAAGCACAGGTCAACCATTTCACGGTAACCTGAAATTTTACAAAGTCGCCTCTACAACATAAGGACATTTCAACACAACTTCCGGGATCCGAGTCCATAGAAAGTCTTGAAACATCGGTCCTCGGCTCACACCCGGCCACTCACTGATCTAGATTCAAACGATGCCACCTGCAATAGCAACATCAAAAACATTGGTCGACCAGTCTAGGCACCCGAACAAGCCTGGTCGTTGAAACCAGTCGTTAAAAACAAACATCGCCAAAAGGCATTGGAAAACCCTGGCCAACATTTCACACATAGGTTTCCCTAGAATATAATATACATGCATCGACCTACAAGGTTTTGAGTCAAAACCAAGGGTATATAGGTCTTCCAACTAGATCTACAGAAAAAGCCTCACAAATGGGTCACAATGTCTAACCACTTATCCCAACAGATCCAAAACCTATCAGAAGACGGTAAAGATCACAACGACCAACGAAATTCAAAACTGAAACATGGCCTACAAGGGCCTTGATCCTCTTCGAGCATCCTCAGAAGGAACAACTCCTTGGAGGTCATAAACAAAATAGAAGAGACAAGATGAACAAACACTCATCAGGTATTTATATACAATAATACCACAAGAAGGTCCAGCTCACAAGAAAAGCCTTGGTATCTATTGACATAGTTCTCAATGATCCAACTAGATAACCATAGACCCGAGAAACAACACCCAATAAGGGTTAAACAGAAAGGCATCATGTGCCATATCAGCCAACTGGGGTCACTGCACCACCTGTGCACAAGGACTGATTCATCATCCTCACACCAACGCCTCAACATAGATCCACATAACCTACCATCAGAGTAAAAATTATGTGTAAGCAGACCCAAAGGTCTCAGTCGTCACTAAAAACACACACTAGCAGGCCTATATGCTATGAATCCTACGTGCCTAGTATGATGCATGAGACGCCTCTTGCCTTTGCCGGCCAAGAGTCAAAATCTATATCTGGCATCTTACCAATGGACAAGATCCAGAGATTCATAGTAAATCAAAACACCACACAACATGTGTATCTCTCAAGGCGAAAATCATATACAACTGTAACATCGCAAATCAGAACAACAATCCCAAACCCTGGCAACCAGGACTTCTTACCGGAACAAGTGTTCTCGACGCACTAGCCCGGTATCCATCACAAGTTCTGACACATTCCTAAAACTATTATCTACCATACCTAAATAGTAAATACCAGGAAAATAACCTCCCTTTGATACCACTTTGTATCGTCCTGACCTGAAATCCACTATACTGGTGCTCCGTGACGGTTCACCACAAGGCCTCAAGCGTGCCTCCCCATACGCCAGAGGCTACCAACTAGCAGCGAGGGTCTAGGGTGTGATAGTGGGGATACTATTCCCTCATACCAGAGTAAGAAAATAGTAGAAATAAATAAGTATCATACACATCAGAAAGTAAACAGAGTGCAGAAGAAATAAACAACTGAAATAGAACAAGCTGTAATAATAAAATGTTGTAAAAGCCCGAACAACTATGCAATACAATACAACACTCATCACCCACTGGGACGACCATACAGATACAAGTATAAAAGAAACTCAAAGTAAAAGTACAGGGCTCTGCTACTAACTCTGAGCCAATCCATGTACCCAATCTCCAGACACTGTCAAACTTCAGCAGCCCGATTAGTAGAACCACTCAAGTAGCTCTGTTCGATCATGCAACACTGGGCCTCAGCCCTATCCACCATGAATCTTATGATCAACCTGAAAAGAAGACATAAGGTTTACACGTACACCAAGGTTCATGTGCAGGGGTGAGAAATAATCTCAGTAGGGCACCCTGAAAAGCAACCTATAACTGTGCTGCTAAAAGTGTATGCAACAACAATGTGCTCAGCATAGCTGGAACACAACAAAAGAAAGTAAACCAAATGTGCAACCACAGTCGAACTCAGGGTATGTAATCCCTTTCAACTGGGCAAGTGACACCATGGATGTCCATATCTATATACGTACACATGTATAGTCCCATACCTATACACATATACATAAATATGAATATTCATGATTAGGTGAATTAAATAATAATAAACCGCATCAGCAATCGATCCTTGGGACCATAATCCTGATCTTCTGGACATCCTGTGTAAGGGAATTGAGCTGGACGTCATGCCACTCAAGTCGTGTATTATTAAGTTGACCCTTGGGTTTGTAATCCCATCAACAAGAACCTGCTTCGGCCAACGCTGTAGATATGCCTTTGAACAAGCTAAACAAAAACAAGTAACCCTCTAGTTCAACCAATCAAACACAAGCAACCCTCTGGGCACTACTCACAGTCTAACCCCTCTGGTTCAAAATAAAATAGAAGATATAACAAAGACTCTCTGAGGAATAACTCTCAGTCAATTCCCCTTATATTCATGTGTAATCAAAGACTATATGAGGAAGCTCACACGGTCAATTCCCCTTATAGCCTGAAGTGCTCAAAGACTCTCTGAGGAATCTCACACGGTCAATTCCCCTTATAGCCCGAAGTGCTCAAAGACTCTCTGAGGAAGCTCACACGGTGAATTCCCCTTATAGCCCGAAGTGCTCAAAGACTCTCTGAGGAAGCTCACATGGTCAATTCCTCTTATAGCCTGAAGTGCTCAAAGACTCTCTAAGGAAGCTCACATGGTCAATTCCCCTTATAGTCTACTACATCAGGTTCTCGCGGCCCTATGTAAGTCAATGAGCAAAGCAATGCAATACGGCCAAAGTAAACCTCAAGAACTACTTGTCTAATAGTCTACAGTATATCACAACATGTCAGATAAAACAACTCCATCCTAACAATACTAGGCATGGAAACAAGGCAGCCTAACAGGAAAAGCTAGACCAAATGGTCAAAATCAAGCAACATGGGAAAACACATGCACAGTAAGGTAAATAACCCTATTTATAATCAAACCACCTCTACTCAGGCACACAAGGAATAGTAGGCATCCAAAAAAATAAGAAATACACCTCGTGTCAGGCTCAACAGCCACCAACCAAGAAGCACCTATGGTAAACACTACAACATCTGCAAACCAAGTCAAATATAAACAAATAGTGAGGGTGGCCTGAACACCCAACCCAACAATACATCCATATCCCCATGGAATTACCAGTTTTTCATGAGTTCTAGGTGACACCTGATCACCATCTATACCCAAACCCGACGTAACAACTCAGGGTCAGTCAAACAATGAGAACCCACTGGGTCCCTCAAGTCAAATACTGAGGAAGCATCATACTCAGGATTCTCCAAGTAAACACAAGCAAAGGCATCCTACATGGGATCCTTAGTGAAGAGAAATGGAGGAATCTTACATAATATCCTCAAAGTAAGGACAACATAAGAATTCCATAACATGGGTCCTATCAAAGGAAAAACAGGAGAGGGATCCTAGAAGGAACTCCCAAGGTCATTACACAAGTAAAGGCATCCCTCAGGGGATTCTTAGAAGTATCTGGTCTCACATACTCATAGGCCAGAAGGGAAAATCTCACAAGGGGAAAGTACTCTAAATCATAGGTTACGGGAGATAGCTCATATCTCATCTCCTATTAAAGGTCTCAACTAAGTTGGTCTAAACACCCAACCTATCATCCATGCCAAGTCTCACTCTTAGGTGCCAACTGAACTTGATAACTATAGGAAGAACCCCTGCATTTAGATAGAAAACCCCAAAACCCCATTTAGATGACCTATAAATGTAAAAAGGATTCCACAATTTCTATCTACATGGAAAAACTCTTATAATTGACTACTCACATGCCCAATTCTGACTTCCAGGGCCCAAGATATCCCCAAATTATTAAGTTGAAGTAGTACATGGCCAGAACACATGGCCAGACCCATGGGGTTTGCCTGTGTAATGGTACACAACATGTACTTTACTGTATACGACGTGTACTATTCAAAAAAAGTTACACCGTGTGAATTTTCACCTGAACACATGCCCATGTACCACTACACAGTGTGTACTTTACTGTACACTGCGTGTACTCCTTAAAAACCATTATTATGTGTTCTATTTCACACGGCCAGTCACACGACCAACCACTACACGGCGTGTACTCAAGGTACACGGAGTGTACTTAAGAAAACTTTGTCTTCCCTGAATGGGAAGAACACATGGTATGTACTCTTGGAACACACGCTGTGTATTCTGGGTTTTCCAACGGGAAATCCCTCAAAATGCCCGAAACGCCCGTTTTCTCCCCCGAAACAACAGATTGAGACCCATGGGATTAAAATAAAGCAATATAAGGATTTAAAAACATAAAAATATGTTTTAAGGTGATCTATGGTGAAAACATAAATGTCCCTACCTTCGGGCAGAAACCGTTGAAGCTTCGGTTGATTTCACGGCTCCCGGTTGTCGCACTTCGACTGAGCGTGTCGAGAGCTTCGAATCGGTACCCCTCTTGCCTCCCAACTCTCTCTATCTTCATCAAAATCCAATTTATACCATAGTTCATGGAAAAGGATGAGGCATATGAGATGTTCGCAAGGAGGAGGAGTAAAGAAGAGAAGGAAGAAAAGAAAAGAAAAGGAAAAGAAGAAAAAGGGGTCTGAGCCGGCCCCGGTGCCCGACATGAGTTTATGCCTTCCCTAGGATAAACTCCTCATTCCAAACTCAACGAAGCAGATAGAATTTCAATCCTAAATTCCATTTAAAAGTTATTTCCAAATGAACCTATGCAGATAATTTAATATTTAATTTAATAATATTAAATATTAAATATTCCGCTAAAATTCGAACAGCTCATATTTCTACTAAACTCCTATCCTTGGGTAAAATACCTATTTAGAGACTATTGGAGTTGTTAGAAAAATTATAAGAGGTCATATGGTAGGGTAAAATGACCATTTTACCCCTCACGAGCATCCAACAAAAAAATTCAAATTTCTGCTCAAAACTGCAGTCCGGAAAAACACGGGTTCTTACACACTTGAAGTCATGCTGGTCACACCGTGATTTAGATTGAGGTGTGTCTAATTCCTATATGTCTCAAATGAATTATGTATCTTTTTTCTAAAGTATAAAAACAATATGAATGTGTTTTCTTAATTTTGATTATGTCACTTGTCTTTTTTACTAAACTGTCATTTTAAAATGGAAACACACACTTTGACTCATATCGATCGCATCGTATACCAGTTTGACATGAGACTGATTCCTACATGTCAAAAATGAATTATGTATCGATGTATTAAATTATCAAGAAAATAAAATCATGTTTTCTTGGTTTTAAATGAGTGTAATTTTTTGAACTAAAATGTTGATTTTAAACTGATAATAGACACATTGAGTCATACTAGGCACATCATGTATCAGATTGAGGTGCGTATGATTCCTACACATCATAAATGACTTATGTATTGTTTTCCCAAAGTATAAAAATAATATGAATGTGTTTTCTCAGTTTTGAGTAGGTCATTTTTCCTTTTTACTAAAATTGATGTCAATTTTACATAAAATGATGAACTTTGAGCCATATCGATCACATCGTGTATCAGATTGAGGTTTTATTGATTCTTATGCATCAAAAATGACTTATGGGTCATTTTTATAAAGTATAAAAACAATATGAATGTGTTTTATTAGTTTTAAGTAGGTCATTTTTCCTTTTTACTAAAATTGATGTCAATTTTAAATAAAAAGACGTACTTGGAGTCATACCGGTCACAACGTGTGTCATATTAATGTGAGGATGATTTATACACATCTCAAATGACTTATGGGTCATTTTTATAAATTATAAAAATAATAAAAATTCATTTTCATGGTTTTGAGTGTGTTACTTATCTTTTTTACTAAATTTTCATTTTAAACAGGAAACATGCACTTTGACTCATAAAAATCACATTGTGTATTAGTTTGATATGAGACTCTACGCATAAAAAATGATTTATGAATTAATGTCCTAAATTATCAATAAAATTTGAGTGTGTTTTCTTGGTTTTCAATGATCGATAATTTTTGAACTAAAATGTTAATTTTAAACTGATAACAGACACTTTGATTAATATCGGGCACATCATGTATCAAATTGAGGTGCAACTAATTCCTACACATCAAAAATGACTTATAGATTGTTGTCTTAAATTATCAAAACAATTAGAATATGTTTTATTGATTTTTAGTATGTTAGATATTTTTTTACTGAAATTAATGTCAATTTTAAATAAAAATAAGCACTTAGAGTTATACTAGTCACATTGTGTGTCAGATTGAAGTGAGGCTGATTTTTATATGTCCCAAAGTCTCAAAAAAATCTAACTACCAATGTTACCATGATTTCCATTGTCTTTATTTTTTGAATATCCAACACTACATATTGACTCAATGTTATTAGCCAAAAAACCTTTCTCATTATTGAAATTCAAAAGAGCAGAGGAAGCTCATGTGTCCATTATATCATGAGAAGTAACCATAATGGGAATATGATCTTACTATACTCTTATTAATTTCAATAATAATAAAGTCTTTTCAGCTAATAACATTGAATCAATATGCACTGTTGGCAGTTCAATAAAGAAAGGAAATGAAAATAGAAATCATGGTAACATTGGTATAAAGAAACATTTTATCTCTTTTGTGCCTTTTGTAGATAGTTGAAAGAAAAATATTAATTCCCAAAAGATATATAAAAAATTAAATAAATATTAGATAAAAATGATAAGGAAATTAACTTACAAATAGTAGATAAAATGATGACAAAATTTATTAAATAAGTAGTAGGAATTCACCTTTTCATGATGATTGTATGAATTCTTGACATATTTCCTTGTTTTCATTATCACAGTTATAGGCTCAAAGTCCAATATATCACAAGCATAAGAACCTTCAAACAAACCACCCTAACTCAAACAAAGGAATCCATCTGTATAAGAAAATAATTATTATATGTGTAATACTAAAAAGAAATAAATTAAACATAAATATGAAACAATACATTTTAGCACAAATTGAAACCATGAACACTCTAAAATATATCAAATATGTTTTATTAAATTGAGATTTGGAAGATTAAGTTTCTTTCTCGGTAAAGATAAAATTATTTGTTCTTACATATTTACTTTCTACTTTTTTAATTTTTATTGTGGTAACATGTTTTTACCTATATAAATTATGTTTAAATAAACATATAAAATAATCCTTCTAACTAATTTTTTGTGTTTTCATACTTCATTTTTATAAATTTAATGTAATGAGATTTATAATCATGATAAAACCAATATTTAAAATACAACATTTTATATATTGGAAAACTATTTTCTATAGAAAAATGATATTTTTAGTATTATTTTTTCTTAATATTATAATGCATTAGTTACTAATAAAATGTATGTTAATATAATCATATATATTTTTAAACATCATTATAGTGTCATTATTTTAAATAGATCAATCTAATTTATTAGTTAAATGATACAAAACATTGATAAAATAATTAATCGAAAATAATATTTTTATCATTATCATGGTCATCGACATTAATCATAGTAATTATACATTTATTCCCAAAAAAAGATGCTAGAATTATTACATAATATGATAATATTGATCTAAAATAAAATGACCATTTTATGAATATAATTTCAATAGATTAAGAAAACTAATTTTTTAATTTAATCAGTTAAATCAGTATTTTGATTAAAATATTACATATGTTTAAAAAAGTATATAAAAGTGTGTTATAAATACAAAAAAGAATATTTTTTTATTAATTATATATATATATAATATAAAAAGGATTCAAAAAAATAATCCATTCTTCTATTATAGTAACTAGTATTCCCCCCCATGCAATCGCATGAGATTAGATTTTTTTTATTTTTAAAAATAATGTGTTGAGTATGAATTAAAAAAAATAAAAGAATAAATAGTAAACATGGAGTGAAACTATGAGATTAAAATAATAAATAGTAAACATGGAATGAAAATATGAGACAAGTGAGTGAAAAATCTACAATGAGTATATCTATACATTTCCAAAGTTTGAAAAACATGAAACTATATAGTAGCATGTGCTGGATTTGGTGGCCTAGAACCAACTAATTTGTACTTTATGAAAAATTAGTATTCATGGATTTGAATATTGATAAATACCTTATCACATCTTGATTTTTATTCTATGTAACAATGCATGTGATAATTTCCTAAGTATAGTTGTTGCACTAAAGGGTCATAGTGGATCCCTGCTATGATGAGAACCTGGAAGTTCCATAACACTATTCTTGAATATATATTCTATAGTCGGATGATGTTATTTGAGGAACACAAATAATACAATCCATTAGGGGTGAAGACTCATAAAAAATTGAGGCACCTTCTCATGGTGTGCACCCTTGGAAATATCCATGAGGATATTATGAGAACGAGACCTGCCAATAGGAAATCCATATTTCATAGTGTCATTGGATGTTCCTATCTGTAGGCATGTGTATTAGTCCTTGGAATTTAAGATTATTATTAATGGGTATTACAACTCGTGCACTTAGATGTATTAACTAAAATTGTGGCGACACACTGTTTGCAGTGAGGTAGGATATGTTGGGTGCTTCACGAGTAATACTGAATTAATAGATAATACAAAAAAGTATTTGTCCCTTTTGTTCAAATAACGGAAGCTGATATCTTAGGCCCTTTGATAGAATTGATATATCCAAAATAAATCCATGGCTATGGTAAGGAATGGGCGAGTTCAATTCTAGGAAGTCAAAGAAAGAATAATCGAGCACATGGGTTAATGGAACTAGCATGCAACCCGCTTGATTGGAGATATCGAGACAAAGGGATTACATTACACGGTAAGCATTTATAGGAGGTGACACGTCATTGTGGAATTAACTTCTTTCTCTATGGGTTCTTTGGCGTGTTTCTAGATGATAAACTTGGACTTTAGGTAGGACCCACCTAATGCCACTGATAAAGAGGCCTAGAGGGTCACACACTAAGTGTGTCCAAGTATCTCAGTTAAATATTAATTTAACAAGATGAATAAAGATTATTCTTGATTGTGGTTTAATAATTATTCAAGGATGTCTGGTCGCATTTATTTCGACACTAGTTATTCAAGATAATATATTGTGGGTGAAATAATATATTTATTAGCGAGTAATACAGTGATATTTATTTAAGAAATAAATAGTCATTATTCAAGGTCTAATAAATGTGGTGGAGGAAATAAAAAAAAGGGGAAAACAAAAGTAAACGTCGTGTATATTAATATACACAACGTGTAGTTTTTTGGGGATTTGTGAGAGAAATAACAGTGACTATTTATTTCTTAAATAATTGGGACTATTTTTTCTGGTGGAGGAAATAAAGAAAAAGGAAAAAAAGTAAACATCGTGTATATTAATGCAGTGATATTTATTTAGGTGTAATTTGTTGGCAGCATGTCAAGTGATAATAATAATATTCAAATGTTATTATTAAACATGAGGTATTACTAATAATTAAATGAAATGAATAAATGGATTTGGGTAATTAATTCATTTTTATCATTCTAAATAATATAAATCCCAATTACATTATTCTCATTTTATATCTAGTCATTCTTTGTGTTTGTGCACAATAGATCTGGAGAAAGCTATCAAGCTAAGAGAGAATTCCTTTCCTCTAAGAACACTCTCAAGTTATGAGAGAGATCCTCATCCACCGGATCAAGGAGAGCACTTTGGAAGCGTCTCTCAAGACAATCAAAGGTGGACATCGCAAGAGAAGGCTCTTTCATGCTTGCACTCAGAGATCCCTTCGGCAACATCCAGAGATATGTGAAGCATGTGTGGATCACCGCTAGAGGAAGCCTAAACTTTGCTTCTGCGATGCAATGAAAGATCACATCAGATCATGACTGGAAACATCAATAGAGAGATAATTCCATCAAGGTAATTTTGGTCTTTTAATTCAATTAATTATAACCAACATACAATGATCCTCTCCATGGTTCAGGGACTTCCCTCTTTCCTTTTTTTTCTTCGTTCTATTCTGAAGATCCGACATTTTATCATCATGACGAATCTCGGATTGATCATTGTTAATGGTAAAATCAAAGTTGGGTACACCCATCAACGCACTTCTATTGTGCCCAGAACCTACAAGTGGTATCATAGTAGTCATATCATTGATTATAATTATTTAGTTTTTCATTGATGATTTATGCATTTAATAATTTATTTGTTTCAATTCAAGTTAATAGTTATGTAAATATGAATCTTGATATTTGTTCCTCCTCTTTTGTTTCTCGTTCACCTTACAGAAATGATATTTTATTTTAATTTTGATTAAAATAAAACATAGGACCTCATCCGGAGATGCCAAAGGTTCCTAGCCATACAACACCAGAACACGCAGAATGTATTCAGCAGTACACGTTGTGTAGTCAAGGTTCAATGCATCGGTTATGGTCTACCAAAACAAGCTGTGTTATTGGAGTTTTTCTAAGTCTTAATGACTATGTGTGTTTGCCAGGAATAGGTGGCACACAGTTTCTGGATTACATGTTGTGTGGACCACTGGACATGGAGTGTAGTCCCTTAGGGTTAGGGTTGGACCGTGTACCCCGTACACAGCTTTCCCAGCTGGAGAGCATGTAACACGAATACTACACAGCATGTGGCCCACTAGATATGTCGTGTACTCCAAAGATTTCTAAATTACACTCGCACGTCGTATCCCCGAGTGTGTACTTTAGATGGACAGTGAATAATAGTACACGCCGTGTAGTTGGAACTACACGCCGTGCACTAATCCAAATTACGCGGATTTATTAAAATTTATTATTATAGTATACAAACCCTTGATACATGTACCATGGTGTGGGTGTAAAGATAAGGCACAAAACATGATAGGTGTTTTATATATATATGTGTTTAATTTAACATATACGTAATGTTCATTTATACTCATTGGGTAGTTATGAACAAGAATTCACTGGGTTTCCTCTAAGGTACAAGTTATGTAAAAGATAATTTTAAATAAATTTATTTGTTTAAAATCATGATGGATGAGAGTCTCAATGAAATTCATAAAAAGATTTTAAGATAAAAGGATTGATTAATTAAAGATAATTAATTGATTCGAGTGTAATTTATCTTAAATAATAATAACTAAATAATTGAATGCTAGTTTTATTTATGCGTAAATATCATTGCATGTATGGATGATCATGATCTAGACCAGGACCTTTGTATATGAATGGTTTCTTTTAATTTATTAATTTAAATTAAATTTGTTGGCCTGCAAGCCTTCTCCTCGTTAATATGTAGGTCATGTGTGTCCAAAGTTTCTTTTATGTAAAACCCCGTTTTACCCCTCACCTACATGTGAGATAAAATTATATGTAATAAATAGAGATCTCAAGCTAGTGGAGGTGGTTCAAGTTAGGAGTCGAGGTGAAACTAACCCAAGGAGATACAAAGGTGGACAGGTGGAAAGCAATAAACACGAACCTAAAAGGTTCAAGGTGTTTTCTCCCCTAGGTCTTGGGTTAGTTTATCAACTTCTAGATAAACTAACCAATAGAACAATCTCATGATCATGCCATTTATTTTATTTATATCAGTTTCATGGTTTATTTATTTTGGGTGTGTTGTCATGATCATACAATTAATGAATTAAACAAGCATGCAAGATGGAACTAAAATAAGACCAGCTTATGAGTAAATATTATCTAATACATGGTTAATCCCTTAAGTATATCCCACTTAATATTAACAATAATTTAAAAAAGATAATAAAATATAAATTTACGTATAAGGATAAAATCCATCAAAGAAATATTAAGTCAGTATATCCTTCCATAATCTTGGTTAGAATCAAACCATATTTCAAAGTGCTTGACCAACCCTAGTTGGGGTGATTTCAATTATTGGGGAATTCTAATTAAAGGTTTTGGTATGAATTGACTTGGTTCACATCAAGTTTTGACTGTCACAGTAGGACTTGGTGTGAACAAGAGGCAAAGGTTGAGGAAATCCAAAATAAAAGGGTTTCAGGATTGGGGAGTCCACTCAGCGGATCAAGGAGCTGCGAGTTAATACAGTTGGAATTTGGAATGCCTACCTAAAACCTTTCAAGTTGCTTGAACAACATTAGTTGCAGTAATGTGAAAGGTCAATATGGATCCTTACCACTAGAATATTCAAGAAACAAAATATTCTGAAGTCAATGGTGAGGGCTATTGAATTTCGATAAAATAGTGGGAGACTAATAAGTATTAATTTATTTATTTGTCTCAATTTTATCATGATAAAGTAATAAATATTTGCTCATCTTAATTTGTAGAAATGGAAAGAAAAATGACGTTAAACATATCATTGCGAACCATACTTTAGAAGGAATACCTTCTCATTGGAACCAATTTTCAGGAGTTGTAGAGGCGTTTACTCATCATTCTTCACCATGAGAGGAAATTGTATGTGTTGGAGGAGCCTATTACACTTACACCTGGAAACGAGGATAGTGATGAGGAAATGTCTCTCTATATGAAACATTTATATGATGCCACATTTTTCAATGTTTCATGTTATCATCCATGTCTAATGAGCTCTTGAAGAAACATGAAAACATGGACGCGTATAGCATGATGTCTCGCCTTAAGGATCTCTATCAAGAGAAGGAGAGACATGAGAGATATGAGATCTCCAATGCTTTGTTAACAACTAAGATTGGAGAGTCTGCACTAGCTAGGCCTCATGTAGTTAAGATTATTGGCTACATTGAATGCCTGGACATCTTAAGGATTAAGTTCTTGGATGAGTTGTGTAAAGATCACATCCTATCATCACTGCCCAAGACCTTATCTAGCTTTATTGTCAACTACAACATGATAAATAGTAAGAATAATCTATCATAACTTCTGACCTTAATTCTCAAGGTAGATAAGGATATGGGGAATGAAAAACCCACAGTCCTTATGGTGAATAAGAAAAGGAAGGACAAGGAAAAGGGTCCAAGGATTTATAGATGGTTTGAAGCCCCTGAGCACCATCCCTCCAAGAAGGGGAAGATCCATAACTAGGGAAAGTAACAAGAGGTGGTGTGTTTTTCATGTGGAAAGTTAGGACACTAGAAGAGGAACTTCACCCAGAAGTGTGGGGACATTAAAGGTGTGTTGGCTCCAAAATATGGCCCGAAAGAAAGGAATGAAAAAAGGCTGGCGTGCTACCTCGCGAAGCACCACCGCAAAGCACCCACGCGAAACCCCGCCGCGAAGCGCCCCGACCATGGCGGCCTCGCGAAGCTCCGGAGGCGGTAATTCTCCGCGAACGCATTTGATGTTCGCGAGCCGCCGCGAAGCTCCGGAGGCGGTAATGCTCCGCGAACGCATTTGACGTTCGCGGGCCGCCGCGAAGCTCCGTAGGTGGTAATTCTCAGCGAACGCATTTGACGTTCGCGAGCCGCCGCGAATCTCCAGAGGCGGTGCCCTTCGCGGATGACGTTGACGTTCGCAAGCGCGCCGCGAAGCACCGGAGGCAGCGCGCGAGTTCTGCTTCGCAGCGCCCCTTCCCTATAAATACTGGACTCCCCCTGAGTCCCAAGGATGGACGATCCGACCTTTCGGCTTCTCTTCTCCCAAATCGCGAAGCACTCTTTGCCCCGGTAATCATGAGCTCCGCGAGGTATTTCTACTTCGCGAGACGCTTATGCTTTGTCTCGTTTTGAGCCCCTCTTCCGAGAGGGATGCTCTTCGCGAAGCTCAAGGGCATTCGCGAAGGAAGGGGATTCCCAAGGGAACCCGGGCAGCCGCGGAGTACTTATGCTTCGCGAAACACCCAACTCATACTAGTGATCCCTATGCTAAGGCAGGATCGCTCCACATCGCGAAGCACACTACTTCGCAGGACCCTGCTTCGCGAGGCACCCCTTCTTCACGAGGCAGTGCTCCGCGAACACTGTTAAATTTGCGAAGCACCTTCCACTCACACCTATACCCCATGCCAAGGCCAAGGCACTTCACTTCGCGAAGCACACTCCTTTGCTTAGCGATTCCTCTTCCCATGCGACCCTCCAGGTTTGCATGATGTTATTTCAAAGTCCCATGGACAATACCACCCATAGCGTTGCTTCGCCTAATGCTTCTTCGCATAGGCACGCTAACGGCTATTGCTTCTTCGCATATCCATGCTAACGTGGACCCCCTGATGGTTCGTTCCACAACCCCCCATGACCATGGACTTTCCAGTACCTTCCCTCCCCCAAGGAGCTGAGGTTACCGGTCATGTAAGTCCTAGGGGTGTGGAGTGAACCCACCTCGTCCGAGCTGCAGGACGCTAAACTGCCAAGCACCGCGTCCTCGACACATGACGTTAAACTGTGACCCGACCTCGTGCCTCTCACGAAGGGTCCCCCCCAGCTCGAACATTCTTTACACCACTCATCTCCACAGGAATGGAATCACCCATCCATAAGGGATGATATCCTCCTTATTAGAGTGGCGTATCTTCACGGGAGAAGGGCGACCCTAGTTCCCCAACGGATGGCTGCACCTCTGCATCTCCGTACTTCCCCACTATCAAGGTCAGTGGAGGGCGTGATAGGGAACGAGGCACCTCCCATCATTGGACCAAGGTCCATCTTTCTCGCTCTTTGTTGCACTATGGGCCTCCATCCTGGAGTAAGTCCCAACACCATGGGCTTCCTAACGCGTAAGCCCCTTTTCGCTTCTCACGGACGCACCTTTCGCGACGTGATCGTCAGGTCCTTGCAACCTCTTGTTTCTCACACCGAGCATGACTCACGTGGGCTTAGAGTGAGCACCGACCCTGACCCCACATTCCACCTGAACTACGAGGTCTTTGATCCATGTCAAGGCATGGTACGTAGGAAGCCTCCATGAGGTTCAAGCCCACCCGTCATTTATCCACGTCGGGTATCATCCCCATCCAGCATGACGTTAAACTGCACATTCCACCTGAACTACGAGGTCTTTGATCCATGTCAAGGCATGGTAGGTAGGAAGCCTCCATGAGGTTCAATCCCACCTGTCATTTATCCACGTCGGGTCTAATCCCCGTCCAGCATGACGTTAAACTGCACATTCCACCTGAACTACGAGGTCTTTGATCCATGTCAAGGCATGGTACGTAGGAAGCCTCCATGAGGTTCAAGCCCACCCGTCATTTATCCACATCAGGTCTCATCCCCGTCCAGCATGACGTTAAACTACACATTCCACCTGAACTACGAGGTCTTTGATCCATGTCAAGGCATGGTACGTAGGAAGCCTCCATGAGGTTCAAGCCCACCCGTCATTTATCCACGTCGGGTCTCATCCCCGTCCAGCATGACGTTAAACTGCACATTCCACCTGAACTACGAGGTCTTTGATCCATGTCAGGGCATGGTACATAGGAAGCCTCCATGAGGTTCAAGCCCACCCGTCATTTATCCACTTCGGGTCTCATCCCCGCCCAGCATGACGTTAAACTGCACATTCCACCCGAACTACGAGGACTTTGATCCATGTCAAGGCATGGTACGTAGGAAGCCTTCACGTGGTTCAAGCCCACCAATAGTGGACCCCCGGGTCTACCTTCACGTCGGTTCACCGATGAACCCGTCCGAATTACGAGGACTTTGATCCATGCCAAGGCATGATACGTAGGAAGCCTCCATGAGGTTCAAGCCCACCCCCTTTTCATCCGAACTACGAGGTCTTTGATCCATGTCAAGGCATGGTACGTAGGAAGCCTCCATGAGGTTCAAGCCCACCCATCATCTATTCACATCGGGTCCCATTCCTGTCCAGTACGACGTTAAACTGCGTTCTGGTCCAGTGGTAAGCCGTTGCGACCCATCCTAGCGAACTACGAGGACTTTGATCCATGTCAAGGCATGGTACGTAGGAATCCTCCATGAGGTTCAAGCCACATTGCTCGGTCGTTCATTCACGTCGAGTTTCGCCCTCCTCCAGCATGACGTTAAACTGTATGCCCTCTTTGTCCTACATGACATTAAACTGCACACCCATTCCCACCTGAACTACGAGGTCTTTGATCCATGTCAAGGCATGGTACGTAGGAAGCCTTCCAGAGGTTCAAGCCCACCACTCATTGGACCAAGGTCCACTTTCACGTCGGTTCGCCGACAAAGCCCCATTTGAACTACGAGGTCTTTGATCCATGTCAAGGCATGGTACATAGGAAGCCTCCACAAGGTTCAAGCCCACCCATCATCCAATTCACGTCGAGTTCAACCTATGTCCATCATGACGTTAAACTGCAATTCCAGTCTGACGGCAAGCCGTTGTCTCACGTCGGTTCGCCGACAAAGCCCCATTTAAACTACGAGGTCTTTGATCCATGTCAAGGCATGGTACGTAGGAAGCCTCCACGAGGTTCAAGCCCACCCATCATCCAATTCACGTCGAGTTCTACCTACGTCCAGCACGATGTTAAACTGCAATTCCAGTCCAACGGCAAGCCGTTGTGACCAACCCGAACTACGAGGACTTTGATCCATGTCAAGGCATGGTACGTAGGAAGCCTCTACGAGGTTCAAACCCACCATCCGGTCGTTCCGACCTCATTTACGTCAGTTCTCCAACACCCACCGCCCGTCATTTATTCGCGTCAGGGTTCACTATCATCCTGCATGAAGTTAAACTGTATTCCATCAATCCTTTGAACTATGAGGACTTTGATCCATGTCAAGGCATGGTATGTAGGAAACCTTCCCAAGGTTCAATCCCACCACTAGTGGACCCACGGGTTTACTTTCATGTCAGTTCGTTGACAACGTCCATCGGACCAAGGTCCACCTTCACGTCGATACGCTGATGATGTCCATCGGACCAAGGTCCATATTCACGTTGGTTCGCTGACGACATCTGTCGGGCCAAGGTCCACCTTCACGTTGGTTCGTCGGCGCCATCCCGAACTACGAAGTCTTTGATTCCCTGCCACGGGGATACGTAGGAATCCCCTTCAAGGATCAAGCTCAACTTCACTATCGCCCCCCTGCGATGGTCCCATTTCATTCCCCCTCCACTCCATTCATCCACCTATCATCCGTCCTGATTCTCGCCCGGACCGTCATATCTCGGTGAGATCATGTCGGTATTCTCTTCTTCACATCCGCCCATAGGCTGGCCCCAGTATTGGCATCCCTTCAAGGGAAACCCCTCAATCCGATCTATCCTAGATAATGCTCTAGTTGTGTTGATCCGTCTCCGCTGGACGTTAAACTCGCGGCGTACCCTGTGTTAAACACGGGAAGCTGAGGAAAACCTCAGATATGTGTCTATGACATATAATTCCCCACGCTCGATGTGGGATGCCTCAGGCTTCCACGCCCTCGAGAAGCCCTGTGACCAGGGATAATAGATAGACATGCCAGGCCCCCAGCATCCAGACATGCTACTGATGCCTCAACGTGACTACTCCCCCGACTGAAGGTTGCTGCCCTGACCGGACCCTTTGGAATGTCCCGACAGAAGCTGTGTAATTAACCGGTGTCCATGGAAACATGGAACTGGGAAGAGTTTCACGAACTACGTATGAAATCTATGAGGGAGACCTGGACTAGGTGACGAGTTCTGAGGAGGAATCCACAGAAGGAAGAATCGACATCCCATCATCCCGTTTTGATCAAGGAGTAGATGTCCCTGAATAAGGAGCGAATGCCGCCCGCCTTTGGAAAGCGGGAATGCGGGGCTACAAATCCGCGCGTCCTCCTCCGCGTGACAGACGGATGCGCGCGCGCCCCAGCGAAAGCGTCGGAAACAGAAATGGTGAACCCGACGTGAAATTCTTCTCCTCAATATGGATATTAGTAGCATTCGAGACACCAGTAGATTGACGTGTCACCGGATACAGATATCCGGCGCCTGGTCCCGCAAAGCAAATAAGTGGGCCTGTCGTGAAACTCACCAAAATTCGGGGCAGTAGAACGTGAGGCACTCCATTCTACAGCGTGTTGGCGTGGATCCTTCTTACAGACGTGGAGAATGGAAGGACGTTGGGGCACTGGTTGTCAATCCTTTTCCCTCTCAGTGCTGATGAGTTGATCCCTTCGTTTCTCAGGAACCAGGTTGTTGTTACAAAGACGCGATCACCGCCCGCTAGCCTACGCAGGGGCAGGGGAAACAACGCCACAACCACCCCACATGGCGCCGCTACCGCCACAATGGCTGCCATATCGCGGAATACGGGGCACCCACGTCCCCTTTCCCCATCAGAGGTCATCCAGCGAAGGGTGATCAACAACCTCGTGCGTAGGTACGAGGAGGAAGGGGTCATCCCAACCAGGGATATGGACCGCCTGGACCTGGAGGCGTCCAGGCCCCGCCGTCAACACCGCCCTAAAAGGCCGCGCAGGGAGCCCCTGCTCCCCACCCCAACATTCAATCTTTTTGGGAGCCTGTCTCCGGAACGCCTTGACGACTCCTCGCCTTACGCTGATGAGGCAGGCGTCGTCCGGCTCAGCCCGCTTAGGGTCCCGACCCAAGGGCTCCAGGCGAGAGCTCCCGCTCGGCCGCATCAGTGCCGTCATCTGGCCCCGCAGGAAGAGCATCCAGACTACGTCCCTGCACCACCTGCACCAGCTCGCCTGACCCGACGTCAACGCCGGGCCCGAGCTGAGGACGCTCGCCTAGGCGCATCGACGTCGACAGCTATAGTGGCCCGAGCCACCGCTGATGTGCATTATGAATCCCCTGAATACACTGAGCAGGGGCACTCCTTCACCCAACCAGGATCGAGACCCCAACCGCCCCACGGGCAGGCTGGGTTGACTCTTCGGGTTGTAGGCCCAAGTGGTGATCGCCGCGAACTAACCTGCGGTAATGTCACCCTGTACGAAGGTCCTCCCCGTACCACTACTCCATAGAGCGTGGGCCTTCCCCGCTCCGAACTTCGTCATGGAGGCATGCCTCGTGCAACCCCCATCCCAAAGGAAGACCTGCCCCGCGGCAGTGACGCTCAGCGCGAAAATCTTTCCCGCACCCACTATACAGGGTATGGAGTCCATCCTCCTGCCCCTGACCACCGATCTGAAGGAGTCGTCCCTCCGGTCCTTCTCCAACGTGGGGTCCCTCCCTACGTCCTCTCTGTAACTGGCGAAGGTCCTCCTCACCCCAGAAACTCGAGGAGTGAAGGTCAGCCTCGCTCCACTCGCATCAACCATGGAGGTCCTCCCCATGCTCCTGCCAATTCCAATAGAGGCCCCGCCTGCATGGGTGCTGTTCATGGAGGTCCTCCCCATGTACCCTTAGACATTTGCCCCGGTGCCCCTCGCGCCTCGGCCATCTCGAGTGGGGGCCCTCTCCGCCACGGCGCCAGCGCCGTCCCGAGACTCCATGATAGGGATCAACCCTGTCCTAAAGAGCCATCTCGGGGCAGGAGAGCAGGTCGTCGCCGCCACTAGAAAAGTCCTGGAAAAGCTCGGGTGGAGATCAAACCCGCCCGCTTCTCCGACTCTGAAGTGGAATGCGATTCAGCGATGGAACCTTCTCCCCGCTCCTCCGTATCAAGGACTGGGGCAGGAACCATACGCGTTAGCCTCATTCTCCCGGAATATGAGGTCCACCAGATTCCCGTCTCTCTCCGTAGGTACATCTAGGAGGAAGAAATATTGAGAATTCCGCAGGTCTCGACCGCGCAATCACCACCTTCGCCACCAGAAGCGCCCTCTACCTCTACCAGAGATCACGGAGAGCTGTTTTGGGGGCCAGCGATGGTAGAACGACGACATGACCGATCACCGATGGCCGCGACTCCTGTGCCGGAAGCTGTGGTTATCATCCCATCGTACCGTGACATCATGGCCAGGTCACCTTGTTCTTTGGAGGATGACCCAGAATTCGGCGGCCAGTCAGCTCGTTCGCCGTATTCTCTGCCGCCGAGTTTTCTATCCCAGAGGTCCGCCTCGGTACCGCTACCGGTCCCTCAGCCGCCCCCGGTTGACGAATGGGGCAACACAGGGCCAGACCCTGAGTCCGAACCCAGGATCTTCTGGAGTATTCTTGCAGCGGATTACTTCCCGGAGAAGTTCTGGCCGACGGCAGCGCTGAATTTTTGCATACCGGAGTCTCTTACCCCTGAAGAAGTGGGGTGCTTTTGTCGAACCCTATGGGCGACACACTTCTGCCTCCATTACGAACGGGTGGTGTACCCCAGAAGTCGAGAGCACTTCAAAGAAATCGGCGAGCAGTGCCGCCTGATCGATGCGACCGCACTCCTTGTAGCCCAGCACCCTGAGTCACCAGGCCGCCAGAGCGCCCTTCAACGAAAATGCGTTCAGAGTTTTAAAGCACTCCGTAGGATTGTCAGGTAATCCACCCCCATGTGCAAGTCCATGGTTGGGGACACTATGCCGCTCTACTCTTCGACCCTATCCGACGGCAGCCCGATTCATTATGTGATATCGAGGACATGCCCTCGAGAGGAGTCGCGGTCCACATGGTCGACGTCATGGACAAGGAAGATGAGCTTGAATTCCTTGATGGAGACTTACCCCCCGAGGGCGTACCGCCACTGCTGGACCCATCAGGGAGAGTTACCCGTCAGCAGAGGAACCTGCTAGGCCTCCCCGTACCCACCGAATCGTTGGTACTCGGTCGAAACACCGGCAAGGGTAAAGAGCACATCTGAACTGTCAAGCACCCCGACCCGTCCGCCTCTGTGCAGAAAACGGACGAGGATCCTGAGAAGGCCACGTTACGCCAGCAGCTTGCTGAGCAGAAGAGGCTGGTTGACGAACTCTTGGTTGAGCGCGCCGTAGAGCGGCGACCCGACTATGGTGATCCCAGGCCGGGGCAGCAGGGGAAGGAACAATTTCCCCCCGGTGAGATGCCTTCGGGCAACCCTGATCATGATACTGTCGTAGACAGGGAGGAACCCGGAACGTATGGAAAGAGGGCGCGATACGTCTCGCCGAATCCCCCCGAGCGATGAGGCAATCTGAAGAATCCAGTCCAGGTTCCCCCAGTCGCCCCGCAGGTCGTCCAGCCAGTTGACCCACGAGCGGCCGAAGTCGTCTACCGTGTTGAAGAACCTGGAAATGCACTTGTGGTTAGGGATCCCCGTCAAGACAGGGACCCCCGCCCGGATGATCTTATTGCGGCACTCACAGCCCGCCTTGAAGCGTTAGAGACGCGGTAGGTGGCGGTCCCACCGGATGGCAAGCCTTATCCCGCATGGGTGGATGATATGCCTACACCGCCGGGTTTTGGGAACCCCACTTTTTCACCCTTCAATGGGACAGGGGACCCGCCCAAGCACTTGGCTCATTTCTCTTCCAGGTGTGGCCCCATGCTGGGGACCCCGGCTCAGCAAGAAGCCGCCAAACTCCGATGTTTTGTACAGACATTGGAAGGTCTGGCATTCGTCTGGTATAGCCAGCTCCCTATCGGATCGGTGACCGGTTGGGAGGATCTTCACCGACAGTTCTTATACCAGTTCAGCTCCACCACGTAGAAGACCAGCATTGCGGACCTCTTCAAGTGCAAGCAGAGGCCTGATGAGCGGGTTGCAGATTTCATCGCCCGGTGGAAGGGACTGACGTATTCTCTCGATATGCCACTGACTCATGAGAAATTACTGACGATGTGTGTGGGGAACGTCAAGACAGAGCTGGTACCCTCCCTGATCACCCAGAACTACCCTGGAGGGTTCAGAGATTTCTAAGATAAGGCTCAGCGCCTTGAGGAAGCCCTGCAACAGGCTAGTCAGGTGCGTTTGTTGCCCCCAATGATCCCGGCCAGGAGGGCCGCCAGGGCTGAACCCGCCATGGTGGCCCAAATAGAAGCCCCGAGGCAGCTAGAGTTACTGCCGGCGGCACCACCCCAGCAACCCCACAGAGGTCCTCCACCTAAAGCACAGGCTCCCGCCCAGCAGCAACCGCCTCAGAACCGACAGGTTCCCCCGCGTAATGCGCCACCCGCCACCTAGGCGAGACAATCAGGCGCCGCCTCCTCGACAGGCCCCTCCGGCCCCTCGTCAGGGCCAGGCCCCCAGGGCCCCATATACGGAAAGAAGGAACCATAATTATTCGTTTAACGAAAATCAGGTCCCTGGTTATTTCCGAAGTGCTCTAGAGCAAGGGATCGTGCGCTTGCCCGAGTGCAGAAGGCCGGCAGATGCAAATCTCACCAATCACCCCAACTACTGCCCTTATCATCGGATTCTGGGGAACACCCTCAAGCAATGTTATGTGTTTAAATACTAGCTTCAAGACCAGGTCAATAAAAACATAGTCAAGTTGCGCCCGGCACCAGCACAAGTGGCGGGTGTCTTTGCAGGATCAGAGATCGGCAGCGATAGTGAAGGCGAGTGGCAGCAGGTCCCCAGCCGCGGATCCTGGAAATACGACGACTGGATGGCTCGAAAAACCGTCGTTCATGCCCAAGGTATCATCCGGGTGTGCCTGAAGTAGTCGGAACCTTCAGAAGAAATAGTCGCTGCCTCCGCATCATCTTCACAGTCGGCCCCTTCCCAAAAGGGCAAGCAGCGGCGATGCAAGAAGAAGAAATGCGCACCGCCGGTGCCGTCGTCATCCCGCACTCTCGGCGATTTTATGCCCTCTGAAATGGGGATTCCCCCCAAAATCCGCCCAGCAGTGGATGACTCCTCGAGCGACATCCAGGGGTACGCTTCGGTTAACACCGTGGAGATGGTAAATCCCTATATGACCCCCGACGAGGGGGAACGTCAGGCAAACCTCCCCAACGTTCCCAGCCGACGGCAACGTCAGTGGAATCGCAACCGCACCGGTCATCGAGGTACGTCAGCAGGCACTTCTGGCCAAGCCGTGCATGCTACTGAGACCAGGCAGCAGGCTCAGCGCAGATCTCAGCACACGCAACCCCATCTAACGCCCTCGGCTCTACCTCCACCGTCGTTCGTGCTACTGGATCAGGGAGAGCTGCCTCGTTCGTATCACAATCAGTCTTGCCAGGCTACAGGCCAGCCTCCGTTGTCCAATCCTAGTCCGGAGACTATTCTCCAGGCTTCAACTAGTATGCAGCAAGATGTGCCCAGTACTAGCCGATCGCCGGTTCAACCGGCAGGACCCGTTGTGCCTCCAAGTGTCGAGCGACCTCCTGCAAGCAGAGGTTCGTGTTTGGCACAAAAGTATGATGTCCTGAAGCACCTGGCCGGCATTCTGGAGAGGCTCTCCATCCTTGAGGCCCTTAGCCTGTCATCCAAAATGCGCGAGGCACTTTCCGAGGCCCTAAGGATCCCCCTCCAGTTTGAGACAGAGGTGGCAGCTGCAGAAGCCTTCCATACCGAGGCGATTGAAAACACCGAATGTCAGGAGGTTATCTCATTCTCTGGTGAAGATGAGGATCCTCCTATACAGGGGAACATTCGCCCGTTGTACATCACTGACCACTTCAATGGCATGGAAATCCGCCGCTGCCTCGTTGACACGGGCTCCAGAATCAATCTAATTTCGACCCGGAAGTTGCGAAAGCTGGGTCTGTCTGAAGGTGATTTAACTCCCTCTGACCTCAGGATCCAGGGGTACGATAGGACTGAGCAAACTCCAGTCGGCAAGATCCGCCTGAAGACTCAGTTCGGTGGCTTAATTGCCAGCACCGAGTTCATGGTCGTCTCTCAGGACACTGCCTACAATGCGTTGATGGGTAGGCCATGGCTCCATCTGCATGCAGCGGTCCCCTCATCGTATCACCAGTGCCTCAAGTACTCGCTCAACGGTCGAGTAGGCGTGCTCCAAGGAGACGCGTTCCCTTTGGCTTCTTGTGAGGCCCACTACCTGGATGTGGGTTATTACAAAAGTAAGGATAAACAGATCCTAGTAAGAGAGGATGAACCCGCCCCGGTCACAAGTGATCCCTGGGCAAGCATGGATGACGCCTACATCCTCCCGATCCACCGGTTGGAGGCCACGACCCCCGACATGGGGAAATGTTTTGTTGTTTTGGGTACGCAAGGAATGCATGTTCTCGTGTCCAAGCGACGGCGGAAAATCACCTCGTATTCCTACATCAACCAGGCTCAGGTGATCCCGGAACCTCCTACCCCTGTACGGTACTGGGACGTCAAGCTTATGACGACGGCGGTGCGCCATACGTGTCTCTTCCGCCGGGCTGGAATCCACCGACTCAGGCCGACACGCCACCACTGCTTTGATATCATCAAACGGGGCCCCTTAGGCCGAAGGCCAGATGGGATAGGGTCGACTGCCTTCATTGTTGCGATCTCGATGGCAAGTGAGTCTCCCGATGTGATGACTGCTGCTGCCTGAGCCGGCACCAGCTGCCCCGCGGATCTTGATAGCCCAGAAGTATCTTCCGTCGCGGGAAGTCCCCCCACGGGTGGAGAGGAAGACCTGGAGGATGCTCCCCCCGCCTTTGAAGAAGGCGTCTCTACCACGGTTGATGAACTGGTACAGGTGAACCTTGGCAGCGAGGCAGATCTGAGACCCACATTGATCAGTGCAGCCATGTCCCTCGAGGAGCGGTAGCAGTACGTAGACTTCCTCAAACAGCACCGTGATGTGTTTGCCTGGAGTTACAACGAGATGCCAGGGCTAGACCCCCAGGTGGTCGTTCACCGTTTGGGCCTCCCGGCAAAACATCGTGGGTTTAAGCAGCCTCCCAGGAAGATGCACCCTTCTCATGGTGCTATGGTTGAGGCCGAAGTTGATAAGCTAATCAAATCCAACTTCGTTAAGGAGGTCCAGTACCCCAAGTGGATTGCCAACATTGTGCCAGTCAGGAAGAAGAATGGGCAGATCAGAGTCTGCATCGATTTCCGCGATCTTAATCGCCACTGCCAAAGGATGACTTCCCACTCCCGGTGACGGAGTTATTGATTGACGCCACGGCCGGGTTCTAAGCCCTCTCTTTCATGGATGGATACTCCGGGTACAACCAAATCCGGATGGCCCCCGAAGACGAGGAGTCCATTACCTTCATGGCTCCCCAAGGTACCTTTTGCTACCAGGTTATGCCATTCGGTTTGAACAATGCAGGTGCCACTTATCAGAGGGACATGCACCGCATATTCAAATCGATCCTTGGGACATTGGTGGAATGCTACGTGGATAACCTCGTAGTCAAATCATGTCAGCGCCAGGACCATCTCAAAGACCTAGAGAAAGTGTTCAGTTTCCTCTGTTCCCGTCACCTGAAGATGAACCCACTAAAGTGTGCCTTCGGGGTCACCTCCAGGAAGTTTCTGGGTTTTGTTGTCAGATACCGAGGTATCGAGATCAACCCAGAAAAGATCAAGGCCATCAGCCAAATGCCTCCCCCGAGCAACATTCAGGAGCTTCGAGGGCTCCAAGGCCACTTAGCCTATATACGCCGATTCATCGCGAATCTGGCCGGCAAGTGTAAGCCCTTTTCTCGTCTCATGAAGAAGGGCGCCGCCTACGAATGGGATGAGGAGTGTCGGACCGCCTTCGAGGAAATCAAGAAGTATCTGCTCCAACCTCCGGTCTTGATGCCACCCGTCTCCGGAAAGTCGTTGGTCCTTTATGTGACCGCCCTGGAGAGATCCCTTGGCGCGCTGCTCACCCAGAAGAATAACGAGGGTACTGAGAATAGTCTCTACTATCTCAGCCGCATGCTTATTGATACGGAGGTCAGATACTCCCCCATCGAAAAGAGCTGCCTTGCGCTCATATTCGCCGTGCAGAAGTTGAGACATTACCTGCAGCACCATGAGGTGCAATTGGTCTCCCGGGTGGACCCACTGAAGTACATCCTGAACCGCCCCATGCTGACTGGCCGACTAGCACGGTGGGCAGTGATTCTCCAGCAGTTTGATATCAGGTTTGTACCTCAGAAGGCCATTAAGGGACAGGCATTGCTAGACTTTTTAGCTGCCCATCCAACCTTCGCGGATCAATCCATGGACCTGGATTTCCCTGATGAGACGATCCTCTCAGTCGATCATGATGTCCCATGTTGGCAAATACATTTTGACGGTGCCTCCCGGAGCCCCACCGGTAGGAGGCTCAACGATCCCAAGCTCAACAGAGTGGGACTGGGTATTGTCTTCATTACCCCGGCGCAGGTCGTCCTTCCATACCCGTTCCTGTTGTTAGAAGGTTGTACGAACAATGAGGCAGAGTACCAGGCTCTCATCACCGGCCTCAAGTTGGCCCTTGAGATCCATGTTCCCCATCTACATGTGAAGGGAGATTCTGAGCTGGTAATCAAACAGGTTAATGGCAACTACGTCGTCAGGAAGCCAGATCTTGCACCGTTGCTGGAGTACACCCTCCTCCTAATGGCCCAATTCTCCTCTCGACCAGAGGTTACCCATGTCCCATGGTCGCAGAACGGCCAAGCAGACGCCCTGGCTGGTTTAGCCGCGTCGCTCGCAGAACCTGAGCAAGATGACTTGATCATACACGTGGCACACCGGAGAGTCATTGCCCCCATCACCCAAGAGGACAATGACGGCCTGCGGGTAAGTCATCTCACTGCCAGACCCTGTACGTCAGGGGTCCCGGGTTCGTCAGACGCAGTGATTGAAGCCACTCCCGACTGGAGGGCACCTTTTGTCGAGTATCTCCAAAATGGTCGCCTCCCGAACGACTGGGCCAAGCGCGAGCGAATCCGACGCCGCGCGCTGCAATTTACCCTCCAGAGCGGCCCCAGTCTTGAACAGATCCTTTATAAGTGGAGCTTAGATGGTGTCCTCCTCCGTTGCATCCAAGGAGTAGAGATACCTCAAGTTATGCAAGAGGTTCACGCCGGTTCCTGCGGCGCCCATCAAGCTGGGCCGAAGTTGTCCCGTCAAATCTGGAGGTTAGGGTACTTTTGGCCCTCTATGATCCACGATTGTATTGGGTATGCCAAGAGATTCCACGTGTGCCAAGTTCATGCCAACTTCCCGCATCGGCCACCGGAACCCCTCCACCCCACCAAGTACTCTTGGCCATTTGTGGTATGGGGGCTTGACGTAGTGGGACCGTATCCACTGGCAACATCCTGCTAGTGTAGGTTCATCCTGACTGCTACAGATTTCTTCTCCAAGTGGGCAGAGGAAGTTCTGCTCAAAGAGGTCAAGGCCCGTTCCATCGTTGACTTTGTGAGATCCAATATTATTCACCGGTTTGGGGTACCTCACGTCGTCCTCACCGATAACGGCACCAACTTCCGAGCAGCTGAACTAAAGAAATTGTACGCCAAGTACGACATCCGGTCGAACCATACCTCCCGCTACCACGCGCAGGCGAATGGACAGATCGAGGTGTTCAATAAGACCCTCTCTAACATTCTGCAGAAGATGGTTGGTCAGAACAAGAAAATTTGGCCGGACAAGCTCCCCAACGCCCTCTGGGCTTACCAGACGACGACTCGCAACTCCAACCAGGTGACCCCATATTCCCTGGTGTATGGATCTGAGGGCGTCCTACCCATTGAAATCCAGCTTCCGTCACTACGCACTGTAGTTTATGATCACCAGACATCAGATGTGGTAGCCGAGATCCATCTAGCTGAATTGGAAGCACTGGACGAGAACCGGCTTTGTGCCCTGCACAATCTGGAAAGGCATCAGGACAAGATAGCGAGGGCCTTCGACAAGAAGGTTCATCTCCGCTCTTTTCTACAGGGCGACCTGGTACTGGCCCTTCGAGAGCCAATGATTCCCGGTAGGAAACCACCCAAATTAGAACCTAAATGGGAAGGACCTTATATCATCCATAAGGTTTATCCCAATTGAGCATACTCCTTGGTGACCACAGATGGAGAGCGTATAACCCCTCCCACCAATGCCAAATTCCTCAAGCGATACTTTTCCTAGGGCAAAAAGGGTCATGCACGACCCTAAACTGCAAAATAGTCCCGCACGACCTTAAACTGCATCTTCATCCTGCAAGACAATAAACTGTGAAACGGTCCCGCGTGACCTTAAACTGCACATTATGGTCCAACATGACTTTAAACTGTAAAGTCCTTCACGACCATAAACTGCATCCCCGTCCTTACTGCAAGACGTTAAACTGCAATCCAGTCAGGCCTTCCTGACCGAGGCTCAGCCTCAGGCCCCTTGGCCTCCTTGGGCCCCCGTCCTTACTGCAAGATGTTAAACTGCAAGCCAGTTAGGCCTTCCTAACCGAGGCTCAGCCTCAGGACCCTTGGCCTCCTTGGGCCCCCGGCCCCCGTCTTCACTGGAAGGCGTTAAACCACAAGCTGGTCAGGTCTCCCTGACCGTGGTCTGGCCCCAGGCCCCTTGGTTTTTTCCCCGACTTACCCTCTTACGGGATCGTACGGTGTGGTGTAGGACTACGTCCTCATTCACGTCAGATTACTTGTCGCACTGTACACATCCCCAAATGAGATGCTCCTCGTCCCACAGGACGTTAAAATGCATGTCAAGAACTACGTGTGGCTTGATTCCCATCTTCATGGGATACGTAGGAACGCTCGGACGCCTAGTCTTGAGCCCAGCCCCAAGCTTTTCTCTTCCACTATCCCCCCTGGGGGTAGTTTCCTTGGAGGACCTTTGTGTAGCAGGGAGTAGGCTTTCTTATCCCCGTTCATACAACCCCGCTCGCACAAGGATTGTAAGGGTCACACCATGTGCCTACTCCTGTTCTTCTATCCTCCCACGTCCTCACTGCACGACGCTAAACTGCATGGCCTTCAAGAACTACGTATGGCTTGATTTTCATCCTCATGAGATACATAAGAACGCCCGGACATTTTGTCCGTTGGCCCAGCCCAAAAGCCAAAATCTTCCCCTCCGGTCAAGACATGGCAGGGTTCACACTTTTGCCCCAACTCACATCGAGCAAGCCTCGACCCGGCTGCACATCCCCCCTGGAGATGTTTGCCTCTTTCATGGATGGATACATCTATGCTTCACTCACCCTTTGACTGGGATTCCATCATTTTTGCACACTCAGAGGGATCCCCAAGAACGGCCTGGATACTACGCCCAAGGGCTCTCCTACCGATACGGGCCAATGCCCCCGAGGTTTTTTCAAGCAATAAGCCGATACAAGTCCCGCGTTGCAAATTTGGTCAGCGGTCGACACTCATTTGTTGCTCCCATAACGGGTCACCATAGGAACACTGTGTTTCAAACATGGTCAACAGTGTCCTAGATCTTCGGGTCCACCTCGAGATGTCCCAGACATCGAGTGCAGTGATTCATTCTGCCCCATCCCAAGGTGACAAGCTTCCCCCTGGGTGGTGCTAGCGATCGGGCCCACGGCCCCGATTCCCCGTAGGGGTGTACGGTGTGGCGTAGGACTAGTCCTCATTCACGCCGGGATTATGTACCGTGTCGTACGCCTTCCCTTACGAGGCCCAGCCTCAGGCCCCTTGGCCTCCTCGGGTCCCTGACCCCCATCCTCATGTAAGACGTTAAACTGCAAACCAGTCAGGCCTTCATGACTGATGCCTGACCTTAGGCCCCAATGCCTTCTCGGGCCCCCCGGCCCAGGTCCCCTCTTACCTAGGGTGTATGGCGTAGTGCGGGATTATGTCCTCATTCACGTCGGGATCATGTACCATGTCGTACGCCCTCCCTTTATGAGGCCCAGCCTCAGGCCCCTTAGCCTTCTTGGGTCCCCGACCCTTGTCCTCATTGCAAGACATTAAACCACAAGCAGGTCGGTCCTTCCTGACCAATGCCTAACCATCAGGCCCCTTGGCCTTTCCGGGCCATGGCCCAGGTCCTCCCTCATAAGAGTGTATAGTGTGGTGTGGGACTATGTCCTCATTCACGACGGCTTCTTCGCCATACCGTACACCTCCCTTGTTTAGGGGTATATTACTCCCCTCCTCATCCCGTATGGCGTTAAACTACATTTGGAGAACTACGCGTGGCTTGATTCCCATCCTAATGGGATACGTAGGACCGCCCAAACGTCTAGGATTCGGGTCCAGCCCCATCCCTTGGGAATCTTCATCCCATCTTGGCCCCTTGGCCTACCCTTCCTTCATAAGAGGAATATATGATGTGGTGTGGGACTATGTCCTCATTCGCGTCGATCTCGTAATGACCACCATGTACCTCTCCCTACTAAGCTGTTTCGTCGATCCCTTTTCCAGAAGTCCACCGATGTGCCTGGGAGTACTCTGGTTCATTACCCGGAATGCCAAGATTTACTTGGTCACGTCCGCACCCGCTTTCCAGACTTTGTGTATCCCTGCATCATGGATTTCATCATCCTTCACACCCAGAGGGACCCCCAAGAACGGCCTGGATACTACGCCCAAGGGCTCTCCTACCGTTACGGGCCAACGCCCCCGAGGGTTTTGGACAGCAAATCAATAAAATCCCGCGTTGTGAATATGGTCATCGGTCGATGCTCGTTTGTTGTTCCCACCTCAGGCTAACGCGATATGGACGCTGCGTTTCCACCATGGTTAACAGTTTTCCTCTCTCGCCACGCCAACCCATTAGGCCCAAAATGTCGGGTGCACAATTCACGCCCTTCATCACTTCATCGTGTCCAAGTAGAGTTTTGAAACTCTTGGTACTTTTCCTCCGTGCACGTCTGCATGTTGGGGAAATAAGTCGTGTCGAAGGTGTCCTTAGGGGCTCTCTACCAACTCCCGTTTGACTCACCCCAAGTATTGAGATGAGGATTCCCCCCTTGTTTCCCACACCGAGTTTAGCTCACGTGGGCTTAGGGATCCGGTTGACATCTATGCTTACTCGGGAAGTTGTCACCATCCATGGTCCGAGCTCTAAGACCATAAACTAAGATTCCCATCTGGAACTACGTCCATCTTGATTCCTATCTCGATAGGATACATAGGAATGCCCAGACCCCTTGTCTCTGGGCCCAGCTTGAGTTCAGATAATTCGCCTCTCGGGTCCTGCCATAGAGACCCCGACTACGGGACCGTGTGGCGTAGTGCGGGATTATGTCCTCATTCATGTTAGGTTTGCAAAGGCTGCACCACGCACACCCCCATTCTGAGAGTTAGCCCTCCTATTCCTTGTCCAGCACGACATTAAAAGGCACCCTTTAGAACTACGTGTGGCTTGATTCCCATCTTCATGGGATACGTAGGACCGCCCGGATGCCCTGTCATCGGGTACAACCCATTTGGGGAACCAGTCTTCCCCCCTGTTTCACCTCTTACCTTTATATAGGCCCCTCGGCCTGAGGTCTCCCTCTTGGAGTGGCACATAGTGTGATGTTGGATCATGTCTCCATCGGTTGTCTCATGACACTGCGCACATTTCCCGCCTAGCATCGTCTCTGCTACGTCTGTGCTGCATGACGATAAAATGCATGCATGGTCCTATCATATGACCCTAAACTGTGACATTATTGTCCTGTCCGCACGACGAAAAACGGCACTGCATTGTGATGACCTCGTTGTAGAGGACATCACATTGGGTATTGGTCACGTGTCATGCCATTTGTCAACGCCCATCACGGCTTGATCCTTGTGGCGACATCACGGCCTACTATTCTAGGTCTATCGCTTCACAAAAAAAACCATTCACCTTAAAGAACAAACAAGATTCATCAAATTCCGCTTCTTTTAGTGCAAGGGCCACGCCCGCACTCCCCTTTTCCCCTGGCACTGGTTCCTTACCGTTCCACCTTTCATAACTACGTATGGATTGATTCTCATCTTTATGAGATACATAGGAGCGCCCGGGAACTTCCCCGCGGGCCCAGCCTAACCATTGTCTTCGGTCCTTTGACTCGAGCATTTCCCCAGAGAATGCATGGTAAGTAGGGCTTAGGTCCTCATTCACGCCGGGTTTTCTAACCACCTTGCCATGTATCCCCTACTCCCCTTACCCATCCATGTTCCGAATTCTACGACCCTAAACTATGATCTCCCCGTGGGAAAGGAATCTGCTCCCTCTCTCTATTATGTCTTGTTGTCGTATTCAGATGTGTTTCGACAAAGAGCCTGAAATGTGGGATTTTCATGGGGACATTCCTCTCGTCCCATGACCAAGCTTCGTGGACTCGTTATTTGTATCCTCATATTCCTCCACATCCAAAAGGACCCTCGGAGGACATGGATACTAGGCTTAAGGGCTCTCCATGAATGCTGGACCTAAGGGCCCTCCAATCGTTTCGGGCCAACGTCCCTACGGATATTTGACAACATTTGTGACATGGTCCCGTGTTTCGAACATGGTCAACAGTCGACCCTCATTTGTCTGTCCCCATTCTAGGCTAACGCGACAGGATGCTGTGTTGCGAACACGGTCAACAGTTATCCTTCGTCGTCACGCCACCATCATCATGATCTGAATCTCGAGCACTATGATTCACACATTTCCACTTCCTCATGTTCAAGTGGAATTCCATCATACTCGGCTCTTTATCTTCGCACATCTAGGTGCGCTAAATGATCGTGTTAGTGTCATTGGGCCGGTATTCACCAAGCATCCCTTTGCCCTAAACTGCCCCTTTTTGTGTCAGGAAATTCCCACCACGACTGCTTGTTTCCCACACTGAGCACGACTCACGTGGGCTTAGTAGTTTTGGCAGGATGTGTACCAACACGGACAGGCTTTTCATCGTCCCACATGACGTTAAACTGCGCTTCCAAAACTACGTATGGCTTGATTCCCATCCTCATGGGGTACGTAGGAACGCCCGACCACTCTGCTTCGGGCCCAGCCCAATCCTCACTCTTGGTCCCTCGACCTGAAGAGTTTCCTCCGGGGGTATGTGGTGTGATTTGGACTCCAAGTCCTCATTCATGACGGTTTCATATCTACCGCTCCACATGCTCCCTAGGATCATTCCTTTTGCTCCACGTCCTATCATATGACGTTAAACTACAGGAGTCTGTGTGTCCTCAACACATGACACTAAACTGCGGTTCTACCCTGAACAAGTTCAGGATGCCCCAAGATCCCACTGGGAAGTGACAGATCCCCTCGTCAGAGAGGCCCTGTACCAAAGAAGGAATGATCCATGATCAGACTGATGCGCCCATCTGGTGTGCTCCCACCACGGTGGTGTAACTACTTAAGTGTTGGATTCTGTTCGGACAAACCATCACTCCATATTCTACCCCTTATTTAGACCCTCGTCCCCTTTCATATCTGAAGGAACCCCCTAACGGCCTGGTCTCATGCCGCATCGGCTCACCTACCGTCCTGGGCCAACATTCCGGAAGACGAGTCATGTCTGGAAGGACCCCCTAACGGTATGGATATCTGACCTATGGTCCACCAACTGTCCTGGGCCAACGTCCCGAAGGATTGATCGACAACATTTGTGACATGGTCCCGTGTTTCGAACATGGTCAACGGTCGACCCTCATTTGTTGTCCCCATTACAGGCTAACACAGTAAGGATACCGCTTCTCCTCTAAGGTTAACGGTTGTCCCTTATTGTCACGCCATCCCCACAGTGTTCCGAATCTTGGGTATCGTGATTCACACTTCCCATTTTCATCTGTTTGGACCGATTTCAGCGCCCCTGGTGTTGCCCCGTTCGTGCATAAGAGCACGCGAAAGAAACGATAATTCGGCTATCCTGGAAGTTCCTCCTCCGATCAAGCCTCCCCCATCTTTCGGGAATCTGGACTGGTAATCCGAATCCTGGAGCATGGTCTCCACTCATATGTTAGGTGGGATGAGAGGGAAACTATCTCCTATTTCTCACATCGGGTTCGACCCATGTGGGCTTGGGGAATTGTTGCCGAACGTCCCGCAAACATTGTAGGGATGTAGCAAGGCAATTCAAACAGTGGAAATCGTGAACTCTACGGCATTCAAAACAAAGGAATGAAATTGAAGCACGAAAGTACCAATAAAAGGGTTTTGGTTTTGTTACAATACTCGGGGGTCGACTCCCCCCATGGATGGGTTGACCCCGTCAAAAGGGGGTTGCAGCTCCGCCACCCGTTGACTTGCGGCATCCAAGGCTTACTGCCGCTGAATCAGCTCCCACTTCTCCTCAGCAGCGGCGGGGCGCAGTTCGTCAGTCCTGGCTTTGGCCCTCTCTACGTCAGCTTGAACAGCAGCCATCCTTCCAGAGGTCTGCCTCATATTCTCTTCTGCCTCTGCCAGCTGGGCCTTCAACCGTGAGACCAGCTCAGATTGTGCATCAAGAGAGGCTGAAAGCTCGTCTTCCCGGGTCTGCATCTGTTGGACCTTGCCTTCGGCCTCCTGGAGCTTCTTAATTCTAGTCGCCTTCCTCCGCTGCCAGCCCACGCTGAGCCCACGATCATGTTCCCGGATCTTCTCAGCCATAAGATCTCGGATGAGTGCGTGAGGACGTTGGGCATCCACTCCCCCAGCACACAGTTCACGCAATCGAGAGCGAAGTCTATCCATTCCGTCCAGCCATTGCGCTTGGGGGGTGTCCTTGATAAAGCGTGTGATCAGCTTCCATGACCAGCGGTGGACTATGCTGTTGTCTTCCTCATCGGAGGTCGTTTCGTCCTAGTCTGCGCAATTGGCAGTTTCGTACGCGGGGTACACCCGCAGGAAATCCTCGGAAGGATCTACATCTGGTGTTGAATCCAGTACGACACCTGGCACCGAAGCAGGAGCAACAGGACTGGGACCGACCGGTTGATCCTCTTCCTCGGAGTCCACCTCAATGACTTCGGGTACGGCCCTACTGATGGTCCCGCCAGTGATGTTGTGCGTCGCAGCCTGAGGAGATGGGGGGACTATCGCCACCATCACCGGCATGCCCCTAGGAGGGGCTCCACCAGACATCCCGACTAGTCTTGCCGTAGCAGCCCACGCCAGTCGAAGAACTGTACGACAGAGAGGGACATAAACGTTAGTTGGCATGGCCTACATGTGACAACGAGGAGACCGGTAGAGGAGACTTACGAAGATCGACCTCCTGGCGCTGCTCTTGAGCTGGTACTGACAGGACCCCGAGGCGAGGCCCTCCGTATACTGTTGGAAGGTCTGAAGATTCTGGAGGAGCCACCTCGGGCGCCCTGGTCCCACCAGACACGGAACTGGATGCAGCCATAGGCGCGGGTTCTGAAGGTCCTGCATCATCACCCGCCAAGGAGCGAGAACGAGGCCTGCGAACAAGTTCCTCCTGCATGACTCAAACATTGGTGAGAAGTCCATAGTGACCCAAGAACAGATCGTAAGGAGAGAAGTTCGGAATGCTACCTCAAGATCCTCCGCGAAGTCGTCGGATTCTGAGCCTCGGTCTCCGACCTCACCCTCCTCCAACGGGCTCCCTCCTCCAGCCTCATCCTCCCGAGAGGAGTCCTCTGATTCCTCCGGCAAGGGGAAGCGCTCCCTCAGATCGGCAGCCGATAACTGTGGGGGGACCGTCTGATTCAACAGTACCCTCACCCGGTCTGTCATTGGGCGAGGGACACCACTGGAGTGAACGTAATCCTCCAGCTCGTCCAGGTACTGTTCTGCCTCCACCGGAGACGCCATGAATCCAACCCGAATTGGGCCTATACCCGGTAATTCCATCCCGAGGCGATTCAGGTGGGCCCATATCTCGGGTGGGCTGAGGAATTGCCGGTTGACATCCCAAATGTCCCAAGCTTCCGGGAAGACGGCATCCCCTTCCATGTCAATATGATGCAGACACTTCCCCGGAGCCTGAGTGGATATCCTACGAAATCCCCTCAGTGGCCGCCCCTCTGGATGACCCTGCTCTTCCGGAATCACCGGATCCACCGCTGCTGCCATACCCTCGGCCGGTGCGGGTCTCGCCGCCATGGTAGCCCCGCTACCGCGAGCAGCCCTAGCTGCCCTCCGACCCTGACCTCGAGATAGAGGAGGCCCACCGTCACCGACCCGGATAGTTGGTTGCTTCAGCATCTCCCCTGGGTAAGCAGCCTCCCAACTGATAGCGTACTCCTTCACCAATCCGAAAGCGGCGGTGGATGGAGGCAATGCAATCCGCATCTTCCCATCTTCCCGTGTGAACATGAGCCACAGATGCCTCATCACGCACGGGTGCTCCTCGTGACGCACCTCCCAGTAGACCTGCAGGGTCAGCCGCTGGAGGCACCGGAACTGCCTCGCAAACCAATGTGGGGTGTACAGTTCGCAAAGTGGCTCACAATCTATCAGTGCCACCAAAACTCCACCTCAAAAGGCCAGGAGGTAAGCCCAATGTTCTTCCGTTCCCCGCCCGTCATTAGTAATTATCCCCGTCGGCAAGGGGAAGGGGTGTAAGTTGAACTCGTCCGCCCTCCACACCCGATTCAGCACCATCGGAACAGCCAGTTTTAACAGGAAGCTCCCGATCGCGTTCAGGATGGAGGGGCGGAAGTTCGATCCCGGCGGTGAAATGGGGTTTGGATACTCGTAAATTCCCCTGATATGCGCTGCGATCCACCCATACAGGAGGTGGAAGGGCCCGCATATCTTTGGCGGTTTCTTGCCCTCGCTAACATGTCGCAGCATTCTGTATAATTTGGTGAGCATCGGAATCCCCAGATTGATCCGTTGCCCCATGGCCAACATCGACGCCATGATAAACGAGCTGGGCCGCACCCCCATGCTTGTATCTCTCACCGGTAGGATCCAGCCACAGATGAGAGCCGCGATGAACGCCGTCAGCTTGACTATCGGCTGTTGTTCAGTGCTGACACTGAAACCCCAAGTCTTCCATTGGCTGTCCTCCAAGACCCGCCAATACGAGTGCCCCTTGCCCCGTTGGTCCGCCCTTGGACAAGTTCGAGGCCTCGGAGGGAACTCTTGATTCTCTGGGAAATTCAGGAATCATTTGAACCATCTCCTAAAATGGACATCCCTCACTGCCTCCTTGTCCTCTCTAGGGACAAGTGCCATCAGCGTCGACGCCAGTCGCGGCATTTGCTCCGTATCCCCCCACGCGCTGAAGACGGGGAGGAATTCGTCATACATGGCCCCCAAGATCGGAACCCCAAAAATTTGGTGGACATCCCACAGGCTGATGCCCACCTCCCCGTGATGCAGGTGAAAAGTGTTGGTCCTAGACGACCATCTGCTCAGCAATTCCGGCATCAGTTGCTTGGGTTGGTAAATATGGAATTGGGAGGCCCACGCTGCCTCATACAACCCCACTCTCCTCAGCTCGGCCCCGAACTCCTCGCATGAGGCGCCTACCCAGTAGGCCCAGGCCCAGTCATCAGTAAAGTTGCCGCCCTGGCGCAGGTCCCACTCATCGGACCATCCCTTATTCGAATCCTGCAAGGACGTCTTCAGCATGGTACGGTAGAGTGGAGGGGACGTCTCCGGTTGCAATGGCCTTCCATCAATATCGTTCACATGGTTGTAGAGACAATCAGCGGTGATGGGTGTGAAGTCCTCCCGCGCGTGACCATCGGCCGCCCTGAACCATTGGTGCTGGCATGGTGTGCTCCTGAACCAGCAAGCTGGTTCGTCCCTACTCACCTCCGGGATGAAGACGTCATCCCTCAACCTGAATCCGTACAATGGCAGTTTCTTGCACTGCGGATAATCCTTCTGACCCTCCGATAGCAGATCTGTCAAAGAAGTGTGGTCTGAGTGGCTTCGGACCATCTCCCCCAGGCCTGGACGGTTGGCCATCTCATCTCGACGAGCAGCATCTGCAAGCACGGATATAGCCTCTTGATGGGCCATCGTAACTCTGGCCCTCAGAAAAGAATTTTTTCCGCTCGAGCGCGAAGCTCGACCGCGAAGCTGAATCGCGAAGCCGGATCGCAAAGATTAGTCGCGAGACCAAGCCGCGAAGTCTGGCCAAGGCCGACAAGCAGAGGATTCGCTTGGCGCGGACGCGGAGCCGAAGACCCGCGGTTCGCCGTGAAGCTCGATTCACGGGGGGCTTTCGCGGAGTACGCGGAGCTTCGCGATGTCGAGAGAACAAAAAGAAAAGGAAGGCACGTGAAGACAAAAGAGGTCGACCCCCCCTATTTATAGGCGGCGACCCCGAAGCATCGCGGCGCGCCTCATCCGCGCGGAGCATCGCGGTGCGCCCGGATCGGTGGCCCCGGTGAGCACCGCGGGGCCCCTTCGCGTAGCGGCATCGCAAACCACCGACAATTTTGGCGATTTTCCCTCAGACTTCGACCCTTCGCCCTCCGCGGCTCCAAGTCTGAGGGGGGGCATTTGTTGGCGCCAAAATATGGCCTGAAAGAAAGGAACAAAAAAAGGCCGGCGCGCTGCCTCGCGAAGCACCGCTGCGAAGCACCCACGCGAAGCCCCGCCGCGAAGCACCCCGACCATGGCGGCCTCGCGAAGCTCTGGAGGCGGTAATGCTCCGCGAACGCATTTGACGTTCACGAGCCGCCGGGAAGCTCCGGAGGCGGTAATACTCTGCGAACACATTTGACGTTCGCGAGCCATCGCGAAGCTCTGTAGGCGGTAATTCTCCGCGAACGCATTTGACGTTCGCGAGCCGCTGCGAAGCTCCAAAGGCGGTGCCCTCCGCGGACGATGTTGACGTTCGCGAGCGTGTCATGAAGCACCGGAGGCGGCGTGCGAGTTCTGCTTCGCGGCGCCCCTTCCCTATAAATATTGGACTCCCCCTGAGTCCCAAGGATGGACGATCCGACCTTTCGGCTTCTCCTCTCCCGAATCGCGAAGCACTCTTTGCCCCGAGAATCATGAGCTCCACGAGGTATTTCTACTTCGCGAGATGCCTCTGCTTTGTCTCGTTTTGATCCCCTCTTCCGAGAGGGATGCTCTTTGCGAAGCTCAAGGGCATTCGCGAAGGAAGGGGATTCCCAAGGGAACCTGGGCAGCCGCGGAGCACTTATGCTTTGCGAAACACCCAACCCATACTAGTGATCCCTATGCTAAGGAAGGATCGCTCCACATCGCGAAGCACACTGTTTTGCAGGACCCTGCTTTGCGAGGCACCCCTTATTTGTGAGGCAGTGCTCCACGAACACTGTTCCACTTCGCGAAGCACCTTCCACTCACACCTATGCCCCATGCCAAGGCCAAGGCACTTCACTTCACGAAGCACACTCCTTTGCTTAGCGATTCCTCTTCCCGTGTGACCCTCCAGGTTTGCACGATGTGATTTCAAAGTCCCATGGACAATACCACCCGTAGCATTACTTCGCCTAATGCTTCTTCGCATAGGCACGCTAACGGCTATTGCTTCTTCGCATAGCCACGCTAACGTGGACCCCCTGATGGTTCGTTCCACAACCCCCCATGACCATGGCCTTGCCAGTACCTTCCCTCCCCCAAGGAGATGAGGGTACCGGTCATGTAAGTCCTAGGGGTGTGGAGTGAACCCACCTCGTCCGAGATGCAGGACGCTAAACTGCCAAGCACCGCGTCCTCGACACATGACGTTAAACTGTGACCCGACCTCATGCCTCTCACGAAGGGTCCCCCCCAGCTCGAACATTATTTACACCACTCGTCTCCACAGGAATGGAATCACCCGTCCATAAGGGATGATATCCTCCTTATTGGAGTGGCGTATGTTCATGGGAGAAGGGCGACCCTAGTTCCCCAACGGATGGCTCCACCTCTGCATCTCCGTACTTCCCCACTATCAAGGTCAGTGGAGGGCGTGATAGGGAACGAGGCACCTCCCATAATTGGACCAAGGTCCATCTTTCTCGTGCTTTTTCGCACCATGGGCCTCCATCCTGGAGTAAATCCCAACACCATGGGCCACCTAACGCGTAAGCCCCTTTTCGCTTCTCACGGACGCACCCTTCGCGACGTGATCGTCAGGTCCTTGCAACCTCTTGTTTCTCACACCGAGCATGACTCACGTGGGCTTAGAGTGAGCACCGACCCTGACCCCACATTCCACCTAAACTACGAGGTCTTTGATCCATGTCAAGGCATGGTACGTAGGAAGCCTCCATGAGGTTCAAGCCCACCCGTCATTTATCCACGTCGGGTCTCATCCCCGTCCAGCATGACGTTAAACTGCACATTCCACCTGAACTACGAGGTCTTTGATCCATGTCAAGGCATGGTGCATAGGAAGCCTCCATGAGGTTCAAGCCCACCCATCATTTATCCACGTCGGGTCTCATCCCCATCTAGCATGACGTTAAACTGCACATTCCACCTGAACTACGAGGTCTTTGATCCATGTCAAGGCATGGTACGTAGGAAGCCTCCATGAGGTTCAATCCCACCCGTCATTTATCCACATCGGGTCTCATCCCCGTCCAGCATGACGTTAAACTGCACATTCCACCTGAACTACGAGGTCTTTGATCCATGTCAAGGCATGGTACGTAGGAAGCCTCCATGAGGTTCAAGCCCACCCATCATTTATCCACGTCGGGTCTCATCCCCGTCCAGCATGACGTTAAACTGCACATTCCACCTGAACTACAAGGTCTTTGATCCATGTCAAGGCATGGTACGTAGGAATCCTCCATGAGGTTCAAGCCCACCCATCATTTATCCACGTCGGGTCTCATCCTCGTCCAGCATGACGTTAAACTGCACATTCCACCCGAACTACGAGGACTTTGATCCATGTCAAGGCATGGTACGTAGGAAGACTTCACGAGGTTCAAGCCCACCAATAGTGGACCCCTGGGTCTACTTTCACGTCGGTTCACCGACGAACCTGTCCGAACTACGAGGACTTTGATCCAAGCCAAGACATGATACGTAGGAAGCCTCCATGAGGTTCAAGCCCACCCCCTTTTCATCTGAACTACGAGGTCTTTGATCCATGTCAAGGCATGGTACGTAGGAAGCCTCCATGAGGTTCAAGCCCACCCGTCATCTATTTACGTCGGGTCCCATTCCTGTCCAGCACGACGTTAAACTGCGTTCTGGTCCAGTGGTAAGTCGTTGCGACCCATCCTAGCGAACTACGAGGACTTTGATCCATGTCAAGGCATGGTACGTAGGAATCCTCCATGAGGTTCAAGCCACATTGCTCGGTCGTTCATTCACGTTGAGTTTCACCCTCGTCCAGCATGACGTTAAACTGTATGCCCTCTTTGTCCTACATGACATTAAACTGCACACTCATTCCCACCTGAACTACGAGGTCTTTGATCCATTTCAAGGCATGGTACGTAGGAAGCCTTCCAGAGGTTCAATCCCACCACTCATTGGACCAAGGTCCACTTTCACGTCGGTTCGCCGACAAAGCCCCATTTGAACTACGAGGTATTTGATCCATGTCAAGGCATGGTACGTAGGAAGCCTCCACGAGGTTCAAGCCTACCCATAATCCAATTCACGTCGAGTTCTACCTACGTCCAGCACGACGTTAAACTGCAATTCCAGTCCGACGTCAAGCCGTTGTCTCACGTCGGTTCGCCGACAAAGTCCCATTTGAACTACGAGGTCTTTGATCCATGTAAATGCATGGTACGTAGGAAGCCTCCACGAGGTTCAAGCCCACCTATCATCCAATTCACGTCGAGTTCTACCTACATCCATCACGACGTTAAACTGCAATTCCAGTCCGACGGCAAGCCGTTGTGACCAACCCGAACTACAAGGACTTTGATCCATGTCAAGGCATGGTATGTAGGAAGCCTCTACGAGGTTCAAACCCACCATCCGGTCGTTCCGACCTCATTTACGTCGGTTCTCCGACACCCACCGCCCGTCATTTATTCACGTCAGGGTTCACTATCGTCCCGCATGACGTTAAACTGTATTCCATCAATCCTTTGAACTATGAGGACTTTGATCCATGTCAAGGCATGGTATGTAGGAAACCTTCCCAAGGTTCAAGCCCACCACTAGTGGACCCACGGGTTTACTTTCACATCGGTTCGTTGACAACGTCCATCAGACCAAGGTCCACCTTCACATCGGTACGCTGACGATGTCCATCAGACCAAGGTCCACATTCACGTTGGTTCGCTGACGACATCTGTCGGGCCAAGGTCCACCTTCACGTTGGTTCTTCGGTGCCATCCCGAACTACGAGGTCTTTGATTCCCTGCCACGGGGATACGTAGGAAGCCCCTTCAAGGCTCAAGCCCAACTTCACTGTCGCCCCCCCTGCGATGGTCCCATTTCATTCCCCCTCCACTCCATTCATCCACCTATCATCCGTCCTGATTCTCGCTCGGACCGTCATATCTCGGTGAGATCATGTCGGTATGCTCTTCTTCACAGACGCCCATAGGCTGGCCCCGGTATCAGCATCCCTTCAAGGGAAACCCCTCAATCCGATCTATCCTAGCTAATGCTCTGGTTGGGTTGATCCGTCTCCGCTGGACGTTAAACTCGCGGCGTACCCTGTGTTAAACACGGGAAGCTGAGGAAAACCTCAGATATGTGTCTATGACATATAATTCCCCGCACTCGATGTGGGATTCCTCGGGCTTTCATGCCCTCGAGAAGCCCTGTGACCAGGGATAATAGACAGACATGCCAGGCCCCCAGCATCCAGACATGCTACTGATGCCTCAACGTGACTAATCCCCCGACTGAAGGTTGTTGCCCTGACCGGACCCTTTGGAATGTCCCGACAGAAGCAGTGTAATTAACCGGCATCCATGGAAACATGGCACTGGGAAGAGTTTCACGAACTACGTATGAAATCTATGAGGGAGACCCGGACTAGGTGACGAGTTCTGAGGAGGAATCCAAGGAAGGAAGAACCGACATCCCATCATCCCGTTTCGATCAAGGAGCAGACGTCCCTGAATAAGGAGAGAATGTCACCCGCCTTTGGAAAGCGGGAATGTGGGGATACAAATCCGCGCGTCCTCCTCCGCGTGACGGAAGGATGCGCGCGCGCCCCGACGAAAGCGTCGGAAACAAGGTGCATTCATTATCAAGTGTAATCTTTCCATTTATACACAATGGGTATTAGATGCAGCTTGTGGGGCTCACATCTGTATTCAAATTCATGAACCAAGTAGATTTAGAAATATTGCTAAAGGAGAGTTAGATCTTAGAGCTTCCAATGTCATGAGGCTAGCTATATTGGCCATTGAAAATTACCATCTCTCATTTCCAACTCAGATGCTTTTGGTTTTACATAACTGTTATTATGTTCCTAGTGTTACCAAGAACATAATTTTTGTATCATGTTTGGATATGGATGGATTTATTTTCAAGTTTGGAAATAAGGGTTGTTTCTTTTATAAGAACAGTGTATGTTATGGTATGGAGAATTTAAATAATGATTTGTATGTATTAAATTAAAAAAATCAAGTGTTGGAAATCAATAATGAAACAAACTCACATGACTCATACAACACCCAGTTATGGAATCACCGTCTTGGTTAAGTAAATAAGAAGCGCTTGAAAAAGCTCTTTCAAGAAGGTTATTTAGACTCTACTAAGCTAAAACCACTTGATAGATGTCACACTTTTTTACAAGGGAAAATGACCAATCCGTCTTTCAGTGTACAAGGTGAAAGGGTCATAGAGCTTCTAGGATTGGTACACACGAATGTGTGTGAACCATTTCCAATAGAATCTAGAGGTGGATATTCTTACTTCATTACTCTTACTGATGATTTGATTAGATATGGATATATCTACTTAATGAGGTATAAGTCAGAGTCCTTGGAGAAATTTAAGGAATTCAAGAATGAATTAGAGAATTATCTTGGTAAGAAGATAAAGAATTTTCGATCGGATCGAGGTGGATAATATCTGAACCAAGAGTTCATCGACCTTTTATGAGAATTGGGATTCTATCTTAACTCACTCCTCCTTATACACCACAGTGGAATGGTGTTAGTGAAAGTAGGAACTACACCTTGTTGGACATAGTGATATTGATGATGAGTCTTGCAGATCTTCCATTATCCTTTTGGGGATATGCATTAAAAATTGTATCATACACATTAAACTAAGTACCAACTAAAACAAAAAATAGAATTCCTTCCAATTTATAGAAAGGAAAGAAACCCATTTTTTCGCACACACATGTATGGGGATGTGAGGCATTTGTTAAGGCCTTATCAGGGAACAAACAAACACTCTGAGGCATGAGGTGTATCTTTATAGGATATCCCAAGGAAACGAAAGGATATTACCTATATAACCCTTTATACAAGAAAGTAATTATTTCTAGACAAGTCGTCTTTCTTGAGAGGGAGCACATCCTCAAAAAGGATAGTGGGAGCAAGATTGACTTCAATGAATTTGATGCTCAAGATACCTAGGAGTTGGTATAGGAACAAGTTCCACTGGTCCCCATAGAAGAGGTTCCAGAAACACAAGTACTGCGTAGGATCTCAAGAGAGGTAAGGTAACTATAGAGATTTGGTTTCCTAGTCATCGAGGATGGTGAATCATTATTGTTGGACAATGATGAACCTCTATCCTATAAGGAATTAGTGGAGAGATCATAAGCTTCAAGATGGCTAGAAGCTATGAAATCTGAGATGGATTCCATGTATCAGTATCAAGTCTGGGTTCTAGTCAATGAGCCAGTTGATGTAAATCATGTTGGATGAAAATGGGTATTCAAGAGAAATCTGGACATAGAAGGTCAAGTTAGCACCTATAAAGCAAGGATAGTAGCTAAAGGATTCATACAGTGTCAAGTAATTGACTATAATGAAACCTTCTCTCCAGTTGTCGTGTTTAAATCCATAAGAATAATACTTGCCATAGAAGCTTACCATGACTATGAGATTTGGAAAATGGATGTCAAAATATAATTCCTTAATAAGAACCTTCAGGGAGATGTCTATATGATACAACCAGAAGGGTTTGTGACACCAGGTAAAGCCAAATGGGTTTTCAAGTTACAGAAATCCATTTATGGATTAAAGAAAGCATCCAGGTCCTGGAACATTCGATTTGATGAAGCTGCAAATGAATTTGGTTTCATTAAGAATGAATGTGATCCATGTATTTATAAACGGTTTAATGGGAATTCAGTTGTTATCCTAGTAGTATATGTTGATGATATATTACTCTTTGGAAATGACATACCAGTCTTACAATCAGTTAAGGTCTGGTTTAACAAGTGTTTCTCCATGAAGGAATTAGGTGAACCAGCCTACATTCTAGGGATCAAGATCATTCATGATAGATCCAATAGGTTGTTTGGACTGAGTCAGGGTACATACACTGACCAGATACTAAATAGATTTAGTATGGAACAATCCAAGAGGGGATTGGTTTCAGTGTCTCGTGGCCTACATCTTTCTAAGAGAATGTTTCCTTAGATACAATAGGAGAAAGATAGGATAAGTAAGACCCCATATGCTTTGGCTATAGGATCCATCATTTATTCCATGTTATATACCAGGCTTGATGTTGCCTATGCACTGAGCATGGTAGGCATATATCAAGAAGATTCAGGAGAACAACATTGGATTGTTGTTAAGACTATCCTTAAGTTTCTGAGAAGAGCTAAGGATATGTTCTTGGTGTATGGAGGATATAAAGAGCTTCTCATCAGAGGGTATGATGATTTTAGTTTTTAGATAGATCAAAATGATCTGAAGTCACAATCAGGATATGTTTTTTGTCTCAATGGATGAGCTTTGAGCTAGAAGAGTTCAAAGCATCCAGTTTTCACTGATTCTATAGTGGAGTCTAAATATATAGCGGCTTCTGATGTATCCAAGGAAGCCATCTGGATTCGGAACTTTTTCCAGGATCTTGATGTGGTGCCTAGCATAAAAGATCCTATCACATTGTATTGTTATAATATTGCAGTGGGGGCTCTTGAAAAATAACCAAGGTCACATCAACGAACAAAGCACATTCTCCAAAAGTATCACCTCTTGAGGGATTTCTATCAAAGGGGTGAATTTGCAGTGAGTAGATTTTCCATAGAAGAGAATGTGGTGGACCCCATGACTAAAGGTCTATCTTAGTAGAATCATGAATATCAAGTGAGAGCTATTGGGTTAAATATTGTTAGCGGTTGGCTCTAGTCCAGGTGGGAGTCTGTTGGAGTTGGTGGCCTAGAACCAACTACTTTTTACTTTATGACAAAATAATATTCTTGGATTTGAATGTTAATAAATACCTTACCACATCTTGATTGTTCTTCGGCATGACAATGCATGTGATAATGTCCTAAGGATAGTTGTTTCACTAAAGGGTCATAGCGGATCTCTACTATGATGAGAACCTGGAAGTTCCATAAAACTATTCTTGAATATATGTTTTATGGATGGATGATGTTATTTGAGGGACACAAATAATACAGGTCACTAGGTGTGAGGACTCATAAAACTTTGAGTCACCTTCTTATGGTGTGAACCCTTAGTAATATCCAGGAGGATATTATGAGAACGAAACCTGCCAATAAGAAATCCACATTTCATAGTGTCATTGGATTGGATGTGTGTATTGGTTCTTAGACTATAAGATTATTATTAATGGGTATTACAACTCGATCACTTAGATGTATTGATGAAAACTATGATGACACATTGTTTGCAATGAGGTAGGATATGTTGGGTGTGTCACGAGTAATACTTCATTAATAGATAATGTGAGAAAGGATTTGTCCCTTCTGTTAAAATAACAAAAGTTGATATATCAAACCCTTTGATGGAATTGATATAGCCTAAATAAATCCATAGTCATGATAAGGAACGGGCGAGTTCAATTCTATAAAGTCAAAGAAAGAATAATCGAGCACATGAGTTGACAACACTAGTATGCAACCCGCTTGATTGGAGATATCGAGACAAAGGGATTACATTACATGGTAAGCGTTCGTAAGAGGTGACACGTCAGTGCGGCATTAACTTCTTTCTTTATGGGTGCCTTGGCATGTTGCTAGATGCTAACCTTGGACTTTAGGCAGGCTCCGCCTAATACCACTGAGAAAGAGGCCTAGAAGGTCACACACTAAGTGTGTCCAAGTATCTCAGTTAAATATTAATTTAACAAGTTGAATAAATATTATTCCTGATTGTGGTTTAATAATTATTCAAGGATTACTGGTCACATTTATTTCGACACTAGTTATTTGAGAGAATATATTGTGGGTGAAATAATATATTTATTAACGATTAATGCAGTGATATTTATTTAAGAAATAAATATTCATTATTCGAGTTCTAATAAATGTGGTGGAGGAAATAAAGAAAAAGGAAAAAAACAAAATTACATGCCGTGTATATTAATATACACGCTGTGTAGTTTTTATAAGGATTTATTAGAAATAATATTATTTATTTAATGAAATAATATTAGGTGTAATTATTTGGGTGCATGTCAATTGATAATAATAATTGTCAAATGTTATTATTAGACACGGGGTATTACAAATAATTAAATGAAATAAATAAATGCATTTGGATAATTAATTCATTTTTATTATTCTAAATAATATAAATCTAATTACATTATTCTCATTTTATATTTAGTCATTCTTTGTGGTTGTGAATAATGGATCTGGATAAATCTCTCAAACTAAGAGAGAATTCCTTTCCTCCTAGAATGATCTCAAGTTACAAGAGAGATCCTCCTCCACTGGATCAAGGAGAGCGCTTTGGAAGCGGCTCTCAAGACGATCAAAGGAGGACATCGCAAGTGAAGGCTCTTCCATGCTAGCACCCGGAGATCCCTTCAGTGACGTCTAGAGATACGTAGAGCACATGTGGATCACTGCTAGAGGAAGCCTAAAATTGGATTCAGTGATGCAATGATATATCACATCGGATCATGACTGAAAACATCAACAGAGAGAGAATTTCATCAAGGTAATTCTTGTATTTTAATTAAATTAATTATAACCAACATATGATAATCTTCTCCATGGTTCCTGGAATTTCCTCTTTCATTTTCATTCTTCGTTATATTCTGAAAATCCAGTGTTTTATCATCGTGATGGATCTCGGATTGATCATTGTTAATGGTAAAATCAAAGTTGGGTACACTCATCAATACGCTTCCGCTGCGCCTAGAACCTACAACATGTATGTAAGGGTATTAAAAATAATTACTTCAATGAAACATATCAAGAATGAATGATGGTCATGGATTTCAAAAGCACATACAAAATATATTCTTAACATTAACCATAAAGACTTCAACTACAATTTCATTTGAATGTGAAAAAACTTATACCTGAATTGTAAGCTCCCTGGTGAAGTAATAATAAGAACCCACAAAAGACCTCCTGAAACATGTGTTTTGTTTGAAATTTTACTTATACGTGGAATTATAGAATATTAAATATGAAGGCATGTGTATTTTTATACCCTGTCTCTACAGCGCCAATATCCTATGTCTCAATCCAAAAAAAATTAATATCAAACAAAACAATTGTTACTCAAAAATAAATTTTTCATATCAATGAAAAATTTCACAAGTAAAGATTCAATAAATTAAAGCATGTGATATATAGTTAAAGTAATTCAAATATTTATTTATTAATGGTTCAAATTAAAATAAAAATAAAGTTTTGTATAATTAAGCAATGTTATAATTGTGGTATTTTGAAGATTTATATAACTTCACAATATTTTTATCTCAATTAAAGTGATGACATTAAAAAATTATAAATATATTTCATTTTTTATCGGACATAGTTAAATGAATAAAAAAAACTCAATTTGTAAAATAATTAATCCAAAACATGCTCAGGGAGTAATTTTCATCTTATAATTTGCAAATTCAAATCTCATTTCAATATATAATGGAAGTATAAGGTGTTTATATAAACAATTAAACTTGTTACATTATGATATTTCATGTATAATTGAATCTCAATTATGGCATTACATGTTTATGATAAACTATGAAATTTGGGACTAATAAGTAGAAATAGTTATAACTATGCAACACACAACACAAACCACCTCAGGGAACTAAAAATATTATCTAAGGGGAATGCTTAAGGATACATATGGTAAATTATTTTCATTTGGGAGGGGAGAATAAAATACAGAAGGACATGAAATAATGTTCTAAAAATTATTAATGATTTTTATTTGAAGATTATGTGACTTATTAAACATAATTTTCATCAAATAGGCATGATGATAATTTAGATCAAGTCATGAGTTTCCTAAGTGGATGATTTTCATCTTGTATTATCATATAAATGATGTGAATCTTGGTTACATTGTTGGATAACCTCATCTATTTTTCATATGAATCATTTTCCTATTCAAAATATTGGTTTCATACTCTCTCATGGAAAACCCTCATAATATAGAAATAAACTACATATTGATTACAAAAAATTATATTAATTAGAAATTTCATAATCCAAAAGTAAAATATAGAGTGATTACAAAATAAATAAATCATAAAGGGTAATCATATAACTTCAATAAACATTCATCGAATAAAAACATATGTATTGCATTACTTCTGTAATAAAAATATAGAGTGATTGTGCAATAATGATAATAGGCTCAAACTATAATAAATAAATCATAAAGCATTGATTATCAAATTAAAATTAGCAACTATATAATATAATGTAAGATATAGATTTATTACAAAAAAATTATTAATTAATATATGTGGATGCAACCTTTAAGGGGGGGTTCTGTGATGTCGTCGAGGAGGGGATCTAAGCTAGGAAGAGGGAGGTCAAAGGGGGTATTTGCATCACTGCAGAGGAGGGGAACTGGCTTGGGGAGAGGGGGTCAGAGGGGGGGTCTGTGTCACTAGCGAGGAGGGGAACAACGATTCGAGGAGAGGGGGAGGTTGGGGGGTCATATGGGTTGGGTTCAGAAGGGGGTGTCGTGGGGGTGGGGGTATCCACCTAGAAGGTAGGAGGTAGGTCATATGGGTGGGGTAAGGGGGGTCATAGGGTCGAGGTTGTCTTTGGGGAATAGAGGGGAGGGGGTCAGGGTCATGCGGAGGGAGCAGGGGAGGGAGAGAAATTGTGGTATTTAAACATTTAGTGGCGGTTTAATTAAAACTTATGTTATTTTTTAAAATAATAAAAATATAGTGGTGGTTTTATAAAATGGCTTCTATATTATATATATATTTTTAAACGGATTTAATTCACAGTAGTTACTAGAACCGCCGCTAATAAACCGCTACTAAGAAGCACTTTTTTAGTGGTAAAACTCTCATCGTTTATTATCAGCTTATGATTTGGTCTAGGATGGGATAAATTGAATGAATATATGAATTCCCTGAAAATAATGAAAAATAGATTGCATGTATTTAGCATTCCATACGGTAAGATAAATGATGGAAGTAGGAGAGAGGGTTATAGAGATTACTGGTGTGGATCCAACATGACCAATAAGATTGATTTTGAGCTCAAATAAAGAAGGTATCTCCATCCCTAGATTGAAATAAAATTGGGAACCCCAATAGGTGGGAGGTGTTGTGCATGAAGAAGGATAAATGGGGGGTTAAAGTCTTAAAGGCCTGAGGTGAAAATCAGTAATTTTCCCTCACTTTAAGAATTGTATGGTTTAGCTGCATGGTTTGTCAAACTATACACCAAACATGCACCACCACTACCTCAGGGTGGCATCCCCTCACATGGTTAGGCACATAGTTTGACAAACTATGTGTTGGGAAAAAATCTCTCAAGCTACCATTGAAGCATTTTTGAGGTGATTGTGTTTGTTGAAAAAGTGGGTCTTCATGTTGTGTTTGTTGACAAAGCAGACCACGATGCTCAATTTTTTGACAAAGGAGGGATTTCATGGTGATTTGTCGATTTCAAGGGATGTTTTCAATAATACATGATTTATTGAAGAACCTTGAAAAGGTAATGGATGATTTGGAGGTGGTACAAAAAGAGTAGATATAAGGTGGCATTGTTTCCAATGTTTGCCAAATTTTTGGGCCTCAAAATCAAAAAATGGAGAAAAGTGTTTTTGGAAAAGAGACTTGCGCACTAGTATCTTAGAGACTTGGAAAGTTGTGCACCGTATGTTTTTCAAGATCATAATATCAAAATATGGCAGAGGAAAGAGGGGTGCCCAAGTTTTGGTTTGGGCGCGCAAGTTGACTAGGGTGATAGAGACTAGGGTGGTTGGATTTGCGCATCGGGAGGAGACTTGCATGCAGATCTCAGGGTACCCAAAATGCCTATAAATAGAGGTAAACCCCTCCTAATTTAGACATAATCTTAACACTTGGATAAAATTCGAGCTCCAGTCGTGCTGGTGGTTTGGGTGTACAAGTGGTGGTGTGGGTGCACAAGTATAAGGTTATTTAGAAGTTGTGCGCCAATTGATAGTTGAGTGCCAATATTGGTTTGGGTGTAAAAGGGTGTGAGTCGCCCAAGTTCTGAGTTGGAAAATGGAGTGTCGCGCAAGTGGTTAGGTGAAACTTGCGTGCTAGGCTTGGAGAAGCACGCCAAAGCATAGAGAAGCGCGCTAGGCTTAGAGAAGCGTTCCAGTCATTCTAGGGTTGCATGAAATTTGGAAGATTGCATAGTACCTCTGGTGCAAAGTAAGATTCATCTGTGGGTGAAAGTTGGACGTCAATAGAGTATCTACATAAAAATAAATATGCATTCATTTGTGATAATCAAGGGACCTACAAGTCTTTAAACTATGAGTGGATCCCTTCTAGAGCAGTGAGAAAAGGAAGAGGAAAAAAGTGATCCTCTCTACTAGTAGTGAGCCAGAGAGAGAGAAATAGGGAGTGACCCTTGGGAAAGTTGTGAGCTAACCCTAAAATTTGTAAAGGCAATGAGTCTGGGCATAGAAGTGATCTAGCCTGAACATTGTAAATTGGCAGTGAGCTTTAGTGGATTTGGTATAGTGTCACATCACTGTTGTATTCTCCTTGGACATAGCCCAGTGAGGGTGAACCAAGTAAAAATCTATGTGTCTGTCTGATTGCTTCCCTACATTGCATCCAAATCATAATTATTAGATAAATAAGGAAGGAACAAGATAAAAGTTAACAACATAAGAGCAAACAAAGTGACCCTTATAATATAAAGGTCAATATCCAGTAGGGCTGGAAGAATTTTGAAATAGAATATTCATACCCTGATTCACCCCCCCCCTTCTCAAGGTATCTAGGACCCTTTTGGTCCTAACACCATGTGTAGCCCATGCATACTCACTATCCAAGGGGGTATCACCCTTATATATCTAGTCACATGATTTCTCAAAGCATGCACAAGCCATGTGTTCTCCACTATAATTGATTGAAAAGGCTCCACATAGTTATGCAGACTCCCTTACACAATTCACCAAACCATTCTCACCTCCTACAGGGCCACATGGTTGAGTTGTATAGTTACTCCTAACTATGTGCCAATCACATGCCTTTGCCTATTCCTCTAAAAAACATATCAATAGAATCCAAACAAGCCCCAAATGCTCTTAAACCCTTCCTTAAAACTTTAGGCATATCCATTAGAAGAAAAAAAAGGTTAATGCTGGAAAATAAAGGTTTCATACCTCATAAAAAATCCAATATCTTACAATATCCCCTCCTTAAAACAACTTATCCTCGAGTTTCCCTTTCGAGGGTGGTGAAGAATTGTATGAGAATAACTTCGGCCACTGGTCATGTACATCATTCTTTCACTCCTAGATCTCGTCTTGTACACTATTGTGTTACCATAACACCTATACTAGAGGAACTGACCTACCTTAGAGATCCATCGTGCTATAATCAATGATATGTATAGGATGATTCTCAAAGGAAACATCTACCTACATCTCATCCTCATCAGTCTAAAGAATATGAGATGGGTCTGAGTCATAATGACATAACTAAGATACATGGAAGATGTCATGGATAGCTTGGTACCTCTGAGATAACTGCAACCAATTGGATTGAATGAATCGAAATAATGATGAAAAAGATTACCATGTCACTAAATATGTTTATGCCCTAGTCTAGGTAAAATATGAAATAATACTCGATCCCTAACCTTGAACTCTAGTGGTTGATGATGACGATGGGTGTAAGACTTCTTCCTAGACTGATCTATATCTATACGCTTCCTAATAAGGTGTACCTACTAAAAAATTCTCTTGAATGAGATCAGGTCCTAGTAGTGTTACCTCTCCTACCTCTAACCATTATAGGGGTGAACGACATGACATTCCATATAAATCCTCATAAGGATTTATCTATATGGTTTCCTGAAAGCTGTTATTATAAGAAAATTCAGAAAGAGGTGGGTATTTTTTCCAAGAACCATTGAAATCTGGGGCGCATGCCCAAATCATTTCCTCTAACACCTATATCATTTTCTCAGAATGACGATCGGTTTGTGGGTGATAGGTTATACTCAAAAGTATCTATGAACCCAGTTTCCTCTACAACCCCTGCCAGAACCGTGATGTAAAATGAGCATCACTTTACAATACAATAGTATGTAGAAATCCATGAATGTGTATAGTCTATCTGACATATATCCATCCTAGATCATCCACTAATAAGGTCTCTCTAATAGGTAAGAAGTGAGTGAACTTTTTCAATTTTTCTGTGATTACCCATACCATGCCATAGCCTCGGGGTGACCTAGGTAATCCCATCAAAAAATCCATAGTGACATTTTCCCATTTCCACTTAGGAATGGACAATGACTATAAATCCTTATTAACCACTAGTGTTCCACCTTTACCTACTAATAAGTGGAACACTGAGTAACGAAACCAGCTATATACCTTTTCATACTATGCCACCAATACTAACAGAGTAAATCATTGTACATCTTTGTAAGGTTGAGATGTAGAACCCAAGCAAAAGCATGAGACTCTCACATCAACTCCTCTCTATTTTTTGTAGGAACCCAGATGCATCCATGAATGCGCAAGACCTCAACCTCATCAATAGTCCAATCAGACAGTGGGCCCTCACCTGAAAAACTCTCTTGTAGGATCAAGCCCTCATAATTAAAAATCCACCTTATCTTTACTCTATCTATAAGTGAAGAGGTCATGGATAAATATATAAAAATATAATACATGTGTTACACCTAGACTTATAAGTGAATCTCAGAAAAGGGGGTCATCATATACCACTTATTATCGGCCTCCGGATCTGCTTATGTCTGAGTCTTCCAACTCAGAGCACTAGTGCATTGCCTTTACCAGGAGTATAGGCAAGTTCAAATTCAAATGAATGTAAGTATTCAAACCATATTCATTTCTTAAGATTCAAGTCATGTTGTGTAAATATATACTTGAGGCTTTTGTGGTCTGTGTACACCACAAAACACTCCCAGTAAGTAATGTCTCCAACAATACAAGGCATGAACCACAACTACTAGCTCAAGATCATGTGTCGGGTAATTACACCCATGAGGTCTCAATTGGAAAGACATGTATGCCACAACTCGATCTCCATAAATCAGAATGGATCCCAACCTGATGCTTGATACATCATAATAAACTATATATCCTCTTCTAGGCTCAAGTAAAATCAGGATCAACACTGAATTAAATCTCCCTTTAATCTCCTGAAAGGCATTCTCACCTGCTTTAAACCATATAAACTTGACACCTTTCTTGGTCAAGCCTATGATTGGTGATACAATATGTGGGAAATACTATATAAATCACCTATAATATCCATCTATCCCAAGAAACTCCATATATCAAAGACATTCTTGGGTTTATTTAAGTAAATAATGGACCTCACCTTCTCTAGGTCAACTCATACTCCTATTTCTGAAATAATATAACCTAGGAAGTCAACCTTATCAATCTAAAAGTGTAATTTGGTGAGATTATAATACATATGGTTCTCTCTTAGTGTGCTCAAAATGATATCAAGATGTTGGTCATGTTTGTGTTGAGTATATGAATATACCAAGATATCATCCATGAATACTAAAACAAATTAATCTAGATACAGGTAGAAAACCCAATTCATCAAATCCATTAATACTGTTGGCACATTCATAAGATCAAATGGCATGGCGAAATACTCATACAAGCCATATATACTATGGAATGTTGTATAAGGTATATCTAATGGTCTAACATGCACCTGATGGCATCCTGACCTCAAATAAATCTTAGAGAAACCCTCACTCCTAAAAGGTGTTCAAAGAGTTAATCTATCTATGGAAGTGGATATTGGTTCTTAACTATAAGTTGGTTCATCTAATTATAATCCACGTAAAGCATAAGGGTACTGTCCACCTTCTTGGTGAAAAGTACAGGTGAACCCCATGGAAAAGTATTGGTTTGTATAAAACTCTTAGCTTCTAAATCCTTTAACTACCTATTAAGCTCCTACAACTCATTGATATCCATCCTATAAGGATAAATGGATATTGGTACTACTCCTAGAACTATCTTGATATTAAACTCTACCTATATCTCATGGGGTAATCCAGAAAATTCATTAGGTAAGACATCCCTAAAATGATCTACTACTATAGGGAAATCATCTTGATATGTTCTTTAATCATCCAAATAAAGGATTTAAATTTGGGATGTCACTTCACCTATCCCATGATGCCCAGGTCCATCTTGACTGGCTTGGACATCATATTCACCATTGTGAATATATCTATCACCCTCTGGTGATGTAAAAGATACCCTTTGCTGATAACGATCAACATACGTGTGATAAGGAATCAACTAGTACATCCTGAGAATGATGTCAAAACCTATCATCTTGAGGATGAAGAGGTTCCATAGGAAATGATACCCACCTATCTCAAGGGGACACTTTATGCACTAACATACACTCTCTAACTGAATACTCAATGAAGTATTGAGTGTCATCACACCACATAAATACTCTATATCAATGCCAAAACTCTCTATAGTCTCTATAGATATAAAGGAGTGAGAATCACTTGTATCAAATAGAGCATAAACTAGAGCACATGCTACTAAGGTCACACCTCTAACCGTATATGGACTGGAACTCTGCTCCTCAGGGATTAGTTGCATTGTATATATTTGGCCTAATCCACAACCCAATGATACGACCTAACTACCCTAGGCAAGCCCGCTCAGCTGGAACTGTAAATCTGGGGCCTGGATCCCTTGGCCATGACCACCTCCTCAACCTGATCGGTCGGTAGTACTCCAGCTCCCTACCTGACGAGGGGCTACTGATCCTGCTCCTGAAGGTGGAGTTAGCACAGATCCTATTTCACTAGACATAGGTGGAATGGTCCTACAAAATCTCTATAACTGGACCATCCTACTATAGGATGTTCACTCAACTAGGGATTTATCACACTGGGGATTTATATGGACTTACTTACCACACTAATGATAGGTTGTGTGGCTACCCAGGTGCACACTATGACTATCGCTGCTTCCTACATAAAACTTCAAGTGATGTTTCCTGCCACTATTTTAAGTAGTTCTGGGTCTGAGGGTCGAACTTCCCTAACTCAAACCCACATCCTCTCTCAAGTTACACTTAGTAATCATGGCCTGATTCACTATCTCAATGATAGTGGTCAAATGAAACATGTTTACTAGTGATCAGATGTCATGCCCAAGACCATCCTCAAATCACATAGCCTTGGATAAATAGTCACCTAGAATGATAGGTGTGGAGTGTTGGAACTTCGTGAAAAATTCATAGTAGTCCATAATTGATAAAACACCCTACTCTGGGTGCATAAACTCTATGGATTTGTTATCCCTCAGTGTCTCGGGAAAGAAATAACCATAGAAGGTTGTCTATAAATCCCTCCAAATCATACCCTGATGATGATCAACCTGGATAAACACATTCCACAATATCTTGGATGAATCACATAGCATATAATTTGTGAGCTTGACCCTACTCTTTGGAACTGTCTCTAGATGCTTGAAAATAGATAGCGTGGCCTCCAGTCATGACTCTGCAACCGGTGAACTTCCATCCCCTGAAAATGTGGGTGGATGTTGCTATTAAAATTCTCACATGAACTCTTCCATAATAGGGGTAGGTTGTGGGGATCCTATCATGGTCTGCATGAGATGTAAGAATCCCTCTTGAAACTGGGAATCAGTTCCCCGATCGAGTATAATATGAGCTGCCTCAATTGCAACTACTAGAGGTAATACTGGTGGCTCAGGGCCCACTACCTCTAAAGCATGGTCATCACCACCCTCCTGGTGCATGACTCGAGGACATCATGGTGTTATAAATCTACAAATTCCAAGCACATGCCTCAAAATATATTTGATAATGATTTAAAATATAGATATAAGAATGGGAAAAATAAATACCTTTATATATATTAGAGTCGCAACCCTTTGCCTTCTCCTATGACTAGGTATGGGTGGTATATAAAATCATAAGGAATCATAAGAGATATTACCCACTTACCACTACTAAGTTCGGTTTTGGGTCGCGTTCTCTATTTCATATCAAGGGTCCTAGTATATAGTGTGCCAATTTCAATTTATAGAGTAAAACACCCTTTAAGTTGTAATTAGAATCACAATTTAATGACAACCATTTCTTTAAAATTCTAAGAATCCATAATTTATACTCATTTATGTATATAATGTTCTAGTTAAATGATTCACCATTCCCAAATTATAAATTACTACGCCTTATAAGTTGCAATTGACATGTCATGTAACTACAACCAAACCTTTATATTTGACATCAGAATGTATCAAACCCATAATGATAGCTTTATTATATGGACTATCATTCCCATATTATAGAAGTAAGAGCCCTATAAATTATAATTGGCATCCATGTAATCACACCTAACTAATGTTTTAGCTCATGTAACCATAGTCATGTAGCTCAAACATGTGATAATTGGTTAATTAAGGTGCCACCATCAATATATATAGGAAAACACTATTTAGGTTAGTGAAAACCTTTAATAACCAATTATTCATCCATTTCATGCATGAAACATTAGCATAATTCCATAGGTATAGGAATCAAGGCACTAATAACATGAAACAAGCAATGCACGTAGCAAGAATATATATGGCATGACATATACATGGAATGTGAATCCTCAAGTGTCTATAATGATGCATGAGACAACACTTCCTTACCGTACCAGACCAAGGAAACAAATAACCCATAATGATAACAATAGTGGCACAAAACATGTGTGTCACCCAATGGTGAAATCAATACAACTGTAATAGGCATAATTCAAAATAACAATTCCCTTCCCAGGTAATTTGGTTTTTCCTTGTATGTGGGTTAGCTACTCCCACGCACATGCTCATTACCAAATTCCAACATATTCCTAGTCACCTATCTAATAACCCAAATTGTAAGTCGAAAGGAAAAATTCCTCTAATACCGCATTGTGACATCCCAGCTTGGCTCACTCGATAGCAGTAGCTGAAATGGTGGCCACATGGCCTCAAGCGCGTCTCCCTATACACCAAATGTTGCCGACTATCAGTGAGAGTCTGTAAGAGTATAATGGGGAGAATATACTCTCATGATTAGAGTGTGGCACAATGAAATCATAATAGAAATAAATATTAGAAGTATACAAGATAAATAAACAACAACAAAATAAGTAAACAATCCAACTATAAAGGAGATTTTGGCATAAACAATATTCAATGTCATATACAAAATAACATTGATCATTTCATGCTAATATAAAAAAGAGGATGATACATGGGAAACAAAGGAACTAGCATGTACGAGATGCTATATAGAAATAAAAAAAGACAAAAAAGACTAGCTCCACTAACATCGCAAGCATAGGCTTAGTCCTCTACTCCTATACTCCGTCTTAACATAAGAAATCAAGTGTCTGAAACTTGACCCTTCCCCTTTCCCCTACCTACAATCGCAAAGTATGTTTGCGTACCAAATGGTGGCCCGAATAGTGTGTGAGATACACTCATTAGTCCACTACCAATGATGTCTATAACAAATCCAGTCTATGCATGTAGGTTACAGTAGTGTACAAATATAACAAGAGTAAAGCTTTAAAAATAAATGATGCAATCCGGTCTATAAGCACATGCTATAACAAAAAGTCTAAAAATGATGAATAATTGTATAATGTAACAAACATCAACTACAACCAACTTCAACATATTAAGTGTCAATCAAGTACCACATATGTCTAATAATTATGGATCTGGCCTACAAGGGTCGGTACCCATAGATATTGTCCTAGGTGTCCTCTTTGAGTCCATGTAGCTCATCCATAGAAAACTCAGTATAATGTAGACCTACATGGTCCATGCACCCAGGGCCCATGGTCGGGGAATCCTCTTCGATCACATGGATCTCATCCATAGAAAACTTGGTAGAGACTTGGGTGGAGCCTAAGGACGGTGTCTAAGGTGATACAATCAAGTCAGATCCAAGGTAATAGTATGAGGCATCCAAGATATAATATGTAAGTGAGTCATCAATTCCATACTGTATCACATCACACTGATGCCATACTATGCAATCCATTTCAACATAAATCATGTTATGATTCAAGGGACCATGTAAGTGTCCTTACCATTATCAATTTAATTTTTCATAATCGATTCATTAACCATTTCATGTATAAGTAACAAGGTGGGGGGCATGTCAGTGTATATGCCTTTAATCAATTCATTTTTAATGAATTGTATAAGGTATCAAGAGGCCATGTCGGTGTCCATGCCCTTTTATCAATTGAATTTATCATATTCAATTATCTATTTAATTCACACACATGTGATAAGGAGATGTGCCATGTTAGTGTCCATTCCACTTCACTAATCAATTACATCATGATGCATTGGGCTAAGGGATTGTCCATTCCATTCCATAATTCCCTTTTCATTCCATTTCATTTTTCCTTTCATTTATAAATGATAAGGTACTAAAACAAGGTGCTCAACCCTTAACAGTTCATTTAATTTGAAAGATAACTCCCTTTAATCAAAGGCAACCTGAACTCACCCCACGGGTGGTGAAAATGCAATCAATGAAATGAACCCACCTCAAGGGTGGTTCAGGTTGAGGTCACAACCTCCAACCATTCATATGGGTGTGATAACATGTTTAAATTATAGTTTAAATATTCAATTTTAAGGCCTATTAATTTAAGCAGCAACACCCGAAAGGTCCAGCATGTAGCACTATGACATAAGTTATAAAACACCCAAACTTTTAGGGAAAAGGTATAGACCACCTACCTTAGATGGGTAGAACTCTCCTCATCCGGTATCAGCTTCTGATTCGGTCTAATATGAATGAAATCAAAGGAATAGACAAACTCCCTAAAAATAGGGAAATAGATATCACATGGATTTAGAATTCTATACAATAAGATAAATGATGGAAGGAGACGAGAGGATTAGAGAGCTTACTAGTGCATATCCAACATGACCAATGAAGATCAATTCTGAGCTTGGACGAAGAAGTTCTCTCCAAGACTGGGTTGAGAGGAAATTGGGAGCTCCAATGGGTGGGGAGTTTTCTACGCGGAGAAGGAGAAATGAGGGGTTAAAGGCTTAAAGGCCTGAGGGGAAAATCAATAATTTCTCATCACTTTAAGAGGCGTGCGGTTTGGATGCATGGTTGGCCAAACTGTGCGCCAATCATGTGCCATCACTACCTCAAGGTGGCACCCCCTCACATGGCCAGAAGCATAATTTTACAAATTGTGTGCACCTAGTGCGTACTCATTGTCTAAGGGGGTCTCACCCTCACACAACTAGGCACATAGTTTTTCAAACCATGCACAAGCAGTGTGTTATCCTCTGTAATTGATTTCAGAGGTTTGACGCAGTCGTGCATCCTCCTTCACATGATTCACCAAATCATTCTCACCACCTATAGGTCCACACGATTGAGCCACACAGTTACTCCCAATCGCACGCCAAACATGCATCTATTCATGTTCCTCTAAAAACCATATCTCTCCAAACAAGCCTCTAATGCTCCTGAATCCTTCCTTAAACCTTTAGGAACATTCATTGGAAGAAAACAAAAGGTCCATACTAAAAAGTAAAGGTTTCATGCCTCATACAAAAAGATGAAACCTTATACCAAGATCCATATTTCACTATGCAATGAGTCGATTTTAGTGTTTATCTCACCACTTGGATATTTATATAGGTCATCATGCTAGTCGTAATATATATGACTCACTACTAAAAAAATGTTATACCAACAGTTTGGAACCGTTGGTATAGGTCCCTAAACCGTTGGGTGATTTTTTTCAGGATAGACCTATACCAATAGTTTGGATGAACCGTTGTATAGCTAATTTCATAAGAAATGCCTATACCAATGGTTTTGCAAATTATTGGTATCAGTTCTGTGTAAAAATTAAATGGTGGTGAGTTTTGAGACTAGGGCCTCTCTCTTATAACTGAATGAATTAACCATTAACCTATAACCACTTTTGTGTATATAATTAGATGTGTGTGTGTGTGTGTGTAAAAATAATTATGAAGTTTGAATAATTTAATTTTATTATATATAAATATATAAGAAAAATGGTCTTACCTATACCAACAGTTTTCTATAACCGTTGGTATAGGTCCCTATAATTTCTAAGACCTATACCAATTGTTTTAAAAAAACCATTAGTATAGGTCTATTGGTATAGTTGAGAAGACAACACTTTGCCCAATCCATCGTATAAATAAACTGAACACTATTCATTCAGTCTCCTTCTTAAGGATTTCTCAGTTAAGTGTAACCCAAAGCAAATGTCAAAAACTAGATACCCGGCTCTTAGGGTCACGTCATTTCTTTCTTGTCTTGCACGAGATAATCTAGAAGCACCTAGTTTTGGTATTAAACTACCTGGTTGGATTATCAAGATCTTAAAAAGTGTTTGGTTCAGAGGGAATCTGACACTTGGACTTGGTATTTTAAAGGAAATTTAATCTCGTTGTCTTATCACATGTATTCCTTTTACACATATGCATACTTCTAATGATTTAGTTTGAAATATTATTCCTTCCACCGAATTGGTATCTTCAACCCATATTGATGTGTAACTCTTTACATAACTCATGAACAAGCTAATGTCATGGTATAAGCAAATTAAACTAATTATCATATCTAGCATGTAACTCCTTAAGCGCATGTATGATAATTTAAAGAAGCGGTGTAACACGTTAAACTAAGGCATAAATTTATTCATAATATAAACAATTTATTTCCATGAATAATAAACAAGGGAATAAATTAAATAAATGAACAATTCATATATTCCAACATGAGATAAACATTTGCGAATGATTCATAAATAAATTATAAACACTTTATAATTTAAGTACGGATAAACATGAACAATTCACTTTTACCCATTATGAATATTCCATATTATGTTTTACATGTCTTTAATATGAACTCCTTCATATTCAAAATATGAGATGTTTTAGAAAAAAATAATTTATTACAAAATAAGCATTTCATATATTATGAAAATATCAAAAAATGGGATCTGAGATTAATCACATCATCATCCAAAACTCCTCTTGGAATAACTTAACCAATTTCCAAAAAGGCCTTAATATAAACATTTTATATTTACATTTATGAACTATTCATAAATAAATGTAAATACATTTATATTTTGCCTTGTTTTAAATTTATAAACACTTTATGGATTATTCAACCATGTAAATACACTTTAAACCAATATCACATCCACCAAAACACTTTTTGTATGATTTAAATCCCCCTAGGCCCGCACCAACAAAGGTTTTTAATAATTTTATTAAAAAATATTTTTCTTGAAAATTCCACTAATCATGCCCTGCACTACAACATGGTATTTTCCACAGTGACAACCCTTGCCATGAGAAGTCCTATGGTTGTTTTGCAAACTATTTTAGGTGGAAGTTGTTTCAGGTCCAAGCCATTATAGCAAACTGTTTCACTCAGGCAAGTTGTTTCGAACAGGACAACATCAGTCCTTTAACGATTAATAGACATTTCATTATGGTTTGGTCTATCATTGTGGTGTGAGCGACCGCATCGAATAAATCTGTTGACCACGCCGTTGTTTTGTCGATTGTGATGCTATTTTTTTCATGTTTTTTCATGCATCACCCGTAATGGTCGTTTTAGATGTTATGTGACGTGGTGTTGTAATTTTTATAAGCATCATGCCCATTTTGAATTAGACTATGTTGTGGTCAAGCAAAACCAAGAATCGAAACGCCCAAATCGAAGGGGCTACGTCGCAGAACCAGGAAAATCATGTTTATCAGTTTCTTCATTCATTTAAAAAATAAACCAAATATTGATAAATTGGCTCGGAGACCGTTGAAGGGTTTCAAAGGAATGCCTAACATCCAGAACATAGTGGAAGAATAGCTCCAAACACTACTTATCCCATAATCTATCTACATTTGAAATGAATAGTAAGATGAATAAAAATGTTTACCTTTCACCTTGAAGATCTGGCTTGTCCAAACTTCAAACAGGTGTTTGATCAAGATCACTAAGGACCAACCGAATGGTTCCTTCCTCCGAGAGTATCCATGAGCTGCACGAATCTCCCGACGCTCGGAAGGGATCCTCCCTTGTCCGCAGTATGTTAAAATCTTCTAGTTACAACTCCTTGTAATGTATAACTCAATTCCCAGATAAACATTTAATGTTTAAATGATTACTCCGAACGTTTCTCAAACGTTACAACTCCTTGTAACATACATCTCAATTCCCCAATAACAGTTTAACGTTTAAATGATTACTTTGAATGTTCAAGCTCCTTTAATCATCATCGCATGATGATTCAACTAAGTGTGATAACTCGAGTGAATGATGGAGGTCAAACCAAACATTATTGTATAATACGACAATTCCCATGCAAATGCAGTGTCGTGACACTCACCACATCATGGTGTATCCAAAGGCCGACCATAACGTGGTCTAAACCACCACGTTGTGGTGGTGCCTTTGGCGTACAATTCCATCACTTTTCATTTTTCTCCTTTCTCCTTGCTCTATCTATCCCCTACCCCGATTATCCTCACTCTCTCCTCTCTACAACTCTCATTTATTGAAAATCCTAACTAATGAATGAATCGAACAACCCTTCTCATGGCCTTGATTTGTTTTGTTTCAAGCGAAACAAATACAAATCAAGTGTAAATGTTCTCAAGATCCACCTCCTACATGGATCCAACGTGGGTAGAAGGTGAAACCATTAAGTATGAAAAAACAACTAAAGCTGGAGGAAACTAATCAAGTCATGAAGATAATCAAATAACAAATAAAAATTATTATAATTAATCCATAACAATTTATGTCAATAATCACCTCCACCACATCAATTGTAATATCAGCCTGATTGCGAGGACATTAGTGGTATTTTGAAAAATTTACAATTATTTGTGGTGAGATGATAACAGGGGACGAAAACTGCACTTTTATTGCAATGAAGGACTCCATCAATTATTTTTTTAGAAGTGTTTACAACATACAGAACCTTTCACCAGAATGAACTTGCAGTTGAAAAAAAAAAAAAAAAAAACCTGTTTCGTTTATCCCACATTTACTCACGGGCCACGTCAAGGAGGCCGTCAGGCGTTAGAACAACTGGGCGCAGGTTGTTCCGCCAATGGGCCTCTGTTGCTCCCAGGAATGAAGACTCATCTAGGCCGTCTTCTTTCTGTCATCTGCAATGGCGCTGAAGCTTCTCAGTCGCCACCGGATCGGAAATTCTATCCCTGTCCCCTCTATTCTGAAGCGGCTGGTCCCAGTTCCTTGGAAAACTGGCTGCACCAGATGCTCCTCGACTGTTCCTCCTCGACTGTTTCTGAACGACCCCTCTCGCGCTCCTCCTTCAGAGCTGCCGACGCCGACGCCAACGCCAACGCCAACGCCAACGCCAACGCCAACTTCTTCCTCTTTGAATCAGGCGGAGCTTGTCAAATTTTCAAAGATTGCCGATACCTGGTGAGATGTAATTTCCCTTTGCTGATTGTATTTCGCCCACCTCTTGTTTTTTTTGTTGAAGAGACGAGGGATTAGGAGACGAAGACAAGTTTGTAAGCTCTTCCTCTTATCATTTAAAATTTTATATTAGGATTGTCGGATTACACGAAGCTAGCACTGGCTGAAACTGTAACAAAATATAATTTATAGAACAGGCAATTATTATTGGATGAAAACGGTAATAGATTTTATCTCCAGTTACACATGTTTTAAGTAATTTGTGATTTTTTATTATACATGACATTGTTTTTCTTCACATAGCCTATATCACGGGACAAAACATATCTACGGAGTATAAAAGTAAATGATGGATTATATGGCAATAACAATTCGATAAATGTTGTATTCTCTTATTTATTGACTGAAGAAAAAAGCAATAAGCAATATAAGGGTACGAATGACATCCTTTGCTTTGTTTCCTTCTCACAGTCACGTCTGTTGATAAACCTTTATGTAGAAATACATGTCATGTCTGTTGATAAACCTTTATGTAGAAATATTTGATATTCACTATCAATGCACAATGGAAATATTTTACCCATCGTACTTACCAATGATTCCAAAACCTTAATAAATAATAAAAAACAAACGATGAATAATAAATAATACATATCAAACTAAAACCATTACAGTTACTCCCAAGAAAGCCTAAACTACAAGGTGTGCTCTCTTTCCCATCGTCACACTACAATTTTTTCCTCAAATACATGAACTGAGGACAGATCCTAGATTTTTTTTTTCATTACAAATAACCTTCAATAGTCAGTTATAATTCATTTTAATAGGTTAGTTTTCAATGTATTATTCAGGTGGGATTTTGATGGGCCATTTAAGCCTTTGCATGCCATGAACCCCACCCGACTCGCTTTTATACGGTCTACTCTTTGTCGGCATTTCAGGTATTTTTCTCATGGTTGTCTTTTTATAGTTTGTGTTCTCCATGCTTCTTACATAGGCCCTTTTAGCTATGACTTCTGCAACGCACGACTAATGTTTTTGTTAGGAGAAAAGTTGCTCTTATGTATACCTGATGGAGTTTCATAAATTGCATCGAATGACTTCACTGAATTTCCTATTTCATTGCTTATGCATTTTTGTTATCCTCTGCATGGTAGAAAATAACATTCTTAGAATTGCAAATGCTTATAATGTTCAGTCATTTGCTCTAAGAACGCTCAGTCACTTGTTCTGATTGTTCAGATTGTTCAGTCTCTTGTTCTAAGGATGTCCAGTCACTTGTTCTGAATGTTCAGTCACTTGTTTTGCATTCTTTGTTTTAGATTTATTTGTTGAATGCATGTCTGGCCTTCCTGTGATATTTTTCATCTGTTTTTTTTCTTTCTGATTTTCACTTTTGAAATGTTCAATAGTATTCTGTTTTATGTTTAAAGTTCATGTCAGTTTGATTCTGATTGTTTGTCATGCTGTCAGAAAGGATCCATATTGTGCCAGACCTTTCGAAGGTTTGAAATTTGTAGATGTTGGTTGTGGTGGTGGAATTGTCGCTGAGGTATGTCATTTTGCTGTTGTGAGAATGTTTTGAATTTTTAATATCAAGGCCTTGTTTGGGTGCTTTATGTCCTATGGAGCATTAAAAGGATTTTAATTAATATAGAATACAAAATCATCAAGTGCAAAAATTTTAAATGTTTATGTGACTTTTGTAAATGTAAAACTTTCTAAATAGATGTTTCATTTACTTAAAATATGACATGTAAATAGAAGAACCCCCTTTTATGGATTTAATAGATATATATTCTAGAATCAAATTTATAAAGAATAAAAAATAAAATCCGCTGTTAGAGAACATGATGAGAATATTTTAGGACAATTCACCAATTCCAAGTTTGCAAAAATTTTAGTATAAAATTAGTTAGCTGGAATGTTCATTTCTAGAAATGATTTCATATGGTAGTTAATCTTTATTAGCAACAGATGAACCTATATAATATATACCGTTATATTTCAATTTTCCAGCCCTTGGCTCGAATGGGAGCCTTCGTGACAGGAATTGATGCTGTGGAGAGAAATATCAAGATTGCAACGCTTCATGCTGTACGGTCCTTTTAATTCAAATGCGGGAATTTAAATATGTTTAATTATATATATATATATATATTCATATGTGTGTGTATCGTATTTAATATGTTTTAGTTCATATTATTTGACTGTATTATTTGTTTGATTTTACTTTGTTAGAGTAATTAGATGGGTTATATTAGTGGTTTAAGGCCATGATTATTCCTTTTTATTATCTGAGCCCCACATCCATAGATCTTCCTATTTATATTTCATTCATCTATAAATAAAGGACCTAACCTCTTTACGAGGCACAAGATTTCATCTTACATTGTATTAAAGCAGGTTTCTCAACCCTAGGTCACCTCTTCCATTGAGTGACTGATCCCACCTCCTCTGGTTTTGGAAGACTGTCGTCTAAGGGGAAGTTATCTCGGTCCTCAACCGACTGCTGCCCCACCGCCTCTCAAACCCTTGAGCCCTCCTTGGTGCGACGCCCCTCCCTGCCGCGCCTCTCTTTGTTGCGCGCCCCTTGAAGCGCCACCCCTTGACTTGCCCATCCCTTGTTGCACCACCATCCTCTGCCGTCACCACATCTTCAACCCTGTGGCGCACTACTTATGCTCAAGGAGCCTCCTTGGCAGCGCTTAATGGCGCCACAATACCTCTAATCTGCTATTTCCTGTGCTTAGTTGCTGAATGATTCAGTTGTGCAATCATTCTTTGCTTTCTATGCATGTTAAACACATATTCACAACATAACTTGCATCTTCAGCATTCTATCCGATGATCCTGCCTTGTGCGATTTTAGCTTCCTTGGCTTAGGCACAACATCTCATTCGTGGTATGGATCACAATGCTGTTTTCTTTTGATTGGATCTATGCACAATGGCCGCACGGTTATCTAAACTGCGCGCTAACCGTGCAACACAACGCTGGAACCCTCTGCAAGTAGGTGCGCGATTTGTTTGAAACTGTGCGAAGACCGTGCACAGTGTCTCAGTCTCTCCACCACCTCACACGGTTTACCTCAAACCAACCGCGCAACTTAACCGTTCTCAGTTCAAAATGAACTGAAAACACCCTGAACATCCTGGTGCCACACGATTTCTCCCAAACCGTGCACACCAAACCGTGCACCCAGGCCTGACAACTCCAAAATTCCTGAAACGTAACACGAAGCTCCCGAGGCTCACCTGAACACCCGAGCCACCTTCCGAGAATCATTCCACGTCTCAAAACATCTTTTTGAGGCATTCCAACTCTCGGAATCTCATTTCAAGTCTTGATTCAAATTCGACCCGTCCAGTAAATGAAAAAAAATCAATTTTCTTGAAATTTCCATCTCGCATGGATGCAGGATCTTACATCCTTCTCACAACAACACTTCTCGTCCCCGAGAAGTCTCGACGGTCATCCATCCGCACCATCCGACCTACATCGGTTACCAGATATAACCAACGACCTCGTTCAATTTCTGAATGCCTGAAACACAACCAAGGCACAACCTCCAATTCAAGGCACTCAACCGTCCAAAACCCGAGCCAACGCCCGTTGTCAAAACTGAAACATTAAGACGATGCTTACCCGAGCCCATCCAACAGAAACATCGATTTTGTCATTGCCCGAGCACTCATCGGAACTATGGTACTCCCCATCATAAGCTTCAGCTTACCAACACTAACTTCCGATGCCTGAAACCTTTGCCATCGGAAAAACCCAATAGAACCTCGAACCCGCGCTCCCACAACGCGCCTGATGCGGTTTTCCCAACTAACTGCACCCCAACATCCACGAGAACTCCAATCAGCATTGGCACCCGTCCTCGTCATCAAAAATCAACTGGGGTGGATGCATACGGTCCACACACAAACTAAGAACAAACCAGCTTTTCCTCAAAAGCCTGACCCAAAATCCGAAACGCACCGTCATTTCCAAAGTGACTTTCCATATTTAATTTGCAACCTTCTGCATCCATTTCATATGCTAATCCAAGTCGGTCTATCCTCGGACGACTTGTTTTGAAAATGCCCGGCTCTATCTGTCGGCACATCGCCATCTCACCCGATCACGATGCCTTCACGCCCAGAGGCATTCCACAACCATCCAAACAACCCACTGGAGTCCATACCCGACTTCCGGTGGGATTCAACAGTCAGATCCCCCATTGACCCAAAACTGTCATCGTGCCCTACTGCACACATCGACGCACCTCTGACACACACACCTCGAGTTTCTCTTTAGAACCACTTCGAGCCCGAAGCCAACACTAGACTCGATCATCCACCACAGCTGATTCCCTGTTAGTGTTCCCTACGAAATTTAAGCACGCATCTCATTGTTTCCTTACTGGCATCACGATGGCACCACAACTGATCCGTGACCAATTCTACACACCTGTGATTCTTTTAACACGAGGGTTGCACCTCCGTGACCAACACGTCACTCCCCACCATAGGAGTGTTGTTGTGGCCACCCCACTCAAACAACTCCAACTGTCGCGACCCATGTTCCATTCACCGCCAACCCAAGAATTGGACTTGGTTGTTTTGCTCTCACCAGAGCGACAAAACAAAACGTCAGTTATCGCCAGTCCTCAACTTCCGAGAACGACACCCACAACATTCGCCAACATCCAACCCATTACACCGCTCCACGAGCGCCACCTCCAAGGAGGCCCCTTATCGAACCCGAAAAAACATTTAGATAGCTTGACATATAGTCGATGATCTCTCAACGCACTCACGACGATGTTAAGATGTTGGACATGATCATTTCTAGACTATGAGTACGCTAAGATATCATAGGGACATGTCAACCCATTCAAAGACCTCAGGCCTCCCTGCTCGTAGGCAGATCACACCCACATTGGTTTTCAGCCTACTCAAGGCTGCCTGCTTACCCAAGCTCCTTGGGTGTACGCTCCCGTAACGTCCGATTCACAAGCCAGACGACACAACACGACTCTGCACGTCCATGCCTCCAAGATCCCATTAACGCTTAACCATTACACGCTTTTGTGTAACCCAACCACAAAACTTGTTTACATCTTTAGCGAGTCCCATCTCACGAAAACTCGGCTCAAGCCCAACCACTTAAGTCTCGAGCATTGTTCAAAAGTTCCACTAAGTTCATTTTCGCTCTCACCACCTTCCTGAAGACGCATCCAGAGCTAACCGGTTTTGCCCTCAGAAACCACATGTGCTACAAAGCATCAACACTGTGCTCTCCATCTCAAGGAGAAACTAGACATCTTCATGTGCCTCATAACAAAACCCTCTTAAAGGATGTCCTTATCCACAGGCAGCACCTGTTCGCTCCTCCATGAATGCTTCGAATCTACCTCTCTGCATCGAATCTACCTCACCTGTACGATCGCTGCCCAAAGTAAACTCGCACGCCTGAAACCACACACCCTCGTTGATAGGTATGTGGGTGCGGGGTCAGTGGGCTGCCTAAGGGTCCTGCTAGGGGGATTGGGGTGATGGTGTACATAAGTGGAATAAATGATGTCAGGGACAGATATGTAAATACCCAAGGTAGTTGTAGGTTGTTAGTTAGTTAGTTAGTGGGTGGAGGATATTAAATAGGGGAGCTGGGAGTAGTTGGGGGGTACAAATTGTTTTAGAGAGAGGGGTTTTTCTGTGCAGAAAATCGGGCTGTTGCCTTGGACCTCGGAGCAGCGATTCGGAGGAATTTCTTCTTCTTCTATCTTCTTTTTCTTCTTCCATCTGTAATTTCTGCTGCCTTTAATAGAGGTGCCTACTGTTTTTCTTTCTCTCTCCAATTGATTCCTATCAATTGGTGCCTTCATTGAGAGAGAAATTCAAGTGAGAGAAACGACTTAGAGATTCTTGCCATTACAGCTGGAAATTTCTGGACGCAGCTGACGACAAGACCTTGATCGGGGAGGAAACACAGCAGGACTTTGAACGGGAGTTTTGAAGACGTCCGACTTACAGTAGGCGGACGCGGCTTTCACAATAGCTTTAAAGGTTTCAGAACGGACACAGCAGGAGCAGTCGGGCTAAAGGAAAACACCACACTGCTGTGGCAACCAACTCACAACAGTTTTTAACGTTCTCGATCATTCTTGAACCTTGAAAAACTATTCGGGATGGTGACACCAGTGGCTTTGCTGGACTCAATGTTAGCTGTACTCAAACAGATGCAGAAGAAGAATGCAGCGAAGCAGGAGTGGAGTGAGAAGATGAGGAGGCAGAGTGCGGCGTTGAGCAAGCAGAACAAAGAGCTTCAAAATGTGCCGCTGCGGTTCTTACCGCCAGAGACGCAACAGTCCGCCTCAGTGTCATTTCCAGCTCCAGCTGAGTGTCTAGTTCGCCAGCCTCATGTGGAACTATGTGACTGGCAAATCGAGCAGCAGGGGAGGCGAGAACACGCATCCGACCGCCAGAAGGTTCCGCAAACACACATATCCAGACGTGCCAACCGCCCAAAGTCGCTTGAGGACTTTCTTCCAGCTTTTAGATTGGGCGAAGATTCGATGTACAGGCAGGGAGGACATCCAGTCCCGTATTTGGCAAGTGGAGATACTTATTTTCTCTGAATTTTTTCTTCCAAATAGTGCTGCGGCTCAGACTAAACTGTTGCAGCAGCTTGAAGTGCCAATTCCATCGGTAGTTTTGTCTGAAACTTTCGGGGTCCGAAGAGAAGGAATAGGAGAATAAGAACCACCTCACCGCAAGGAACAACACCGTGTTCCAGTTGTTAACGCTGAGGGTGCTGCTAATAGAAGGCTTCTGCTAATATGAATCGTGTTAGCAGCTGATCCCAAAGTGTTTTCACATGCACGGTTGAAAGCAAGTGAGAATCTCAAGGAGTAACTCACCACCAATTTGCTCGGCTTAATCTTGTAGATTTGGCAGGATCTGAAAGGCAAAAGAGTTCTGCTGCTGAAGGTGAACGTCTTAAAGAAGCTTCAAATATCAACACATCTCTTTCAATACTGGGGCTTGTGATTATGAACCTTGTTAACATTTCTACTGGAAAGTCATTTCATGTTCCTTACCGAGTTTTGAAACTCATATTTTGCCGTCTGGATTTGCTTGGAGGAAATTCAAAAACAACAATAATTGAAAATATCAGCTCTTCTAATTGCTGTGCTTTGGAGACATTGAGCACATTAAAAATCGTGCAGCATGCTAAATTCATCAAGGACAATGCAATTGTTAATGAAGATGTCCTTGCATTGAGGATGCTGATTCATCATTTGTGGAGAGAGGTTTTACATTTGAGGAGACTAGTCAATGGAGAGGAGAATAAAGAGAATGACACGTGTGCAACATCCTTTCCAGCATCTATAGGTTTCTTAAAGTTGGAAGGTCTTCAGGGATCCTTCAGTCCCCTTACAAGGATGTCTCGTAAGAAAGATTATGATGTTGCCCTTGTCGGGACTTTTAGGAGGGAAAGAGATAAAGATGTTGCATTGCAGGCACTGACCGCTGAAAATCATGCTGCCGTGCAACTGATTAATCCAAGAGAAGATGAATTACAAGGGCTGAAAATGAGGCTGAGGTTCGGAGAAGCAGGAATAAAGAGGCTGGAGGCAGTCTCTGCTAAAAAATTTACAGCCGAGGGGCACTTGCTGCATGAACAAGTCACTGCACAAAAGGCTAAGTTGATGGAGGCCCTTGACTGGAAACTTATGCATGAACCAGTCCTGGCGACGAATCAGAAGGAAAATTCAGATGGGGCAATGGATTTCCAAGTCGAAAGTAACTTACCGATCTCCGATCAGATAATATTTCCTACTAATGCTTCAAACAATGAGGAGAACGAAATCCTTCGCCTGGAGGCTTTTCAAAATCAAGCATAAATGGACGTTCTTGACAAGAAACTCAGCATTTGTCTAGCTGGAAAAGAAAAATTGGAAAAGCTGGTTGATAACTTGATAAAAGAGCTGGAAAAGGAGAGAGTGCATGAAGAGAACCAAGCAGGGAAACAAGAGTAATGGAAGAAGAGGAAGAAGAGTGTTTGAAGCTCATACTCCACTCCAAGGAAGAAATGAATGAAAAAGTTGTCCGGGTCAACGCCTCAAATGAGGAGATTAAAAGAATATATGAAAGAAGGTTGCAAGTTGATGGCACTGAGGAGCAAGAAGTGTGGATAGACAAGCAAGACCGAATCCTGACCCGGGGCTTCAACCAATGCAAAATCAACTCGGAGGAATTCATTCAGACAATGGACAGAATGGTTACTCATCTTGAAAAACTTATCAGCAAGGATCCAGATACCCAGGTTAGTACTATGCACCGGGAATTATATAGAGTGTCTGACTCAAATAATTTTAGTCTCGTGTTTAATCATTTTGTGAGCTCTTTCAGCACATAGTGGTATCTTGTTTTGCGAACTATGGTTTCCCACTTGTCCTTAAAGTGGCTTAATAAAAATTTATATTTGGATGGAGAGTGCATGAAGAAAACAATATGGAAACAAAGGTGTTGCAAATTGAGCTTTCTTTAGTTGCAAGTGACGAGATGGATCTCAAAACAATGGTTGATGCTATTGCTACTGCTAGTCAGAGAGCAGCGCCAACCTTCGTTGACAGGCCTGAATATCAGGACCGGCTGGGACCAAATACACCGACAAGAGTTTCAGAACATGGCGAAGCTGATGGTGTTGTTGAAGTGCTGCTAGAACAGCAGAAGTCGGGAACTGCTGAGGCACATGAAGACAACAAGGGTGAACGGGCCACTCAACCAATTGTTTTAGGGAGCTACAATTGGGGAGCTGCAGATGCTCGAATTCAAGAGGACGACGAAAGAGTTCGAGAACTGCCTCATCGGAAAGAGATTTTCTAGGGAAGTACTTCCAGTACATTGGCAACGCAAGTGGCCGAAGACTGTTTTGATATAGTCAAGTTGAGTCCAGCCTTTGTTTCAAAGCAAGACGAAAGCCTTCCTTTCCATCAAGACATTCAAAGCAAGACGAAAGCCTTCCTTTCCATCGAAAACCTTTTAAAAGAGCCATCAAGACATTTTCACAAAAGGGGCAACCGCACACCCATTTCAAATCAACATTTGAAGTTCACCCAAAACCCCCCTTTTAAAATCACTTGGAGGTCAACACTTCACTTTAAAACAAAATCTACTTCAAAACGTAGTTTTCACCTATTTAATCCCAAAACTGAGTCAAAACCCAACGCACATGGTTAAAACCATTTTGAAGGCCTCATAGGCATTTCACAAAAGCTTAACACATAAAAACATTCCAATTCATCCTTCCAACATATTATAAAATATTTATCCCCGAGTCCCACCAAGTAGCCCTTGACCATTTAATCAAGTCAACCAACGAGCTTAACCGGGTTAAGCTCGTAACCCACATACATGTGTAAATAAATTAACATGACTATGGGTAAACCTCTTAGACCACCTACCTCATCAACGAAGCTTTCCAAACATTTCCAAAGCTCGATGGCCTTGCTAAGACCCATCTGAGTCTCGTTCAAACTCCTCTGAGTCTAAACGAGCCCATCTCAACCGTCCAAGCTCCTCACGCCAAGCATCAACAATTAATTAATTATAACTAATATAATTAATTAATTAATCAAAACCCAACTTGGCATAATGCCGGAAAACTCTCCGGACGTCCACCTCTCATCGAAGCTCCGCGCAACCGCCACTAGTGGTCCATAACAGATCCCCAACACCATTTCCGGGCAAAGCCCTAAGAGGTGATACCATTACAACAATTAATTAATTTAATTCATTAGGAAAAACCTAAGAAAATTCACTGCGAATGCACACCTTAACAAAACGTCACGTAACGACGTGCGAAAGTCTTCTCGGGATCTCCTCTACGCAAGCTGACCAAAAGCCCCAAGAGAAACGTGTGATTCCACTATGCTTCGGTGGAATCGTCCACAAAACATAAACCATGAAACATAAACCAGAAAACTCTAAAATTAGAGAGGAGGAAGAAGAGGAAAGGAAACCACCAGGGGTTAGATCTTACCCCCAAATGCCGAAGAATCACGCCTAAAACGCCCCAAATCAAAGGGGGAATAAGAGGGAACAAAGGGGAGGAAACCCTCCTGGTCCGCGCTCACTCAATGGAGGAAGAGGGGTGGGGGAAACCAAATAGCCTGAGGGGGCATTTTTGTAAAATCCCACTTTAAATGAAGTTTTGGGCAGTCACATGGTTAGCCAAACCGTGCACCCCCCACTGTCTAACATCACATCGCTCGCACGGTTTGGCCGCACAGTTATCCAAACCGTGTGCCAACCGTGTGACATCACACTGGACCCCTTTGCAATTAGGGGCACAGTTTGTCTGAAACCGTGCGTCGTGCCTCAGACTCTCCACCACCTCGCACAGTTTCTCCTTTGGCCCGCACGGTTTACCCCAAATTGCGCTCTAACCGTGCAACTTAATTGTTCTCAGTTCAAAATGAACTGAAAACACCTTGAGCATCCAGGTGCCACACGGTTTCTCCTAAACCGTGCATACCAAATCGTGCACCCAGGCCAGACTACTCCAAAACTTCCGAAACGCAACCCAAAGCTCCCGAGGCTCACCTGAACACCCGAGCCACTTTCCGAGCATCATTGCACGTCTCAAAACATTCTTTTGAGGCATTCTAAACCTCGGAATCCTATTTCGAGTCTTGATTCAAAATTCGACCCGTCCAGTAAACGAAAAAAAATCAATTTCCATCTGAAATTTCCATCCCGTACGGACACGGGATCTTACACCAATAGGCGTGGACTCCTTTGTATATAGTGTGAATTACAGTAAGAGGAGGTAGAGGGAGTAGCAGAAGAAGGGTGAAGGAAGAAGGAAATACACGAGAAGCCCCGTAGCTCCCTCGCCCAAGCCAAAGGCCGAACTAACCTACTAATTCCTTTCTACCTGCAGTACCCCCTTCTCCTTTTTTTAATAGCCATAAGGAACCTACAACATATTTCCCAAGATATTCCCTTTGGCCCCACAGATCATTCCCCCAGTTGTCCCCCCCCCCCCCCCCACAACCAATTCAGCTGGCCTAAAAAATCCCCCATCGGAGTAACAGCTCTGCTTCCCACAGATTCCTTTCTACCTGCAGTACACCCTTGCGTTGTCCTCAAGGTGGTGGTCGTGTCCAGCGTGACAGCTCAGTCCTGCCCTCTGGTGATCAGATTTCCAGAATTTAGACACAAACCAGAACAAAATGCAACTGCAGTGGTGTGGGGGTTCAGCGCAAGTGCAGTGGAGTTTCTTGAATCTGTTGAGTTCTTGCCATACTCCTCCCTTTGGCGGGTGTCACCCTGGACTTGCTGCTGCACAAACTGCTCCGTGCTGCTGCTTAGCAGCTCACTTGTCATCTCCTCATAAAGTGTGCTAACCTTATGCATGCACCCAGTCTCCTGTAATTGGGAGCAGCCATCCCTGGTCCCCATCAACTCATTTTGTAAATCAAAAGTAAGCTTGTCAAGTGGTGCAACAGACCAGAACACATGACCAGAGTCATCAAAAACTGCATACTCCAAATCAAGATGTTTTGCAGCTTCCAGTCGTTTAATAATCTCCTGCTCTGCCGCTGTCACAATCACTGTGTTGGGCATCTCTTTGTTAATTGACTGCAGAAATTTAGCATGATGACACCGAATTAATTTTAAAAACTACATATTTTGTTTCCCCTGCACCTGAAGTATCGGTTGCAGAATCCTTGGATTTACTTGCACCATTGCCCACCATGCTCGAAACTGTTGATTGTGTCGTAGAAAATTAAGAAATTCAAGTCCTCCACCTTCAATGCTTGAGAGTGTTACCTCGGCTGCTACTGGAATTCCATAATAAAGTAAGTCCATGGCTCGCCCCGGGATTATTATAAGCTGTCCGTAATGCTCGAGAAACAGTTTCCTTGTCCCAACTGCCACCACTCATGTCCCTTATCTCCTGAATCATCTCCCTGAGATCACTATTGGCAACTAGATGGGAAACATCTTGACCATAATCAGCAGCCTCCGCAATAACTTGATCAGTAACCTGTGCATTGTCATAAGCTGCCGATGCATTTAAAAGAGCTCCGGGTGGTGGAGAAATAAGCTCAGGAGTTGATACAGTAGTAGGGGCAGGCGGTGGCGTGGATGGGGCCCCTATCGTGCCCACAGTTTTGCTCTTGTTAAGCATGGCAACAGGAAAACTGTCTCCAACAACCCTATTCTCTGACAATGTGCCTTCATCCTTCAATACTTCACCACTATGAAGCAACAATTTTTTCCCATAGGGATAGTTGTCTTTTCCTTGTATGTTTTTCATATTTTTCTTGACATCCACAATCAAGTCAGAACAGGACAGCACTGCCGCTATAGGACCATGCTGTTGTGGTCTTTTATAACGCACCCCTTCAACACATGCACCCCAAACAATCTCCCATAAGCTCCTCCCTGTTTCATGGGTCAACTCTGGCGAGATGAAGGGTTGCATCATTTTCCAGCTTCATTCATTGAGCCCCTTCTTGGGTTTCCTCTACATCATGTGTGCTTTCCTCCGCCATCCGCACTTTCCCACAGGAATTGACTGCCTCTTCTTCACCCAATTGATTCAGTTTCGTCTTTGGGTCAACATACTTATGCATTGGGCTAAGAAGCATTCCTTACCTGGTTGCTGTCCTTCCACGGTATTGACCCACCTCAATCTGGTCCTGACGAGATCCCTCAGGCCTCCATTGCATATCGACAACTACTGAGGGTGAAAATTCTCTTCCAGCCACACCATCAGCATCTCCAGCCGTAGGTGAATTAGCAGGGCCGGTTCCTTCCCCAGATTCGGCAACCTGTAACATTTCCGTTGTGGATGCCCGGAAAGATTGGGGGGAGGGGTTATACTCCCCTTCTGCTCGGAGCCTTCTGTTCAAGTTATCCTGCCTCATGGATCGTGTCCACCGAGCACTGACAACTCAACTCGCCGAGCAAATAGTTTTGGAATCAGAGGCGTCGCTCGCAGTTGCCATCCCAGTTTTGTTCCGCATAAGGGTCCTCTGCTGCGTAAGGGCCCCCTCCTCCGTTGGTGCCGACAGCCCGAGAGAAGGCTGTTGTAGCGAGAGCTTAGCCAAGCCTTTGACCGTTCTTGCTTTTTTTTCCCTTCGGTTTCAGATGAATGCGGGTCTGATTCCTTCATGACCCCCGACATCCCCGCGTCTTCCTGTAGCAGACATAGTGTAGAGAATTTACCTTGCATGTCACTAGTAGTATTTGCCGCCAAAACTGCATCATGCCTTCGTGTCTTTGTGTTGCCACCCTCCTCCATCAGCGCCTCAGTTATCACTGTCAGCGAAGTCTGCTCTTCTTGCTCCTGCAGCTTCTCCGCCACTTCAAGCCTATCTGGGTGAGGTGCAGCTATACTAGAATCCCAGCCTTGCTTCTCAAGCTCGTCGGACTCCGTTGCATGTGAGGCCAAGAGTTCCGTCACAAGGGACGAACGCGCTTCGTCAGGTTGTGGAGTCTTGTCCTGGCATTGGAGCAATCCTGTGACAGACTTACGGAGTTCAGCTTGTTCCCTCCGGAATTCAGCCCGCTCCTCCTTCACCTGATGACGCCAATTTAGAAAGAGTTGCAGCGGTTCGCTCCATGTGTTGTTCCACGCTATTCAGATGCGCCTCCATTGCCAACGTCCCCCTCATTCGAGAGCTTGTTCCATAGTGCTCTCCACTCCCGGAAGGTATCTGGCAGTGCTCTCATCCCCCATAAAGTTTCTGGCAGGTCAGGCTAATCGATAAGACCCCACACCAATAGACCAATAGGCATGGATCAGTGTAGCTAGTTGAACCAGAATTACAGTAAGAGGAGGTAGAGGGAGTAGCAGAAGAAGAGTGGAGGAAGAAGGAAATACATGAGAAGCCTTGCAGCTCCCTCACCTAAGCCAAAGGCCGAACTAACCCACTAATTCCTTTTAACCCACAGTACCCCCTTCCCCTTTCTTTAATAGTCATAAGGGCCCTACAACATATCCCTCAGAATATTCCCTTGTGCCCCACAGATTATTCTCCCAACTGCCCGCCCCCCTAACTGCTCCAGTTGGCCCAACAAATCCCCCCACTGGAGTTGCAACTCTGGCCTGGCAGATTCTCTTATGTACAACAACACCCTTACGTAACAGCACCACCTCCCCCCTTTCACAGCCCATGCATTTTTATCAGATGGAGGTGGTGTTGTCACGATGCACAATGCGGAGAAGACGATTATGCTGATAACGTGTTGTAAATCTAGTCAAACACCGATTGAAACTGCAGAGAATTTTGAAATAAAAAATGCATGATTGATTGTAGGCGAATCGAAGCGTTGATGAATCTTAACGTCAGATATTTGGGATAACGATGACAAATGAAGATGATAAGTAAAAGAGATAAAGAGGAAGTAAAAAAGGAAGTATGAAGGGCCGGAAGTTCTATCTTCCATTAACGTAGTGACATATATATAGGTTACACAGAGGTTGCAATCAACGGTCTAGATTAATCCCTATCTTCTATGTCATATTTGGAATACTAACGGTTGAAGAAAATGAAGGGTTGACCATATGAAAGGTTGAAGTTGGAAATGAGGTGTAATGATTTTGGGATTATGACATCCAAATAATAAATATTTAATAACATCACCAAGTTTATACCCTTTTAATAGTTGCATCCATTAGTTTTCTTTTTCCATGTTCAAACCATCTCAATCTTTGGTATACATTCATTTCCATCCTTATCCATTTTTGCATGTCCGCATTTCTATCTTAACATCTTAATTTCTGATGCCTTTACTTTTGTTCAAGTTGTCTTGTTAAAGACCATCACTCACTATCATATGTAATTATTGGTTTAATAGTTGTTTTATAAAATTTTCCCTTCAATTTCAAAGGAATTTTACAGTTTCAAAGCTCCCCTGAAACCTTTCAAAGCACCCCTGAAACCTTTCCCATTGATTATCTCCCTGAAATCAGCAATGATAACTATATTATTCACAAAGAGCATACAATTTGGTATATGATCTTGAATGTGTTTTGTGAGTGCATGCATGACCAAAGTAGATAGGTATGGACTTAAACTTGAACCTTGATGCAGTTCCACCATGACAAGGAAGCTTTTTGTGTCACCCATTGTGTTCTAACTCTCGTCATAGCCCCCTTGTACATGTCTTGATGACTTGGATATATGTCACCCCCGTTTTTTTCTTTCTAATACTTTCCACAAAACCTCTTGAGAGACTATCATATGTCTTTCCCAAATCAATGAAGGTCATATGCACATCTTGAGTTTTTTTGTAGGTAACGCTTCATCAAACCTTTCATCAAATAAATCGCTTCGGTTGTTGAGTGTCTAGACAAAAAAAAAAAACAAATTGGTTATCCGAAACCTTTGTTTCTCTTTGGATCATCTGTTCAACCACTCTTTCTCAAAGTTTCATGGTGTGGCTCATAAGCTTAATGCCTCTATAATTTCCATAACTGAGAATATCTCTATTTTTGTACATAGGTGCTAGTGTACTCTTTGTCCTTCCATCAAAGATTTTCTTAGATATCAAAATCTCATTAAATCACCTAGTGAGCCCATTTCTACCTGTCTCCCCTAAATATTTCCACACTTCAATGTTAAATGTTTTTTGACTCACCTGTTTTACCATTGTTTATTCTTTTCAAAGCCCCCTTAACCTCATATGGGTGAACTTTTTGGTAGAAGTTGTAATTGAGGTCTTCTCTACTAATGCTTAGATTATCCAAGTCTGAACTAGTAGTCCGCTTCTCATTGGAGTGTTTATTAAAGTAGCTCTCCCATCTTCTTAATTTTCTCATCCATAAAAAGGGTATGACCCGTTCTGTCTTTTAAACATCGTACTTGATTCCAATCTACTGTCTCCCTTTCCCTTCCCCACCCTTCTTAGTAAGGTTCATTAACCTATCGGTTTCTCCTTGAGCTGGACTGGTCTAGACACTGGTTCTCCAGCTGAACCAGCCAGTCTGGACTGGTTTTTAATACCACGATTTGATGATTTTTCTAGGCTTTGATACTTAGATGTCAATAATTTTTGCAGGAGTTGGATCCGGTGACTTCTACAATCGAATATTGTTGCACAACAGCTGGTATATTATCAGTCGTAGCTCTTAAATAGTTTTATGTTCAATTCTGAAAACTTAATTTAATTCCTTTCCTTTTGTTCACTATGCATCTTTGAGAGTCCGTTTAACATCACTCATTGAGGAAAATTTTCCACGTTGCCAGAAAAACTTGCTGAAGAACAAAGGAAGTTTGATGCAGTGCTTGCCTTGGAGGTAAGATTTTCTTTATATTTATATATTTTACGTTTTTTATTTTAATATATATCCAGTATTTTAAAAAGTATTTTTATAAATAGACATTTTTTAATAAAACATTTTGCAAGCTCTATTTTTTTAAGAGTGATGTTGGGAGGTTTTGTAAATTTTTCAATGCGAGATCCCTATCCAACTCCCCTTTTATAGGCTATTAGATTAAGTTACCCCATTCTCTTTTCCATGGAGGGGGCTTCACATTAATTTAATAAACAAAATGTATAATATCTAGTTGATAAAAAAAAATTAGGAAAAGGAAATATGAAAAAATAAAAATAAAAATGTTTATTTAAAATGAAATTGAAATTAATTTAATATAGTTAATTTATTAATAAAGATTAAAATTAATAAAAATATGTGATAAATAATAACATAATATTAATAATAACAACAAATAATCCTTAAACCCAATTAAATGAGGTTGGTTACATGGATCAAATGTTGCCAATGAGCTCTATTGAAGACCATATTTTTAAGGAAACCATTTAGAACAAGATTATCTTTAATGATTTGTTTAAGGGTCTTTTTAGTTCCACCTCTACTTATTTTAATAATTGAATTTGTCATTATGCTTATCCTATTAACCGGTGGATCCCTAGTTTTAGTCATATTCTTCTCTAAAATTTACCCTTTAATTTCAAAGCAATTTTATGATCACAAAACATTCCAGTGGTCTTTCTCCGTTTTATCCATCCAGTTTGAATCCTATAAAATACATCTGTATTAATATCTCCATCGCATTGCAAAAATTGGTCTAAATATAAAAAACGATCTACTTTTGAAATAACATGGTTTCCTAATTTCACATCCATAACATCACCAGACAATCCATTGCTAAAACGACACTATATATTCTGTATCTCTACCAGGATGAAAACCTTTTGATTCTAAAGTCTCTTCAAACCTCTAACTTTAAATTGATACTCTTTGGATTCTGTAATGAGAACTATATCATCCGCAAAAAGCATGTAACTTGGTATCTCATCTTGAATATGTTTTGTAAGTTCATCTAAGACCAAAACAAAAAGGTGTGGGTTTAAAGCCGAACCTTGATATAGTCCTATTGAGGCAGAGAAGTTTGTAGTGTCACCTATTGAAGTTCCAACTCGAGTCAAACTCTGTTCATAGATTTCTTGGACGATTTTGATACATGTCACCTGCACCTCTTTTCTTTCAAGAGCTTTCCATATAACCTGTCTAGGAACTTTATCATATGCCTTTTCCAATTTAATACACCATATGCAAATCTCAGGTTTTTTGTCGATAATACTTCATCAGAACTCAAATCAAATAAATTGCTTATGTGGTTGAATATCTAGACATAAAACCAAATTGATTATCTGAAACTTTAGTTTCCATTCGAATCATCTTTTCAATCTTTCTCTCCCAAAGTTTCATGGTATGACTCATATGTTCAATGCTTTTATAATTCACACAACTTAAAATGTCTCATTTATTTAATACATAGGTATTAAAGAATTCTTCCTCCATTCATCAGATACTTTCTTAGATTTTATAATCTAATTAAATAACATAGTGAGTCAATTAATACCTAACTCCCCTGAATACTTTCACACATCAATACAGATTTTATCTAGCCCAACCGCTTTACCATTTTTCATTCTTCTTAAAACATCTTTAACCTCAGAAGGATGAACTTTTTGATAATAGATGTAATTGTAACACCCTTGGAAAAGTGAGACTTAAAAGTCTAAATGTTATAACCCATGTCAACAAGGTGCACTTTTTTTTAGGACCTGATTAGAACTCCATATTTAAACGTGTTTGGATTGAAGTAACATCACGAAGGGTGACCACCTGGGAAGTTTCTCAGGGTGTGTTTCTCCATATGCGGGAACATCATCGGTTTGATGAGTGACCCTATTGGGTAATAGCCTGTGGTGTGTTGGGATGACAACCAAGGTATTACTGGAGACCCATGAGATAAGATGACCAGGTTCATGACCTGGGGATGTCGGGTCATGACAAATGGTCTCAAAGCCAATACCCAACCGGAGGTGCAGTGACATTGCTTCAGTTTGAGGTGTGTGGCCCACCATGAGGTCAGATGACCAAGTTCACGACCCAAGGTGGTCGGGTCATGATGGTAATTGAGTTTCTCTAAAGATTATCTAAGTCTAATTATAAGGGCCCAACCTTAAACATTACATAATCTAGTGTCTTACATAACAAACCCATATATTACAAAGCAATCACTTCTACTCAGTATTCATTTTTCCATAATATAAAACTTTTAAAACAACACATTTTTTTTTTCATGACAAATCTTTATGACTTTCAACTTGACTTTTCTCATTCATCCTTAAATTTTGTGAAAAAATTTAAAAACGCAGGATGAGCACAAAAAGCTCAGTAAGGGACATAAAAGAAAGAAATCTGTTAGTCCAATAAAAAACATGAAAACCCATAAAATGTTTACCTTTATCACAATATTCTTTGAGCGTAAAAAAAATCATATCCACATGAAAACACGTACTCTTTGCTCAAAGAAAACCTTTAAAAACCCATATCAAACAAATAAAAACCCTTTTTGGAAATTTAGAGCATTATATTCATAACACGTGTTAAACTCGTTTCAGAAATAATTGGAGCCTAATTAAATCCATATGAGAAACCTCCCCGGTTAACTCCCTCATTCTTGCCTTTGAAGACAATGAACATTACCCAATGCATTGAAGAGTTATATCGGGTTCACCTGTCGTATAAGCTGTATCGGGCTCACCTGTCGTATAAGCTGTATTGGGCTCGCCCCGTCATCATCTTTAACGCTCAAGCACCATAAATAAAACATTTTATACTTTCACTTTTCATCTTAAAATCCTTGAAAAACTATTTTGAACTCACATGCAAAACATTTTCTGATATCAAAATACCATTTAAAAAAAAAACTCATTTTAGAACTAAAATAACCAGAAAAGGGAAGAAGGATTTTTCTTTGAAGAAAACACGAAAACTTATAAAGGAATCAAAACATCGAATAACGATTGTGGTGCTGGGAAAATTCGTTGACGCCATATACGTTAAAATAAAACATTCCTTTTGCCTTTTTCTAAAGAAAATCAAAACATTCCGTATAAAATATTTGAAAAGATTCCTTCTGAAAACCTTTGAAATAAAGTCAAAAGAGACATGAAATGTTCTTTATAATTTATTTATATCCATATAAATACATTCATAAAATAATTTTAAGAATATGGACATGGAAGAAAAAGATTTAGAAAATAAATCTTTAAAACATTTAAAACAAAGTTTTAAGGTTAAAGTGTCCCTTCCTTTACCTTGAGTTTGACTAGTCACGTACGTTCTTTATCTTCCTGAATAATAAATTTATGTTAATTATTCACTTGCTTAAAAACCTTTTTCAATTTTATTATTCATTTTATTTATTTTCATGTTATATTCAATTACTTAATCATTTAAGTTCATGTTGAATGTTTTGATGATATTCGGCTCATGATCCAAATGACTTTGGTAGGCTGATTATGGTCAAAGTTGTCATTATTTCATCATCTTTAGAATAATATTCATGACATAATTATCATTTTTATACATCAATTATATTTTTAAAACCAACCATAAAAGATGGTTAGGAAAAATAAATTATGTTGCAATCATGGAGACGGTAGGTCGTACGTACGCATGAGTAGCATTTCCATTTTTCAACGATCATAATGGAAAAAAGTATTATTTTATCTTTCCAGAATGATGATTATATATTAAATATAATATTTTATCTTTAAATACACTGATATATAGTAGGCATGTGATGTGGTTACGAAAAACGAATCTCATCACTTTGTGAAGGTGGTAATCCACACGTACGCACGAACGATGTTATCATTTTTCAATGAATGAAAAGGTAAAAAAATAATTATCTTATCCTTCCAGAATGATAATTATATCATTAATACCATATATATACATTAAATCCATCATTATAACCAATTGTGGGTGACAGTGATGAAAAACGAATTACATCGGTTCGCAAGACGGTAGTCCGCCGTACATACGAACGACAGTTTTGTTTCCCATTTGATGGAAGTGGGGATGAATATAGGTAATGTTGTTAACATAATAATATCTCAATATATGAAAGAAACTAGTGTTATTATTTCATGATGTTTGAAGAAGATTTGAAGGAGGTAGAAGAAGAAATAAAATTAAAACATTCGGTTAAAAGCTATATGATAGGAATTAATTGGGGGAATGAGAAAAACAGTAGACACTTCAATTAATAGCAGCAGAAATTACAGTAGAAATAAGAGATAGAAGAAGAAAGGAAGAAGAAACCAAAAAGTAGTAGTAATGGAGGAGGAAGAGGAATGAAGGAGAATAAACTCCCTGGAAGGCACAACTCCCAAGGCCTGTGGCCTAACCCACTGATTAACAGCATTTGATTACTCTAAAATACAAAATCTTCCCCCATTCAACCCACTTATTTAAGGACTCCACTAGAACATTCTAGACAACCCCCCCAACAACTTTCTAACTAACAAACTAACAACTTCCTAACAACTATAAGAGTAATTACATAGCTGCCCCTGGTCAGTGCCCACTATGACCAGCTGACCCCACACTCCTATCATTTCCGCCCTCTTGAAATATCACCTTGTCCTCAAGGTGATTGTGTGGTGGCTTTGGTGGTGGCCTAGGGAGCCATGCAGTCTGTTCAATAGCAATTTCTACCTCAGGTGTAACTGTTTCCTCACTTTTCATCTGCTGCAATGGTCTCTTTTGCTTGTGATCGTCGTAAGTAAAGGCTGAATGAAACTTGGCTCCATCAAAAGAGTCTTCGGCCTCTTGCGCTGTCAATGTACTAGAAGTACATCCCTGGAAAATCTCCTTCCGGTGTGGCGGTTCTCAAACCCCTTCGTCGTCCTCTTGAATTCCAGCATCTACAGCTCCCCGATTGTAGCTCCCTATAACAACTGGTTGAGTGGCTCGTTCACCCTTGGTGCCTTCCTGAGCCTCAGGAGTTCCCGATTTGTGATGCTCACTCAACTTGTTTGATGAAGGCATAGTCGCAACCAACTTTCCATGCCGATTTTGGTGTGGCGGTTCCTGAATTCGATTTCCAGCTCTTGGAGCTTCTACTGGCCGTTGTTCACTGTCATACAACCACCCCATCCAGCTCTTGATGCGTCTTCAACAACTGCAGGTTGCCCCTGTTCAGGAAATGATTGTTCAATTGGCTCAACAGAAGCAAGCTCACGCGCCGACACCACCTGCAACATCTCTCGCTGCTTTTGTACAAGATCAAAATTCCTTGTAACTTCCGTAGTTCGTAACTCTTCTGCATTTTGAGCAGTTGCAGCCTCTGTTTCCTCCTCTGCCACACCTCTAAATCTCTCGAGCACTGCTTCCTTGAATTGCGTCCAGGTAAGATCATTCTTATTTGGTTCCAACAAAAAATTCCAAACCCAAGCCGTTTCTTGTAGAGATAACTCTGCCATCGGTACCTCCATCTCTTTCGGAATTTGGCGGAGAGAAAAATAATCCTCAGCTTCTCTGATCCAAGTCGATTTCGGAGAAAATCAGCATAACTTTTTCCCCAAGCTCTCCTCCTGACTTCTTCTCAGCCTGGCGAGTAACATCCAAATATCCATAATATTTTCTCTGTTTGTAGCTCCAAATCGTTGTCTCCTAGCACTCTGAAATTGTCGTGGTGCTGCGTCCTCTTGCTGTCAATTGGACGCCCGCGTCCACTTGTTGTCCACCTGCGTCCATCTGCTGTCAGTCGCGTTCCACCGTTTCTTTACTGCTACGATTCTTCTCCTGCAGCGTCGTCCTCTTCATCTTCCTGTTGCGTCGCTGCGTCCAGAAAACAGTCGCATCTGTTGCAGTTCACCCTGCACTCCTATCACTATATCTCTTCTTTGGACAACCTCTTTTGCTTTACATCTTAAGCCCTTTATGGTTCGTATTCTGTCAAAACCAAGACCTCTGGAATGTGGGGAGAAATGTTAGGAAGAGATTTGGACAGAGTTTGGCCGAACTAGAGTGTTTAAAAGGTGTGAGGAAGAAAGGAGGTAAGATGCTTTTTTATAAGTGAGGGGAAAAACACTTGGAATTACTTAAAATGTTAAATTAATATAAATTAATTTTCATGGACTAATGACTTTAAATCGATATAATTCGAAGTTAGGATGATGATGGGTCCAAATCCTCTCATCTAATAAAATTCGAACAAGTTTTGATTATGTTTTTACCCTCATCTCTTTGTTTTAACCCCCGTCAACCCTTTTAACAATTACAGTGATATCGATGTTTTTTAAGGGTTAGAAAGTTACTATAATGAGACAAATGACATATAAATGGATCATGTTTGATATTTTCAACCATATCTCATTCACTTGGCCGAAGATATGATTTTTAGTAATTTTAAATCATTTAATAAAATATTGTTTATTATAAAACATTATTAATGTCATTTTTAGAACTATTCATTTAATTTGACTTTGAAAACAACATGATTAATGGAATTCGAATCTAATCCATTTGCACCTCCTTAATATGCTATATTGATCTATAAAATTCGTGGGGCACTAAAACTCCTCCAAATAATATTACTTTTATAGTTTTTAAAATTATTTACTTGATTTTTCTACTGCTTTCACAAGCACTGTGTCGGTGTTGCGTAAACATTTAAGGTGATTATTTCACTATTAAAAATTAAAAATAAATTACCATGTTAAAAAAATCATTTATCTTTCTAATAAACATTTATAACTGAATATAAGTTTTTATCCCTATCACAAAATATTATAGATATTAGAAAAGAGTGACATTTTTTACTTTATATTTATTTAAAATATTATATGTAATTTTTAAAGAAAAATGACACAGAATTGCCATAAATTCGAATCTTGGATGAGGATGGTCGAACCCCACTCATCGAATAGATTAAAGGCAAGTGTTAATGTTATTTTTAGTCATTGTCATATTATTTTTAATTTTAATTACCTAATTTACCCTTACCGAGGTGACGAATATTTACTATGGTTACTATTCATAATGACAAAAAATAAAAGGTACCCATTTATCAAATTTGGATCTCTTAATTCCAAATATAAAATTCATTTTTCAGTATTCAATTTATAAAAGTGGCAAAAATTAATTTAAGATAAAAACGCAAAACACAACGAAAAATAGTATTTTTTAGAAAATGTATTTTTAAGTATAAAAAATGTTTTTATACCAAATTCAATCATAAAATTGATTCATATGAACTTAATTGGATTATTCATAATATAAGAGAACTAATGTTTTTATAACGGTCATATTTAAATAATAATATTTTGTGGTTCGTTTAAGCTCGGTGTTACGTATCTTGTATGCTATTGAACATAGTCTTTCTTTTAAAATCTTGAAATATTACATTATCCCCCCTTTAATAAACCGCGTCCTCGCAATTTGAACTTGAACTCGGTGATCAAGGGTTTGACCTTTGAAAACGCCTTTGTTGAAAACCCTGATCGTAAAAAGGATTAATAAAATATTCTCTTGAAAAGAGGGAAAGAGAAATACGAATGTCATCTAGAATAACACATAACTAGGTTTCCAAATACGAGAACATTAGCGGGAAGTGAAAATATGAACATTGTTAGCTGTCCGGATCCCGTTCTTGAGGGTGATTCTCTATTCCGCCCTTGGCCTCCTCCGATACACACTTATCAGAGGAGGGGTAATTTGGGAAGAGTGGTTTGAGTCTGTTAGCAGGGCACGTGGGCACACACCCACGTTGGAGTATTTGAACCGCTGGGAAGAGAGAGGGGAGTAGGCAGTTAGAAGCACTTTCTGTTGGAACATAATCGGGCAAAGGAGAAAGTGGTCTAATTCCCTGCTCCCACGACCAGCAACTGGCGGAAGAACCGGAGGAGGTCTCTCTTGCTCTCGGTCAGCTGTAACAGAATACTATACTCTTGTTTGTAATCCGAATCAATGGTAATATCTTCCTGAATTCTTCTCCATTGTTCAAAGTACTTTCTCTCCCTCCTAGCACACATACACACCGAGTCGTAACAGACATGGAGGAAAAACGTAATATCCAAATAATGATGGAGAGTGACAGAGATCATTGATCATAAAAAAGTGAATGATCATGAGAAAGTTAATGTCCCCAAAATCGTAAACCAAAGAGGGGTGAAAAAGACCATCGATTCATAAAAAATGAAGGTAATAAGATAACATTTTTGTTTCAAGATTCTTTCCCCAGAGTTAATTTCTTTACCATCTAGACTAAGAATATAAGGAAATATAGTTGATTTTCTTCAAATCCAAACAATATTTTCGTTCTTTGGTTGCGTGTTTCGGTCAGTCTCCACCTTTATCTCAACTTTTACTCCAAATAATGAGTATTTAAGATGATTTTTTTATGTATGAAACACTAAAATCAGCTTCTAACAGATCAGATGATTCCACATTCATCCTGTCTTTAGATATTAACCAAAACCAAAATGGTTAGCACAAGGTCAGATAATTCCCAAAATGAATAAACCTTCATATGAAGAAATACAACATTAATCATCAAAGCCTCAACAATAACACCAAAAGTTCAACTTAGATAATTCGATAAATAACTAACCTTAAATTCTTCAAAATATTCCCGACCAAGTTCGAAACCCAAAGATCAGAAAAATTTGATCACATATTCTCCCGAGATTAATTTAGCATTTATCTCCAATCAACATTAGTCACTCATAAAGTCATGCACCCAAAATGTATATGCCATAATTATATAATCTCCAAAAAATGCTAATCATTTCCATAAATAACCTGAATCACCATAAAACCAAAATAAAATCATATATTCTAAAAGATAATTCAATTTTTATCTCTCAAATAAAAATTCGATCTTATCCAAAAGTATTTCTATTTTCTTTAATCGTATAATTTTCTCAAAATAGTGGACTTCTTCAAAAATAACATTAATGACATTGTCACCAAATCACTTTCCAATTCCATGGTTATCTATACGATAAAACATATGTTCCCAAATTATAATAACCCATACTTACCTCAATATCAAAGATCATATAAACCTCCCCCCCTCCGAATGGCCCTAAGACCTTTATTTTTATTGATTTTTGATAACTTCTCTTTCAAGGGATGAGGGGGAATCCTTACAAGGCCCGTAGGCTCAGAGATTACATGGCCCGTAGGCTTAGGAGATTACATGACCCGAAGGTCTTAGGGAATTCAACCAGACTATCTACAAGGAACTGCCCCTCCCCAGCATCTGCATCATGATAGTAGCTCTCCACCTTCGCATGACCGTCTGGCTAGGCTTCCCGTGCAAGCACAGGCTGGTCCCGATGGCTTAGCCATACCCTCTCATTTTGACAAATCCATTTGGCTCTTCTCTGCACCTTGTCACGCCCCGCCAAATGGAGAGACCCGGTGGTGAGGCTCTCTAGAATTCTTTAGAGTTCTCTACATCTCCACCAAGTTCCGAAATATTCCAGACTTCTCCGGAGTGTTGTGGAACACCCCTTGGGCCTTGAAGGGTCCAGAACATTCTAGGCCTCCATGGAAGGTTGAAGATCTCAATGGGTTCTAGAATGCTCCATGTATATTCTAGTAGAGTAGGCCAGAATACTCTAGAATCATGTGGAAGTGTACATATTCTAGAATGTTGTAGACTTTGCCACCAAGCCCTATATAAAGGGAGTGACTCCTCATTTGTAAAGACACACAGAAGTTGAGAGCATTTGAGAGCTTCTTTGCACTTGTGTCTTGTGAGCTTGTCAAACACTTCCCTTACGATCTTTACTTCCGTTGTGAGTGTCGAAAGGCTGAACTCGTCTAGACTTTGTGAAAGGGAAGCTAGCCGGGTGCCGCACGAGAGCTTGGGAGAAGGCCAAGTCCCGTGACAATTGGTATCAGAGGCAGGTTCAAGGCAAGTGTTTGTGATGGCAAGCTCGAATGTGGAGGATCCTATCATGTCCGAGAAGGAGGCCACGCCGTCCGTTCCTAGGAAGAAGGGCGGGAAGTCTTGTGAGACCGTGGCGACTCTTGAGGAGCGTCTCCTAAGGACGGAGGAGTGCCTTGCTGATGTGAAAGAAAGACTCGAGTATGTCGAGGGAGACGATGAGGAAGGGGCACTGGGCGTCGTGGGCCTACGTGATGCGCTCTTCAATCTCCAAGACCGAGTGGCGTCGGTTGAGAGGTACGCCAAGGAGAATGCTGCCGAGAAAGATGCCTTCATGGATTGGATGAAGGGGATCTTAGCACAACATGGAGATGCTATGGCCAGGTACGACCAAACTCTTGATCAACTTAAGAGGGAGTGGTCAAATTACCGTGACGAGTTGGCTAGTGGGGTGCTTCTGCGGGACACACCAAAGATCGATGTGCCTCGTCCAAAACACTTCAATGGCAAGAGAGATGCCAAGGAGGTAGACAACTTCTTTTGGCAAGTGGAGCAGTATTTCGAGGCGATAGGCTTGGTGGAGGACATGAGCCGTGTGAAGACCGCCGTTCTCTACTTTGGTGATGATGCCTCTCTATGGTGGAGGATGAAGCACCAAGAGCTCAAGGATGGTGGGAAGACACTTCCATCATGGGAAGAGTTCAAGCAATGGGTCTATGCTCAGTTCTACCCTGAGGAAGCGGATTGGGAAGCAAGGGACAAGCTGCGAACTTTGAAGCATACGGGGACAATCCATGAGTATGTTCGGGAGTATGTCTCACTAAAGCTCCAGGTACGTGGCAAGCCTGATTATGATCATATGTATGATTTCATCAAAGGTCTTCAGCCATGGGCACAACAAGAAGTGCGAGGTCGACGGCCTAAGACCTTCACCGAAGTCGTGTCCATTGCCGAGTCCTTGGTGGAGTACAAGAAGAAGGTTGAACTCCCTAAGCCCAAGAAGGAGTTCAAGGGTAAAGGTGGGGGAGACCAAGAGAGGAGGTGGAACCTAGATGCCCATGACAAGGGGAAGTCCAATGAGTACACCAAAGACTTCTCAAGGGAATTCAAGCCCCGAAAGTGCTACTTTTGTGATGGGCCTCATACATGGAAGGAGTGTCCCAAGAGGAAGGCACTCAATTCCATGTTTGAAGAGGAGGAAGTTCCCAAGGAGCAACAAATGGGGACTCTAAGGCTCTTCAATGCGTTGGAGGTGAAGAACCCACCTAAGGCGCCACCTAAGGATGGGTTGATGTATGCAAATGTGACGTCCCGGACCCGGCTGCCCCTCAACCCGAGCCCCGAGCCCAGTTAGCCATATGACCCCTGGTTCATCTCCCCATAGGCCAGGGGCTGCCGACTAGCAGCGGGGGTGTAATGGTAAGTCAGTGGGGAGACTGTACCCCCATGTCAGAGTACACAGCGGTATAACAGCAAAGTAATAAAAATAGCGGAAGCACAACCAATGGACAAACAGGAGAAAAAGGAAAACATACAACCAAACAACAGAAGTAAGGAAAACCCTGATAAATATACAAAAGCCACACAGGCAGTGTTTGATACAAAATGGATGCATGACATGCTAGTACAATGGAAATAGAAGACAAACATGCTATGCAATAATACAAAAAGAACAGAAGTAGTCCACGAGCATCTCTAACCCAGCTCGATCCTCCACTCTGGATCTCCAGCTAGAACATACATGTATCAACAACCTGAAGCTGGGCCTTTGCCCCTACTAGTACCTCCAGCAGTGAAGTCTATACGGGTGCCCAAGAGGCCGCCCGGGTAGGGTGTGAGACAAGTCTCAGTAGGCCACCACCAACGATGTCTACGTGTAATTCAAATAGGTGTTCGCAAGCAAAGTGAGTAATAGACTGCAAGTAAGTAAAGCAAAGTAAATAAATAACCCTCCCGCTCAGGTTCCGGAAGGACACCTGGCGGGTCTACTTGCTTCAGCTCATGGCTGGTAAACTGAACGATCACCAGAGGTATAAGTACATAGATATAGGTTATCACTGACATGAGGTAAACATGCCTCTCGTCCATGCTTCTCACATACGTACATTTATCACTGGCCCGAGGTATAAATGCCTCTCGTCCACAAGCACTGTAACTGGCGTGGGGTAGAAATGCCTCCCACCCGTAAAGGTTATATGGGCATGAGGTATAAATGCCTCTCGTCCTCAATCACTGTAGCTGGCGTGGGGTAGAAATGCCTCCCACCCGTAAAGGTTACATGGGCACGAGGTAAACATGCCTCTCGTCCTCAAGCACTGAGATTTATCTGGCACGGGGTAAGAATGCCTCCCGCCCAACACACAGAGATTCATCTGGCACGGGTAGGAATGCCTCCGCCCACACACGGGTTATCACAAACATGTCAACACAACAAAGGATAACCATTCACATCACATTATATAAGGCAAACCATCTTATATCATATCACATTAGCAATGCAAGGCATATCCATCTTATAATATCACATAAGCAAAGCAATGGCATACATACATTTCAATTCGTTAAAGGGGTTCATGCTCTCTCATCCTAGCCAACCTCTAACCAAGTCATCTCATTTGCCTAACATGGCAAATGCCCTTTCAAGACATATCGTTAAGGTTCAAAGGTGAAAAAGGGCCAATTCTCAAGGCATAACACCTATGGTTGACCACTCCCGGTCAATACCAAATCTAAACACCCTAACAAGGTTAGATTCATCACTCTTATACCACACGAGTCATTTAGATATGAAACAGTCATTATAAATACGGGGTCTGGCGAAAGGAAAACCACGACACGACAACAATAACTCAATAAGGCGAAAACCCAAAACGGAAACCACGCGACCACCTACCTTAGAGCTGTAGGCGTAGGCTCGCTTGATATCGACCTCAGATTCACAGTAGATTGGAAGAGATCTGAGTTCCAGTCCAAAGCCTTGGAAAATGGGGCATATGAGCCTGCATCAAAATAACAAGACAGAAGGCAAGATTTACCGAGGAAAGGGGTGCGTGAGGTTAGCCTTACCGAGGGTGATCCAACGCTTTCGACGGATCAAGAATCGGACACCGGACGAAGGCTCCACCAAGAAAAGAGTGAGAGGAGGGTTTTGGAACTCAAATAGGAGTTCTCCTCTGGTTCTGAATTTACCCAGATCTGGGTCGCACGGTTTAGGCGCACGGTTTACCAAACCTTGCACAAACCGTGCGCACTTCCCTGCCTCCAGAAAAAGGGTCGCACGGTTTAGGCGCACGGTTTACCCAAACCGTGCGCACCTCCCTGCTTCCAGACCAAAGACCGCACGGTTTATCCAAACCGTGCGCAGGCCGTGCGCCCCTGTCTGCAAGTCCATTTCTCAACCTCCCGGGCTCCGAACAAACCTCGGACGCTCCCCGGACCTTCCTTAGAGCATTACACACATTAAACAAGCTTAAAGGAAAAGTTCGAAAGAAAAACTAACGATCCGTACCTTTGCCAAAGAGTTCGGTCGTTACACAAAGGTGGATTTGAATGGGGAGTCCATCCATGCGATGCTCGACACGGGAGCCACACACAACTTTGTGGCCGAAGATGAGGCGAGAAGACTTGGGCTAGTTGTGGCCAAGACGACTAGTCGCATGAAAGCCGTAAATGCCACACCTCAACCGGCGAGTGGCATTGTCCGTGGAGTGACCCTTTGCATTGGCGAATGGAGGGGTGCTATTGATCTCACGGTGGTTCCCATGGATGACTTCAAGCTTGTGTTGGGGATGGAGTTCTTCAAAAAAGCCAAGGCCATACCAACACCTCACTTGGAGCAAATGGTGATCATGGAGGAGAGAAGCCCATGCATGGTGACGACGAAGGTATGTGGCAATCATGACTTGTCTTTACTTTCTGCCATGCAAGTGAAGAAGGGTTTCAAGAAGGGAGAGGAGACCTACTTGGTTTCCTTGAAAAATGATGGGCCGGTGGACGACAACCATGAGTTGCCAAAGGAGGTGAAGGGCGTGCTAAGGGAGTTTAGTGACGTCATGCCACCGGAGTTGCCCAAGAAGCTTCCACCCAAGAGGGAGGTGGATCATCAAATTGAGTTGGTGCCGGGATCGAAGCCACCATCCATGGCACCCTATCGCATGGCTCCACCTGAGTTGGAGGAGTTGAAGAGGCAATTGGAAGAGATGTTGGATGCGAGACAAATCCAACCATCCAAGTCGCCATATGGATCGCCTGTTTTATTCCAAAAGAAGCATGATGACTCCTTGAGGATGTGCATGGACTATCGGGCATTGAACAAAGTCACGGTGAAGAACAAGTACCCTATCCCATTGATAGCGGATCTCTTTGATCAGTTGGGCAAGGCACGAGTGTTCACCAAGCTGGACTTGAGGTCGGGGTATTATCAAGTCCGCATTTCCATGGAAGATGTGCCGAAGACCGCATGCGTGACAAGGTACGGATCCTCTGAGTTCCTTGTTATGCCATTTGGTTTGACTAATGCCCCAACGACATTCTGCACCTTGATGAACAAAGTCTTCCACCAATACTTGGATAAGTTTGTGGTAGTCTACTTGGACGACATTGTCATCTATAGTGAAACAATGGCGGACCATGTGGAACACTTACAAACCGTGTTCAAGATATTGAGGAAAAACGAGTTATATGTGAAGAAGGAGAAGTGTTCCTTTGCGAGGGATGAAGTTCTCTTCTTGGGGCACAAGATCAAAGGAGGTAAGCTTATGATGGATCATGAGAAGATCCGGGCTATTGATGAATGAGAGAGGCCAACCAAGGTTCCCGAGTTGAGATCTTTCCTTGGGTTAGTGAATTATTATCGGCGATTCATTTGTGACTACTCAAAGAAGGCGACTCCACTCACCGACTTGCTAAAGAAGAACAAGCCGTGGGAGTGGGATGAAAAATGCGAGGAGGCATTTGAAGGCTTGAAGAAGACGGTCATGGAGGAACCGGTCTTGAGCTTAGCGGATCCAACCAAGCCTTATGAGGTACACACCGATGCCTCAGACTTTGCTATTGGGGGTGTGCTCATGCAGGAAAGACATCCCATAACTTTTGAAAGCCGGAACCTGAATGACACTGAGAGGAGGTACACGGTGCAAGAGAAGAAGATGACAGCCGTGGTACATTGTCTTCGGGCATGGAGACATTATCTCTTGGGGTCGAAGTTTGTGGTGAAGACCGACAATGTTGCCACAAGCTACTTCCAATCCCAGAAGAAGCTGACTCCGAAGCATGCAAGATGACATGAATTCTTGGCCGAGTTTGATTATTCTCTGGAGTACAAGCCTGGGACGGCCAATGTGGTGGCCGATGCACTTAGTCGGAAGGTGGTGTTCAACCACTTGTCATGTGTGGATGACGGGATCTTGGGTAGGATCAAGGAAGACATGACGCATGATCCTATAGCCAAGAACGTCTTGGCTCTTGCAGCGGAGAGCAAGACAAGGAGATTTTGGGAGGAGGATGACACTCTTCTTACCACGGTGAGGAGGATATATGTCCCAAAGTAGGGGAACCTGCGGAGGGATCTCATCAAGGAGTGTCATGACTCGAGATGGGCAGGACATCCAGGGCAGCACCGCCCCAGACCTTGCTAGAGGGAGCATATTATTGGCCGAGGATGGAGGATGATGTGCAGTCCTATGTGAAGACTTGTCTTGTGTGCCAACAAGACAAGGTCGACAATCAGTTGCCCGAGGGATTATTGCAGCCATTGCCCATTGCGGAGAGGCCATGGGAGACAGTCATCATGGACTTCATCGTTGCGTTGCCGAAGTTCGAAGGGTATGAGAGCATTATCGTGGTGGTGGACAAGTTCTCAAAGGATGCTACATTTATCCCCGCTCCAGCAGATGTGACAGCAGAGCTCACTGCAAGGCTACTCTTCAAGCATGTGGTGAAGTATTGGAGGATACCACGACACATCATTAGCGATTGGGATCCACGCTTCACAGGTAAGTTGTGGACCGAGCTCTTCGGATTGTTGGGATCGAAGCTCCACTACTCTACAAGCTTTCACCCCCAGACGGATGGGCAGACGGAGAGGGTGAATGCCTTGTTGGAGCTCTACTTGAGGCACTTTGTGAGTGCCAACCAGCGAGATTGGGCCAAGTTGCTGGATGTGGTTCAATTTTTCTACAACTTGCAAAGAAGTGAGTCGACAGGGAAGAGTCCATTCAAGGTAGTGACCGGACAACAACCCCTCACTCCTCACATAGCGGTACTTGGGGAAAAGTACCAAGGAAGCAGCCCAACCGCCTACACTATGGCCAAGGAGTGGCATGAGCAGGCCAACATGATGAGAACCCACTTGCACAAAGCTGCCAAGAGGATGAAGAAGTGGGCCGACAAAGGGCGAAGGGATGTGAGCTTTCAGCCTGGGGACAAGGTGATGGTGAAACTCTTGCCTCAGCAGCACAAAGCTTTCAGGAGGGTGCACAAGGGCCTGATTCAGCGATATGAGGGACCATACAAGGTCGTGCACTGAGTTGGGGAGGTATCATTCCTCTTGGAGTTGCCTCCCAAGCTGAAGATCCATCCAGTCTTCCATGTGAGTATGCTCAAGCCATATCACGAAGACATGGAGGACCTGAGCAGAGGGGTGTCTACAATGGCACCTACCGCGGTTGTCGAGTCATATGATAAGCAGGTGGATCTCATACTCGACGATCGAATAGTTCGGCGATGTGGAGTGCCACGAAGCAAGGAGTACTTGATCAAGTGGAAGGGCTTACCAGAGTGCGAGGCAACCTGGGAACCTGCAGACAACTTGTGACAGTTCGCGAGGGCTATCGAGCAGTATCATCATGGACGCGCTGAGGACGTCGCCAGAATAGGTGGGGGAGGATGTCACGCCCCGCCAAATGGAGAGGAGACCCGGTGGTGAGCCTCTCTAGAATCCTATAGAGTTCTCTACATCGCCACCAAGTTCCGAAATATTCCAGACTTCTCCGGAGTGTTGCGGAACACCCCTTGGGCCTTGAAGGGTGCGGAACATTCTAGGCCTCCATGGAAGGTTGAGGATCTCAACAGGTTCTAGAATGCTCCATGTATATTCTAGTAGAGTAGGCTAGAATACTCTAGAATCATGTGGAAGTGTACATATTCTAGAATGTTGTAGACTTTGCCACCAAGCCCTATATAAAAGGAGCGACTCCTCATTTGTAAAGACACACAGAAGTTGAGAGCATTTGAGAGCTTCTTTGCACTTGTGTTTTGTGAGCCTGTCAAGCACTTCCCTTATGATCCTTACTTACGTTGTGAGTGTCGAAAGGCTGAACTCGTCTAGGCTTTGTGAAAGGGAAGCTAGTCGGGTGCCGCACGAGAGCTTGGGAGAAGGCCAAGTCCCGTGACAACCTGCTTTGAATCCTTTTCTGGGGCTGCTCCTTTTTTTGTAGTGTGTTTGGGGCAACTGCATGCGGCCCGAAGGCCTTGAGGTGGCCCGAAGGCCTTAAAGGTGGTCCGAAAGCCCTACTGATCCGAAGGCCTGGGTGGCCCGAAAGCCTTAAGGACTCCAAGCCCAAACCGGCGGCCCAAGGTGAATAGTTTCAACTGCTACAATATCGAACAGTACCTGCTAGAGTAACTGTTACAGTACTCACACAAATTACAGTGCTGCTACAATACCTGCTACAGTACCCCCCGAAAATATGCCTCTACCTGGTTTTGAACCGAGGTTTTGTGGATGCACTTAAGGATACCTCACCAACTGGGCTGAGGCTCATGTGCATGATCATATAAACCTTAAAGGTTATCAAAACCTTTAAACTTATGTTTACAAAATGTAAATGTGTTATTCCTCAAATAACTTTTTCACATGTTAAACTTAAAAGTTACATATACCTCAAACATCTATCAAAACTCAATAAATGTCTCTCAACGTATTCTCATCACATGGCTATGATCAACCTTAAACTTATAAACCCATGATGATATCCACAACTTTTAAGTTAACTTCACCTGAAAACATCTTAATCTCCAAAGTTATCTAAACCTCTCTTTGATACCAACTATAAGGACCCAGCCTTAAACATTACATTATCTAGTGTCTTAATACTATAATTCATTTTCTTAAATTTCAAGGATCTTTACGGTTAAGAATTTTAGAGAATTAAATCCTAATTCTTACACAACAAACCCATATATTACAAAGTGGACACTTCTATTTAGTATCCATTTTTTCCACAATATAAAACTTTTAAAACGAAACATGTTTTCTTTTCATGAAAAATCTTCATGACTTTCAACTTATTATTCTTTGTTCTCAATCATCCTTAAACCCTGTAGGATGAACACAAAAAGCTCAGTAAGAGGCATAAAAGAAAGAAATTTGTTAGTTCAGTGAAAAACATGAAAATCCATAAAATGTTTTCCTTTATCACAATATTCTTTGAGTGTAAAAAAATAAATCACATCCACATGAACACACACTTTTTGCTCAAAGAAAGCCTTTAAAACTCATAGCAAACAAATAAACCCTTTTTGGAAACTTAGGAAATTATATTCATAACACGTGTTAAACTCACGTCAGAATTAATTGGAGCCCAGTTAAATCCATAGGAGAAACCTCCCCGGTTAACACCTTACCTTTGAAGACAATGAACATTATCCAATGCATTAGAGAGCTGTATAAGCTATATCGGGCTCACTCGTCGTATAAGCTGTATCGGGCTCATCTGTCATCATTTATAATGCTCAAGTACCATAAAACATTTTATGCTTTCACCTTTTCATGTTAAAACCCTTGAAAAAATCTTTTGAACCCATATGCAAAACATTTTCGGATACCGAAATACCCCCTTTTAAAAACCCATTTCAAAACTAAAATAATCACAACAAATGGAAAGAATTTTCTTTGAAGAAAACATGTAAGCTTAGAAAGGAAGCAAACATCAAATAACGGTTGTGGCGATTGGAAAAGTCGTTGACGCTGTATACATTAAAATAAAACATTCTTTTTTCCTTTTTGTAAAGAAAGTCAAAACATTCCAGATAAAATATGTAAAAAGATTCATTTGAAAACTTTTGAAAGGAAGTCAAAAGAGACATAAAATGTCCTTTATAATTCATTTATGCCCATATAAATACATCCCTAAAATAATTTTAAGAAGATGAACTTGGAAGAAAAAGATTTAGAACATAAATCTTTAAAATATTTAAAACGAGGTTTTAAGTTAAACGTCTCTTACCTTTAGTCCGACTCAGTCACATACGTTCTTTATCTTCCTGAATAATAAACTTATATTAATTATTTATTTCTTAAAAATCATTTTCAAGTTTATTATTTCTTTTATTTATTTTTATGTTATATTCAATTACGTAATCATTTAAATTCATGTTGAATATTTTGATGATATTCAGTTCAATGTCCAAAATGACTTTGGCAGGTTGACTATGGTCAAAGAGGTTATTATTCGATCATCTTCAGAATAATATTCACGACATAATTATCATTTTTATATATTAATTATACTTTTAAAACCAATCATGAAAGATGGTTAAGAAAAATGAATTGCGTTACAATCATGGAGACATTAGGCTGTACGTACGTATGAGTAACATTTCTATTTTTCAACAATCCTAATGGAAAGAAGGTAAATATTATTTTATCTTTCCAAAATGATGATTATATCATAAATATCATATTTTATTTTTAAATGCACATATATAATAGCTATGTGATGTGGTTACGAAAAAGGAATCACATTGCTTCGTGGAAGTGATAATCCACATGTACGCACGAACAATGTTATCATTTTTCAATGGGTTTAAAGGTAAGAAAATAGATTTCATCTTATCTTTCCAGAATGATAATTATGTCATTAAAACTAAAACATTTGGTTAAAAACTATACCTCTTCTCCGGACAACCTCCTTTGGCTTTACACCTTAAGCCCTCTAAGGTTGGTATTCTGCCCAAATAAGACCTCTAGAATGCGGGGAGAGATGTTAGGAAGGGATTTGGTCAGGGCTTGGCCGAATTAGAGTGCTCAAATGGTATAAGGAAGAGAGGTGATGAAGTGCTCTTTTATAAGTGAGGAGAGGGGTACTTTTGAAATTATTTAAAGTATTAAATTAATATAAATTAATTTTCATGAACAAATAACTCTAAATTGATATAATTCGAAGATAAGACGGGGATGAATCAAAATTCTATCATCCAATAAAATTTGGACAAGTTTAGATCATGTTTTTACTCTTATCTCGTTGTTTTAATCCTCTGTTAGTCTTTTTGATAATTACAGCGATATCAATGTTTTTTACTCTTGGAGTTAATAAAGTTTTTATAAAGAGACAAATGACCTATAAATGAACCATAGTTGATATTTTTAACTATATAGATAGAATTTTTAGTAATTTTAAATCATCTAATAAAATATTGTTTATTATAAAATATCATGAATGTCATTTTTGAAACTATTCATTTAATTTGACTTTGAAAACAACATGATAATGAAATTCGTATTAATCCATTTACACCTTAATATGTTATATTGATCTATAAATTTTGTGGACATTAAAATTCACCCGAATAATATTACTTTTATAGTTACTAAAATTATTTACTTGATTTTTCTACTATTTTCACAAGCATTGTGTCGCCGTTGCATAATCATTTAAGGTAATTATTTTATCACTAAAAATTTAAAATAAATTACCATGTTAAAAAAAATCATTTATCTTTCCAATAACCATTTATAATTGAACATATCTTGTTTTTATCCGTGTCACAAAATATTATAGATATTAAAAGTAAGAGTGACATTTTTGTCTTTATATTTACTTAAAATAATGTCATTTTCAAAGAAAAATGACACAAAATTGTCGTAAAGAGGATAGTTCAACTCCACTCATCCAATAGATTAAAGGCAAGTGTTAAGGTTTTTTTAGCCCTTATCATATTATTTTTAATCTTAATTTCGCGATTTACTCTTACTGATGTGACAAATATTTATTACGATTACTATTCATAATGAAAAAAATAAAAAAAAGCTATTTATCAAATCTGGACCTTCTAATTCTAAATATGAAATTCATTTTTCAAGATTCAATTTATAGAAGTGACAAATTAATTTTAGATAAAATCGCAAAGTGCAATGAAAACAATATTTTTCATAAAATGCCTTTTTAAGTATAAAAAATGTTTTTATACTAAATTCAACCATAGAATTGATTCCTATGAACTTGATGGTATCATTCATAATATAAGATAACTAATATTACTTTTAAACCACTTTAAAACAAAATGGTACTTTGTGAATACTTGAAATAAAAATAGAGTTCGATAAAAATTAGTATTTCCAATGAAAAATCAAATTTTTCCGAAAATTCTCAAAAATCCGCTTTAAGCTAATTTTGATATGATGATTTTAAAAATGATATCATTTTTATAAAATTAAATTTCTAAAATTTCATAAAAATTATAAGATCTGCTCACAAAAAACAATAAAAACCATTTTTGAATAAAACGTATTTTTGAAGAATGAAATGATTTTACTAAAAATTGAGTGTTTATTTCCTAAGCATTAATCAATACATTTGTATTAAGTATGTCCTTTATATATATTTCATTATGCGGTTAATTCTATTCATATCCGTCATTTCAACGATTAGGTTATAACAGTCATATTTAAATAATAATATTTGTGGTTCGTTTAAACTCGGTGTTGCATATATTGTACTCTATTGAACAATCTTTCTTTTAAAATCTCGGGATATTATACTAATCCATACATCATCTCTTCATTGAAGAGATTATTAAGGTAACATCTTCATCTTTTCTTAATTTCCTTATCCTTAAAAAGGGTTCATCCTTCTTTATCTTTTATGCGCCAAACATGATCTAAATCTCTATATTTTCGCTCTACCTCTAGCTAAACTGTAGATTTTTCTCTCACAATTCTCAGCATGCAATTTATAGTAAATCTCAAAAACTTGAGATTTAGCCTCATTAATTGTTTTCTTAGCCTCTCTACGAGTAACTCAATATTGAGTCCCAAGTATATTCATTACTACAAAGTTGTAAAGCTTTAAAACACTCCCGTTTCACTTTAATTTTTAGTTGTACATTCTCATTCCACCACCGCGATTCTTTTACTTTTAGACAAAACCCGTTTGATACTCGTAGAATAGAAGTTGTTATATTGCGAACACTTTTAGCCACCTCACCCCACATGACGTCGGCGGTTTCTTGAACTTCCCTATCCACTTCTTTCAAAAGCTTTTTCTTAAATTTCATTATAAGGTTATCCTTTAGTCGCCACGACCTGATTCTTGGATTCCTTAATTGTTTTATATTTCTCTTGTAATTCTTAACTTACAGGTCTAAAACTAATAAACAATGTTGGGTGGTCAGGCTTTTACTGAGAATAACCTTACTATCCTTAATAAATATTCAACCAGACATTTTTATCAAGAAATAATCAATTTGGGATCATGTGACTTCGCTTTCATAATTAATAAGATGTTCCTCTTGTTTCCTAGCAAGCATATTTGCTACCACAAAATCACAACTATTGACACAGTATGGCTGATCCTTCATTATCTACTACACCCAAATCAAACCCTTCATGACAATCTATGTGATCTCTAGAATCCTTTCCTACATGCCCATTTTGGTAATCACTTTTAAAAATCTTCTCATGTTGTGACAAATTTTGAATCAAAGTTTCTAAATTAACCCAAAAAGTAGACTTGTTGTACATCTAGACCTACTTGAGGTGCATAAACACTGACGAAGTTGAAAGTCACGTTTCCTACAACTATCTTAACAACTACGATTCTACCCCTTTATCTTACGACGCCAATCACTTTCTCTCTTAAAGTCTTATCCACCATAACACTAACACTATTTTTAGTCTTAGTTTTATTTGAGTACCAAAGTTTGAAACCGGAGTTGTCCAATTCTTTTGCCTTTTCTCCCGGTAGCTATTCCATAGATTTACCCGTTAAAGTTTCAATATTCCAGCTAGTTATTCTAAGCTTACGATTTTGGACTAGCTTCCTTATCCCCCACATCTGTCAAGAAAGGTGTGAAGACCCTTGCTCATTTAACACTACACCTGGGTGTTGATGTTGCGGCTCTAGATCATTTGACATCACACTCGAGCAATGTAGTATATTGCTTCTGAGTAGCGATCTAGTATTAGCATATTGATACATTTGATTCATGTCATAAAAAGATTAGTTTTACGTTGGCTATCGACTACCTAACGCAACCCTCCTTTATTCGGGCTGGGATCCGGGCTTGGGACTGACAATATAGGATATGAAACCCGCATAGGCGGAGTTAATAACAAACTATTAAAATAAATAAAATAATAAATCTGATTCTACACTCTGATGTTAGAAAGTTGGTTTAAATTTTAAATATAAAAAGCGATTTTTGAATAAATAACGATATCAAAAAAACCAGAGGTTATTTTATGTTTTTAGTTATCATAAAAATGTCAACCTTTTCTTTAATTCTCAAAATCACTATTTAAAGCTTTTTTAGGGCCAAAACTTATTTTTCCAAAAAAAACTTTTCTAAAGTTACGGTCTGTTCAGATTTTTGAAAAATCAGAATCTGAAAAAAATCACTTTTTTTTTCACAAGCTGTTCTGATTAGTTAAAAAACCCGATTATTTAGAGTCTTAAGAATTTTCTAGGGGGCTAAAACCACTTTTTTCATAAAAGAAATCACTTTTCTAAGCTTCAGGTCTGTTTTAAAAAAAATTAGAATCTAAAAAAAACCATTTTTCAGTTTTATTTTGAAAAGCTATTCTCATTAGCTTTTTAAAAATCGTTTCTGCAATTGAAAATAAATTGTGATTTTTTTATGGCCTCAAACGCAGAATAACTTCTGATTTTTCGATAATCACTGTTGAAACGTTCTGAAAATCAATTGTTTTTGAAATTGAAACAAAGGTGATCAGAATAGCTTTTTCAACAAATTGATTTTTTTTTGAAAAATATCTTTACAAAGATACCATAGTTTCAGTCAAGTTTTTTTTTTCGTTTGTTTTTTTTTTGTAGAAAGAAGTTTACGGATGCCTAAAAAACATAAACTATTGCGTAAACCTGGACTGCCCGGATTGGGGGTTTTTTTTTTTGAAAAAATAAAATAAATCAAAATTCGAAAATTTAATTAAAAAACTCGGTTGGGCATTTAGGGATGGGGAAGTGGACTTGAAATCTGTGATTCCAAATTTCCATCTATGAAGATCCATTTTTTTGTTAAATGAAGGTAATTGAACACGTGGCAGATCCGGCAGAGTTCTGCAAGTCCCTGTCAGCACTTACTACCTCATCTGGCGGTACTGTGATCTCAACCGTCAATCGGTCCATGAGATCTTATGCGACTGCCATTGTCGCTGCAGAGCATCTGCTGCATTGGGTATGATTCTCATTTTATCTGCAAAATAAATGGTTTATATTTATTTTAATATATAAAAATCAGGAATGTCCAAGAAATATTCTTTTTAGAGTATAAAATGAAGTAAATAGGTCGGAGTTCATTTCAATGTCCATACTTTATTTTTGAGTAACCTTATTCCAAAATGAAGTAATGGGATGGAGTTGATCTTAGGTGTAGATTTTTTCTTTGTTTTTCTTTGTTTATTTGGTTTCCAGTTGTGACTTCCATATCTGGTTCTCTGCAGCTTCCCAAAGGTACCCACCAGTGGTCCAGCTTTCTGACTCCAGAAGAGCTTGTGCTGCTGCTTCATCGTGCTTCCATTTCTGTGAGTTACCGCCCATTTTCGTTTGTGAAAATAAGTTACGTCTATTTTCATTTTCTAGAAGACATGAATATATTATTATTTTTAAAATTACATCATTTTTTATTTTTTATTGAAATTGTTTTTTATTGTAATTATTATTTAATGCGTTGTGTGTGGTTTCGTGAAGGTACAAGAGATGGCTGGGTTGGTCTACAATCCGTTGACAGGAAACTGGAGCCTTTCTCATGACGTGAGTGTGAATTTCCTTGCTTTTGGTACCAAACAAGGTGATGAATATACTTAATTTCTATTTCCTTTCATAAATATACAATATGTCAGGATCGTTTTCTTCCGGCCTTAGGTTTTCCGGCATTCAAGTCTTTATGGGGTTCCATCATAAAACCCACGAGTGATAGGAGGAATTGTTCATCCAAATTTATATGTGAGCATCTGTCTTACGAAATCCAATGCGGGACTTGAGTTTGCACTCCTCCCTCAAACCAAGAACCACATAATTAGGCATCTCTTTCAACGATTATCTATTAGATCCAATCATCTTGCACCATCGTTTTCTCATCATCGGGACTCACCGCCTGACCACTACATGCTTCAAATGTGCCATGGTTGTTGTTGTCAAACTAGTTTTGGGGAATACTCTAGCCTACATCATGTTTGGGCTGCACCATGGCTTTGATACCATTTGTCAGGATCGTTTTCTTCTAGCCTTATATCTTTCAAGCCCAACACATAAGCCTTTCTAAGGTTTCATCCTGAAACCCATGAGTGATACCCATGAGTGATAGGAGAATTGCCAATCCAAGTTTATATGTGAACCACTATCCTTTACGGAATCCAATGTGGGACTTGGATTTGCATCCAACACGATAAACGGTTCAATCATTGTTTAGGTTTCAATTAAGATCCAATGATTCTGATTATTACTTGACTTAGAAATGAAACTAATGAAAATCATCACATTTATAAATGATAATTATTTACAACATTTTCTCTTGGGTATAATCAATTTATGAAATCTTATTTTAAAATGACTCATTAAAAACCTTTTAAAGACAATCCAATTGAAATTATTTGATGAACTAAAAGACTAACATTTTCTAACTTTTAATTTGTGCACTAATTTGACTAATGAGTTTCTCATAAGTTGCATTTAGTAATGTATTTGTGAATAAATTTACAAGATTATCTTGTGATCTAATTTATTGTATTTCAATTTAATCATTTTTTTTAATTTCATGTGTAAAAAGATTTTTTTGAAGAAAATAATATTTAATCAACAAATTTTTGGATACAAAGTTATATATGGATTTCTGAGCCACATCATCGCCCTTATAACACTAATATATGATACTTTTCAACCAAAATTTTTATTATCCTCTAGTTGATATCTATCATTATTTCAAAGAGATCATACAATCATTGGTATGCTTAATTGATGTGACTTATCATATAAAAGAACTTAAGTTTATCTTGATTGATGAATAAAAAATCCATCTTTTTATGTAAGAGGATTGTTGAGTCTAATGTTCAATCCATCAAAATATACTGCAGTGATGACAAATTCAAATCAATATATGCACAAGTTGAATCATTTTTCTAACTCTTTCATCAAATGCTCTTCCAAACAATTATACCACATATGCATAGACTTTTTTAATACATAAAATGGTTTGTTCAATTTAATGGAATAAATCTCTCAAGGTTTTGAACATAATATGAATCTTAAATCTTTTAGAGATTTTCATGTAAATATGATCATCAATGTTGTTATACAAGTATGCATTCACAATGACTCTTATGTAATTTCAGTTTATATTTAATCAATGTTATGAGATAACAAAAAGAGAACTTTAATTACAGGGGGAATATGTTTCATCATAATCTACCGTAGGTGTAAAAAAACTCAACTAGTCATGTTTTATACCTCAAACATTAATTTCTTTTCCATTTTTCTTCATCACTAATATCCATTTACAAATAACGAGTTTAATCTCTTAAAAGGTTTTCACAATAGGCCCAAACATTGCGCATTTATCGAGTTTAGTGCATATTGGATTGTAATTTTCCATTTATCTCAATATGGGTTATCACAACATTCATCCACTAATTTAGTTTGATGCTCATTAAATATATAAAATGCTTCATTATATAAAAAAATGTCACTGATAATGGTTTTTGCTATCTTCCAACATTTTTTGGTGTGTGTAAAATTTATAGAAATTCTCTCATAATCATGATCATGCACTTTAAATACATTCTTCTAACAAATTTCTATTTTCTCATATTATTTACTTTTTCAACTAGTATGAGTTGATTATATTTTCAATGAAGATTTTTTTTTTCATTTGAACCAAATTAAAGGGTTTTAGTAATGATGAAACACAATGGAAGTAATAATAAAACTCATCCAAGATCATAACGATTAAATGAAAAACACAATAATAAAATAATAAAATAAAATACCTTTTTAAAAAGGGTTGGAATATTTAAATCAAACTTGAATTATTGAATCCAAGGCTCCTTTGTTATCCACCAATAACGCTAATCACAACACTGATGAGATTCTCTTCGTTTGTAGGTGATGCTAGTCACTCTAACAGGCAAATGATAGTAGAAATGATGAGAAAAACACCATAGATTCTCTAAGTTGAGGGAAATTAGGAAACACTTCGACTGAGGAAATCTAGAAAACCCCAAGCACCTCCTTTGCTTTCTTATAATGAAATGAAGACTACACCCCTGCTATTTATAACAAGACGTGCATTCACGTAACGACTCGAGTTTTTCCTCCACAAATGAATATTATGTTTGATACATTGCTCTACATGCAACACAAAAACCAAACAAATATAGACCGTTGTAAGGTAGCTATAGAATTGATAGGTATAAATACTGGTAACCAAATTATGATATATATATTAGAACAAAACAAAATAAAGTTCACTTTAAATATCGGCTCAACTAGCACATCTAAACAAATAATAAAATCTTTTTCCTAAAATTTACTTATTTTCAAGCATAATATATTTTGACATGCTGATGTAGCAGGACCTTTGGGCCATCAAAGGTTTTTGGGCCACTGGGCCTTTGGGATATGAATGAGATCCGCCCACATGGGAGCAGATCCTAGATGAGGAATCAAATCAGCAGCACCCACCGACAGAGCTAACCGAATTAGAAGAATGAGAGGGTATGCCAACCACCATTGGTACCAGACATCGTGCAACTCTGCATGGGGCAATGCTAGCCGATCAACCATGCGAGGTGGAGAGTTAGACGCCATCAACAAAACAGATGTTGGGGAGAGGCTGTTCCAGTGTGTCGGGTCTTCGAGCCTTTAGACTATGTATTGGTCCTTGTGCCACTGGGTCTACAAGCTATGTAAAAGTTCCATCTCAACCCAGTTAAAAAGGAGATTATCAAAAAATAAATAAAAATCTAAAGGCCTTCGGGCCGTTTGGAGTCAGAAGAAGAATAGATAATATATCAGGTCATTTTCATATAGTTTTTCGCTATATTTTATGTTTTTAATTAAAAAAACTATAAATTTTAGGATGTGAATTTGGAAAAAAAACTTTATTATTGGATGTATCATTATAATATTATCTTAAAATGATTTTTTTTAAGATTTTTCTAAAAAATTATTTATTAGGTGAATAACGAAAATACTGTTTTTACAAATAACATGACTTTTATGGCATTATTAGTACATAAGGATGAATTGGAAATTCATGAAACCTTTTTCTAAGACCAAATATGTATTTATAAGTGACTATAATTTTAAAAATGTTGGTTTTAATTTATAACCATATTTGACATTTTAGAACTAAAGTTATATTAAAAAAACGTTTTTAATGCATTATACATTTAGCATTTTAAAATTAATTTTTATCACTTCAAAATTGAAACAAACAAAATGGATTTCAAATTCTGAATTATTGGGTCCAAATTATATAATAAAGACAATTTTATTTTTGGGCATAAAGGATGAATTACCTAGGTAAAAACCATTTACTGTGTTGAAAATTAAAATGGTAAAAATGAGTAACCTATGAGACAAATGACCGAACATGTTAGAAACATGTTTTTAATTAAGTGGTTGAGGTGTGGAGCACTGCCATCCCCATTTCATCTCACACCAAACCTCCTAAATTCGGCCTAAACTTTGCCCAACCCTCTCCTGAACTAACGGTTGAGGTGTGGATCAACATTATCTCTTATTCTCTTCATTATTTCTCAATTTTGGAGCCACTTGCCTTGAGAGTGACTTTTCATTATTGAAAAGTTTTGGGTATTTACAAAAATGTCACCACCCATGCGTACAACGGACTATCGCATCCATGAAACGATGCATTTTGTTTTTCACTATTGCCGTCACGGATGATTTTAGTTTATATTTGATGAGTATATATGATATATATAATTAATATATATCATCAATATGGTTCTTTTTAGATAACACAAAAATAACGATTGTTACAAGGTAATCCATCGATATCGGTAAATAACACAAAACTAGTTCATCACTGCTTTCATCTTCAAAAAACGCAACTAAAACTCCCATGTAATGAAATTATAACATTTTAGGTCTTTATAAAACATCAATTCTAGTACCTTTAATGATTTGAAAACGACGATCTTTGGGAGAAAAAGGAAGATCAACACCGCTTTTACGAACCTAGTTTAAAACGGTCATGATTATTAACACCCGATGTTGAAAAGAGATTATAACAATCAAATAATGAAGATAATTGTTATTAATGAAGAGTATAAATTGAAATGTATATGAATAAGTTTCTGAAATAGGTAATTAAGATGTTTTCTTTATGATATAGGAGGTTAATGCACTTTTGTTGAAATCAAGGTTAAAGGTAAGGGACTTGGTAACTCAAACTCCTTTCTTTGAGTTATACAATTTCTTATTGAACTTCAATTTTCCAAGACTTCCCATTTTGAATGATGTTCTCTCATTATTTCTATTTAGCCCAATGTTGTATTTATTATCAATGGTGTGTCAATACGTGTTTGGTGAGTTTGGATGAAGTGGTGATATTTGGAAAATTGTTATGGATTCACTTGATGACATTGGATGTCATGCTCGAGCAATTTTCCATGTCAAGTATGATGATTATTAAGTTGTTCTTAAATTTCAAAGACACGTGTCAAGGACAACACATTTGTTGCAACATGTTAAAGAAGAATGAAGACCATGCAAAAGGAAAGTATTTTCATAATGAGTTAAAGGAAGCAATACAAAATAAATAATATTTATATTTTTCATGGTGGTGAATATGGCTTGTTATTATATTTGACGACTCCTTTATTGAAGTTTTATAAAAAAACATGGCCAACCATGTAGCTATATGGACCAACTCAACCCCACACATATGGGAGGAGACCTCAACCATGTGGGGGAGCCAGTCTATGCAGCGCGCATGGCGACAAAGATGAGTGGCCCGTGTATAGTCCCACAAGAGTGTGTGCTCGTGTGAGCACGCATGTAGATGGGTAGGCTGGGCCGGTGGGCATGCACAGGTGGGCGCAGCCGCGTGAGGCTCATGTGTGAGTTTGTGTATGCAGGTGTTGATCCCTTGATGCCAACTTGAACCAGTAGCAGTAAGGAATCATTTATTAAGAAGCGCCCAACCAGCTTTGCGGTCGATGTGGGATGCAGCGTACTGTTCATCCACCCTTAAAATGTACGGACAGAATGAGAACTGCCTGATTCAGCTGATTTGCGTCGTCCGTTCATCGTCTTCAACCCTAGACCATCGCGGATTATACATTCAAGCTCGAGATAATCAACATCGACATTCTAGTGTGCAATAGTTAATGTCCGTCCATTCCCTACGATCATACTAACGAACGAAGAGAAGCTCGATCGAACCAAAGATGTGCATGAAACTTCGTCTTGCATGCATGCTGATTACTCAAAGAATTGCGACGATCGCGAGAAGCAATCACATGAATCTGTTGCGTGATGTTCTATGGATTACGCAACATAAGGGTGACAATCATCACACCCCCATGAGAATAAACAACGCCACATGAATACCTACTAATAATCATCTTGACATCGTGAGAAACCACCCCGTGAACAACTGACAATCAACAGAGGTGCCACATGATCAATGAAGTGATCATGTGAAGCGATCACATGATTGTGTGATCATTCCATCATCGTATAAAGAAGCCAAAATCTTCAATATTCATTGAGATACTAAGATATTCAAGAGTTTGAAATCTTCCTTGGCTTTCCGGTTTTATAGGACGCGGAACTTTTATCGGAGATAGGTGGTGGAAATCTACCTATATAAATAGAGGCAAGGTGCGAGGGTGGACGTGGTTCAAGACTTTAAAAGTTCCCTCGTTTCTTCTTGAAACAGAGCATGTGTGTGACTTGATCATGCAAAGAATAGAAGGAGTTCACATGATTCATTCACGTGAAGGAGAAGAGTTTGCATGATCTAATCATGTGAAGGAGATCTCATGAAGCACATTTAACTTACACGAAGGCATTTAATAAGGAACCTATGGGCACACCTCTTATCACACGAAGGATCCCGCAAACAACCTTTGTCACACGAAGGTAGGAGAGGTTCGTGTGATCATTCACGCGAAGCCCATACACGAAGGAGGAGATCTCGTGCACACTGTCTGTCATCCTGACATACAATGCATTACACAAAGAACCTTGGAGGAACCCGCAAACAATCCTTGGTCACGCGAAGCTGGATTATGATAAGAGAATCAGTTGCACAGTGTGGATGTGTCCACGACCATACATACTTGGAGTAACCACATGCATGTTCTCATGCACATGACGATGTGTGGAATAGTGAATAAGGATTGAGTAACTCAAATCAATGAGATAACACATAAAATAATAATATAAATAAATGAATGTGCTAGGGTTTACAATTTGCAGCATGCAATACATCATGCATGCATGATAAACATTTGTTGAGATTGTGTTGAGAAATAAATAAAGAAGAGAATCAAGATTATGCAAGATTATTCTTGCATAAAATATTGAATAATTTGTGCGCACCTCTTGCACACATCTAATTGAGGCTGAGACTTCAGCTGAAGGAGGAATAGCCCGAGCATAGTTGCACTGAGGCAACTGATCATACATAGGTGAACATATATACTTGATCAAGACCAACAAGCTGCAAAGGCTCTTGAAGTGTACATGACCAAGTCAGATTAAACAAGATCATGGAGGAAGATTAACAGATCATCCTGCAGTGGATCAAGCCTTAAAGAAAGGAGGAAGTCTCTCAGTTGGAGCTGGGAGCAGGAGAAGTCTCTTGTGTGATTCAGGAGTAGAAGACTCTAATGTGGATTCTGGAGCAGGCTAGTGTGGATTCTGGTAACATTGTGGGATGCGGTATAAAGAACCTCCTATAAGGATTCAGGAGAGATACAATGTGACTTTGTATCGACCATTGTAATTGATAATAAGATTATAGTGGAGAAACCATGTTCAGGAGAATAACCAACACGACAAGGAGTATGTCTTTGTAACAAACCTTATAAATCCTTGTGTTATGTGCCACTGTATTTATAACATTATTCTAGGTAAGGATGAGAGACACAAGAAGAGTGGATCGAGTCTTTAACCAGCTACAAAGGTTTAATCAAAATGTAAAAATTTTTAAAAAGAAAAAGGGATCACTGATTCACCCCCTCCACCTCTTAGTGATCTCACATTGATCAGGGATCTTCAATTGGTATCAGAGCTAAGGTCGCCTATGAAAGATTCAACAAACTACTGATGAAAAATAACATGAATTCAGTAAACAGTAGGGGTGTTCCTATTTTAAATGGTGATAACTATAATGGATGGATAAATAAGATGATACTGTACCTCTTATCACTTGGGATAGAAGTGAGAGATGCTACTATAGTGAGATTTTCACCCTACATTGAGAATGCTTCTATGACTTTTGAAGATAAGAGGAACTTGGATATGGATGGTAAGGCTCAAAATAAAATCTCGACAGCCTTATCAGAAAAGACATACACTAAAGGGATGGGTCTCCAAACCATCAATGTAACGACCTGAAATTTTGAATAAATCTTGTTTCCGAATTTTGTGTGTTATTTTTTTTATACTCAACAAAACTGTTTCATTGGATAACATGAGTATAATTAAAATGAGACTGTTGGGTTTTTGACTGTTATATGACCATTGGTCAATATGACCACTGGAAACTAAACATTTCGATATTTGCTTCTAAATACAAGTGATCTTGGTTAATTCATATAGAAAGAAGATTTGATGGCCTCACCCAGTAGTCTTGGACTGATCGAAGCCCATCTAACAGAACTTGGGAAGGAGGTAGTACCACTGGGCTTTGCTCTGGACCAAACCCAAGCCGAACTTCATCGTGTGAAGCTAGAACGGAATCGCCTTCGCGAGAAGTTCAAACTGATAGAAATTACTAGTCGTGCGATGTTGGCCGAGCCTCCCTCAGATTCTCTCACCTTAGCACACCTTACACTTAGGTCCTATGTTGGTGTGATAAGGGGCTATGTAAGGAGACCGTAACTGCCTTGTGTAATCCTTTGTTTTAAATAAAAATTTTGATTTCTTCTTATGATGAAGTTTATGAATTTTCAAATGTCTGGATAAATATAGTATGCATATTTTTGGTGAATTTTAGAGAAAGGATATTTTAAAAATGTTTATGTAAACCTTAAATAATAAAAAAATGTGTAATGATTTTCAAAAAATGGTCTTCTACAAATATGTTCAGTATGAAATTTAGAGTCTAATAAGATCAACTTGATTTTTGATGAATAGTAAATTATGAATAGTGATTTTATACTTAGGATTAGTAATGTGACTAAATGGATTAGTAATCTCACTTAAATAAAGCATTAATATAATCTAGGCACCTTGATTAAGTAATGTGATTCAATAAAATGGTTAAATAACGGTTTCTTAAATTATTAGTCAAGTATTAATTTTTTCAGGTGAATAGTGTTTTTTTAATTAAAAATTTAATTAAAAATATTTAGAAAATTATTTTTATAAAATGGATTTCATTTTTGAACTCAGAGCATCGATATTATTTTAAGGTAATTTTTGGGGATTTTTCTGAAAAAAATAAATTTTCGGTGAATAGTGTATTTATTTAAAAATTAAATTAAAAATATTTAGAAAATTATTTTTATAAAATGGAGTTCATTTTTGAAATTAGAGCATCAATATTTGGTTAAGGTGAAATTTTGGGATTTTTATGAGTTGAATTTTCGATGAATAGTGAAAATACAGTTTTTTAAGTTACGGGTGTTTAATGACATCATTAAATGATGTATTAAGTATGTAATCAATATGGTCGACTTATGAATAGTAAAATAAGGTATGAGGTGTCCCAAGTGGCCAATACCGTGGGCAAATACCATGGGCAAGCCCATGGTTTTGCCACAACCACTAATGAGGTGTCCTTTGGCCATTAATGCCTTGTCCCCTCACTTTCCCTACAAATACCAAGCCATCCTCTCATCCATTCGACTCCAAAATCATCCTCAACGAAGTTTTGGTCTCCTTACATCCCAAGGAGTCCTCCCAAGGTTCCCCCAAGCCCTCAAGGTCCCAACCTTTGAGTTTTAAGAGTTACGTTTAAGGTAAGGGATCCGACCTCTCTCTTTCTTTTCAAGTAATCTCTTTTATGACATTTCTTTTATGCTCCATGTTCTTATATTGGAGGATGTTTATTTATATTCATCTTACTTCCCTTTTTCATGTTCATATGATGAGAGACCCCCTCTTGCTCTCATCAATTCTTTTTAAGAATGTTTAAGTGGCGCCGTTAGGCTTCCGAAACCGTTGGTATAGATGGTTTTATAGACACTTTTACCAACGATTGTAATGAACCGTTGGTATAGAGGAGTTTTTACCAATGGTTCAATGAGAACCGTTGGTAAAAGTTGGATTTCGGTGACCTTTTAACAACAGTTCTCATTGAACCGTTGGTAAAGGTTTGGGCTGAATGTATATACCAACGATTTTTAAAAACCGTTGGTAAAAATTTCCCCCAAATTGGCAGTAGCCCGTCCTCTCCCCCATTCGCGATCCAGAGCCCTAAACGGGAGCTATCAACGATTTTGGAGGTGCTTCCGGTTCTCCTCCTCCATCCCATCCAAGGTGAGTTATTTTCTTTAACTTTCAGTTTTTATTTTCGATTTTGATGTGTATATGTTTCTCTTTAGGATGAGACCAATTTCTATTCTCATATTCCCACCCAATTTATGTTCCAGCCCTATTTATGTTTCGGTTCTTTATTAAATTCCATGCATATTCCAGCCCATATAGATCGCATTAGACGATTGTCTAATTTTTTGACATGCCTTTCATGTTTCATTACCAAGAAATTTTTATTATATGTTATAAAATTCAATCACATGTTTAGTTTTAACATTCATAGTTACTTTATTATCTTGTGTCAATAATTTATATTAATAATCTTTTCATATATTCCATCGTTGAGTGTTTTTACTTGTGCAATATAATTCCAAGCTCATGTTACTTCATAGTGATTATTTAGATTTCAAAGAGTTTTATTTTTCATGTTAAATTTATTAAAAAGTTTTGGGGACTAATTAAAGTTATTAGATTCCAATTTCCATGCTTCTATGCTTGTTAAGAATTAAATGAAATATGATGGTTGTAATTAAATGAGATTCAATGTTCAATTTTTATCATGTATGGGTGATTAATAAATTGGAATGTGATGAACCATATAATTGAACCATTGTTGATGCAAATTATATACCAAAAGGTTATTGAATAAAAGTTATTCTTGTGAATTTCGTTACATCATAGATAAAATGGTTGTGGTTATATGAGAGATACCTATGATGGTTCTTTGATCATTGTTTTATGGAGAATGAATGGTTTAGGTCCGGTATTAATAGTAGCTTCCAGTGAGACCATTTTAGTATAAGGGGAAACGAGATTATGATCTACAAGGGGATGATTGAGTTGGTAGAGACCAAACATTGTTTGTTCCTTGTGTTCAAGAACCATAAATAGAGTGTTCCAATTAGGTGGTCATCAGTAAAGTCATAGGTAAGATTTCCAAGCCCTGTTTCATGAAGTTGAATATGTGGTGCTATAGTGATTTTGGATTGTTTGAGGTACTCTTAGTGTATTATAAACCCTCATTTGTTCCATATTCATTTAAATTGATTTAATATCATTTTTTTCACACACACCATTATATCCTCTCAAACTATATTTAGAGTGTATTTTCATTCGTATGGTGTTAAATATTTTAGTAAATGTCCATACTAGCTTCTTTTATGTGTTCTAGTGTTTTAGACTAATGACAGGGCTGCATGATTATTGTGGGGGTATTCTTTTCATATAAATATACCTATACACCCCGACCCCTTGGACAACCTGACCACCCCCACGGACAGCCCGCCCACCTGGACACCCTGACCCCCCTAGACATCCCCCCACCCCTGGACACCTCCGACCCCCCGGACGGCCCCACCACCCCCTAGACACCCCGCACCCCCTGGAAACGCCACACCCCCCTTGGACAGTCCCGCCACTCCCATGATCCTCATCCTACTCCTCATCCTGATCTACTTGAAGAAGTTAAAGTATAAAACTCATATACTCCCAACATGACCCTTAAGGATTATGTATTCCTTGATCCACTTCCAATATCTTACTGGTCAATCCTTGAATATAGACATTAGAAATTTTGTATCTTATTTTCTTATATACACTGTATTTTGTTGTATTTCTTAATATGATTCTCATATAGAGTAATGTGTCAGTTATGCTTTTATATAGAGTAAACAATTGTCATTTACGTAAATAATTTTTTTATTAAACTTTAATATTATTTAATTGATTTGAAATGACTTATTGCGATTTTTTTACAGAATGGATAGAAGTTGGATGTACGAAACTGATCGGATTTCAACCGATTTTTAAAATAATTTGAACAGATTTCTAGATTTTGCATTTGACAAGGCTTCAGATAGTGGTCACATACACTGCCCATGTTTTAATTGTGTTGTAAGACCTTGGTTGAGCCGTGAAGTAGTTAGCTATCATATAACCAAATATGGTTTCCAAACAAACTATTATGTGTGGTATCATAATGGAGAGAAAATGGAATCTCAAAATGTTGATGATCCAAATGATAGGACTAAATTAGAGAGTTTGATATATGACCGGTTTCCATTTATTCGACATCATGAGAAGGAAAGGATGTCCAGCCAACAAGATTTCGATACAAGCACACATGATGCATCCAATGAAAATGATGATGTTGATAGGGTGAAAAAATTGAATGATGCTGCGACGACTCCAGTATATCGGCAATGTGATAAAATGAAAAAGTTGGAATTTTTAATCCGATTGTTTCATGGGAAAACTATGTATGGGATTTCAAATACTGCAATTGATTACATTCTTACCTTCTTGAAGGACTTACTTTCAGATGATGCAGATATTCCCTCAAACCACTATATGGCATAGAAGTTGGTTGATGAACTTGGATTCTCAAAAAAAAAAATTCATGCTTGCCCGAATGATTGCAGCTTATTTTGGGAGGAAACTGCTGAAATAAATGATTGTATAAAATGCGGAACCTCCCGATGGAAGCCAAAATATGATGGAACACCATCTCGTGTACCACAAAAAGTAATGTGTCACTTTCCATCGATCCCCAGATTACAGAACCTTTTCATGTCTGATGAAATATCTGTAAAAATGCGATGGCATGACACCGAGAGAAAAAAGAATAACGAAGAGTTGGTTCACCCTGCAGATGGATTTGCATGACAGAGATTTGATGCTCGATATCCTGAATTTGCAGCCGACGTGTGTAATGTGAGACTGAGTCTTTCATGTGACAGTTTTAATCCATTTGGGCAGATGCTTACTTCGCACAGCACATGGCCAGTTTTCATACACATTTATAACCTTCCCCCTTGGTTGTGTATGAAAAAGCCTTACATTTTCTTGAGTATACTGATATCTGGCCCTTATGATCCCGACAATGATATAGATGTATACATGCAACCTTTAATAAAAGAGTTGAAACTTCTTTGGGATGTGGGTGTGCCCACATACGATGCATGTTCGAAAGACATATTTCAGATGCGTGCTGCACTTATGTGGACTATCAATGATTTTCCTGCTTATGCAATGATGTCTGGATGGAGCACAAAAGGAAAATTGTCATGTCCTGTTTTTATGAAGAATACTCGATCGAGAAGACTGAAATATCGTCGTAGTTTTAGTTTTATGGGACATCGACGATTCTTGCCAATGAACCATCCATATAGAAACAATCGTCGAAGATTTGACAATACCATGGAGAATGACGATCCACCTCAGCGTATGTCTGGAACTGATGTGCTTAATGAATTGAAAGATTTCAGTTATTCATTTGGGAAGAGTGTAATGAAATCTAGAAAGAGGAAAAATGTTTCCAATGATACCTGTTACAATTGGAAGAAGAAGAGTATATTCTTTGAGTTTCCATATTGGTCAACCAACTTGTTACGTCATTGCTTAGACGTAATGCACATTGAAAAGAATATATGTGAAATGTTGCTTTCGATTCTTCTAAATGTAAAGGGGAAGACAAAAGATGATTTACAATCTCGGCACGACTTGGTAGATTGGGGGATCAGACCAGAATTGCATCCTGTCTGTATCAGTGAAAATAAATGGCAAGTTCCATGTGCTTCTTATGTGATGACTCCTGCTGAAAAAAATCAATTTCTGGAAGTGCTAGAGACTATTAAAGTTCCTGATGGCTATTCAAGCAATATATCAAAACGGGTCAACAGAAAAGAGTTGAAGTTGAAATCTTTGAAGACTCATGATTATCACGTCATTTTGCATGAGTTGATTCCAATAGCAATCTGTCATCTCTTGTCCAATAATGTTAGAGTCTCAGTTATTCGGTTGTCCTATTTGTTTAGAGATCTTTGTGCTAATAGGTTGTCCAAATCCCTCATGCAAAAATTGTTGGCAGAGACACCATTAATTTTGTGTGAGTTAGAGAAAATATTCCCTCCATCATTTTTTACATGCATGTTGCATCTGACTGTCCATCTTTCGACCGAAATACTTCTTGGAGGACCCGTTGCTTTCCGTTGGATGTATCCAACTGAAATAAACATGTGCACATTGAAATCATATGTTCGGAACAGGAATTATCCCGAAGGTTCTATTGTGAATGGTTACTTGGCTGAAGAATGTATGGATTTATGCTCAATGTATTTGTCTGATCATACTACGAGAATAAACAAACCAATGAGAAATGAAGAAGAACAGTATGGGAAAATTGAACCCAGTTTTCCATCACTTCCTCAGAAAGGAGGAATTCCGGGATCATATACATTGACAACATTAAGCCTTGAAGAGCGAGAGATGACACATCACAAAGTGTTGTTCAATTGTGATTTGTTCGATGAGTATATCAAGTAAGTTAATTGTACATGTATCTCTTATCTTATCTCTTGTAATTTTAAATATTTGTTAAACTATTATTATTTTTATCTACAGGGAACATAAATAATTGATATATAGAAAGTATCGTTCTTTATCTTTGAGAAAGAAGGAGACTTTGCATAGCAAAGGGTTTTCTGCTTGGTTGAAATTAAAGGTAAAAATATTTTTGTAATAACTAAATAAAAATAATATTTAATTAAGTTTACTATTTGTTTATATTTCAGGTATCGAGTTTGCCTACAGACTCTGTTTATGAGGAAATAAGATCTTTGGCTTTTGGTCCTAATTCCATGGTTCGTACTTGTAAATCACTTGTGATCAATGGATACAAATTTATTATCACTGAACGAACAAGAAACATGAGAACACAACATAATGGTGTTATGATAACTACCACAACAGACTGTTATGCCAGTTCATCAGACACTAGACCTCGTTCTGAAAATGTTGCTTATTAGGGCGTCGTGGAGAAAATAATAATTTTGGATTATTACTCGCATGGTCGAGTCACGATGATGAAATGTCAATGGTTTGATTCAATGACGAGGCAAGACACCTTTATTGATGATTGTGGATTTCGAGTTATTGACATGAGTCACACTCTTGCCACTGATGAACCATATGCATTGGCATCAATGGTGAAACAAGTTTTTTATTTCAAAGATCATCGTCATCCTAAATTCAGTGTAATTATTGAAGTAAATCCCAGACATGTTTTTGATGATGGTGATGATGAAGTTGACACTATCCCTACTACAATTGGAAGCAATCCGTTTATTACTTATGATGACCCCAACAGCTCAATTGTCAGAGTTGATTGTGAACCCGAAGTTGTGGTGGGAAATATATAGAATCATACAGTCGTGTTCTCACCTACATGTTTCACCTACATCATTCAGAGTGTGTACCCTAGTACTTACCTTCATAACACCATAAATCTTCTGTTTCATTATGTTCCTTTTATCATAATGGTTTTTCTAGATTTTGTTTTTTGGGTTACACATTAGTTATCTGTTTCTAATTACTTCCATATTTGTTTTCATTGCAGGAAATGACACCCATTGAAGAGAGGCGGTGGAAAAAGATGACAGATAATAATCGTCGCATGGTACAGATGGGTGTTCCTCCACTCATCCCTGTTGTGAGTATTTTATTTCAAATATAAATATTTCAATAACTTATAATATCATGTGTTTACTTTTCTGTCAAACTTTTTTTCAGGATCCACCCCCTAGACGACAGATATCTGACGAGGAGCCTGATATTGCTCCCAATAGAGAGGTTGGTGGTAGGAGGGTGGGTGGTGTCAGAGATGGATGATCATCTAGTGGTCCCGGTACTGAGGCCGGTGGTACGAGGGCTCGTGGGGAGAGAGTTAGACGACCCACTACCACAGACGTATCTTCTACGCCCTATTTTGATCCTGGCGTGTCTTCAGGGACATATGAGATATTTAGACCTCCGATGTTTACACTACCAGCTGGCTAGACGTCTATGCCATCATCTTTTGTTTCTGGTTCATTATCTCCGGGCTATTATATTCCACCTTCTTCGACTCCTGCTGCGACACAGTATGTGGCTGAGGAGCATACACTGAGGAACACTCCACCTGTACAGGATATTCCTTCAGCTTCTACACCCATTGATCCGACTACCATAGGTATATTTATATAACTCTATCAAATTTTTATACCAAAATTTATTTTTATTATGAATTGTATTGATATTATTTTTCTTTAATAACAGATTCATCTACAGATAGGAGGCGGGGGAGGGGGCGTACTCGCTTGCGTGCGGTATGGAACTGCTAGACACAGTTGATGTTTGAATACAATGTTGATGGACAAATGATTGAGAAATCTGGGCAGGAATGTCGGGGTTTTTTGGCGACGCTAGCCAAATACTCCGATATCATTCCGGTCAGCCCTCTCTCTTGGAGACATCTGCCACCCGAAGTCAAGGATAACGCGTGGGCACAAATATGGGTAAAAAATATATTGGATTTAATGTAGTATATTTTTGTATTTAAATGAACTAATCAATTTGGTTTCAGCTTCGGTTTAACTTCCCTGATGGCGAAGGTGCACGACCAGCGCGTTTAAAAGAGTTAGGAGAGCTCTGGAGAGCTTATAAGCATGAGCTGTATGTTGGCTAGTGTGATAGAGTGGGCACGGAGTTAGAGACATTACCTATCGTGGATGACTGCCCGATAGAGCAATATCGCCAAATGATTACCCATTGGGCGACTGCCAAATTTAAGGTATTAATCTCATTTGAGTTATTTAAATGAGAGTTTTCATATTTTGCATTAATATAATCTTATTAATTATTAATCATTATTTAGGAATCGTCTGAAAAAAACAAAAAAAACATTGATTGAAAGAAATACCTCCACACTTTGGGGCGCACAACTATGTCAGATCATGAGAGGCAGCTGGTACGATATAGTTGTTTATAATTTTTCTTTAGGACTTTCCCTTTTTAGTGGATCCTACTTAAATTATGTGATTTATTGAATAATGAATATATGATTATACTTTCACTTTATATTGTTTCAATGTCATTACAGAAGCACAAAATGAATATTGAAGGACGTATCCCTCGAGCAAAATTGTTTTGCTCGAGTAGAAGAAAAAAAGATGGAACTCCGGTAAATGAACCGACCCAAGAGAAGATTGTAAGTTTTAATTTGTTTATTTCAAAGTTTAATATCTAATTTGAAATTTAATAATCTATTAATATTTTTTACAGGCTGCTTTAGAGGCTCTTGATGCCCAGGAGCTTGACAATTTTGGGCCACACGATCATTTATATCAGGTTTTGGGAGATGAGCACTCTGGTCGAGTACGCTGCCGACCTGGTAAGAATATAGTCCCGACGAGGTATTGGTCGTCTCCAGGTATCCATTCTAGTACCACCGAGTTGGAACAGGTCAAGGAGAATGCAAGACAGTCTGATAAAAGGGTCACAGAGTTGGAAGTACAAGTTCAAACAAGAGACAGAGAATTTATGAAACTGATGAAAGCATTATCTTCATCACTTCCACCAGAGGCTAGTGCGTCTTGTCATACATTTATGTCGTCGATGGGTGCATCATGCAATGCACCAGGCGGCAGCTCTAGTGGCGATCGAGATGATGACGTTCCTGGTGATGACGAGGATGCTGAAGAGGAAGAGGGCGAGGATGAGGATGGGGCCGAGGGCGAGGATGGGGTCGAGGGCGAGGATGATGCTGAGGACGAGGATGAGGCCGACGATGAGCATGGGGACGATGACGAGGACGACGACAAGGATAGAGATGGTGGTGAGGATGAGGCTGATGATGATAATGGTGATGGTGATGGTGATCAGAGGCAGATTGATCCATTACATTTTTTAATTCTGTATAACTCTTTATTTTTGAACATGATTTTCCACTTTGGGGTTTTCCTCTGCTTCATAGGGACGTTGCATTTAGATTCTGTTTTTTGCACTTGATTCTTATTGTATGATAAGTCTACTACCTAGACCTTTAGTATTCCTTGGTACTGTGATACTCATTTTTCTATTTTTTTTACTTAGCTTTCTTAGTTAGCCATGTATTTCATGTTTATGCATGTGGAAAATGATATGGAAAATGTGCTTTGAAGTAGTGGCAGACACCACTCAAAGTGTCTAACTTTTATTTGAAATGGACAAGATTTTAAGTGAAAACAACAACTGGCATACGAAAAATAGACCAAACGCATTCGGATTCTATTTAAACTATAGGAAAACGATCCATGGGTCATATGTGACGTGTACGATTCAACCCCGCCTCAATCCGAGGGCCGGTGTGGCCAGTACCACCCAAAGTGTCTTTCTTTTGTTTAAAATGGATGCGCTTTTAAGTAAAAAAAACCACATACGGAAAACGGACCAAACACATTCAGATACTGTTGATACTTTAGGACATGTATCCATGGGTCATATGTGACGTGTATGAGTCAACCCCGCCTCAATCCGAGGCGCAGTGTGGCCGGCACCACTCAAAGTGTCTAACTTTTATTTGAAATGGACAGGATTTTAAGTGAAAACAACAACTGGCATACGAAAAACAGACCAAACACATTCGGATTCTGTTTAAACTATAGGAAAACGATCCATGGTTCATATGTGACGTGTACGAGTCAACCCCGCCTCAATCCGAGGGCCGGTGTGGCCGGTACCACTCAAAGTTTCTTTCTTTTGTTTAAAATGGATGCACTTTTAAGTAAAAAAAACCACATACGGAAAACGGACCAAAGGCATTCAGATACTGTTGATACTTTAGGAAATGTATCCATGGGTCATTTGTGGCATGTAGGAGTCAACCCCGCCTCAATCCGAGGCGCGGTGTGGCCGGCACCACTCAAAGTGTCTAACTTTTATTTGAAATGGACATGATTTTAAGTGAAAACAACAACTGGCATACAGAAAATAGACCAAACGCATTCGTATTCTGTTTAAACTATAGGAAAAGGATCCATGGGTCATATGTGATGTGTACGAGTCAACCCCGCCTCAATCTGAGGGCCGGTGTGGCCGGTACCACTCAAAGTGTCTTTCTTTTGTTTAAAATGGATGCGCTTTTAAGTAAAAAAAAAACCACATACGGAAAACGGACCAAAGGCATTCAGATACTGTTGATACATTATGAAATGTATCCATGGGTAATTTTTGGCATGTATGAGTCAACCCTGCCTCAATCCGAGGCACGGTGTGGCCGACACCACTCAAAGTGTCTAACTTTTATTTGAAATGGACAACAGTTTAAGTAAAAACAACAACTGACATACGGAAAACCGACCAAACCCATTCGGATTCTGTTGAAACTGTAGGAAAATGATCCATGTGTCATTTTTGACTTGTACGAGTCAACCCCACCACAATACGAGGGCCGGTGTGGCCGGTACCACTCAAAGTGTCTTTCTTTTGTTTAAAATGGATGCGCTTTTAAGTAAAAAAAACCACATATGGAAAACGGACCAAAGGCCTTCGGATACTATTGATACATTAGGACATGTATCCATGGGTCATTTGTAACGTGTACGAGTCAACCCCGCCTCAATCCAAGGCGCAGTGTGGCCGACACCACTCAAAGTGTCTAACTTTTCTTTGAAATGGACAACAGTTTAAGTAAAAACAACAACTGACATAGGAAAAACTGACCAAACCCATTCGGATTCTATTGAAACTGTAGGACAATGATCCATGTGTCATTTTTGACTTGTATGAGTCAACCCCGCCACAATCCGAGGCGCGGTGTGACTGACACCACTCAAAGTGTCTAACTTTTCTTTGAAATGGACAACAATTTAAGTAAAAACAACAACTAACATACGGAAAACCGACCAAAGGCATTCAGATTCTGTTGAAACTTCAGGAAAACAATCCATGCGTCATATTTGACGTGTACGAGTCAATCCTGCCTCAATCCTAGGGCCAGTGTGGCCGGAACCACTCAAAGTGTGTCACTTTTCTTTGAAATGGACAACAGTTTAAGTTAAAAAAACAACTGCCATACGGAAAATGGACCAGAGGCATTCAGATACTGTTGATACTTAAGGAAATGTGTCCATGGGTCATTTTTGACATGTAGGAGTCAACCTTGCCTCAATCCGAGGGCCGGTGTGGCCGGTACCACTCAAAATGTCTTTCTTTTGTTTAAAATGGATGTGCTTTTAAGTAAAAAAAACCACATACGGAAAAATGACCAAACGCATTCGGATTCTGTTGAAAATTTAGGAAAACGATCCATGGGTCATTTGTGATGTGTAGGAATCAACCCCGCCTCAATCTGAGGTGAGGTGTGGGCGGCACCACTCAAAGTGTCTAACTATTTTTTGAAATGGACAACAGTTTAAGTAAAAAAAATAACTGACATACGGAAAACGGACTAAACACATTCAGATACTGTTGACACTTTAGGACAAGTATCTATGGGTCATTTGTGACGTGTACGAGTCAACCTTGCCTCAATCCGAGGCATGGTGTGGTTGGTATCACTCAAAGTGTATTTCTTTTGTTTAAAATGGATACGCTTTTATGTAAAAACAACCGGCATACGGGAAACCAACCAAACGCATTCGGATTGTGTTGATACTTTAGGAAAACGATCCATGGGTCATTTGTGACGTGTACGAGTCAACTCCGCCTCAATCCGAGGCGCGGTGTGGACAACACCACTCAAAGTCTCTCTTTTATTTCAAAAGGAAATCATTTTAAGTGAATACAACTGAAATTTACACTCATCAATGATAGTCGCAAACTATTTTTCATGAGTTGGGTAGTTTCACTAATGGGTTTATAAGTGACGAGACTCCTAAGAAAATAACTTTTCACCATATATTATAAACAATACAAGTTCAATGCAAAATTCATCACAAATCATTACATACCCAAACCTAGGATCACAAAAAAGGGATTTTAGCCAATTTGAATTTATTATTCAACTCTAATAGATATTTATCAAACTATTATTCCTATTAGAATTTGATGGGGAGGTGTGCTGGTTGGGGGGTTGTGCATGGGTGAGGTGAATTACCACCGGATGATTGTTGTCATATGTGTTTTTTGGGCTATTTTCAGTGTTTTTTATACTATTTGAAATATTTATGTGGTTTTTGTGATATTTTTTATACAGGTGTATAGTGGAGGGTATATTGAGGGCTGTTGTGCAATATTTTTTTATGCAGGTGGATGGTAGGGCTACTGGAGGGCTTCTGGGGGGCTGCAGTGCAGCAGCTCTGGCAAAGGTTATACCAACGGTTCAGAACCGTTGGTATATCTTTTTCCAGAATTCTGGAAAAGGCTATACCAACGGTTCTGAACCATTGGTATAAGATTTTCCAGAAAAAAGATATACCAACGGTTCTGAACTGTTGGTATACGTGTTTCCAGAATTCTGGAAAGCTTATACCAACGGTTCAGAACCGTTGGTATAGACTTTTCTAGAATTCTGGAACACCTATACCAACGGTTTAAGTGCAACCGTTGGTATAGGGATTTCCTCATGGCTTACTAGCCAACGGTTTGGAAAACCGTTGGTATAGTCTATACCAACGGTTTTCTAGCCTATACCAACGGTTTTAAACTGTTGGTATATCCTACTTTTCCAGTAGTGACTTGCCTTGAGAGTGACTTTTCATTATTGAAAAGTTTTGGGTATTTAAAAAAATGTCACCACCCATGCGTACAACGGACTATCGCATCCATGAAACGATGCATTTTTTTTAACTATTGCCATCATGGATGATTTTAGTTTATATTTGATGAGTATATATGATATATATAATTAATATATAACATTAATATGGTTCTTTTTAGATAACACAAAAATAACAATTGTTACAAGGTAATCCATCGATATCGGTAAATAACACAAAACTAGTTCATCACTGTTTTCATCTTCAAAAAATGCAACTAAAACTCCCATGTAATGAAATTATAACATTTTAGGTCTTTATAAAACATAAATTCTAGTACCTTTAATGATTTGAAAACGACGATCTTTGGGAGAAAAAGGAAGATCAACACCGCTTTTACGAACCTAGTTTAAAACGGTCATGATTATTAACACCCGATGTTGAAAAGAGATTATAACAATCAAATAATGAAGATAATTGTTATTAATGAAGAGTACAAATTGAAATGTATATGAATAAGTTTCTGAAATAGGTAATTAAGATGTTTTCTTTATGATATAGGAGGTTAATGCACTTTTGTTGAAATCAAGGTTAAAGGTAAGGGACTTGGTAACTCAAACTCCTTTCTTTGAGTTATACAATTTCTTATTGAACTTCAATTTTCCAAGACTTCCCATTTTGAATGATGTTCTCTCATTATTTCTATTTAGCCCAATGTTGTATTTATTGTCAATGGTGTGTCAATACGTGTTTGGTGAGTTTGGATGAAGTGGTGATATTTGGAAAATTGTTATGGATTCACTTGATGACATTGGATGTCATGCTCGAGCAATTTTCCATGTCAAGTGTGATGATTATTAAGTTGTTCTTAAATTTCAAAGACACGTGTCAAGGACGACACATTTTTTTCAACATGTTAAAGAAGAATGAAGACCATGCAAAAGGAAAGTATTTTCATAATGAGTTAAAGGAAGCAATACAAAATAAATAATATTTATATTTTTCATGGTGGTGAATATGGCTTGTTATTATATTTGCCGATTCCTTTATTGAAGTTTTATAAAAAAACATGGCCAACCATGTAGCTATATGGACCAACTCAACCCCACACATATGGGAGGAGACCTCAACCATGTGGGGGAGCCAGTCTATGCAGCGCGCATGGCGACAAAGATGAGTGGCCCATGTATAGTCCCACAAGAGTGTGTGCTCGTGTGAGCACGCATGTAGATGGGTAGGCTGGGCTGGTGGGCATGCACAGGTGGGCGCAGCCGCGTGAGGCTCATGTGTGAGTTTGTGTATGCAGGTGTTGATCCCTTGATGCCAACTTGAACCAGTAGCAGTAAGGAATCATTTATTAAGAAGCGCCCAACCTACTTTGCGGTTGATGTGGGATGCGGCGTACTGTTCATCCACCCTTAAAATGTACGGATAGAATGAGAGCTGCCTGATTCAGCTGATTTGCATGGTCCGTTCATCGTCTTCAACCTTAGAACATCGCGGATTATACATTCAAGCTCGAGACAATCAACATCGAAATTATAGTGTGCAATAGTTAATGTCCGTCCATTCCCTACGATCATACTAACAAACGAAGAGAAGCTCGATCGAACCAAAGATGTGCATGAAAATTCGTCTTGCATGCATGATGATTACTCAAAGAATCTCGACGATCGGGAGAAGCAATCACATGAATCTGTTGCGTGATGTTCTATGGATTACACAACATAAGGGTGACAATCATCAAGCCCCCATGAGAATAAACAATGCCACATGAATACCTACTAATAATCATCTTGACATCGCGAGAAACCATCCCGTGAACAACTGACAATCAACAGAGGTGCCACATGATCAATGAAGTGATCATGTGAAGCGATCACATGATTGTGTGATCATTCCATCATCATATAAAGAAGCCAAAATCTTCAATATTCATTGAGATACTAAGATCTTCAAGAGTTTGAAATCTTCCTTGGCTTGCCGGTTTTATAGGACGCGGAACTTTTATCGGAGATAGGTGGTGGAAATCTACCTATATAAATACAGGCAGGGTGCGAGGGTGGACGTGGTTCAAGAATTTAAAAGTTCCCTCGTTTCTTCTTGAAACAGAGCATGTGTGTGACTTGATCATGCAAAGAATAGAAGGAGTTCACATGATTCATTCACGTGAAGGAGAAGAGTTTGTATGATCTAATCATGTGAAGGAGATCTCATGAAGCACATTTAACTTACAAGAAGGCATTTAATAAGGAACCTATGGGCACACCTCTTATCACATGAAGGATCCCACAAACAACCTTTGTCACATGAAGGTAGGAGAGGTTCGTGCGATCATTCATGCGAAGCCAATACACGAAGGAGGAGATCTCGTGCACACTGTCTGTCATCCTGACATAGAATGTATTACACAAAGAACCTTGGAGGAACCCGCAAACAATCCTTGGTCACGCAAAGCTGGCTTATGATAAGAGAATCAGTTGCACAGTGTGGATGTGTCCACGACCATACATACTTGGAGTAACCACATGCATGTTCTCATGCACATGACGATGTGTGGAATAGTGAATAAGGATTGAGTAACTGAAATCAACGAGATAACACATAAAATAATAATATAAATAAATGAATGTGCTAGGGTTTACAATTTGCAGCATGCAATACATCATGCATGCAAGATAAACATTTGTTGAGATTGTGTTGAGAAATAAATAAAGAAGATAATCAATATTATGCAAGATTATTCTTGCATAAAATATTGAATAATTTGTGTGCACCTCTGGCACACATCTAATTGAGGCTGACACTTCAGCTGAAGGAGGAATAGCCCGAGCATAGTTGCACTGAGGCAACTGATCATACATAGGTGAACATATATACTTGATCAAGACCAACAAGCTGCAAAGGCTCTTGAAGTGTACATGAGAAAGTCAGATTAAACAAGATCATGGAGGAAGATTAACAGATCATCCTGCAGTGGATCAAGCCTTAAATAAAGAAGGAAGTCTCTCAGTTGGAGCTGGGAGCAGGGGAAGTCTCTTGTGTGATTCAGGAGTAGAAGACTCTAATGTGGATTCTGGAGCAGGCTAGTGTGGATTCTGGTAACATTGTGGGATGCGGTATAAAGAACCTCCTATAAGGATTCAGGAGAGATACAATGTGACTTTGTATCGACCATTGTAATTGATAATAAGATTATAGTGGAGAAACCATGTTCAAGAGAATAACCAACAGGACAAGGAGTATGTCTTTATAACAAACCTTATAAATCCTTGTGTTATGTGCCACTGTATTTATAACATTATTCTAGGTAAGGGTGAGAGACACAAGAAGAGTGGATCGAGTCTTTAACCAGCTACAAAGGTTTAATCAAAATGTAAAAATTTTTAAAAAGAAAAAGGGATCACTGATTCACCCCCTCCACCTCTTAGTGATCTCACATTGATCAAGGATCTTCAATTGGTATCAGAGCTAAGGTTGCCTATGAAAGATTCAACAAACTACTGAGGAAAAATAACATGAATTCAGTAAACAGTAGGGGTGTTCCTATTTTAAATGGTGATAACTATAATGGATGGATAAATAAGATGATACTGTACCTCTTATCACTTGGGATAGAAGTGAGAGATGCTACTATAGTGATATTTTCACCCTACATTGAGAATGCTTCTATGACTTTTGAAGATAAGAGGAACTTGGATATGGATGGTATGGCTCAAAATAAAATCTCGACAGCCTTATCAGAAAAGAGATACACTAAAGGGATGGGTCTCCAAACCATCAATGTAACGACCCAAAATTTTGAATAAATCTTGTTTCCGAATTTTGTGTGTTATTTTTTTTATACTCAACAAAACTGTTTCATTGGATAACATGAGTATAATTAAAATGATACTGTTGGGTTTTTGACTGTTATATGACCATTGGTCAATATGACCGCTGGAAACTAAACATTTTGATATTTGTTTCTAAATACAAGTGATCTTGGTTAATTAATATAGAAAGAAAATTTGATGGCCTCACCCAGTAGTCTTGGACCGATCGAAGCCCATCTAACAGAACTTGGGAAGAAGGTAGCACCATTGGGCTTCTCTCTGGACCAAACCCAAGCCGAACTTCATCGCGTGAAGCTAGAATGGAATCGCCTTCGCGAGAAGTTCAAACTGATAGAAATTACTACTCGTGCGATGTTGGCCGATCCTCCCTCGGATTCTCTCACCTTAGCACACCTTACACTTAGGTCCTATGCTGGTGTGATAAGGGGCTATGTAAGTAGACCGTAAGTGACTTGTGTAATCCTTTGTTTTAAATAAAAATTTTAATTTCTTCTTATGATGAAGTTTATGAATTTTCAAATGTCTTGATAAATATAGTATGCATATTTTTGGTGAATTTTAGAGAAAGGATATTTTAAAAATGTTTATGTAAACCTTAAATAATCAAAAAATGTGTAATGATTTTCAAAAAATGGTCTTCTACAAATATGTTCAGTACGAAATTTAGTGTCTAATAAGATCAACTTGATTTTTGATGAATGGTAAATTATGAATAGTGATTTTATACTTAGGATTAATAATGTGACTAAATGGATTAGTAATCTCACTTAAATAAAGCATTAATATAATCTAGCCACCTTGATTAAGTAATGTGATTCAATAAAATGGTTAAATAACGGTTTCATAAATTATTAGTCAAGTATTAGTTTTTTCAGGTGAATAGTGTTTTTTAAAATAAAAATTTAATTAAAAATATTTAGAAAATTATTTTTATAAAATGGATTTCATTTTTGAACTCAGAGCATCGATATTATTTTAAGGTAATTTTTGGGGATTTTTCTGAAAAAAATGAATTTTCGGTGAATAGTGTATTTATTTAAAAATTAAATTAAAAATATTTAGAAAATTATTTTTATAAAATGGAGTTTATTTTTGAAATCAAAGCATTAATATTTGGTTAAGGTGAAATTTTGTGATTTTTATGAGTGTTGAATTTTCGATGAATAGTGAAAATACAGTTTTTTAAGTTACGGGTGTTTAATGACATCATTAAATGATGTATTAAGTATGTAATCAATATGGTCGACTTATGAATAGTAAAATAAGGTATGAGGTGTCCCAAGTGGCCAATACCGTGGGCAAATACCATGGGAAAGCCCATGGTTTTGCGAAAACCACTAATGAGGTGTCCCTTGGCCATTAATGCCTTGTCCCCTCACTTTCCCTATAAATACCAAGCCATCCTCTCATCCATTCGACTCCAAAATCATCCTCAACAAATTTTTGGTCTCCTTACCTCCCAAGGAGTCCTCCCAAGGTTCCCCCAAGCCCTCAAGGTCCCAACCTTTGAGTTTTAAGAGTTACGTTTACGGTAAGGGATCCGACCTCTCTCTTTCTTTTCAAGTAATCTCTTTTATGACATTTCTTTTATGCTCCATGTTCTTATATTGGAGGATGTTCTTTTATATTAATCTTACTGCCCTTTTTCATGTTCATATGATGAGAGACCCCCTCTTGCTCTCATCAATTCTTTTTAAGAATGTTTAAGTGGCGCCGTTAGGCTGCCGAAACCGTTGGTATAGATAGTTTTATAGACACTTTTACCAACGGTTGTAATGAACCGTTGGTATAGAGGAGTTTTTACCAACGGTTCAATGAGAACCGTTGGTAAAAGTTGGATTTCGGTGACCTTTTACCGATGGTTCTCATTGAACCGCTGGTAAAGGTTTGGGCTGAATGTATATACCAACGGTTTTTAAAAACCGTTGGTAAAAATTTCCCACAAATTGGCAGTAGCCTGTCCTCTCCCCCATTCGCGATCCAGAGCCCTAAACGGGAGCTATCGGCGATTTTGGAGGTGCTTCCGGTTCTCTTCCTCCATCCCATCCAAGGTGAGTTATTTTCTTCAACTTTCAGTTTTTATTTTCGATTTTGATGTGTATATGTTTCTCTTTAGGATGAGACCAATTTCTATTCTCATATTCCCACCCAATTTATGTTCCATCCCTATTTATGTTTCGGTTCTTTATTAAATTCCATGAATATTCCAGCCCATATAGATCGCATTAGACGGTTGTCTAATTTTTTGATGTTCCTTTCATTTTCATTACCAAGAAATTTTTATTATATGTTATAAAATTCAATCACATGTTTAGTTTTAACATTCATAGTTACTTTATTATCTTGTGTCAATAATTTATATTAATAATCTTTTCATATATTCCATCGTTGAGTGTTTTTACTTGTGCAATAGAATTCCAAGCTCATGTTACTTCATAGTGATTATTTAGATTTCAAAGTGTTTTATTTTTCATGTTAAATTTATTAAAAAGTTTTGGGGACTAATTAAAGTTATTAGATTCCAATTTCCATGCTTCTATGCTTGTTAAGAATTAAATGAAATATGATGGTTGTAATTAAATGAAATTCAATGTTCAATTTTTATCATGTATGGGTGATTAATAAATTGGAATGTGATGAACCATATAATTGAACAATTGTTGATGCAAATTATATACCAAAAGGTTATTGAATAAAAGTTATTCTTGTGAATTTAGTTACATCATAGATAAAATGGTTGTGGTTTTATGAGAGATACCTCTGATGGTTCTTTGATCATTTTTTTATGGAGAATGAATGGTTTAGGTCCGGTATTAATAGTAGCTTCCAGTGAGACCATTTTAGTATAAGGGGAAACGAGATTATGATCTACAAGGGGGTGATTGAGTTGGTAGAGACCAAACATTGTTTGTTTATTATGTTCAAGAACCATAAATAGAGTGTTCCAATTAGGTGGTCATCAGTAAAGTCGTAGGTAAGATTTCCAAGTCCTGTTTCATGAAGTTGAATATGTGGTGCTATAGTGGTTTTGGATTGTTTGAGGTACTCTTAGTGTATTATAAACCCTCATTTGTTCCATATTCATTTAAATTGATTTAATATAATTTTTTTTCACACACACCATTATATACTCTCAAACTATATTTAGAGTGTATTTTCATTCGTATGGTGTTAAATATTTTAGTAAATGTCCATACTAGCTTCTTTTATGTGTTCTAGGGGTTTAGACTAATGACAGGGCTGCATGATTATTGTGGGGGTATTCTTTTCATATAAATATACCTATACACCCCGACCCCCTTGGACAACCTGACCACCCCCACGGACAGCCCGCCCACCTGGACACCCCGACCCCCCTAGACAGCCCCCACCCCCTGGACACTTCCGACCCCCCGAACGGCCCCACCACCCCCTAGAAACCCCGAACCCCCCCTGGACACGCCACACCCCCCTTGGACAGTCCCGCCACTCCCATGATCCTCATCCTACTCCTCATCCTGATCTACTTGAAGAAGTTAAAGTATAAAACTCATATACTCCCAACATGACCCTGAAGGATTATGTATTCCTTGATCCACTTCCAATATCTTACTGGTCAATCCTTGAATATAGGCATTAGAAATTTTGTATCTTATTTTCTTATATACACTGTATTTTTTTGTATTTCTTAATATGATTCTCATATAGAGTAATGTGTTAGTTATGCTTTTATATAGAGTAAACAATTGTCATTTACGTAAATATTTTTTTTGATTAAACTTTAATATTATTGAATTGCTTTGAAATGACTTATTGCGATTTTTTTACAGAATGGATAGAAGTTGGATGTACGAAACTGATCGGATTTCAACCGATTTTCAAAATAATTTGAACAGATTTCTAGATTTTGCAATTGACAAGGCTTCAGATAGTGGTCACATACACTGCCCATGTTTTAATTGTGTTGGAAGACCTTGGTTGAGCCGTGAAGCAGTTAGCTATCATATAACCAAATATGGTTTCCAAACAAACTATTATGTGTGGTATCACAATGAAGAGAAAATGGAATCTCAAAATGTTGATGATCCAAATGATAGGACTGAATTAGAGAGTTTGATATATGATCGGTTTCGATTTATTCGACATCATGAGAAGGAAAGGATGTACAGCCAACAAGATTTCGATACAAGCACACATGATGCATCCAATGAAAATGATGATGTTGATAGGGTGAAAAAATTGAATGATGCTGCGACGACTCCAGTATATCGGCAATGTGATAAAATGAAAAAGTTGGAATTTTTAATCCGATTGTTTCATGGGAAAACTATGTATGGGATTTCAAATACTCTAATTGATTACATTCTTACCTTATGGAAGGACTTACTTCCAGATGATGCAGATATTCCCTCAAACCACTATATGGCATGGAAGTTGGTTGATGAACTTGGATTCTCAAAAAAAAAATTCATGCTTGCCCGAATGATTGCAGCTTATTTTGGGAGGAAACTGCTGAAAGAAATGATTGTATAAAATGCGGAACCTCCCGATGGAAGCTAAAAGATGATGGAACACCATCTCGTGTGCCACAAAAAGTAATGTGGAACTTTCCATTGATCCCCAGATTACATAACCTTTTCATGTCTGATGAAATATTCGTAAAAATGCGATGGCATGACACCGAGAGAAAAAAGAATAATGAAGAGTTGGTTCACCCTGCAGATGGATTTGCATGGCAGATATTTGATGCTCGATATCCTGAATTTACAGCCGACGTGCGTAATGTGAGACTGGGTCTTTCATGTGACGGTTTTAATCCATTTGGGCAGATGCTTACATCGCACAGCACATGGCCAGTTTTCATACACATTTATAACCTTCCCCCTTGGTTGTGTATGAAAAAGGCTTACACTTTCTTGAGTATACTGATATCTGGCCCTTCTGATCCCGAAAATTATATAGATGTATACATGTAACCTTTAATAAAGGAGTTGAAACTTCTTTGGGATGTGGGTGTGCCCACATATGATGCATGTTCGAAAGACATATTTCAGATGCGTGCTGCACTTATGTGGACTATCAATGATTTTTCTGCTTATGCAATGATGTCTGGATGGAGCACAAAGGGAAAATTTTCATGTCCTGTTTGTATGAAGAATACTCGATCGAGAAGACTGAAATATCATCCTAGTTTTAGTTTTATGGGACATCAACGATTCTTGCCAATGAACCATCCATATAGAAACAATCGTCGAAGATTTGACAATACCATGGAGAATGAGGATCCACCTCAGCGTATGTCTGGAACTGATGTTCTTAATGAATTGAAAGACTTCAGTTATTCATTTGGGAAGAGTGTAATGAAATATAGAAAGAGGAAAAATGTTTCCAATGATACCTGTTACAATTAGAAGAAGAAGAGTATATTCTTTGAGTTGTCATATTGGTCAACCAACTTGTTACATCATTGCTTAGACGTAATGCACATTGAAAAGAATATATGTCAAATGTTGCTTTTGATTCTTCTAAATTTCAAGGGGAAGACAAAAGATGATTTACGATCTCGGCGCGACTTGGTAGATTGGGGGATCAGACCAGAATTGCATCCTGTCTGTATCATTGAAAATAAATGTCAAGTTCCATGTGCTTCTTATGTGATGACTCCTACTGAAAAAAATTAATTTCTGGAAGTGCTAGAGACTATTAAAGTTCCTGATGGCTATTCAAGCAATATATCAAAACGGGTCAACAGAAAAGTGTTGAAGTTGAAATCTTTGAAGACTCATGATTATCACGTCCTTTTGCATGAGTTGATTCCAATATCAATCCGTCATCTCTTGTCCAATAATGTTAGAGTCTCATTTATTCGGTTGTGCTATTTGTTTAGAGATCTTTGTGCTAAGAGGTTGTCCAAATCCCTCGTGCAAAAATTGTTGGCAGAGACACCATTAATTTTGTGAGTTAGAGAAAATATTCCCTCCATCATTTTTTACATGCATGTTGCATTTGACTGTCCATCTTCCGACCGAAATACTTCTTGGAGGACCCGTTGCTTTCCGTTGGATGTATCCAACAGAAAGAAACATGTGCACATTGAAATCATATGTTCGGAACAGGAATTATCCCGAATGTTCTATTGTGAACGGTTACTTGGCTGAAGAATGTATGAATTTCTGCTCAATGTATTTGTCTGATCATACTACGAGAATAAACACACCAATGAGAAATGAAGAAGAACAGTATGGGAAAATTGAACCCAGTTTTCCATCACTTCCTCAGACAGGAGGAATTCCGGGATCATATACATTGACAACATTAAGCCTTGAAGAGCAAGAGATGGCACATCGCACAGTGTTGTTCAATTGTGATTTGTTCGATGAGTATATCAAGTAAGTTAATTGTACATGTATCTCTTATCTTATCTCTTGTAATTTTAAATATTTGTTAAACTATTATTATTTTTATCTACAGGGAACATAAAGAATTGATATATAGAAAGCATCGTTCTTTATCTTTGAGAAAGAAGGAGACTTTGCATAGCAAAGGGTTTTCTACTTGGTTGAAATTGAAGTTAAAAATATTTCTGTAATAACTAAATAAAAATAATATTTAATCAAGTTTACTATTTGTTTATATTTCAGGTATCGATTTTGCCACAGACTCTGTTTCTGAGGAAATAAGAGCTTTGGCTTTTGGTCCTAATACCATGGTTCGTGCTTGTAAATCACTTGTAATCAATGGATACAAATTTATTATCACTGAACGAGCAAGAAACATGAGAACACAGCATAATGGTGTTATGCTAACTGCCATAACATACTGTTATGCCAGTTCATCGGACACTAGACCTTGTTCTGAAAATGTTGCTTATTATGGTGTCGTGGAGAAAATAATAATTTTGGATTATTACTCGCATGGTCAAGTCACGATGATGAAATTTCAATGGTTTGATTCAATGAAGAGGCAAGGCACCTTTATTGATGATTGTGGATTTCGAGTTATTTACATGACTCGCACTCTTTCCACCGATGAACCATATGCATTGGCATCAATGGTGAAACAAGTTTTTTATATCAAAGATCATCCTCATCCTAAATTCTTTGTAATTATTGAAGTAAATCCCAGACATGTTTTTGATGATGGTGATGATGAAGTTGACACTATCCCTACTGCAATTGGAAGGAATCTGTTTATTACTTATGATGACCCCAACAGCTCAATTGTCAGAGTTGATTGTGAACCTGAAGTTGTGGTGGGAAATATATAGAATCATACAGTCGTGTTCTCACCTACATGTTTCACCTACATCATTCAGAGTGTGTATCCTAGTACTTACCTTCATAACACCATAAATCTTCTGTTCCATTATGTTCTTTTTATCATAATGGTTTTTCTATATTTTGTTTTTTGGGTTACACATTAGTTATCTGTTTCTAATTACTTCCATATTTGTTTTCATTGCAGGAAATGAAACCCATTGAGGAGAGGCGGCGGAAAAAGATGACATATAATAATCGTCGCATGGTACAGATGGGTGTTCCTCCACTCATCCCTGTTGTGAGTATTTTATTTCAAATATAAATATTTCAATAACTTATAATATCATGTGTTTACTTTTCTGTCAAACATTTTTTCAGGATCCACCCCCTAGATGACAGATATCTGACGAGGAGCCTGATATTGCTCCCAGTAGAGAGGTTGGTGGTAGGAGGGGGGTGGTGTCAGAGATGGACGATCATCTAGTGGTCCCGGTACTGAGGCCGGTGGTACGAGGGCTCGTGGGGTGAGAGTTAGACGACCCACTACCACAGACGTATCCTCTACGCCCTATTTTGATCCTGGCGTGTCTTCAGGGACATATGAGATATTTAGACCTCCGATGTTTACACTACCAGCTGGCCAGACGTCTATGCCATCATCTTTTTCTTCTAGTTCATTATCTCCGGGCTATTATATTCCACCTTCTTCGACTCTTGCTGCGACACAGTATGTGGCTGAGGAGCATACACTGAGGGACACTCCACCTGTACAAGATATTCCTTCAGCTTCTGCACCCATTGATCCGAATACCATAGGTATATTTATATAACTCTATCAAATTTTTATACCAAAATTTATTTTTATTATAACTTGTATTGATATTATTTTTCTTTAATAACAGATTCATCTACAGATAGGAGGCGGGGGATGGGGCGTACTCGCTTGCGTGCAGTATGGAACCACCAGACACAATTGATGGTTGAATACAATGTTGATGGAAAAATGATTGAGAAATCTGGGCAGCAATGTCGGGGTTTTTTGGCGACGCTAGCCAAATACTCCGATATCATTCCGGTCAGCCCTCTCTCTTGGAGACATCTGCCACCTGAAGTCAAGGATAACGCGTGGCCACAAATATGGGTAAAAAATCGATTGTATTTAATGTAGTATATTTTTGTATTTAAATGAACTAATCAATTTGGTTTCAGCTTCGGTTTAACTTCCCTGATGGCGAAGGTGCACGACCAGTGCGTTTAAAAGAGCTAGGAGAGCTTTGGAGAGCTTATAAGCATGAGCTGTATGTTGGCTGGTGTGATAGAGTGGGCACGGAGTTAGAGACATTACCTATCATGGATGACTGCCCGATAGAGTAATATCGCCAAATGATTACCCATTGGGCGACTTCCAAATTTAAGGTATTAATCTCATTTGAGTTATTTAAATGAGAGTTTTCATATTTTGCATTAATATAATATTATTAATTATTAATCATTATTTAGGAATCTTCTAAAAAAAACAAAAAAAACATTGATTGAAAGCAATACCTCCACACTTTGGGGTGAACAACTATGTCAGATCATGAGAGGCAGCAGGTACGATATAGTTGTTTATAATTTTTCTTTAGGACTTTCCCTTTTTAGTGCATCCTACTTAAATTATGTGATTTATTGAATAATGAATATATGATTATACTTTCACTTTATATTGTTTCAATGTCATTACAGAAGCACAAAATGAATATTGAAGGACGTATCCCTCGAGCAAAATTGTTTTGCTCGAGTAGAAGAAAAAAAGATGGAACTGCGGTAAATGAACCGACCCAAGAGAAGATTGTAAGTTTTAATTTGTTTATTTCAAAGTTTAATATCTAATTTGAAATTTAATAATATATTAATATTTTTTAAAGGCTTCTTTAGAGGCTCTTGATTCCAAGGAGCCTGACAATTTTGGGCCACACGAACATTTATATCAGGTTTTGGGAGATGAGCACTCTGGTCGAGTACACTGCCGACCTGGTAAGAATATAGTCCCGACGAGGTATTGGTCATCTCCAGGTGTCCATTCTAGTACCACCGAGTTGGAACAAGTCAAGGAGCATGCAAGATAGTCTGATAAAAGGGTCACAGATTTGGAAGTACAAGTTCAAACAAGAGACAGAGAATTTATGAAACTGATGAAAGCATTATCTTCATCACTTCCACCAGAGGCTAGTGCGGCTTGTCAGACATTTATGTCATCGATGGGTGCATCATCCAATCCACCAGGCGGCTTCTCTAGTGGAGATCGAGATGATGACGTTCCTGGTGATGAAGAGGATGCTGAAGAGGAAGAGGACAAGGATGAGGATGGGGCCGAGGGTGAGGATGGGGCCGAGGGCGAGGATGATGCCGAGGATGAGGATGAGGCCGACGATGAGCATGGGGACAATGATGAGGACGAGGACGAGGACAGAGATGGCAGCGAGGATGAAGCTGATGATGATAGTGGTGACGGTGATGGTGATCAGAGGCAGATTGATCCATTACATTTTTGAATTCTGTATAACTCTTTATTTTTGAACATGGTTTTCCACTTTGGGGTTTTCCTCTGCTTCATAGGGACGTTGCATTCGGATTCTGTTTTTTGCACTTGATTCTTATTGTATGATTAGTCTACTACCTAGACCTTTAGTATTCCTTGGTACTGTGATACTAATTTTTATATTTTTTTTACTTATATTTCTTAGTTATCCATGTATTTCATGTTTATGCATGTGGAAAAAAATATGGAAAATGTGCTTTGAAGTAGTGGCCAGTACCACTCAAAGTGTCTAACTTTTATTTGAAATGGATAAGATTTTAAGTGAAAACAACAACTGGCATACGGAAAATAGACCAAACACATTTGGATTCTGTTTAAAAAATAGGACAATGATCCATGGGTCATATGTGACGTGTACGAGTCAACCCCGCCTCAATCCGAGGGCCAGTGTGGTCGGTACCACCCAAAGTGTCTTTCTTTTGTTTAAAATGGATGCGCTTTTAAGTAAAAAAACCACATATGGAAAATGGACCAAATGAATTCGGATACTGTTGATACTTTATCACATGTATCCATGGGTCATATGTGATGTGTACGAGTCAACCCCACCTCAATCCGAGGCGCGGTGTGCCCGACACCACTCAAAGTGTCTAACTTTTATTTGAAATGGACAGGATTTTAAGTGAAAACAACAACTGGCATACGGAAAACAGAACAAACGCATTTGGATTCTATTTAAACCATAGTACAACGATCCATGGGTCATATGTGACGTGTACGAGTCAAACCCGCCACAATCCGAGGGCCGGTGTGGCCGGTACCATTCAAAGTGTCTTTCTTTTGTTTAAAATGGATGCGCTTTTAAGTAAAAAAAACCACATACGGAAAACGGACCAAAGGCATTCAGATACTGTTTATACTTTAGGACATGTATCCATGGGTAATTTTTGGCGTGTAGGAGTCAACCCCGCCTCAATCCGAGGCGCGATGTGGCCGACACCACTCAAAGTGTCCAACTTTTATTTGAAATGGACAGGATTTTAAGTGAAAACAACAACTGGCATACGGAAAACAGACCAAACGCATTCGGATTCTATTTAAACTATAGTACAAGAATCCATGGGTCATATGTGACGTGTACGAGTCAACCCAACCTCAATCCGAGGGCCGGTGTGGCCGATACCACTCAAAGTGTCTTTCTTTTGTTTAAAATGGATGCGCTTTTAAGTAAAAAAAACCACATATGGAAAACGGACCAAAGGCATTCAGATACTGTTGATACATTAGGACATATATCCATGAGTCATTTTTGGCGTGTACGAGTCAACCCCACCTCAATCCGAGGCGCGGTGTGGCCGACACCACTCAAAGTGTCTAACTTTTATTTGAAATGGACAACAGTTTAAGTAAAAATAACAACTGACATACGGAAAACCGACCAAACCCATTCGGATTCTGTTGAAACTGTAGGAAAATTATCCATGTGTCATTTTTGACTTGTACGAGTCAACCCTGCCACAATAAGAGGGCCGGTGTGGCCGGTACCACTCAAAGTGTCTTTCTTTTGTTTAAAATGGATGTGCTTTTAAGTAAAAAAAACCACATACGGAAAACGGACCAAATGCATTCAGATACTGTTAATACATTAGGAAATGTATACATGGGTCATTTGTGACGTGTACAAGTCAACCCTGCCTCAATCCGAGGCGCGGTGTGGCCGACACCACTCAAAGTGTCTAACTTTTCTTTGAAATGGACAACAGTTTAAGTAAAAACAACAACTGACATACGGAAAACCGACCAAACCCATTTGGATTCTATTGAAACTGTAGGAAAATGATCCATGTGTCATTTTTGACTTTTACGAGTCAACCCCGCCACAATCCGAGGCGCGGTGTGGCCAACACCACTCAAAGTGTCTAACTTTTCTTTGAAATGGACAACAGTTTAAGTAAAAACAACAACTAACATACGGAAAACCGACCAAAGGCATTCAGATTCTGTTGAAACTTTAGGAAAACGATCCATGCATCATATGTGACATGTACGAGTCAATACTGCCTCAATCCTAGGGCCATTGTGGCCGGCACCACCCAAAGTGTGTCACTTTTCTTTGAAATGGACAACAGTTTAATTTAGAAAAACAACTGCCATACAGAAAACGGACCAAAGGCATTCAGATACTGTTGATACTTAAGGACATGTATAAATGGGTCATTTGTGAAGTGTAGGAGTCAACCCCTCCTCAATCCGAGGGCCGGTGTGGCCGGTACCACTAAAAATGTCTTTCTTTTGTTTAAAATGGATGCGCTTTTAAGTAAAAAAAACCACATACGAGAAACCGACCAAACGCATTCGGATTCTGTTGAAAATTTAGGACAACGATACATGTGTAATTTTTGACGTTTAGGAATCAACCCCGCCTCAATCCGAGGTGATGTGTGTGCGGCACCACTCAAAGTTTCTAACTATTTTTTGAAATGGACAACAGTTTAAGTAAAAACAACAACTGACATACGGAAAACGGACCAAACACATTCAGATACTGTTGATACTTTAGTACAAGGATTTATGGGTCATTTGTGACATGTACGAGTCAACCCTGCCTCAATCCAAGGCATGGTGTGGTCGGTATCACTCAAAGTGTATTTCTTTTGTTTAAAATGGATACGCTTTTATGTGAAAACAACCGGCATACGGGAAACCAACCAAACGGTTTTAAACCGTTGGTATAGCCTACTTTTCTAGTAGTGACTTGCCTTGAGAGTGAATTTTCATTATTGTAAAGTTTTGGGTATTTACAAAAATGTCACCACCCATGCGTACAACGGACTATCACATCCATGAAACGATGCATTTTTTTCACTATTGCCGTCATGGATGATTTTAGTTTATATTTGATGAGTATATATGATATATATAATTAATATATATCATTAATATGGTTATTTTTAGATAACACAAAAATAACGACGGTTACAAGGTAATCCATCGATATCGGTAAATAACACAAAACTAGTTCATCATTGTTTTCATCTTCAAAAAACGCAACTAAAACTCCCATGTAATGAAATTATAACATTTTAGGTCTTTATAAAACATCAATTATAGTACCTTTAATGATTTGAAAATGACGATCTTTGGGATAAAAAGGAAGATCAACACCACTTTTACGAACCTAGTTTAAAACGGTCATGATTATTAACACCCGATGTTGAAAAGAGATTATAACAATCAAATAATGAAGATAATTGTTATTAATGAAGAGTATAAATTGAAATGTATATGAATAAGTTTCTGAAATAGGTAATTAAGATGTTTTCTTTATGATATATGAGGTTAATGCACTTTTGTTGAAATCAAGGTTAAAGGTAAGGGACTTGGTAACTCAAACTCCTTTCTTTGAGTTATAAAATTTCTTATTGAACTTCAATTTTCCAAGACTTCCCATTTTGAATGATGTTCTCTCATTATTTCTATTTAGCCCAATGTTGTATTTATTGTCAATGGTGTGTCAATACGTGTTTGGTGAGTTTGGATGAAGTGGTGATATTTGGAAAATTGTTATGGATTCACTTGATGACATTGAATGTCATGCTCGAGCAATTTTCCATGTCAAGTTTGATGATTATTAAGTTGTTCTTAAATTTCAAAGACACATGTCAAGGACGACACATTTTTTGCAACAGGTTAAAGAAGAATGAAGACCATGCAAAAGGAAAGTATTTTCATAATGAGTTAAAGGAATCAATACAAAATAAATAATATTTATATTTTTCATGGTGGTGAATATGGCTTGTTATTATATTTGCCGATTCCTTTATTGAAGTTTTATAAAAAAACATGGCCAACCATGTAGCTATATGGACCAACTCAACCCCACACATATGGGAGGAGACCTCAACCATGTGGGGGAGCCAGTCTATGCAGCGCGCATGGTGACAAAGATGAGTGGCCCGTGTATAGTCCCACAAGAGTGTGTGCTCGTGTGAGCACACATGTAGATGGGTAGGCTGGGCCGGTGGGCATGCACAGGTGGGCGCAGCCGCGTGAGGCTCATGTTTGAGTTTGTGTATGCAGGTGTTGATCCCTTGATGCCAACTTGAACCAGTAGTAGTAAGGAATAATTTATTAAGAAGCTCCCAACCCGCTTTGCGGTTGATGTGGGATGCGGCGTACTGTTCATCCACCCTTAAAATGTACGGAGAGAATGAGAGCTGCCTGATTCAGCTGATTTGCGTCGTTCGTTCATCGTCTTCAACCTTAGACCATCGCGGATTATACATTCAAGCTCGAGACAATCAACATCGACATTATAGTGTGCAATAGTTAATGTCCTTCCATTCCCTACGATCATACTAACGAACGAAGAGAAGCTCGATCGAACCAAAGATGTGCATGAAACTTCGTCTTGCATGCATGCTGATTACTCAAAGAATCACGACGATCACGAGAAGCAATCACATGAATCTGTTGCGTGATGTTCTATGGATTACGCAACATAAGGGTGACAATCATCAATCCCCCATGAGAATAAATAACGCCACATGAATACCTACTAATAATCATCTTGACATCGCGAGAAACCATCCCGTGAACAACTGACAATCAACAGAGGTGCCACATGATCAATGAAGTGATCATGTGAAGCGATCACATGATTGTGTGATCATTACATCATCGTATAAAGAAGCCAAGATCTTCAATATTCATTGAGATACTAAGATCTTCAAGAGTTTGAAATCTTCCTTGGCTTGCTGGTTTTATAGGACGCAGAACTTTTATCGGAGATAGGTGGTGGAAATCTACCTATATAAATAGAGGCAGGGTGCGAGGGTGGACGTGGTTCAAGAATTTAAAAGTTCCCTCGTTTCTTCTTGAAACAGAGCATGTGTGTGACTTGATCATGAAAAGAATAGAAGGAGTTCACATGATTCATTCACGTGAAGGAGAAGAGTTTGCATGATCTAATCATGTGAAGGAGATCTCATGAAGCACATTTAACTTACACAAAGGCATTTAATAAGGAACCTATGGGAACACCTCTTATCACACGAAGGATCCCGCAAACAACCTTTGTCACATGAAGGTAGGAGAGGTTCGTGCGATCATTCACGCGAAGCCCATACACGAAGGAGGAGATCTCATGCACACTGTCTGTCATCCTGACATACAATGCATTGCACAAAGAACCTTGGAGGAACCCGCAAACAATCCTTGGTCACGCGAAGCTGGCTTATGATAAGAGAATTAGTTGCACAGTGTGGATGTGTCCATGACCATACATACTTGGAGTAACCACATGCATGTTCTCATGCACATGACGATGTGTGGAATAGTGAATAAGGATTGAGTAACTCAAATCAATGAGATAACACATAAAATGATAATATAAATAAATGAATGTGCTAGGGTTTACAATTTGCAGCATGCAATACATCATGCATGCATGATAAACATTTGTTGAGATTGTGTTGAGAAATAAATAAAGAAGATAATCAAGATTATGCAAGATTATTCTTGCATAAAATATTGAATAATTTGTGTGCACCTCTTGCACACATCTAATCGAGGCTGAGACTTCAGCTGAAGGAGGAATAGCCCGAGCATAGTTGCACTGAGGCAACTGATCATACATAGGTGAACATATATACTTGATCAAGACCAACAAGCTGCAAAGGCTCTTGAAGTGTACATGAGAAAGTCAGATTAAACAAGATCACGGAGGAAGATTAACAGATCATCCTGCAGTGGATCAAGCCTTAAAGAAAGGGGGAAGTCTCTCAGTTGGAGCTGGGAGCAGGAGAAGTCTCTTGTGTGATTCAGGAGTAGAAGACTCTAATGTGGATTCTAGAGCAGGCTAGTGTGGATTCTGGTAACATTGTGGGATGCGGTATAAAGAACCTCCTATAAGGATTCAGGAGAGATACAATGTGACTTTGTATCGACCATTGTAATTGATAATAATATTATAGTGGAGAAACCATGTTCAGGAGAATAACCAACAGGACAAGGAGTATGTCTTTGTAACAAACCTTATAAATCCTTGTGTTATGTGCCACTGTATTTATAACATTATTCTAGGTAAGGATGAGAGACACAAGAAGAGTGGATCGAGTCTTTAACCAGCTACAAAGGTTTAATCAAAATGTAAAAATTTTTAAAAAGAAAAAGGGATCACTGATTCACCCCCTCCACCTCTTAGTGATCTCACATTGATCAGGGATCTTCAATTGGTATCAGAGCTAAGGTCGCCCATGAAAGATTCAACAAACTACTGAGGAAAAATAACATGAATTCAGTAAATAGTAGGGGTGTTCCTATTTTAAATGGTGATAACTATAATGGATGGATAAATAAGATGATACTGTATCTCTTATCACTTGGGATAAAAGTGAGAGATGCCACTATAGTGAGATTTTCACCCTACATTGAGAATGCTTCTATGACTTTTGAAGATAAAAGGAACTTGGATATGGATGGTAAGGCTCAAAATAAAATCTCGATAGCCTTATCAGAAAAGATATACACTAAAGGGATGGGTCTCCAAACCATCAATGTAACGACCCAAAATTTTGAATAAATCTTGTTTCCGAATTTTGTGTGTTATTTTTTTTATACTCAACAAAACTGTTTCATTGGATAACATGAGTATAATTAAAATGAGACTGTTGGGTTTTTGACTGTTATATGACCATTGGTCAATATGACCACTGGAAACTAAACATTTCGATATTTGTTTCTAAATACAAGTGATCTTGGTTAATTAATATAGAAAGAAGATTGGATGGCCTCACCCAGTAGTCTTGGACCGATCGAAGCCCATCTAACAGAACTTGGGAAGGAGGTAGCACCACTGGGCTTTGCTCTGGACCAAACCCAAGCCGAACTTCATCGTGTGAAGCTAGAACGGAATCACCTTCGCGAGAAGTTCAAACTGATAGAAATTACTACTCGTGCAATGTTGGCCGATCCTCCCTCGGATTCTCTCACCTTAGCACACCTTACACTTAGGTCCTATGCTGGTGTGATAAGGGGCTATGTAAGAAGACCGTAACTGCCTTGTGTAATCCTTTGTTTTAAATAAAAATTTTGATTTCTTCTTATGATGAAGTTTATGAATTTTTAAATGTCTGGATAAATATAGTATGCATATTTTTGGTGAATTTTAGAGAAAGGATATTTTAAAAATGTTTATGTAAACCTTAAATAATCAAAAAATGTGTAATGATTTTCAAAAAATGGTATTCTACAAATATGTCCAGTACAAAATTTAGAGTCTAATAAGATCAAATTGATTTTTGATGAATAGTAAATTATGAATAGTGATTTTATACTTAGGATTAGTAATGTGACTAGATGTATTAGTAATCTCACTTAAATAGAGCATTAATATAATCTAGGCACATTGATTAAGTAATGTGATTCAATAAAATGGTTAAATAACGGTTTCATAAATTATTAGTCAAGTTTTAGTTTTTTCGGGTGAATAGTGTTTTTTTAATTAAAAATTTAATTATAAATATTTAGAAAATTATTTTTATAAAATGGATTTCATTTTTGAACTCAGAGCATCGATATTATTTTAAGGTAATTTTTGGGGATTTTTCTGAAAAAAATGAATTTTCGGTGAATAGTGTATTTATTTAAAAATTAAATTAAAAATATTTAGAAAATTATTTTTATAAAATGGAGTTCATTTTTGAAATCAGAGCATCAATATTTGGTTAAGGTGAAATTTTGGGATTTTTATGAGAAAGTTGAATTTTCGATGAATAGTGAAAATACAGTTTTTTAAGTTACGGGTGTTTAATGACATCATTAAATGATGTATTAAGTATGTAATCAATATGGTCGACTTATGAATAGTAAAATAAGGTATTAGGTGTCCCAAGTGGCCAATACCGTGGGCAAATACCATGGGCAAGCCCATGGTTTTTCCAAAATCACTAATGAGGTGTCCCTTGGCCATTAATGCCTTGTCCCCTCACTTTCCCTATAAATACCAAGCCATCCTCTCATCCATTCGACTCCAAAATCATCCTCAACAAAGTTTTGGTCTCCTTACCTCCCAAGGAGTTTTCCCAAGGTGCCCCCAATCCCTCAAGGTCCCAACCTTTGAGTTTTAAGAGTTACGTTTAATTTAAGGGATCCGACCTCTCTCTTTCTTTTCAAGTAATCTCTTTTATGACATTTCTTTTATGCTCCATGTTCTTATATTGGAGGATGTTATTTTATATTCATCTTACTGCCCTTTTTCATGTTCATATGATGAGAGACCCCCTCTTGCTCTCATCAATTCTTTTTAAGAATGTTTAAGTGGCGTCGTTAGGCTGTCGAAACCGTTGGTATAGATGGTTTTATAGACACTTTTACCAACGGTTGTAATGAACCGTTGGTATAGAGGAGTTTTTACCAACGGTTCAATGAGAACCGTTGGTAAAAGTTGGATTTCGGTGACCTTTTACCAACGGTTCTCATTGAACCGTTGGTAAAGGTTTGGGCTGAATGTATATACCAACGATTTTTAAAAACCGTTGGTAAAATTTTTCCCCAAATTGGCAGTAGCCCGTCCTCTCCCCCATTCGTGATCCAGAGCCCTAAACGGGAGCTATCGGCGATTTTGGAGGTGCTTCTGGTTCTCTTCCTCCATCCCATCCAAGGTGAGTTATTTTCTTTAACTTTCAGTTTTTATTTTCGATTTTGATGTGTATACGTTTCTCTTTAGGATGAGACCAATTTCTATTCTCATATTCCCACCCAATTTATGTTCCAGCCCTATTTATGTTTCGGTTCTTTATTAAATTCCATGCATATTCCAGCCCATATAGATTTCATTAGACGGTTGTCTAATTTTTTGATGTGCCTTTCATGTTTCATTACCAAGAAATTTTTATTATATGTTATAAAATTCAATCACATGTTTAGTTTTAACATTCATAGTTACTTTATTATCTTGTGTCAATAATTTATATTAATAATATTTTCATATATTCCATCGTTGAGTGTTTTTACTTGTGTAATAGAATTCCAAGCTCTTGTTACTTCATAGTGATTATTTAGATTTCAAAGTGTTTTATTTTTCATGTTAAATTTATTAAAAAGTTTTGGGGACTAATTAAAGTTATTAGATTCCAATTTCCAATTTCCATGTTTCTATGCTTCTTCTAAAGAGGTATTCACATATATACCAAAATGTTCTATTTTAAATTCTAGGATTCACATACATGAGACCCACCTTCCTTTTCTGTGGGTTTTAAAGTGACATAAAGATCATGTCTTTAAAGCAGTTTTAAAACGTTATGATTATGAAATGAAACCCAATTCATTTATTCTATATGGGTTTTTTATGAAATGATTGATGATGATATATGTGGATCACATGATAACAAAGGAAAATTTAAGGGTGTGGCCTGATAGCACTCCAATGCATTGGGTAATGATGTAACCACTAGATAGTACAATTTTCACGATATCTTGGTGAATAACCTTGGTAATTTTCAAATGAAACATTGGGGATGGACCTTGGTGATATGTTCATGATTGTCTATGTTAAATGATTTAGCCACATCTTAAAGTTATGAAAAATGTTATTTTTATTATGATATGCCACATGATTTCTTTCTCATTCCTTAAAGTTCTTTTTCATGACATTGTTGAAGTATCTCAAGTTCACATGTTAAATGTTCCTCTTGTTTCCCTTACTGGGCCTTCTGCTCACCCTTTCTTTTGATGTATATCCCCAGGTTATGAGATGCTGTAATGAACCTAGGATGAACATAAGGAGAAACCTTTCAAGTGTTTAAGAAGATTTTTTTTGTTTCATGTATTAAGTTCCTGGTTTCCAAGACACTAAACCTTAAAGATCCTCAGTTTTGTATAATGTAATGAATGTTTATGTGATAAAAAGGTGGGATGCTATAATCAAGGATATTTGGGATAAACTAAGAAGTAGTCATGAAGGCAATCTTAAAGTCAAAGAAGCTAAGTTGCAAAAATGGAGAAGCAGATTTGAAGATATCAAAATAGGCGATGATGAAAGTGTTGATGAATACTTTACAAGAGCAAATGAGATTGTTAGTAGCATCAGAGGTTTTGGTGAGAAGTTGGATGAATCAACCATTGTGAAGAAGATGATGAAAAACTTTCCAGATAGATTTGATCTAAAGGTTTCTGCACCAGGAGGCCAAAAATATCTATCACTGGATGAATTTCATAATATTCTCATAGCATATGAAATGAGAAAACACAAGTTTTTAAGAAGAAGGAAAAAATGAGATAGCCTTTAAATCCATGAGAATAGGTAAAGTTAGAGTTTAAGAAGAACCAAAATCAAGTGATTTTGAGGATGAGAAAGATGAAGAGGATTATAATCAAACGAGGGCCTTTTTTACAAGAATGTGTAACAGAGGTTGAAGAGAAAAAGGAAAGAAGCCATTAAAGTGCTTCAATTGTCATGGGTTTGGAAATTTTTCATATGAATATCCAAAGAAGAAAGCCAATTTCACCGAGTCTGATGAAGAATAAGACTACTTCAAGAGAAAATCTAAGAAATACAAAAAGGGTGACTATGATAGGAAGAAGAATAAGTACTTAAAGAAAAATAGAAGAAATTTAATGAGCAGTGAAATGGATGAATCTTCATCATCAAATAGTGGAAGTGAAGATGAATGACCTTCTAGAAATTGGGCGTGCTTTATGGGAAAATCCAAAAATAGCTAAAGACACATTTGAAGGTGCAAAAGGTAAATAAAGAACTGAGCTAGAATGGTACTTAAAATATAATTTAGAAGCTACTCTTGAGAATAAAACAAATCTCAAGAAGGATAAAAGAAATATGATAAAGGATAATGAAGAACATGTTGAGAAAGAAGAGACACATCTTAATAATATAAGGGAATATGTGAAGACATTAGTTGAGCTAGAAAGGAAACAAAAATATTCTGAAGAAAATTCACCTGGATGAGAATAACTCAAAAATAATGAAACTGCATTCATTGAAAAGAAAAAAAATAGGTTGAAGATAGATGAACATGAAAATATGGCGAATGATTTTGAATAAATACTTGATGAGAAAGAGGTAGAATTATCTAAGACACAATATATATGCCTTTCAACTCAAAGTGAGTTAAAGAAGATGAAGGAATACTTCACCAAAGATGTCGAGCTTAAGATTGAATATTCTTAAGTTGCTGAGAAGGGTCCACAGAAAAGGGTTTTTTCTATACCTAATGAATCTCAATGTATATTTGTTATTTATGACAATGCAGACCTGAGAGACAAGACTGGATCTGTCTGGACAAAAAGAACAAATGAGAAAATATCTTCCAAAAAGGTAGGGTGGACTAATTCGACCAGAAGGTTTCCTCATAAGCAGAAATACCCACAATATGTGAAAAGACAACAAAAACAATCTTTAGAGCAGATCAATTATTAGTCTGTAAGATCAAGTTTTAGAGGCTAATACTAGTGTTGTGGAGTGTTTGATCATAAAGATTACTCATGCTAGTATAATATGTCACTATTAGAAATGATGCATGAATTAAGGGGGAACGATGCTAAATATATGAGATCAGATTATCAGAAAGAGAGGCCCATGATCAAGACATAATATAATCTGTCAACATAGAACCAATATGAATCCTTGAATGAAATTTTTGGTAGATGGTGTCAAGAAGGTCACAAAGATGAGAAATGTAGAGTTAGCACACTAAGTGAGATTCCTCACAATGTTAATGTGAAAAGAAGTCATATTGTGAAGAAAACTATAATCACCAGTGAATTATGTGAGAAGCTCAAATAATATGAGAACATTAAGAAATAATGTTTAGTTATTTGACCTGAACAACTAGGCAAGGATAAATAAATAGAGAAAGGTCAGAAACTTGCTAAGGAAAAAGGAAAAAGTGGTGATAATTGGGGAAGTTAGAGTTGATGAGAAGTTATCTACAAATGATGACTTGAAGATTTTGAAGTGTGAAAGGTGTGAACAAAATAGGCATGACACAAAACATTGTATGACAATTCTACCACCCCAAGAAGAAAACATGAAGAAGACGCGGCAAGCTCAAAGCAATGCTTCTAGTACTGGATAGGACGTGGCGTCCACATAGGAAGAATCAACTGATGAGTAAAAATTAATCAGACACTAAAAAAGAAATGAGACACATATCATGTTGAATCTATGATAAATAAGAAGTACAGAATGAGAGGAAGCTCTTAGTGTGAATGTTATTTATAATAAACAAAGAGGTCACTACTTATCCCCTTATATATGAATTATTTTGTACTAACATGTAGGGAATTGAAGGATATGGATGCATCCCTTGTGGGGGAGTGGTGAGATAAAGCCGTCAAATCTTTACAATAGAGTGAATGTGGAACTTTTGAATAGATTTATAAAATTATAGGTTTAGTTATGCCAATCATACTATCATGATTAATTATTAATTGTATTAATCATATCAAATAAGGGGGAGATATTGGTTGATAACAAGATGAGAGAAAGGGGGAGCTATATCTTTTTCACTTGAACTTTATGATGTGTTTGTTGAAGTGTGTGTAGTACTTAGCATTTAATTGATAAATTTGATTATTTCAAACCCCTAAAAGAACAATTGAAAATTTATGAGCATGATTTCACATGAATGATTGTTTATGGAAAACTTATAAATCTTTGGTTATATCTCTCTTGTTTTCTACACAAGGTTAGTCCAAGTTAACTTAGAGTTGATTAACTAAAGTATCTCTACTAAGAGAACCATATGATATCATCCCTCTATCAGAAGTGCTCAAGAAATACTCTTCAAAGGGAGGATAACATGTTTTTGAGAAGACCCCACTTATCATTTTCATTTTATTATCATTAAGGGGGACATGGTTTGCACCATGTCTTGACTTGAATGATATGTGTTGATATTGGAAAAAAAATTCTAAGGGGGAGATTGTTGAGCCTAGTTTTTTATTTGTTGTCAATGATGTGTCAATATGTGTTTGGTGATTTTGGATGAAGTGGTGATGCTTGTAAAATTGTTATGGATTCCATTGATGGAATTGGATGTTATGCTCAAGCAATTTTACATGTTAAGTGTGATGATTGTTAATCTTTTCTTAAATTTCAAATACATATGTCAAGGATGACACATTTATTACAACCTGTTAAATAAGATTAAAGACCATGGAAAAATAAAGTATTTACATAATGAGTTAAATGAATCCATGCAAAGTAAATAATATTTATCTTTTTCATGGTGGTGAATATGGCTTGTTATTATATTAGCTAACTCCCTTATTGAAGTTTTACCAAAAAAATATGGCTAACCACGAATCCATGTGAACTAACTCAACCCCACACATATGGGAGGAGACCTCAACCACATGGGGGAGAAAATCCACACAGCCCACATGGTGGAAGTGGTGAGTGGGCTGTGTATAGGTCCACAGGAGTGCATGCCCATGTGAGTGTGCATGCAGATCGGTTGGCTGGGCATGCATAGGTAGGCACAACTGCATGAGGATCGTGTGTGAGTTTGTGTATGCGGGTGTTGATCCCCTGCCGCCAGCTCGAACCAGTAGTAACACACAATAATTTATTAAGAAGCACCCAATTAGCTACGTGGTCGATGTGGGATATGGGATGCAGCATACTGTTCATCCTCCCTTAAAACATACAAATAGAATGTGATCCGTCCAATCCGAATGATCTGTGCTATCTATTCGTCGCCTTCAACCTTCAACTGTCGAGTATTTTATGCATGAGCTCGAGACAATCATTGTCGCCATTCTAGTGTGTGATAGTTAAGGTATATTCATTCCCTAAGATCATAATGATGAATGAAGATAAGCTCGATCAAACCAAAGATATGAACATGAAACTTCATCTTGCATGCATGGTGTTTACTTGAAGAACTGCGATGATCACGAGAAGATATTGCATGAAGTCATATTGTGATGTTCTATGGATCATGCGATAGAAGGGAGACAATCATCAATCGATCGTGAGAATAAACACCACCACATGAAGACCTACTGATAATAATCTAGGCATAATGAGAAACTATTACATGAACAACTAACTATTAATAGAGGCATCACATGATCAATGAAGTGATCATGTGAAGTGATCATGCTATCACGTGATCATTCCAACATCGTATAAAGAATGTAAATGCTTTGAAAATCATTGAGATCTTGAGATCTTCAGGATTTTGAAATCATCCTTGGATCTCTGGTTTTATAGGATATAATACTTTTATCCGAGATAAGTTGTGGAAATATACCTATATAAATAGAGGTAGGGCGCAAGGGTGGCTATGGTCCTGGACTTCAAAAGAGTTATCGTTTCTCCCTAAAACAGAGCATGTGTGTGAATTGATCACACAAAGAATATAAGGAGCTCACATGTTTCATTCATGTGAAGGAGAATAATTTGCGTGATCCAATCATGCGAAGGAGATATCATGAAGCACCTTTAGCTTATGTGAATAAATTTAATAAGAAACCCGTGAGCATACCTCTTGACACATGAAGGATCCCGCGAACAACACTTGTCATGTGAAGGAAAGCAGGAGAGGTTCATGTGATCATTCATGCGAAGTCCATACGTAAAGGAGATATTGCACACACTATTTATCATCATGACATACAGTACATTATGCGATGAACCTTGGAGGAACCCATGGTCAATCCTTGGTCATGTGAAGCTCTTACAAAAATCTAGATTATGCGAAGAGAACTAGTTGCACAATGTAGATGTGTGCATGACTGTACATACTTGGAGTAACCACATGCATGTTCTCATGCACATGAAAACATATGGAATAATGAATAAGGATTGAGTGACTCAAACCAGTGAGATAGAACATAAAATAATAATATAAATAAATGAATGCTCCAGGGATTACAATTTTCACTTTGCAATACATCATGCCTACATGAAGAGAATTTGCTGAGACTATGCTGATAATTAAAGAAAGAAGATAATCGAGATTGTGCAAGATTATTATTTCATAAAATATTGAAGAATTTGTGCGCACCTCTCGCACACATCTAATTGAGGTCGAAACTTCAGCTGAAGGAGGAATAACCCGAGTAGAGTTGTACTGAGGAAACTGTTCATACATAGGTAAACCTATATACTTGAGCAAGACCATCAAGCTACAAAGGCTCTTGAAGTGCACACGAGCAAGTCAGATTTAGTAATCTCAGGGAGGAAGATCAAAAGATCATCCTACAGTGGATCAATCCTTGAAGAAAGGAGGAAGTCTCTCAGTTGGAGCCGAGAGCTGGAGAAGTCTCTTGTGTGATTCATGAGCAGAAGACTCCGGTGTGGATTTTAGAGCAGGTGAGTATGTATTCTAGTAACTATAACACCCCAAGATTTTGGTATGTTACTTATTAAATAATTTAAATTCATTATAAATAATATTATGCATGAAACACCAAGTCTCTGCAAAACAAAACATTTTTATAGGAGATAATTATAACCTAGCCGTTAAACTTAACTTTTCCACTTCTATGATTTGAATTTTGAAAAATGGACATACACAGTTGCGTTCGGTAAGATATTTAGAGTCCTATAGGATCAATATATTTTTGGTGAATAGTAACTTACCCTTATGAATAGTAATTCTACCCTTATGAATACTAATATGACCCTTATGAATAGTAACCTCACCCATGAAAGTATAAATAAAATTTAGGCATCTTATAAATGAAAGTGAGTATTTTAAAAATTAATAATTAAGTGTTGGTATTTTTGTGAGAAATAAATATTTAATTACAATTTTATAATTAATAAATTTATTTAAAATAAAATTCATTTTCATAAAATGAATTTCTAAATCAATATTTTTCTATCCTATGATTTTAGGATAATCTAATGAGACCTTAGATAAATTTTTTAGGGTGTTATAAAATCAGTTATAAATTTAAAATCTTTATTTTTCAAGTAAATAATGATTTTAATTAAAAATTATTTTTCTCATATTTAGAAATTTATTTTCATATAATAGAGTTCATTTTTGGATTCTATATGTCAAAAAATGGTTAGGGTGAATTTTTGGGATTTTTCTGAAATACTTGGATTTTTGGTGAATAGTAAAATACGATAATTTACGATATAATGCATTATAAGATAAATACACTATTTCTTGAATCATGACTGATGTAAGCAACCATTAGTTCGAAATCACATGAACTTGTTACTATTTTTGTTCACAAGAATCAATATTGTTTCTTATCTTGAGAAAAATAATAAAATAATGAATAAAATATCGAGAAATCACTCATCTCCTCCACTATAAAAACCACCCCACTCCCCTCTTCTCCTCACTCCACTATGCCTTGAATATTCTAAAATATCTACCCAACTACTCTTTCCTAGTCCCTACCCACGTCCAGGAGCCCTTGGTCTTTCCAAAAGACCCAAACCCTTTCCCTTAAGGAGGTTCTCATGGAGGTTATTTCAAGGGGTAAATCCTCTTCCTTTTTCATTTAATTTCATTTCAATTTATCTTCTTTTCTTATTATCTTCTAATATCATCTGTCCAATTGATCATGATAAATCCAATATTATCTATATAATGGAATTATTTCATGTTAATGTGATAACCATTATCAATCTCCTTACTCTCCCTCTTTTATTTTATAAACAAAATCATCGTCTGGGAGGTGTCAATTTACAACCTTCATGGATGATGAAGTTTCGTTCTTCAAATTATTGTTCAAATATATTCATGAAACCATTATAATGGTTTATACATGTTGTAAAATTTATAATATAGCATTTTTTTATGTTCTATTCATAACAAATTTACATAATACTAGACGATAAAACAAAATGAGTTTGTTATGATCAATAACCACCGTAATAATCTAAACGATTATCACTAAATGACTTATCTAATGATTCATCCTCATACCATGTATCCAAATGATATACATAAACATTTCAACTTCTATATGTTCATTAATAATTTATAAATCCAATTTTGGAGAATTATATACATTTCACATGAACTTCTATTCTTATACACAAGTATGCCAATCGTGAAAACCAAGGAAACAAATGCTCTCGAGTGATAAATTTGTATCTTATAACTCATCCAAAAGGCCATAAATGAACTTAAATAAAATTATAATAAATAAAATACATGTAGAGAAGGTTCTGAATTAATTAATTAATGGATTTAATATGATTATTCAGGACATTAAGATCAAGTGAAGAACACATTCGGGCATAAGGTAAGGGGTTTCTCATCTCTTTTTTATTTTCATGAGATTTTTATTATTTTCCACTTATTTATTGTATGTGGTGTATGTATGTTTCCATTTTATATATCATGATTATATTTATATTCATGGTATTCAATGATTAATTTGATGATTAGTAATTTTTGGTCATGCAATTATATTGATTGCAATGTGGTAAGGGACTTTATCTAAATTTCTATTTCTTTGAGACTTACTTGGTATTGTGTACCTAATAATTTTTATGTGGGGTATCTAATGCACCTTTGAGATATTTTTTCATTTGAAATTAAATTCCTATTAAATATCCATATTCTTGTATAACGGATATGATTATTGTCTTAGCTGTATACCCTTTTACATACGGTGTTTATTTTGAATATTGTTTTAACTGTGGAAATATTGATGGATCTGTATCTTATGCTCAATATAGAAATTGATAAGGCATATTGTTCAGAATTAAAACTCTGTATAAGAATGGTTTGGACTTACAGTGATGGGAGAGACCCTCTATAGCCCCTCGATGCATCAGTAGGTCTCATGAGACAAAATAGTTGGCTAAAAACCCTTTGAGTTTGTTCTCAAAACATAATCAGACGGGTTTCTACCCATAGATTTAAACTGTTTCGACGGTATGATGGTTCATGTTCCAGATACATGAATTCCAAATAATAAGCATTCTTTTTATTCACAATTCAATTATTACTTTCCATGAGTTTTTTTCATTATGAAAAAAATCTATGGATGCATTTTCATTATCAATTTATTGATGGAGTGTTTTTAAAATATTCACCATGACATATTGATTATGTCTAATTGATTATGATTCATTTATTATTGTTTCATGATTACACTATATGTAACCCTTACTGATCATTTTAGATCACCCCTTTCATTTGTTTTCCTTCCCCAGGTTATGAAGAAGAGATCATTTTTTTGAGTTTTCAAGGATACAGTTTATTAGAAACCTTGGGAACCAAAATTAGAAAACTTAGATTAGGGAGTACAACCCTAAAATATAAATTGAGGTTAAGTATAGAAGAACATACTAGAATTTTGGTAAGGTAGAGATTATGTGGGTATTCCTAGTAATACATCCCTATCTGGATACTACAAGTGGATGTGGTTCTGGCACATATGTACCTAGGAGTAAAAACTCTGACAAGGTGTTCCGGGCTTAACTCGGGGTAGCCTGGTACACGACAACGGGCCTTAATGCGCACCTGGTTTGACACTCCTGTGGAATATGCTTAGGACATTTCACATTTTCTTTACATACCATTATGAAGGATTTAAAATTAAATAGAAATCATGTATATGATTATGAGATTAGTTGTACATAAATTTTCAGATTATGTTAAGGGTTTTTCTAGTTCAAAATTATGCATTATGATTTATAACCTAATTTAGTGTACGCCATTGCTTAGTGATGGCGCTTAATTGAAGAAAGGGGATCAATACTCGTAGAAAATGTAGAGATTTTCCCACTAGTCAAGTCAGCATAATTAGTGTTGGAGTTGAGTAGATCATGACCATATTAGGTTAACTTACTCAGGATGTGACAAATAACCATGATACACCTATATTGGATCGTTTCATGTGACAGAAGCCCCCATATTTTAGTGGGACTACTAATATAGTGGTATCTGAGCAGTGGATCAAGTACCTTCAAAATATATTTCTGGCATTATGATGCACTGAAAATAAAAAGGTAGTATTGGCAGTATATTGTCTCAAGGGTGATGCTAATCAATGGCAGTCCTTGATCCAGAATACCACAGAGGAAGATGAAATAAAAGATACGGAATAGAGAACTTTTAAGGAATTATTCTTCCACAAATATTTCCCTCATGAGCAACAGACTGAAATGAAGAGAAAATTTATTAGCTTGAAACAAAGGGAAGAAGAAAGTTTTATAGAGTATGAGGCTACTTTCACAAGACTATCCAGGTATGCTATAGATTACATACATGATTCAGAATACAAGATTGATCAATTCATTGAAGGTCTTAAGCCAAGTCTTAAAAGGGAAATGACTTCTCAAACATTTTCATCATATGATGAAATAGTATTAAGTGCCATCAAAATAGAGAAATAATTTTTTAGATCAAATTTGTTCAAGTGAAATCAAGAGAAGAAGATTTCTTCTATTAATCATGGAAAAGGTGAATCTCCAAAGAAGAATAAGGGAACGAAACAATTCCCATTATGTAAGAACTATGGAAATAACCATCTAGGAAAATGATTGAAAATAATGGGAGTTTGTTATAAGTGTGGATAAAAGGGTAACTGATCTAATTAATACAAGGGGAAGAAGAAAATCAATGATGTTGAATACTATAATTATGGGGAGATGGGATACTATAAAAATTATTGTCCTAAACTTCAAGTAAAATTGCCTTAGAAAAGGCCATGGAGAAAGGGAAGGCTTATGAAATCACAACTGTGGAGGTTGAAGTTCCTAATGATGTGGTGGTAAGTAATTTAATCATTTACTTGAATTTATCCAATGCTTTATTTTATTCTGGATCATCGCATTCTTTTATATCTTCCCAGTTTACCAAGAAAATTAGACATTTCCAATTTGATTTAATAAAGTAGTTGTCAGTCAAAACTCTGAAGGGAAGTATCTTTGCAACAAAGATATACCAGTCATTCCCCTTTGTGACACATAAACATACTTTAGTGGCTGACCTTATCATCACACCTATGATTGAATTTTACATAATTCTCGATATGAATTGGCTTTCAAATTATGATGTGAAAATCTATTTCAAGAATAAGGAAGTTACAATTTTTGAGAATGATGTATAATCCCTTATCTTTAGAGCATAAACATCATCATATGGATCTTATCCAGATCCACCTTCAGTAGCTCTTCTAAATGAAATTGTTGGGGTGGAATAGAAAACATCATCTATGGATATTCAAATTGAAGATGTACCTATTGTGCAATAATACATTGATGTATTTCCAGAGGATTTACTTGGAAATCCTTAAGATCGGGAAGTTGAGTTCTCTATTGATTTAATTCCTAGTGTAAGACCTATATCAAAGACTCCCAATAGAATGTCCACTATGGAATTAGTAGAGATAAAGAAACAACTAGAGGAATTAAGTGACAAGGGATTTATTCACCCCGGTGTTTCTACACGGGGAGCCCATATTCTCTTTGTCAAGAAGAAAGATAGATCCATGAGGCTGCGCATTGATTATAGAGAAATCAATGCTATTACAATAAAGAACAAGTATCCTATACCTTTCATTGATGATTTATTTGATCAACTTCATAGAGATCAATATTTTTTGAAGACTGACCTTCGGTCTAGATATCATCAGTTTTGTGTGATAAAAGAAGATATTCCAAAGACAACATTTCAAACTAGGTATGGGAATTACGAGTTTACAGTAATTCCATTTGGACTGAATAATGCACCCTATGTTTTCATGGACCTAATGAATAGAGTTTTCAAGGAATATCTTGATGATTTTTTGTGGTATTTATTGATGACATATTGACATATTTCAAAAGCTATGAGGATTATGAGAACCACTTGTGGGTTGTTCTAGAGACTCTTATAAGAAAAGAGTTATATGTGAAGTTTAGTAAATGCGAATTCTGGATTCAAGTAGTCTCTTTTCTTGTCCATATTGTCTCTAAGAATGGAATCTCGGTTGATCCTGTGAAGAAAAAGGAAATCCAAGAATGGCCTACTCCAACGAACTAATCGAGGTACGTAGTTTTATTGGATTAATAGGTTACTATCGGTGTTTCATATATAATTTTACTCGATTGCCTAACCCACTAACCAAGCTCACACGTAAAAGGGTTAAATTAATATGGAAAAAATAATGTACATAACATTTTGAAAAATTGAAAATAAGATTGGTCAATGCTACAATATTGACTCTTCCATCTGGAAATGATGGGTTTGTGATATATAGTGATGCATCAAAGAATATTCTGGGTTGTGTACTTATGAAAAATGATAATGTTATTACTTATGCATCAAGGCAGTTGATGACTCATGAGAAAAATTATCAAACTCATGATCTTGAGTTAGTAGTCGTAATATTTGCTCTTAAATATAGAGACACTATCTCCATAGTGAAATATGTGAGATATATACAGATCACAAGAGTTTGAAATACATTTTTACATAAAAAGAACTCAACATGAGGATAAGGAGATGGCTTGAGTTACTCAAAGATTATGATTTTTTAATACACTACCACCTAGGAAAGGAAAATAAGGTGGCACATGCATTAAGCATGAAAGATTATGGACTTCTGATCTAAATGATGATTGAGAGAGATCCTATATTCATGGATCTAGTAAAGATGGATATAGGAATTGTTAAGGAAGAGGAAATGTCATTACTTCTTCAAATTATTGCTAAACCATCTTTACTAGAGAATATAAAAAGATCTCAATTTGATGATGAGAATCTACAAAAGAAAATTAAAGATGTCGAGGATAGAAGATTGGAAGACTTCATGTTTCAGGATAGAATTATGAAATTTGGAAAGTGGTTATGCGTTCCATCAGTACCTAAGCTAAAAAAAGAACTATTAGATGGTTCTTATAGCTCCGATAGCTCTGATTTATCTATAAAACCTGGTATCCCTAAGATAGAGATTTGAGGGAATATTGTTTGCGGGATAACATGAAGTGAGAAATTTCTAAATATGTGTCAAAGTGTCTAGTTTTCCAACATGTGAAGGTTGAGAGACAAAATCCTAGAGGAGTCATACAACCTCTACCTATTCCTATGTGGAATTGGGATGACATTACGATGGACTTTGTCATAGGACTACTAAGGACACCTAGAAGGAATCATTAAATATGGGTAATTGTTGATTGTCTTACAGAATTGGCACAATTCCTTGTTATAAGAGAGGATTTACCACTTGAGTGCCTGGTAAGAATCTATATTAATTAATTTGTAAGATTTCATGGTGTACCTCTATCGATTATGTCTGATCAAGATCCCCGATTTACATCAAAATCCAGAAAAGTTCTTCAGAAGTCTTTGGATACCGAGCTTCATATGGGTACTGTTTATCACCCCCAAACTGATGGAAAGTCTGAAAGGACTATTCAAACATTGGAAGAAATATTGAGATCATGCTCACATGACTTTCAAGGTATGTGGGATCCGTAATTACCTTTAGTGGAATTTTTATACAATAATAGTTTCCATTCTAGTATTCAAATGGTGCCATATGAAGCATTATATGGCAAGAGATGTCGAACTCCAACTTTTTGGGATGAAGTTGTTGAGAGGAAACATATAGGCCCAAAACTTATTGAAGAGACAACAAAAAAGGTAAAGACAATTCATGCCCATATTAAAGCAGCCCAAAGTAGGAAAAAGAGTTATGCTGACAACCATATAAAGGATCTAGAATTTAAAGTGGGAGATCATGTCTTTCTAATAGTATCTCCATGGAAGGGTGTCTTAAGGTTCGGTAAGAAAGGGAAACAGATCCCCAAGTACATCAGACCATTTGAAATTTTGGAAAGAATTTGAGTTGTAGCTTACCATTTAGTGATGGTCCAAGTCTATACAAAGTTAAAGATGTGTTCCATGTGTCATTGTTAAAAGAGTACATTCTAGACCCAATGCATGTACTCACCTATGAAGAAATAGAGCTTTAATCTAATTTGTCATACTCTGAAGAGCCTATCAAGATTCTTGACACAAGATAGTAAGTATTGAGAAATCAGATGAATCTACTGGTAAAGGTTATTTGGAGAAACCATAAAATGGAAGAAGCAATAAGAGAATCTAAGGATGTTATGACGAGGAACCACCCACATCTTTTAGAGGGCTATATGTATGAAAAAATTTGAGGAAGAAATTTATGGAGGGAAGAATATAACACCCTAAGATTTTATGGTATGTTACTTATTAAATAATTTAAATTCATTAGAAAGAATATTATGCATGAAACACTGAGTCTCTATGAAACAAAATATTGTTATAGGAGATAGTTATAACCTACCCGTTAAACTTAATTTTTCCACTTCTGCAATTTGAATTTTGAAAAACAGACATACATAGTTGTGTTCAGTAAGATATTTAGAGTCTGATAAGATCAATATAAATTTTTGTGAATAGTAACTTACCCTTATAAATAGTAACGCTACCATTATGAATAGTAATATGACCCTTATGAATAGTAACATCACCCATGAAAGTATAAATAAAATCTAGGCACCTTATAAATGAAGGTGAGTATTTTAAAAATTAATAATTAAGTGTTGGTATTTTTGTGAGCAATAAATATTTAATTACAATTTTATAATTAATAAATTTATTTAAAATAAAATTAATTTTCATAAATTTTTTTCCTAAATCAATATTTTTTGTCCTATGATTTTAGGATAATCTAATGAGACCTTAGATAATTTTTCAGGGTGTTATAAAATCAGTTATTAAATTAAAATATTTATTTTTTCAAGTAAATAATGATTTTAATTAAAAATTAAATTTCTCATATTTATAAAATTATTTTAATTAAATGGAGTTCATTTTTGGATTCTACACATCGAAAAATGGGTAGGGTGAATTTTTGGGATTTTTCTGAAATACTTGAATTTTTGGTGAATAATAAAATACTGTAATTTACGGTATAATACATTATAAGATAAATACATTATTCATTGAATCATGGATGATGTAAGAAACCATTAGTTCAAAATCACATGAACCTATTACTATTTTTGGTCACAATAATCAATACTATTACTTGTCTTGACCAACATAATAAAACAATGAATAAAATATCGAGAAATCACTCCTCTCTACTATAAAAACCACCCTCACCCCCTATTCACCTCACTTCACTATGCCTTGAAAATTCTAAAATTTCTTCCCAAATACTCTTTCATAGTACCTCTCCATGCCCAGGAGCCCTTGGTCTTTCCAAAAGACTAAAACCCTTTTCCTTAAGGAGGTTCTCAAGGAGGTTATTTCAAGAGGTAAATCCTCTTCCTTTTTCATTTAATTTCATTTCAATTTATCTTATTTTATTATTATCTCCTAACCTCCTCTGTCCAATTGATCTCAATAACTCCAATATCATCTATATACTAGAATTATATCATGTTAATGTAATATCCATTATCAATCTCCTTACTCTCCCTCTTTTATTTTATGAACAAAATCATTATTTTGGAAGTGTCAATTTACAACCTTCATGGATGACGAAGTTTCATTCTTCAAATTATTATTAAAATCTATTCATGAAACAATTTAATGGTTTATACAGAAGTTAAAATATATAATATAACCCATTTTATGTTCTTGAAGTAACATATTTACATAATAATAAATGATAAAACAAAATGAGTTCGTTATGATCAATAACCGCCGTAATAATCTAAACGATTATCACTAAATGACTTATCTAATGATTCATCCCCATAACATGTAACCAAATGATATAAATAACCATTTAAACTTATGGATTTTAATTAATAATTTATAAATTCAATTCTGGAGAATTATATCCATTCCACATAAACTTCTATTCTCATACACAAGTATGTCGATCGTGAAAACCAAGGAAACAAAGGCCCTCCAACGATAAATTTGTATCTTATAACTCATCCAAAAGGCCATAAATGAACTTAATAAAATTATACTAAATAAAATACATGTAGATAAGGTTTTTAATTAATTAATTAATGGGTTTAATATGATTATTACAAACATTAAGATCAAGTGAAGAACACATTCAGACATAAGATAAGGGGTTTCTCATCTCATTTTTATTTCTGTGAGATTTCCATTATTCGCCACTTATTTATTATTTGTGGTGTATGTATGATTCCATTTGATATATCATGATTATATTTATATTCATGGTATTCAATGATTCATTTGATGATTATTAATTTTTGTTCATGCGATTTTATTGATTATAATTTGATAACAGACTTCATCTCAATTTCCATTTCTTTGAGACTTACTTGGTATTGTGCACCTAATCATTTTTATGTGGTGTATCTAATACCCATTTGAGATCTTTTTTTTATTTTAAATTACATTCCTATTAAATATCCAAATTCTTGTATAATGGATATGATTATTTTCATAGCCGTATATCCTTTTACATACGATGTTTATTTTGAATGTTGTTTTAACCGTGGAAATATTGATGAATCCATATCCTCTACTCAATACAAAAATTGATAAGGCATATTGTTAAAGAATTAAACATTTTTATAAGAATGGTTTTGTCTTTTAGTGATGGGTGAGGACTTATATATCCCCTCGATGCATTGGTAGGTCTCATGAGACAAACTAGTTAGAGACAGACCCTTTGAGTTTGTTTCCAAAACATAATCAGATGGGTTTTTACCCATAGGATTAAACCGTCTCGATGATATAATGGTTCATGTGCTAGATATATGATGTTCAAATAATAATCATTCTATTTATTTATAATTCAATTATTAATTTCCATGAGTTTTTCACTATGATAAAATTTATGGGTGCATTTTCATCCTCACTTTATTGATGGCATGTGTTTTTCAATTATTCACCATGCCATATTGATTATGTCTAATTTATTATGATCCAATTATTATTGTTTCATGCTTACACTATATATAAACCTTACATATCATTTTATCTCACCCCTTTCATTTGTTTTCCTTCCCTAATTTATGAAGAAGAGATCATTTTTTGAGTTTTCAAGGATGCGGTTTATTTGCTTTTGTTATGTATTATATGTTGTTTTCTTCTCCCAATGTAAAATGGGTTCCATGTATGTATCTGTTTAATACTACTAAACTAATCAGTTATTTGAGATTTCATTCCTTATAATCATGCCAATTTAATAAAATAATTCAACAGCTCCAGGTTTTTTGGGGTCGGGGCATTACAGTAACACTATGGGATACAATATAAAGAACATTTTGTGAAGATTCAATAGAGATACAACACAAATATATATCGACTATTATAATCGATAATAAGATTATAGTGGAGAATCCAGGTTCGAGAGAAAAACCAAATCAATAAGGTGCAAGTCTCTGTACCAAACCTTGTAAATACTTGTGTTCTATGCCTTTGAATCTGATATTTGAGTTAAGAATAAGAGGCAAAAGAAGAGAGGATCATGGATTTAACCCACCACAGAGGTTTAATTGAAAATTAACAATTTGTAAAAATAAAAAGGGATCCTTAATTCACCCACTCCCCCTCTCAGTGATCTCACATTGATTCAGGCTCTTAAAAAACTAGGGAATTTTATTTTGATCCAAATCCATTTCCATGAAAGGATTTATTTTCACTTATTTTTTTAAAATGAGACTTTTTGAAAAGAGACTCATAGCTATGACTTTTACAACGCTGAATTTTTTTCTTCAAAAAGATATTTCCATGATTTGGTTTTCATTATCTTCAAATGATCTATCTCCAATGGAGTTATGTTTCATGTTTCATACTATATTTTCTTTTATTATTTGATTATTTTGGGTGATCAAGTTTTAGGTATCAAATGATTTAATTCATGATTTTATTTTATACCATTTGTATTCTTTATGAAACCCATTTTATTTCTATGGGTTCTTTATGAAAAGTGAATGATTTCTATTTGGAAGTCTAAGAAATCCATTCTTTTTTCCATGGGTTCTCTAAGATATAATGATTATTGAATTTAAGTGCCACACATATGTATGGATGATTACAGTTGGGGTCCTATATCACCCTTCATTGAATTATTTTAAGTTTATATCTCATGAGATAGTCAGACATAGACATAATGAGTTTGTTCACACATGCATAGACATAACGAGTTTTCTCACATTTTCAGGCATGTAAATAATGAGTTTGTTCACATAAGTGTGTTCATAATGAGTTTTGTCACAAAGGTTTTACTATGATTATGGTTGTTCCACCTTTCCAAGTTATTTATCAAGTTATGATAAAATTTTAAGATGCATTTCATTTCCATGAAATTCCATGTTTTCATGACTACACATTATTTTTAAAGTTGTATATTATGTTATGCCTAATTTTCAATATGAATTTCATTTCCATGAAATGATATGATTTCAAGACCATGCCTTATTTTTAAAGCATTTCACACCTTTATATCATGATCACATGTTTTATGATTATTGATATGCATTTTGAGCCACACCATAACTTTTATGCTTCCTTAATGATCTTGTTATAATCTTATCTTGTTATATCATGTTTTATGGGTATAATATATGCCCTTATGATCTTTTTTTTTGAGATATTTATATATTTATCATGTTCTCCTTAATGTTTATGATTTGACACATTATGATATGTTTTCCCTTACTGAGCGTCTGAGCTCACCCCTTTTTTATGTTTCCATTTCCCAGGTTGTGAAGATGATTATATCATGTGAGATGTTTAGAAAAGCGTCTAGAGGAGAACATTTATAGTGATTTTTTTCAAGTGTTGTAACATAAGATGTTTAATAGATAATATCCAAGACAATAAACCTTTAGGTCCTTATGTTGTGTGATTGTTTCTAGGATTTTTTTAAATCACAAGATTAATTTATTATTTAAGTTATGTTTAGCTTGGGTCACTATTGTTGGCATCAGAGTATAGTTTAGTTATTTTGGGGATTATTTTAGAGAACCTTAGTAAAAACCCTAGAGTTGAGTCTGAGTATAGGATGATATCCTAAAATATTGGTGAAGTCTTGAGTAGATGGTTTTCCTAGCAATACATCCATGTCTAGATATTGACAAGTGGATGTGGTTGTGTAACAGATGCACTTAGAGGTAATCACCCTGAAAATGGTTGGTTTAGAATTGACTCGATCATCACCCTGATTCACAATGAGTGAGCCTAAGACTGTATACATGGCTAGTTACTCTTGAGGTGTATTCTTTGGTTGATCACATGCTCTTTATGGACCACTATAAATGATCAATTTCATAGTTACTTTGATGGATTAATTTGAGAAGTATAAGATAAACCAACTTAAAGTAACCTAGTTTAAACTAATATTGATAGAGGTTGAACTAAAGAAACTATAGGCCAATAAAATAATGTAAAAGAAGAATAAATTTTAAGGTTGGATTCATTTTATGATTATGATAATTTCCCTGTATTGTTATTGTTTCATCACTCATGGAAACCCTTTTGGTTGTAGTAATGGTTAGAACTAGAAGGAACCATGTGTGTGAGGGATAATGTAGAGATTACCTGAATGAACAACCCATCAGGATGGGAGATGGAGTGATAAATCTTGTGATTATTCCAAACTATCTATCATGAAATATGATTAACAATGTGAACTTAGCTGAGTTTCCAAACACACCAAATAAGATAAGGATGAAGTATCACAAAAGTTGAGGTTATGAAGATGATGGATAAAAGAATATTAAACTTCCTTCATCCACCTTGATATTCCTCATTTGATCTATTTCTTTTTCTTCACTTTCATCATTTTTCTTCTCTATTGCATCCTCCCGATTCATCATTTTCTTCATTCGGACCACCAATCTCCATTCTGTTTATCTTGATTGAGTTTCACCATTATCGGATTTCATCTCTATTTTGAGCTATATTTTTTCTTTATTTTCCATATAATGTTCATCAATGACCATTCTTGATATTTTTATCGCAAATTTTCAGCCTGGATCTCTATATTTTGTTAGTGAAATGTTTATTTTTTATTTTTAAAATATTTATTTAGTGTTTTTTAGTTTTAAATTGTATTCATTTTTTTGTTTATATATACATATTTATCAATTATAAATTACCATGGTTATAATTAGTTCCAGAGTATAAATATATTTATGATTATAGATTGTTCTTTATTGTGGTATAATTTCTTTTTAATTATAATTTTTTGAATTTATAATTGTTTATATTTATAATTTTTTTATTTTTTTTATAGTTAACCTTATTGATAATTGGATTATGAATGATAGATATTTTAATATTGAGTTGATTATTTTGATATTAGAGCATCTCCAATGTAATACACTATTTTGGAGTAGTGCTACTCCAAAATGGCATGTGAAAAGTAAAAATGCTCCAACATATTACCCCACTTTTTACACCAAAAAATAATATTCTTTGAATATACTCCTTTATACATTTTTTTTTATTTTTTATTTAATATATTAAAATAAAATTAATTGTTTTTCCATAAAATCAAGAAATAAAACATATTTTGTGATTTAATAATATTTATAATTAAATTAAATTAAAAAAAAATTGTATACACACCCACACATATTTTTAGAATGAATAAATTAAAATAAACATGATCAAATTATTTTATTAATTAAGAAAAAAATATGAAAAATTAGTTAAATAATATTTACTTTTTATATATTAAAGTTATGAAACTTATATAGGTTAAGGGTAAATAGAAACTTGTACAAGTTAAGTAAGGGTAAATTAAAGTGAATTAAGGGTAAACATAAGTTAAGTAAGGGTAAAAAAGTTATTTAAGGATAAACTAAAGTTATGTAATGGTAAATAGAAGTTAAGTAACTAGTATTATTATTGTAATGTTGATTTTTTTTCTCTATTGTGTTTGGTGTGTTACATTATAGTTATTGTATGTCATCATGTTATATTGTTTAATATATTATTTTGGTCTATTAGTTAATCTCCTTTTAATAAATTATATTTAAATTTTTCAATGATATGTTTTGATAATTTTGTATAATTGTTTATTTTGATCAAATAATTATCAATAAATGGTTAATTGATTGTTTTGATAATATGTTTTTATGTTTAAAATTAATCTGTTTATATATATTTTTAAATTTTTATATGTTTTAATATATTCACCTTTTATATTGTGATCTTAGGTAATTAATGGATTGTAATTGGATAAATTTACAAAGAACTACTAATGAATATGAAAAGAGAGTTGAAAATTTCTTGGAATTTTCTAAGTGAGATCTTCAAAACAGAGATTTAATTTTTCTATTAATGCGTGAAGTGTTTGAATATGAGAAAGTTAAATTTCATAGAAATCAAAGATCATATGATTTTATATGGTTTTAACCATAATTATACACATTAGAGTGGAATAATAGAAAATTCAACATTAATATTCATGAAAATATTCAGCATGAGACAAAGGATTATATTGAATAATTAATTCATGATGTAGATGATGAAACCATAAAAAAGCAGCAATTTCTGAATGATTGTATGGAGATTCTAAAAAACCATTATTCTCAGGTTAAACTAGATTTATAGTGCTATAAATAGTTATTAGATTAGTTAATTTGGAAGAAAGAAATGGGTGGAGTGATAAAAGTCTCTTTGATTTTTTTAGACTTTTAAAAGTGTTACTTCCAGAAGGCAACAAGCATCTAGATTGCAATTATGATGTGAAGAAAATATTATGCCCAATGGTATTGAGGTATAAAAAGATACATGATGACCTCAATGATTGTGTGTTGTACATGAAGGAATATGAACATTTATCAAAATGTCCTAAATGTGGGACATCATGATATAAGATCGATGAAAATTTTAACTCTGATTCATTCTCAGGTACCGACAGCAGACCTCCCACTAAATTAATTTGGTATCTTACAATAATTTCTAGTTTAAAACATCTATTTTTAAAATTTAAATTATGAAAAAGGTTAAGATTAAATACAAATGAGCAGGTCTCTGATGTAAACTTACATCACCATGCTAATTCACCACAGTGGAATAGATTTGATAAAAAATTTCCCAATTTTTGTAAGTGAAGATTGAAATCTTATAATTAGATTGTGCATAAATAGAATGAATCTATATTGGATCCTTAGTATCTAATATAGTTTATGGACTATTTTTTTGGTTGTTTACAACTTGTCTCCACATATATGCATGAAGAAAAAATATGTTATGATGAGTTTGATGATTTCTAGACCAAAACATTCAGGAAATGATATTGATGTGTATCTTTCAACATTAATTAATTATTTTAAATTTATATAGGTGACATGTGATACAATTTATGATTCATATAAGAAAGAATATTTTATTTTCCATGCTATGATAATGCTCACTATAAAAAACTTTCCTGTATATGGAAACTAGTTTGGATATTGTGTTAAGGGAGATAAAGCATGTCCAATTTTTGAAGAAGAGACTTTATATTATCAATTACAGAATGGAAAAAAGTTAGTGTACATGGAAAATAAAAGATTTTTTGTGAATAGATCATCCTTATCATAGATTAAAAAAGGAATTTAATGGTTAATAGGAATATAATACCCCCCACAACCACTATCAACTGAATAATATTATGATAAGGTGAAAAATATTGATTTCTCATTTGGAAATAAAAGAAGTTCTGGTCATCAAAAAAATATCTAGAAGAAACATTCTATCTTTTTTGAGCTACCTTATTGGAGTTTTTAGGGATAAAACATAACAATTACGTTATGCATATTGAGAAAAAAATATGTGATAGTTTGATTGGAACTTTTTTAGAAATAAAAGGGAATAAGAAAGATGGATTTCAAGCTAGAATAGACTTAATATCCATGAGAATACATTTGGAGTTAGCTCCCACTATGAAAGGAAACAAAAAATATTTTCCTCTGTTTTTTCACACATTAATATAGAGTGAAAATTTGATTTTTTTTCAATGTTTTCATGGTATTAAAGTACCTAGTGGATATTCTTAAAATTTGAAGAATTTGGTTCCATTTAAGGATTTTAAATTAATAGGTATAAAATCTCATGACTATCATGTATTGATGAAACAAATTCTACTGGTCTCACTACGTGGTATATTGATGACACCTATCAAAAAGACTTTCATCAGGTTATATTATGTTTTAAAATCCATTTGTAGTAAATTCATTGACCCAAATTTGTTATATGTGTTGGATAATGAAGGTTCCCTCATACTTTGTTAACTAAAAATGTATTTATGATCACCATTTTTTAATATAATGGTTCATTTAGTGATTCATTTGGTGTGAGAGATAAGAATATATGAATCTATTTATTTACATTGGATTTATCCTTTTAAAATATATATGAAAATTATGAAGGGATATGTTAAAAATTACAATTGAATGAAATCCTCTATTGTTCAAAAATATATATCGGAAGAGGTGATTGAGTTCTATACTAATTATTTGAATGAAGTGGAGCACATTGGTCTCCCTATATCACAACATTTGAAAGTTGATAGTGAAGGTAGAGGGATTTATGTCTTAAAGGTAAAGTTAATTCCATGTGATGAAAACACATTTATACATTTTTAACAACCTAATTTAGGTTAAACCATATATATCATAAAATATTATTGAATTTAAGGGAAAAAATAAAAAAAAAATGAAAATTGGTTGACAATTGAGCATAAAAAGAAATCTATTTCATGATTTAAAGAGAAAGTCAACATAATGTTTTTGCATTAGAAACATTAAAAATGGTTGGTAGGGGAAAAAACTCTTAATGTGATCACATAGTCTGGTTTTGATATTAATAGTTACACATTTTATAAAAAAATTATGATGGAAAGAGTACCATTCAAAATAGCGGTGTAATGGTTGTCGCTGAAGTACTAAATTTTTTGAGTGAAAAAGATAAAAACCCAATTTTTGTATCAAAAAAATATTTTGGAGTTGTTGAGGATTTATGGAAAATTTATTATACTAAATTTAAAGTAAGAATTTTTAAGTGTAACTGTGTTGATAGTAATAGTGATGTGAAACATGATGATTATGGATTTATACTAATTTATTTGAAAATATTTAGTTACAAAGAGGAACCGTTTTTCATGGAGATATATGCAAAGCATACATTTTATGCCACTGACCCATCAAATGATTAGTGATCCATAGTTTTGAAATAGAAAAGAATTCATTTGGGTGATGAGGATGATGATGATGTTATAGATTTATGTGTGGTTTTTTCATCTATTACATGATTTTCAGATGATAACAATGACTATAATGTAGAAAAAGTCCATGATATATGAAAAGATCAATTTAAAGGGGTATGGGAAAACACTAAGTTACTCTCTTAATTATTTAGGTAAATATTTATATTTTATTTATTTTTTGAAATTTAGACATGTAAAAACTATTTTTTTTTAATTTGGATGTTTAAATATATAAATTGATTATTTCTATTATTTTTTAATTAAATTTTATATTCAATAGTTCTATCTAAACATTTTTTGATTGGAAAATCTGATGTACATCATTATGTTTTGGTTAAATTTACGCATATAAAAGCACATTTCTATAACCATGATATTTAAATTTATACATATCAATGATTTCTATCATTTTTGAATTGATGCTTATATTTATTAGTTTTAGTTACATATTTTTTGGTTAAGAATCATAACATCGATATTTTTTTTGAAACTTACACATGTGTGCCACTATTTTTTTACTTAGATATTTTTTTATTTTTTGTTTTTAGATATTCACTTTTCTAATAATATATAAGTACACAAAATATCATTACATTCATCTGTTTAAATGACAAACATAGAGACAGAAGAACATTTAATAAGGTATATGATTTTTTTTCTTCATATTATTAAATATTCAATAATTAAATTATTTAATGAAAGCAAACTTTTAATTTATCAATTTTTTTACAGGACTACTGGTGATCCTCCTACAGTGGAGTCTTATTCTTCTTCTCCAAAGAACACGATTCCTAGAGTTGGTAGACATGAGATTACACATTTACTAAAACTTTTACTTACTTTTAAAGAGTAGAGGATACATATTAATTTTTATGATAATAATAACCCAACTAGACAAAATGAAATGAAAATTAAGAGTCATATCACTATGAAGAACTGTTGCAGGATTAACATTTTATATCTTGATTGGAAGTCTATCAATGAGATGATGAAACAGAAGCTGTGGGAGTCCTTAATGGTAAAATATCTCAATTAATTATTTTTATATCATTCTTAAAATATTATATATTTTATATGACTAATATTTAATATATTCAATTAAAAATTACATTTGACTTTCAATAAATGAAAGAAATTAAGAAAAAGTGTATATCTTTAACATCGGTTCAATAGATAGAATTTAAAACAAAATTGACAAAAAATATGTTTTTGGGAAGTTACAGAATGAAAAGTCACACCTGAAGTATATATTTTTAGATACAAAGACATGGACTGAATTTAACACCAACATTCATGATGAAGTATTTGTGGAATGATAATTATTTTATATTGAAAAAATTTCTTATATATTATCTAATTACTTATTCATTTATTTTTATGTAACATGACTCCTAGTGATCTCACCAAGAGATCTATTTATAGAATTTCTACCCTCATACTTTATCACATGGTGGGTATTATTTATAGGAGGAACAAATGATTAAAGAAAAGTTTTATTCATTAAGAGATAAATCTAGTAGTGGTTAAAAAGTAGTCCAATTTGATCCTTCATCTCCCCCACTCACTATGAAAAATGTAAAAGTGCGAAAATGAAAAAAATGAAAAGTTTCTTACAGATCAATCTAAAGAATTAAATGAAATGTTTTTAATATTTTTTTTAATTTTATTGAATGTTTTTATTTTTTAAATTAATAGCACTAATATATAATTTTAATATATCATTTCAAGATGAACTTCAGGAACAAGAGACACATGAGAATTTTATCCCTAAGGGTAGGATGAACATTCTTGCTACTACTTTAGGAAAGCTAGAACACCCCAACCACCTAAGAGGATATGAGGTAGGTATCAATAATAATCAAGTTTTTGGTCATACAAGTAAGAAATCAAGGGATGTAGAAATATATTCCTTAAAAGCAGTGGTAGAAGACCTAAAAAAGTTCATGGTAGATTAAATTAAATCAATTGTGCAGACTATGTTTGAATAAATGATGCGACAATCATAGCCCATACAACCTTCCTACTCAGATCCTCCACCTCCTCGTTTGAAGTCAACCTTATACTGTGAGTTGTATGCTAGAGATCTTCTTGTACATATTGTAGCGTATAGATTCATATATATTTTGGGGGATTCTATGTATCACTATTTTATATAGTTCGTCTAGGTAAGAGTATCAATACATGATATTATTTATCCAAATGCTCTGGTGCCATTACCTATATAGGAGGTTACTAGAGTTGGAAATTGCATGGGTTATTTTTTTTACTTTGGTTGGCTAGCCTTCTTTAACACCAAACATGCAAAGTATACATTGGTTTTTAAATATTGTTTACATTTAATTTGAAAATAATTTTAATGGTTTCTTGTATTTAATTTATATAAAAGTATCTAAAATCATAAGAATTAGTACAAAAGAAACAATAGGTTCATGAACCAATAACTTCAGATACTTCTGAGATTTCTAATGGGATACAAAGATTACCCATATTTTGTTCTTTCTTTGATATTATTTATGAGTTTTCGATGATACTTGATATATGTATAATAGACTATACATTGAGAAAATTAAAAAAATACATTATATATCTTGTTATTTTTAATGATCTCACAAAACCTATTTTGTATTTGTTTTTCATGTAACCAAATTTATATTTTAGTTTTTCATTATTTAGATAAAATATGAATTGAAGTTAATTAATTTACTACTTATTTAATAATGTATCTACACATGATTTTTATTCAAAATGACATCACTTCCATTTATGGTTTTATGGATATGAAATACATTTCAACGCCTGTGAAATATATGAATAATGATGTTATAGTTACATACATATATGTGAAAGATTAGAAAATATAGATATTTGGTATTGGTTTTTTCAATTCCTTTATGGGTAAGAAGACTATGATAATTATGAATTAATATTCATTATAATGTCATTAATCTTAAACTTTTTATATTTTAGTGGTCATTAAATGTCAAGTGTATTATACCCACTTGAAGGTACATTATATTAGTTTTTCTCTTTATTAGGCAGAGTTCGTAAAAGTTTTACTATTTTGTTAAAAAAGTAAGTTTTATTCTTTTTTAGAAGTTCTTTAATCTTAATTCTTCTTGTTACACATATTTTGTTAGTTAATATATGAAAATACATGTCATGGGAAAAGTTAAATGATTATCAATTGTCAATACAGATGCCAAATAAAATTAAATACGTGAAAGTAAAGGTAAATAAATTTTCTATTTGTAAATATTTGTTTTGTCATATATATATATGTTGGATTTTATTTTTAAGTTAATGTTTCATAATAATAGTTTCATCATCAAAAAGGAAATTTGGAATTTGTTTATTATGTTTTATGGTTCATGTATGATATTATCATAACTGAAATGATGATTGAATTTAATAAGGTTAGTTATATTAATTATTTTAGGTTTTAAATTAAAATATTCTATTTTTAATCTTATAATATTAAATTTTATTGTATATTTTCAAAGATGTTGCATCATATATAGATGAAGACCTTACCCACCTTTGAAATTTGTTTTCAAAATATTTTTAGGTATGGTTAATTTTAATTTATAGATTATGTATCATGTACATATCTTTTAATTAAAGTTTAAAAATTGAGTATTTAGAAAATTGTTTTTCTGATTTATGTTGGTTTTTTCTGTTGTACTTGAAAACTTTTCAGATAATGTTGGTGCATGTATTTATTTTTATTTTTTTTAAATTAGAACTTTCCATATCGATTTATAATAAAATTAATGTGGAATCTGAAAGAGAATGTCTTTCAACATTGGTTTTTACCCAAAAACAATAGTTGAACAACACTTTCCACATAAGTTTTATGGTAAAAACAACATGGAAATGTAATTATATTTTTTTTAAAAAACTTAGATTTCATGTCAGTTTTTACCCAAAATTGACATCAGAAGATACCTTTCACATCGGTTTTACCATAAAACTAATGTGGAAATGTAATATCATTTTCCCTTCCACACTAATTTTTGGGTAAAACCGAAATGTAAAGATGTGAATTTTTTTTATAGATTTCCAAGTCAGTTACATCATAAAACCAACATTTAAATATCCCTTAAATTCACTATTTATTTGAAGTTTTGACATCTGTTTTCAAAAATCTGACTTTAAAATATTCTTTTCTGCTAACATCCCTTTTGGTTTTAGTAATTTATTAAACTAGAAGGAACCATGGGAGTGAGAGACAATGTGGTGATTACCTCAATGAACAATCAATTGGGATGGTAATTAGAGTGATAAACCTTGTGATTATTCTAAAACATCTATCATGAAATATGATTAACAATGTGAAATTATCTAAGTTTCAAAACACACCAAAGAAGAGAAGGATGAAATATCATATAAGTTTAGGTGATGAAGATGATGGAGGAAAGAATATTAAACTTCCTTAATTCCAAAATTATGGTAAAAATAACCAAGGGGATTGTCTCAAATGAATAATAAAATGTTTTGAGTGTGAAATGGTTGGCCATAGATCTCTTTATTGTTTAAGAGAGATAAATAGGAAATCCAATATAATGGAAGGTATATAAGTTTCAACTAATACACTATCCACATTTCAATGTTTCAAATGAAAGGAGTTTAGGATTTTTTTTGATGAATTCCCTAACCTTGAACTACCAAGGGTAACGTGAATTAGTGACATACTAGACTAGGGAAACAAGAGAAATCATATGAAACCACAACTACATAAGTGGGGTTCGAAAATGATGTAGAATAAAGAACATTGATCACCCACTAATGAACTATGAGTGTTGTTTTCTTATCTTGTTCAACCCACTCTTCTGTACCTAGAATGTTTACTAAAAAAAACATAAAATCACCACACATATGATAAAATTTTTAATTATTAATAAAAACTTATAGTGGTATGATTATTATATCCCAAACATATAACATTTCTCTAATATATTTTTATAGGAATGTTATCTTATAAAATCCTATTATATGTACTTTAGTCAAATTTTATGTGATATTATGTATGAATTGGATCTCTTAACAATGATAATTTATAAGATAGGAAAATAAAATATAAAGATAAACCCAAGATCATATATTAATACAGGGCTTATTATAAACTTCAAATGAAAAATTACTCCCATTATATTGTGGTATTTAACACAAGTGGTTAAAAAAATAAACATTAGTTATATTTCTATTATAAAGGAAAAGATGAATTCCCTAGTCATACCAAGGATAGTGAGAATGAAACTTCTTTAGAAATTAAACATGGAGTCATGTTTATCTTGTAGACACCATCAACTATTTAATTAGTTTGGAATAATTAAAATTATGAGGAAACAATTTATTTAAGGGGGTATAATGTAATGACCTGAGCATTCCTCCTTAAATAAATACTATGTTCAATAGATTTCTCCACACATAACAAAAAAAAGACCGTTGTAAGGTAGATGTATAATTGGTAGGTATAAACAATGGTAATATAATTATGATATATATATATATATAGGAATAAAACAAAATAAAGTTCACTTTAAATATCGACTCAACTAGTATAGCTAAAGAACTCTTAAAATATTTTCCCTAAAATTCACTTATTTTAAAGAATAATATATTTTGATATTAATAAATGATAAACACTAGTTTAATTTGTAATTTATAGTAAATGTGAAGAATAATATATAATATACAAAAAGTTGTTTTCCTATAAAAAATAGTTTTTTCGCTATATTTTATTTTTTTAATTAAAAATAAAATTTATAAATTTTAGGATGTGAATTTGAAAAAAATAACTTCATTATTGGATTTATCATGACAATATTATCTTAAGATGAATTTTTGGTATTTTTCTAAAAAGATTGATTTTTAGGTGAATAATGAAAAATACCGTTTTTACAAATAACATGAATTTTATGAAATTATTAACATAAGTATGAATTATAAATTTATGAAACATTTCTATAATACCAAATATTCATTTTACAATCAACTTTATTATTTTAAAAATTTTGGTTAAACCCATATTTCACATTTTAGAACTCAAGTTATATTTTTAATTTTTTTTTGAATACATTATACATTTAGTATTTTAAATTTAATTTTTATCACTTTTAAAAATTGAAAAAAATAAAATTGATTTAAATTTTTTGAATCATTGGGTCCAAATTATATAATAATTACCATTTTATTTTTATGCATAAAAGATAAATTACCTAGGTAAAAACTAGTTACCGTGGTGAAAACCAAAATGGTAAAAATGAGTAACCTAAGAGGCAAATGAACTAAAATGTTAAAAAAATGTGTTTAAGTAATTGGTTTAGGTTTTTATTGATCTTATATTTTCCAATCTCCATTATTTATCAATTTTGGATCCAATTTCTTTGATAGTGACTTCCCATTATTGATTTTTTTGGGTATTTACAAAATTATCACCCCTTTTCACTTATAAAGGGGAACTCCCATCCTCACTTCTCCTCACACCAAAACCACCTAATATCGGCCCAAAATTTGATCAATACTATCATAAACACTTCTAGACACCATAAATATGATATTTTATTCTCAAAAGACCATCCCTTTAAGGTTTAACCCCCTTTGTGAAGGAGATAATCCAAGTTGTGAGGTATAAATTTCTAATTGCCGCACCCTGTTTTCTATTTCTTTATGTGTATTTTTTTATTCCTAAAATTTAATTTCACCATCTCAAAATGATAAAATAAGAATTATTATTATACTTTTATGTTATTATAATTATGGTACAATCATTAATCGTCTTCCCCTTTTTGTATTAAGAAGAATGGAGCTGTTAACCGTGTGTTGTGCAGACTACCACCTTCATGATGCAACATGTTTCATTTTCCTTCACCACATAACCCAGATGGTACAAAAGAGGAATTAAATAAATATTTATGATATATATATATAAATATCATATTTAAGTTATTTTAATGATAAACCGTATTATTTCTTTCTTCCTCCCTTCGAAAAATGAAATCATCACCTATACATACGTGCAGACTACCGCCTCTATGGAACAATGCATTCCATTTTTCACTAGAACCATCATGGATGATTTTAATTTATATTTTATGGGTATATATGATATATATAAATAATATATATATTTAATATGGTTCTTTTTGGATAATAAAAAAATAACAATCGCTATAAGCCAATCCATCGATATCGGTAAATAACCCAAAACTAGTTCATTGCCATTTTCATATTTCAAGAAACACAAATAATAATCCCATGTAATGGAATTATAAAATTATAGGTGTTTATAAAACATCAATTATAGTACCTTTAATTGTTTTGAAATGATGATATTTGGGAGAAAAAGGAAGATCGAAACTGCTTTTACGAACCTAGTTCAAAACGATCAGATTATTAACACCTGATATTGAATAGAGATTATAATAATCAAATACACGAAGATAATTTTTATTAATGAAGAGTATAAATGGAAATGTATATTAATAAGGTTCTTAAATAACTAATTACAATATTTACCTTTATGATATGTGAGGTTAAATCACTTCTATGGAAATTAAGGTTAAAGGTAAGAGACTTGGTAACTCAAACTCCTTTATTTGAGTGATACAATTTCTTATTGAACTTCGTTTTTCCCAAACATTCCATTTCGAATGAAATTTTCTCTTTATTTTTGGGGAAAAAGTTTTTGATCCAAATCCATTTTCATGAAATGTAGTCTTTTCACTTATTTATTTTTAATAAAAAAACAAAGGATGCATTTTTGTAAAGGAGACTCATAAATATGACTTTTGCAATGATGAATACAAAAATGTTTTCAAAAGGATATTTTCATGATTTGGTTTTCATTATCTTCAAAAAATATCTATCCAATGGAGTTATGTTTCATGTTTCACCAGATATTTTCTTTTATTATTTGATTAATTTGGGTGATCAAGTTTTCAATATCAAAAAATTTAATCCATGATGTTATTTTATACCATTTGGATGCTTTATGAAACCCATTTTATTTACATGGGTTCTTTATGAAAAGTGAATGATTTCCATTTGGATGTTTTAGAAACCCATTATTTTTACATGGTTAATTTAAGATATGATGATAATTGAATTTAAGTTTCACACATATGTATGAATGATGACAAGGCTTTCACTCTTTGTTCCATTTTTTACTGTCTTTTCAAATAAAAAATTTACATGATGATGATGATGATGTACATAATGAGTTTGTTCACATAATAATGGGAATATTAGGTTTGATCAAATTTTTATGCATGAACATAATGAGCTTGTTCAGATAGGCATGAACATAATGGGTTTTTTCACAATTGTTTTCTTATTCATATGGTTATTCTACCTTTCTAGTTTGTTTATCAAGTTATGAAAAAAAATTTAAGATGCATTTCATTTCTATTAAATTCCATTTTTTATTTACTATGCCTAATTTTTAAAGTATTCTTCACCTTTATATCATGTTCATATATTTTATGATTATTGATATGTATTTTGGTCCATGTCATAACTTTTACGGTTCCTTAATGATCTTGTTATGATCTTATGTTTCTCTATCATGTTTTATGATTATCATCTATGGACTTATGATCTTTTATTGAGATATTTATGACTTCATCATGTTCTCTTTAATGTTTATGATCTAAAACATTATGATATTTTTCCCTTACCGAGTATCCAAGCTCACTCCCTTATTATGTTTTTATTCCCTAAGTTATGAAGATTATTATATCACGTGAGATGTTTAGAAAAGGGTATAAAGGGGCATGTTTATGGAGAAATGTTTTCTAGTGTTGTAAAATAATATGTTTATATAATATCCACGACACTAAACCTTTAGGTCCCTGGGTTTTGTGCCTATTTATGAGATGCATTTTTTTAAATCAAGATATTAATGTATTATTTAAGTCATGTTTAACTTGGATCACTTTAATTAAATATCCCCCAAGGAAGATAAATTCATAGAAAACTAAAGTATGTGTAGTAAATTGACTCTAATGGTCTTTTAGAGCATTAAATATCCTTCAAAAGTGCCTTAAGTCCCAAACCATTTTGGGTGGTGCATTATTGACCCTTAAATTAGTTAAAGATCTTTAAATGGGATTATGAATTCCATTAATGTAATGATCCTTGGAAGCCCACTACTCCAAGCCCAAATATCATTTGAGATTTTTCATTTCCTAATATTAATAACTCATTATTTATATTACAATACCACATTAATTATTTAATTAAATAACTATTATTTAATTAAATATTTCAAATACACAGAATACAATTTATATTTGTATTTATTATAAACATAAAAATTTTAATACATAAACTAATCAAATCAGCCTAAAGAACCCCAATTCACATTATCTCATGTGGAACCCCAAGGGCCCTTTGTAAAGTTGAAAATAATTTCACATCTCATTCATAATCATAAATTAATATCTATATCTAGAAACATGTAATAACTACCCAAATTAGAAATGGGTTTGCTGTGATATAATCCACCACAAGTCCATTATTAAAGTTCCTTTTTCCTTAAAATAAAGATTAATCATGATACTTGAATAATGCTAGTCCCATATAAGTTATTCATTTTTCTTAATTTATGTACTAAATAAATATCTTATAATTACATCACATTTAATCATACTAGCATGACCATAAACTTTGTCTAAACTCAATTAAGGGCCATGATGTCATGACCTTTCATATGGGTAGACATATCCTACAAAATTCTCAAATGACTTTAGATAGGTATCAAAGTATGAAACCCCACAAGTATGAAACCTATTTTACAACCTCAAATAGAATAATCTATAACCAATGTTTACTTAATTAACAACAAATAAACATATATGACAATCAGTGTCATTTAATTTAAGTGGGTCAATCTAAATACAAGTTCAAAAAATTATATCCCATGAACGATCAGTTGTATTTCTATACAAGTGATCATTCTCATATTGATCTTAACATATCATCACAACCCAATATGATGATTACCAATTAAAGATAATCAGATAATACATATATTATAAGGGTTATTATTTTAGGTTCTAAGCATAACGAAAGCGATGGATGGGCCATGCCAAACTCAACTTTTTATCATGATCGATGATTAATATGAGATTTATAAAATGATAAACACTATGATCAATAGAACTGGATAAAAAATATATAAAACAAAAAAAAACTGGAACTAAAGCACAAGATCATCACATATCATTCATAACTAATTTAAGAAATTAAATAATTACCTTGCGAGGAATTATTTCTTAATTGATGGATCTAAAAACCTCTCTATATCGTACCATCGTTGTGTTATAGGAATCAAGAATAGACCCCCTCCAGTGGTTATCCACACATGTTCCATGAACCTCTGAACATTATAGTAGGAATTTACACTTTCTATCACAATAGATCATAATGCTTGCGTTTCTAACTTTTGATATCCCTAAGAATCTCTTTAAGGAAGGGTTCTCTTTAATCTCTATAGACTTAAGAGTGGTGGTAGAGGAGGATTTATCTTTGTTCTTGAGATCATTCTTGGAGAGGAATCTATCTAGGGATTTGAGAAGATTCTCTTTGAATCACAACGTGCACAACTAAAATGAATTAGTTATGTTAAGAAAATAATTTAATTGGGTTTATATACTGTTAGGATTATAAAATAATAATTTCACATGTGCCCTTATTATTTTTGTAATCCCTATAGAACCCCATGTATATAATAATAACAATATTATTATTATTATTTATTGACATGTTCTAAACTTGAGAATTAAATTAAATATTATTTATTCAAATATTATTCAATATATATATTATTTATCATAGGACCTTTAAACTCAGTCCTCAATTATTCCACAATATTTATTAGGCCTTGAATAATGAATATTTATTTAATAAATAAATATCACTACATTATTCTCTGTTAAAAAAATAAATATTATATTCAATAAGTATCAAGTAAATATTTATTAAATATTCGGATCACATAATATTCTCTCAAATAATTGGTGACAAAATATATATGACCAAGAAAACATGAATAATTATTAAATGAAATTTAGAAATTATATTTATTCAACTTGTTAAATAATAAATAATAATAATATTTAACTGAGATTCTGGATACACTTAGTGTGCAACCCTCTAGGATTCTTTCTCAATGTAATTAGGCAAAATAGCCCAAATTCTAAGGTTAACATCTAGAAACACACTAATAAACCCATGAAAAAAATAATTTAATACCACAATGATATAATACCTCATACAGATGCTTACTGTGTAACATAACCCCTTTATCATGATATATCTAATCGAGTATGTTGTATACTAGTGCCATTAACCTATGTGATCGATGTATCTTTCTTTAACTTTTCAGAAATCAAACTTGACTATAGAACACCATGGACATGGATTTATTTAGTCTATATCATTTCCATCAAAGGGCCTAAGATATAAACTTCTGTTAAAGAAAAAAAGGGAAAAATCCTTTCTCACATTATTTATTAATGAAATATTACCCGTGATGCACCCAAAGTATCCTACCTCACCAAAAAAATATATCATCATAGTTTTCATCAATACATAAAAGTACACAAATTATAACACTCATTAATAATAATCTTAAAGTATAAGGATCAATACACACATCTGAAAATATGAACATCCAATAACACATATAAATGTGGAATTCCTACTAGCAGGCCTCATTCTCATAATATCCTACACTAGATATTACCAAGGATGTATACCATGAGAAGGTGACTCAAATTAGTATGAGTATTAACTAATAATAGCCTACATCATTTGTGTCCTTTGAATGATTTTATATGGATATAAAAAATATATTTAAGAATACTGTCATGGCACTTTTGGGTTCTCATCATAGTAGAGAACTGCTATGAATTTTCAGTGCGACAACTAATCTTAGGACATTATCACATACTATGTTATGCATAAAAACAATCATGATGTAATAAAAAGTTTATTAATATTAAAAATAATAATAATATATATTATCATAAATTATAAATAATTTGGTTCTAGGGCACCAAGTCTAACAGACCCCCACTTTCACCAAATCCAACTGCTAACAACCTTCAATCTGCTAGATCTCACATGATACTCATTCTTCTACTGAGATATTCCATTAGTCAAGGGGTCTGACACATTTTCTTCTATGATAAATCTTCTTATTTCAATTCACCCATATGATAAAAAACCTCAAGAGGTGATACTTATGGAGTATGTGATTTGTTCATTGGTGTGACCTTGTCTCTTTATTAAGAGCCACTGCTGCAGTATTATCACAGTACAATGTGATAGGGACTTTACTTCTAAGAACCACATCAAGTTCCTAGACAAATTTTTCTATCTAAACGACCTCCTTGGATGCATCAAAAGCCTCTATATACTTAGAATTTTCTATATAATTAGTGAAAACCGACTGCTTTGAACTCTTCTAGCTCACAACTCTTCCATTGAGCATATCATAACTGTGACTTCAGACCATTCAAATACGTTTTAAAACTATTATAAATATAACCCCTGATGAAAAACTCCCCATATCCTCCATACATCAGGAACATATCCTTAGTTATTCTTTGATACTTAAGGATATCCTTAACAATATACCGATTTTATTCTCTTGGATCAGCTTGATATCCACCTACCATGCTCAATGCATAAACAACATCAAGTCTACATAACATGGCATACATGATCGATCCTATTGATGAAGAATATGTGATCTTACTCATTCTATATTTATACAATTTTATTTGAGGAAACATTTTATTTAAAAAATATATACAATGTGACACTTGAACCAATCCCCTATTGGATTATTCCATACTAAATATATTTATTATATAGTTAATGTATGTACTTTGACTTAGTCTAAGAAGCATGTTATATCTATCATGAATTTTCTTAATCCCCATAATATAGGATGCTTCACCCAAGTCCTTCATGGAGAAACACATGTTTAACTAGTCGTTAACAGACTGTAAGACTAGTATGTCATTTCCAATAAGTAATATGCCATCAACATATACTACTAGTATAAGAAACACGTTCCCATTAAACCTCTTGTAAATACATGTCTCAAATTCATTCTTAATGAAGCCAAATTCTTTAATAGATTCATCAAATCGAATGTTCTATGAAGTCGATGCTTTATTCAATCCAAAAAGTTATCTCTATGACTTGAAAATATTTTTAGAATCTCCTGGAGTCACAAAACCTTCTAGTTATATCATATAGACATATTCCTAAAGGTTCCCATTAAGGAAATTAGTTTTGATTTCCATCTTCCAAATTTCATAGTCATGGTAAGCCGCGATAACAAGTAGAATTCTGTTGGATTTAAACATGTAAACTGGTGAAAAAGTTTCATCATATTCAATTATGTATCCTTATCTTGTAGTTATTTAATTTACCTTCCATGTTTAGTTTTCTCTTGAATACCCATTTACACCCTACAAACTTTACATCAACTAGAGCATCGAACAGAACCAAAACATGGTTCTAATACATGGAATCTTCTTAGAATTCATGGATTCTTTCTATCTTTCATATTCTAAGATCTCTATTGCCTCTTTTTAATAGAGAGGTTCATCATTATCAACTAATAATGAGTCACCATATTTGGTAACTAGAAAACCATATCTCTCTAGTTATCTTTCCTCTTTAATTCACCTACGAAGTACTTGTGTTTTAGGAACTACTTATTACATGGGGACCTATGAAATATATTCTTATACTAATTTTTTTTTATCTTGAGCATCAACTTCATCGAATTCAATCTTTCTCCTATAATCCTTCTTTATGTTGTTCTCCCTATCAAGAAAGATGACTTGTCTAGCGATAGTCACTTTCTTGTTTAAGGGGTTGTATAGATAGTATCCCTTTATTTCCTTAGGATACCCTATAAAGATACACTTTGTACCTTGGGGTTCTAGTGTTTTTACTAATAAGGACTTAACAAATGCCTTGCAACCCCATACATGTGTATGTGACAGAATGGGTTTCTTTCCACTATGTAACTTGAAGGGAATTCTATTTTCCACTTTAGTTGGTACTAGACTTAGTGTGTATACTGTAGTTTGTAATGTATACCTCTAAAAGGATAATGGAATATCTACATGACTCATAATCAACCTTACCATGTCTAGTAAGGAACGACTCATACTTTTAGAAACACCATTCCAATATGGTGTGTAAGGTGAAGTGATTTGAGATAGAATCCCAAAATCCTGTAGAAAGGTGATAAAATATTGGTTAAGATATTCACCACCTTGATCCAATAAAAGCTTATTTATCTTCTTTCTAAGTTTATTATCTAATTTATTCTTTAATTATTTGAATTTCTTAAGAGACTTAGACTTATACCTCATCAATTAGACATAGCCATATCTACTCAAATCATCAGTAAAAGTTATGAAACAAGAATACCCACCTATATCTTCTACTATAAATGGTCCACACACATCAGTGTGTAACAATTATAAAATATCTATGGACCATTCACCCTATCCACTAAATAGCGGTTTAGTCATTTTATCTTGTAAACAAGCATGACATATTTCAAGTGGTTTTAGATAAAAATATTCTAAATAACTATCTTGATTGAGCTTTATAAAACACTTCTCATTTACATGACCAATATGGTGATTCCATAATAGGGTGTTATATGAGTCATGTAAACATGATTCATTATCAATTTCCAATACTTGTTTTTTTTATAATTTAACACATAAAGACCTTTATTTAAATGCTCCATACCATAACATATGATGTCTTTATAAAATAAACAACTTTTATTTCCAAATTTGAAAATAAATCCATCCGTATCTAGTCAAGATAAAAAAAATTATGTTCTTAGTAATAGTTTGTACATAATAAAAATCTCTTAAAACCAATATCATTCCTATAGGAAATGGAAGGTGGTAGTATCAAATGTCTAGATCATCCAGCCTTGCACTATTGGCTGCTCGCAAATCCACCTCTCCCCTAGAAATCTTTTAGAATAAACTTGGTTTCTATATTTAGATAAAAATGTTAGCACCAAAATCTATATATAATATCCAATGTGTAGATATTGGAAGATTAAACTTGATAACGAACACAACTTTTTCTTTCCATTGATTTTGGGTTATGTTCCTCTTCTAGTGGCCTTGATTTCCACATTAAAAGCATATTTCTTCCTTTTCCTTTCCCTACCTCTAGATATTCCTCTTCTTAGAAGGAAAATTTTCAATAGCTTTAGACTTGTTATGAATCTTGGGCCCCTTAGCCTTGTTCTTCCTTTTATTATTCACTATAAGGACCACGGGTTTTTCATGCCCCATGTCCTTTTCCACTTGGAGAATCAAAGTAAGAAGTATTGAAAGACACTTATCATTATTGATCATGTTACAATTAATAATAAAACAGGAGAAGGACTTGGATAGTGAGGAAAGTATTAGATCTGTGTGAAACTCATTTGTGAATTTAATCCCTAAGTTGTATCATTGTTCAATGTAGCTAATTAACTTGACTACGTAAGGCCCATATGGCACTAAATCTCTAATATTAGTTGTAAATGGATCATTAGATGTCTCATATCTCTATTGTCTCACCTTTTCTTGATAGAGAATATGAAGGTGAGACATCATTCTATACACATCCATATCCTCATGTTGCTTTAGAATCTCATTGGTCATGTATGATAGCTTGAAACACTAAAGATCATTCAAATGCTTCTTATAGGGAGACAAATATTCCTCACTATCCTCTTTACTAGGTGCTTTAGAAATAGGTTCTTCCAACACATAAAATTTCCTTTCATGGTATGGGATAATGTGTAAGTGCCTTTCCAGCTCTTGGAAATTTGTGCCAATGAGAAGGTATCCTTATAAAGTATGGATCAAAATGATATGTTTGAAGTCGTTTTTATTGTTGTTTCAAAAAACAAGAAGAGTATAATTTTTTGTACTTTACCTAATAAACTTTATATAAATAAATAAATATTATATTTATTAATCTCCCACTATTTTATCTAAACCAATATCCCTCACTACTAGCTCTGAATATCCTATTGCTTGGACATTATAGTGGCAAGGATCTATATCACCCTTCTCATCACACCAACTTTAGCCAGTCAAGAAATTTGAAGGGTTTTAGGTAGGAATTCTAATTTCCAACTGCATTAACTCAGAGTTTCTTAATCTGTTGAGTGGGCTCTCTAATCCTGAAATCCTTAAATTGTATTTCCTCAACCTTTTAATCTTAGTAGCACCAATTCCTTCTTTTTCTCTTAACCCTTGATGCGAACTAAGTTAATTCAACCCAAAACTTCAAGATAGATTTCCCTGATAATTGAAAGCACCCCAAATTTGGCTAGTCAAGCAATTTAAACTATGGTTTGATTTTAACTTAAGAAGTGGAAGGCTATACCGAATTAATATATATAATTGAGGGATTTTATCATCATGAGTAAATTTCCAGTTATTGTCTTTATTACATGCTTGTTAATATTAAGTGGATTTACTTAAGTGATTAACCATGTCTTAGATAATGTTTATGCATAAGAAAGTTTATTTTAGTTTTATCTTGCATGCTTGTTAATTCATTAATTCACGTGACTGTAAAAAATATATATAATGAAATAACCATGTAACTTGATATAAATAACATAATAAAGTGTTATGATCATGAGATTTTAATAATGGTTAGTTTACCTAGAAGATGATAAACTAACCATCGACCTAGGGTAAAAACACCTTGAACTATTTATGGTTCATGTTGCAACTTTTCACCTGTCCACCTATATATCTATCTTGGGTTGGTTTCTCCTTGTATCCAAACTTAAACCACTTCTACTAGCTTGGGATCTCCATCCATTATATATTATTTTACTCACACGTAGGTGAGGGGAACCAAAGGATTGGTTAAGGGGTTTACATAAAATAAACCGTGGTCATGCAAAATCTTACACAATGAGAGGAGGGATGACACACATACCAACAATTTAGTTTAATAATATTTTAAAAGGAACCAATCACATACAATGTTATGGTCTATTATCATGATCATCCACATACTTGCAACAAATTACGTATAAAATTAGCATTCAACTAATCGTTCATTTTTAAGATAAATCTCACTCGATTCAATTAATTATATTCTTTAATTAATTAATTAATTTATCTTAATTCTCATTTTAATTTTATTGTGATTCTCATCCATCATAATTTTATAAAAATTAAATAAATTTATTTAAAATGAATTGTATACAAAAAATGTACCTTGGAGGAAACACAATGAGTACCCATCCAAACTACCCAACATGTATTATATTCGTATACTATTTACACATGCAATATATATTATACATGAATTATCATGTAATGTCATGATGTGTACTATCAACTTAATGACCACATGAAACAGATGATATTTACATAGTGTGTAATATTTCGATGCATGTAGAGTAACAATTATATTACAATTTATACATGATATGCAGTTCCAAAAATTACATAGAAAATTAATTAGACATTTAGTATATATAAAACCTACTACATGATATTTAATATTAACATAATGACCCCAAAAAACACATGTTGATGAGGTTTAAGTAGTATAATAAATTAATTTTTAATTTTGTATAATTTGGTAAAAGTATATAGCATTTAAATTCAAGCTATACAGTGTGTATTATTATCATTGTCTATATACGAAACACACATAGGGACTCAGTATGTAACCGAGCCATGTAAAATATTGGAGTACACAACGTGTGGTCTTCAAGTTATATGGTCACCAGTCATGTAGTCCATGTAAGAAGATACATAGACCGTCTATGACTAAAGGACTACATGTCATATATGAAATTTACACGACATGTACTCCAGATGACCATGTGCCAAGCTGGCTAGGTTAACACCCAATTTGTAATTAATTTCACAACATGTAATAAATTCATAGGTTTATAATTAATTATGAATTAATTTAGGATGCATTAAACATGGGTATATGGTGTGTACCTTAGGTTTACACGGTGTGTACTCTTTTTTTATCTGGGTAGTCCCCTCGATAGCTATGGATGAGATTTTATAATTTATTTTGTTCATAAAATTAATTAACATGGTTATATTTACAAGAACAAAGAGAAATAATATCAGATAACTCGATTCAGATTAAATAATGATTTAATTGGAATTGAAAATGAATAATAAATGCATAAATAAATCAATGATATTTGAATAATTATAAATATTTATGTGATCACTTAGATACCACTTGTAGGTTTCGAGTATAGAAGAAGCAATGGATGGGTCATGCCTAACTCAAATTTTTTTCGTGATCGATGATTAATCCCATATTTACATGATTATAAATGTAGTGATCAATGGAATTGAATCAAAGAATATATATGATAGAAAATTTCTAAACCAAAGCATAGGATCATCACAAACTATTTATAATTAATTTAAGAAATTAGAGAATTACCTTATAAGGAATTATTTCTTCTTTAATGAATATGAAAATGTCTCTACATTGTACCATTGTTGTGTTGTAGGAATCAAAAATAAATTCCCTCAAATAGTGATCCACACGTTCTCTATGAAGCTTCGAACTTTTCTATAGGAATCTCTGGGTTCTAGCACTGTACATCATAACAATTGCGTTGTTCACCTTTGATCGCTCCGAGAATAGATTTAAGGAAGGGTTCTCTTCGATCTCTCTAGACTTGAGAGTGGTGGTGGAGGATGATTTCTCTCTATTCTTGAGAGAGTTTTTGGAGAGGGATCTCTCTAGGGATTTGAGAGTATTCTCTCTAAGTCTCATTGCGTACAAGAAAAATGAATTTTATTTGATAAGAAAATAATATAATTGGGTTTATATACTGCTAGGGTTAGAAAATAATAATTTCACATGTGCCCTTATTATTTATGTAATCCCCATAGAACCCCATGTCTATAATAATAATAATATTATTATTTTTTGACATGCGCTAAACTCACAAATTAAATTAAATATTATTTATTCAAATAATATTCAATATACATATTATTTATCACCAGACCTTTAAAATCGATCGACCATTCCTCCATAATATTTATAGATCCTTGAATAATGAATATTTATTTAATAAATAAATATTACATTCACTAAATAGTAAATAAATATTTATTAAATATTTTGATCACATAATATTCTCTCAAATAACTGGTGAAAAAATATATGTGATCAATAAAACATGAATAATTATTAAACCATGTGTGAGAATTATATTTATTAAACTTGTTAAATAATAAATAATATTATTATTTAACCAAGATTCTGTATAAATTTAGTGTGTGACCCTTTAGGCCTCCTTTTGAGTGGCATTAAGTGAAGCAGCCCAAAGTCCAAGGTTAGTATCTAGAAACACGCCAAGAAACCCATATAGAAATAAGTTAATGACTCAATGACATAATAAATCATAAAAATGCTTACTATGTAATATAATACCTTTTTCATGATATCTCTAATCAAGCAGGTTGCATACTGGTGCCATCAACCTATGTTCTTGATGTCTCTTTCTTTGAATTTATGAAAATTGAACTTTCCTATAGAATACCATGGCCATGGATTTATTTAGGATATATCATTTACATTAATGGTCTTGATATATCAACTTCTTTTAAAGAACAAAAGGGACAAACCCTTTCTCACATTATTCATTAATGAAATATTACTCGTGACACACCCAATGCATCCTACCTCACCATGAACATATACCATCATAATTTTTCATCAATACATCTAAGTAAATGACTTATAATACTTATTAATAATAATATTAAAGTCTAAGGATCAATACACATATCCATAGATAGGAACATCGAATGAAATATATAAATATGGATTTCCTACTGGCGGGTCTCGTTCTCATAATATCCTATACCAGATATTACCAAGGACATATACCATGAGAAAGTGACTCAAAGTCCTATGAGTCTCCACCCATGATAGCCTGTATCATTTGTGCACATCAAAGGATTTCATGAGGCTATATGACATATATTTAAGAATATTATTGTGGCAATTATGGGTTCTCATCATAGCGGGGAACTACTATGACCTTTCAATGTGATAGATACTCTTAGAACATTATCACATACTATGTTACATAGAAGAATAATCATAATGTGATAAAAAGCTTATTAATATTTAAAATAATGAATATAATATTGTTGTGGCACTTCTAGTAGTGTTTGGGGACCCATTTTTATTCATAGTGGGATGTTATAATCATCTATAAAATACAACCAAATGTTCTTAAATGTTAAATCCATAGGTGTTGAATCCCCATTCTCCATGAAATCATTATTATCAGCTTTATTGGAATTCTATATGATCATGATTGAATGAAAATAGTGTTGAACCTATTTGAAAAAGAGTATAATGATGAAGATTAAGTGAAGTGGTGTTTTTTAATGTGTAACATAACATCCCATTACTCATTTTAAGGTATTTCTTGACCCTTATTTTGATCTTCTTTGAGTCGGGTCTTGTTTTGGGGTTGTTCTGGGAGAACTTGGAAGTTTTTTGGAGGATTTTTGGTCTGTGCACGGTAGGCACATGGATTGAAGAAACCATGAACCCCCCATTGAAAATCATGCATACCTAGATAGTGGGGAATACATTATTGGGGTACAATTTCCCAAACCATGTGCCCACCTAGGGGAAACCGTGCAACCCAAATAGTAGGGGAACATGATTGGTACACAATTTCCCCTAATCACATACCCCCTTCTAGCCAACCATGCACGTGAGATTTTAAAGTTATAAAAATTATTTTGAAATTCCCAAACCCCTATTTTAATTGGACTAATCCCCTCATTCATACCTAACATGATTTATTCTTCCTTGGAAGCTCTCAAGAAGTGTTTTTGGATATTCCAAACCCTTTTATTAGTGTATTGAAGTGGTCTTGATCTCGTTTGATCTCCTATGGATAAGTGGATCTCCCCTCATGTTGTTTCTTCTAATATATCTTTCTATACTCCTTATAGTTTTATAGATCATCATTTAATTGATGTATCTAAACTTATTTATATTGAATCATGATTCTAGGTTGTGTTCCTAGATCATTCGTGCCTTTATTATTTATTGGTAAGCCCTGCTACAGGTGCTGATTTATAGATCTTCGATCTAAAGGTAGGTGGTTTTGTGGGTTAAAATTTTGTGAAAAAATGATGGATTGATTTTTGAAATCATTTTGATGAAATGATTTGATGATTTATCTTGATGAAATGTATTAAATTGAAAAGTTATTTTAAATTTCATGAAATTTTGAAAATCTATGATTTGGTTTTGAAATGAAAAAAGGCATGTTGAAAACTAAAATTAGGAAATTGTATTTTAAACTATTTAAAAAAAATTATTTCCAATTTGATTGATGATTTATTGAAATACATGAGATAATAGGTAGTTATTAGGTGGTTGGGACAAGAATGCTGGCATATTGATCCCCTAGCACTAGACTTATGATGATAACACTAAGTAAACCAAGTAGGCTTAGGACGCTCGTGATGAGTTCCCCTACTGGGATGTATATTGATTGCCTAGAATGGGTTCCCCTATTTGGGGTTTTGATTGTGTATACACATTATTTATGAGTTGTGATCACTGATGAGATGTGTGAGGATCCTATATCCAATAAATAACGTACCATGGGGAGTTTGACCGTGGTGCTATGAGTTTTTTGATTTGATATACATGCCATTGATTTATTTAATTGTTTTATTCATGAAAAAATTATTTATGTAAATTATTTTATATAAAATTTATATTTAAACCATGTTTGAAATGTTTTAAATCTATTGAAAAGTTAATGTTTTTTTAAATATGAAAATGATATGTTATGCCATTCCCTGTTTTATTTAAATTGAATAATGATTGATTTATTGTTATAGTATCTATTATAGAACACATGGTGAGACCATACTAGGCTTTATAGATCACACTATACCTTTTACTTTGAGAATTTGTAGATTTTCTTATACCAGGTTCAAGAAAAGGGAAAATGCCACTTGGAGGTGGTGGATGTTCTTGATCCTTTGGATAGAAGTGTTGGAGGTGACCAGTGGAGATGCCATCTGCTTGTTATATGGTATATTTGATTTTTTATCTTTTTATTTGTTGATTATTTTGATGATGTACTACTTTGGGTTTTTTTATACCTATTTTATTATGGTACTTTATCTTTTTGGAGGGTTGAACATGCTGATATGTATTCTTTTATCTTCTGCTGTTTTGTGGAAAAATTCATTCCCTCTTGATTATTTATGATGTTAGGTGCTAGTTTCCAACCCATGGGGATTGGGACTGCACTTCAGGCCATGTGAAAGCCAGATCGGGTATCATTGTACTAGGGTATCTGGGATTTTTCATGAAAAAATGGTCTCATAGGTGGTTAAGTATCTTTATTTAATGTTAGTATGCGATTTGGGATGTCCTATCGGGACTTAAGAGGTTGTTGTGAGTGAGTTCTTGAAAAAATCATTGTAATGTTACTTAAGTCACTATGGGTGTTTGGGGAAAGTAATATTGAGGAATAATTTTATAAAATTATAGTATTTTCTATGCTTTTGATTTGGGTGTGTTGAAATCCAAATCTTGAAATCTTATCTGATGGGATGGATGTTCCTATTAATATTGTTTGAGTTATTGATCTGAGTAATATTTTAATGTTTGAGTTTTGTTTTCTTATGTTATGTAGCATCATGCCTCTGATAATCCATTTTAATAGGCCCTAGGAGGAATCTAATGGTGAACCATAATGATAAATTCCTCCTGTGGATCATAATCTTGTTGATATTTTTGTGTGTGTTGTCTAAGCTCTAGGAAAGGTGCCTGCACCCATTCCTATTTAGGCTCAAGTTGTGAAACCTTATAGGGATGAATCTTAGAATCATTCTCAAAGGTTTGTTCTCCAGAATCTAGTTGTGTTCCAAGGATCTAATTATCCTCAAGAGGATTAGGATTGGTTGATAAAGATAAATCTTATATTTGAATTCTTGGAAATGTCAGACTCAATTAAGTTGAAGTGTTCTACCTTTAAGTTAGAAGGGACTAGAAGGAGATAGTGGGATTTTATGGTGACAGTGAAGAATTACTAGGGTTTAGAGTGTAAGGTATTTAGAGTTATTTTCACTAATCATTTCTATCTAGAATCTATGGTACTAGCTAAGTCTATCCAGTTTTTCAACTTTTAGTAAGCTGACAGAACCATGATGGAGTATGCAAACCAATTTTCCAAGATTATGAAATTTTCACCTGATATTGTATCAAATGAGAAGATGAAGGCTTGGAGGTTTGATATGGGTCATCAACCTGATATCCATTCATAGTTTTTCTTAATGAATCTCAATTCATATACTGATACATAGGATAGGGTGTTGATGGTTGAGATTAACCTAGATATAAAGTCAGGGTTTATGGGAGTTCCTTTTTTTCCTAGTGGATGTTTTTTGGGTTACTTTAAAGGAAATAGGAAGTGTGATGAGTCTTATAGTGGTTCTCGATAGTAGACATCCTCCAGACCTCCTATAGTGCCTGACAAAGGCCCTTTGACTTGCTTCTAGTGTGGCAAGGATGGGTATTTAAAACGTGTTTGTACTAAGACACCAAAGATATGTTGTTCATGTGGTCACTCAAGACACCTACATAAATTATACAATTTCTTCTATACTTTGCACAGTGGAACAATATAATTAGTTATTAAAATTACTATGGTGTAATTAGATGCTTCACAAAAAATGGGGTTCCAACCATATACATCCATAATGAAGCTTCTTCACCCATTGGAAGAGTCTATAGAGGAATTTGATATAGGTCTAGTGATTGTGGTAGGTACCATCACTATAAATTCATCTTTAGCGATTGCTTTATTTTATACTGGTTCATCTCACTCGTTTATATAAAATCATATCATGAACCTGCTAAATCTTTATACAGATCTTTTGTCTTATGTGATGGATATTACTACACCCCACAAAATGAAGATAGAGAATGGTAACCATTTTCCTTCTCATGTCATCTATTTATTAGAGATTGATCTTATTTATAATTTTCTTTTTATCAACTTGAAACTTCTTGATTTCATCCTTGGTATGGATTAACTCATTTCTAATAAGGCCCAAATTGACTGTTATCTTTGATGAGACTCCTTTACTATGTCTGATGGGGTGTTCAGTGTTTTTCAGGGAGAATGGGACCTGATGTCAAGTAGAGCCAGACCTTTTTATCTAGATTTGGGAAGGGTAATTTTTGTGTTCACTTGTTACTTGGAGAGGGAATATTTGATTGATGATCTCCCTCCAGTTTACATTGATTTTCCTGAAATTTTTTCTTCTGTTTTCTCTGGTTTTACACCGGTAAGAGTGGTAGAGTTTTCCATTGATTTAGTTCTTTGTATTCAACTAATGTCTATTCATTCTTACCATATGGATCTAATTTAACTGAAAAAGTTATAGACTAAGCTGGAAGATATTTTAGAGAAATAATTTATTTTCCTGAGTGTGTCACCTCAGGCAGGCTTGTTCTCTTTACATAGAATGCTGATAAAACACTTCACCTTTATGTTTATTACATAAAACTAAAACAATATATAGTAAATAAAAAGTATCTATTTCCATGGATTGATGATCTATTTGGGTAGTTGAAATGGGTGAATTGGTTCTCGAATATCAACCTTTAATCTGGTTATCACCAGTTGAGAATAAAAGAATCTTAAATTTAGAATACCTCCTTTTGGAGTAGGTATGGCCATTATTAGTATCTTGTTATGCCATGTCATCTAAATAATGCTCCTAAATTCTTTATGTATTTGATTAATAGGATATTCCATGAGTATCTTGAGGCATTTGTGGTGGTCTTTATAGATGGAATCTGGGTTTACTCTAAGTTTGAGGAGGATTATGTGCGTTATTTTAGAAAAGTTCTAAAAATGCTGAGAAATCACTGAATCTATTCCAAGCTATCAAAATGTGTTTTTTGGATTTGGGAAGTGATGTTCTTGGGACACGTGGTCTCAGAATGTGGTATTTCAGTTGATCCTAAGAAGGTGAAAGTTATTATGACATGGGAGAAAACATGTAACATTTTTAAGATACAAAGATTCTTGGGCTCAAAAGGGTATTACCAAATATTTATAAAGGATTTCTCAAAGTTTTATTCTCCAATGACCACTCTCACTAGGAAGGGAGTGAAGTTTTTTTGGGATGATAAATGTTAGAGTTATTTTGTTTAGATGAAACATCTTTTGACTTCTGCACCAGTGTTGACTCTTTTAGAGGCAGGGTAGGGATATGTGGTCTTCTATGAGGCATATAGTTTGGGTTTGGGATGTTTTCTTATTAATGGTGATCATGCCTATGTCTTAAGGAAGCTTAGTCTACATGAAAATAATTATCCGACCCATGATCTTGAACTCGCAGTTGTGATGCACGTGCTTAAGAATTTACAATATTACCTTTTCTAAGAAAGGTTTACTGTTTATTTCAAAAACAAAATATTGAGTTATATCTTCTATAAAAAATATTTGAATATCCAACAAATTAATTGGGAGGAGTACCTATAATATTTTTATTTCACCATTTTTTACACCTCGGGGAAGGGAAATGTCATTTATGATGCCTTAAGCATGAAACTTTCGACCCAGGTTGTGAAAGAATCATCAGAAGAGTGGAATTTGATGTCTCTTTTTTCATAACTACATTTGGGAGCCTATGAAGAATAGACTGAGGTTATCTTGGAAAGTGTTTAGTTGACATATGATCTTATTAAGATGATTCTTTAGGAATGACATCTTGATGAAAAACTCCATGGCATTAGGAACTCTATTTATGGTGGGGAGACCATTGGTGAATGGAAGATCTATTCCATGGGTATCCTATGTTTCAGAATGGGTAAATTGTACCTTTTCTAGTGAGAAAAGTTATGATATGGGATTTCTATAATTCCCAGTGGGAGGTGCACCCAGGAACTACAAAAATGTTTTATGATATGTGGTGATTATTCTGGTTTCCAGGTAAGAAATGAGACATTTCTAATTTTTTTTTCTCATTTTAATACTTTCCAACAGGTTAAGATCGAGCACAGAGACCTTCATGTTTTCTTTATCCCATTCTAGTGCTGACTTAGAAGTGTGATGAGATCTATATGGACATTATGATTTTGTTTCCACATACCCTTTTAAGGAAGAATGTGATATGGGTTATGATCGATGGGCTGAAAAAATTGTCTCACTTTATCCCCATTCACAATTCTACCAAAGCTGATGACTTGAGAAATCTCTATTTGAAAGAGATTATTCGATTTCATGAAGTTATATCTGCTATAGACTCCGATAGAGATCCCCATTTTACCTCTCATTTTTGGAGAGGATTTCAGAAGGTTATGGGATATCAGATTTGTTTGAGTACAACATACCATATATAGATGGATGGATAGAAAGACAAGGTTATAAGATTATTGAGGATATAATACATTCTTGCATTCTCAATTTGTATGGAGTTTAGGATGACCATTTGGAACTATTTTAGTTTTCATATAACAATAGTTACTAGTCCGAAATCAGAATGGATCATTTTTAGGCCTTGTATAGAAGTCTGTGAAAATATAAATTGTTTTGGTCAGATATTGGTGAAACTTTCTTGGTTAGAACGAGTTTGGTCCAAGTGAAAGAATTTAATATTTAGTTGATTCTTCAAAGAATATTGACAGAACAAAGATGATATAAATCATATGCTAATCTCATCATAGACCATTGGAGTTTTCCGTTGGCGACTAGGTGTTTTTGATAGTTTCACCTCAGTTGGGACACTAACGCTTTGGGAGGAAAGGGAAGATTTATACTCACTTTGTGGGTCCTTTTGTGATTGTTGAGTAGGTGGGGAAAGTGTATTACCACTTATCGCTTCCACCATAGTTTATGTCAATACATAATGTGTTCCATGTATCACAACTTCTGAAATATCTCTCTAACCCATATCATGTATTGAGTTGGTAGGATATTGATATTGAGCATAAATTTTTTGTGACTAAATATCTAGTCAGGATAGTTGATTCTAAGACTAAGGTAATTTTTTGGAGGAAGATACCTTTTATTTGTGTGTTATGGTAGAATGGTTCTGATTCTTATGATACTTGGGAGTGTGAGGAATTGATGAGAGAGAAACAGACTCATATCATTGATAAGGAAACTTATTGATAGGATTTATTGGGATAGAAAGTTTTTATGTATGGGAGGTTATAACATCTTTTCACTCCTTTATAGGTATTTTTTAGCCCTTGTTTTTATCTCCTTTAAGTCGGGTCTTGTTTTGGGGTCCTTCCGAGAGAACTTGGAAGTTTTTTGAGGCTTTTTGGGCCATGCATGGTTGGCATAAGGTTCGAGAATACCATGTGCCCCCAGTGAAAACCTTACATTCCTAATTATTGGGGAATTCATGGTTGTAACATGGTTTCCTAAACCATTAACCCACCCAAGGTAAATCATGCACCCAAAATTGTAGGGGCGCACAACTGGCGCATGATTTCCCCTAACCGTGTGACCCCTCCAACTAATCATGCACACAAGATTTTAAAGTTTCAAAAATTATTTTTAAATTAAAAAACCCTTGGTGTAAGTTTCCTAATCCACCCATTATGACCTAACATGATTTATTCTTCCTTAGAGTCTCTAAAGAAGTGTTTTTGGCTCCTCCAAACCCTTTTTAGTGGATTGAAGGGTTGTTGATCTCATTCGACCTCCTTCGGTTAAGTGGATATCCCCCTATGTGTTTTCTTCTAGTTTCTATTTCTCTCCTTCTTATATTTTGATATATAATCATGTAATTTATGGATCTAAACTCCTTTATATTGGATATTTATTCTAGGTTGTGTTCCTAGATCTTCTGTGCCTTCGTTCTTCGTTGGCAATTCCTGTTGTGGGTGTTGATTTCTGGATCTTTGATCAAAAGTTAGGCGGTTCCATAATTATTTTATCTATGATTTAAACCCTAAATTTCTTGATTAAATTTAAATGAGTTTTTAATTGATTTAAAAACATGGAATTGTGATGATTTGATCCTTGATTTTAAATGGGTATGTGAATTGAGAAAAACCCAAATTTCAATGGAATTGAAATGGTGGGGGTTGAATTTGTGAAAAATGATGGCTTGATTTTGAAAATAGTTTTTATGAAATGATTTGATGATTTATCTTGAGTAAATGGATTAAATTGAAATATTATTTGAAATGGTATGAAATGATGAAAACCCGTGATTTGGTTTTGAAATGGAAAAAGGCATGTTGAAAAATAAAATTTGGAAGTTGTATTTTGAAATTTCTTAACAAGATTGATTTATTGATTGAAGAACATGAGAGCCTTGGTAGTTAGTAGGTGATTAGGAAAAGAACATTAGGATATTTATCCCCTAGCACTGGAGTTATGATGACAACACTAACTAAACCAAGTCATCTTAGGATGCTTGTGACGAGTTCCCCTATCAAGGTGTAGATTGAATGTCTAGAATAGGTTCCCCTATTTGTGGTGTTGATTATGTACACACATTATTTATGATATATGATCACTGGTGAGATGTTTGAGGATCCTATAGCCAGTAACTAACATACCACATGGTGTTTTACCATGGTCCTATGAGTTTTTTAATTTGATATACATGCCTGTTGACACCACATAATTTGTTTCATGCACTTCTCCACAAAATCGAAGATATGATTCTCACATAGATAACAAATTTAAAGTATGAGTGAAGATTTTTTACCATTAAGGAATAATATGAATTCTAGATTTATGTCTTCCAAAATAATTCTCCAAAATTAGGGATAATTGGAAAGAACCCCCCTCAAAAAGTTGGTTGTGGATTTCTAATATCGATGATGAAAAGGTTTCGATTGATTAAATTTTAATTTACAAGTTTCATTTGAGAAGACTTGGTGTATTCAAAATCTCAAGAAGTGTATATCTCTTCGAGATATTCAATTTGACTAGTCATGAAGTCCAAATAGACTTATGGATCAAAAGTTATGGAACTCGGAAGACAGATAAATTTTATAAAGGAATTCCCATAACCTACGCAGAGGACCTATGCCAGGGACCTACACAACATACCACTGTATCTAGAAAACTAGCACATGTTCTGATCGTACAGCCTAGTGCACATCCCCCACACAATAGACCTATGCTGTAGAGCTACACCATAGAATTACATGAGAATATAATTTCTGTACCCCAATATAGAGAAGTTACACTAAAGAGTTATGCGGCTAACCTATGCCAACAAAATCCTTTCAACTAGAACCCCTCTTTGCCTATAAATAGGACCCTTGGGCTCCCCATATGAGGAATGAAAAAAGTTGTAAGAACTCTTGAAGCTCCCATTCCATAGTTCTTCACCCATGTCCCCAAAATTTTCTTAGGTAGATCCCTAAAACATGAGAGAAGAGAGAATTAGATGGGATAAGAAAGTTTGAAATCCTTTCAGAGTTTGAAACACAAAACATCTGATTAAGGACCCTTCTTTCATAAAGTAGAAACTTCCTACGCAACGCCTATTCCTTAAAGGACCTCTGCGGGGATCTTACAAAGACACCAAAGGAGACCCAGGGTGTTTAGATTTAAATCTCAACCAAGTTTTTTCTCCTAAATAGTCCCTTTTTTAATATTTCATAAGATTAGTCCCCCCATGTTAAGCATTTTTTCACTCATCGCTAGGACCTGAACGACACACCTGCACGACATACCTATATGACATACCTACATGGTAGAGTTACGCTGCATAGCTACACCCCAGACCTATGCATATCACCTTGTAAACCCTCTTCAAATACACTCATGATAGGGTATCTCTTTCCTTGGTTCCCTTATATTAAAGGGACTATTTTGAAGCCTCCACTAAAACCTCATGACTTATCAAAACCTTTGGAAAGGAACATCAGCATGTCTCCCTTTTGGGTTTGTATATATATAGTTAGAGGTTTCCAACATTTGTCTTCTAAAGGAGTTAGGATCCTTGGGATGTTTGTAGGTTTGTATATCTACAATCACATGGATCCTTACCCTAGAGATAGTGTTGGGAAGTTCCAAGTCTTGGATTTCAGGGATAAGACTCTATCCTCCCCTTTTCATCTCTAAGATCCAGAGCCCCTGGTTCCCAATAGGGAGAGTGGGGGTCACACTTGATTTTCCATTCAATAAAATAAAAGTCTCCCTCTTCTCCTGGGATTCCCTAAGGGAATCCCTCTTGGATCAAGCCCCTAGTATTTCAGGCTAGAACCAATGACCCTAACTTTTATTTCACATTGAAGGGTTAATTGCTTCATGCCCTCGCTCACCGTCACCTTGTCTTCTTTTTCCATAGGCCCATCATCTCCCATCAGCGGAAGAGAAAGTGTGTGGTTTGTTAAATCTCTCACATCCTCTTGTTTCTCACACCGAGCATGAATCACATGGGTTTAGAGTTTTTTGATAATTACAATATCCACACAACTTATTTCCTTCTTGAACTATGAGAACTCTAATTCCCACCATAATTGGGATATGTAGGAAGCCTTCACCCAGGGCCCGAGTTCACTGTATATCCTCTTCAGGAATCCAACATTAATTCCCTTAATCAAGGAAACCTCCTTAGGAGTAAGCCCCGACCTATTTCTCTCAAAGGGCCATACTCCCCTATGATACTTACCAAACTACATGGGCTTTGATTCCAATCCAAGTGGGATACGTAGGAAGCCTCCCTAAGGTTCAAAACCAACACTCCAAATCAACCCTATCCTTCCTAGTCCATATTCCTAATAGGTTCTAATAAAACTTGGAAACCCATATCCTTTCCACGTTCCTTGGGCTATTTAGGCATAAGTCCCACACCAAGATTTTATTAAGCACCTTCCACTTAGATATCCTTACCACATGACATTAAACTATACGGTTGGGTCCTTATCACACGACCTTAAAAGGTATGATGTTTCCCATTACGTAACATTGAACTATATGAGGGTTCTGATTCCTTTCACAAGGATACGTAGGTATCCCATTTATGGGTACAATTCCAACATCAAAATAAACTTCCATCTCCCTAGATGACAATAAATTCCAAAGTTCCCCACTGAGTGTCTTAAAAACCAAAATCATAATAACAATGACTAAAGGATCTATAAGTAGTATATAAGAGGATACCATTGATGGATAACCTTGAATACATATAGATAACTTCATTAATAAAGAATCTAGAATACATACAGATGATTCTAAATTTCACAAATGATAATAATTGATTGCAAATTTTAAGGGAAACCTACGTTATACTTGGTAAATTAATAATAATTCATGAATATATCATAAATCTATAAGAGAGTCCCAAAGTAGGAAATAATTCCCCCTAAAAGGGTGTGATGAGCTTGACCTTCCATCCTCTCGACCAATGTGATTTCTTAAGTATCGTAGGTCCAAACCCAACAAACGCCTGCCTTTAGAAAGAAGGTCCCTTTGGATAAATAACCATTGGATGTTTCTAGTTCCATAAATAAATCCTATGGAAACCATCCATAAGTAGTGATTCCTAACCAGTACACATGTTCCGAGAGGAAAAAAAATGGTGAACCCAACGTGAATCCTTAACCAAGTTGATATTGTTACCTATCTATCTGGCCCCTATCAATTGATAAAGGAGGGCCCAACAAGGGAATCAATCATGCATGTTTCCATCTAAAAAAATTCCACTTTAATGGACTTCATTTTTTTTATTTGTCAAATTTTCCCAAAACCCCCTTTATTCGAAATGGATTCCTTCATGTTTGCACCTTTGAATGCCCCAACTACCGCTCTAGATAGATCCTCATCTGCTAGAAGGACGTCATCACCAACTCAGTGTCTTCAACACTGTGTCTCAAATGAATTGGTTCAATAATACTGTCAACACGGTACTATCCCAATCCTAGAGGCTTCCCGATAGGCTCTCCAAGTTAACAACAACTCTTGATCATCTAATGAGTGATGATCGATGGTCAAGAAGCAGATGATGCCAACCGCCATCTCCAATTTTTTCGGGTCCTTATCCCCAAAACACAATAACTCGACCCTCACATACTATAAGTAAATGGATTAGTAGGTCAATCATGTCCTTAAATAGAATACATAGGGGTCCTTTCCAAAGGTTCCCAGCAACAACCACCGCCAACACCACACGATAGAAAACCATAAACATGATGAGGGTGTTATCTTTGGCTGTTCGGCCCAGGTCCCTCAGACTCAGGCACATAAGACAAACTGTTGAGGAAAATGGCCAACCAACAAGGAGTAGGTTCCTAACTTTTCCCCATTTGGAGAATTACATCAACCCAACTTGGTGGAAAATGACAAACATGCACATACACCCATCTTCCATAATTCTGCCAGCCATCAAAATCATCTGGCAGTGCCCAACCAATCCCAACATTCAAATCTGGTAGAGTACCATGAGTAGGAACATACAACTGCTTAAAAAATATTAGCCAGTTAGAAGACTCATCTGACTGTATTCAAGGAAGCCCACCAATCAAATATGATGGAAATTTGTAAGAAGGAACATACACCTGACTGCACTTACCAATCCTACCATTAGTCTCATCTATTAGAATTTAAAGAAGTCCATCAACTATTCTTGGTAAAAAACATCCAACAGGCACATACACCTTCTAGTATCCATCAAGCCTGCCAACAATCTCATTTGGAAGCACCCAGAGAAGTCAGTTGGAAAGATCTGATGACAAACCTAGGGTAGACTCAACTCTCTTCCACCACACATTAGTACAGTTAGTATCCACTAATAGGTTAGAGAAGACAGGAGAAAGTACATACACCTACTCCAAATTCATAATGGATGTATATTCTCATTCCAGCTATTGAAGTCACCAAACACATTTTAGAAATGGTGAAAGGGAAGACACAAAATCCATCCCATATCTTGGAAACCTACTAGAATATCATAACAACAACTTCAGTAGTAGCAAAGGGATGTGCACATAATTATTTCCCCAAACCTGGGATGACTCATCAGCATGCCATCCTGGAGCAGATACATACCTTTGTTCCATTACAAGAGGGTTATGGGGCATACTCCCCCATATCATACAAAAAACTGTATCGGGAACATACACCCTTTCTAATTAGATATAATCAACCTATTCTGATGACCACTCTAAGGAAAGAACATACACCTGCCCATGATAACCACTTTTCCCAGTAAGTGGCCCACTTATGTGTAAGAGAGCATCTAAGAAGAATTATTTCCAAGCATGATTGGAAAATCAAGAGTCAATCTGCGATCTGGATCCTCTTAATGCTGGAGTTCTTGAATCCCTCAGACATTTATCTATTGCAACTAAAGATCTTACCCACCCATTACCAAATTATGGGAGTTTTAGCAATAATACTAAAGTTCTCCATCAGATACTTCATCATGAAGGATTTTTTCATGACAATTCATTCAATTTAGAGAACCTATATCTAGATGAGAGCCATGGAAACCCACCATGTGGCCATAAGACCAAGGATCAAGAGGATTTATCCATTTCTATAATCCACCATAGTGATCCTCGCAATGATGGCATTCACTGTGAAATTTCTCTCCGCACCAGTGTTTCGTATTGTCAAGATAATTCTTAAATTGAAAATGTAGTGATAAGAAATCCCTTTTATCTCAAGGAAATTTACAACATAAGGCCAATCATGTCTGATGCCTTATTACTAATAGATTAAATACTTTCCCAACCAGAAGACAACCCAAGGTGATGACAATTGCTCAAACCTCTCTTAGGTCATTTGCCTTCTAATATGGAAGAGGAAAAAACAAATGATCCTATTATTTGTGATAAAACAATTGAGAAGCATCTACTCTGTTCAGACCAAGTTGAGAAATCTCTATAAAAAGATGACGAGGATATGTTAAATATGAGAAAACAACTGGCTAAGGGTAAAATACTAGTCATGCTCTGGTTTTTGGAAACCTCTCAATATAACATTATAGAATTAATGGTAGTAGATTGTATTCATGATATCCACCTCAATATATGGAAGAATATTTATCATATAAAATCCAAAGTATTACCATATGATTAATATCAAAGTCATGTTAAGGTAATAGAAGGATTACAATGCCAAATTGACTTATAATTTCTCCGAGTTTACCGATATCCAATGGTCAAGAAGCAACAAGTATCTTTTCAATTTGAATGCATTAATTCATTAAAGAAGTTACGCCAATTGATTGTATAAACTCAATATAGTGTTCATATCAGAGGATGGGGTGGACATGGAGCATTTCATTTCAATACACTCCAAAAATCAGAAAAGCCCTCCGAAAGTGGTGCCATGTAATGTTATTGCCCAAGGCTAGCTACAGTAAAGAAATTCTATTCATAACCGAAAAAATGCTCAACAAGAACATGCTTCAATCGATTTTAACCCAAGTCAAGCCCAAATGGAGCAAGTTGTCAAGATACTTTTGCATCAAGAATCTAAGAACATTATGTAGGACTCTTTCTTATAGTATGTCATCCATCATATTGAAAAAATGTTTGAAATAGAACAATGGTCTTACAAATCAAGAAATTTAAGTGGTTTTTGGATAATGCACCCCGCCAATGTTCGAAATAGAATTTGTAAAATCAGAAGATAATCTGCACTAATATCAGCCATAGAAGTTTAGAAGCCAACCCGTCTTGTAGGGTTGGAGAATTTTTTTAACCCAACCTTCGAATTTAACAAATAGAGTTTGAAGTTTTGAAGAAAAAGAAAAGGAATAGCCCCAAACTACGAGGCTAGGGGATTTTTCACATCCAGAATCCCCTCCTCAGCAGAAGTCAGTTTTCTCCTGATTAGGGAAGAATCCATAAAGTGAATGCACAAATGAACTATCCAAAGATTACCTTTAGGTTTCTTTCTGTCAAACAGTTCCTGGGAAATTAGGATATAGGAGAACAAAGTCTCATAGAGTGCATAAAAGGTTACAATCTTACAAAGATACTAACAGAATGCCTTCAATGCATAATGCGTCGGTGAATGTCATTAATACCATTATGGAAGATCCTCCAGAAAATGAGTCTAGTTTAGGGGATTTAGAGGATGAATTTATTATTCATAATATGGTACATACCAAATCAAATGAAGGAGGTGTGCGTACTCAAAATCAGAGGCTTACCCAGAATCTAGGTATTCCCTCAAGTAACCAACTCCCACATATTCGAAAGGAATATAACAAGGGGAAAGGTAAAGATCATATCATGTGTTACTTTTCCATTGGAGAAGGTCAATCTATTTCACTTGAAGAAAGATTTACTCAGCAAGAGGAGGAGATGAAGGAGTTGAAAAGACTCAATGAGGAGTTACTCCAAAGTAGCATTCTTGCCAGACATGCTCCTCAAGCAGATCCTTATCTTGCACATCCAGTAGGATCTCCTCAGTAAAGAGGGTTTGTTGAAACTAAAAAAGTGAATATTGATTTCCCTCTATTAGGTAAACATCCAGAATAGGATCAAACATATCCTTACAGGCCAGTACCTATGGGTTATCCAAGATAAATACTAGCAGCGCCACCACCAGTAGCTTTTCCAGTATTCGTACCAGTTCAAGCTCCAACTGCTATACCTATACGGGTCCCAGCTCATCCATATATTCTCCAAATGATTATGAATACAATTGAGGCATTAAAAAATCGATTGGAAGCTATAGAAGAACGACATGTACCAGTAGAAACAGAAAAGAAAGCTTACCCCAAATGGGTAGATCTGATCCCTCCCCCACCAAACTTTGTGAATGCCACATTTCCAATATTTAATGGTTCAGGAGATCTGAAGGATCACTTAACACATTTTGTTTCTCACCGTGATCCCATGACGGGGACCCCTCAATAACAAGAATTATTAAATCTTAGATGTTTTGTGAAATCATTATAGGGGCCTGACCTTTGTCTGATATACAATTTTTCAGTCTCAATCAATTATTGGATGCTAAGAACTCTATCAGAAATTCCTTTTCCAATTAAGCTCAATGCTACCGAAGACAATAATTTTTTATCTTAAAAATTGAAAACCAAGGGATAATGAAATAGTTTTATATTTCATTTCTCTATGGAAAGGATTAACATATTCCTTAAGCAGACCACTCCATCAAGAAGAACTACCACCAATTTTTGTTGAAAATTTACGTGATGAGTTACACACACAACTAATCCCTATGAAATACACAAGAGGGTTTGGGGACCTTGCTTCAATCACCCAACAAGTGGAGAATTACATTGCAGAAACCAAAGATAAGTCTCATGTAATCCCCTTAGTAATGAGAAGGAGAATAGGGAAAGTAGAGGCTGCTATAGTTACACTCAAACAAGTGCTTGTACTTACTTTTACTTAAAAACCTTCATCATATCATAATGATCCACCTCCTGAGCATCAACAGCAATGACCACCTCATCAATATGATAAAAAATATCCAAGGCAGAGACAATTTGAGGAATTAAATAACAAAGTATATTCTTTTCAAAATGAAAAGGTTCCCAGTTACTTCATTTTAGCTTTAGAAAATAATTTAGTTTAGTTGCCAAGGCCAAAGAAACCAAATAAATAAGGAGATGAAGATCTCCCAAATTATTTCCCCTTTTATCAAATGTTGCGGCATCCCATTAAAGAGTGTTTTGTTTTCAAAGATATCCCACAAAAAAAGGTAGAATATGGACAAGTGAAGATAAAAATTTCATCAACCCAAGTAGCATATGTTTCTGCTACTGATCTAGAGGACGGAGGCAGATGAAAGGAAGTTAAAAGAAAAAACATGCAGAAGTATGATGATTGGATGGTCAGGAAAATGATCCATCAAACTCATACCATTCTACAAACATAGTTGAAACAACCAACTGTGCCTCCTACCACTTCCACTATAGTAAATCCATCTCCATCAAAGGATCCATCCTCCAAAGGCCAATCCTCAAAGAAGAAACATAGTCATAAGGATAAAGAGCAATCAGGAGAAGATGAGCTCATGTTAAGGATAAAGTTTTCCTTGAATTTGGAAGATTTAATGCCATCTATTTCAAAATCATGGGCATCTCCCCACCAAATGGCACACCAAAAACCGACCTGTCAAGTAGAATCTTCATCAGTTGAGGAATTGATCTTCGGTTCCATTAACGTTATCCACTTAACAAACCCCTATGAAAAGGATGATTCTAGTTTGAACCTAAATTCCCTATACTTGATTAGGGAACTAGGGGAAGAAGTCAAATTCAAGGATATAGAGGAAGAATTGGATATGTTAGAAGCCACTATTTTAACTACACCCCTGCTCGAACTGTTTATGCAGAGGAAACTCATGGGAGATCCTTTCAGTGGGCTTAGTAAGAGCAAGGAAACTTTCCCACACATGATAGGATTGACCCTAACATGATCATATTGGAATAATGATTAAAGGACATACCACCACTCTCTCAGTAGGTAGATAGACCTAGTCAGTCTAATCTACCAAGAGTATAAATATTTCCAGCTTCTTCCCCGATACATGGTACATCTACATTAGGATCATGAAATTCTAAGACACCTGCAAAACCGCATCCCCATGCTAGAAAACGCAGACCATTGGAACAAAGTATGATGTTTTGAAACAACTATCCCAATTACTAAACAAGTTATCAATCTTTGATTCTTTGAATATGTCAAAAGATCTTTGAGAATCACTTATTGAGGCTTTGTTAAGTCCTCAAGAGTTTAAAATTGAGGTACCTGCTGTTGAGGTTTACTGTATAGAGAATGATCCTAAAAAATATCATTATATTATATCTTTCATGGATCAATATGAGGATGATGTTATACATGGACACATCAGACCCTTGTATTTATCTGTAAAGGTTAATGATAGAGACATCTTATGAGACTTCATTTATAATGGATTAGGAGTCAACCTCATTCCCATTCGTACACTTCATCAATTGGGTCTCACTGAATCTGAATTATCTCCTTCCACTCTGATGTTTCAAGGTTATTACAAGAATGAACAAGAACCTCTAGGTGAGATCACACTCAGAAATAAGTTTGGGGATCTTGTATCTAATTCATATTTCATGGTTGTTCGACAGGACACAACTTTCAACATTCTTCTTGGAAGGCCTTGTCTACATAAACATGCAACCATTCCTTCTTTATACCACCAATTTATCAAGTATTGATTCAATGGTCAAATTGGAACATTGAATGGTGATAAGGGTCCATTAAAAACGTGTGAATCTCAATATATTGAGGTATAATTCTATCACACAAAGGGAGCAAGGTCCTTGGAAAAAGATATAACAAGAATAAATGCTCTAAATTCTCTAGAAAAGATCCCAACTAACCCATTCAAACATCTTAGTGTAGATTACATGTTGCCTATAAATAAAATTGAAAGGATAGACCCAAATTTGAGCACTCATCCAATGACTTCCATAATGTCAGTTGTGGAAGCGGAGCCTTATAGTATGGGAGAAATTATTGATCTATCAAGTAGTGGTGAAATCTTAAATAGAGATGTCTTCATTTCATCCACCAAACTTCAGTAAATATTTTCTTCATAATTAAAACTATAAGAATTTGTTGCATTAGTAGAGGAAGAAAAGGATATTGATTCCCAACCCATCATTTTCTCTTTAATGATCCAGGAATACCCTTCATCATTAGTAGGGTCATAAATGATTACCTCTTATTTAGGGTGTCCAAATACTGACTCCTCCCCTAGATATGAAAGTATTGCTTCATTACCTACCCTTCAAGCAGAAATAGAATGGGTAACATGTGAGAAATAGGAAGAATAAGATCTCAAGGATGCCCCTATGGCATTTGAGGAAGTTGTATCCACCACTATGGATGAGCTCAGAGAAATAAATCTAGGTACATAAGAATATCCATGCCCCACTCTAATTATTGCATCCATGAATCTTGAAGAGAAAGAGATGTATACTTCATTTATAAAGAAACATAGAGATGTATTTTCTTGGAACTATATGGAAATTCTAGGGATTAACCTTGATATAGATACCCATCATTTGGGTTTTCCAGAAGAGCATCAAGGATTTAAGCAGGAAGCAAGAAGAACACACCCAAATCACACCTCTAAAATTGAAGCTGAAATTGACAAGATTATCAAATATGACTTCATTAGAGAGGTGAAATATCCAAAATGGATGGCTAAAATTATCCTAGTGAAAAAGAAGAATGAGAAAATCAGAGTTTTCATTGATTTTATAGATCTTAACTGGCATTTTCCCCAGGATGACTTTATGGTTCCAATCACAGAACTTTTGATTGATGCAACAGCTGGCTACGAAGCTCCCTCCTTCATGGATGGATACTATGAGTATAACCAAATTCTAATGGCCCTAGAAGATGAGGAATATAAATCTTTTATATCCCATCAATGAATATTTTTCTATTGAGTAATTCCCTTTGGATTGAAGAATGATGGTGTGACATATCAATGTGTAAGGCACCATATTTTCAAACCCTTCTTGGGGAAATTCATTGAATGCTATGTAGATAATCTGGTGGTTAATTCTAGACAATGTTCTAATCACTTATTTGATCTTGAGACCATATTCATCAAGCTCAAACAATATAATTTAAAGATGAACCCCTTGAAATGTCCTTTTGGGGTTACCTTAGGAAAATTACCTGGATTCATTTTATGCCATCATGACATTGAAGTTGATATTTAGAAGATAAAATTAATCCTTAGAATGTTACCTCCTCAAAATTTAAAGTAATTAAGAGGAATTTGAGGTCACTTGGCCTATATTCGTGCTTTATCACTAATTTGGCAGGAAAGTGTTTACCCTTCACCAAATTGATGAAGAAGGGAGCCACTTATCAATGGAACAAAGACTTCCAAGAAGAATTTGATACCCTCAAGAAATATCTCTTGATCCCACTAGTATTAATGCCACCTATTGAAGGAAAGCCGATCATTCTTTATGTGACAACTTTAGAGATACCATTGGGTGCCTTCTTTGAACAAAAGAATGATGTTGTGAATGAAAATAGCCTTTAATATCTTATTCGAACAATGATCGACACAGATAATCAATATTCAGATATTGAGAAATGCTACCTGGCATTAATCTTTGTAGTTCAGAAGCTAAGGCACTACCTGTAGCATCATGAGGTACACTTGATATCTTATAATAACCTGCTAAAATTTATCCTTAGTTTTCCTATGATGAAAGGATGTTTGACATGGTGGGAAGTTATTTTGAAATAGTTTGATATCCAATTCATACCTCATAAAGTAGTAAAAGGTCAAGATTTAGTAGATTTCCTTACCGAGCACCCATCTGCGTGGAAGAGATAATGTTGAATATTGAATTTCCTGATGAATAAATCTTCTCTATCCAAGAAAATACTTGAATATGGGAAAAATACTTTGATGGTGCTTTCATAAGTCCAATAGGGAAGAGAATGGAAGACCCTAAAATCAACAAAGTTGGATTTGGAATTGTGATTATCTCTCCAGAGAAGGCAATATTTTTATATTCCATTCTGTTATCAGAAGGTGGTACCAACAATGTGAAATAATATTAAGCTCTCATTACAGGCATGGAATTGGAACTCCAATTACAAGTGAACCACTTGAAAGTGAAAGGTGATTTAGGATTAATAATCAAATAGATCAATGGGGGTTATAATATCAAAAAAGAAGAATTAATACCTCTATGCAATTATGTCCAAGGATTAATGGCTGAATTTATGTTAGATCCAACATTGTATTATGTCTTGAGATCACAAAATTCCCAAGATGATCCATTGGATAATTCATCCACAACCCGGGAAGATCTAAATCGGGATGAGACCATCATCAGTATTTCCCAAGATCATGTGGTTTCACCATTTGATCAAATTAGAATGGAATAAATTAATGAAATCAGCCCTATTTCTTATCCATATGGTCATACCATGGGATGGATGAAACCTATCATGGAATATATTTTAAAATGGAGCACTTCCACTAGATAGAGATAAAAAAGAATAGGTCCAGTGATGAGCAGTTAATTTTTCTCTTTATGATGGTCCAGATCATCATAAGATCCTTTATAGATGAGGCTTCAAAGAAATTATTTTCAGATGCATTGATGGGGAGGAAACTGTGGCTATCATGAAAGAAGTAAATACATGATCTTATAGTGCTCACCAGTCCAGGCATATGCTTTTTAATAAAATATGAAGGATTGGATACTTCTGGCCTTCAATGAAGCATGATTTCATAGATTTCACCAAGAAGTGTCATCACTTCCAAGTAAATGACAACTTCATTCATCAACCCCTAGAGTTTCTACATACAACTAAATACTCCTGGACATTTTCCATATGGGTAATGGATGTAATAGGACCTTATCCTCTAGCTATGGCTAAGCAATTCAAGTATATTCTTACTGCTACTGATTTCTTCTCCAAATGGGATAAGACAATACCTCTCAAAGAAGTTGGGGCCAAAATCATTGTTAGATTTTTCAAAGATAATATCATTACTAGATTTGATGTCCCTCATACCATATTGATGGAAAATGACACCAATTTCTATTCTATTGAGGTAAAAAAGTTATATCAGGAGCACAATATCAAATCCAACGATTCATCTCACTATCATGCAGTGGCCAATGGATAGATAGAGGCTTTAAACAAGACCTTATCAAATATACTCCAAAAAATGGTGGATAAAGATAAGAAATATTGGCCTGATAAACTTTTTCATGCTTTATGGGTTTATCAGACTACTACCCATACTGCCTCACGAGAAACTATATACTCATTGGTGTACGGAACAGAAGTAGTTTTTTCCTATTGAAATTAAATTGCCTTTAATTTGAGTTTCCATTTGCGATCAGTTATCTACATATGAGCATTCTCAGAAGTGATTTGATGAGATGGAACGATTAGATGAAAATAGATTTCATACTTTGCATCATTTGTAAATCTACCATAATAGAATAACACGATATTTTAACAAGAGAGTTCGCTTCCACTCATTTCTTCCATAATAATTGGTATTAGTCCTCAGGACTCCGATGATACTAGGAAAGAAGCCTCCAAAGCTTGATCCAAAATGGGAAGGACCTTATTCTATACATAAGGTATACTCTAATGGAGCTTATTCCCTAATCTAAATGGATAAAGAACTTATTATGACTCCAACCAATGAAATATTCTTGAAGTTATTTGTGTAATCAAATAGAGTAATGTCCTAGTTGGTCATACATTAAACTACACGAAAACCATACGCATCCATGTTGCACGACGTTAAAATGCATAGAATCTTTGTCCTTATCGTACAATGTTAAACTACATGACATCATTTGTCCTCGCTATACGACATAAAACTATATGTTTAACGTCTTCTTCATTTTATGTTAATAAATCCCCTAAGATACCACAAATTAGAATTCCTTATGGTTCTTTAAACAAAAAAAATGAGTAGCTTCCATGCGCAATCATTACTCACATAATTTCTACTCACTAGTGGCACATGAGTTCCATTTCTCCCTATGTTTGAATCAAATTTTCATAGAGGCCTCATTTTAAGAACTACACGTGGATTGATTCTCATTCCAATGGGATATGTAAAGATGCCTGGATCTCCAATATTAGTCCCAGCCATAACCATAAAAAATTTTATTTCCCATTTTCCTCCTTTATATGAACCAAATCTATATAGAGTGATCTTATAGAACACATGGTTGGATATTCATATCATCTTGTGTCTTAAGTTTAACCATTATTCCAAAATTCATTAAAATACCATGTCTCTCATATCAAACTCAATTGTTATGAGGAACACTTTTATCAATAACTACATTTGGATTTATTTTCATAACAATGGGATACGTATAGACACTTAGATCTCCAATCTTGGGTCCAACCACAATAAAAAAAACCTCTTCCCCATGTTAAAACGTGATTGATATGGGTAACAATATCAAGAACTACACATGGCTTGATTCTTGTTCTATTAAGATATGTAGTGACACTTGGGTCTTATCCCCTAGTCTAGATTCAATATTTCTTTTCACATCGAAATCACATAATGTCCTCACTACATGACTCTAAACTACACAACATAATGTCCTCGTTGCATGACTCTAAATTTCACAACATAATGTGCTTTCCACATGACTCTAAACTACAAATCATAAGGTCCTTACTGCATGACTCTAAACTTCACATCATAATTTCCTCGCTGCATGAATCTAAACTACATAACATAATATCCTCACTTCATGACTCTAAACTGCACAACATAATGTCCTCACTGCAAGATATTAAATTGAAAAGTACCCAACGAACTAAGTATAGATTTATTCTCATCTCATTAAGATATGTAATGAAGAGTATTCCTTATCTCATAGTCCTAGCCATGGGATAAAATAAAATTTCCCCTCTTCCACATAAAATTAACAATCTATGTGGGAGGCTTCATTTTTAGATCATCTCTTTAGAGAACCAACCAAGGGAACAAGAAATGTCCCCATTTTATATATGAGTCAGATCTATGTAGGGGACTCCAAAATCATGGCCAATTTTGATTAAAATACTTTTACTATGTATTTAACATCACACCTTTCACATTTTGTACTCTTAATCTTGAATACTTTCAGATCTTCATAATACTTATTCGGTTTCTGGTGGCAGAATTTCTGATACTTGATAACTCTTTTGCCTGACTATGTAGTATGTTCCCCTAGGTGTCCTTGCATAAGTCACCTATATAATGGTCTTGTCAGTCAAAGGATGGAACCGTTTGGATATACAACACATTCCCTGATCGACCCTGTATAATACAACCCCGATAACATGTTTTTCAAATAGTGGTAACTTCATTTTTAGGATAAGCCTCTTTTGTCCCTTTAATCCTTGATGATAATATATATGAATCTGTATTTTGAAGCAGTCATCCATTTTATATTTGTACTATATCCCTTCTCTCGACCTTAAAGCCTCCAAGATCATGGTTTACTTATTTTTTCCATTCTATGTGTTCAAATCATATTGAAATAACCTTGGATCATTTGACCACATATCATTCATTTGTTCTATGATATTTTGGTCCTAGTCGTATGACCTAAAACTATATACACCCTAATTCCTACATTTGGGTCAAACCTTCATAGAAATCCTATTCCTTTTATTCTTTGGAAATCATGATTGGAAATACTCTTTCTGTATTCAGATAATTTTCTCTATAAACCAAACTCTACACTTTGGAAAATATAAATCTCTATAAACTTTCTTCAAATTTTAGCAATAGAATGTCTGATATCCAAGATATCTTTTTTCTGACTATGTAGTAAGTGTCCCTAGGTGGCCTTTCATAAGTCACCTACATAATAGGCCTATCATCCAAAATATTCCACTATTTTATTATGCAGCACATGCCCTAAATGGCCCTGCATAATACAATCCCCATTACGGGTTTATGTCAAGTAATGGTAACTTTTTTCTTAGAAAGGGATTCCTCTAATTCCATTATCCCTTTTCCCATATCACTTTTTAGATTCGGAAATCCCCAAGTTTTATCTTACAATTCTCCCATCCATACTTGAATATGGTAGTGCATCTATAAAAAAAATTACCTAGAATTGGAGAACAGTCAAATATTTAGTTAGAGCTAAAGACCCTAAATTAAATACCCATAATATCCTTACTACATGACTCTAAACCACACAACCCCTCTAATTTCATTACCACATGACTTTAAACTAAATATCAAAATATCATAAATCCCCCTTTCTAAACAATTTTAATCATTCTTCATATATATCAAATTTATATAGGAATGATTTTCCCTATTCATAGCTTATGTTGGCATAGATGACCCCTTTATTCTCATGTATCTTTCATTGTCTAAGCTACCCACTATAACCTTGAGACATCTAAATTCTAAATACCTTTGCTTATAAACAATAGAATGTTAGAATTCATAAGATCTCATTTACCTGACTATGCAGTATGTGCCTCTAGTGGCCTTGCATAAAATTTGCCTATATAATGGGCCTGTCAGTCAAAGGATGCCATTGTTTGGCTATGCATCACATGCCCTAGTTGGACCTATATAATATAGCCCCATAATGGGTTTTTCAAATAGAAATAACATTTTTCTTAGAGGATACCTCCTCTATTATGATACTTCAAATCAAAGATTTGGCAATCATAAAATAAATCAACCAAATAACAACTCAAGATTCCCCTTAGAATTATCTAAGAAAATATTGGGACATTTCCATCCATCAAACTTTGATTAAATTTTAATCTCAAAATTCATAGTCAAAGCTATTCGACCTAAAACATTAACTTTATTAGTCCGACATGCATGACTTTAAACTGAAAAACAAGAGACACAATACTCACCAGGTTAAAAACCCTCAAAGGGCACCCTGGACAAAAGTCAAGTCTCAACTCACTAGAACTACATTATGTACGGTTTAGGCAATATTTAGAAATAAAAAGAAGAAGTCAAAATACACAAAGTTTTTAGGGTTGTCTATATGACCCTAGAAATAGTCAAACTATGCTCGCTAGGCCCCCTGGATTAGGAAAAAATTTGAGCATCCTTCCAAACTTAACATAAATACAAAGTCCACTAAATTATTTTGGAATGCGTCAAAGTTCCCTATAGTTACCTTAGAAACAAATTATTTTCATTCTGAATGAATCTAATTCTAATGTGGGATTTTTTTGACACCACTGAATTTGTTTCATGCACTTCTCCACAAAATTAAATATATGATTCTAACCTAGACAAAAAATGTCAAGTATGAGTAAATATTTTTTACTATGAAGGAAGAAGATGCAGTTTGTATTTATATCTTCCAAAAGAATTATCCAAATTAGGGATAAGTGGAAAGAACCCCCATCAAAAAGTGGGCCATGGATTTCAAAGATCGATTATGAAAAGGTTTCTATTGATTAAATTTCAATTTACAAGTTTCATATTATAAGACTTGGTGTATTTACCATCTCAATAAGTATAGATCTCTTCGAGAGATTTGTTTTGACTAGTCACGGAGTCCAAACAGACTTACTGATCAAAAGTTATGGAACTCAGAAGACAGATAAATTTTATAAAGGAATTTCGATCACCTATGTGGAGGTCCTACACTAGGGACCTACACAACATACCTCAACATCCAGAAAACCAGCACACATTCTGCTCATACAACCCAGTGCACAACCTCCACGTGGAAAACCTATGCTGTAGAGCTACGCCAAAAAATTACATGGAAATATAATTTCTGTACCCCTACATGGAGGAGCTATGCTGAAGAGCTACGCGGCCAACCTACAATGACAAAATTGTTTCAACCAACCCCCCTCTTTGCCTATAAATAGGACCCTTGGTCTCCCCATTTTAGGACTAATTTTTTTTTGGAAGAACTATTAAAGCTCCCATTGCATAACTCTTTCAACCAAGTCCCCAAAATTTTCTCAGGTATCTATCTAAAACACGATAGAAGAGAGAATTATATGGGATAAGAAAGTTTGAAATCCTTTCAGAGTTTGAAACACAAAACATCTTATTAAGGACCCTTCTTCTATAAATAAGAAACTGCCTATGCAAGGCCTATTCCTTAAAGGACCTACATGGGGCTCTTCTAAATAAACTAAAGGAGACCAAGGGTGTTTAGATTTAAATCTCACCCAAGTTTTGTCTCCTTGTAAGTCCTTTTTTTAAGACTTCATAAGCTTAGTTACCTTGTGTTAATAATTTTTTTAGTTATCTTTATGACCTGCACAGCACACCTGCGCAACATACCTACAGGACATACCTACATGGTAGAGTTACACTGCATAGATGCACCCAGGAACTATGTATATCACCTTTTAAACCCTATTAAAATCCACTCATGATGTGGTATCTCCTTCCTTGGTTCCCTTATATAAAAGGCACCAAGTTGAAGCCTCCACTAAAACCTTCTGATTTATCAAAACCTTTGAGAAAATCGCATCAGCATGTCTCCCATTTGGGTTTGTATATCTACAGTCAAAGGTTTCCCACATTCATATTCTAAAGGAGTTAGGATCCTTAGGATGTTTGTAGGTTTGTATATCTATAGTCACATGAATCATTACCCTATAGATAGTGTTGGTAATTTCCCAGTCTTGGATTCCAGGGATAGGCCTCTATCCTCCCCTTTTTGTCTCTAAGATCTGGAGCCTCCAGTTCCCAATAGGGAGAGTGAGGGTCACACTTGCTTTTCTATTCAACAAAATAAAAGTCTCCCTCATCTCCTGGGATCTACTAAGGTAATCCCTCCCAGAGTAAGCCCCTAGTATTTCAGGCTGGACCCCATGAACTTCACTTTCATTTCACATTAAAGGGTTCATTGCTCCATGTCATCACCCACTATCACCTCAGGTTATTTATCTGTTGGCCCGACATCTTCCATCAGTAGAAGAGAAAGTGTGTGGTTTGTTGAATCTCTCACATCCTCTTATTTTTCACACCGATCATGATTCAGATGGGCTTAGAGATTTGTGATAAGTACAACATCTACACAACCTATTTCCTTCTTGAACTATTAGAACTTTGATTCCCACCATAATTGGGATACATAGAAAGCCTTCACCTAGGGTCCAAGCTCACTGGATAGATACCCTCTTCAGGAATCTAACCTTAATTACCTTAATCCAGGCATCCTCCTTAGGAGTAATCCCCGACCTATTTCTCTCAAAGGGTCATACACCCCTATGAGACTTACCGAACTACGTGGGCTTTGATTCCCATCCGAGTGGGATACGTAGGAAGCCTCCTTGTGGTTCAAACCCAACAATCCAAATCAAACCTATCCTTCTTGGACCATATTACCAACAGGTTCTAATCTAACTTGAAAACCCATATTTTTTCCATGTTTTTTGAGATGTTTAGGTATAAGTCCCATACCAATATTTGACTAATCACCTTCTTCTTATATGTCCTTACCACATTACATTAAACTATACAGTTAGGTCCTTATCACATGACCTTAAAAGGTACTATGTGTCCCATTAAGAGGATCCAAACTATGAAGATTATGATTCCTTTCACAAGGATATGTAGGTATCCCATTTATGGGTATGATCCCAACATCAAAACAAACTTTTGTCTCTCTATATGATAATAAATTCTAGAGTGCCCCACTGAGTGGATTAAAAACCAACATCATCATAACAATGACCAAAGGATATCTAAGTAGTATATGAGAGGATAAAATTGATGAAGAACCTCAAATACATATGGATATCTTCATTAATGAAGAATCTTGAATACATGAAAATGATTCTAAATTCCACACATGATAATAATTGATTGAAAATTTCAAGGGAAACCTACGTTATACTTGGTAAATTAATAAGGATTCATGAATATATCTTAAATATATAAGAGAGTCCTGGAGTAGGCATTAATTCCCCCCAAAATTGTGTGATGAGCCCGACCTCCCATCCTCTAAACCAATGAGAGTTCTTAAGTATCATAGGTCTAAACCTAACAAAATCCTACCTTTGGAAAGTAGGTCCCTTTGGATAAAGAACCATTGGATGTTTCCGGTTCCATAAATAAATCCAATGGAAACCATTTGGAAGTAGTGATTCCTAACCAGTATACGCATTTTTGGAGGAAACAATGCCATTGATTTGTTGAACTATTTTATTCATGCTAAATTATTTATATAAATGATTTCATATAAAATGTTTATTTAAACCATGTTTGTAATGTTTTTAATCTATTAAAAGAAAATCATGCTTTGTTTTAAATATGTAAATAATATATTATTCCATTCCTTGTTTTATTTAAATTGAATAATTATTAGTTTATTTTTATGGAATATATTTTCAAACACTTGGTGAGACCCTACTAGGATTTATAGGTCACACCCTACCTTTTCCTTCAGGCATCTATAGATTTTCTTATGTCAAGACCAAATAAAGGGAAAGCTCCACTTGGAGGTGGTGGATGTTCTTGATACTTTAGATTAGAGTCTTAAAGGTGACTGGTATAGATTTCATCCACTTGTTTCATGGTATATTTTATTTTCTATTTTATTATTTTTTGATTATTTTGATGATATACTTATTTGGGTTTTGTTTTACCTATTTTATTCTAGAACTTTATCTTTTTGGAGTGTTGAGAATGCTGACATGTATCCTTTTATCTTATACTATTTTTTGGTAAAATTCATTCACTCTTGATTATATATGATTCTAGCTGCTAGTCGCTAAACTGTGGGGATTGAGAATTCCCTTCAGACCATGTTAGATGCATCTTGGGTATCAGTGTACCAGAGTATCTGGGATAGTTTGTGACATGTAAAAACTTTCATTATGAAGATAATGATGCACACCCAATTATATTAGGTGGCATGATGATCTTATCGCAACTCACAAAAAGGATGAGTGACAGATCAAAATTAGTGCTTCGGGATTAGTGCTACTTTGGTGCCCTAGAACCAACTAACTTTATACTTTTGATTACCAAAATGTTAATAAATATTCTATCACAAGATGAATTTTATTCTATGTAACATTAATATGATAATTTCCTTAGAGTATCAGCCACATCGAAAGGTTATAATAGTTTCTTGCTATAATGAGAACCCAGATATGTTATGAAAATGTCCTCAAACAAATATTATACTATCTAGATAACGTTTGTTTTATGGGACAAAAATTTTGTCTCGCTATCAGGTGTTGGAGAACCATAGGAAATCAATACTTACTCTCACGATGCTTTCACTTGATAATATTCAAGAAGGGGAGTTATGAGAACATAATCATCAATAGGAATTTTTTCTGTTATATGTGTCATATGATATTCCCATCTACATATGTGTGTATTGGTCCTTAGACTTGATATTATTATTAATTTATGTTATGAATCATGTACTTTGATTTATGGATGTAATGACATATGTTTTTTATAAGGTAGCATACATTGGGGTTCATCATAAGTGCTATGATATTAATTTAATAAGTCAAGAAATGATTTTATCCTTTCAAGTTAATGGAAGAGTATATATTTGTCTCTTTTATGGAAATGAAACCATTTGATTAAATCCATAACCATGGTAGTTCATCAAAGAGATCATTTTAGAGAGTTAAAGAATAATAAAACAAGTATATAGATTGAGGAAACAAGTATACATCCTGCTTGATGATATATCAAGACAAATGAATTATATTACATAATAAGTGTTCATATGAAGGTTGTTTTTATTGCGATATTTACTTATTTCTCTATGGGTACCTTGATTTATTACAAGATGCTAATATCAGACTTGAGGTTAATTCATCTATTGATACTAAGAAATAGGTTTAATGGATTACACACTATGTTTATCTATAGTACTAGTTAAATTCTATTTGAATTTAATATTAATAATAAACATTATTCTTAGACTGTGGAATAATAATTATTTAAGTAAAGTTGATCACACAAATTTAATCACTATATATTCTATTTTAGTATATGTGAGTTGAATATTAAATAAATATCATTTATGAGTTTAGTGAATATAATATTTATTTATCTCTTGCTTATTTTTCATAAGATAATAAATAAATATTAATTTATTCAATAGTTTTGTAAATAAATTAATATAAATATTTATTTGGTTATATAAATATTAAAATGAATATTTATTCAAAATTTTAGTGAATATATTTTTTATTCATCAAATAAATAATATTTATTTAATTAAATATTTATTATTTATGGTTCATTAAATTCTAAAGAGGATTGACAATTTGCATTAAGGACCTAATGAAATAATTTATTAATCATCGAGTTTAGCACATGTCATGAGAATATGATAATAATAATAATAATAATAATAATTGATATGGGGTTTACTTTGAATAAATAATTAGATAAATATCCATCATGCAATTATTAATTGTTTAAACCTAAGTATAAATTCCGAATTATATCATTTTAGAGGAATGAGAGTTGTTTTTAATAGTATAAGCTCTCTAATATTCTCTCAATCCCTAAAAAAATCACCCTCCCTCCCTCTCAAGAACAATAGAGAACAATAGATATTTATTGTTGCGATCATCGGTGAATGATTCAAGGCACTTGGTTTCTCTAGGTTAGCACCTGAAATACTAAGGGAAATTTTTTAATGATTCATGGATCAATGTGGATACCACTAGAATAATTCTAGTTTGGATTCTTCACCGCAATGATGACATAACAATAGTGATAATTGAATTGACCAATGATAAGAAGAATTATCACCTTCAAGGTAATTCTAGATTAAAATTAATTATAAATTAAATGTGAAGGACCCTATCTTAAAAGATTTTGAGGTTTCCTTAATCATGTTTTTAGATATTATTCATTGAACTGATAAAAATATTATTTGGAATTTCCCTAACTACTTCCAATATACACTGGAACCTTTAAGTGGTATAAGAGCAGTCACATTATAATTTATAATTATTTATTATTTGTTTGATCAAATTTTCATTTGTTTTGTTAGTATTAATTTATAGTTTTTCATTATTTAACACAAAATTTAATATAATTCATTTTTTAAATAAATATAACCAAGAACATGACAAGAATAGATGAAGAACACTCGAGGATCCCATTCAGAGGTGTTAAAGATACTAGAAGAATGACACAAATACATGATGTGTAACAAAAAATTACACATCTTGTACCCTTGGTCATCCATAAAAGGTTGCTATATGAAAATCTTGACACACCGTGTGTGGGTTAGTATGTGTAATCATTACACACAATGTATTTAATGCCAGAAAACACATGTCTTGATATGAAGTACATGGCATGTTGTTGGTGTACATGTCATGTAACCCCACATGATATTGACTTTTTATAAATCATGGAAATTCATGTGGTTAAAGTATGCTATGTAATTACACATCATGTATTTAGTTCCAACTGAGTGACATAGCCAAAAATATATTACACAGTGTATAGTTGGCTTTACATGCCATGTAACACATAACAACCCATGAAAGATACATACTGAGATTCAAGGTGTGTTGTGTGGGTGGAAAAAAATGTATTACATGATGTATAGTTGGTTATACACACCATGTTACTCATGCCAAATAATGAAAGGTACATATTGGGATAGAAATGTTGTCTAAGTCAATAAATGGATAATTAAAGAAAAACCAAAGTACATGGCATATAGTTGGCTGTACACGTTGCGTGATAGAGTTTTACACACTAGGTATATGTTGGGTGATTTTTGACAGGTTATGTGAAATTAAATGATTTAATAATAATTATTTTTTTATTTATGAAAATACATTCCATGTATGGTCTTCTTACTCACCAAATATATTCATGGCATTCCATGTAGTCATACACATTGTGTATAGTATGAAAATTAGTTCACAGAATAACATTTCGTGTAGGCATATATGTCTTGTAAATACACAGTACATGACAAGGACCATACACATCATAAGTCACACACCATGTTGGGTGACAACACATTCCATCTAACTAACATGATCCAACCCACCTGGCCCCCACCTAGGCTGACGGTAAGACGAGTGTATCACCCCAAAAATACCTCTAATAAGATAGGGGTTGATGATTAAAACTGAGTTGGCATATCACAAAATATGGGAGGCCTTGTTCTATATCAACCCAAAAAATACACATATCTCTAATGAATAAGATAACTAACACCACCAACAACACACACACATACAAACACATTACTGAACTACATACAACACATGCATGAGATATCAAGTACAAGCACAACACCACATAGGAAAATACCCAAGGAACTATACATTTGAAATTCCTTTTAATTCGATAGACACAAACTTAGAAAAGTTCCTCTTTATTGAGGTATCCCCAAGATTGATATCCAAATACAACTGTCATGAACAATTATGCTCCACCAAGAACTCAGAAAAGTTACTTCTTACCACCACTATTATGAATAACCATTCTCCACCACATGTTGCCAAGAATTTCAAGGTGCCAATTCTGAAAAATCTAAACCAGCTCTATTTCCACCAATACCATATCCAAACCTTGCATATTTTATATAAACACAACACATGTGGGCACAAATCCCATGCATGAGTGAGTATAAACATACTCAATAAGATTCAATGAAATCATAGGGGAATATAAAGTACCAAGTTAGCTCAAAACTCCTAGTATGTGAGGGTAACAAATATAAATACAAGAAAATATCTAGATATTCTCAACCATTAGAAACCTTAGGTACACAGATAATTCTCAATCATCTTAGCTCAAATCCTCAATGGTTGCACCTCATGATTAACTAAGGATTCTCAGAGAACTAGAAATCCCATAATGTTTGAAGTTGATATCCTAGATTTATGTCACATCTCAATGGAATCCAAGGGGTGCTTGGGGATCACTGTTATCAAATTATCTGATATAATAAACCTATCTAACTTTCTCATTATTGCTGGAATCCATAAAGAAGGATATTCTCCTCACTGAAGCAATTATAATAGTCACGGGAGTACCACACCTTATTATCCATTATTACTGAGCCACCATTCTAGAAAAATATAGGGGTACCCAAACCCTTTACAAGGATAGACTTTGATCAAGGGAGTGATAAATCCTACCATCATAACTACCCAGCTATAAGAAAACCTATGTTACCTCTCTAAAATTGTAGTGGGGGACCCACACCTCACAAAATGAAAAGTATCAGTCGAGAGGATACCGACCTTAGAGGTGAACTTATGCCTCATATAATCTCTTAGATAGGGGGATACTGCCTCCTTAGATAGAGTACCCATGCACTAGGTTTGTGGTAGGATACTTACCCAATCTATAAGATATGGAGGACCCATGCCTTAATATAACCACACCGCTAGGGTGTTTCCAATCTTGAGAAGGCTTAGACCATCATTCCCTAACCCTATAATTGTCCCTATGGATCTAAATACTAAAACTACCCATATCCCCTTTCAAATGGTCTCATATGGATGAACAAACCACTCTATTGTGATCTACATGAAAAAACACTTAGGATAGGTTATTTATTTTCCCAAAATGGATACCTGCTAAAAAGTATAAAAAACACCACCTAGGAGATTTTTGGTCTAAATGGAGGCCTTTGGGAATGACACATGGCACAATAAGAAGTGGTGATAGTGGTGGTGGTGGTGGTGGGTGGGGGGGGGGGTAAATCCATGTGTGCGGTGGTGCATGACCTGGGTCGGGTTGGGAAGACCTAACCCGACGCTGCTGCCCAGCCGCCTTTGCGCCACAAGTTTATGTATGGTACAACCACTTGGGGATGAATTAGGCCAACCCATTTCATTGGATATGATCCCCAATAGGATACCTATGGGGAGGCTGACTGATCCATCTCACCCCATCCACCATGTGGTGGATGGGTCACAACCCGATCCCATAGGATCAAATAATCAGGGGTAGAATCCTAGCCGCCTCTAGGGACCAGTATCCCTTGTATCACAGTGGATCAAGTAGCCACTATCTCGAAGACTCATCAAATTCCAAATTGGATGGTCCTTATCTATCATTGTTGACCACTGATATGGTTGGACCTCATCATTTTCGGCCTATACCACTCCACCGAGCCACCCTAAGATGCTACCTTGCTCTGCTATGCCACCCCCAAATGCCGTCATCGCTGATCCAATCATGTTGTACTACCATCAAATCCATGTCATGCCTCCATACTATATATGTCTTGTCTCCATACAAACCATTCTATAACTTGACTGGAGCCAAGCCCTCACAACTGCTGGTATGGGTGAATCCACTGTCAACCCCTTTGGTGCCATGATCACCATTCTCCAACATTCGATTCTCTTTTAGGATTATATAAACATATTTTTGGTCAATATGATATTAAAAAATTTAAATTAATCACAAAATTAAGAACACAAGGTGAGGTAAATATAGAAGTTAATCATTTACTAGTCTCACACATTGACTGCACAACCAATTGACAAAGAACACATTAATCTTAAATAAATATAAGATGATGAGAAGAAACACCAAAATCCTTAATAATGATCATATAATTGAGTTAACTAAAATTAAAATTCAAACAAAATAACCTATGGATTAAAATTAAAACCCTATATAAAAAAATAAGAATGATTCAATAATCAAAACATTGAGTCTTACTTAGAGTTTGGATCAGCTGATGAAGAGGTTCATGTATGCCACAATATCCATTGGAGATTTCTAATGAAGCATTAATTCTTTGGAACCATGGGATCTCTCTCTATCTTATTTGATCCCCTTATCTCAATACATTTCCAATTATAGGGTTTATACACCCAACCCTATAATCATATAAAAGAAGGTTTAAATAGGAAAACCCTAGGTTTAGAGTAGTTTACTTAAAACACCTAACATCAGGGTAGGTCTTGGGGACTATTGAAGAAAATTACAATATTATTCATCCATAGGTAAAACACCTATTATGGATGAAACTTCATGATTATATTTTCCATCCAAGGATTTGATTTGAAGAAAAATCATTGCTCCCATGAACATCTGTGTGTAGACTAAAAAATATATATTATCTTTTATATATTATTATCGGGGTGCAGCAATGCCTGCTACTCTATGATGGATCAATGAATCCTCTAAAAAAATACTATTATAAATATTTTAAAGGATTAGATTAAAAAATATAGGTTACTACATTGTCCCCACCTTTAAACCTTTTCATCCTCAAAAAGGGAATATATGATGTTCCTCAGAAGGGAAGTTCTCCAAATAATCTCGTGTAAAAATCAATCCCCTTTTGCACACACTACCTTCATATTTTGAGGTATGAGTTCTAAAAAACATAGAAAACCATATCCCTAGAAGTTAACATCCTCTATTATCACCTAGGTCATCAACTCTATCTCATCTTGGAGCATGAACTTGATGGAAACATGAACTTTCTCCATCCGAGTCTTGCTAATCTTATGCACCCAAAACCTATCCTCATCCAAATATCACACCAAAACATTGAATCTAATTAATAAACAACTCAATGGAATCCATATGAAAAAAATTTCATTTCCAAGGATACCATATGAGAATAAATAATCTATGACACACACCACTACTGAGCACTTCATAAGGATTTCTCATTGACACCCAAAGACTTATAAGGTAGCTACATGATCATTAGGACCTACATTAGTTATTCCACCACCTCCTTCTACATGGCACATGTACCAATGTATCTAGCTCATAATGTAAAGGAAACATGGGTTTTCTTCCTTAATATCTTTATAATTTTTTTCATGAATCCTCTATCCGCGTCCCAATTTACAACAAGATCACTCTCATCATTGAAGATAGTATTGTTGTTTTGTAATATATCTTTCATGAAAGCTACCGATGAGCACATCAAGAACAACACCAACATAATCAAAATTCTCAGTACTAAACCATTTTCTATTGGGTGGCCTAATTCTCCACAATACAAAGTGGGAAATACTGACCATTTATATGAAACTTCTCTATTGGCTCTAGACCCCAGATATCACCCACCAAACTAGATAAATTGAAAACTAAAACCTCCTAATGAAACATACTCACCCACCACATAGAAATAGTTTCCATATGATGAGTATACTCACCAAGATCCATTAGAAGAGCCATGTTGAGTTTTGTGATCCACTAGGGTGGTCTCAAATCATTATATCCATCCTGGTATTTAATACAAACACTAATAAAAAACCACTATTCACCTAAGGAAGTGGTGTATGGGCTCCCCAACATTAGGAAAACCCTCTAGGTCCATCACCTGAAAACATATGGCCACACAAGACCACTAAATTGACATCACCATCACAAAACTATCTCATATAAGGGAAAAATATGGTTTCATCACCATCAATAAATGGTAAGAAACATCTCCCCATCCATGAAATAATCAAGCACTCCAAATCTATCTATTTATAAAAATCCTCCATAATTTGGAAATAGTGTCCTTTGTTAGAAGTGTCAACCTCCACGCCATTTCTGTTCCACTAAGATCTCATCAATCACCATGGATTCAACATCATGAAGACTAATTATACCCCATGAATACAGATATCACACTTCAATAGTTTACTACATAGTTGGTAATCTCATAGTAAGACTAAAAATCCTCTGAATGCTTAACAGGCTCTTCCTTGAACCGATTCAAGAGAGGATCTGGTCCATATGCTCCATGAATTCCACAATGGTTCCCATCATCCTACTTAGTAACTCTTGAACTCCATATCCTGAATTAAAATTGATCTATTCATCATTCCCCCTTCAAGGAAAAACAATGGGTGGCCCTTTGGAAATAGTCATGCATTTCTTTACATTCACATGAACTGAATTCTCATCAATTCAAATAGCATATAAATCCATGATTACCATTTTATAGGTAACTAACTATAAATTTTTGAGGGTGGAATATTCTCACCACACATGAGGGGATCCCACTCACTGTTGGGGGTGGAACCCACCTCTTTTACCCAATCTCCAACACCCCATGATAATAGTAAAGGTTAAGAAAATTATATTGATATAGTTACCACTGGATGTCATATCTTATATAAAGGAATATCAAGAAAAACTTTTTCCTCCATTAAAGATAAACTCCTTTTACCAGAACAGGTGAGTGAAAGAAGGTCACCATCAATGGAAACTCTCTAGTTGACAAGGGTCTAGCTAGGGGTTCCACTGGAATCTATAAATTCAAAAAATATAATGTAGAAAGAATAACCCACACTTGTGTCATCTAGTATGAAGGTCTATGAGGTGGGGGGTATGAATTGTACTATGAAATAAACCCATCGGTGCCTAAACATAGCCATCCATCGAACACATCTACCCACAACTTTGATAGTCAATACATCACACGTGACATGAACTAACCAATAGTGGTGATGATGGGAGAGGATCATAGCATTATATATCTATATATATTCCTCCACCACTAGCACTTTTACTAAACAAATCCATAGTAGGAAATTAGGAACACAACAAGAAGATCCTTGATCTCGACACCAACTTCAACATAGAGGTCTATCTATGACACCACTCTAGATATCCTCTAGTAAAATGATAACCTGATCTAGAGATAGGGTTCATCCCTACCGAGAATCCTCAATCTTTTAGTGCTCACTCAGGGTCTCATCATAAGTGGTTTTATATGAAAAAATAACCACTTATTGATAAATCCTCCTCTATAGTGTCCTCCCAAACCATTGAGCTCAAACAATTCAACCATGAAACATATCCAAGGAACACCTCACAAGGTTCGCAGGATTTTTTGTGTACTCAGACATGATCATGCTTCCCGTGGTGGTCCAACATCCTTAGTCAATACTCTATACTAAAAAAAACTCAAACTCTAGACACTATAGAGCATTCCTGTCACGGGTTAAAGGAAAACATCATCTACTAATAACTCACTATTCTATATATACATCTCAATGAAAGAATTTCCATCTTGTCAATGAGAGTCCACACTAGATGAGAACATGAGTCTCAAACTCTAGCCAAACCTCTATCGCTCAAGATTCTAGATATCCTCACAAACCCACATGGCCTCTATTGTCGAAACACACAACATATATAGCATACATGTAGTCTTTTTCAACTCAGTGGTAACTATTATCCACTCTATAATAAAGATCCTAACTAATCATAAATAAGAGAGAAACTACATTAGATTATGGGGAAATATTACCTCTGAACTGAATCTCATAAACAATGCATCATTACCTACTAACTAGCAGAGAGTGGCCCAACTATAATCATATGATTTTCATGACCCCCCCTCTACAGACAAGCTGGATATCAATGGGTAACACCCTAAAATTAATATTATGCTACCATAAGGGATAGACTATATCTAAATAAGCTCACATAGGAAGGATATTAAAGATCATAGTAGACCTCTATATGATGCATGTACCAACTTGCTTGTAGCCTGCAATGATGTCTTTGAGATCTAGGTCAACTAACATGTTATTAGAGTCCTAGTGAAAGGATACATCATCCATCAGACCTATTCTAGTCTTCATGTTTTGATAACTAAACTCAATACCCCCTTAACATCATTTCCCTAAATTCCAAAATCATTCCTCACAAGACTACTAACTCCAAAATTTATCCCTAGGAATCGATTACTCTAATACCACTCTAACATGACCCAACCCAAAGGGGTCCCTCCCAGGACAACGATAAGCCAAGAATGACACCCCAACCCCACCTCCAATTAGATATGGGTTGGTGACTAGCACTGAGTAGTCATATCACACAATATTGGAGGCCTTAGTCTATATCAACCTATATCAGACACATATCTTCAATGAATAATATAACAAACATTACCAAAAATACACACACACACATATATAAACAAATATATTGGATACAACACATGCATGAGACATCAAGTACAAGAACAAAATCACATATGTAAATACTCAAGGAACGATACATACAAAAAGAATCTAAATCTAATATACACAATCTACGGAAAGATCCTCCTCACCGAGAGTACTCCTAGATTTATCTTTAAACACAACAGTCATCACCACCATCACAAATGACCATGATTCTCCACATGTCACCAAGAATAACCAGTCATAAGTTTCAAACAAGTTACACTAGCTCTATATCAACCAAGACCATCTCCAAACCCTGTGTCATCTGCACAAACACAATACATGTGGGAAAAAAGCCTGTGCATGGGAGAGTATAAACATACTTAGTGGGACACCCTAAAACCATAGGGGAAATATAATGAAATAATTAATTTAAAAAATCCTCTTACTCGAGGGTAACATATAGGAAGACAAGAAAGGATCTAGATATGCTGAACCACTAGAATCCTTAGGGATATAGAGAAGTCCTAGTCATCTCAGCTCCAATAGTCACTGGTTGCACCTCATAAACAACTAAAGATGCTCAGAGAATCATAAGTTCCAAAAAGTCTAAAGTATATAGTGTAACACCCTGAAATGTTATGATATATTTCTCTTTAAAAAAGTTTTATTTATTTTATATCTTTCTTTATACACAACGTCGAGTTGAAATGAATCATGATATACTATTAAAATATTATTATTTAATGCGATAGTTATCACCTAGATGTTGGATTAATAGGTATGAATAAGATTAACCAAATTATAATATATATATATATAAATGTTTTCCTTAATTCAAATTTATTGATTAATTCTTAAGAAATAATCAGTAAATTTTAAAAAAATCAATTCAGGATTAAAAGCCATATTTTCTGAAGAAATGTATTTTTCTAGATGTTATGTATTGTTTATATAAAAAATATATTGATCACTATTAAAAAGTTATTTTAATTAAATTTATTTATAATTTATTAATAATAATTCATACATTGGTTATTAATTGGTTATAAATTAAAATAAAAGTATTTGAAAGTAAAAAAGAGACGTTTTTATAAAAAAAAACTATTTTTTATGTGCGTAATGTGTTTTTATATTAATAAATTAAATGAATCACTATTGATGAATGATTTTAATGAAAAAAATATATTATATATTCAATAAAATGTTTTAAAATTCATATAATGATTTTTACTAGACATGTAATAAGAATAAATCTAGTTCTATGCTTAAAAATGCATTTATCTAAAAATGGGTTTCATTGTATTTTATAGGCTTACTTTAAAATGAATTTATACCAATTATAGGAATTGAATTTGATCAAATGGATTCCATATTTGGTATAATAATTTATATTTTTTAATTATTCAACTTTCATTTTGGGTCATAATTAATAGTAAAAATAGTAAAAAATTGTTACCACTGTTAGGGTTAAAATGGGTTTACTGGGGGGGGGGGGGTTAAAATAAGAGATAAGGGTAATAATGAAACTTAAAATTATATAAATATTATTTTTTTAAGATATTATGACCATATATCATCCTTCCATAGAATAATTTATAGATTTTTACCACTTTCACAAGAAAGTAAATTTATATTATTTAAATCTTTTAAGTAATTCTATATGTGTCCCTCCCCACATATATAAAAGGGAACCTATTATCCACTATTATTTACACAATTTGAGCCCTATAGATCAAAAAATACCTGAAAAAAACATTCTTATACTCCTTCAATTTTTCCTCAATCTCATAATCTTACCCTAAGACCACCCTAAGAAGGTTTATGGTTTTATCCAAAGGAGGTTACTGGTAATCGTCTTACCCGATCCTTTCAAAGTTTATATCTTATTATACTTCTTATAAATATGTTTTATCCATCATAACATGATTAATATAGTATAATAAATATACTAAGTTGTTATTATGGTTATTAGACAACCATTTTCTACCTCATTTCCATCAAATGAGAAATTAAAGTATCGCTCATACATACATGTGGCCTACCGCCTCCACATAGAGATATGATTCATTTTCCATCATCATATTTCATGGTTGGTTATTATGATGGATTTAATGTTTATATATTATATTTATGAAATAATTATGATTCTGAAATTAGAATATCTTATTTACCTTCTTACCTTCCCATCTATTGGAAAATGATAATGTCAGTCATGCGTACGTATGGACTACCACCTCCACGAAGCGATGTGATTCATTTTTCATTTCTGATTTACATGGATAGTAATAAGGATATATTTAATGAATATATATTATATTTATTATGTAATTATGATTAGGGGAAGATTAATTATTATTTACCTTTCTTTCATTCCATCTATCGAAAAGTGGAAACATCACTCATGCGTACATACAAACTACCGTCTCCACGAAGTGATGCAATTAATTTTTAGTCACTGATTTATATGAATAGTTATAAAATTGTATATAATAAATAAATATTATAATTATTTCATGATAAATATTCTGGATATGATGGAACCATGACCAAGGTTAAAGTTCCAAAACTATCGAACAAAAACATGCATGGAAAACAGACCAGTTTTCACCCAAATGTTCATTTTAATGAAGAAATTATTAATAAAAGGATAATTGTAAATTATAAAGGAATGATACATATTAAATTATGTATTAATATGTTTTTTTAATATATTTATAATAAATATATATTTATTATACAGGATATTTGAATGTGTATAAAGAAATATAGGGCTTGAGCTAAGAGTTTATGTCACAATATCATTTCCGTTCAAGATTATATATGCTAAATTTATGTTGAGATAAATTATATGGATTATATATTTTAAGCCCAATTTATTTTCTTATTATATGGTTATTCATTTAATTTACAAGTAATATTACCTATTCTTATTCTTGTTAATTAAAATTATTGAGAATGTTTTTAAAGAAAATCTGACCTTATTTCCTCTTTGGTAGATGGACTTTTTCTTCAATGTCCATGATATTAAAAATTGTATTATAGAAGTTTTTAACCATACATGAAATGTTTTAGAAATTTCACTTTCACTATATTTTACTTTATTTAATTTTTTATAGGGTTTCTTTTTAAAAAAGTTTCCAAATAATTCATTTTTGACTTTTTATAAAAGCGTGAAAATAATGTTCTCTTTTAATATATATGGTATGAGAGGATTTTCTATAAATAATGACTATCCTTTTATTGAAATATTATTTTAAAATTTTACAAGGTTATTTTCAAAGAAAATATTTTTTAAATATTCAGGGAACTTTTAGTTTTTAAATATACTGAAAGAAATGGACATTTTCCTTATTTTAAAATAAATGATCAAATTCTATTTTAGATTTATTTTTTATATATAAAAACATCATTTAAGTATTTTTATGCTTCACTGGGGACATGATCATATGATAACATCCAATTTCTTTCTCTGTATGACTTATGATGATAATGATTTAAGGATTATTCTATGAAACCATTTCTTTTCCATGAGTTAATTAAGTTATGATGAAATCTTTAGGAAATATATTTCTTTTCCATGAGTTATTATATAATGAAATAATGTAATGAAACCTGTTTAATTTATATGGGTTATGATATGATTATTTCATGAATGTTTTATGATCTTTTGGAACATATATGTATGATTTTCATTATGTGATGGGCAGGTTTGAAATTATATAGCCCTCAAATGGATTGAGTAAAGAATGAAATATCATGAGATAAAATGTACTAGGATGGGGTGTGAAACAAGTCTAGTATGGGAATATATCCAATATGATAGTCTTGAGAGTGAAATTTTACTAAGGAAATTACAGAATGAGGAGTGACTCAATCCACTATGATAGTCTTGACAATGAGCCTTAAATAAAGAAATTATTTTCTATGTATACCAAAAACTTATTTCTTATGCTTATGGTAAGTTTTCATGGATCATTATTGATTATTGATGATTCCACACACTTATGAATTATGTATTTTTTTTATGACCAAGACTTATCCCATGATTATGATTAATGATCTTTGACCTATTGGGTATGACTTTAGTAAGTTATGATCTTGTTCTCATACCCTTTTTCTTATCTTGTACTCACTTATGATAATTGATTGATATCTATTATGTTTACCATTACTAAGAATCTGAGATCACCCTTTCTTATGTTTCACCAGGTTATGAAGAAATATTTTAAGTAGGGTATGTCTAAGAAGTGTACTATGTGAGAAGAACTTTGTAGAAGATGTTGAAGGTCTTTTATGAAATAAGATAACTATGTATCTCGTCTCCAAAGACACTAAACCTATATGGTTAGAGGCTATGTATCATTATGAGATATATTAAATATTCATGTAAAATGATGTAATATTTATGTATCAAATTCTTGGGACACCTTAGTTGGTATCAGTGAAGGGTTTAGTTATCTTTGGATATAGATTAATATGTTAAAAACCCTGGGGATAATTCTAAGTATAATACAACATCCCTAAGATTTGGTAAAATAAAGATTATGTATTTTTACAAGAAAATACATCCCTTTCTAGATATTGGAAAGTTGATGTGTCTATGGGAAAAATTCAATTAGGGGTAACAACTCTGAAATGGGTGGATTGGGTATTAACTCAATTGTCACTGGTGTGGGTTTAAGACTGAACACCTGGATAGAGACTCCAAGGGGATATGCTTGGGTTAATTCACAATTTTTTATGAACCATTATGATGAATGAGGGTATAGAATCTATGATAACCTATGATAACATATGATAATTCATAGTGATATGAGATGAAATTAAAGTTTCATGGGTTGAAATAAGGTGTCACAATTTATGACATCATAAGAATAATATTCATAATCATACCATTACTTACTCTAATTATTGATGTTTGATACTCACACTATTTTTTTTGGTTTTAATCAATGGTTAGAACTAGAAGTAATCTTCCTAACAATGAATGTGATGGAAAATACAATGAGAAACCAAATAAAATGGGAGTTGGGATGTAAAATATTATTGCTATACTCATGAAAATATCTCAAGTGATGAATCATGATGAGATTACTAATGAGAATAAGGATGAACCAATCCACCATTGATTCTTTCATGAGGTAACATCCACATTCTTTTAGTGGTCCCTCTGATCCATTTTTGGCTGGTAAATGGAAAATTATAACTAAAAATATATTCTCCATTCTCTATTTTTTGAAACATTAAAAGTTTTCAAGATATTATACCATTGGGAAGGTTAAGATGATTAATGGTGTACTCTTATCAATAATACAAGGAAAGAGGATGAAATTGAATCCATGACATTATAAGAGTTTAAGAAGGTATTTTTCAATAGATATTATCCATGAAATCTTATCATAAAAATCGATAGGGGATTCTTGTAACTAAAACATAAGGATGATGAATCCATTGGTACCTATGAGGAAAATTTCATAAGTCTTTCAAGGTATGCTCTAGGTTTTATCATCAATCCTGAAATAAAAATTGATCGATTCTTTAGTGGCTTGAGACCAAGTCTCTAAAAGGTATTGGCTATAATATACTTTGATAGATACTATGAAATTGTTTGATGTGATATAAATCTAGATTTGGATATTTGATAATTTAATTATTCTCATGGTTTTGGGGATAAGAAGAGAAATATAGAATTTTGACAAAATTATACTAGTAAAATCTATGGAGGAAAGAAAATTAATCTCACTTAATGCTAGAAGTGTGGAAGCAAAAACAAAGGGAATTTCCTTATGTGGTCTGGTAAATATTTTAATCATGGAAAAGAAGGCCATCGAGTAAAATAATGCCAAAGTGATATTCAGAGGTCAATCAATGAAAGGAATAGTGAGAAATCTCAACCAAAAGTTCCTCCCACACTTCAATGCTCAAATTAAAAGGAGTATGTACATTACACCAATAAGTGAATGAATCTGAGGGTTAATGATGACAATTAGTGTCAATAACCTCTTAACCCAAGAGGCAAAGGGAAATATCATGCATTCACAATTGCTAAAGTGGGCCACAATAGTGAAGTTGTGAAATGTGCACTTACTATCCAATATATAATTATAAACGCATTTTTTAATTTTGTCTCTATGTAATTTTTTATATCAGAGTAATTTGATATAGGTTTCATGTCACCACCTCAATTATTAGATGTTGAATTATCATTAAAACCCCCTAATGGTATGATGATAATATCTCAAGTTTATATCTCATATCTGATAGAAGTTTGTGGAAATATGATTCCTAAAAATCTAGTAATTCTACCTCTAGTTTCATTTGATGTTATTTCAGAAATGGATTGAATTTATTTATATAGAGATCATATCAATTTCCAAGGAAGGGAAATAGAATTTGATATTTTGAACCATCCTATGACTATCTTTTAGTGTGAAGATGAATATGAACTTCCAATGGAAATTATTTCCATTGTATGGGTCTTACTACCTATTCCTGAAAGACATTTTTCTCAAATGGTTTGGGAGAAACTCAACATTGAAGACGTGACTATTACTTAGTAATATACTAATGTATTTAATGAATACTTTCATAATATTCCCTTGAATAATGAAGTTTAGTTTTCAATAGAATTCATACCTGGTCCTACACCTATTTCAAAGACTCTATATAGAATGGACTTGATTGAGTTATGAGAATTGAAAAAGAAAATCCAACAGAATCTTGATAAGGGATTCATACAACCTATTATGTCACCATGGGGTACACCTACTTTTTTTGTTAATAAGAAAGATGGGTCAATGTGTCTTTATATTGATCGTTGAGAAATTAACAAGATAACTATCAATAATAAGTATCATCTACCTCATATTGATGACTTTTTTGATGAACTGCATGGAAATAAATACTTTTCAAATATTAAAATTCATCTTAAATATCATTAATTGAGGGTCAAGAAGGATAATACACACAAGATAGCCTTTAGTATGAGTTATATTAATTATGAATTTAAATTTATTCTATTTGGACTTACCAATGCCCCCACTATATTCTTGGATCTAATGTATAGAGTCTTTCGAGATTACCTTGATCATTTTGTGGTAGTATTTTTATATGATAGTATTATATATTCGAAGAGAAAGTAAGAGCATGGATATTGTGTTTAATACCTTGAAGACGAATAAGTTGTATACCAAATTCAACAAGTGTGATTTTTTTTATATAAAGTTTCATTCATGGGCCATATAATCTAAATCAAAGGTATATCGGTGGATCCTTCAAAGAAAAAAGTTATTAAATATTGGCCTATACTAACCATGGTGACTGAAATTCATAGTTTTCCTGAGTTGGATGGATACTAATGAAGTTTTTTGAGGAATTTATCACAACTTTATAGTCCAATAACCAAGTTGACTCAGAAGGGACCTAATTTATTTTAGAGCAATGAATGTGAATAAAATTTCATGTATTTGAAAAGATGTTTGGTAAACATACCTATGCTTACAATACCCTATTGTGGAGAATTGTTTGTGATCTATAGTGATGAATCAAAGAGGGTACTGGGATGAATCCTCAAGTATAATGACATGGTGATAGCTTATGCCTAACGCCAATTGAAAATACATGATCCAAATTACCCGACTCATTATTTGGAGCTGGCAGTGGTAATTTTTTCATTGAAAATATAGAGGAATTATATTTTGGTGAAAGGTGTGATATATATACCGATCATAAAATATTGAAGTATATATTCACACAAAATAGTTGAATATAAACCAAAGGATATGGTTGAAGTTGACTAAAGATTATGACTGCTCAACACATTACCATCCTGAGAAGTCAAACATGGTGGCTAATTCTCTAAGTCAGAAAGATCATGACAGTTTTTCCCTGATGTGGATTTAAAGAGATCCAATAATTATGGATTTACAAAATAAAGATCTTAGAATCATAAGAAAAGGGTAAATATCTTATCTTTATTAGATAAATGTTCAACCATCCATACTTGTGAGGATTAAAAAGGTACAGATGGAAGATGTAGAAGAAGGTAAGGAATGTTCCTAAGTTTAACAATTATTGTGATGAAATGATAAGGTTCAGGAATAGAGTATGTGTCCCATCAATACCACATTTGACAAAGTAGCTGTTGGATGAAGATCATAACTCATCATTCTCTATTCATATTGAAATTATTAAGAATTATAGAGATCTGAAAGAGTATTTCTAGTGATGAAACATGACTGAAAATTCTTTTTTTTATTTTCTAGATGACTCTTTAAGGAAAAGTGGTAACCACATACAACACGCGACAATCTAAAGTTACTACAAGCTTAAACCAAATTTGAAATTAAAAAACCAACACCAAACCCGAGGAGGCCTCGATCTGAGAGTCACCACGTCAACTGGAGTCACGTCACTGCCATCCACCATCATCACCAAGTTACACCACCGCCGTCGTCGACATCGACACCGGCAGACCGTCGGAGTAGAAGACCGAAGGGAGAACCAACCAGGAAAGAACATAACCGCAACCAGAACTAACTAACGCAGAAAATCACACCAAACCTTCAAAAAAATGGCTCCAAAGAAGAACTACCCAGCAAACATCATGCAATCATTGCCCATATCCCACGATTTTTTTTGGCTAGTGATACAACATGAAAATGAATATTATAGAGTATGTATCTCGATGCATGGTATGTTAGAAAGTTAAGGTTGAGAGATAGAATTGTAAGGGTATATTACAACCATTACCCATACCAGAATTAAAATGGGAAACATCATTATGAATTTCATCATAGGAAGGTTATAATGTTACTTGGGTTGTAGTCGATCGCCTTACAAAGTTAACACATTTCCTTTCAATCAGAGAATATTTCTCTCCCGATCAATTTACTAGGATATAAATTAAGTGGTAAGGTTGCATGGAGTACCACATTCTATTATATTTGATCTAGATCCTAGGTTTACTTTAATGTTCTGGACAAGTATTCCACAAGAATTGAATATGGGATTGATCTTTAGATTTTCATATCATCCACAAACAAATGCTTAGTTTGAGAGGACCATTAAAACCCTAGATGATTTATCGAGAGCATATTCTATGTATTTCAAATGTGTTTTAGATCAAAACCTTCCACTAGTTGAGTTTTCTTACAATAATAACTTTCACTTGAGCATTTTGATGGATCCTTATGAATCCCTCTATGGAAGGTAGTGCAGAACTCTGATGTGATGTGATTAAGTTGGATAAAGAAATCTATTGGGACCTGATATAGTTATGGAAATGATAGAGAAGGTTATATCCATTTAGTATCACATTATGGTATCTAAAATTTTACAAAAAAGTCATGATGAAAACCATCAATGAGTTCCATAGTTTGAAGTTGGTGATAAAGTGTTCCTATGAATATATCCTTGGAAGAAGGTTATGAGATTTGGAAAGAAGGGAAAGTTGAGTCATAGATATATCAGTCCCTATGAAATTATTGATCGTATCAAGATGGTTTTTATCACTTGGTACTTACAGCTAATCTCTATCAATTTCATGATGTGTTCCATGTATCTATCCTGAGGAACTACATACCTGATCCTTTATATGTATTGAACTCAGAGGTAGTACCAATAGAGAATAATCTCTCTTATAAGGAACAACTAGTAGAGATTCTATATAGAATAAAAAAAGTGATATGAAACAAGACCACTCACCTGGTCAAATTTTTGTGTCAAAACCCTAAATTTGAGAAAGCTATGTGGAAACCAAAAGATGTGATGAGGTAGGAGTATCCTTATTTGTACCAGAGTGATGAAATTTCGAGGGTGAAATTACTATAAGGGGGTAGAATCTAACAAACTAATATTTTATAATATATTTATCTTTAAATAAGTTTTATGTATTTGATATCTTATTTTACACACAATACCGAGTTTAAATAAAGCGTGATATACTATTGAAATATAATTATTTAATATGATAGTTATCGCCTAGCCATTCGATTGACATGTATAAATAGGATTAGTTACATTATGATATATATATATATATAAATATAATTTTTCCTTAATTCATATTTATTTATTAATTACTAATAAATAATCATTGAATTTTAATAAAATCATTTCATGATTAAAAGCCCCATTTTTATGAAAAAATGCATTTTTCTACATGTTTTTTATTTTTTTATGAAAAAATATATATTAATCACTATTAAAAAGTAATTTTAATGAAATTTATTTATAATTTATTTATTATAATTCATATATTGGTTATCAATTGGTTAGAAATGAAAATAAAATCATTTGAAATTAAAAAGTTCCGTTTTTCTGAAAAACTGTTTTTTATGCATGTAATATGTTTTTATCTTAATAAATTAAATTAATCACTATAGATGAATTATTTTAATGAAATTTATATATTATATATTAAATAATTTTTTTAATATTCATAAAATGGTTTTTACTAGGTATAAAATAAGAATAAATCTGGTTTTATACTTAAAAACACATTTTTCAAAAAATAGTTTTTGTTTTATTTTACACACTTATTTTAAAATGAATTTTTTGAAATTATATGAATTAAATTTGATAAAATTGATTCCATATTTGTTATTATAATTTCCAAATTTGGTACTGAGTCCACTTTCATTTTTGGTCATAATGAATAGTAAAAACAATAAAAATCTATTCCCACGATTAAGGTTAAAACAAGATTACTAGGGGGTTAAACTAAGAGATAATGGTAAAAATTTAAATTAAACTTATATAAATATTATTGGTTGAATAATTTTCAAGCTTATATTATCCTACATTCTAAGTTTTTGACATTTGGTTCTACTTTCACTTGAAAGTGACTTTATATTATTTAAATTTTTTAAGTGATTCAATGTGTGTCCCTCCCCTCACATATAAAAGTGCATCTATTCTATATTGTAATAGTGGGTGCTTAGGCCCAACCTAAATAGTAATTTTAAATTACCATACCATGTATACAGTGAGTTATATATGATGTTCACTTACCATAATAGTGTTGATATTTCTTCATCCACTATTTAAATGGTAATGTCCATAAATTATTTATCATATCAAAAATGTTATAACAGTTCCTAGGATATAGTGGGAACCTCTAGGTACCATGAAAATATTTTTAAACATATTACTTATGGTGTAAATACATTATACTAACTGGTCACAGATGATGTATGACTATCAGGTGTTGGGGGATCATAATAATTGAGACATATTCTCCTGAAGTTCACACTTGGTGAATTTGAGTAGATGAGAGCATAAATACTGACCTGAAAATAGGAAAACCACATGTTTCAGGTGTCATTGGTAGTTCCTATCTACAAAAACATGTAATGGTATCCTGACTTGATATTATTACATTTTTATACCATTTGACTATGTACTTTTATGTAAGGAAAAAACAATGACATTGAAGTCGTGATGAGGTAGCTTGTGTTGGGAACATCTTTGGTGGTATGACATTGGTTGAATGGTAAAGATAAATTTTGTCAATTTCAATTGGAAGAGATATCTCAGGACCATTTTACTAGGATGATAATACTTTCACTAAATCCACGGTCATGGTAGAAGAAGGTAAGTCCATATAGTAAGGTCAACAAATAGTAAAACTTGTAAGGATGGAGAAACAAGCATGCATCCTGATTTATGAGATATCACAAGACAAAGAGATTATATTACATGGTGTGTGTTTGTGGGAAGGTTGTTATTGCTATGAATACTCCCTATATTTTTAGGGTCCTTGATGGGTTTCTAGAATTGACTCCTGGTCTATGAATAATATTCACTACTATCGAGATAAGGGTGTAGAGGGTCACACACTTAGCATATTCAAAATTCTTCCCTATTCTAATGAATAGAAGTTTAGGACATGGTGGACCCACCATAGGGTCTGCGATATGTCCAAGAACATATGATCACCAAGAAATAAATAAATCCATATTATTCAAGTTTAGAATAATTAGTATTGAATTTATTTATTAAATTTATTTTCAAGTATTAAAGTAAATACATGGAAAATATTATACGAATGAATATTTTTTTAATATTCAAGATTAATTTAATATTTAAGAGAATTATGGGTCAATTTAATGGCTTGATTTTATAAAATAATATATTTATTATATTATAGGTAAGTGATAAAAAATAAAAATGATATTTATGACTCAGTAAAGCAGTCATAATATGCTGTTTATAACAAGTTATAAATATTCGAGGGTCAAGGATCCTTTCTAGGTAATTTCATTAACTCAATAGATAAATGAGGAGAGGCTCCCATGCACAACACTATTTATCACATGTTAGATGAAAGCCTCTCTCTCATCTCTCATATCCTAGAGAAATAAACACATGATCCTGACCTTCGATTGAATTTTAGCTTCATGGATTGATGGATTGATGCAATAGCGATCATCGGGATGTCGAAGGTGTTGTTAGATCTACGTGATAGCACCTTGAATTTGATGATCGAATCCCCCATAGACTTTTAAATATTGTGTGGATGATCTAGAGGGGATATAGTTTAGTTTCATTGAGAAACTATTACTAATTATGAGAAGATGCTGAGTATGGCTTTAGATTGGGATAATGTATTCTTCATTTTATTTTTTGTGATTAAAAATAATCACACATAATCCTCAAGCTTTAACCGGGGCTTCGATTCACTAGAGATGACATTGTTACGTTGATTCCTAGTAATTTTTTTTAAATCTATAGTCTATCATCTTCCACCATGTGTCCCAATACCTTCAATTGTTATCAGACCGATTGTATGATAATTTAATTCAAGAAAAAATTAATTTTCTATAAATTAATGTAGAGGGAATCACTATGGTCATAACACCACAGATTGAATTTCAATCTGACATAGGATGAACAAGCAGTGGTCATTTGATGTTTTTTAAATTTGGATTGAAATCCTTGTTTTTATGGGGTGAATTTGAAGAATATTTATATTTATTTTAAACCCAAAGGAATTCGATTATGAAATTTTCCATTGAACTTGAGGATTTGATTGACCGGAATATTAAATTTCTACTAGAGAGAATTCAACATATTTATGGAAATAAAATTACTTTATTAAAATTTTTATATCATTTTAATGTAGCCAATAGAAAAATGTTTTAAAAAAAGGGTCGTTTGGGGCTGGTCATGGGTCACAGATTATGAAAAAAATATATTAAAAAGATTTTCTTTTAGGTAGTTCTACCTACTGCATAAAGACAAATTGAGAAAGATTATTAAAAAAAAGGAAAAACCAATGTGGGTGGAAGATTATAGGATAATTAATCTAGAGTAATAATAATAATAAAAATACATGGGGAGAGGTTCACGCTACCACCATAACCTCCAGTGCCTCGGCCACCACCACGCTCTCTACACACCTTCATCCTGTGGCTCCATCTATGGTACCCTCCCAAGTTGGCCTCCCTACTCATGTCCCCACATGCATCCTCCACTCAAATTCTCCTCTCTGATGTACACTTGTTGTTTGGATACCTTGGTACCCTACCTTCCCCAATCACTTTCCCAACATACCTACTGATAATAACCCCACCATTGCTACCTCCTGGGTCATCCAACCCTCAGGACCCTGAATCATTGCTTCCCACCACCACCTCAGCCAACCCTCTATAGTGAATCTCCCATCGTGCCACCTCTAAACTTCACCATTGTCTCCACTGCCTCTCCTAAAACCCCACCGTTTCTACCTCCTGAGTGATATATTAATTAAATTAAAACTAAAGGAATTATTTTAATTCAATAAATTTCATCAAAATAAATTTATCACATCTTTAATTTTTATTTCACATTTAAATTCCATCCCAATTGATTTTGAGCATTGACCGACCAATGTATGTTTGAGATTTTATTTATTTAATTGATTATTCCAATTGCTTGAGATGCATGTAATTAATTATTTAAATAAAATGATCTACACATTGTTAGTTTTTATTATTTAATATTTATAAGGGCCTGTGTGACAAGATAAAAGCGATTTATATGTATTCTGAACTCCTGATACCCCCTCGCATGTATGCAAGTATTTATGTATTATGATGAGGATGATATAAGATGAAGACCATGTCGATATGGGCTAGTATCCCATACAATATGTGTAGACATTAGATCTATGAGTGAGTTATGATACGAGTCAAGATCTAACTCAAGTGTTATACTCCTAGGTCATGGTTGGTCTATTAAGTTTAAATAGATCAACCAATAATAGATGCTCAAGATCAGTCGAGTAATTTATATAATTTATTCATTTTTTATTATTTTTTATGTATGTTCATGTTTAAAATATTAAAAAATAATATAAAATAACAAACATAAAATGCATAGATTAAATAAATCTAAGAAGAGATGAATGTATTACTATTTATTACATAGTTACATGTGACTCAGATCACATAATACATGCATATCAGATAGAAAATTATTTCATTCATAAAATAATAATAAAAACTACCACTAAAATATTAAGTCACAAATGAATTTCATTATTTAAATTTGAATAGAACCAGGTGTACATGGTGCTCATCAGCCTTAGTTGAGGTTTCCTCCTACTACTGGGGAATTCTTATGAGAGTAATGGATTTACTTAAGTAATGATGGTAGAAAAGAATTATCCATAAATATCTTATTACATCTTTAGAGTAAAGAGTTGAGTAAATAAAGTTTATAATTTTAGAAGTTGAAACTTCACTCAACAGATCAGGGAGTCACGATTTAATGTGGTTGGATAGTAAAATTCCTACCTTGAAAATATATAAGCAGTGGCATAGCCATAGATTGTAGACTATAAGGAGATGTTTCAAGGATCCTTACCACTATAATACTCAAGTGATAGAGTATTTTGAGCCTTGTATTTAGGGTTACTAGGGTTCAATAAAATAGTAGGATACATTTGATGATTTAATTATTCAGTAATTTCTAACTAGTAATAAAGATAAAAGTACTAATGTACTAGATTGTGTTTTTTATAGAAAATGGGAAGTAATACCCCAAGTACATTTTGATAACTATTGTACAAAGAAAATCTCCAAATTGGCATGAGTTTCTGAGAGTAGTACTAGTGCTTTCACAAAGTTCTATGATATTGAAAATTCAAGGTGTCAGATTCCCCAATACCTATTGAGCCAAATCAGAAAGAGAAGGTGTAAAAGATTCTTAAAAGAGAATCATATATGACAAATTTTATGTTTACATAATAAAACTATCCTCAATTTATGATGTAATTTTTGGTACAACATCATAACATGGATGATTTTACATTTTGTCTCATCTCTAAGAAGCTTGCACGGAGAAAGAGAAGCAAGATATGAATATCGTGATACTTACACTAAATACATGTAAATTGAAAGATGGATCATGATCTTTCAATACACCCCTTTCATATATTTTCCCCCAAATAATCTAGTTTCATTTAAGGTTAAAAAATTAAAAGTATGGAGAAACTGATTTATTACCTTTTGGGTAATGTTCGCTAAGAAAATAAGAACCTAAAGAAAGTTTTATCTTTAGATATTATGGAAAAAAAGTTAAAAGAAAAGATGAAAAGGCCAATGTAAAGTGTTATTCAAAAGGAACATTAATAATTTCCTTAAATTAATATAGGAAATGCATTAAACAAGTGGTTATTTTCTTTATATGTAATGAAATAATTTTATGAAAGTTTAAATGTAATGAACTAAATTGAAGAAATAAGTGGTTGATTCTTTTTCAAGTATATTAATCAATTGTATGTAATGTTTTTGTAATACTTATTGGATATTTAATAAAATATTCTTATCATATATGTGTATTTTATTACAATAACCACGTAATAAAAGAAACATTACAATAATCAAGGTGAATTCTCTAAGTGGCTTGGAAAGGGTGATTCCTATGTAAGCAGTGAGAAGTACACAACTTCTAATTTCCAAGTAAATGTTTATAGTTGAACATTTATTAAGTATAACCAAAAAATTTATCTCCTAAGTTCATTTTATACATGGATACATTATTCTAGTTTTAGAATGAATTTTTTTTGTGGTGTTTTACACTCAACTAATAGTTCAATAATATTTGAGTAACTGGAAATAACTGATAAAAATAGAAATGTATGACCTCTATTACCCAGTTATGGTAATTTAATTATTTTTCAATCAAAACTAAAAGTATTTTTAAAGGATATACACAGTATGGTATTTATACTCTTTGGAGCTAAAAACCTTAGGTATTATCGACACATGTAGTTTTGGTCAAACAAATCGTAAGAAATAATGGTAAGCCACAAATCTTTCAAAGTTAGTTTAGCTTGAGAGTGTGAAACATTAAAAGATAAAACTAGAGGTAAATATACTTCATAAGATTACTTTAAGTGTTTTTAAGTAATGTAAAGGTTAAGTATGATATATTATTGGTTAGAAGATATGAGTTTCTTTGGGCCAGTGTGCTGAAGAATATCTTGACCAAGTGATACGTTTATTACATGCATTTATTTTAGGGTGTTTTAATGCATTAATTCTAATATTTAATTAAAAAATCTTTCAAATTTTTGTACTGATTGACTCATTTTTTTTTATGGTAGGATACAAAAAATATTTGAAAAAAGGAACAAAAAGAGATGGAAGTTGAACACTAAATGCACATTGCACTATGACATCAGAAAAGTAAAGGCTTACCACGATGAAGGATAACTATGAGACACTCCTAGTTTCGAAACTAAAGAACCAAAGTGGAAAAAATATTCTAGAAATGGAGAAGGGAGATTCAAATCATATAAACATTACATGATGTGAAGTGAAAAAAATACAATCGGATGAGGGCTCAAAACTTACACATCGTGTAAACCTATTACATCACGTGAAAGTGTTGAAAATACCCAAAAATGAGTCTTTGATGGGATTTAACACAATAGAGACCCATTTTATGACCCCAAGACCACCCATGAATACTTTTTCACCCATTATAATTTCATTTAATGCTACCTGATCCCTAGGGGAATCTATAAATAGACGGCTGAGCTTCCATCGCAAGAGATCCAGAGACAAAAGATTAGAGTGAGAAGTTACACTATATAGGGTCTTCACAAGTTTAATCTTCGTATTTAATTATGATTTCATTTAATTAAATTCTTCCATCTTATTCTATCATCACTAGGATTAGGTGATAAACATGCCATGTTCTAGGATTATGCTGCTGAAGGGGGAATGTTCTATTGTATTGTACTCTTTTATTTTATTCATGTATTTGGATTTTTGCAGTTTTTAATCAATTCAAATCCTTTTCTTTTATTTTTATCATGAACATTGATATAGGAATCTAAAAGGAAACTTTTAATTGAGTAATTGGTTATACTAAGTTGAGGAATGAACATTGTCATATTCAGGGAAACCAAGTTTAAATATGGTATCAAGACAATCTCAATTTGATAAAACTGTAAATTATTGGGCTAAGGAAAATAGAGGATTGCTATATTGAGGAGGGGATACCATGACCATTGAATCTACCTCATCTTAACTCTGATGCCAAAAATGGATTAATCAATTTTTTAAAATCCAATTTCACCTAAACCCTGAAGCTACAAAAACCTGGCATACTTTCAAAACCTGATTTCAAATAGAACAATATTCTTTGCTTTTGATTATTTCTTTCTGAAAACCATTTCTAAAACCCAAATCTAATTCTTTCCCCTTTCTTTAATCAATCAATCAAATCATTTTCTTTTAAAAACATAAATTAACTAATTTCACCATCTCTTTGGGTTCTAACTCGACCTGTAGCTTTACTCATTTTAATTACTTACATTAGTATATTGAGATTTTATAAATTTTTCTTTTGATTAGATCAGTAGGCATATAATGATTCCCTTTGGGCCTATCACCAAGCATACATCAATCATTATAATGTATATTAGAGTCATTACTAAATGAAAATTTCCTTATACAAATTAGAGTTATGATGTGAATAAGAAGGATTGATGATGAATATTACATGAAAACATTGATCATTAGAATGTATCATGGAGTGTTTTTTAAATACACATTTCCTTATAAACATAAGAGTCATGATGTAATTAAAAGGAGCACCAATGTTGATACTTATAAGCATTATAATGACTTAAATTCTTTTTCATAACATGCTATGCAAGTAGAGGCATTATCCCATAACTGTATGACAATTATAATGATAAATATATATCATATGAGTTATAATATGATATAAATCCATTATGTCATAAGATCGTGTGATTAGATGAAAAGTGTTTGATATGGATATAAACAAACTTTAATCAATAAAAACATAGTGTGTATCTAAAGTAATTATCCTAAAGATATATAAAGATATTGCGGAAATCCATGAGATATAAAATTTATAGTCAAGTGATATACTATATTTATATGAAATGGTATATATCTATATTTGGGATAATGGGAGAAAAATTGACTTGGATTTAGTCAATGTCGAAGATGCACAATTAGTTGTAATAGGAAAAAATTCCGTAAGATCATGTGGAAAAGGAATGTTGTAGAGACACATACTGCATAGGATGGTTAAAACCATGGTAATGGTTTTATATTCATCATATATGGTGACACATTATTCATTAATAATAATGAATCATATAAGAAATATATGGGAACAATAAAAAATTGCCAAGATCTGTTAAAATTCAACAATGGATCCCATGTATCAAAGTATAAGGGATTATTGTTTTGAATACTATGGTGGGTATTCAAGTGATACTATACATTGGTGGTACATACATGGTAACAATAAGGCTCAATTGGTTACACCAAGTCATCATGGCTAAATCCATTAGAATTTTACTTATCACAGCCACTATCTATGATCATTATATTGGTTATTGTATGTCAAGAACACTAATATTGGAAGGAATCCCTACAACACAACTAGAAAGGGTTGGTGACATCATAAAATTCCAATAAGGGGTGCAAGTTTTTGAAATCCAATTTAGGATTAAAGTAAGAAATAGGATCATATAATGTTCATTTGGAATTATTATTTTTATCTTTATACAAGAGGTTAGTGGGATCGTCATTATTTTTTAAGTGAAATATGTTTAATAACATATGGAAAATAGCTAGAAGTCTTATAGTTAATTAAAATTAGAATGAAAATAAATCTCTAAAGATTAACTTAAAGTATAAACCTAAATTATAGAGGATGTGATATACTTAGGCAGATATAATGGTTTCTTAGACCAAGTCAATAGTACATATACTGACAAAGGTATTGAAAAATAAAAGTTGGAACAATTCGAGAGATAATTTTTACCAATATCACATGGAATTAATCTCTATAAAAAGACATGCATGGGGCATAAGAGTAGATTAAAGAGGTGAGTAGAATTAGATAAGCACCAGTAATTGATCTATCACATATGAAATCTTATGTACTATATATAATATTTCCAACATATACTTAATGGTAGAAAAATATCTATTATATCCTAGATAACTACATGAGAATAAATTAGAACTATCCATTTGTACTTGAGTAAGTATTAGGGATACGTACCATGTACATGGAGAGGAAGGGACACTAGTTTATGGAAGAAATGGTATTCCTTTAAAAAAATATGATCTAATATCGTATTTAGGTTAAGGTAATGAGAAACAGAATCTCATTAAATCTAGTGGTATCCATATTTATAATTTCTGAGCATTTTGTGGCTTATGAGAAATCCAAATAAGTAGTGTATAATATGTAATGATTTGTTCCATTTCTTGGAATCAAACCTAGAAAGTAAAGCTTTATCATGATATAAATTATGATAATTATTTTACTAGTACTAGCCAAGATGATAAGTTTTAACAGTGGAAAAAGGAATATACTTGAGTATATCATCTCTTTTGGAGTCTAACTCAATGAGGTGAGGATTTAGATAGTATAATGATCATATAGTGGAGACTTGGAAGACCCATAACTAAAGCCATAACTTAGTATAAACATGATCATATCATGTGAGTGATAACAAGGATAGTTAGCAGGTTGGCTCTAGTAGAAGTGGGAGTGTTGTAATAGTGGGATCCCTAGACCCAACTTAAATGGTACTTTTTGATTACCATACCATATATACAGTGATTTATAAATGTTGTTCTCTTACAAAAATAGTGTTGACATTTTTGTGTCTACTATTTGTATGGTAATTTCCATATATATATTTTTCATATCAAAATGTTATAGTAGTTCCCATTCTATAATTATAACCTTTAGATACTATGAAAATAATCTTAAACATATTTCCTATAGTCTAGAAACATTATACTAATTGTACATAGATAATTTCTGACTATTAGGTGTTGGGGGATCATAATCATTGAGACTTATTCTCATTAAGTTTGTATTTGGTGATCTTTATTTGATGAGATCATGAAGACTAACCCCCAATAGTAACTCCACATGTTTTGGGTGTCATTATTAGTTCCTATACATTAACACGTGTAATGGTATCCTGATTTGAGATTATTATCAATGTATATCATTTGATCACATATTTTTATGTAAGGAAAAACCCATGACATTGAAGTCATGGCAAGGTAGCTTGTGTAGGGTGCATCTTTGGTGGTATGATATTGGTTGAATGGTCAAGATAGATTTTTTTTCTTCTGATTAGAATAGATATCCCAGGCCTAATTGATCAGGATGGTAGTACCTTAACTAAATCTACATCCATGGTAGAAGAAGGTAAGTCTGTCCAGTAAGTCCAACAAACAATAAAGCAAGGAAGGATGATGACACAAGTGTGCATTCTATTTTATGATATATCATGAGATAAAGATATTATATTACATTATGTGTGTTTTTAGGAAGGTTATCATTGAAATGACTAATCCCTATCTCTTTAGGGGCATTGATGGGTTGCTAGAATCCTAACTAGTTTGTGAATAATGTTCATTACTATTGAGATAAGGGCCTAGAGGGTCACACACTCAACATATTCAAAATTATTCCCTATTCCGATTAATAAGAGTTTAGAACATGGTGGGACCCACCATGGGATCTAGGATATGTCCAATAATATATTATTGTTAAAGAATAAATAAATTCATATTATTCAAGTTTAGAATAATTTGTATTAAATTTATTTATTAAATGTATTTACAAGTATTAAATTAAATACATAGAAAATATTATATGAATGAATCTTATTTTAATATTCAAGGTTCGTTTAAAATATACTGGTGTGACGAGTCAAGTTAACATCTCAATTTTTTCATGTAATATATTTATTATATCACAAGTAACTGATAAAAAATATAAATGATATTTACGACTCAATAAAGAAGTCATAATATATCTTTTATAGTGATTAATAAATATTTGAGAGTTAGGGACCCTTTCTAGGTAATTTTATCAACTCACTATATAAGTGAGGAGAGGATCCCTTGAATTACACTATTCATATAACATTGGATGTAATCCTCTCTCTCCTCTCCCACATCCTAGAGAGAGAGACACATGATCCGTGCCTTTGATTGATGTTTGTATTCCTGGATCGTTACAGTGGTGATCATAGAGACATTGGAGGAATCATCAAATCTCTACTCTAGTACTAGTAATTCGATGATCGATGCTTCCATATGCTTTCAAAGTGCATATGGATGATCTGGAGGAGATCAAGTTCGGTTACTTCGAGCAATTATTTCCAAAGATGAGCAGTTGTTGAGTGAATATTCATATCAGGGTGAGGTATTATTCATTTTATTTTTCATGATTAAAATTCATCATGTGGTATCCTTAGGATTTAACCAAGGATATGGTTCACCAATTATGTTATTGTTACATCAATCGCTGGAGAAATTTTTTAAATCCATAACCCATTGTCTTCTGCTGTGCGCCCTGATTCCTTCATTCTCCACCCTTATTCACTCAATTTGATCCCTCTAGCTCAGATAAAACCTACCCAAAACCTTCATATATTCCTTCCCTTTTTTCTTGATCTTTTGGTATTACAATAATACCATCGTAAAAAGGATTGAGGTGTAAACCAAAGGAGGTCTCTCAAATAATAGGTAATCATCTTACCCAACTCTTTCAAAGTTGATCTCTTATTTTACTTCTTATAAATCTATTTTATCCATTCTAAAATGATGAATCTAGTATCATCAATATAGTTAGATTTTATTATGGTTATGGTAAAACCATTTCCCACCCCCATTATATCAAATGAGAAATGAAAGTATCATTCATGTGTATGTGTGGATTACCTCCTCCACATAACGACATGATTCAGTTTTTATCACCTTATTTCATGGTTGGTTGTTATGATGAATTTAATGTTTATATATGATATTTATGATATAATTATTATTTTTTAATTATAAAATCTTATCTAACTTATTACCTTACCATCCATTGAAAAATGATAATGTTGATCATGCGTACGTGTGAACTACCACCTCCACGAAGCGATGTGACTTTTTTTTCATTTCCACTTTACATGGATTGTAATAAGGATAGTTTGGTGAAGGATATTATTGTCTCCAAATTGGTCTATTATTTCATGATCTATAAATGGAAGAGAGGAATTATCAAAATATTTAATGTGTGCATCACAAACTTTATTTGGAGTGGAAATATCCATGAAAGAAAGCTAGTTACTATTCCTTGTAAGTCTTGCTGTAAGTCCTTATCCAATAGTGGAATGGGTATTAAGAATATTGGGATTTTCAATGATTCTATTTAAGATAGACTCACCTGGAGCCTCATCCACAACAACTCAAATTCTTTGGGGTTTCTCAAAGCGTGTTTTTTTGATAAACTGAAATAGGGAAGTGAATCTTACCTAGATTCTTCTATTTTTCCAGCAATCAAAACTTATTTTTAGAGTATCATGACATGATCAAGATGGATTGTGAATAAGAGTTATAATATTAAGTTTTAGCTTGATAATTGGACTGGTGCTGCCCTCTTTTATAATTTTTAGTCCCTTACTTCGAGTGATGATGCCCATATTTCAATTAAAGATTTTTTTTGATTCCCCCAACCTATTTTTCCTGATTATCATCAGGTTATTATTGATAATTATGACTTTGTTTCTTGCCCCAATTTTCTGGTATAGGAGCCAACCAGAAATAGAGTGCTCAATAGTAAACCCTTTTATCAGCATGCCACTAAGGGCTCAAATATTTAATCCAATTGGATATATATTTTCAACAAGGATTGGATCAAACCCTCTCGGTTAGCTATTATCTGTAGGCTTGCTCATAATAGAGTTCCCACTGATGATATTCTATATAAGATTGGGTTTTCCCTTTTTTATCAATGTGTCCTATCTCATAAGCATATATAGGATTCATAACATCTCTTTCTCAATTAGGCAACTATCTTGGTTATTTGGAATGATGTATTTGAAGTCTTTTGATTGCATGGTCTTCGGGTTTCAGGTTTGAAGGCCCTTTGGTGATGCTGTTCATACTTGCAGTGATCTGCTGAGGTACGCTCTATTCTCCACATTTCTATTGAGGAATGATTTCACTCAACTTGGATAAGTTACAATTCCATTATACATTATGGAAATGCCTTTTATTTAAGTTTAGTTTTGTAGTAGATCTTCGCTAAAATTAAGAAAACAAGTGTGGTTCTGATAGGACATTGTGAAAACAGTGTGTAAAACTTAACCATTATGAGAAAAATAAATGTTATAGGGAATTTCATACATATTATGGGTACAATTGAGGTTTTATGGTTTTCTCTCTTCCCTAATTGGATTAATGTTAACACAGATGGTGCCTCTAAAGGAAACCGAGGACCCTCTGGGGCATGGTTCTATTTTATAGGACCATACAGATAATGTCATGGGATGTTTTTATGGATCTTGTGGTGTGAATACTTCTATTGAAGTGGAGATTCTTGGAATCATCCATTCTGCCTTGTTTGCAAAAATGAAATGATGGAACAACCTTTATTTGGAAAGTGATTCTTCTACTCTTGTATAGGCTATTAGGAATAGTGTTTTTCATATCTCATAGAGACTTACAACTAAATGGATGGAATGAATGAATAATATTATGATACTAAACTTAATTATCACACTTCTTTTTGAGGAGGCCAACATGGTTTCAAATGGTATTGATAACATGGGTGTTGGTTTGACTCTCACTTGGTCAGACAAGCTCCTCGTTGATGTGATTTCTTTTTATAAAAATGATTATAATAAGTTCTCATGATTTCAACTTTTGTAATTTATTTTTATAAATAAAGACCTCGTCCTATTGGTTGAGGGACTATTTTTAAAAAATTATTCTATAAATTTGAATTATTATTTACCTTTATTTCATTCCATCCATCAAAAAGTGGAAACAACACTCGTGTGTATGTATGGACCAATGTATCCATGAAGTGAAGTAATTAATTTTTATTCAAAGATTTATATGAATAATTATAAAAGTGTATATAATTAATAAATATGATACTCATTTAATTATTAATATTATGAGATGATGGAACCATGACCATAGTATAAGTTCTAGAACTATAAAAAAAACATGCATGGAAAACATACCACTTTTTACCAAAATGTTTATTTTAACGAAAAAATTGTTAATAAAAGGGTAATATGAAATTATAAAGTAATGATACATAGTAAGTTATATCTGATTATAGTTATGTAATATATGCATAATAAATCAATATTTATTAAATATGAGGTTTGAACGCATATGAATCATGACAAGGCATGAGTTAAGGGATTATGTTATAATCTCATTTCTTTTCAGGATTGTATATACTAAATTTATGTTAAGGGATATTATGTAGATATTATCCTTTAATAAAATTATATTTTATTAAAATTTTCTTATTCATGTAATTTTCAACTAATAACACCTTTTCTCTCCTTGTTACTTTAAATGATTGAGAAAATATTATTAAAGAAAAACCAACCTTATTTCATCTCTGGTTGATATTTTTTTTATCCATGTACATTCCATTAAAAATTGTTTTATAGAAGTTTTTAATTATACTTAAAATGTTTTAAAAAGATTAATTATACTAACCATGACTTTAATTTCAAATTTTTAAAGTGATTTTTTTAAAATTGTTTCTAAACATGTTGTTTTTTTACCTTTTACAAGTGTCAAAAGAATGTTCTCTTTTAACATATACGATATGAATGGATTTTATTATCGTCATGAGTTTACTTTTCTTAGAATATTTATTTAAAAGTTTTCTATGATTATTTTCAACTAAAATAATTTTCTAAATATTCTAGGACTTTTTATCTTTTAAAGATACCGAAAGAAAAATAAATTTTTCTTATTTTCAAAGAAATGTTCAAATGATATTTTAGAGGTTTTTTCATCTATGAAAATATCATTTTAAGGATTATTATGATTAAATAGGGATATGATCTTATGATGTCATCAAATTACTTAATATGGATGGATTATGGTGATGATTATTTAAGAATGATTCAATGAAACTCATTTCTTTCCTAAAAGTTAATTAAGTTTGATGAAATATTTATGAAACCCATTTATTTTCCATGGGTTATTCTATAATGAAATTATGGAATGAATCTAATTTACTTTACATGGGTGGTTATATAATGGTATTATAATGAACCAAGATTTTCATAAATAGATATTATACCTTAGATGAATATTCTATACACTACAAAAGTACACACTTGAGGTTCGTAATAGTTTAGTGCCTTTGGAAACTTGGAACACAATTTTTTTAATCTTTGAAAGATATTAAACATATCCCAAAAATATATTCTCACATAGTAATCGTATTTGGTATACCCTAATTACAACTTTATTCATAACCTGGGTAAGGAAACATAATAAAGGGTGATCTTAGATGCTCACTAAGAGTAATCATAAGAGATAAAAATATATAATCATATGAAAGTATAAGATAATAATAAGTTTATGTGATTATGAACATAACTTACAAAGATAATAACTAACCTATTATGAATCTTAAACATGATTCATGGCATAAAAACTTTATCATTTTAGAAAACATGGGACATAGGAGTGAGAAATCGTTACGGATCAATCATAAACCATAAGCTCATATCATAAAGGCATGACAACATCATAAATACAGAAAACTATTTCATGTGTCAAGGTTAACAACCAAGACCATCAACATAGTGGATCAAGGCTTATCACATGTTTCCCATTGTGAATCAGGATGTACCTATTTCCCATTGTGGATCAATATGCACCTGTTTCCTATAGTGGATAAAACCCATCAACTTATTTTCCATTATTATCTCATGAGATATAAAGCTTTACCCAATGAATTAGAGGGAGTTATAGGTCCCACCCATCACATAAAGAAAACCATAATTATTTGTTTCAAAATATCATAAAAAATTCATCATATCATCACATCACATCACAACTCATGTAAAGAAAACAAGTTTCATAAACATTTCATCAATTCACTACAACATAACCCATGAAAAATAAATGTGTTTCATAAAAATTTCATCAACATAAACATTAACCATTCAAAGAAATAATAAGGATGGTATCATAAAATATTATCCCCAGTAAATAATAAGTAAGATCAAAAGATGTTATATTAGATGGAAAATAATTTTTAAATATCACTTATAACATTTCATGATGAAAATATTATTTTCACTTTGAAAACCCTTTTTAAAACGTAAAAAATTTTGAAAATATTTTTATTTAAAAATAACCCTATAAACTTATAAAAAAAGATTTAAAAATCATTTAAAACATTTCTTGGGTAAAATATCCTTTCCTATTTTAAAAAAAATCTTTTTAAAACATTTTTATTTTTTTAGAAAACATGGTTTTTGGAGGAAAAATGGGTTTTCAACCGAAAAGATTATTTTTCTTAATTTTTTTGAACTATTGAGTACATATATAGTGGAAAATGAAGAAAAAACATGTATTCTTATGAAATAGCTATAGTGTAAGAAAATTCATGAGTTTCTTGAGATATAGATCATAATAATTCATCATCGGTAACATAATCATAAACAATACTAATATATAATGGTACTATTACATAAAATCTTTACGACTTTGGTAACTTTAAATCGTATTCCCCATGGAAGAATAAAATTAAATAAAACTTATAATATCATGAAAAGAATGATATTAATGATATAATATATCAAAGGGGAAGTATATACACCTTATAAAATAATATAGGTGTAAAATATATCATATGTATCAAAGAAGGAAAATTGAGACAAAAACAATTCCTTACCACTTTGGTAACTTTTGATTCATAAACCCCATGAAAGAGAAATCAAAAAATGGATATGTAAATCCTAATAATATTTATGAAATTAATCATAAATTACATTTATGAATAGTATATACACCAAAAAACAAAAATAAGTGGTGAATATGACATTTATCTCATAGAAATAAAAGTGAGATGAAAAAACCCTTAGCTAAAGTCTTGAATTTCATCATACACGTTCAAACCTCCTGTATAATAAATATAAGTTTATTATAAATTTATTATATATCCATACACATACAAACACACACACAAAAACACACACACACACACACACACAGATATATATATATATATATAATACCATATATGATTCACTTATGACCTTTTATTACCTATTTATTAACAATTCCATGTTAAAGTCGCGTTTTAGACAATAACTGCTTTATTTTTTGTGTATGTTTTTTCTTGTTATTTTTGTTCCTATTAATTTTATCTTGATTTAATAATATATATAATTTAAAAAATTATATAAATACTATATACATTCATTATATATGTATTTATAGTAATCCATATTATTTAGTGATAGGAAATGAAAAACACCGTTCATGGAGACGACATAATGTACGTATGCATGAACATTATTTCCATTTATTTTTAGAATTGGAAAAAAATAAAATAAAATGATATATTATTATTACATAATCATTTTTATGTCATATATATCACATATGTACATTTAAAACATCCTTAATACTTTCCATGTAAAGTATGAATGAATCATATCTATTTATGAGGTAGTGGTCCGCCATACACACGAGCGATGTTATCATATTCCCACAAAATGGAAATCATGAAGGTATGCATGATATTAAAATTAAAAAATCATAATAAAATCATAAATATAATATATATCATATATAAACAATAAACCCATCGTTATCTCCAACCGTGAGAGGTGGTAATGAAGAAATTAATGACATCACTTCATGAGGCGATAGTCCTCCATACAGACGAATAATGATTTTACAACCCATTTGTTGGATGTGGAGATATTTTTAGGTAATTAAAGTAATATAAAACCATCCTAGTATATTTAATAGAATGATTTTATTATATCAACATGGTATAATAATAATTTAATGGGGTGGAGGAAGGAATAAAATAAAAGCATCCGTTGATGAACATTACCTCTTCTTTGGGTATCTTTCATAGGTTTGCACCAAAATCCATCCTAGTTTGAATTTATGACTAAAATAAAGATTTTATAATGACAGGATGGAATTTTTGAATTTATTTTTTAAGGTATTTTCCAATCCAAATATGTTTAAAGGTGTAAATAAGAGAGGAGAGTGAGTGGCCTTTTATAAGTGAGGTGAGTAGCACACTTGTATTTTTTTTTGAAAAGTGTTAGGTGTACCCATGTTTTTAACTACCAATAGGATACAATAATGAAAAAACAATATAATATAATGTATAAGGTCAAAATATGTCCATCCAATGGGTTTTGGACCAATTTTGGGTCCTTTTTACATCTTATCTTTTAAGTTTAACCACTCGATAAACTTGTTTTTACCTTAATGACATAAATTAATTTTAACTATTTTCAATAATCACTTTGGTAAAAAAATAAATTAAAATTATAATATAATATAAATTATTATAATTAAAAATATGGAATCCATTTTTATAAGTTCAAATAAAAAAAGTGACATAATTTAATTTAAAATTAATCTCATATACATGATGAGAAAATGAGTTTTTAAAGTAAAAATGTTCAAAAGTTTATAATGTTTTTATATCAAAAAACAATATTAAAATGATTAAAATAACCTAAATTGGATTAATAGATGTATAATTTAACTATTTTTACTTAAAAAACAATTTAAAAAACAATTTAACATTATAAATCATTTAAATGAAAATGAAATTTTCAATTAAAATTCAATATTTTTCACCATTCATCAAAAAATGAAACTTCTTAGAAAAATCCCAAAAATTCACCCTAAAATTTTTTGGTATTTATATTTAAAAAAGTTTATTTTATCAAATTTATTTTATAAAAATTTCAAAATTTAGTTTTAAAATAAGTACGCCATAAAAAGGGGACAAAACTACCTTTTAGAAAAATACAGTTTTTAAGCATAAAATTTGATTTATTCTTATCTCTGGTCCATAAAACACTTAAGATAAATTTTAAATATTTGATTGAATATATAATTATAAATTTCATTAAAATAAATCACCAAAATTTATTTGGTTAATTTATTGATATAAAACACACTTGTGTGCATAAAATTAGTTTTCAGAGAAATATTTCCTTTTATTTTTAAAATGGTTTTATTTTTATTTATAACTATTTTTGGTCACCATAGAATTAATTTTATATATATGTGTAAAAAATATTTTCCTAATTTAGTATATCCTATTCATACCCTCTATTCTAATGGTTATTTGATAACTATCATATTGAATAATAATATTTTAATTGTATGCCATGTTTCATTTAAACTTGGTGTTGTGTGTATTGAAAGATTAACTCAATATTGTGTGTAACACAAGAAAAACTGAGTGTTTCATGTAACAAAAGATAAAATCAGTTTTACTTGTATCAAAATCCAAAATCAATGTTTCATGTCACACATAATATAGAAAAGATCAATTTTTTTTGAAAAAACAATTTCACAAAAACCTTAGGGTGTTACATTACACCCCCCTTAAAATGAATCTCTCCCTATAAATTCATAACCTTTGTACCCGAAAATGAGGATAATTCTACTTAATTATATCCTTATTTTTCCATGCATCTTACTCAAGCTGGTTGTTTCACCAAAAAAATATTTACCAGGTGAGTGGTCTTGTTTCATAAAATTTCCTCTATTCAATCTAGAATATCTACTGGTTATTACTCATAATAAATATCATGCTCTAGTGGTAAAACCTCTTAGTTTAGTATATTTGATGGATTAGGAATATACTACCTTAGGATTGATGCATGAAACACATCATTAACCTAAAAGAGGTTTGGTGGAAGTGCCCGACGATAATCTACTATCCCAATACGATCATGTATTTCAAAGGGACCGATATACCGAGGGCTTAGTTTTCCATTCTTTCTTCATTAGAGAATTTTTTATAAAGACCATATCACTAAATTCAAAATCTAGATTTCATTCATGACTATCAACACAAAATTTTTGTCAATTTGTACCATCCTTACATTCTCTTGAATGGATCCAACCTTGTCAGTAATCTCATCATCTTGCTCAGATTCCAATAGATTTGTATCTGCAACTTCATTCAAGTAAATTGGAGTTCTACACTTATTTCCATAAATGGATTCATAAGGATCCTTCTAAATTCTCGAGTGAAAGATATTATTTCAAGAAAACTTAACAAGAGGAAGGTGTGATCCTAGCCACCTTTGAAATCCATTTAAAAAGATCATATCTTATACTTTGGAGTTTTAATTTTTCTGACCATCTATCTGAGGATGATACGTAGTACTGAAAATCAACTTTGTATCAAGATCTTGTTGAAGATATCACAAAAAATTTGAGGTAAACTTTATACCTCAATCACATATAATTGAATATGTAACCTTACCACTTTATTAATGTATATTCTGTTAAGAGGATCTTGAGAGAAATTTTCTCTGATAGTGATGAATTATTTTGAATCTACAAGGTGATCGACCATAACCCCCAAATACCCCATTATCAATGATAAGATAAACCATAATGTTTACCAGTACCATTAATCACATGTTTTCAAAATGTAATAACTTTTTCACTAAAACATATACAAAATACAAGGGTTGTATTACCATATATGTCACTTAGAATATCCTTAATATTGATAAAATACCATCACATGAAACCTTAATAGGGGTGTCAATGACCTTAAATTTATGATCAACCTTAAAATAATAAACTAATGATGGCATCCCTAACTCTTAATTTAATCATACATGGAGACATATACTCTTACAAAAGTTAATCCCCATTCCTTTCGTACATAATCTCCCATATTATACAAAAAAAATTCATTGTAAGCTTAGGTTTAACCTTGTGTTGATAGAATATATAATGTGATTTTATTATTCTAAAATCCATATAGAGGGAGGTAATCACATGGGATTTCACTAATGGATGAACAATAATGTTTTCATAAGGCTTATTCCTAAAAACTAAAACATGAAATTACCAACTAAGAAGGGGTGGATAAGTGTTCCCTAATTATCATGATTCACTCCATCCATTAAGATTTCATAATCTTTCCCTTTTTCCTTTTTATTCAGAGTTTTTTTTGGATTATCATCCACATTAGCCCTTAGATTGGGGAATTGATTCACATAATTCCCAAACTACTTTCACTTGAAACACTAGAGTGTGGGTGGTTAATTAGTTGTAATAATCATCTCCTCCATTTCATTATCTGACCCATTAAATGAATTTCAACATTCACGGGATTTATGAACTACCTTTACACATTTAAATCACTTCCTAGTTCCATTTATGAAATTCTATTGATGTTTCTTTCCACATTTATAACATGAAGATGGCTGGAATTTCTTTCCATCATTTGAGTTTTAATCATACCTGATCTTCCTTTTCTTATCAAAACCATATGAATGGTGGGAATATCAAATTTATGTTTCTATATTTAGTTTACATCAAATAACTTCTTTGTATATACTAAAGTCTCTTATAGCCAAGTCCTTTCGAAGACTTGGTTTTATGCGACCAAATAATCGATCAATTTTTCTTTCAGGGCTGATGATTAAACAAGAAGTATAACTTGAAAGTCTTGTAAAATTTTCTTCATAGGTACCAATAGATTCATAATACTTTTTCTTAATCTCAAAGAATTACTTCTCTATATTTTTTCATAGAATATGAGGGAAGTACTTACTGAGAAATATCCCCTTAAATTCTTCCCATTCCATAGATTCAATTTCTTCTTGTTACCTCAGGTTCTTAATAAGGGTCCACCACTAATATTCTTCACCTTTAAAATTATAAATAGCCAAAATGATTTTTTCATGCTCTAAACACTGAAGAATGGAAAATATATTTTCATTGGTACTGGTCCATTTCTCAGTAACTAGTAGATCAATGGAACCACTAAAAGAAGGTATATATTTCCTTATGAAGAACTCAATAGAATTTTGTTCTCTCCTTTACTCATTTTTAAGTTTAGAATGATTCATAAATTGATAATTTTGTGTGAGAATATAAATAAAGTTTTCCATTCTAGCTCCCATAACCTTGAATTACTTATAAGTACAATCATTTCATTTTACATTACATTTAGCATTTACATGGTTCCTTCAGGTTCCGTTCATTGACTAAAAACATAAATCATAATGTGAGAACCACTATATCATAGTGGAAAACCACATAATCATGAAAAATCATTTATAGGATGTCCAAATCATGAAACCCTCTTTTCAATCTATGAAACCTTAGGCTTAAACTAGGACATTCATGGTCATTATTTAAATCTATAACGTCCTGGTTCCGGAAGCCACCCAGAGGCGCCCCGTATCCAGTTGGTCACATGGACTCAAGCGCATTTCCCCTAACGCCAGAGGCTTACGACTAGTAGCGAGGGCCTTGGGTGTATTAGTAGGGAAACTATTCCCTCATTGACAGAGTAACACAACAGAAGAGAAAAAAAAAACAGATAACAATAGAGGAAGTAGTAATAATCCATACGAAAGTAAACAACGGATGTCTGAAGAAATAAACAGTTGGAGTGTATATATATAAAAATGATTCATGGTACATATGTCTAGAAAAATATCCAAACACATCACAATGTTGGAATACAGAATAGTACTAAGACAAAGTACAAAAGAAAACAGATAAACAACTCCTTAGCATCACAAGCCTCAACTTGGTCCCATGCTCTCCAGCTCTACAATATATCAAGTACATGAAGTAGAAGGGTGCTTGACCATATATATACCTACAAAAATATAATTTGTTTGGGCCCAAATGCATAGCCAAAATAGGATGTGAGACTAAATCCTAGTAGGCAATCACCACAGGATCTGTTCCTAACAGTCAGTGAATAATTATGGAAGACAATAATAATCAGGAAGTGGTAAACAAGAAGGTACTCAGCAATAAAAAACTCCACATATCAAATAAGAAAAAAATCAAACTAGGTAACCCTTTGGGAAATACATGAAACCTATCCCCTCTGGTTCAGTCATAAGAATATATAAAGACTCTCTGAGCAAGCACTAACAGTCGATTCCCCTTATAGTCATAAGTAATTTAAAGACTCTCTGAGGAAGCTCACACGGTTAATTACCCTTATAGTCTAAAGTAGTAAAGAACTCTCTGAGGAAGATCACATAGTCAATTCCCATTATAGCCCAAAGTGGTCATAGACTCTTTGAGGAAGATCACACGGTCAATTCCCCTTATAGCCCAAAGTGGTTCAAGACTCTCTGAGGAAGATCACACAGTCAATTCCCCTTATAGACCAAAGTGGTTGAAGACTCTTTGAGGAAGCTCACTTGATAAATTCCCCTTATAGCCCACAGTGGTTCAAGAATCTCTGAGGAAGATCACTTGGTCAGTTCCCCTTATAGTCTACTACACCATGTTCTCACGGCCCTGTGTAAATCAAACGAGCATAGCAAAGCAATATGGCCAAAGTAAACCTATAGAACTACTTGGATAATCAGTCTACAACATATCAAGCATGTCAGATAAAAATAATCAATCCATCCTACAGCTAGGAATGGAAAAACATGGAAGGGTGGCCTAACAGGCTAAACAGGACCAATGGTCATACACAGAACAAAGCATGGGAAAACACATCCAAGACAAAGCAATCAACCCTATTCATATCCAAATAACCTATAATCAAGCATACAAGTTGGGAAAACAATTAACATGGGTAAAATGGTAAACACACAATACCTTATTCAAGGGTATTGGAAAAAATTGCACATAATACTCAAAGACTTTCAACAGAAAGGCACAAACCACCTGCCTTTAGGATTTCGGCGAAATGGACCCACAAACAACCGTACCCCAATCCGGGAAAATGCTTCTCGAAAACCGCTCTATATCTCCTTCTATATCATCCACAAGACTTAAAATCAAAACCCAAGGAAACCCCAACACTATATCTACATGAAATAGATGTATATCTAGAAAACCGAGAGAGAGGGAAGAGAAGACCAAGAGAAAACCAAATAGAAACCAAGAGGAGAGACTTACCCGAGAATAAACGAATTCAATCCAACAAGAAACCCATTAAATTTGCTTCAAAAACAAGTGAGAGAGCACCTTAAACCTTTGAGAACCCAAAATCCCAAGTGAGGCTTGAGTGGAAGAGATTTTGGAGTAAAATGAGGCACCCTTGAGGGAGCCCGGATTTAAAAACCCTATTTTTAAGTGGCCACATAGTTAGTACGTACGGTTTGGAAAACCATGTGCTAACCGTGCACACTCCACTACCTCGAGAGGAGGGGTCCACACGGTTTCCTCACACGGTTTGTAAAACCATGAACAGGCTGTGTGAGGCCTACTCTCTCCTCCTACATGGATTCCTAGAGAACCCGCATGGTTTCCCCTAACCGTGCTCAAACCATGCTCCCTAATAAAAGCCTCCAAACTTATTCAAAACCATTCCAAACTCTCCCAACCTCTTCCAAACTCAATCCATGAACTTTAAACACATAAAAAGGAAACCATACCAACTCATAAAGTACATGGTGTGTACTTAGAAAATTTCCAGAAATTCATTTTTTTCTCAAAAACGAATAGAAAAGGAAAACATACCTGAAAAAGAAGATCTAGGTTCTTACAAAATCCTTCATGACAGTTTATAAAGGGTTTGTAAATTTCCAAATCATATCCCCTGGGAGTGTCAAACTAGGTGTTCGGTGAGGTCTGTTTTTGTGCACTAGTTCCCAATTGAGTCTAGATAAATATGAATTTTTTAGGGTTTTGATACCTAGATACATTTATGACTTAGCCAGATCCACTTGTAGTATCCAAAAAGAGATGCAATTTCTTAAAAACCACTCACTCTATCCTTTACCAAAATTATAGGACATTTTATTATACTTTAACTCATCCTTAAACTTATCCTTAGTGACATCCCTATACATATCATTATAAATATCTCTAGGGATATCCCTGAAGTTTTATCATCTTAGTTTCTAAAGGTTATCTAAACCTTTGATCTGATATCAACTATAATGACCCAAAATTTTCCTACATGGATATTATATATTTTTTGATGAATATTCATAGCATTAAAAAAAAAGACACAGTAGAGGACCCTAGTAGTTTAGTGCCTTTGGGAACTTGGAAAAGAGTATTCTTAATTAGTGAAAGGCCTTCAACATATCCCATAAAGATAATCTCACATAGTATTCCTCTTAGACATACCCTACCTAAAACATTCTTCATAACCCGGGCAAGGAAACATAATAAATGGCGAGCTTAGATACCCAGTAAGGGTAAATATAAGAGATATCAATATATGATCATATGAAAGTATAAGCTAATCATAAGGGTATATGATTATGAACATAACTTAAAAATCTCATACCCAACCCATCATAGAACATAAACACGAGTCATGGAATAAAAACTTTATAGTTTCAGAAAACATGGGCCATAAGAGTGAGAAATAATCATATATTAATCATGAATTGTAATATCATGTTATAAAGGTGTTTCAACATCATAAAAATAGAAAACCATTTCATGTGTTAATGTTAACTACCAAGACCATCAACATAGTGGATCATAATTTATCACCCATTCCCCATTACGGATCAGAACACACTTGTTTCCTATTATGGATTAAGAAACACCTGTTTCCTATTGTGGATTAGGATTAACCTATTTTTCATAGTGGATTAAGACCATTAAATTGTTTCCCATTATTATTTTATGATATATAAAGGTTTACCCAATGAATTGGAAGGAGATATATTCCCCAAACATATAATATTGAAAACTATACTTATGTGTGTCATAATATCATAAAACATTCATCATATCATCACATAATAGACTGTGTAAAGAAAATAGGTTTCATAAACATTTTAGCAATTCACCATAGCACAACCCATGAAAAATAAATGGGGTTTTTAAACATTTAATCAATATAAACATTAACCATCTAGAGAAATAATAAGGATGGTATCATTCAATCTTATCCCCAATAAATAAAAAGTAAGATCAAAGGATGTATTCATAGATGGAAAATAATTTTGAAAGATCATGTTGGTCGGAGTGGACACTAAAGAGGGGGGGGGGGTGAATTGAGTTCCAATTAAAATTTTTGTTTTAAAAACCTTGTCTTAAAAACCCCAAAATAAAATACCGAATTAAACTATAGTGAATTTATATCAAAGTAAGGGTTCAGTTGTGTTCTCAAGGGATTCATTATTTCCCAGTTAATCAAAACAGAAAGGTTGATTAACTTTTGAAACCAACTTACTGATTTGAAACTGATATAAACACTTGCGAATTTAATTATCAAAGTGACTTTAAAACAGTTTTGGTTTTAAAGAGATTAGCAGCGGAATAAAAGAATAACTTTGAAAGATATAGCACAGCAAGTATAACCAAGAGGTTCAGTCTCAAGCTAAGACTTAGTCCTCTCAAAAGCTTTTATAAAAAGATGATCCACACCCTGGATCGGGAATAAATAACAGCAACCAGCTGTCCAGGTCCAAGACCTCTACCACTGTTATTCGTGGGAAAAATAACAACAACAACCAGCTGTCAAGGTCACACACGACCTCTACCACTATCCCAGTGGGAAATACAAAATGTAAGAGAGGTGAGTGAGGATTTACAAATCCTCCAGTTAGAGTACAAGAGACAGTGTGTGTGTAAAATGCAACAGATAACACACACTGCTCAATATGTAAAAGAATAAATCACAGAGCAAATATTTAGAGTTTATAAATGGCTCTAGTGATTGTCATGTAGTTCTGGACTCCTTTGATTGATCAGAATTCACTCTGAGTCCTCTTCTGGTTTTTGTCTAGAAAACAGAGTATCGTCTGTTTCCTTGACTTCCAGGTGTAGAGACAGTCGATGAATCTCTTGTGTTATGTTCTCATTCTCAGCTCTTCACTGGTATGCAGTAATGAGTTCGTCGTGTAAGTTTTGTCGTCTCTTTGCATTCACGTTCTATTGTTCTTCCAGCACACCTTTGTGTTTTTTATGTCTCCTGTATTCGTCTATGTCTCGCACAGCCTGTGTTTTATCTCACTGTATTCGTCTATTCATGCTCTTTTGTAGTAGCATCCTTCCTTTAGTTAAACCACGTGATCCGACAAAAGATGATTTACTTTTTGCAGGTATGAGGTACGGTTCCCTGACATCCAACAACACACATTAAATAAATTTCAGTGTATTAAAATATACCTGATATGATCGTTGGTTAGATTAAATAATGATAAATAAATTAAAGCAGTGTCGGGTTCTGTCTCTGGAGTGGTAGCTCTTGATATCGGTAGACTTGTGTTACAGTGGGTGTCTGTAGGTCTGAGTATCAGTAGACATTTTTAACGGTATACTTGTCTGCCGGTAGACTTGATCACATCAGTAGCGGTGGACTTGTAACGGTAACTGTGGCTCTGCCTTGTATCGGTAGTGGTAAGTCTCTATCGGTAGACTTTGCATAACGGTGGACTTCAGCATATCGGTAGCTCTGTATCGGTAGCTGTCGACTTCGATGTAGCGGTAGGCTTGAGTACCGGTGAGCTTGTAACTGTAACTCTATCGGTAGATTTGATGTACTGTATCAGTAGACTTTGATGTAGCGGTAGGCTTGAGTACCGGTGAGCTTTTAACTGTAACTCTATTGGTAGATTTGATGTACCGTATCGGTAGACTTTGATGTAGTGGTGATCTTTGAGTACCAGTGAACTTGATGTATCGGTGAACTCTGTATCGGTAGCTCTAATCCATAACGGTGGCTACTGTTCTGTATCGGTAGGTAGTGTGTAACGGTAGCTAAAAACTGTTTGAGCATTCACTTGGCAGAATGAGTTAAGTCATAGTAAACATATATCTGATAATTCAAAAGACTGAATTTAAGCATACTGAAAGTAACAACATATATTAAAGTATATTTGGAATGTATTAAGCATAATCAAGATATAAAGAAAGAATGGTTGGTATTATCAAAACACAATAAATCCACTTAATTCCAGAGGGTTCAACAGATCATTTAAAACATTTCCTGAGGAAAATATCCCTTTCACTTTGAAAACTCTTTTTAAAACATAAAACATTTTGAAAATCCATTTATTTGAAAATAACCTAAAAAAATTGTAAAGGAATATTTATAAATAATTGAAAAATTTTATAGAGAGAATATCCTTTATTATTTGAAAAAAAAACTTTTTAAAACATTTTGAAAATAATTTTAGAAAACATGGTTTTGGAAGAAAAAAGGGTCTTCGACCGAAAAGATGATTTTTCTTTTTTTTGAAATATTGAGTACTTAAAGAGAGTAAAATAAAAGGAAAACATGTATTCTCATGAAATAACTATAGGAAAATAAAATTCTTGAGTTTCTTGAGATATGGATTATAATAATTCATTATCAGGAATATAATCATAAATAATCCTGATATATGAAGGGATAATAACATAGAATATTACAACTTTGGTAACTTTGAATCATAATACCCATGAAATAATAAAATTAAATGAAACTTATAATATAATGAAAATAATTATATTCATGAAATAAAATTTAAAATGGTTAGTATATACACATCCTAAAATAAGATAGGTGTAGAACATAACATATGTTTCAAATAAGGCAAATTGAGGAAAAAAATCGCTTACTCCATTAGTAACTTTTGATACGTAAACCCCATGAAAGAGATAAAATAAAATGGATATTTAAATCATAGTAATATTACTAAATTGAATTATAATTTATATCCATGGATAGTCTATACACCGCAAAATATAAATAGTTGGTTAATATGGTATATATCTCACAGAAATAAAAGTGAGATGAGAAAACCCTTATTTTAAGTATTGAATTTCATCATACATTCCCAAAAATCATGTATAATAAATATAATTTTATTATAAATATATTATATATCCATAAATATATTAATCATACCATATATTATTCACTCATGGCCTTTTATTACCTGTTTATTAACAATTCCATGTTAAAGTCGCATTTCAGGCAATAACTGCTTTGTTTTTTGTGCATGTTTTAGATTGTTATTTTTGTTCCTATTACATATATCATGGATTGATAATATATAGAATTTAAACCATGATATAAATATCATATATATTCAGTATATATGTATTTATATTAATACATAAAATTTAGTGATAGGAAATGAAATACATCATTCAAAGAGAGGGTAGACCTTACGTACGCATGGATACTGTTTCCATTTCCTTATAGGATTGAAAGAAATAAAAGTAAATTATATATTATTGTTAAATAATAATTTTTATTTCACATATATCACATATTTTTATTAAACCCATCCTTAATACTTTCCATGTAAAGCGTGAATGAATCACAATACTTCGTGAGGCGGTAGTCCGCTATACACACGAGCGACGTTATTGTATTCCCCAAAAATGGAAAGCATGAATGTATGTGTGATATAAAAATTAAAAAATAATAATAAAATTATAAATATAATATATATAATATATAAATAGTAAATCCATCATTATATCCAACTATGATAGGTGGTAATGAAGAAACGAATGACATTGGTTCGCGAGGTAGTGGTTCTCCGTACACACGAACGATGATTTAATAACCCATTTGATGAAAGTGGAGATATTTTTAGGTCATTACATTAACATAAAAAAATCCTAGTATATTTAAGATATTTAGTTTATTTTATCATAATTTTATAATAAAAATTTAAGGGGGTGGTGGAAGAAATAAAATAAAAATGCTCGTTGATGAACATTATCTCTTCTTTGGGTATCTTCATTAGGTTTTCACTAAAAGATTTCCTAGGTTGTATTTATGAAAAAAATAAAGAATATAGGATTAGAGGAGGGAATTTGGTAATGTAATTTTCTAGGTATTATATAAACCAAATATGTTTCAATGTGTGAATAAGATAGGACAATGGGTTGCCTTTTATATATGAGGTGAGTGGCACAATTGTAATTTTTTTGAAAAGAGTTAAGTGTAACAAAATTTTTACCTACTAAAAGGATCAAATCATATGAAAAACTAGATACTATAAGGTATAATGTCTAAATATGGCCATAAAATGTGTTTTTTTACAAGTTTTGGGTCATTTTTACACCTTATCTTTTATGTTTAACCACCCGTTAGAGTCTTTTTTACGTTACTCACGGTAATTAATTTTAACTGTTTTTGCTAATAAATTTGGTAAAAAATTAATTTTATATTATTAGATAATATAAATTATTATTATTACAAAAATTAAATCCATTTTCATAAATTATACTCACATAAGTGAAAGAATTTAATTTAAAATTAACCCCATAGACGTGACGAGAAAACATGTTTTTAAAGAAAAAATGTTCAAAAGTTTACAATGTTTTTATATAAAAATTCAATATAAAAATGATTAAAATGAAATAATTGAATTAATATATGTATAATTGAACTATTTTTAGTTTAAAACCAATTAAAAATATAATTTAATATTATAAAATATTTAAAGGGAAAGATAGTTTTAAAGGGAAAGATAGTTTTTGGGCCACCCAGGCCTTTGGGTCAGTAAGGCCTTCCGGCCACCTCAAGGCCTTCGGGCCACCTTTAGTGCAGATGAAAACCAGACAAACTATAAGAAAAAAGCTTCAAAAGGAGGATGAACAAGGAGATTTCACCATATTAGAAGCTAAACGGATTGCAAGAATGATAGGGTATGGCACCTGCCATCGGGACAAGCCTGTGCATGCACAGGAAAACCTAGCCGAACAGCCATGCGAAGGTGGAGAGCTGATTTCACGATGAAGATGCTGGGGAGGAGCAGTTCCAAGTAGTTAGTCTGGGTTTTATGTAATGTTTGAAGCCTAAGGGAAATGAATTCCTCTAAAGCCTACGAGCCATGTAATACTTACACCTACAGGCCTTGTAAGGGTTCCACCTCACCCCTTGAATGGTGGATTATCAATAATCAATAAAAAATGAAGGTCTTTGGGCCATTGGAATTAAAATTCAGTATTTTTCACTATACATAAAAAATTAAACTTCTCAGAAAAATCCAAAAAATTCACCTTAAGATAATTTTGGTATTAAAATTTCAAAAAATAAAATTATTTTATAAAATTAATTTTCTAAAAGTGTCAAAATATATTTTTAAAATAAGTGTTCCATAAAAAGGTGACAAAACTATTTTTTAGAAAAATATATCTTTTAAGTGTAAAATTGGATTTATTCTTATCTATTGTCTATAAAAAACATAAGATAAATTTTAAATAGTTTATTGGATATATACTATATAAATTTAATTAAAACCATTCCCCAGATGTTATTTGGTTAATTTATTGATATAACACACACTTATGTGCATAAAAATAGTTTTTCAGAGAAAGGTTTCCCTTTATTTTCAAAAGGGTTTTATTTTCATTTATAATTAATTGGTCACTATAGAATTAATTTTATATACATGATTAAAACATATTTTAATAATTTAGTTAATCCTATTAATACCCTCTATTCCAATAACTAGTTGATAAATATCATATTAAATAATAATTTTTTAATTGTATGTCACATTTTGTTTAAAATTGTTGTTGTGTGTAACTCATGCTAAAATCAGTATTGTGTATAGCATAATCCAAACTCAGTGTTGCATGTAATGAAATATAAACTTAGTGTTACTTGTAACTCAATCCAAAATTAGTGTTTCATGTCACACAAAATATATAAAAGATAAAATTTATTTGAAAAAAGAATTTCACAAAATCTATGGGTGTTACAGGTATGATGAATGATTTTATGATATTATGGAACACATATATATGGTTTTCATTATGATATGGGTTAGAAATTAATTATATATCCCTTCAATTCCTTGGGTAAAGAATGGTATCTCATGAGATAATATGTAATGGAATGGGGATTTAACCTAGTTAAGTAAGGGACTCTGTTCAATATTATATTCTTAGGAGTGAACCTTGACCAAGAAAATGATTGAATGGGGAGTAAACCCAATACATTATGATAGTATTACAAGTGACACTTGACTAAGGAAATGATTTTATATGCATACGTGTATTAAAAAAACTTATGTCTTTTTCTTATGATATTTTTTCATGGCTCATGGTTGATTATTGATGATTTCATACACTTATAACTTATGTATTTTTTTTATGAAAAATCCTTATTCAGTGATTTATGATTAATGTTCTTTGAATTATTGGGTATGAATTTCATAAGTTATGATCATGTTCTCATACCATTATGCTTATCTTATTATAACTTATGATCATTGATTGATATCTTTTATGTTTACCCTTACTGATCATTTAAGCTCACCCTTTCCTAGGTTTCCTTTCCCTAGGTCATGTAGAGAGATTTTAAGTAGGGTATGTCTAAAAAGTGTACTTTGTGAGAAGAAATTTGTGGGAGATGTTGAATATCTTTCATGAAATAGAATGATTATGTATTTATTCTCCAAATACACTAAAACTTTATGGTTCCAAGTCATGTATTATTATGATATATATTGAATATTCATCTAAATAATTGTAATATTTATGTATAAAATGATTGGTTCACCTCTGATATCCTAGTTATGAAATGCATATTGAAGGCATCCAAGGGATGTATGAGGATCCCTAGTCTAAAAGTACCCAATATATATAACCTGTTAAACTTCCTCATTGATATTAGAAGTCATAAAGGAGGACTGGATCCTCACTGATTCATACATGATAGTTGAGGGAGTACCATACCTTAGTATCCACCATTACCAAGTCACCATTCTAAAAATCTACAGAGGAACCCACACCTTGACGAAGGATTGATATCAGCCAAGGGAATACTAACCCTTACTATCATAACTACCCCATTATGAGAAAACCCATGTCACCTATCTAGAATTTTAGATGGGGACCTACACCTCATTGAATGAAAAGTATTAGTTGATGGGATATCATCCTCAGTAGAGGACCTGTGCCCCATCTAATATCTTATACATGGAATACAAAATCCATATATAAAGGACCCATTCCCCACGTATGTGGGGGATACCGACCCTCTCCATGATATGTGGGTGATGCATAACCTGACATAACCACACCGCTAAGGGGTTTCCAACCATGAGAATTTTCATATTGTCATGTCTGATCCATGTCATCAGCACTATAGTGATTCATCCTAAAAATTCCTATATTGTATCAAAAACTTCCTTAGATGGATGAACAAATCACACAATTTATATCTATGTGTGAAAACACTCAAGATAATATATTTATTTTCTCAATATGGATAATTAGAGAAAATTTAATGAAAATGAAACAAAGGTGAATTACATGACATGTAGTGGCCTCCTGGAATGACCTTGGTGAAGATATGCAATGAGACATATAACATGGGGTGAGTTGGGTGGACCTAATCTAGCACAAATGCCCAACCCACTTCATGTTGTGGGTCATTGTTTGGGACGAACACTTCATATTACATCGGGACGACCTAATTTTCAAGAGATAGGCCCCATTAGGCCTCCGATGGGGAGGCCCACCAGCCCACCTCACCCCATCCACCACATGGTGGATGGGGAACTATTTGATCATATAGGGTTAGAGATCTAGGTGTGGAACCCTATCTACTCCTGAGGTCCCATATCCCCTATTATGTGATGTCCTTAGCGATTGACGCTTCCAATCCCCTTGAGCTACTGATGTGACCAAACCTTCATCATTGTGATCAACCGTCATTGCGACCAACCCTTGTCACCATCACCCAACACCACTCTGACATGCAACCTCATTCCAATGCCTTGCTCCATGATTCCACCCCCATGTTCCACCACCAACAAGAAATCCACTTTATGCCTCCATCAGAGCCATTTCATGGTTCCATCAAAGCCACATGGTGTCATTATCCAAGCTATGATAGAACTTGGCCAGAACTAATTTTGAACCTCCACTAGTATAGGATAACCCATTGTTGACACCTTTGGTGCCACAATCACCATTCTATATCATTAAGTTCTCTTTCAGAATTCCATCAACATATCAACAACTGTGGTGATATCCAAAGACACATGTTCATCAAAAAATAAAGAATAAGTGAGGTAATGATGGTAAAAAATCATTTACTGGTCTCTCACATTGATCTCACAACTGATCGATAAAGAACGTGAAGAAAATGTTAATCACAAAGAAATAAAATACAATAATAAGAAACATCAAAATATCCAATGATGATTATATAATTGAGTTAACTATAATTTAAATTCAACGATAATAACCAAGGGCTTGAAATCAAAACCCTAGACACACAAAATTAATAATAATGAAAAAATTAAATTATTGAGTCCCACCTTAGGTTTGGATCATCCAATGACAAGGATCACATTTACCATAAGATATGTTAAAGATTTATAATGAAGAATTCATTATTTAGTGTTATGAATCATCAGATCTCTTTTGATCTCCTTTGATCCCCTTCACTCTCTCCCTTTCTAATTACAGGGTTTATACATCCAATACTAGGATTAGAGAAAAGAAGTTTTAAAAAGGTAAACTTGATGTTTATCAGTTTTTAATTTAAACACTTGATATTGGGGCTGGTCTTGAGAACTGATGAAAAAAAATCCAATATTATCCTCCTAGGGTAAAATACCCATTCCAAATGTAACCACAAGCTCAAATTTCCTATCCAAGGCTACAACTTTAAGTAAAATAATTACCCTTAAAAACACACATGAACAGATTAAAAATAATATATTATCTTTTTAGATATTATTATAGGGGATCCACAATGCATGTAACTCCACATCAGATCAATATCACATCTCAAAAAATACTATTAGAATATTTTAAATATTTAGAATGAAAAAATCTTGGTTACTATGATAATTGTTAAATTCCAAAAATTATATGTAGAAGGGAACATGCTATGTCACATCCAGTACATGACGTTTATATATTAAATTCTATTACCAAATTCAAATTTACTAGAAGGGAACATGTAGTGTGAGCCTATTAATACAAAATGTGTACATAATTAATTTTAATTAAAAATTACATTGATCAATTTTTTCAAAATTATACAGGATGGGGATGTTATGTATATCAATAACTTTTTGGACCAACAATGAAGATAATGAATTAATTTATTATTTTGAGTAAATTTTTTATGAATAATGAGGATGAGTTAAAGTGAATGCTATAAAGTTTAAATGCATAGTCATTTCATTTTGTGAATGATCATGATCTTGACTGACCCATGTATGTGTTAAGTTTTATTTAATTTAATTATCTTTTCATGGATTTTTATGTGATAATTTATTATAAAATTCCATACGATGATCCGTGTATCATCACTTACTCATTTATTATATGATAATTTGTGTGTCCAAGGATTATTTTATAGAACCCTAAATCCACAATACCTATCACCCATGAGTGAATTGTAATTGATGAAACTCCTAGTGATAGGAGACTGTTTAGGAGCCGAGATATGGTAGACTCAACCAAGGATATACATAGGTTAATAAATAAATTATGAAACTCGAGATATGTATCATCTCAAGGAGTTATTTCCCCTAGGGTTATGTTTAATTTTTTTTCTTAATAAACCAACCAGTAGTTAAAAATCATGATGACTTCACATGTTTATTTTATTTATAGGCGCATGTCTAATTATTTATTTAAGCGATGCGTGATTTATTTTTTGTTTTATCATGATCACATAAATTAAATAAATTAATAGGAATGATAAGATGAAATAAAATAAAGTTATCATTTGTAAATTATTTTATCATATATGATTAATTAATTATATAAAATCTATATAATATTAATAATCACGTGAAGAATAAAAAAATATTTATGCATAAGTTAAACGAAACCCCTTAAGTAAAATATTAAGTTAGATATTTCCTTATATTACTTGAATTAAAATGAAACCATAGATCTAAGTAGTGATCCAACACTCATCATGATACTTTTATTTATCGAGGAGTTCTAATTTTTTGGGTTGAATTTACCAAGTTAGAAACAAGATTAGTCTCCCTTTAAAGATTTGGTGCAACTTAGAGGTAAGTATTGAGGAAATACAAGTAGTATTTTAGGATCATAGAGTCCACTCAATAGATGAAGGATCTATAATTTAATGCAGTTAGAAAGAAAATCATACCTAAAAAACTTTGATTAATTTGATCAAGCACTTATCCAGGTTATGAGAATTGGAATATAGATATTACAAAATAGAATCTCAGAGTGATAAGATATTCTAAGTCTAATAGTAAGGGATGTGGGGATTTGATAAAATAGGGGGATAATAATAAAATTAATCTATTACATCACACATGGTAATAAAAATAAAGTACTAAAATATTCTTTTATTTAGTATAGAGAATTTAAATTCATTCAACCATGACACTATCCCCATGTTCTATCTTCAAGAAAGAAAATATCCGGACCGATCCTAACTTTCAGGAGTGATACAGACACTTGTGTATTATACTAATCTAAAAGATAAAATTTTATGTTTTGGAGTCCCCAGTTCCTACTAAGCCCTATAAGGAAGCAAGTGAGGAGGATAAAATTTTCTTATGAAAACATGTAGATGACGCATTGGATGTACAATGCCTCATGTTATCATCCATGACTAGTGATATCTAGAATATTCACAAAGGCATGGAAGCAAAAAACTTGCTGTCTCATCTATGGGATACTTTTAGAACCAAATTTCAGTTAAGGCCATGAATAGACATTTTTGAGCAAACCAAAGGCATATTTTGAATTATTGAACAATCCTGAGACACCCAAGGGAGGTTCGCACAAGATCTGAGGTCAGTGCGTAAGATTGGAAATGGCGCACAAGATCTTGTGAACCCAATGTGATTTCAAATGGATTCTTCCATGAAATCTTTCTAGAGAACAACCAAGTTAGATGCACTAAAGAAAATTGGCTGGCGCACAAGCAGAGAGACCGCATGTAGGATTTTTCATGCCCCATGCAATGTCAAATTCCACTTGCATGTTGCTTCAAATGTTTTAGTCTATAAATAGAGATGTCACCCTCATCACGAGGTACTGTTATAGAAGATGAACCGTCACTCTCATGTGTAAAATATGATTCCTTACAGGACTATGTGAAAGATACAACCTTGATGTATTGGATCTTGCGCAACGGGTCTCCTAGGGGTCCTCCTTCAGGTGGGCCCACTAGGGCTTGACCCTTTCCCATTTCCTTTCACTCAAAATAATTTACACACAAAATATTCTTCTTGCGTGCAAGTTTTCCCTTGTGTCATTCCAATCTTGTGTGTAGTGTACTAACTTGTGTGAAGCCCCTCATCCTGCACGCAATCTTTCAATCTTGCATGAAATCTTTTAATATTGCATGCAACCCCTCATCTTGTGTGCAACCCTTAAGTCTTGAACACACCCCTCCTTATGTGCGCCATGTGTCTTACCTTCCCCGAGGCACTATGTTTGAGCCCCTCTTACGTGCAACACCCTTTTCTTACGCACACTTCTTCTATGCGACCCTCCAGGCTTGTAAGAAGTAATTTCAAAGTTCCCTGAGGAGTACTTAATGTGGTATTTCTCTTCCTTATGCTTCTTCTAATAGGCACACTAACAACTATTTCTCCTTTGCATGGCCACGCTAATGTGGACCCATAAATGGATCACTTCACAACCCCATTGATCCATGGCATTACTGGTACCTTCCTTACCCCGAGGGTTAAAGCATGCCAGTTATGTGAGTCCTAGGGGTGAGGAGTGAATCCTCATCATCCGAGCTACATGACATTAAACTACCAAGTATCTATGTCCTCAACACACAACATTAAACTGTGATCACCACATGAGTGAAAAGCCCGTGAGGACCATGAAGGGGATGTGCACCATTACCCTCTCACCTCTCCTCTCCCGCTGCACTTTATCACTATGTGTGCCTCGGGAAGCCCTTGCATAATCCTCAACACTCCTTGATAGGGAACTCCATGTATGGTGGACATACCCTCCTCATACATCTGGACCCCTACTCAGGATTCCCTCTTGGAGTAAGTCCCAATCTTTATTTCTTTGGGCCATTAACCATGCATAATCCCCATACAATTCTTCATGGCCGCACCTCTCTCGACATGATCGTTAGGTTCCTTTCCACCTCTTGTTTCTCACACCGAGAATTGATCACATGATATTAGAGTAAGCATAGATCATAACATCCCCTATGGGCCTTTAACCATGCGTATTCCACGCACCATTACTCGTGACCGCACCTCATGTGAAACGATTTTCAGGTTCCTTTCCACCTCTTATTTTTCACACTGATCATGGATCACATGGTCTTAGAGTAAGCATCGATCATGACATCCCCTATGGACCGCTAGCCATACGTAATCCCCACACCATTCCTTGTGGCCGCACCTCTCACGACACGATCATCAGGTCCCTTGTTGCCCATTATTTCTCACACCAAGCATGTCTCACTTGGTCTTAGAGTAAGCATCGACCATGCCATCCTCTTTGGGCTGCCTTAGCATGTAAGCCACTCCCCTCATTACCAAACTATGTGAACTTTGATCTCTTCCTTCCCATCAGGGTATGTAGGAAGCCTATCTAAGGTCTAATCCCATTATCTCTATGTCCTGACCATTTTACATTGGTTCAATCCTTGTCCCACATGACATTAAACAATAGGACACATCCTAAACTACATGGGTTTTGATCCCTTTCAGGTACGTAGGAATCCTCTTAGAGGTTCAATACCAATAAATGGTAAACTCTGGTGCTCTCTCTTAGGGATATACCCTCATGATGTGACATATTCCCTCTGTGGGACACATCACCTAGATCCACCTCCCTGAGGTATTTTGATCCACTCATCTGAGTTGTTGTCCTTTTTGTACACCCTGACTACATATCTCATTCTCCTGAGCAGATAATCATGCATAATCTCCACAACCATTCCATACTCTTCCAAACAAGAGTGTCCCTCTTACGATGGGATACTAACCATTTGTAAGCCCCAAGAATGTCTCCAGGTTGTTTTCCTTTGTGTACACTCCGATTCTATGCCCCATATCTAAACTATGTGGACTTTGATTATTTTCCCTTTTTGAGTGAGGTACATAGGAAGCCTCCCTGAGGTTCAAGACCATCATCCATTTCCCATCCCGATCTCTCCCTTAAGCCTTTGTGTCATGGGAAGATCATGTCGTAACCCATTGGTTCCATTTCCTTTGGGTCCCCATCCATGCATCCATTCTCATGAGTTTCCTCCTCTGGTGACTCATTTCACTATTCTAGAACTACGCATACTTTGATTCCTAGTCATTAAGGTATGTAGAAAACCTCAATGAGGTTTAATCCCAACACCACTATCCTACTGTCAATTCCAATCAATTTATCCTCATCCTTCAATACTCCCTCTACATCTATTCTGATTTTACCCGGGCCTCCACATCCTGGTGAAATAATTCCATCCATATGGGCCGCTAACCATGTGTAATCCCCAATATTATCATAGGTTTTTGTCCTTTGTGTACACTCCAATTCCATTCCCCACCCATTCAAACTATGTGGGTTTTGATCCCTATATTCTATACAAGGTACATAAGAATCCTCCCCGAGGTTCAATCCCAGCCAATGGTAAGATTTGGTGTTCCCCTATTTGGGGTCCACCATCCTAATCTGCCCTCAGTGGTGTCTAGATTAACCTTCACGGTTGTTTCCTCTAGAATTGGGGATGATCTTGTTGATTTAATATTCAAACATTCCAAGAGGTTTCTAACGGGTTTGTTCGAAGAACCGGAAACATCCAATGATTTCATATCTATTTAGACCTACTTTCCAAAGGCAGGCGCTCATTAGTTGTGGACTGATGAGGCTTAGTAATTTTCATTAGTCGAGAGGATGGGAGGTCAGACTCATCAAAACTTTTTTGAGGGGAATTATTATCTACTTCAGGACTCTCTTTATAGATTTAAGTTATGCTCATGGATCCTTATAACATTACCAAGTATAAAATGATCTTTCCTTTAGATCTGACAATCAATGACTAAATATGAAGGAAATTTAGAGAATCTTTTATATGTATTCGAGGTTATTCATCGATAGAGAATCATCTGTATTTGTTAGTGATTCTTAGTCAATGGTATCCTTAAATACATAAAATTCTCTTGGTCATTATGATGACCATACTAGTTTTAAATCCACTCAATGGGGAACTTGAAGTTTATTATCATTCATAAGGACATGGATTATTTCAGTGTTGGGATCGTACCCGCAGATGGGATACCTACATATCCTTTGTTTAGAAAAGGAATCAGAACTCATGTAGTTCGAATAAGGGAGTATGATTTTTATGATTGATGTCTCAAAGAAAGATGTCATAATTACTTTTACACTCTAAGATCACGTGAGTCATGCAAGGTGTGAGAAATAAGAAGTATTAGTAAAACCAGACAATTGTTCCATGAAAGATACAATCATAAGAAATGATGTGGGGCTTATGTATGTATGACTACCCAAATAGATTAAGGTTAAGATTTACTTAAGGGAATAAATCCAGGAACAAGGTCTATAAAGGTATATGTGCTTTATGGAGATTTGGATACTCTAATATTGGGGCTTACTCCTTAGAAAAATTCCCAAGTTAGGAGGGGACTTATGATTGGGTTTTACTCCTGAGAAGGAAGCCCAAATCAAAAAGGAATTATGACTGGTCAAGAGAAATTAAGACTGGGGCTTACTCCTGAAAAGGAGGCCCAGGTTAAAGGGATTTGAAAATTAAGGGACTTGGTGCTTACTCCTAAGGAGGATGCCCATATTTGAGACTGGGGATTACTCCTGAAAAGGAGGCCCAGGTTAAGAGAATTATGGTTGGGGCTTACTCTTGAGGAGGATTCCCATATTTGGGAACTTTAAGACTGGGGTTTACTCCTAAGGAGGATGCCTAGATTAAGGGACTTGAACACTGGGTATTACTCCTAAGGAGGATGCCCAGATTAGGGGACTTGGGGCTTACTCCTGAAAAGGATTCCCAAATTAATGAGGACTTGGGGATTACTCCTAAGGAAGATGCCCAAAATTAATGGGAATTATGATTGGGGATTACTCCTGAAAAGGAGGCCCAGGTTAAGGGGTTCTCTCATCTTAAAGGATGAGGTTGAATGAATGAAATCTCAATATTTAGTGACATAAAGATGTGTAAATCACTAGGTTTTGAAATATGTTCCACAAAATTCCTTTGAAATAAGGAAGTCAATCAAGAAAACATTCCATAAATGGCTTTAAAGAGTGTCTTGAAGACTGAATCTTGAATAGGAGAGGTGGAATGGCATAAGAGAGATGAAATGGGCAGAAGGGGCACCCAAAAAATAGAAGGGCGCACAAGTCCTGGAAGGCGCGCAGGTACTACGTGGGCACGCAAGTCCTGGTCGCACAGGTATACCTATGCGGTACATGAGTACTTGTGCGATTGTTAACCAGTAGGGTAATACTTGGGTGATCCTTGATGAAAGCCTTTAGAATTATCCCGAGGTACTTCCAGAAGAGTGGCGTGCAAGTTTCAATGAGTAGGTAAAGAGGCACACAAGTGTATCCATTTCCCTTAACGGGTAAAACACTCAGGCATGCAAGTGTTAGTGAATTCTAACACCTATACCTTATTCCTCTTGTTTAGACCTTCCATTATAGGTAAATAATTACCTTAGAAGCGTTCGGAAGACTTGAAGAAGAGACTTGGGCGTTCAGAGATCTGTATCTGAATTCTGGAAAAAATTCCTCTCGAAATGGAGGGCCCATCGGGGGTATTTATAGGCTGGAGAAGACCCCAGGCAGTTTTCAAAGAGGGTGCATAAGTCACCTGCATGACCATTAGGCAGCGCGCAAGTGTACTTGCGCGACAGTAAGGGAACTTGCACGATTCAAGGTCCTTTGACTCCTTTTTCATTCCTTTGTCTATTTTCGATGTTTTCTTCAAAGGATGAATAAATTTGTGCTAAGTCATTTCCCTATCCATTCCTTTAAATAATGTGATGAAAATGAGCGTCAACAAAAGTCCCCCCTCAGAGTTGGATCCAAAATAATAAGGATGTGACTCTGAGGAAAAGAACAAAACCAAAGGGAAAGAGGCGCGCAGGTGTTCACCACGCAACTATCATCGCGCAGGTGAGAGTCGCGCAGGGCTGGAGCGCGCTGGCTGTAGGCGCCCAGGTGGCTGGCCTAGCCTATATATATGCGCTCATTTGTCGCGCATTGCACCAAACTTCGGATTTTTGATCTCTCGCCGCACAGGTCATCTCCTCCGCGCAAGTTGCTCTCTTTTCTACTTTTCCTTTGCTGTTGCGCTGCTGTCAAGGTATCTGGACCTGCGTGGTGATACTTGCGCACCTAATACTTGCGCGACACATTATACTTGCGCGACATATCCACACTTGTGCGCCTTAATTCCTTTTCCATTTGTTTTCGAATTTTTTCAAAAATTTTATGAAAAATCAAATTTTTTAAGAGTTAATTATTCAAATTTTGTGCAGATTCAATGGCTCCAAAAAGAATTGGATTGACTGATGAATTGGAAAGAAAATTTCTTGATGATATGATGGATATCGTTGGCCACAATTATTATACCGTCTGTGATAGAAATCTTCTAGATTTGGCTAAGTATTTGAAGAAATATCACTTTGATTTTCCACAAAGCAATTATCTGCCTTTGTATGACTATGGTCATCTGCAAGAAGTCACTATTCCAGAAGCAAAGAACTATCTCCCATTTTCGTGGTTTCAGAATTACACCAACTTTGCTTCAGCAAATATCTAATGTGGAGGAGGATTTATAAATGCTGGAACAGTGGAGAAGGCCCACATGATGCATCATAGCCCATGTACACCAAATCTGAAACCTAATAAGCCTGAGATGGAACCACATTGTCATCTTTCAATCTTCCAAAATGATCAGATGGATCAATCCAAAGGCTGGAAGAAAAGTTGGGCCTCCCGTCCTGGGGGAGGTGTGAAGCCAACTTGGATGTGGGCATACTGGGTGCGACAAACTTGTGCAGATTTTATCGAGGATCTGAAAGGATTGGCGATATACGAAGCTTTCTGGGTTGGGAAAACATATGTTTATAGACATGATAACTTCATGCTGGAGATACTCAGCCACTAGAGACCAGAAACTAATTCTTTCCGTCTGACTTATGGAGAAGTAGGCATCAGTATGTGGGATGTCCACAGGATCTCTGGGGCTCCAATTTTGGGCGACATGTATGATGAATTAATTCCTCCCAAGGTGACTTGGAATGATTCAGAGAAGACTCCTTCTTTGGATCGGGAATTATTTAAAATCTTCCATAGGCTCAAGAGTTCAGATACCTCCTTAACTCATTCTATAAAGGATATTAATCTGGAGGAGTGGATGAATATATTTCTTATTGAGAATAAAGAGAAGGATCCAAAGAAGAAGGATCCGAAGGAGAAAGGATCCAAGAAAAAGAAATCCAAGGATAAGAGGCCCACCCGTCCTACCACCTGCCCAAAACCTGAGAAGAGGGGTGCTCCTGGAACATTCTGGCCAACTCTAGAAGCAGGAGAGTTTGAGAAATGGGGATATGAGGTGAATAAAAGGATCCCAAAGAAGACTCGTCTGGCAGGCTTCTTGGATTTGTGGCTCAGCGTTTATCTCTTGCCAGTCAGGGATTCGAAGGGAGGAGTCAGGCCAGGGACCATCGTTATTGTGGAAAAGTTGGCTGAGGGAAAAAATGGTTGGGTTGGATACCCCCATTTTAGAAAAGATTCACAGGAGTTTACTTCATGTCTTCATGGGTAAATCTCCTTTGAGAATAGTGGGACCATTCTAAGTTTTATGGGGATGGATCGCCACTCACTTCAGGACTTATAATGTACAGAATGGAGTACAAATTCCTGGAATTTCTTTCAGGCCGTCAATGCAAGCATTCTCTGGAGTTTCTCTATTAGATCTTAATGCCTATGACATAAAAGTGAGGCTGATCATGCTTAAGGAATTAAACTTATTTCCCTATGGAAATCCACCAACCGGGCGGTTTTTTGATGATGGAACATCCCACTTGGATTTGAGGGCATACATGCTAGCTTGCAGAGATGGTGTGATAGTTTCCAGGATTGATGGAGAAATTATATGCGAGGCCTATGCTCCATATAGATTTTTACGTCAATTCAAGTGTCTGCAACAGATTTTTGTATCTCCCCCAGTACATGTCAGGTTAGAGAAACATTCGATGGTTGCTCGGCAACTGTGGCTACTGACGTTAAGGGAGAAGACTGGGGTGGTATTTGATCTACCAGTTGAAAAAGCGGCACATAAATTGACTACATGGTATGTCGAGCACTGAATAGCATCATACCCTAAAGGGGTGATGAATCACCTAGTTTATCAGGTGGGGAAAATGAAGAGGACTTTAGAGAAAGAAACCCTTCCTCATGAAGGTGACACTTCCCCACCTGAAGCCGATTCACCAGATTCCTCCTCTAGGGCTAATTCATCGGATTCCCATGATGGAGATGATGAGGCACAACAAGTGGAAAAGTGGCCTTGTGCCTGATATAATCCTTCAGTTAGAATCAAAAGACCTACTCCATCAACTCCTAGTGAGTTACTTCATTGTGGTAATTTAATCACCATCACTTTATAAAGCAATAAGTCTTATTTTCTTAATCTCTATCAATAGGTGCAGAAGATGGGAAGAAATTGAAGTCGAATATTGTAGGACCTTCCTCACAGCCATCTAGTACACGCACTAAATATCTATGACCAGAGGCTGTCCATACATGGTAGAGTCTATATTGTGGTACTGAGACCGCCTGGATGGATTTGTGTGAGGGTCTACAAATCCCTAGAATAGGGAATCTTGTGGATTATATAGATATCCAATATTAGGATAACCCCAATGAAGTGCGGGCTTACATCAGAGAGTTGGAAATGCTCATATATGCCACTGACGATTCCATTCCTGTCACCAAGCGGGTAAAGAAAATGATAGATTGTGGTGTCGCTGAGGGGACTGATGAGGAGTGGCACGATTATGTGTCCCCTGAAGATGTAAGTTTATTTCCTTATTTGCTTTGAAACTTATTTCAGTCAGAACTTTATTACTTAAGGAAATTATTTTCTTCATCCTGCAGATTGCAAAGAAAGGAACTACTGAGGTTCCTTCGCCACAGTATATCCCTGGTGGTACTGCCATTGGGGCTACTGATGAATCTCCTCGCAAATCGGGCAAGATATCTCCAGGCCAGCAGGCCATGAATGAGGAGTTGGACATGACCTTCCATCCACCAATTCAAGTGCCAATAAGGGAGGCTGCCAACACTCCCAAAAAGACAAATAAGAAAAGTCATTGGAGGAAGAAGTCCACAGCTAAACGCTTCATTAATAGTGGTAAGTCCTTCGGATAATCATGAATATATACCCATGAAAAGTTTGCTCATATTTCTGGGTATTGCAGGGGATTATTCAATTTCCCCTCTAAGGAAGAGTACTGATCCTCCTCTTAGGACCACAGAGGGTGCTGTGGAATAATCGCAAATTTAGGCTGACTTGGCTGCTATTGGAAAAGAGCCAGCATCTGTTCCCAGTATCCCACCTGCTACTATTGAAAGAAGAGAAGAACCTGCTGCTGGTAAGTTAACAATGCTTCATAAAATATTGAATGAAACATCGACTGACTTCCATTAGATGATACTTCAAGTTCAACCCCTGCATTAGAGCTTTTGGTGGCTATTGAAACTGATGACGTGATTTTATACGAAGATGCTACCCAGGGTCAGGGACCGCAGGATGAAGGTCACCAAGAAGACACATCAAATTCTCCCACTTGTGAGACTAACCAGGATTCTGAGATGACATTAGATGAAATGATGGAACTTGGCGCATCTTTCGAAGATTTTATAAATCATGTTAAATTACCATGTAATTTAGAATATTATGGACGTGAGTGTTATCCTTCATCCTATTAAGAATAACTTCTTATTACATGTCTAATCATGATTGGTTCAAATGTGCAGTTTTTTTTGAGCAAGCTACTGAACTACCCATGCCTGAAGGGGGTACAGAAAACCCTACCATTGCAGAGAAATTAGCACAAGTAGAGCTGAACCCAGTAGAGCTTCCTCAAAATCATCCTAAAAATCCTATCGAAGCTAGGAAAGATGGGGAGGAGCCTTCTCAGGTTGCTGATCTACTGTTGGGTAAGGAATAACAATATTTGTGATTGTAATTAATTTTCAAGACAACCGATTCTTTTGTTATCCTTTGAAACTAACCAAAGCTTTCAATTAATTATGCAGGGACATTAATTGCAATGGATAGATCTGGAGGTGAGGCCTTAGCCTCCACCCCAATGGGAATTGAAAGTGAAGAAGCTCAGGTCAGGGGGGAAGGAGCAGAACAGGGCACTTCCCTAAGTGAATTAATCCCAGATTACATGCCCCCCTGTGATGATGATGTCGAATCAGACCCAGAGGTACTTAAGGCGCTCAGCTTTTCACGACGCAAGGCATGGAACAACATATGAAAAATCATATCTGAGGTGCCTTTAGAAGAGCTATCATCAAAGATCCCTTGATTGCCGTCCCTGTTCATCATGCTAGGACTTGAATTTTTTGGATATGAAAAGATACATGTCGTGGTGAAACATGTCATTTTCAGGAGGGATCAGGAGAAAAAGTGTCATGAAGATCTGACCAGGGTAAAACTTTCAGTCAACATCAGTGAATTTGAGGCTGCGGTATCCCGAGCTGAGGCTGACTATGCTGCCAAGATGAAGGAGCTGAAGCATAAGATCAAAGATAAAGTCGTCCAGCAGATGCACCTCTAGCAACAGTTAGATGTTGTTATTGGGGAACTTGACCAACTCAATAATTCACTAGAGGGAGCTCAAATGAATGGTATGAAGGCCATTTCGGATGCCAAGAAAGCAATCCATTAGGCTGAAAAGAGTGAAGTTTGTCGGGTGCATGAGCTTCAAGTAGCTGCTGATGAAGCTAGGGATGCTGTTCATCAAGTGAAGACTTATGTTGACAGCCTCTTCTAATTTCTTAGAAAAGAGAAGAGACTCCAGTCTGTGGATGTCCTTCTAATTCTTGTGCATCAAATGGAAATAATTCTTTCATCTTCAATTAATTGTGCACATATTTTCCTGCTACTTGCTTTAAATTTTACCTAAGCCAATGGGCCTAGTAAGCATAGTTTGATTTTTACTAGGATTATTATAAATAACCATACAAACTTTGAATCTTTTAATTTCTCAATATTACCTAAATCATACAAAATTTATGTTTAGTGATCTAGAACTTGAATTTTATTCAGAGTTACCTTGTCTTTTTTGTGGGAAGTTTAAAGTCATGCACATCGGACATAAAGAGGCTAATGTTTAAGGTTGAAATAGCTTTAACTGAATGAATTAGAATTTAATCAATTCCTTGAAAATTTATCTGAAAACATATTACCATACTCAAGTATGAGGGAAAATATGTAAACCATGACTTAAGAAAATTTGAATATGAGGAATGATATGAAAAAGAGATAAAAGGAATTAGAAGAAGTAGTTCCCAAGAATGAAGTTACCATTATTTAACAAACCCATTAGGGGGTTGAATTATACAGGGCCACCTAAGGGCATTGGCTGCATAGTCAAATAAATAGCATCTTTTGGCTGACAGGTCCGTTATGTAGACTACTTATGCAAGGCCTCCTAAGAGCACGTGCTACATAGTCAGGCAAAATAACTCTCAGAAATTTACTTTTCTACTGCTAAGAAGCCATTGAAAGTTTATGGGGATTAAAATTTTCCAAAGTATAGAGTTTGTTGTATGTAAAGAGGTACTTGAATATGAAGAAGATATTTTCAATCAAGATTGTCTAAGAATTGGATAAATGTTACTCCTATGAAGGTCTGACCCAAGCGTAGGGAAGGAAAATATAAACCATAGACTTGAATACTTTCAGATCATGAAAAGGAATATGGGACAAATATGTTAAGGATGGCTAATTTTGCGGATCCCTACATATTGGCATTAAGACAAATAAGGAAAAAAGAGGTTTTTCTCCCAAGAATGAAGTTAACACTATTTAACAAACCCATTAGGGGGTTGAATTATGCAGGGCCACCTAAGGGAATTGGCTACATAGTCAAATAATAGCATCTTTTGGCTGGCAGGTCCGTTATGTAGACTACTTATGCAAGGCTGCCTAAGGGCACGTACTACATAGTCAGACAAAAGAATTCTCAGAATTTGGACATTTTGTGATTAGAAGTCAAGAAAAGGGTTATGAAGATCTGAAAATATTTAAGGTTAGGATTATGACACACAAATATGGGTGTTGTCCAATGTGTGCAGGGATGCACAGATCAATGCTAACCATAATTATGTTGTGGCTGGGTCCTGAATTGAAATATTGGACTTCACTACGTATCCCATACAGATGGAAATCAAGCCATACGTAGTTCTTGAACTACGGTTTAACTTCATGCGGGACAAAAGGATTGGAGATCTTAGTTTAGGGTCATAGATCTCAGACCATTATAAGAAATACACAGTGTGTGTTTTCATGGGGACTTTTCAGCCAAGGGACTGAAAGTGGAATTTGGGGTTAGGCCCAAAAGACTTGGGGATGGATTCGAGGGACACTCGAACGTTCCTACGTATCCCATAAGGATGAGAATCAATCCCACGTAGTTCTAGAAATATCCTATGTACAAATTTGGTTCGTACATGTAAAGAGTGAAAGTGGACTTTAGTGCAATGATGGTTTAAACCAAGATAAAAGGTTCAGGTATTGCCATGTATGCACATAATTTTTTTTGTTTGAATATAACATGATTGAAAATAAATGTAAATAATGATTCCATATCAGGTGAGGTTATCAAAGAATATTGTAGTTTATTTTCATATAGGACAGAAATGTTGTACGGTTTAACGTCATATAGCAAGGATGAAAGTGAACCAATGTAAAGATATTGATTATGGGGGCGGTTTCATGAAATCAACATCGTAAAAAATAGAGGCAAACCGATGTGAAGAGATTGTTTTTGGGCTTGAACCTCAGGAGGTTTCCTATGTACCTAGCCTAGAAGGAAAGGATCAAAGTCCGCGTAGTTCAATTAAAGAATGAATTAGTGATCAAGTTGTTATTGGGGACAACGACCCAAAAAATGGTGTTGGGACTTACACATGGTTAATATCCCAGAGAGAGTGTTATGGTTGAGGTTTGCTCTAATCTCACGTGATTCATACTCGGTGTGAGAAACAAGAGTTAGCAACAACCCTAACGATGCATAGTTTAATGTCATGTAGGACATATGAAGGGGACTATGCAGTTTAAAGTCTTTCAGTTAGGACTATTGGTGTTGCACAGTTTAATGTCATATAGTAGGGATGAAGTAAAGTTTAATGTCATGTAGGATGTATTAAAGGAATTTCTGTACAGTTTAGTGTCATGTAGTTAGGACGATGGGGACAATATATTTTAACGTCATGTTGGAAGAAAGAGAACCGTGTAGTTTAATGTCATGCAGTAAGGAAAAAAGAGAACACATTTTAACGTCATGTTGGACGAAAAAGGGATGATACAGTTTAGCGTCATGTTGGACGAAAAATGAAAATAGTTTAAATTCATATGCATGGACTGTGGATGGTGCAGTTTAACATCTTGATGGACAGAAGAGACTTCTGTATAGTTTAGCGTCATGTAGTTAGGACGTCACAGTTTAACGTCGTGTGGGACGAAAGAAATGAAAATAGTTTAAAGTCATATGCATGGACTGTAGATGGTGCAGTTTAACGTCGTACTGGACTTAAGAGACTTCTGTACAAAAGAGAACACATTTTAACGCCATGTTGGACTTATTAGGGACTTTTTCATAGTTTAACGTCATGTTGGATGAAAAAGGTACGATACAGTTTAGCGTCACGTGGGACTAAAGAAATGAAAATAGTTTAGAGTCATATGCATGGATTGTGGATGATGCAGTTTAACGTCTTGCTGGATGTAAGGGACTTGAAAATAGTTTAGGTTCATATGCATGGACCGTTGATGGTGTATTTTGTGTTTATACAAAATACTTCTTCAGAAATCTGGCATTGGTTGGAGTAGTGATGAGTTCTCCATCCATTGAGATTAAATAATAAGCTCTATTGGAATAGACCTTTTGTATTGAATAAGGTCCTTCCCACTTTGGTTCAAGCTTGAGAGGTTTCATTCCTGGTATCATTGGAGTTCTGATAACTAATACCAATTATCCCTGAATGAATGAATGAAGATTAACTTTTTTGTTGAAAGCTCGTGTTATTTGATTCTGATAGACTTCCAAGTGGTGCAGAGTGCACAATCTTTTCTCATCTAACCATTCCAATTCATTTAATATCTTTTGAGATTGTTCATCTGTAGATGATTGATCAAAAATGGATACTCTGAGCAAAGGTAATTGAACTTCAATGGGAAAGACTGCTTCTATTCCATATACCAATGAATATGGAGTTGACTGCGTTTCAATGCAGGTGGTGGTTCGATAAGCCCATAAAGCATGAAAGAGTTTATCAGGCCATGACTTTTTATCTTTATCCACCATATTTTGTAGTATCTTTAACAGAGTCTTGTTGAAGGATTCTATCTGGCCATTGGCCACTGCATGATACCGAGATGAATGATTGGATTTGATGTCGTATTCTTGATACAAATTCTTCACCTCGGATGAACAGAAGTTGGTGCCATTGTCCGTCAATATGGTATGAGGGACACCAAATCTGGTAATAATGTTAGACTTGATGAAGCTAACAATGCATTTAGAACTGACTTCCTTGAGAGGTATTGCCTCTGCCCATTTGAAAAAAAACCAGTAGCATTAAGGATATACTTAAACTGCTTGGCCGTAGCTGAAGGGTAAGGTCCCACTACATCCATTCCCCATGCAGAAAATGGCCACAAGTATTTAGCTGTATGAAGAAACTCTAGAGGTTGATGAATTAAGTTGGCATGTACTTGGCATGAATGACACTTCTTTGTGAAATCAACACAATATTGTATCATTGAAGGCCAAAAGTATCTAAGCCTTCAAATCTGATCAGGCAGTCTATGTCCAGACTGGTGGGAACCACAGACTCCTATATGCACTTCTTTCATGAAATCCATTGTATCTTCACCATCAATGCATCTGAAGAGAACTGTATCAAAACCATGATTGTAGAGAATTTTCTCTAGGTGATCTGGGCCATAATAAAGAGTAAAATTGACCACACGTCACCATATTTGTTCTTTCCCAGCTCTATCAGGTGGAAGGGTTCCATTTTGAAGGTATTCCCTGATATGTGTCATCCATCCTGTAGTATGACCATATGGTTCAGGAATGGGACTAATTTCATTAATTTCTTCTGTTCTGGTTTGAACATAAGGTAAAATTGCACGGCAGTGGGCAATAATGATGGTTGTCTCGTCCCGATCTGGATCTTCCAGAGCTGTGGCTATATTATCCTGTGCATCAGCTTGGGCATTTTGTGATTGTGGGACATAAGAAAATGTTGGTTATGAAGGGAATTCCTCCATTAACTCTCTAACGTAATCATACAAAGGGATTAGTTCTTCTTTTCTGATTGCATAATCCCCATTAACTTGTTTGATTACCAGGTCTGAATCACCTTTCACCATTAAATGATTCACTTGTGCTTGAAGCGCCAACTCCAAGCCTGCGATGAGAGCTTGGTATTCTACTTCATTATTGGTACCACCTTCTCATAATAAGAAGGGATAGGGTAACACTACCTTTTCTAGAGAAATGAGCACAATTCCTAAACCAACCTTTTTGAATTTAGGATTTTCCATTTTACTCTCTATTGGACTTCTGGAAGCACCATCAAAGTACATTTCCCATGCCTGAGGACTTTCTTGAATAGAAAAGACTTCCTCATTAGGGAGTTCAATATCTAAAGATGTATCTTCCACTAAAGGGTGTTCGACTAGGAAATCAGCTAGATCTTGGCCCTTTATTTCCTTTTGAGTCACATATTGAATATCAAATTGCTGTAAGATAACTGCCCACCTTGCTAGACGTCCTGTAAGCATTGGACGACTAAGGATGAATTTGAGCGGGTTATTGAGAGATACCAATTGGACCTCGTGATGTTGCAGGTAGTGTCTCAACTTCTAAACTGCAAAGATTAATGCTAGGTAACACCTCTCAATACTTGAATATTGGGTTTCTGCTTCAAGCATAGTCTGACTAAGATAGTAGAGGCTGTTTTCATTCCTAGCATCATTCTTCTGAGCAAGAAAGGCACCGAATGATCACTCTAAAGCTGTCACATAGAGGATAAGTGGTCTTACTTCAACAGGTGTCATAAGTACCGGTGGACTCAAGAGGTATTTCTTGAGAATATCGAATGATTCTTGACATTCTTCAGTCCACTGGTAAGTGACTCCCTTCTTCATCAATTTGGTGAAGGGTAAACTTTTTCCTGCCAAATTGGCGATGAACTATCGAATATAGGCTAAGTGTCCTTGAATTCCTCTTAATTATTTCAAATTTCGAGGAGGTGACATACCAAGGATTGAATTTGTCTTCTCAGGATCGACTTCAATACCACGATGGCATACAACAAAGCCGAGAAATTTTCCTGTGGTTACCCCAAAAGCACATTTTAAGGGGTTCATATTCAAATTATGTTGCCGAAGTTTGTGGAATATGAATTCCAAATCAGCCATGTGATTAGAACGTTGTTTGGATTTAACCACCAAATCGTCCACATAACATTAAAAAAACTTCCCTAAAAAGGGTTTGAAGATACGATGCATGGCACACTGATATGTTGCGCCTGCATTCTTCAGGCCAAAGGGCATTACCCGATAGCAAAAAACACCCTGAGGGGCTCTGAAGGCTGTAGATTATTCATCTTCTAGAGCCATTCAGATTTGATTATATCCATAATATCCATCCATGAAGGAAAGTTCCTCATAGCCAGCTGTTTCATCAATTAAGTGTTTTGTAATCGGTACTGGAAAATCATCTTTAGGACAATTCCGATTAAGATCTCTAAAATCAATACAAACTCTAATTTTTCCATTCTTCTTTTTCACTGGGACAATATTAACCAACCACTTGGGATATTGAACTTCTCTGACAAAGTTATCTTTGATTAGCTTATCCACTTCAACTTCAATTTTGGAAGCATAGGTTGGGTGTGTTCTTCTAGCGGCTTGTTTGAATCCTCTATGTTCTTCTGGAAAACCCAAACGATGAGTGGAAACATCAGGATCAAGCCATGACATCTCTGTATAGTTCCAAGCAAATATATCTTGATTTTTCTTTATAAAGGAATTATACATCTCTTGTTCTTCAAGAGTCATGGCCGCACTAATTAAAGTGGGGCGTGGATCTTCTTTTGTACCCAGATTGATTTATCTGAGTTCATCCACAGTGGTAGAGATACCCTCTTCAAATTATGGAGGATAATCTCTGAGATCTTCCACTTCTTCTTTAACATGTGTTACTTATTCTATTTCTACTTGCATAGTAGATGATGAAGCAAAATTTCCATGATCAGAAGAGATGTTAAAATTTGAACATCTTGAAGAATAGGCTTCCATTTTCTGACCCAACTGATTATGAAGGGTTTTCCATGGGTAATAAAGAGGAGATGGTGGATTGAGAATCGACATCATTGTTCACCTCTAACGTTGCTATAACTTCTTCTGGCATGGTTGGCGAAGTATAGACTTTCTGGATTTCGGTAGAATAAATGAAGACATCTCTATTTGAGCTTTCATCATTTCTTGGTGGCTCACCAATTTCTCCCATGTTTTCTGGATCGATTGCCGTAATTGACATTATGGATCTTTCCATAAGAGTATTTTGATTTGGTTCTATCCTGTTAATTAGACTGATAGGAAACACATAATCTGTACTCACATGTGCTAATGGATTTACTAGAATCTTCTCCAAACCATATGGAGAATTAAATTTGGTAATCTCCCTTGTTGTGGATTTCTCCCTTCCCTTCATGTGATATAATTCAGCCTCAATGTATTGATATTCACATGTCTTGAACAAGGCCTTATCACCATACAATTTCCCAACTTGACCATTGAAACAATACTTGAGACATTGATGGTACGATGAAGGGATAGCCGCATGTTGATGTAGCTAGGGTCTTCCAAGCAAGATGTTGAAGGCTGAGTCTTGATCAACAACCATGAAATCTGAATTGGATACAAGATCTCCAAAATGAGTTCTGAGTGTAATCTATCCTAGTGGTTATTGTTCATTTTTATCATATCCTTGTAACATCATAGTTGAAGGAGATAAATCAGATTCCGTGAGGCCCAATTGACGAAGTGTACGAATGGGCATGAGATTGACTCCTGAACCATTATCAATGAAATCTCTTCGGATGTCTACGCCATTGACCTTGTTAGATAAGTACAAAGGTATAATATGACCATGCACAACATCATATTCATCTTCATTAGTAAAAGATATTACTGTGTGGCATTCTGCAGGATTATTCTCTACATGGTAGACTTTGGCTACAACAATTTCAGTTTCAAACTTCTGAGGACTTGACAAAGCCTCGATGAGTGCCTCCCAAAGATCTTTTGACAGATTCAAAGCAACCAAAATTGATAACTTGGATGGTACTTGGGCCAGGTGTTTCAATACATCATACTTTTGATCCATAGGTCTGAGTTTCCCAACAGGAACATGTGGTTTAGCAGGTGCCTTTAAAGTTGATGCTTTGGAATTTGATGCATCTTGTATCGGGATAGGAGTTGGCAATATTCCTAGTTTTGGAAGATTAGACCGATTAGATCCATTTACTTGTTGAGAGGATGAAGGTGGAACCCCCAATCGATCCTCCGGAATAACTATGCCAGGACTGAATTTGCTATTGGTAGTAGAACTTGCTTTTTCTTGCTGAGCTCACTGAAGGGATCTACCATGAGTTTCTACTGCATACATAGTTCTAGTAAGGTTAGAATTAGAATAATGGCTTCTGGGATATCCACGTCTTCCTTTATATCCCAAACCCCTGTAACTTCCTCTAATTCCTCTGTTTGATATAGGGAATTCAGGCTCATCGAAATCGAAACTGCGATTGGCATAAGGATCTGTTAAGTGGATCATATTAACAGAACCAAAGATTAAATCTTCATCCAATGAAGAATCTGTTTGACTAGCCAATTTAGGCTGTACCGTTTGGTGGGGCGGTGCCCGTGGATTCTAAGTATATGGCATGAAATCCATTAGAGTCAAAGACAACTTAGGCTTTGACACATACTCATCTTCTTCTGATTGTTCCTCTTTATTGGAATTGTGCCGTTTATTTGAGGATTTTCCCTCTGATGAAGAGGGTTTTGCTACGACATTTATGGTAGAAGGCACAATTGGTTTATTCAATTGTGTTCGTAAAATAGCATGAGTTAGGTTGATCGTCTTTCTGACCATCCAATCATCATATTTTTGCGCATTTTTGCTTTTGATTTCTTTCCACTAGCCTTCCTCCTCTGGAACTGTAGCAGTAACACATGCTACCTGAGCTGAAGAACCTTTCAGTTTAACTTGTCCCAAATCGACCATTTTTTGCAGGAGGTCCTTGAAAACAAAACACTCTTGAATGGGATGCCCCAACATTTGATGAAATGGGAAATAGTTGGGATGGCCTTCATCTCCTTCCTTGTTTGGCCTCTTGGGTCTTGGCAATTGAACCAAATTATTTTCCAGAGCCGAAATGAAATAATCAGGAACTTGTTCATTTCGGAAAGAGTAAACTTTGATTTTCAAATCCTCAAATTGTTTTCATCTTTGATCTCTTTGATCATCTTGACGAAACATCCTCTGTTGTTGGCGCTCAGGAAGTGGAGCCCTTCAAGAAGATGAAGGTTTTGAAGTAAAATCAGGTACATGTTCTTGTTTAAGCATAACTGTAGCAGTTTCTACTTTACCCATTCTCCTTCCTGGAGCTGATGGAATTATACGAGATTTATCCTTAGTCTTTATAATATAATCTTCAATCTTTTGAGAGATTGAAGTAAGGTCTCAAAACCCTCCTGTGTATTTCACAGAGATCAGTGGTGTGCGCAACTCATCACGTAAATTTGCCACACAGATTGGGAACAATTCCTCTTGAGGGAGTGCTAAGCTTAGGGAATATGTTAATCCCTTCCAGTGAGCAATGAAATCTGAGACCCTTTCATTCCACCTTTTCTTACAGTTTCTAGGATAAAAAATTATTGTCTTTGGAAACATTAAGCTGAATTGGAGAAGGAATTTTTGGCGAAGATCCTCCCATCCGGTAATTTATCGGGATTGCAAGCTTGTATACCAAAAAAAGCTGGTCCTTACAAGGTTCGCACGAAGCATCTGAGTTTCAATGCTTCTTGCTATTCCAGAGTTCCCATCATAGGATCGCAACAAAACACGTAATGCATCAAATGCTATTTAGGATTGCCTGATCCATTGAAAATAGGGAATACAGGGTTACCAAAACTTGATGGGGGAGAGATTGAATCTACCCATTCAGGGTAAGCTCTCTTTTCTGGTTGAACCTGTGCACACTTTCCTTCCATAGTCTCTAACCGAGCTATTAATGACTCAATGGTAGTTATTAACTTTTGAGAAACATCTCGTTGAACTTGGACTTGGGCAGGTGCAATAATTGGAGTCTGTACAGGTATGGTGGCTGGTACTGCAACAGATGGTAGCACCACCGATTGTTGTTGCACTTGACCCATAGGATTAGACCTGTGAGGGTGTACTGATAAAGGAGGATATTCTTGATCCATCTCAATAGATGTAACAAACTCCCTTGGCTGACTGACTCCAGCACGCTTAGGAGGAAGACTACCTTGAAGTAGTTCTGTGTTCAACCTCCTCAATTCCTTCATTTCTTACTCTTGTTGCAAAAATCTTCGCTCTAGTGAGAGTGATTTTCCTTCACCAGAGGAAGGATATGTAACCTGGTTCTTTCCTTTCCCCTTATTAGACACCTTTTGGAGAGGGGGAAGTGGGTTACTTGAAGGATTACCTAGGTTCTAAGTAATCCTTTGGTTTTGTGTATGCACACCTTCTTCATTTGTGTCTGTGCATACAACTTCTTGAGAAGGAACCTCTTCATCTGATCCCTCTGAGTGAGCCTCATCTGGTGGATCAGAAACAACAACATTGATGACATTAATTGATGCATAACACATCACATCCTTTCTATTAGCATTTCTGTGATATTGTCTTCTGCCATGCCCCTGAAGAGACATTTCCTTTTATTGATTTGATCCCTTAGGAACTTTTTGGTGAACCGTAATTTGGATAGAATCTCCTGATAATTTGGCTCTTCGTTCCTCTTGAGGATTCTTCCCCAATCGAGAGAAGACCGAATTTATTTGAGGGAGGAATTGAGGATTTGAAAAAGTCCCCAGTCCGGTGGAATGGGGCTATTCTTACTGTTCTTACTCAACTCCTCGAATCCTATTTGTTGATTCTGAGGGTTGGGTTAAAAGAGTCCCCAGTCTGGAAAGATGGGGTGGCTCTTGACATGCTATTTCTGAGACTATATTAAAAGATCTCCTAATCTTGTGGACCTTAGTCCGGAAATTAGTTGGATGTATCAATCATCATCCACTTTTATCACCTGGTTCAAAAGACCGTTGGATGATTTCTGAAACTTCTGTCACTTGATGATGTGCTTGCTCTATACGAGAGGCCTGTTCAATATTCTCGTTTTCTTGATTCAGGAGTAATTCAACAACTTGTTCTTTGTATTATTTATTTTGAGAAGAACTAGTTGATGCATGTTCTTGGTCAAGCTTTTGATTACAAAAAAAACCCATTGACTGTGGCCGGCCACGGGCAATAACATTGCATGAGACCATTTTTGGCGGGCTTTGCTGAATGGATAGCACAGTGAAATGTAGTGATCCATGAACACCCCATCCTCTGACATGAATACCAGATGGGGCATTGTCAATTAACTGGTGCAATCTTCTTAGTGCGCCAAGGCATGAACGTTGAAGGGATCTCTGCTTCTTTTCAGCCTTCGGATATCGAGAGACTGATAGATATGCCAAATCAATATGACATTGTAACCCTTCTATTATCTTAACATTATTTTCATATTCATCATAAGATAATACTTTCTTTTTCAACTGAAAAAGAGTTTTCTATATGTTGAGACGAATATCATGAATTCCATCTTCCATCAACATCTCTGGAATGTCATACTGAGAGTCAGCCAAAGGCCAAAACATGACTGGCACTTCACCTTTTGCCAATTATTTTCTCATGTTCATCATTTCCTCTTTATCATTCAATGAAGATTATTCTACTTGATTTGACCAGAGCTGGTGCTTCCTTGTTTCTTAATCGGATTCAACAAGATTGGTAGAGAAATCACTGATTAAACTAGAAGATACATGACTTAGGGGTGGTTTGGAGAATGACCTACACCCTAAGATATCTTCTAGTTGATAAAGGATTTCACCTACTAATTGTAAAGAATTAGACATGACTGGATTTACTTTTTCAAGTGCCTCAAGATAAGAGGGATTTCTCGGTACTACATTGTCCACTGGAGCATTTTTTGGGCAATGTGCATCACTACTACGGAAAGGACTTTTGCAGTGAAATTCGTCATCATGGGGAGGACCACCATGGTGGGTTACAACAAAAGATGAGATATCTTGCTCCTTGGTCTTCTAACCACACATAGGGTTCCTGTGGCTCTCATCTGAATATGAAACTTCGAGATCGACTGAACTGTCATGAAGAAAGCCTTCATGAGGAAGTGTCTATTGAAGACCTTTGGAATTAATGTTCCCACTATTGGGAAATGAGGGAGTAGAATCTTGGATTCCAACAGATAACTGTCTGAGATATTCAAGAACTCCAGCATCGAGTAAGGCCTTGTTATAGATTGGATCTTTATTTCTTGATTGTGCTGGGTGAGTCTTTTTCTTAGACGCCTTCTTACTCACCTTGGAAACCACTTGTTGACGAAAGTGGATACTCTGAGCAGGTGTATGTGCCTGATCAGGAGAGATGGCCAGGTTAGGATGACGATATCCACTCAAATCAAGTGTATATGCCTGACTTGGTTGTCCATATGATATGGAGGATTACGCACCACAACCCTGTTTAACTGGAACATATGTGTGTGTCTGTTCTGAAGTGAACTGTTGATGTGTCACTCCACTGGTAGGGATAGATTTATGTGTCTTTCCCTGAGATGATGCTGAAGCTATTATAATATCCTGGCAAGCATCCAGAATATGAGCAGGTATTTTCTTATGATATTTCACCATTGATAGAATATGCTTGGTGACTTCAGCTGCCGGAACAGGGATATACGCCCATTCCGTGCTTGGAGTAGGTGTGTGCTCCTGATCTTGTCCTCCTTTTACTGTCAGTGAATCCTGATAGTACTCAAGTGTGGGGGCAGAGAGTTGAGTCTGCCTCCTATTTGTCGCTGGAGCTTTCCAACTGACTTCTCTGAGTGCTACCAAGCAAGACTGTTGGTAGGATTGATCAATACTAGTAGGTGTATGTGCCTACTGATTGCACTTCGCCAAACGTGGTTGACAAGCTCCATCATATGTAGTCAGACGAGCCTGCTGACTAGCTGATGATGCATAAACAGGTGTATGTTCCTGCCTATAGTACTCCACCAGAATTGCCTAGCGGGATTGGCGTGACGCTTCCAGACGAGTCTTCTGGACAACGGAATTAAAACGGACGGGTGTGTGTGCCCGCTCATTACTTTCCACCAAGTTAGGTTGGTGGACTTCTCCGAAGATGGCAGAGATGAGAACCTACTCACTATTAACCAGATTTCGCCTCTGGTGATTCATCTTTCTTGATCGGGTTTAAGGAACCTGAGCCAAACACCTAGAGTCGATACCCTCATCATGTTGAGGGCGCACTGCCGCACGAGTCTGGCGGCGATTGTTGATGGGATCCCTCAGTAAAGACTCCTATCTCCTTGAATTAAGGCCCTGAGGGGCCTTCTCATTCACCTCATCAGAATATGGGAGTGAATGGTGATTGCATTCTGGGGATAATGACCCGAAATGGTTGGAGATGGTGGTTAGCACCGCCTGCTTCTTGATCACTGGTCGTCGCTGTACGGACGACCAGGGTGAATTGTTCACTTGGAGGGCTTGTCGAGCAGCCTCCAGAGTTGGAATAATACTGTTTTGACAGTACTCCTTAACTAGCGCATTTGATACCCAACATTTAAGATGTTGAGTAGGTGATTTCATCCTCATAGTGGACAATGATCCAGCAGGAGTAGCAGCAGTGGCATTCGCAGCAGAGGTTTTCACAGCAGAGGTTTTCACAGATGTGAACTTAAGAGAAGCCATTCTGGAAATGCATAAGATCTTGGAAAAGAGTGCCTGTTTGATATAACAGACATAATCAAGATAAGTTTGGCCACTACATCTTTTGGATGAGAAAATATGTTATTGATTGTTTTTTTGGCCCTCTCATTGAGTTTTAAACAGGGGCCTAACAAATAAGAAAAACATCATTTTAACTTGGTTAAGGATTCACGTCAGGTTCACCATTTTTTGTTTCCTCTGGAATTGGGGATGATCTCGTTGATTTAAGATTCAAACATTCCAAATAGTTTCTAACGGGTTTGTTCGTAGAACCAGAAACATCCAATGATTCCATATCCATTTTTACCTACTTTCCAAAGGTAGGCGCTCATTAGTTGTGGACTGATGAGGCTTAGAAATTTTCATTGGTCGAGAGGATGGGAGGTTGGACTCATCACACCTTTTTTAAGGGGAATTATTATCTACTCAAGGACTCTCTTTATAGATTTAAGTTATGCTCATGAATCCTTATTACATTACCAAGTATAAAATGAGCTTTCCTTTAGATCTAACAATCAATGATTAAATATGAAGGAAATTTAGAGAATCTTTTATATGTATTTGAGGTTCTTCATTGATATAGAATCATCTGTATTTGTTATAGATTCTTAGTCAATGGTATCCTTAAATACATAAAAGTCTCTTGGTCATTATGATGACCATACTGGTTTCAAAGCCACTCAGTGGGGCACTTGAAGTTTATTGTCATTCAGAAGGACATGGATTATTTCAGTGTTGGGATCGTACCCGCAGATGGGCTACCTACGTATCCATTATTTAGAAAAGTAATCATAACCCACATAGTTCGAATAAGGGAGTATGATGTTTATGATTTATGGCTCAAAGAAAGATGTCATAATTACTTTTACACTCTAAGATCACGTGAGTCATGCTCAGTGTGAGAAAAAAGAAGTATTAGTAAAACCAAAAAATTGTGCCATGAAAGATACAATCATAAGAAATGATGTGGGGATTATGTATGTATGACTGCCCAAATAGATAAAGGTTAAGATTTACTTCAGGGAAGAAATCCAGGAATAGGGTCCATAAAGGTATATGTGCTTTATGGAGATTTTGATACACTAATCTTGGGGCTTACTCCTAAGAAAAATATCCAAGTTAGGAGGGGAATTATGATTGGGTTTTACTACTGATAAGGAAGCCCAAATCAAAAAGGAATTATGACTGGTCAAGAGAAATTAAGACTGGGGCTTACTCCTGAAAAGGAGGCCCAGGTTAAAGGGATTTGAAAATTAAGGGACTTGGGGCTTACTCCTAATGAGGATGCCCGTATTTGAGACTGGGGCTTACTCCTGAAAAGGAGTCCCAGGTTAAGAGAATTATGGTTGGGGATTACTCTTGAGGAGGATGCCCATATTTGGGAACTTTAAGACTGGGGATTACTCCTAAGGAGGATGCCTAGATTAAGGGAGTTGAAGACTGAGGCTTACTCCTAAGGAGGATTCCCAGATTAGGGGACTTGGGGCTTACTCCTGAAAAGGATGCCCAAATTAATGAGGACTTGGGGATTACTCTTAAGGAAGATGCCCAAAATTAATGGGAATTATGACTGGGGCTTACTTCTGAAAAGGAGGCCCAGGTTAAGGGGTTCTCTCATCTTAAAAGATGAGGTTGAATGAATGAAATCTCAATCTTTAGTGACATAAAGATGTGTAAATCACTAGGTTTTTGAGAGATGTTCCATGGAATTCCTTTCAGATAAGGAAGTCAATCAAGAAAACATGCCACAAATGGCTTTGAAGAGTGTCTTGAAGACTGAATCTTGAATAGGAGAGGTGGAATGGCATAAGAGATATGAAATGGGCAGGAGGGGCACCCAAAAAATAGAAGGGCGCACAAGTCCTGGCGGGCGCGCAGGTACTGCGTGGGTGCGCAAGTCCTGTCCGCGTAGGTATACCTATGCGGCACAAGGTTACTTGCGCAATTGTTAACTAGTAGGGTAATACTTGGGCGATCCTTGATCAAATCCTTTAGAATTATCCCAAGGTACTTCCAGAAGAGTGGCGCGCAAGTTTCAATGAGTAGGTAAGGAGGCGCGCAAGTGTATCCATTTTCCTTAAAGGGTAAAACACTTAGGCGCGCAAGTGTTAGTGAATTCTAACACCTAAACCTTATTCCTCTTGTTTAGACCTTCTATTCTAGGTAAAGAATTACCTTAGAAGCGTTCGGAAGACTTGAAGAAGAGACTTGGGCATTCAGAGCTCTGTATCTGAATTCTGGAAAAAATTCCTCCTGAAATGGGGGGCCCACCGGGGGTATTTATAGGCTGGAGAAGACCCCTGGCGGTTTTCGAATAGGGCGTGCAAGTCACCTGTGCGACCATTAGGCGGCGCGCAAGTGTACTTGTGCGACACTAAGGGAACTTTCACGATCCAAGGTCCTTTGACTCCTTTTTCATTCCTTTGTCAATTTTTGATGTTTTCTTCAAAGGATGAATTAATTTGTGCTAAGTCATTTCCCTTTACATTCCTTTAAACAATGTGAAGAAAAGGAGCATCAACAATGGTGTGACATATTCCCTTTTTGGGACACACCGCCTTGGGTATTCCCCTTTTTGGGGCATTATGACCCATCCATCTGGTAAAATATCTAGGTGATCCTTCCTCAGGATGTACCCATCCTATCCACTCTCATCAGCGCTCTGATCACTCCAATCCATCTCCTCTAGACGTTAAACTCATGACATACCCCATGTTAGACATGGGAATCTAAGGAAAACCTCAGAGACATGCCTTCAGCACATAATTACCCGCATTTGACATGGAATGTATTGGGCTTCTGTGCCCTCGAGAAGCCCTATGATAAGGGAAAATTCAGGTTTACCAGTTATTTAGTGTCTTGACATGCCAATGATGCCCCAAAATGATTACTCTTCTAATCGAAGGTTTCTGCCCTGAATTGACCCCCTTGGGAATGTCCTAACCGAAGTAGTGTAATTAACCAACATCCAAAAATACATGTCACTGAGAAGAGTTTCACAAAAAACATATTAATTTTTAAGGGATATCTAGACTAGGTGATGAATTCCAAGGAGGAATCCATGGAAGGATAGACCAAAATCCCATCATCCCATTTCGACCAAGAATCAAACATCTATGAAGAAGTGATGAATTCTGCCTGCCTTCGGAAAGCATGAATATAGGGAAATAATCAGCACGTACCCACAGACGGTGCATGCCCCATCGAAAGCGTCATAAAAAAAATTGGTGAACTTGACATGAAGTTATTCTCCTCAATATAGGGATTATTAGAATTCAGGGAATAAAAAGATAATCATGTAACCAGATCTAGCTATCCAGCACTAGGTCCCTCCAAGAAAATAATGGGCATGGCATGAAACTCACTGGGATTTGGGGCATTTAATCATTGGGCATCCCAATCTGTGATGTTGTTAGCATTTATCTTTCTATATAGACATGGAAGACTGAATGAGGTTTGGGAGTGAGGCATCACTTTCCTACTATATATACTGATGTTTGAATATTCTTTCTTTACAAGACTCAAGCTATAACTATAGGAAACCGGTCACCTCCCACCCACAGATGTAGGGTCCAGGGAAATGAAAATGCGACAATCCTGCATGACTTCCCCTCTTCTGTGATGACTCCCACGAAGACAGCTATTATGTTCCCACACCTCATCTTAATCTCTAAATTTATTCAAATAAGGGTGATTGATACTCTTGTTCAATAGTACGAATGGGTGGGGGTAGTCCTGATGAGGGATATGACCCACCATGATTTGGAGGCTTCTGTGCCCCACTGATGTTGCTGCCCCCAAGGGCCACATAGGGAGACACTGCTCCCCACTCTGATCTAAAATTATTTTAGGATCCTCTACCCAAATCACTCTTATGACTCACTCCCTTATGCCGATGAAGTAAGAGATGTATGAGTCCTCATGGTTGTGACTTCAGCGAGGGAGTTGTAAAGAAGGGCTCCCACTAGGTCACGTCAGCACCGTCAGCCAGTCCCACAGACCAAGGAGTAGGTGGTTCATACCACTACACAATCAACCCTAGTTTAGCTGACCCAACATCAATGTCGAGCACAAGCTCAGGAGGATTCCCATTAGGGGGCATCATCTTCTATATCTACAGTGGACCGAACCACCACTGACATGTGGTAACAGATCCTTGTTACAACATATTAGGGTAACCACTATGCCCGACTGGGGTTGTGATCCCAACCACCCCTAGGTAGGTTGGGTCAACTTTTACAGTTGCCGATGCAAGCAATAGCCATAGCGGGCTGACCCGTAGCGACAAATTTCAGTACGTAGGTCCTCCCCACCTTGTTGACAACCAAAACAAAGGTTCTCATCATGCCAATGGGATTAGGTATGGAGGTTATCACTATGTTTTAGGCTATCAATATTAAGGTCCTCTTCAAGTCATCACCATCTCGAGTATAATCCCTCCCCAAGGCAGCATCAACTAGAGTGAGGTTCCTCCTCGCTCCAGTTTTCCCAACCGTGAAGGTCATCCCCATGTTCCATTCAACATATTCCCAGGTACTCCTCACACACCGAATCATCCAAGAGGAGGTTTTCCCCACTCTACAACCAACCTGCATGGAGGTCCTCCCTGTATTGAAAATCTACCATGCTCTGAAGAACCATCCTGTGGAAGGAGGGAGGGTTGCCGCTTCCAGAGAAAGAACTCTGAGAAGACTTACATCAAAATCAAGCATGTATGATTTTCATACTGTGAAGTGGTGTGTGATTATATGATGGATCCTTCACTCTAATCCTCTATGTCGGGGATTGGGGTAGGAACTAGGCGTATCAGGCATGTACTCCTAGAAAGCGAGGTGCTCCAGATCCCTGAATCCCTCTAAATATACATACAGGAGGAGGAAAATTTGACTCCTATCCAGGGACTTGCTATGAAATCCTCCCTGTCATCACCATGACCATTCTCTACCTCGATAAGAGATAAGAAAGAATTATTCTTGGGGATGGTTCACAATGAGCACCAGCCTGATCCACCACCACCAACTACCACCCCTATATGGGAAGCAGTGGTTAGTACCCCATCCTATAAGGATGTGGTGATACAACCAGTGAATTCCCTAGGAAGTAGCCCAAGATGTAGTGGTTTTTCAGCTTGTGCATCATACTCTCCACTGACCAGTTCACCATCGCAATGGTCTACGTCAATACCATTACTAGTCCCTAAAACACCCCTAATTGATGAGTGGGGAAACCAAGGGCTAGATCACGAGTATAAGAGGAGATGTTTGTGGGACATTGTCATGGTGGACCATTTCCCTGAGATGTTCTGGAAAATGGAAACTGAAAGCTTCAACGTTCTAAAATCCCTCACATAGGACGAGGTTATGTGCTTCTACCAATCCTTAGGGATGCCACATTTCTGTCTCTATTGTCAGTGATTAGTTTACCCCAAGAGCTGATAACACTTCAACGACATTGGATAGCAGTTCATCCTAGTTGAATTGGCTGAACTTTCCATTGAATAACACCCTACATAGCCTGGTCATCATTGAACCCTCCAAAAATTATCTTTCCAGAGATTTATGGTGCTTTGTAGAATTATTAAGTAGGCTTCCCTATATGTCCAGATCTACGGCTGGGGGAAGTATGCTGCCCTAAATTTCACTCTTGTCTTGCACCAACCTAGTTCACTTAGGGATATTGAGGATATTCCTTTGGGAGTCATCGTTGTGAACATGATTTTCCTTGAGATATACCCAGAAGGGGGTAATGACACAAGATCTAGGGAAGAGGAATAACCCACTGGGGCAATACAACACATGCAAGACCCTACATGTGTCCATACTCGCCAACAAAGAATATTTCTTGGCCTTTATGAACCTTCCGAGTCATTGACTCCTAGTTGAGTCCCCAAAAAGGGTAAAGAGAAAACTGGGACCGTCAAACCCCCTGAACTGTTTGGCTCGGTGAATAATATGGAAGATGGTCCTAAAAAGATGACATTACGTCAACAAATCACTAAACAGAGAATGATGGTTGATGATCTCCTCACCGAACATGCTGCAGAACAACGACCATATTACTATAATTATAGACTAGGCTAGAAGATGCAGGAACAAATTCTCCCTACCAAATTTCCCCCATGTGATCTCAATAACCTCACCCATCTAGACAAGGTAGAGGCCGATTTTTATGGAAAGTAGTCACGATATGCGTCACCAAATCCACTTGAGCTGTGCGACAACCTACCTCAGAACCCGAATTAGGTTCCACTGGATGATTCGCATGCTCCATTGGTCACTCCTCAGTTTCCTCCAGTGGCCCATAGGTTATTCCCCTATCTCCTTGGTTAATTCCACCAGTCGCTCTACAAGCCGCCGGGCCCACTTACCATGTTGAAGAGCCTGTCAACTCATTGGTGGTTAGGGACCCTCCTCAAGACATGAATACTCTCTAGGATGATTTTATGTCTCCTATTATTTCTCACCTTGAGGATCTGCAAAATCAATAGTGGAAATCCTACCTGATGGAAAACCATGTACAACATGGGTGGATGATATGCTAGTGCCCCTAAGTTTCAGAAATACTACCTTCTACCCTTTCAATGGGATGATCAATCCATTGTAGCACCTGTACCACTTTATTTCAATGTGTGGACCCATTTTGGGAACTCCAAAACAATAGAAATCTGCTAATATCTGGTGTTTCATACAAACATTGGAAGGACCTGTATTTTTCTGGTACAACCAGTTACCCATTGGGTCAATAGCTAGTTGAGAGGATCTTCACAGTCAGTTTCTATATCAGTTCATTTCCACCACCCAGAAGACAAGTATTTAAAACCTCTTCAAGTGGAAGAAAAGGATGGATGAGAGATTCATAGACTTTTTCTCCAGGTGGAAGGGACTCACATATCCACTCGATACATTGTTGACTCAGGAACAACTACTAATGATGTGCGTAGGGAATGTGAAGACTGAACTGGTTCCTTATCTCATCACTCAAAACTTCCCAGGTGGATTTTGGGATTCTATAAAAAGGATCAATTCCTAGAGGAGTCCTTGTAGATACCCAATAAGTCTTGTCAGTTTCCTCCTACAACTCTCTCAAGAAGAGTTTTCAAGGTCAAGACCGCTACTATTGCACGGAAAGTGGCCCCTAGACAATCGAAATTGTTACCGATAGATTCACTTCCATAGCCTCGCCGAGGGCCCCCACCTCAGGCTAAACCCCTGGATTAGAGTCGTCCACCTCAAAACCAGAAGGCTCCACCACGTAACATACCACCACCGTCTAGGCGAGGAAACCGGGTTCCACCTCCATGCCAGGCTCTGGCCCATCATCAGGGACAGGCTCTCGGATCCCCTTTCCCAGATTGAAGAAACTGAAACTACTCATTCAATGAGGCTCAGGTTCTTGGATATTTTTGGAGCCCTTTGTACTAGGGAATCCTTTGTTTTCTAGAATGCAGGAGGTTTGAAGAGGCATATCTCACTGATCTCCCCAATTACTGCCCCTATCACTGGTTCCTCGGACACACTCTCAAGAAGTTTTATGTGTTCAAAGGCTGGCTCCAGGAACAAGTAAAAAAACAGTCATATTGGGTCCAGCTCCGGAATAGGTGTCATTTGTGTCTAAAAATATCAATAGAAATAAAGAAAGTGAATGGAAGTAGGTCTCTCACTGAGGGTCTCAAAAGTACGATGATCAGATAGCACACAAGGTAGTCACTCAGGCCCATGGTATTATCTGTGTCCGTTTGAATCAACATGAGCCTTCTGAAGTCACTGTGTCACCCCCAATTTCTACTTCTACATCAACATCCTATATTTCACCATCTCGAGGGAGCAGGCACTGAGGACGCAAGGAAGATCGAAGTCCTCCACCTGTGCCAAATCTGTCTTGTACTCTCAGTGATTTCATTCCCTCAAAGATGAGTATTTCCACTATAATTTTCCTAGTAATGGAGTAATCTTCCAACGATGATCATAAATACGTCTCAGTGAACACTATCAAACTAGTGGACCCTTACATGGTTCCTGAATATGAGGAATGCTAGGAGGACCCTCCTAATGTCCCCAGTCGATTCCAGCACCAACAAAACCATGGGTATGTGAACCGTTAGAATGAATTGGCCCGTGCTTCCAACCAAGCCATGAATGCCACTGAAACTAGTTAATAGAACCATCTCAAAGCTCAGAATGATCAACCTTCTCATCCTATTTCGTCAGATTCACCCCCACTATCGTTCATATTGCTTGATCTGGTAGAGCCTCCATGACCATGCTTTGATCATCTGCATTCAGTTGTGGATAGACCTCAGCCATTTAGCCATCAGCCGACAGTCACTCTACGCATTTTAGTTAGTGAGTAGTGGGATATTCCCAGCACCATCCAAAATCCTCTGGTTCAACCAACAACACCCATCATGCCTCCTACAGCTGAGCAAACTTCTATAAGAAGAAGTGTGTGCCTCACGCGGAAGTATGATGTGCAAAACCACCTTGCCATCATTCCATCAAGGCTCTCGATCCTTGAGGCACTCCTCCTATCTATAGATATGTGTGAATCCATTGCAGAGGCTTTAATAATCCCCCTTCAATTTGAGATAGAGGTAGAAACCGCAGAGGCCTTCCATACTGAGGAAGTCAAGCATACAGAGTGTCAGTCCATCATATCATTCTCAGGAGAAGAAAAAGGTTCTCCCATAGAAGGGAACATCCTAACACTATACATCACTATCCAGTTCAACAGTATGGAGGTCAACCATTGTCTCATCAACACTGGTTGTAAGATCAATCTTATCCCAACCCAGATGCCGCAAGATGGGAATGTCTAAAATATTTATGGATCCCACTAACATGGACATTCAAGGTTATGAAAGGATATAGAAGATTCATATTGGAAAAAATATTCTTAAAGACCAAATTCAGTGGTCTGATTGCTAGCACAGAGTTCATGGTTGTTGCACAGGACACCGCCTACAATGTGTAAAGACCTGTGTTTTTCTGGACTGCAGTTTTGAGAAGAAATTTGAATTTTTGATGTTAGATGCTCATGAGGGGTAAAATGGTCTTTTACCCTACCAGTTGATCTTGCATAATTTTTTTGACAACCCTGTTAGTCCCAGAATGGGGTGTTTACCCTAGGACAAGAGTTTGATGGAAATCTGAGCTGTTCAAATTTTAGCAGAATAATTAATAATTAATATTATTAAATTAAATATTAATTTATTTGCGTAGTTTTTTTTTGGAAATAGAATTTAAACATAGAATAATATTGAGATTCCTTCTCAACCATTGAGTTTTTAATGAGGAGTTTAGCCTAGTCATGGCCTAAACTCGATTTGGGTGCCAGGGTCGAGCTGAGCCCCTTTTTTTTCTTTTTCGTTTTCTTTTCTTTCTTTATTTTATCTTCCTTCCTCCTCCTTGCGCATGCCTCTGGTGTGTGTGGGTCCTCCTTGTTTGTGATATATAAGAGAAGTGGGAGATGGAAAAATATTTAGAGAGGGAAGGGATTTTTGGTACCATTGCGAAGCCCTCGACGTACTGATTCAGTGAAGGGCAACCATGGACTGTAAAATCAAGAGAAGCTTCAACTATTCCCACCTGAAGGTAGTACCATTTAAATTTTCACCATAGATGTAACACCATGAACCCTCTATACTAGAGCCGGTACATTAATTGATATATTTTCATGGTTAGAAGGAATGAAAATCCTGAAGTAATGATCAGTTTAGTAGTCTTGAAGAAACTAGATACATAGATGTAACTCAAATTACATTGGAAAAGGTTACAAGATACAAAACATAACAAAAACTAAAACTGCATCCAGAGAAACTCAATAAATGATATCCTATTTATCACCTGTTGAAGGTAAACAATTGAAAGGGGTGAGATCAAATGCCCAATAAGGGTTACAAGTAGCGGAATCATGAATCAATAATAACTGAATCATAAACAATTTGACATATCAATACAACATGGTGAATAAATAAAAACTCACGCCAGTAATAAAATGAGAATGAAACTGCATCCATAGATTTTGTCATAGTGAATATCTCATGGATGGTAATAACTGATAATGAATAAACATAATTATTTCTAATTGGACATCATGTATCTGGAACATGATAGCATAATACCGTTAAAACGGTTTAGTTTGGTGGGTAGAAACCCATCTGATTTTTGGAAACAAACTCGAAGGGTTTGCTGCCAATTGATTTGTCTCATGAGACTTATCGATGTATTGAGGGGATATAGTGGGTCCCAACCACCACTTAATGTCCAAATCATTCTTTATACATTTATTCAATACAAGAACAATATTCATTTTCAATATCCATATAGAGTAGAGTGTATGGATTCTTTAATATTTCCATAGTTAAACTAACTTTCCAAATAAACACCATATGTAAAATGGTATGTGGTTTAGACAAAAAACATATCCATGATATGAGATTATGGATATTTAATATAAATATAATTTCAAATTAAAAGTGATCTCAAATGGGCAGTAGGTACACCACATAAGGATTATTAGGTGCACAATACAAAGTTATCCACAACAAAATAGTAGTTGAGACAACATTTCTTACCATAATTTAATTGGTCGAATCATATGACCTGAACTTAATAAACCTAAAATGAGTAATTTAATTACATGAATATAAATATAATAATGTTATTATATATCAAATTTAAGTACACATATACCACATACAAGAAATAATTGGCGAATAATGGAAATCTCACGGAAATGAAAGTGAAATGAGAAACCCCTTACCTCATGCTCAAGTGTGTTCTTAATTTGTTTTAATGACATGAATAATAAAATTTATCTTCATTAATTAATAATTACATAACCTCATATACATGTAATTGGTTTAGTATAACCCTATTAGGTTCATTAATGGCCCTCTTTATGGGTTTAAGAGGTTCAATTTTATTGTTTTGGAAGCATTTTCTTCCTTGGTTTTCATGATTCATTTAATTGCATTCATGAATGGAAGTTTGTTTGAAATTTGGTTAAACATAAAAAATTGTTAATATATATTATTAGTGAAATTAAATAGATATAAATTATCTTATAATGATTCTAGGTTATATACTTGAGGATGAATCATTAGTTAAAAGTTATTGATAAACACTTGGATTTAGCTTGGGAGTTTTGTGTACAATGAACTTGTTTTGTATTATTATTCCATATTATGAGTGTGTATGGATTATAGAACATTAATGAGATTAAATAAATATATTATTATCTGGTTTAACCATAAAAATGGTTTCATGACCAGAATTAAATATGGTAATAAAAATTGAGAACCCATCGTCCTTGAATGTGATAAATTAACACATCTCAGATGGTGTTTTTATTTTTAGTATAAGAGGAGGGAGAAAGAGAGATGATGATGAAATATTCCATGAGAATAATATAATTCTAGTTGATTTAAGGTACCAGAACTATCATATCATTTTGATGAGGTTATATGAGGAAAGAATTATAAAAGAAAGGAACTCAAAATAAGAGAAAAATTGAGAAATCTCTTACGAAAATTCGGCAGCCTAACAACGTCACTTAAAATTATATAAAATAGTTTGATGAGAGAAAGAGGGTATCTAATCACTATTACAAAATATGTTCAGTAAGGGGAATGTGGAATGAAATATCCCCACATAATCCAATTGAAAATAAAAGAGAAAACATAAAATGAAATATTTAAGAAAAGAGAAGGGTGGTTGATTCTCTTACCTTGTAGAGTAACTCCCAAAACATGAAGGTTGGGACCTTGGGGTTTGAGGACACATTGGGAGGACTCATAGGGAGGTAATACCACTAGATATTTGAGGATAATGAGTTTTGAATGAAATAAAATGAAGGGGGTGAGTGGGTATTTATAGTAATTAAGAGGGAGTTTTTTTATAAATTAAAAGGGACACCTCATTAGTGGTTTTTGCAAAACCATGGGCTTTCCATGGTATTTGCCCATGGTTTTTGCCACTTGGTACACCTCATGTCATAATTTACTGTAAAAAAGTCTACTATCCTTTTATATTTAATTATTAAATCATTAAGATGTCATTAAACTACTGAAAACTCAAAACTGTATTTTTACTATTCATGAAAAATTCAAGTATTTTAGAAAAATCCCAAAAATTTACCCTAACAATTTTTCAATGTGTAGAATTCAAAAATGAACTCCATTTTTTGAAAATAATTATATATGTATTTTTAATTTAATTTTTAAATAAAATCGTAGTTAATTCAAAAAATAACCATTTTAAAGATATAATTAGTTCTATATCACATTGAAAAATCAATTAAGATCTCATTATCTTATTACCTTAAGAAAATAAAATATTATCATTATTTACTATTTATAAGGGTCATATTACTATTAATATTACTATTAATAGGGGTATGTTACTATTTATCAAAAAATCAAGTTGGTTCTATCAGACTCTAAATGACTTACTGGTCACAACTCTTGATGATCGTTTTTCGAAATTCAAAACATAGAAGTGGAAAATTTATGTTTAATGGATATGTTTTGATTATCTCTTAAATAACCAAGTATTGTTTCAAAGGAACACATTGCTTTATGAATTATAGGCTATGAATAGAATGTATTTAAGATAAATATACAATAAAATGCTTGGGGTGTTATATTATTCCCTCCTTCAGAAATTTCGTCCTCAAAATTTTATGTATAAAGACCACCAAAAAGATGTGGGTGGTTCTTCTTCATAAATTCCTCAGGTTCTCATGTTTCTTCCTCTATATTTTGGTTTCTACAAAGATCCTTTACTAGAAAAGTTGTCCAATTTCTCAATACCTACTCCCTTATGTCAAGGATCCTAATAGTCTCTTCATAGTATGACAAATCCAGTTCTAGTCCTATTTCTTCATAGGTGAGTACATGCATTGGGTCTGACATGTATTTCTTCAACAATGACATATGGAATACATCATGGAATTTGGAGAGACTTGGAAGCATTGCTAAATGGTAATCTATAGCTTCGATTCTTTCCAGAATTTCAAATGGTCCGATGTACCTAGGGCTTAGTTTCCATTTCTTACCAAACCTTAAGACACCCTTCCATGGAGATACTTTTAGAAAGACATGATCTCCAACTTGGAATTCCAAATTCTTTCTCCGGTTGTCATTATAACTCTTCTGTCTACTTTGGGATACTTTAATAAGGTCTTGGATTGTCTTCACCTTTGCTGTGGTCTCTTCAATAAGTTCTGGGCCTATAAGTTTCCTCTCAACAATTTCATCCGAACAAGTTGGAGTTTGAAATCTCTTTCCATATAATGCTTCATATGGAGCCATTTGAATACTAGAATGGAAACTATTGTTGTATGAAAATTCCACCAAAGGAAAGTATTGAACCCACATACCTCGTAAGTCAATAGATCGTGACCTAAACATGTCTTCTAGAGTTTTAATAGTCCTTTCATATTGTCCATCTGTTTGGGGGTGATAAGCAGTACTCATATAAAGCTCAGCATTCAAAGCCTTCTGGAGACTTTTCTAGAATTTTGATGTAAACTGGGGATCTCAATAGAACACAATCGATAGAGGTGCACCATGAAGTATTACAGCTTCATTAATATAAATTCTTTCTAGGTTCTCAAGTTGTAAATCCTCTCTTACTGGAAGGAAATGTTCTGATTTTGTGAGACAATCAACAATTACCCATATGGCATCATTATTTCTTGGTGTCCTCGGTAGTAAGTTGACAAAATCCATTGTAATGTTATCCCACTTCCACATAGGAATAAGTAGAGGTTGCATCATTCCTCTAGTATGTTGTCTCTTTGCATTCACTTATTGAAAAACTAGACACCTTGACACATAGTCAGCAATTTCCCACTTCATATTATCCCACCAAAAATATTTTTTTCAGATATCTATACATCTTTGTGCTACCTGGGTGTATAGCGAAATTTGAGCTATGATCATCGTCTAATAGTTCCCTTTTTAGCTCAGGTAATAATGGAACATATAACCTCTTCCCAAACTTCAGAACTCCTTCCTCATACACGAAGTCTTCCAATCTCCCATCCTTAACAGCAATAATTTTCATGTTTAGATTTTCATCATCAGATTGAGATCTTCTTATCTTATCTAGTAAAGATGGTTTAGAAATAATTTTAAAGAGGAAAGATGTTTACCCTTCCTTAACAATTCCCATATCCATATTTAGTAGATCCATGAATATAAGATCTCTCTCAATCCTCATTTGAGTTAGAAGTCCATGATCTTTTCTGTTTAATTCATCTACTAACTTATTTTCCTTTCTTGGGTGGCAGTGTATTGAAAAATAGTAATATTTGAGTAACTCGAGCCATCTACTTTTCCTCATTTTGAGTTATTTTTATGTGAAAATGTATTTCAAACTCTTGTGATCTATGTATATCTCACATTTTTCACCGTAAAGATAATGTCTCCATATCTTCAGAGAAAATATTACAGCTGCTAACTCAAGATCATGTGTTGGATAATTTTTCTCATGAGTCTTCAAATGCCTTGAAGCTTAAGCAATAACTTTATCACTTTTCATAAGGACTCAGCCCAACCCATTCTTTGATGCATCACTATATATTTAAAATTCATCACTTCTAGATGGAAGATTCAAAATTGGAGCATTGAACAATCTTCTTTTCAATTCTTCGAATCATTTTGTACATTCTTTTTTCCATACAAACTTAACTCTTTTATGTGTGAGCTTGGTTAGTGGGTTAGCTAGTCAGGCAAAATTCTGAACGAAACGCTGATAGTAACCTGCTAAGCTAACAAAACTACATACCTTGGTTATGTTTGTTTGCATGGGCCAATCTTGGATTGCCTTTGTCTTCACATGATTAAATAGGATTCTATCCTTAGAGACAATATGTCCTAGAAAAGAAACTGATTGAAGCCGAAATTTTCACTTACTAAACTTACCATATAATTCATTTCTTCTAAGAGTTTTCAGAATAATATGCAAGTGATCCTCATGGTCTTCATAGATTTTTGAGTATACTAGGATATCATCAATGAATACCACAAAAAAGTTATCAATATATTACTTGAAAACTCTATTCATTAAATCCTGGAAAATAGATGGTGCATTTATCCATCTAAAATGCATCACTGTAAACTCGTAATGCCCATACCTGGTTCGAAATGATGTCTTCAGAATATCTTCCTTCCTCACATGTAGTTGATGATATCCGGATCGAAGGTCAATCTTCAAAAAGTATTGATATCCATGAAGTTGATCAAATAAATCATCAATTTGGGGTAGATAATACTTATTATTTATTTTAATAGCATTGATTTCCCTGTAATCAATGCATAGCCTCATGGATCCATCTTTCTTTGTGAAAAACAAGACCATGGATCTCCATAGAGAAACACTAGGTCGAATAAATCCTTTGTCACTCAACTCCTATAGTTGTTTCTTTAGCTCCACTAACTCCACAATGGCCATTCTATAGGGGGTCTTTGATATAGGTCTTGCACTAGGAATTAAGTCAATGGAACTCAATTTCCCACTCTGGAGAATGTCTAGGTAAATCCTCTGGAAACACATCAATGTATTCTTTCACTATATGCACATCTTCAATTTGAAGATTTCTTTCCTAACCCATAGATATTGAGTTCTCTTCCTCTCCAATAATTTCATTCAATAGATCTACTGGGTGTGGGTCTAGATAAGAATCAGATGGTGAGGTCTCTGCTCTAAAGATAAGATATTCTACACCATTTTCAAAAATTGTAACTTCCTTTTTCTTTAAATAAATCTTCGCATCATAGTTTGACAGACAAATTATACTATGGATTATATCAAATTCAGTATGATGATAAGGTTATAAAATAAAGCACGTTTATGTGTCACGAGGGGGACTAGTTGACATTCCTTTGTTACAATGATGCATCCCCTAGGAGTTTTGACAGATAACTCCTTTATTAAATAAAATTGGATATGTCTAATTTTCTTGGAAAACTAGGAATATATAAATGAATGAGATGATCCAGAATCAAATAAAGTGTTGGCTAAGTTTGAGGAAACAATTAAAGTACCTTCCACCACATCATTAGTAACTTCAACTTCTGCGGTTGTAATCACATAAGCTCTCCCTTTCTCTCTTGGCTTTTTATGCATGTTTCCTTGGTGCTTAGGACACTCATTTTCATAGTGTCCCATATCTCTACAATTTTAGCATTGAACATCATCAAATTGTTTCTTCCCCTTTCATTCATGAGATAGATGACCATTTTCTCCACACTTATAGAGACTCCCATGCCGTTTAAGCATTTTCCAAGATGATTCTTTCCACAGTTTTCACATAATGGGAATTTCTTCATTCCCTTGTTCTTATTTGGTGCTTCACCTTTCCCTTGGTTATCATAGTACCTCTTCTTATCTTGGTTTCCCTTGAACAACTTTTATCTAGAAAATTCCTTCTCTGTTTTGATGGCACTTGATACAATTTCATCATATGATGAAAATGTTTGAGAAGCTAGTGCCCTTCAAAGACTTAGCTTAAGACCTTCAAAGAAATGATCAATCTTTTCTTCTAAGTCATGTACGTAATCTACGACATACCTGGATAGCCTTTTGAAGGTAGCCTCATAATCTACAACACTATCTTCTTCCCTTTTCTTTAAGCTAAGAAATTTCCTCTTCATTTCAGTTCGTTGCTCATGAGGGAAATATTTTTCAAAGAATATTTCCTTAAAATTCCTCTATTCCATATTTTCTAGTTCTTCTTCATTCGTGGTGTTCTAAATCAAGGACCACTATTGATCATCATTTCCCTTGAGGCAATACACTGCCAGTACTACCTTTTCATTCTCATTACATATTAATTCCATGAATATATTTTCAAGGGACTTGATCCATTTCTAAACAACCATTGGATTAGTAGTCCCACTGAAAGATGGGGGCTTCTACCACATGAAATGATCCAACACAGGTGTGGAATGGTTATTTGTTACAACCTGAGTAAGTTGTCCCAATATGGTCATGATATGGTCTGCTCCAACATTGACTATGTTAACTTGCTTAGTGGGGAGATCCCCACATTGCCCACGAGTATTAATTTCACTTCTTCCATTAGATTCCATTTATAAATAATGGAACACACTAGATTAAGGTATGAATCATAATGTATAATCTTAAATTAACAAAATACTTAGTATAAATTGAGATCCTACGCATGGCTAATCCCATAATCAGAAAAACGGTTTCTTTGAGGAATAATTTACATTTCAATCCTTCATAATGGCTTTTAAAGAAAATATGAATTATCCTAACAATATCCACTGAGAGTTTCGTAACCAAGAGTGCAACAAGGCCTGTTTTCGTGTACTAGGATACCCCGAGTCTAGCCCGAAACTCCTTATCTAAGCTTTCACTCCTAGGTACATCTGTGCCAGAGCCACCTCTACCTGCTCATATCCAAACATGGATGTATTTTCTATAAGGATTCACATAATCTATTCCTTACCAAAATACCAGGACATTTTTGTATGTTTATCCTCAAATACTACCTTAGGTATTTGTTCCCTACTATACATTTCCTACTTAAGTTTCCAAGTTTTCTACTAAACTTCCTCTGATACCAACTGTAACACCCCAGCCCCTCTAAACTGAAGTCGATGCATTACTTGTTATATTGGCATGGTTAGAAGGAATGAAAATCTTGAAGTAATGATCAGTTTAGTATTCTTGAATAAACTAGATACATAGATGTAACTCAAATTACATTGGAAAAGGTTTCAAGATACAAAACATAAACAAAATTAAAAAATGCATCCACAGAAACTCAATAAATGATCTCCTCTTCATCACCTGTTAAAGGTAAAAAATTGAAAGGGGTGAGATAGAATTCTTAGTAAGGGTTAAAAATATAGTAAGCATGAATAAATAATAATTTAATCATAAACAATTTGACATATCAATACAACATGGTGAATAAATGAAAACTCACGCCATTAATAAATGAGAATGAAACTACATCCATAGATTTTGTCATAGTGAATATCCCATGGATGGTAATAACTGATAATGAATAAAGAGAATGATTGATAATTGGATGTCATGTATTTTTAACATGATACCATAATATCGTTAAAATGGTTTAGTTTTGTGGGTAGAAACCCGTCTGAGTTTTGGAAACAAACTCGAAGGGTTTGTCACCAAATGATTTGTCTCATGAGACCTATCGATGCATCGAGGGGATATAGAGAACCCCATCTGACATTTAATGTCCAAATAATTCTTTATACATTGATTCAATACAATATCAATATGACTTTTCAATATCCGTATAGAGCAGAGTGTACGGATTCTTCAATACTTCCATACTTAAAATAACTTTCTAAATAAACCCCGTATGTAAAATAATATGTGGTTTAGACAAAAACAATATCCATGATATGAGATTATGGATATTTAATATAAATATAAATTCAAATGAAAAGTGATCTCAAATGGGCATTAGGTATACCACATAAGGATTATTAGGCGTACAAAACAAAGTTAGTCACAACAAAATAGTAGTTGAGACAAAGTATCTTACCACAATTTAATTGGTTGAATCATATGACCAGAACTTAATAACCCTAAAATGAGTCACTTAATAACATGAATATAAATAGAATCATGTTATTATATATCAAATGGAAGTACACATATACCACATACAAGAAATAACTGGCGAACAATGGAAATCTCATGGAAATGAAAGTGAGATGAGAAACCCCTTACCTTATGCTAGAGTGTGTTCTTTGTTTGTTTTAATGACTTGAATAATAAAATTTAGCTTCATTAATTAATAATTACAGAAACTCTTATACATTTAATTGGTTTATTATAACCTTATTAGGTTCATTCATGGACCTTTTTATGGGTTTAAGAGGTTCAATTTTTTTTTGTTTTGGAAGCATTTTCTTCCTTGGTTTTCATGATTTGTTTACTTGCATTCATGAATGGAAGTTTGTTTGAAATGTGGATAAACATACAGCATTGTTAATATATATTATTAGTAAAATTAAAGATATTTAAATGATATTATAATGATTCTAGGTTATATACTTGAGGGCGAATCATTAGTTAAAAGTTATTGATAAACGCTTGGATTTAGCTTGGCAATTTTGTGTACAATAAACTTGTTTTGTATTATTATTCCATATTATGAGTGTGTAGGGATTCCATAACATTAATGATATGAAATACATATATTATGATCTGTTTCAACCATAAAAATGGTTTCATGACCAGAATTAAAGATTGTAACGAAAATTGAGAACCCGTTGTCCTTGAATGTGATAAATTAACACATCTCAGACAATGTTTTTATTTTTAGTATAAGAGGAGGAAGAAAGAGAGATGCTGGTGAAATATTACATTAGAATAATATAATTCCAGTTAATTTATGGTACTGTAAATATCATAGAATTTGTATTAGGGGATATGAGGAAAGAATTATAAAAGAAAGGAACTCAAAATAATAGAAAAATTGAGAAATCCCTTACGAAAATTCGGCAGCCTAACGACATCACTTAAAATTTAATAAAATAGTTTGACAAGAGAAAGGGGGTATCTAATCACTCATAAATAATATGGTAAGTAAGGGGAATATAGAATGAAATATCCCCACATAATCCAATTGAAAATAAAATAGAAAACATAAAATGAAATCTTTAAGAAAAGAGAAGGGTGGTTGATTCTCTTACCTTGTAGAGTAACTCCCAAAACATGAAGGTTGGAACCTTGGGGGTTTGAGGACACCTTGGGAGGACTACTAGGGAGGTAATAAAACCAAAGATTCTAGGATAATGAGTTTTTAATGAAAGAAAATGAAGGGGGTGAGTGGGTATTTATAGTAATTAAGAGGGAGTTGTTTATTAATTAAAAGGGAGACCTCATTAGTGGTTTTTGAAAAACAATGGGCTTTCCCATGGTATTTTCCCATGGTTTTTTCTACTTGGGACACCTCATATAATAAGTTACTGTACACAAGTAGACCATACTTTTATATTTAATTATTACATCATTATGATGTCATTAAACTACCAAAAACTCAGAATTGTATTTTTACTATTCACAAAAATTCAAGTATTTTAGAAAAATCCCAAAAATTTACCCTAACCATTTTTCAACGTGTAGAATTAAAAAATGAAATCCATTTTTTAAAAATAATTTTCTGTTTATTTTTAATTTAAATTTTAAATAAAATCATAGTTAATTCTAAAAATAACCATTTTAAAGATATAATCAGTTCTATATCACATTGAAAAATTAATTAAGATCTCATTATCTTATTACCTTAAGAAAATAAAATATTATCACTATTTACTATTTATAAGGGTCATATTAGTATTAATATTACTATTCATAGGGGTATGCTACTATTCATCAAAAAATAAAGTTGGTTCTATCGGACTCCAAATAACTTACTGGTCACAACTCTAGATGACCGTTTTTCAAAATTCAAAACATAGAAGTGGAAAATTTATGTTTAATGACTAGGTTTTGATTATCTCTTAAATAACCAAGTGTTGTTTCAAAGGAACACACTGCTTTATAAAATATAGGATATTAATAAAATGTATTTAAGAGAAGCATACCATAAAATATTTGGGGTGTTATAATAGATCCCCTTTAAACATGTTGTTTTATGCTTTTAAAGTCTATTTGTTCTTTCTTGTGCCCTATTAAGGTCAGATCTGTTGTTTCGGGGGGGGGGAACGTGTGTTTTGGGCGATTTGAGGGTTTTCTCTTCAGAAAACCAAGTTACACGACATGTATTCCAGGGGAACACACCATGTGTTCTTCCCATTTGGGGAATAAGAAGTTTTATTTAGTACACACCGTGTACTCTGAGGACACACCGGGTGGTGGCATGGCCGTGTGTCTGTCCGTGTGAGAAAGAACATGGGTTTTTGGTTTTTAAAATGTACAAACCATGTACTTTGAAGTAAACACCATGTACCTTTACACAGGAATACCCCATGTTGTTCTGGTCATGTATAAGTACACAACTAGGGGAAGAGATAAGAGTAAAAACCGTGTAATCTATAGTACACACCATGCACTTTTTCCAGTTTAGAGTTTTGGGGTACTTTGTGCCCTAGAAGTCAGAATTGGGTGTGTGAATAGTCCATTCTGAGTGTTTTTTCATGTAGATCGCAATAATGGAATCCTATTGAAATTTAGAGGTCATATAAATGGTGTTTTGGGGGTTTATATCTAAATTGAGAGGTTCTTCCTCCAGTTTTCAAGTTCAGTTGTCACTTGAGAGTGAAACTTCGTGTGGATGATAGGTTGGGTGTTCGAAACAACCAAGTTGAGTCATTTGATCTGATGTGAGATATGAGCTATCTACCATGACCTATGATTTTGAGGACATTCCCCTTGTGAGATGTGCCCTTCTGACCTATAAGGTTGTGATACTGGAAGCTTCTAAGGATCCGCTGAGGGATGCCTTTGCTTATGTACTTACCTAGGGAGTCCCTTATAGGATCTCTCTCCTATTTTCCCTTGAGAGGATACCAATTATAAGATGAATCTTTTGTTATTTGTTTGAGGATCCCATGCAGTATTCCTCCTTTACTTTTCACTAAGGATACCGTGTAGGATTTCTTCGCTCGTGTTTACCTAGAGTTTGTCGAGTAGGATGCCTCTTTGTGTTTGAATTGAGGGACACAATGAGTTCCCTTGGTTTGACCAAACCTAAGTTTTATTTCTAGTTTGGGTAGAGATAGTGTTCGGGTGTCACCTAGAACTCATGCCGAACTTGTAAGCCCATGGGTCTATGGATGTAGAGTTGGGTTGGGAATTCGAGCCAACCTCACTCATTTGTTTATACCTGACTTAGTTTTTCTGATGCAATAGTGTTTACAAAATGTTGTTCCTAGTTGGTGGCTATTGAGTATGACACAAGGCATATTTCTTATTTATTGGGATTCTTAGACATGATCTCATAGGATCCGGATTCCGAGCCATGTTATTTTTGATATTTTACTAGTACCCAATGAAATTACCTAAGACTTGGCTATTGAGATTGAATATATATATATATATATATATATTGTGATATATATATTTTTGGGATATATAGAGGTTCTTCCAAGAATCCAGCTGTTGAGCCTTACATGTTTACTTTTACGCCTTGAGTGATACCTAGATTCACGTGGTAAGAATGCCTTGGATGGACTCATGGGAGGAATGATATGCATGTGGGAAAGGATCAGATATGCCTATGGGAAAGGATTAGATATGCCCGTGGGCAAGGATCAAATATGCCTATGGGCAAGGATGGGATATGCCTATGGGAAAGGTTGAGATATGCCTACAGGTGAGGTTGTGCTATGCCTGAGGGTGGGGTTTTTTCTAAGCCTACGGGCAAGGTTTTTCGAGTCTCAGTTGGATTCACAGGATTATGCTATGTAGTTTCCGACCAGTGAACTCTTTATAGGATTTACCATCAGTATACAATATACTTATTTACAGGATTGACCATTGGTATATGGTATCCTTGTTCAGTGATTGGAGGCGAGTACCTATGAACCCAGGTGTAGGATTAGTATCCCTCTATTGTGGTGTAGCTTGCTCATAGATATACTTCCGGCATTGGCCTAAGCAGGTACATGTCGATGGGATTACAGACCCATAGATAAAATTAATGATACATGGATTGATTGGAATTACATCCATCTCAATTCCCTTACACATGATGACCAGACGATCAGGATTATGGACCCAAGGATCAAATGGTGATGTGGTTTCTTATTATTTGATTCACATACTCACGAATATTCATATTTATGTATATGTGTATAGGTATGGGACTATACATGCATATGTATATAGATATGGACATCCATGGTGGAAATTTCCCATTTGATAAGGATTAAAAACCCTAGATTTGACTGTAGTTTCACGTTTGGTTTACTTATTTTTATTATGTTCCTGTCAGGCTGAGCACGTTGTTGTTGCATACACTTTTAGAAAAAATGGTTATAGGTTACTTGTTGGGGGTGGCCTACTGAGATTATTTATCACCCTTGCACATGAACCTCAGTGTATGTGTAGACCTTATGTATGCTTTTCAGGTTGACCAGGAGTTTCATGGTATATAGGACCGAGGTCTAGTGTTTCATGATCGAGCAGAGCTGCTTGAGTGGTTTTACTGAACAGGCTGGTGCAGTTCGACAGTGTTTGTAGATCAGGTATGTGGGTTGACTCGGAGTTATTAGTAGATCCCTGTACTTTTACTTTCAGTTTCTTTTGTACTTTTGTCTGTATGTTTGGCCCAGTGGGTTACTGGTGTTGTATTGTATTGTATAGATGTTCGGGATTTTACAACATTTTACTATTATATATTGTTCTATTTTAGTTGTTTAGTGCTTCCACACTCTGTTTAATTTCTTCTATATATTATACTTAGTTATTTACACTATTTACTTACTCTTGTATGAGGGAATAGTTTCCCCACTATCACACCCTAGGCCCTCACTGGTAGTCAGAATCCTCTGGTGTATAGGGAGGTGTACTTGAGGTCTTGTGGCGAACCAACTCAAAGCGCCAGTTTAGTGGCTTCTAGGTCGGGATGTTACAAAGTGGTATCAGAGGAGTTTCTTTTCCTGGTATTTACTATTTGGGATATTATATACAAGAGTATTATGAATGTTTCATAAAAAGTGATGGATATCAGACTAGTGCGTTGAGAACACTTGTTCTGGTAGTAATTCCTGGTTTCTAGGGTATGGGCTTGTTTTTCTACTTTTGTGATGTTATAGTTTTATATTATTTTTTCCTTGATGACACACATGTTGTGTGTGTGTGTTTTCATTTACTGTGGATCTCTGGATCTTGGCCAATGGTAAGATGCCATAGATGGATTTTGACTCTTGGCCAACAAAGGCAAGAGGCGTCTCATTCGTCATACTAGGTATGTAGGATTCACAACATATATGCCTTCTAGTGTGTGTTTTTACTAACTATTGTGACCTTTGGGTCTCATTACACATACTTTCTACTCAGATGTTAGGTTATGTGGATCTATGTTGAGGTGTTTTTTGTGAGGCTGATGACTTAGTCCTCACATACCTCCTGTGCAGTGACCTAGTTGGTCGATATGGCATGTGAAACCCTTTTATTTGAGACACTTTTTGGGGTTTTGTTTCTCATTTCATGATTATCTAGTCAGATTGATGATTAAAATGATGATAGATATCAAGTCTTTTCTTATGAACTGGACCTCCCTAGGGTATTTTCGTATACGGATACCCGATGAGTGTCAATTCAGTTTCTCTTCTGCTTGGGTTGTAACCTCCAGGGAGCAGTTCCTTCTAAGGATGATCAGAGAGGACCAGATCCCTCATTGGTTGTGTTTTTAGTTTTGACCTTTATAGGTTGTTGTGATATTTACCTAATTTGAGATGTTGGATCTTTTGGGCTAGGTGGGAGACCTAGAGATCCTTCATTTAGACTCAAACCCTTGTAGGTTGACGTCTGTTTTTTCTGGGGTAGCCTACTTGAAAGGTTGGATGGTGTCTTATGATTCATTTTTGGAGGTGATCTTGGTTTATGCTCATTTTTTTGATCAAGGCATGATAGGTGCTTGAGTTTTGTGTTATAGGCATTTTGATGCCTTTAGATTTTGATCGATGCACCTCAGGTGCTTGCTTTTTGAGATTGGCTTCGACAGGAAGGACTGTTCGGGCGCCTAGCCTAGTCGACCAGTTTTTCTACTATTGCTAATGTAATCAGATTGTGGGTAGATGATCGTGACTAGAATGATTCTATGTGTATGTGTCAGGTGGTAAATATACACGATAGTTTCACGTGGTATCATTTAAATCTAAATCGTTGAGTGGATGGTTGCGAGGTAAGGACCAATATTTCAAGACTTTTCATGTGTTTGGATCCCAAAAGTTATGTTGAAATGTCCCTCCATGGTAGAGGTGACATCGTGAAATGTCGGGTTACCGTGAGATATTTGACATATGGATGAATCTTGGACAGGTTTTGATAGGATGGTGAGTGTGGATCAGAGGGAGTTGGACATACCTTCGGTGAAATATTAGTATACTCCTGTAAGAGACTACCATTCACTATCTTGATTCATACTGAGTATGCTGAGAGAGCATCGGCTCTAAGTCGAGCTCCTTTTTCTTTCTTAATGTTCTTCCCTGTTGAGGAGGTAACCTGTTGTGGTTGCTCTCTAGGAGTAGTGTAAGGAAATCCATATGGTGGGGAGTGCGCCATTGTCCATTTGGGGTTGGTTTTTCTTATTTTGGTTAAACTTTGGTGATTTATGTGAGTTTTTGAGCTTAGAGTTTTCTTTTGAGATGACGATAGGGGTATTCCTATGGTGGGGAGTACTAGGCCGGTCATAGTTAATTTTCTTCCGCATAGAAGGTAGTTATTAACACTATAAGGCTAGTCGTTGGACAATCCAAATAACTTGTTTGTGCAAATTCTCGGATTGGGAGCATGGTTTTTGGTCCTTTCACCAGGCTTCTCGGTGATGAGAAGGTTTATGGTGAGGAACTATGTTTTTATAGACTACAGTTTTGAGTAAAAATTTGATTTTTTTCTATTGGATGCTCATGAGGGGTAAAATGGTCTTTTACCCATACTAATTGATCTCAGATAATTTTTCTGACAACTCCATTGGTCCCAAATAGGGTTCTTACCCTAGGAAAGGAGTTTGGTGGAAATCTGAGCTGTTCAAATTTTAGCAGAATAATTAATATTTAATATTATTAAATTAAATATTAATTTATTCATATGGGTTCATTTGGAAATAACTTTTAAATAGAGTGTTATATTTAGATTCTGTCTCTGTCGTTGAGTTCTAAATGGGGAGTTTAGTCTAGGCAGGACCTAAACTCGAGTCGGGCGCCAGGGCTGGGCCGAGCCCCCTTTTATCCCTTTCCTTTTTCTTTTCTTTCTTTTCTCTTCCTTCCTCCTACTTGTGCATACCTTTGGTGTTTGTGGATCCTCCTTGTTCGTGAACTATGCTAGAAATGGGATACAGAGAAACATTTAAAGAGGTAAGGGATGTTTGGCACCATTGCGAAGCCCTCGATGTGCTGATTCAACAAAGGGCAACCGTGGACCATAAAATCAGGCGAAGTTTCAACAATTCCCACTCGAAGGTAGGTCCATTTATGTTTTCACCATAGATCCCCTTTAAACGTGTTTTTTTATGTTTTTAAATCCTTTTTATACTTTCTTGTGGCCTCTTAAGGTCAGATATGTTGTTACGGGGGTGAAAACGAGTGTTTCAGGTGATTTGAGGGTTTTCCCGTTGGAAACCCAGTTTACACCGCATGTGTTCTAGGGGAACATGCCATGTGATATTCCTATTTAGGGAAGAATAAGTTTTATTTAGTACACTTCATGTACTCTGAGTACACGTCGTGTGTCCATCCGTGGGAGAAAGAACATGGGTTTTTGGTTTTTAAACAGTACACACCGTGTACTTTGAAGTACATGCCGTGTACTTTTACATAGGCAGACCCCATGTTGTTTTATCTATGTATAAGTACATGTACATGGGAAGGGATAAGAGTGCACATTGTGTAATCTAAATTACACACCATTTACTTTTTAGAGCTTATAGTTTTGGGATATTTTGTGCCCTGGAAGTCAGAATTGGGCATGTGAGTAGTCCATTATGATCATTTTTCATGTAGATCACAATGGTGGAATCCTCTTTAAATTTAAAGTTCATTTAAATGGTGTTTTGGGGATTTATATCTAAATGGAGAGGTTATTCCTCTAGTTATCATGTTTAGTTGTCACTTGATAGTGAAACTTGGCATGGATGATAGGTTTGGTGTTCAGACCAACCTAGTTGAGACATTTGATCTAAGATGAGCTATGAACTATCTCACGTGACCTATGCTTTTGAAGTACATTACCCTTATGAGATGTTCCCTTATGGCCTATGAGGCCATGAGACCAGATGCTTCTATGGATCCGCTGAGGGATGCCTTTTCTTATGTGCTGACCTAAGAAGTCCCTTGTAGGATATCTCTCCTATTTTCCCTTGATAAGATCCCTGTTATAGGATGACTCTATTTTTCTTCATTTGAGGATCCCATTTAGGATTCCTCCATTTATTTTCACTAAGGATACTGTGTAGGATTCCTTCTCTTGTTTTTACCTAGAGGATCCTGAGTAGGATGCCTCTTTGTGTTTTACTTGAGGGAACCAGCGGGTTCCCATGGTTTGAACGACCTTGAGTTGTACACCGGGTTTGGGTAGATATGGTGTTCAGGTGTCACCTAGAACCCAGATGGAACTTGTAAGCCCATGGGGATATGGATGTAATGTTGGGTTAGGCGTTCAGGCCACCCTCACTTGTTTGTTTATATCTGACTTGGTTTTGCTGATGCAACAGTGTTTACCAGATGTTCTTCTTGGTTGGTGGATTTTGAACATGACGCGAGGCATCTTTCTTGTTTGTTGGGATGCCAGAATGTGGTCTCCTGGGATCCAGCTTCTAAGCCATGTTATTTATGATAATTTACTGGTACCCAGAGGAGTTACCTGAGACTTGGATATTGAACCTGAATGTATATATATATTGTGATATATATTTTGTTGGGATATCCATAGGTGCTTCCTGGTATCCAACTGTTGTGCCTTACATGTTTACTCTTACGTCTTGAGTGATACCTAGATTCCTGTGGTAGGAATTCCTTGGAAGGACTCATGGGAGGTATGATATACCTGTGGGAAAGGATCAGATATGCCTGTGGGAAAGCATCGGATATGCCTATGGGCAAGGATCAGATATGCTTGCAGGCAAGGTTGGGATATGCCTATGGGTGAGGTTATGCTATGCTTGAGGGCAAGGTTTTTGCTATTCTTAAGGAAAAGGTTTTTTCTATGCCTACGGGAAAGGTTTTCTGAGTCTTAGTTGGATTCATGGGCTTATGATCTATGGTTTCTGACCAGTGACCTCTTTATAGGATTGATCATTGGTATACAATATCCTTCTTTATAGGGTTGTCTGTCAGTATACAGTATCCTTGTTTAGTGATTGGGGGAAAGTACGTGTGAACCCATGTATAGGATGAGCATCCCCCTGTGGTGGCGTAGCTTGCTCAGAGATATACTTATGGCATTGGTCGAAGTAGGTACATGTCGATGGGATTATAGACCCAGATATCAAATTAATGATACACGTATTGATTGGCACAACATCCATCTCAATTCCCTCGCACATTATGTCCAGACGAATGGGATTATGGACCCAAGGATCGACTGCTGATGCAGTTTCTTGTTATTTGATTCACATACTCATGAATATTCATATTTACGTATATGTGTATAGGTATGGGACTATACATGTATACATACATAGATATGTACATCCAAGGTGGCATTTTCCCAGTTGGCAGGGATTATGAACCCTAGATTTGACTGTGGTTTCACCTTTGGTTACTTCTTTTTGTTGTGTTCCAACTAGGTTGAGCACATTGCTATTGCATACACTTTTAGCAGCACAAATATATGTTACTTTTTTGGGGTGTCCTACTAAGATTATTTCTCACCCCTATAGGTTCACCTCAGTGTACGTGTAGACCTTATGACTACTTTTTAGGTTGAGCATGAGTTTCATGGCCGATAGGGCTGAGGTCCAGTGTTGCATGATTGAGCATAGATGCTTGAGTGGTTCAACTGATTGGGCTGGTGCAGTTCGATAGTGTCTAGAGATCAGGTATGTGGGTTGGATCAGAGTTAGTAGTAGAGCCCTATACTTTTACTTTAAGTTTCTTTTGTCCTTTTATCTATATGGTCGGCCCATTAAGTGACCAGTGTTGTATTGTATTGCATAGCTGTTCAGGATTTTACAGCATTTTACTATTACAACTTGTTCTATTTTAGTTGTTTATTTCTTCTTCACTCTTTTTACTTTCCATTTATTATGATACTTAGTTATTTTTTCTATTTTCTTACTCTTGTATGAGGTCATAGTCTCCTCACTATCACACCCTAGGCCCTCAATGCTAGTTGACAGCCTTTGGCATACGGGGAGGCGTGCTTGCGGTCATGTGGTGAACTGGATTGAAGAACTAGTTTAGTGGATTCCGGGTTAGGACATTACACAAAAAACTGATGGGTAGACCCTGGCTCCATCTGTATGTGGTGGCCCCCTCCTCATAACACCAATGCCTTAAGTATTCCATTAATGGTTGAGTGGGTATGCTCCAAGGTTATGCATCTCCCTTTTCCTTTTGTGAAGCCCTCTACTTGGATTCTGACTACTACAAGAGCAAGGACAAACATATTCAGGCTAATGAGGTTGAGCATACTACCTTTATGGCTGACCTATGGGCATACCTGGATGATACCTACATTTTCCCAATTCACTGAGTGGAGGCCACAACCCCAGACCCAGGACATTGATTTTTTATCTTTGGGACAAGGGGAAATCTTGTTTCCCAACATAAGAATCATGGGAAGATCACTTCATACTCCTATAAGAACTAGGCTCGAGTGATCCCAGATCCCCTTACCCCTGGGAGGTATTAGGATGCTCACCCATGGCAATGACAATACGCCATACTTGATTATTCCATCGGGTTGGGTTAAATTAGCTCAAACCAATGCACCACTACTGCTTTGATATTATCAAACATGACCCATTGGCTTAAAGTCCTCATGGAATCAGATCAAAGAAATTCATCACCATGGTTTCAGCAGGTCAGAGGTCCCCAAATGAGGATTCCACCACAGCTTAGGCCGACACCAATATTCCATCATGACCAACCAACTTATAAGGATTTCCCTCTACCTATGATCCTCCTGCCGTAGACAATAAAGTGGATTTTGAGGATGCTTCTCCCGCATTTTTGGAAGGTATCTACACTATAGTTGATGAGTTGGTACATGTGAACCTTGGCACTGAGGCAAACCCAAAATCAACACTGATTATCACAGCTATCCATGCAAAAGAGAAACAAAGATACGTGGGTTTTCTAAAGCAGAATTAGGATGTATTTTCCTAGATCTATGAAAAGATATTGGGAATGAATCCTTAGGTTTCCATCTACCATCTTGGTCTCCCAATAAACCATCATGGGTTCAAAAAACCTTCCAAAAAGATGCACCCCTCTGACGGTGCCATGGTTGAGGCCGAAGTTTAGAAACTCATTAAATCCAACTTCATTAAGGAATTCCAATACCCAAAATGGATAGCCCACATCGTTCTCGTCCAAAAGAAGAACAGATAGATTATAGTATGCATTGACTTTTGGGATCTCAACCACTACTGTCTGAAGGATGACTTTCCCCTTCCTATGACAAAGCTGTTGATCGATGCTACTGCTGGGTTCCAAGCTCTCTCCTTCATGGATGGGTATTCCAGATATAATCAAATCTGAATAGCCCTTGAGGATGATGAATCCAATTCTTTTAGGGCACCGCAAGGTAACTTTTTTTATCAGGTGATTCCTTTCGATCTAAAGAATTTAGGTTCCAAATATTAGTGTTCCATGTACCACATATTCAATCCAATCCTCAGGTCATTGGTGGAATGTTACATGGGTGATCTGGTGGTCAAATCCTGCCAGTGTTAGGACCATCTCAGCGATCTTGAGAAAATGTTCATCTTCCTCCACTATCGCCATATGAAGATGAACCCCTTGAAGTGTGACTTTGAGGTTACCTATATAAATTTCCTTGGATTCATCATCATGTATAGATGCATCGATATTGATTCATAGAATATCAAGGTTATCAACCAGTTTCCTCCTCTAAGAAACCTCCAAAAGCTTCGAGGTTTTCAAGGACACTAAGCCTACATATACCTATTAATCATAAATTTGGATGGAAAGTGAAAGAACTTTTCCTGGCTCATGATGAAAGGTGACAACTACCAGTGGGATGAAGAGTGTCATTCCACCTTTTAGGAGATCAAGCAGTACCTACTACAACCTTCGGTTCTAATGCAGCCCATTTTCAGAAAGTTGTTGGTCCTCTTTGTGACTACCCTGGAATGGTCTCTCGGTTCCCTTATCACCCAGAAGAACAATGAGGTAATAGAGAAAATTTTATACTATCTCAGCTGCATACTCCTTGATATAAATACCAGATATTCCTCTATTGAGAAGAACTACCTTACTGTGGTATTCATGGTCCAAAAGTTGTAACATTACTTTCAGCACCATGAGATATAACTAGTGTCCCATGTGGATCTACTGAAGCACATTCTAAACTGCATCATATTAATAGGTTGTCTATCTCGGTGGGTGATGACCCTTTAAAAGTTTGACATTAGGTTTGTCCCTCATAAGGCCATCAAGGGGCAGACACTGGCAGCCTTCCTTGCTGCCCATCCGGCTCCTGCAGAGTAGTCTCCAGATCATTATTTCCCAGATAAGGCAATCCTCTTAGTGGATCAAGTCGTGCTATGTTAGTAGATTTACTTAGATAATGATTCATGAAGCCCTACCAGAAAGAGACTCAATGATCCCAAGATTAATAGGGTAGTCTTGGGAATCGTATTCACCACACCTATATAGGCAATTTTCCCCTATTCATTCATGTTTTTAGAAGGCTGCACCAACAACGAGGTAGAGTATCAAGCCCTTATCACTGCCTCAAGCTATCCCTTGAGATCAATGTTCCCCATCTACATGTTAAGGGTGAATCTAAACTGGTCATCAAATAGATCAATGGTGACTATATTTTAGGAAATTAGAGATCATACCATTTTTAGAGCACACTCTCTAGCTAATGACCCAATTCCCTTCCCATCTAGAAGTTACTCATGTTCCTCAGTCACAGAATGGTCAAGTCGATGCCTTGTCTATCCTTTACATATCTCTTATAGTTCCTGACTAGGATGAAATGATTATGCATGTGGTGCATTGAAGAGTTATTGCTCCAATCACCCCAGATGATGGAGATAACCACTAGGTAAGTCATCTCACCACTGGTGCATCCACATCGAGACCCTTGAATCCCCCTGCTATAGTACTAGAAGGAACCTTTGGTGGGAAAAATCCCTTTATCGAGTATCTCCAGCATGGTAATATCCCATCAGACTGAGTCGAATGTGAGCGAGTCTTTCAACACACAGTGCAATTCACCTTCCAGAGTGGTCCTAGCTTTGAATAGACCCTCTACAAATGTGGGTTTGATGGAGTTCTCCTCTACTGCATGCAAGGAGATTAGATTCCCTAGGTCACACAAGAATTTCATGCTAGTTCCTACGAAGCTCATTAGGCAGGGCCAAAACTCTCTTATTAGATCCGAAGGTTGGGATATTTTTGGCCCACCATGATTCATGACTATATCAAGTTTTCTAAGCGGTGCCACGCATGCCAAATCCATGCTAATTTTGTACATCGGCAGCCAGAGCCTCTCCATATTACCAAATACTCTTGGAACTTTTTAGTCTAGGGGATTTATGTCATGGGACCATATCCACCGGTAACTACTCACCAATGCATGTTCATCATGATCACTACAAATTTCTTTTCTAAGTGGGAATAGGCGGTTCCATTCAAGGAATTCAAGGCCCGTTCTATCATTGATTTCGTGAGATCCAATACTATCCATCGATTCGGAGTCCCTCATGCCTTCCTCATTAATAACGACACCAACTTCCAGGCAGTCGAACTGAAGAAATTGTACGCCAAGTACAACATCCGTTCTAATCATACCTATCACTATCAGGAAAAAGTTAATGGGAAGGTATAGTAATTAAAAAAACACTCTCTAACATCTTTTAGAATATGGTTGGTCAGAATAAGAAGAGTTGGCTGAAAAATCTCCCCAACGCCCTCTGGGATTACTGGACAATGACTCGTAATTCCACCTAAGTGGCTCTATATTACATGGTGTACATAACGGAGGTTGTCCTGCCCATCGAGATTCAGTTACCATCACTCCACACAGTCTTCTATGATCATAAAAAGTTAGAAAGAGTAGAAGAAGTCCATCTGGATGAATTAGAATCTCTCTATGAGAACAGTCTTCATGCCTTGCACAATATGGAGAGGCATCATAACAAGGTAGCCATATATTTTAACAAGAAAGTTCATATCCATTATTTAATTCAACGTGAAATGGTAGTAGCCATGAGAATTCCAATGATACCTGGTAGGAAGCCACCAATGTTGGAGACCAAATGGGAGGGACCTTATATCATTCACAAGGTTTACCCCAATGGTTCGTACTCTCTGTTCACTATGGATGGTGAACGCGTCACTCCTCCAACCAATGACAAATTCTTCACGTAGTACTTCACATGAGTAGATCTCTATCATCCCACAAGATGTTAAACTATATATGTTCTGAGATCTATGAACTTAAACTAAGATCCATTTCATCCTTTATGATGATAAACTGTAAGAGGTAAACACATTTCATGGTCTGAGCTCTACGACCTTAAAGTAAGATCTCTTTTGTCCTTACCAAAATAAGTTAAACTACATGGGTACCACCACCATTTATGCATCCATTTATTTGGGTATTCATCACCTTTCAAATCTAAACGGACCCCCTAACGGCCTGGTCTCATGAAACCTTGGCTCACCTACCATTCTGGGACAATGTCTTGGAGGATCATTAACAACAATTTAATACAAGTCCCGCACTGTGACTATGGTCAGTGGTCGATGCTCAATTATTTTTTCCCATTATAGGTCACATGATATAGGTACTATGATACAAACATGGTTATAAGTTACAATCTATCATTTTATCCATCCTCATGGTCTTCCAAATATCAGGCACAATGATTCACCATTTTCTTCCCTTATGTCCCACACACATGTCATTAAACTGGGAATCTACGGTGTAAGCTCTATGAATTTAAAATAAGATCTTTTATGTCCTTACTGCAAGACGTTTTACTGTAAGGCATTTCAATAACTATGTGTGCCTTGATTCCCATACTTATGGGATATGTAGGAACACCCAAACATTTCATCTTTGGGTCCAGCCCCAGGTCCCTCGACCTTTTTGGCCTCTAGGCCCAAGTTCTGTCTTGGGATTGTGCATGGTGTGGTGTGGAATTATACTGTTCTCATTCACATAAGGTATTATTTATCATGTCATTAACATTCCCTTTAGAACCTTTTTCTTCTGTATGCATCCTTATCATATGAAGTTAAACTGCACGACATTTTAAGAACTATGTATCACTTGATTCCTACCCTCATGGGATACGTAGGAATTCCCAGACATATCGTCTTTGGGTCTATCCCTAGGTCCCTTGACCTTTCCTACCTCTAGGCCCAATTTCTCTCTTGGGATTATATGGTGTGGTACATACTCTTCTGTCCCTATTCATGCCAGGTTTACTTTTCCATTCCACACACATCCCATTGAGACACCCTTTCTTTTACATCCATGTCACATGATGTTAAACTACATGAAATTTCAATAACTACATATGGATTGATTCATACCCTTTCATAATACGTAGGAACTCCCAAAAATATCATCTTTGGGTCCATCCCCAGGTCTCTTGATATTTTCCGGCCCTTAGGGTTGAGGTTCCTCTGTGGGGTTTAGTTCTTTTATAGAGCCGCATATGGTGTGAAGGGACTTCTTTGGTCCTCATTTACATTGGGTTTACAATAGTCAAACCATGTTCCCCTCCCTCTAGAACATCCTCCTTTCCCTCATGTCCTTACCACAGGACGTTAAACTACATGGTATTCAAGAACTACGTGTGTCTTGATTCCAATCCTTATGGGATACATAAGAACACCCACACATTTTGTTCTTGGTTCTAGCCCTAGAATCATCAAACCATTTTCCCCCTTTCCTCAACTTGTCTTCTTGGGTCATCCATTCTTGTTTGGACTTCTCGACCTGTATTATGCCTAATTAATGTTCTCATATGCACTATGGTTTAGGTCTTAGAATTTTGGAATTTTCATGGACATGCTTTCATCCATTTCCATGCTTCATATGCCCCTTTATTTGGGTTTCCATCATCTTTAAAATTTGAAAGGACCCCCGAATGGTATGGGTTCTCAGCCTTAAGGATCACCTACCAGTTCAAGCCAACGTCCTGGAAGATTTCGAATGAAATTTTGATACAAGTTCCACATTTTGAATACATTCAGCAGTTGACCCTTGGGTGTCAGTTCCCATTTCAGGCTACACTATGTAGATATTGTGCTTCAAATATGGTCAAAACCCATCCTCCATCATTACGTAGACCCCATTGTGACCTAAATATTGGTCTCTTGATTCAAATCCCTTTCCATTTCATCATGTTTTGACATAACTTTGACACCCTCGATGTTATCCCTCCATGCACCTTTGCACGCTGAGAGGACTAACTAGTGTCACGGGGTCACCCTTGACTTCACACCTTCATCCACTACCATGTGCTTCCATGAATTGTAAATATCTTCTCTGCCCTTATTTCCCAAATAGAGAATTAATCACATGGGCTTAGGGATTTGGGTAAGGTTTGTTTTTAAATGGAAGAGTCACACTTACTTTTAGTCTGAACTCTATGACCTTAAACTAGGAGCTCCGGTCACCTAGTCCATGCATCATGACTTTGAACTATGTGCATTCTCTTGGAAATTTGTAATGCGGTGTAGAATACTTTGTCCCCATTTATGTTGGGTTTGTGGCACCACGCCACATATTTTCACTTCTAGAATCTTCTCCTTTTGGTCTGAGATCTATGACCATAAACTAAGATATTTTGTCCTTGTCATATGACGTTAAACTACACCTTATATATCCAGGCTATGTGATGATAACTACCTAGCCATATAATGTCTTCATTTGAGAAGATGTCTCCCCTTCGGTATTTTCCATCTTCTATACCATATTCGAGAACTACATGTGGCTTGATTGTCATTCTTATGAGATATGTAGTGATTCCTATACTCTTTGTATATGGTCCAACCGCAACCCCTTTCATCTTTATAGCCTCTTGGACCTAGCCCCTTCATGAACGTTTGATGTGGTGTGTAATTTAGTCCCCACTCACACCGGGTTATGTACCATGCCACACGTTTACCCTCAAGGGTCCCTATCATCCTCACCGTAAGATGCTAAACTACACATCTATTGTCCTCATTTTCAGGCCACAAAACTACAAGGCATCCTTGGACCTCATCGGAGAGGTCCTGTTTAGAGTAGGTTTGATCTTTGTTCAGACCAATACACTCACCCAATGTACTTCCATCATGGTGGCATGATTTCAAGAGTGCTGGACTTTATTTGAACAACCCATCATTCCATCACTATTCTTTACTTTCCCTCTATTTCAGATCCTCATTCTCTCCCACGTCCGAAGGAACCCTACGAAGGTGTGGATGCTCGACCTTGTGGCTCGCCTACCATTCTGAGCCAACATTCCAAAAGATATCTTTTTTTAGTTAGGCCCCATGTTTTCAAATAATATCAGTAATTGACCCTCATTTGTTTGTCCCCATCCCAGGAACACAATATAGATGTTGTGTTTCAAATAAGATCATTAGCTATCTTATATTGGCCCACTACTATCATTGTGTTTCAATTTATCTGGGTATCGTGGTTCACATTTCTAATTCCCCATTCGTGCATTAGAGAATGTTGGGAAAGTCAAGTCAGCTATTCTAAGAACCTTATCCTCTAGTTGCGGTATCCCCATTAACCCAAATATTTTGGGTAGTTAGTCAACAATGGCATACCCCTAAATATTTAATGGATATATGTCACTCTCATACACAAAATGGATGATTATGTGGTCTTCCCTTATTTCTCACACTGGGTGTGACCCACGTGAGGTTAGGGGTTAATCTCTAATTACTCCACAATTATGACAGAGATGCGCTAATTTAAATAAGAAAACAAATAGTAAGTCTGTGCACATAGTTCAGGATGAGTAAATAAGGGAGAAAAAATGTTTCATGATTTTGGCCAAAAAATGGCCCTTATGGATCAACCTCTTCAATGGACTGCCTTAATACCACCACTTTATAGCATGTGGCCTCCAGAATTGCCTTCTACTCCCCGAGCTCTTTTTCTTTATCAGAAGCTGCCGAGCGGAGCTCATTAGATCTGACCTGTATTTGCTCCCACTCGACTTGGAATTCAATCATTTTATAGCTTTACTGCATTGATTTCTCCTAGTCATCCACCAGTTGGGCCTTCAACTATTCAATGAGATTATATGGGCTTGTGATAAATGCCTCTCTTTCATTTTCCTACTCTTCAAGGCATACAACTTCCTGCTTAGCCCCAAGAAGCTTATAAACATTCTCTGATTCCTTCTGACATTGGGTAATATTAGAGAATTAGATAATATCTCGTATCTTCTCAGCCATATAATTACGGATTATTATATGAAGATGGTGAGCATCCACCCCTCCGGTGTAGAGAAATCATATCCATGTACGGAGTGACCCCATCCAGCTTAGCCATTCTTCCTGTGAATGACTGAGGCTGTAGGGGTGGATGATCACCGTCTTCATATAATAATCCATAATTATATGGCTGAGAAGATATGAAAGAGTATCCAATGATCTGATATTTCCCAATGTTAGAATGAATTAGATAAATCATAGCCATGTACTAAGTGACCCCATCCGGATTATCCATTCTTCCTGTGATTGACTGAGGAAGTGTTTGATCACTTCCACACCTTGCGTCATGTCATATGACTCTCCTTGTCTGAATTAGGATCAGAGTCATCCATCTCCTCAGGAAATGCATTCCTATACTTAGGAAAAATAGCCAAGAGTTCAGTGGCATGGTCCTCTTTTGGCACTATTTATTCTTTAGTGACCTCACCCTCACCATCCTAGAGATCAACCATGGTTATAGAATCAACCATTATTGTAGCTTCTTGTTCACTAGGTGCCAGGGCTGGATAGTTTGAATGATTGGATCTGCATGATCTGGTGCAACCACTGGTAGATCTCCCAAAGATGTTCCATACTCGACAGTTTCCTGAGCCTCCGTCCTTATGATAACAACATTGGGAATCAATATCTTGGTCAACCGAGTTCCCTAATAAAATATGTGAGGATAAAAAGGTAGAAACTTACAAGATATAAGAGCAGCAATGTATAGTTCCTGAGTCATGATAAGAGACGCCACCATAGGATATCCCTTGGTGCTTTCTAATTCAATGATCGATGTTGGATCCTTCTGAATAGTGGGAATAACTTGAGACTCTAAGGTCACCATTTCATCCCCTATGGCTGTCTTGTCACTGACCACTTCAATCATGGTTAGTCCTTCGACCGTTTCAACCATGGTTGATCCTCCACCTTTCTCGATCCTAGATATAGATTTACGAGGATTTCCTTTCACATTCATGGGTACATTTTCATCCCTCGTAGGGGGATATTCCTGGATATCATCATCGATGTGTTCCTGAATAGGGAAAAGTTTGGTTAGTGTATTTGAATTATGAAAAGATAAATACCAGTAGATATAAGATTTGACACTCACATTGATTTGTTCAGCCAATTCCATGTCATAGCCTGCAATTTCACCATTCTCACGTGGGTTTCCTTAGAGGACGATAGTTTCCTGAGGTCTTTCACTACCAAGACCTTCACCCCCAACCTCCTCTTCTCCCTCTTCCTCTTCTTTCTCTTCTTACTCTTACTCCCCTTCTTCTTCTTCTTCCTTGTCATCATCATCCCCATACATCATATTTTATGGGCCGTGCTCCTGGCCAAGAATCACTTTCACTAGGTGATTTGGTTCTTCATACCACCCCCATTGGCATAAATAAATATATGTTGATTTACAATATGCGTGTTGGTAATGAAATTTCACACTCTCTACCACTTTAATGTTCTCTATGTCTGGTAGGTCAAGCCTCGTGTGCACCAGTCTCCACCACAACTCTTCAATGGACATAGATTGTCACAAAATCCTCTAGAAAGACCATATTGATGGGAAAATGGTGTCGATAGTCAGCTTTAGAATATGTATTAGTTTCTTCCCTGGGATTTCTCTACCTGTACCATGAGTCTTCCCATGAGACCACCTCTCTTTAGAAGGTGGACGCACATTCTCACCTTGCGACACTCCTACCAACGAAGTTCTAGTCTGCAACGTTCCAACTTCCTTGCTTATTTCTGGTCTCACCTCCCTAGAAGTACCTCATCTGATTTCTCATTTTCTAGACTCTAAACTAGCCTCATTTATTTTTCGAATGCATTTCCACAAAATCGCTTTTAGATACGATTCTATCCAATAGTTGACATACTCCATTGATAGGCTGGCATTAACATCAGTAGGGTGAATGGTGATGACTTCACCAAAACCTATAGTTGTGAACACGAACCACATTTGGAGAAGGATCCAGGGATGTAGATCTTCCCAAACCTCTATATATACTTTCTTTGGAATTCGCTGCATGCAACCAAATTTCCTGGAAAACCTCATATGCACATAGGGTTTTCAAAATATTTTTCCATCGATCTGAGCTACCGGTACACTGCCTATGATGCTTTGAAAGTATTCCCTCTACTCTAATGGGCCTTGACCATCTTCTACCATCTATCCAGCTGGGGTATGAAATAAATGAAAGTTAAATTTTTCATGGTTTTCAATCTTGTGTTTGATCCATTCCTCTTTAACCATTAACAAGAAAATTCCAGCAATATTTAGTAGGTATGGTCGCAGACCATCACCTGGAGGGCAGATGGAATTCGAGAAGTCATACCCACTACAATGAGATGAAACCTTTCCATGAAGAATTTGGAATGGTCAACATATTATCCTAGGCATACTTACTCTAGAGATGCATCCCAAAATGATGTATAGCTTGGAAAATATAAGCACCCCTAGAATGACTTTATTCTTGGCCTCCATGATTTTGACCATCACTAGTATCCCGGGACAAACCCCCATCCTTGTGCCCCTCATCGGCAGCATCCACCTACTCAGAAATGCAGAAAAGAACCCAACATATCATACATTTGGGTCTAGACTTTCATTTATGCTGAAACCCCATGATCAGTACTCACCTGCTTCTAGGACCATCCAATATGATCCTACCTTCCCCCTCTATATTGTGTTCAGGCACTGCTTCCCTCAGCATGGAATTTTCACTACCTTGTCCTATGTTATAAATAGACTGAACCATCCCGAATAGGATATATCCTTCAATATATACTTTATTTTCAGCTTATTCTTATCTAGATCCAACAGATGCCATGTTAGAATAGGGGTGAACATACTGTCCCCCCAAACATTCTCTATTGGAAGGAAATCATTGTACAAGTACCCTTCCCGAATAATTCCCCCAATGCAATGGATTTCCCAAAGAATTATGCCAACCTCCCCATGGTGGAGATGAATGATATTTGTGTTGGGGGACCACCGACTGAACAACTCTGGTACCATGTCTAGATGATGGTAGAAATGGAACTGTGATGTCCATACATCTTCAAATACACTGATAGACTTCAACTCTACCTTGAAATCCTCATATGTCTAGCATACCCAGTATGCGCATGCCCATTCGCTCATAAAGTTTCCCCCAGAACTAAAGTCCCATTCTTTCCAACTTTTGGTCTCATCGGTAATGATTCTTTTGAAGGTGATTGCATAGTGAGATGGAGATTCCTCAGAAGCTGGATCATTCCCCCACAACAGTCATAGTTTTTAGATTTAGGATGTAAACAACCATGTTCTATGTTTCCCTGGTGGGATGACCATTGCTTGTGATGTTGTATTATGGAAGGATATCCTTCCATGTTACCCATCACTGTGGCGTGTTGGTCTCGAAGCCTGACATCGACACCTCTTCTATAATACTAAAGTTCCATATCGGTAGACTATCAGAACATAATCCTTTTCATCTTGTGTCAACATACTAAAAAGAATCTGATTTTTGGACATGAATCTTCTTGAATGGAGAATCTGAGGGTATGTGATCATCTAGGTCCTCCTTGTTGTAGTAACAACTTCCCTCTCAGCGTCGTTATGTTGAGAAGCCATTTCTATCAGACCTCAAAATTGAAAAAGGGTTATGTGTGAAAGAATGGGGATTTGGCGCATAAGACAGATGGCTACACACAAGATGGGTGTTATCCATGGAAAATTCATCCAAGTCAGGTGAGCACAAGAATTAGAAGGAGCATGAAAGAATCTGTGGCTACGTGCAAGATGCTGACCAAATTCAGGATCTTTCACACAGAAAGGAGGATATTTCATGCATAAGAGAAAAGTATCTTATCACACGAGAAAGTAAAAGCATGGAGCCTTGGACCCCCATTCATATTTATAGGAACAGAACGGTCCTTCGTGCATGTGGATGTTTTTTTTTTCACATAAAATGGGAATTTTTTCACACACCAACTGTCAGACACTCTACTTTTCGGCATTTCCCTCTAAATCTGACTTTCAGGTCCCCTTTCAGCTCCAATTCCTAGGGGGGATTTGTTGTTGATTAATTTCGATTAAGGCCATGAATAAACATTTTTGAGAAAACCAAAGGCATATTTTGAATTAGCGAACAATCCTAATACACCCAAGGGAGGTGCACTCAAGATCTGTGGTTGGTGCATAGGATTAGAAATGATATGCAAGATCTTGCATGCCCAATGTGACATCAAATGGATTATTTTGTGGCATCCCTATGAAGAACATGAAAGTCATAGGTGATAATGAAAATTAGCTGGTGCACAAGTAGAGGGACCATGCACAGGATTTTCTGTGACCAATGCGACATTAAATGCCACTTGTGCACAAGAAAACTTGCATGTCGTCGCAGAAGTTTTTGTCTATAAATAGAAATTCCCCCCCTCATTTTAGGGGACCATTACAGAATACTAACCTTCACTTCTGTGTGTGAAATACGATGCCTTCCGTGACCATGTGAAAGACATGGCCTCAAGGTACTGGATCTTGCATGATAGGTCTTCCAGGGGTCCTCCTTCAGGTGGGCCCACTAGGGTTGACCCTCGCCCATTTCCTTTTCCTCAAAGGAAATTGTGTGAAAAATATTCTTCTATGCACAAGTTTTCCCTTGTTCCATGCCAATCTTTCATGTAGTGTTCCAACTTTCACGCAACCCCTCATCTTGCGTGAAATCTTTCAATCTTGCATGCAACCCCACATCTTTCATGAAACCCTTCAGTCTTGCATGGTACCCTCCTTATGTGCTCCATGTGTCGTCCCTACCCTATGGCACCTTGTTCGAGCCCCTCTTATGCGTAACACCCCTGTCTTGTGAACAATTCTCTCCCATGCGGCCCTTTAGGCTTGTATGAAGTAATTTCAAAGTTCCTTGAGGAGTTATTCGTGTGGTGTTTCCCTACCTTGTGATTCTTCGCATAGACATGCTAAAAACTATTTCTCCTTCTCATATCCATGCTAACATTGACCTGTCAATGGATCACTACACAACCTTGTTGATCCATGGAATTGCTGGTACCTTTCCTACCCTGAGGGTTAAAGCACGTCAATTATGTAAGTCCTAGGGGTGAGGAGTGAATCCTCATCGTCCGAGCTATAGAATGTTAAAATACGAAGCATCCACATCCTCAACACACAACATTAAACTGTGATCACCACATGAGTGACAAGCCCGTGAGGATTGTGAAGGGGATGTGCACTAGAACCCACTCACCTCTCCTCTCTCACTACACTTTATTTCCATGTGCACCTCAGGCATCCCTTTCATAAGGCCCAACATTCCTTGATATGATGCTTCATGTATGGTGGCCATATTCTCCTCATACATCTAGTCCCTTACTCAGGCTTCCCTCCAAGAGTAAGTCCCAATATTATTTTCTTTGGGACACTAACCACACATAAGACCCGAACCATTCCTCATGGATTCACCTCTCACGACATGATCATCAGGTTCCTTAACACCTCTTGTTTCTCACACCAATCTTTTATCACATGGTCTTAGAGAAAGAATCGATCATGACATCCCCTATGGGCTTCTAGCCATGTGTAAGCCCTGCAGCATTCCTCATGGCCACACCTCTCATGACATGATTGTCAGGTTCCTTTCCTCCTCTTTTTTCTCACACTGAGCATGAATCACATGGGGTTAGAGTAAGAATAGATCATGAAATACCCTATGGGCCGCTATCCATGTGTAATATTCACACCATTCCTTATGGACGCACCTCTTAAGACATGATCGTTAGGTCCCTTTACTCCTCTTGTTTCTCACACCAAACATGGATCACTTGGTATTAGAGTAAGTATTGACCATGACATCCTATTTGAGCCTCCTTAACATGTAATACCCTCCCCTCATTACCAAACTATGTGGACTTTGATGTATACCTTCAAAGCAGGGTACGTAGGAAGACTCTCTGAGGTCTAAGTCCATTATACCTATATCATGACCATTTCACATTGGTTAACTCCTCGTCCCACATGACGTTAAACCATAGGCCCCATCCTGAACTATGTGGGTTTTGATCCCTTTCAAGTACATAGGAATCCTCTTCGAGGTTCAATACCAAAAAATGGTAAACTATGGTGCTCCTTCCTAGTTATATACCCTCCTGATGTGACATCTTCCCTCTGTGGGATACATCACCTGGATCTACCTCCTTTAGGTATTTCGATCCACTCATCCAGGTCATTGTTATTTATGTACACCCCGACTACATATCCCATTTTCTAGGGTATCTAATTATGCATAATCCCCACAACCAATCCATACTCCTCCAACCAAGAGTTTTCTTCTTGCTATGGGCTACTAACCATGCGTAAGCCCCAAGAATGTCTATGGGTTGTTGTCCTTTGCATACACTCTGATTCTATTCCCCATTTATGAACTATGTGGACTTTGATCTTTTCCATTTTTGAGCGAGGTATGTAGGAAGCCTCCATAAGGTCCAATCCCACCATTCATTTCCCATATTGATCTCTCCATCGAGCCTTTGTGTCATGGGAAGATCATGATTTAACCCATTGGTTTCATTTCCTTCGGGTCCCTATCCATGCATCCATTCTCACGAGTCACCTTTTTTGGTGACTCATCACCCTATTCTAGAACTAGATGGACTTTGATTCTCAACCATTGGGGTACATGGGAAACCTCCATGAGGTTCAAGACCAGTACCACCATACTATCTTCGGTTCCACTCCATTCATCCTCATCCTTCCACACTCCCTCCATATCTATTCTGATTTTACCCAGGCGTCTACATCCTGGTGAAATAATGCCTTCCGTATGGGCCTCTAACCATGCATAATCCTTAACATGATCCCATGTTTTTTTTACTTTGTGTACACCCTGATTCCATGCCCCACCCATTCGAACTATGTGGGTTTTGATCCCTGTATTCTATACAAGGTACGTAGGAAGCCTCCATGAGGTTCAATCCCAGCCAATGTTAAGCCCTGGTGTTCCCCTCTTTGGGGTCCACCATCCTGATTTTCCCTCAGTGGTATCTAGATCAACCTTCACGGTGTGACATCTTCCCTTTTTGGGAAACACCACCTTGGGTATACCCTTTTTTGGGGTGTTCTGACCCATACATCTGGTAAAATATCTTGGTGGTCCTTCCTTGGGATGTATGCATTTGATCCACTCTCATTAGTTCTATGATCAGTCCAATTCATCTCTAATAGATGTTAAAATCATTTCATACCCCATGTTAAACATGGGAAGCCGAGGAAAACCTCAGAGACATGCCTTCAGAATATAATTCCTCGTATTTGACGTGTTATGCCTCGGTCTTCTGCACCCTCGAGAAGTCCTATGATAAAAGAAAATCTAGGCGTACCGGTGTTTTAGTGTTTAGATATTCCAGTGATGCCCCAACACAACTACTCTCCCGACCAAAGTTTTCTACCCTAACTTGACCCCCTTGAGAATGTCCTGATAGAAGTAGTATAATTAAATAGTGTCCACAAAGATATAACACCGGGAAGAGTTTCATGAAAAACTTCTTCATATTTAAGGGAGACCAAGACTAGGTGACAAATTATGAGTAGGAATTAACAGAAGGAGATACCAACATCCCATCATCCCATTTTTATCAAGGAGAAAACATCTCTAAAGAAGTGATGAATACCACCTACCTTTGGAGAGTGGGAATGTGGGGAAATAATCAGCGTATCCTCACAGACTATGCACGCCCCGACGAAAGTTTCAGAAACATATATTTATCAGGAGAAAGAAAGAAAATATAGGTATGAGATATCTAATGCACTCTTTACATGTAATCTTCGAGAATGTGTGTCAACTAGACCACATATAGGTAAGATAATTGGCTACATTGATTGTTTGGAAATTATGGATTTTAAGCTACCTAAGGAATTAAGTATAGACATCATACCCGAATCACTTCCTTGTATTTTCTCAAGTATTATTATGAATTTCAACAAGAAAAATATATAGGATATTCTCCAGGATCTCTTGACTCAAATTTTCCAAGAGTATAATGACATGAAGTATAGAAAAACTTATATCTCTATGGTGAATAATAGGAAATGCAAGGTGAAAACATCTAAGACTAATTCCAAGTCTAAGATACCTTCTCATTTCCCTTCCAAGAAGAGAAAAATCATGGGATTAAATAAGGAGAATTATGTAGTTTATTTTTCTTATGGAAAGAAAGGTCACTAGAAGAATAATTATGCATTAGAAAATAAGTAAGGGGAAGTTTCAACTATATTCGTTATTAAGTGAAATCTCTCTATTTCTATAAATTGGGTATTAGATATAACTTTTGGTTCTAATATTTATACCCAAATACTAAAACCAAGTAGATTTCTAAATATTACTATAAGTGAGGTGGATTTTTGAGTTTCCAATGGAGAAATTCTGGATGTACTGGATATAAGAGACTATTATCTCATATTACCGATTGGATTAATTATTGTTTTAAAGAATTGTTATTATATTCCTAGTGTAATAAAAAACAAAGTATCCATGTCTATTTTTGACATGGATAAATTTATTTTCATGTTAAAAGAAGTTTCTATTTCTATAAAGATAACATATTTTATGGGATGACACAAATGGATAACAGTCTTTATATACTCAAGTATAAAAATCAAGTCTTATAAATTGATAATGAGTCAAGTTTACATGAATCATATCACACTCAGTAATTCCATCACTAGTTTGGTTATGTAAATGAGAATCATTTGATAAAATTATATCAATAAGGGTACTTATATTTTTTAGAATAGTACCCGTTGAATATATTTCATACTTATTTGTAAGAAAAAATGACCAAAGTTCATTTAGTGGAAAAGGTGAAAGAGCTGCAAAGATTTTATAATTAGTTTATATATATGTGTGTGTACCTTTTCATTATAATTTATAGGTGGATAATATTAATTTATTATTTTTACTAATGAATTTAGTAGATATATAAATTCATACTTAATAAGGTATAAGTATGATTCCTTTGAAAAATTTAAGGAATACAAGAATGAAGTCGATAATCATATTGATAATAAGATAAAAAATCATCACTCATACTGAGTAATGGAGTATATTAACCAAAATTTGACCAATTATCCAAGGGAGTTTTAGATACTATCTTAACTCACTCTTCTCTACACATCATAGTGGAATGGTGTTAATTAAAAGAGAAGCCACACCTTACTGGGCATAGCGAGATTGATGATGAGTCAAGGAATTATTATATTATCATTTTAGGGATATAAATTATAGAAACGATGTTCTAAATAAATATAAAAATAGAATCCCATATGAGTTTTGGTGTGGGAATAAATCTGTTTTTTCAAATCTATATGTGTGGGGATTCAAATCATTTTTAAGGCTACTTGTAGTAATAAATTTTCATCTCGAGGTACTAAGAGTATCTTTATAGGATATCCCAAATAAAAAAAGAATATTATCTATATTATCCCTTAGATAAAAAGGTAATAGTAGTAAGGAACACCATGTTAGTTGAGAGGGATAAAATCTCCAAAAAATATATTGGGAGTAATATAGAATTTGATGATGACTAGGATCAAGATACATATAAGTATATACATGAAAAAAATTCCAAAATTACTAGTGGAAGAAGTTATTCCAATGATACAAGTACTTTATTGGAGCACAAAAGAGGTTATATAACTAGATAAATATGGCTTTATTATCACTAATGATAAAAACAAATTATTAATTGATAATAACGAATCAATATCCTATAAAGAAATAGTAAATTCCTCAAAAGTTGAAAAGTGGAAATAATTCATGAATTCTAAAGTGGATACCATGTACTAGAACCAAGTTTTAATTTTTATTGATACTATAGTTGATATAAATCTTATTGGGCGATAATGGATATTCTAGAAGAAGCTAGACATGCATAGTAAAGTCAATACCTATAAGAAACAAGTTGATCATAAATGATATAAGCAATGTTAAGGTGTAAAATACGATGAAACCTTTTCAAAAGTTTTTATGCTGAAATACATTAAAATTTTACTTTTCATAGAGGTTTACCAAGATTATGATATTTGAAAAATGGATGTTAAGACAACTTTCCTTAATGAAAACACTATGGAAGATATTTATATGAAAAAGCTAGAAGGGTTTGTGGAATCAAAGGATTCCAATAAGGGGTGTAAGTTATATAGATCCATTTATAGGTTGAAGTAAGCATCAAAATCACAAAACATTCATTTTGATGAATCCATAAGAGAATTTGGTTTTATAAGGAATGAATGTGAGTCCTGTGCATACAAGAGGTTTAATAGGAGTGTGTTTTTTTCATTATAGTATATGTTGATGATATATTATTTATAGAAAATGAGATACCAATATTATAGTAAGTTAATACATGGTTAAAAAAATTATTCTCTATAATATAATTAGGTGAAATAACCTACATTATAAGGATCCAAAATCCACTATGATAGATCTAAGAGGATTCTTGGACTAAGTCAAGGTATATACATTGACAAGGTATTGAAGGGATTCAATATAGAATAGTTCAAGAGACAATTTTTTACAGTATCACATGGTATGCATATCTTCAATAAAAAGTGTCCTCATATACAAGAGGAGATAAAGAGAATTAGTGGAACCCATTATTCTTCTATGATAGGTTTTATCATTTATTTAATTTTATATACTGAGATTGATGTTGACTATGCCTTGAGCATGGTAGGAAGGTATCAACTAAACCTAGGAAATACACATTGGATGGATACAAATACTATCATGAATTAACTAAGATATACAAAGGATATATTATCGGTTTATGGAGGATATAAGGAACTAGTTGTGAAGGGATGCACAAATTCTATTTTCTAGATAGTTTAGAATGTTTTGAAATCATAGTTTGGATATGTGTTTATCCATAATGGAGGAGATATGAGTTAGAAAAGTTTTAAGTAGTCAGTAGTTGCAGATAATAAAAAAGTGTCCAAGTATATTTTAGATTGTGATACAGATAAATAATCTGTATGGATATGAAACTTTTTTAGGGATATTGATGTCATTATTAATAGTTAAGATTCTAGCACATTGTATTGTGATAATACTGCAACATTTATCCCAACCAAGGAGCTAAGGTCACATCAACAGATGAAATATATACTCTAGAAGTATAATCTATTGATGTATTTTTCTCAAAGGGGTGAGTTCATAGTAAGTAGATTCACCACAAAGGAGAAAATGGAAATCCCATTGAATAAATCATTAAATTATCAGAAGCATGAATATCATGTGAGAAATAGCAGAATAAAAGTTATTAGCAGTTGGATTCAGTGTAAGTGTGAGTCTATTGGAGTTAATTCCCTATAAACAACTAAATTTTCACTTTGAAAATAGTAATAAATATCTTATCACATGATTATTATTATTTTTCATAACATTAATATGATAAGGTCCTCAGAGTATTCATGATATCAAAAGGTTATAGTAGTTACCCACTATATTGAGAACCTGAATATGCTATAAAAATATTCTCAAACATATTTCATATGGTCTAGATAACATCTATCTGATGAAACATATATGATGTTTGAATATTAGGTGTTGGAGGCTCATAAGAGACCAATATTTCTTCTCATGAAGTTCACACTTGGTAATCTTCAATAATAGAGGTTATGAGGATATAACCTCCAATAGGAATTACATATGTTATATGTGTCATTAGATATCCCCATCCATGGATGTGTGTATCAGTCCTTAGACTCGAGATTGTTATTAATGTATGATATGAATCACATACTTAGATATATGGATGAAAATCATAAAAACATATGTTCATGATGAGGTAACAAATAATGGGTGCATCATAAGTGATTTGAAATTAATTTAATAAGTTCAGAAAATATTTCTGCTTCTATGTTTATAGAAAAAGATATATTTGGAACTTTGATTGAAATGAAACTATCTGATTAAATCCATGGACATGGTATTTCATCGACAATTTAATTTATAAGAGTCAATAAAATATAAATCAAGCATATATGTTAATAAAACAAGTATAAAATATAATTTATGAGATATTAGGAGAAATTTATTATATTATATAGTAAGAATTTAGATGAAAGTTTTTTCTGTTGAAACATTAACTTCTTTCTTTATGGGTTCCTTGATGTGTTGCTAGACGCTGATCTTTAAATTTAAGTAAGTTCACCTAATTCCAATAAAAAATAATCCTAGAGTGTATAGAACCATTTCTTACCCTATAAGATTTTGAAATATATCTAGAAATATTTTCAGAGCCATTCACTAAGATGATGTGTGATTCCAAGGCCCGATGTTCCCATAATGAATTTTATAAAAATATTAAATATATTTTATATCATGCACACATGGTTGTTTATAAATAAATGGATATATATTAAAAATAATATTATATTATAAATCTAAGGTCATGGTTGAATCTAGAGTATTGTGTTTACCTTAGGTGTGACCTAAAGTTGGTCGACGCATGAAGTCTGATAGAGGTGACTATTGGAAGATGCATTCAGTGGATTAATTAATTAATTAATTAATTAATTAAATGACATAAACCTAATTCCTTATATAAATATGCTGTTATAGTGGATAAATAGTGTTATACACATAACTCTAGGATCATTGAGAGAATAATTCCACCACCTTTCCTTGGGGAATTGAGATCAGACGTCAATGATCCCCCAGATAAAGGAAAATTAAGGTACAACAAATAAAAAAAACATTCCTCCTTAATTGGAGAGTGCATTATTCATCAATTAATGATCCAATTTTAAGTTTGAAATTGTCATATGTGGATTTAATCCCTTATTATTAAACAACTGAGCATTATCATTCTAATTTCTTTGATCTTCACCATTTAGCCTTTTCATGCGCCCACATATTAAATTTATTAATTTTATTAAATTGAAACATGTTGTGCCATAATTTATCACCATCAGATACCCCCAATCTAGTTCATTGGCCAATAATTCTTCGATAATGTTCATTTCACCTTTGTTCTTATGCCTTTCTCCCAATCATTCTCTGCGTTCTTCTCCATTGGCCTACAGGGCCACAATTTTACATTTCTAGGTGGGATCGAGCACAATCAAGCCCCCGAATACATGGAATATTCATAGCTGGTGAAAATATTAATCATTAGAGGATGTTTTGGGATGTTTTTCAGATTTTGAGTGATGATTCTTGTGGAACTAGGATCCGAGATTGAACAATGACAACGAGAGGTGCGCCAGGCGTGTGATGGGCCACCATGGACTGGGAGATACCAATTTCCAGCCACTAGATTAAAAAAAATGAATAATGAATCCTTTTACCTTTGATTATAGGTGAGAATCAAGAACTATTTGAAGAAGTAAAGGTGGATTTGGATCATGGGAAAAAATATGAGATTATTTGAAAATCCCGATTACACAATGTGTAATGGAATGGACACATGCTGTGTAGTACCCCTATAGATACAACACTAGGGTTTTAGAAAAGTTAAGGAACATAATTCATGGGATGGGATATATTCTATGTGTCCCTCCTTAGGTAGATAGGTCGTGTGAGATAATCACATGGGAATAACCCCGTGTGGGAGGAAATACCCTGTGTTGGAGTAGATAGACATTGGAAATGTTACACATACACGACCAAGAGCACGAGCAGGAACTTGGGTGGATGTGATACACCATGTAGTCCCTTTACAAATCGTGTAAGGATACATGGGTAGATATCCATGTATTGGTAGGGACATGGATTGACAGTAAGGTGGGACCATACACTATGTGGGTCCCATTACATCCAGTGTACCTTCCTTTTTTAGGAAACTTATAACTCTTATATCCCCTTCATTTGGACTTGGATTTTGGACCATGAGTATCCTATACTAAGTTTTTTTCCATATAGAACATGATGGTGGAATCCAAAGTGTATTTTGAGACATGATATGATATTTTATGAGTGTGATGCTTCTTTTGGTAGTTCTCAATAACGACAGTGATCAGACAAGATCATTAGAGTGGTACCCCCATGACAGAACATGGTGTGTGTCCTCTATCTATTGAGTGGTACCCCTTAATAGATAAGGGCATGGGTATTATATCTACTAAGTGGAACTGCCTATCAGATAGGGTGGTGTTCCTCCTTATACTGAGTGGTACCCCCTAATGGATCATGGCACATGTCCGATATCTACCGAGTTGTACCCCTATCAGATAGAGTGCAAGTCCTCTTTATTCAGAGTGGTACCAACCTGAAGGACCAAGGCATGGGTCCTATATCTAATGAGTTATATACCCTATCAGATAAGGAAAAATCCTTCTTATACTGAGTGGTACCTCCCTGATGGACTAAGGCACATGTCTTTTATCTACGGAGTGGTACCCCTATTAGATAGAGTGAAAGTCCTCCTTACACGGAGTGGTACCCCCTGATGGACAAGGGTACTATCCTCCTTATGTTGAGTTACACCCTCCTATTATAACAATGAATGGTTCCTCTATATAGAGGTTATTTCCCCTCAAATTTTAATCATAGTGGTGAGGTTTGTATTGACATAGATGTTTCTACGAGGTAGATACACAATATACTGTACATCATTGATGGACTTTGAAATAGATGGAAGACTCTTTTCCTAGGATGGGTTGTGAGATGGATATCCCCTTTCTCTTTCATTTGAGTTTCTGATATGAGCATATATATATATAAATATGTGTTATTGGATTTGTTTCTTTCTTTCTAGGAGTTGAACTACTAATTCCTATCGTGTCTCTTACTTCTCTCCCTTCAGATTTTGGGGTGTCCTATTGGGTTTATATATACCCAAACATTCATGGGATTTTCCTGCATGTGTCATGTCTTATTCTAACAACAGAAAGGTCGATGGAAATTACATAGGATCATAGGGATACCCTGGTGTATTTAACCATGTATGGTGGTCGAGGCTTGGAGATCTAGAGTTAGGCTCTCTCAACACATTACTTTTCTAGTTTTTTAGGTTGGAACATCTTTCTAGTTGAACATGTATTTTTACCCTTTTTTACTTTTTAGATTATGATTTCATACTCTTGTACTTCCTAGAGGTTTTACATGCATGGTTATTCTCTAGATGTTACATATTTTATTATTATTCCTCTTCACTTTTTCATGGATATGGTTTGGGGTGTGCATACGGGTAAATTAGGAAAAGGATTCCAATATTACTTATTCCTTTCAGTGTTTTTCTCTAGTCCCTGGCCTATAGAGGTGGACTTAGGGTAGTTGTGTCTCAAGCCTTTTTGGGCCGGTTCATGACAAATTGCTATCAAATAAATTCATTCCTTAGGATGGTGTTGAGTGTAGTCCCCTTATGAGGATTTGGTTGGTAATTAGGGAAATAATGTAAAAGTGTATCAAGTGCAGTTCTTAGTTTAAGGAACCTAGTGTTATTTCAATGACCCACGTATCCATTCATATGGACTATGACTACATACTTGTCAACTCTATAAAATTATACATTATCTGTAAGGATCAATGGTACATTCATCATATAGGATTGAGTCTTTTGAATTTCATTATTGAGTATTATCCCTATACATATATGATCATCTAACCATGGTATGTATTGATTAAATTTTCAAGATTCCTATGTGAAGACAACCATCCAGGTTACCGATTTCAAATTGTGATAATGAACTGATGAGAAATGAGGCCTCAGTTTAGGGTCTATCTAACAAGATCCTTCCTCTAGGAGGGAAAGTAGCATCACCCCAACCTATTGAGTAGTAGATAATACCATCTGAGTAGGATGAGGATGCATGTAGACTTATTCCACTCTGCAAGTTCCAGCACCAGTGGCCGTTGAAGTTCTACAGAGAGACAAATCCCTAGGCGATGGAGGATTTTCTAGAGTCATTGATCTAAGTTTTTAGGCTTATCCTGACACTGACCGATTAGGTGGTTGTTCTGGAAGCTAGTATTTTCCATAGATCATCTGGGTGTTGGTGGAGTCTATTCACATAGATACATGATGAGTCAACACTCTCATGGACTGACTTCTAGTAGACAATTCATGAGAAGTACTACCTCTCATGTTAGTTCTCAATTCGAATTCAGAAGCTTCTAGATATGTAGCAAGGATGAATGATTGTTACTAAGTATTTCATAAGGTTCACTAATCTTACATGATACTCCATCGATATGATTTAGGATTCCTACTTTTGAGAAAAAAGTTTGAGTAGGGTCTCCGCAGAGACATCAATGCCAGTGTGGTACCCCTATGAATTCCCACTTATGAAAGAGTGTTGGAGTAGGTGTTGGTGATGGATATCTTCCTATCATAGGAACACTAGATAAACAGAGATGATAGTGGAAATTATATGGTTGAGTCATCTGTGGTAGCTAATAGGTGCCAACCGATAGGATCTCGATACAAGAGACCTCCCCATGACCAGACTCAAGCATGTGGTCATGTGACACAGAGATTGAACAAAGGACTGAGGTAGCCCAAATAGGAGTGGGGCTATCCATGTTATGAATGAGGTCACATGCAATGTTATTTCATGACGCAACATGTTGAAGAGGACTGATAGATAGAAGATAGATCACCACAACAGTGGTAGTGTCCTGATCACGAATCTCCTAGGTGAGGGAAAGGTGGCCCCCAAGGAGGTGGAGTTGGCAGAGAAGCAGGTGGGGATCTAGGAGGAGGATCTATGGGTGGTGGAAGAAGTTATTATCTCTTTACACCAACACCACTAGGTATCCCATATTAGGCTTAGGGATATGGTGGTTGAGGCTGAGGGCAGGTGAAGGCTTTGAAGGCGTATGAACTGACAGATCATGAGACGATCATAGGTATAATATATGTTTATTATATTCTTACTTCAGTACTAGTAGACACTTGTGTGAGTCATTAATTCATATCTTTACTCTTTGTGTGAAATCTAGATCTACTAGTTGAGATTTTATCCAACATATTTTCCATGAGGTTCTAATGAGGAATGATTCTTCTATATCTTCAATCTGTCAGTAGGGAAAGCTATCTCTTGGTAGAGATAGTTTCTCATGAGGACTTTTTATCATTATTATGAAACCTTAGGATGTTATATTTGGTATGAATTTCTTATCTATGGTCCGAGACTAGATTGAATATCACCGTAGATGAGTTAGATGCATTCACACTTATGATATGAGATTCTCCTTAGTTGGCGAGAGAGATCTCATGGTGGGATGAGTGGGTTTTGCAAGAAGGAGGATGCATCCCATCACCCATCAGTTAGTGGGTGTATCCCTTGGCATAATAGGATCTTCAAGAATTTGAATTCATTTACTCATGGAGGATTTTATGGACCTATTTCTTGAGGAAATTTTGGGACTACCTCCATGGTGGGAGATGGATTTTTTCATTTTTTTCACCTTGGTACTGCTCTGATATATTCTATGGCATATCAGATGGCCCATACCAAGCTCCAGGAGTTGAGGGTGTAGTTGGAGGACCTTCAAGAGAAGGGTTTCATCAGACCTATTGTTTCCCCCCAGGTAGCTCTAGTGTGGTTCATGAAAAAGGCAGATGGGAGCTTGCATCTTTTTGTGGATTATCATCACCCGAGCGAGGCCACAATAACGAACAAGTACGCCTTTCCAAGGGTTGATGACCTCTTTTAATAGTTTCAAGGCATGATATGGTTCTTGAAGATTGATCTTAGTCTTGAATACCACCATTTGAGAGCTCATGAGGATGATATTATGAAGTTAGCATTCCAGTGTCGCTAAAGACACTATTCTGTTGATGAATGTTAGTGTGAAAAATTCCCCTACTATGTTTGTGGATTTGATAAACCAGATCTTCCATCCTTAATTGGATGGATTTTTTGTGGTCTTTATTGAAGACATACTCATATATCCCTGAGAAGGGAAACATGGTGGAATATTCCCCTAGCAGGAAGTACTAGAATCATTTGGTATAGGAGGCATATCAGTAGTTTGCTTCTTTAAGGCTAAACTAGGTTGAGGAGGAGGGTGGAACTTTTATTTAGTTGATAGTGATGACTCCTCTACTTTTCCAGCGTGTGAGAGATTTCTAGTTGTGAGACATCGAATGTGAGGTCTTACACAACTAGATATCCTCAAAAGATTCAAGAAATGGATTTTTATAAAAGATGGAATCACTTCACCCTTTTATAGGTTTGGACATTGGTCTTAGTCATGATGTGGGAGGAGGTGATGAGAGAGTTTCACACATCTCCATTGGATGTACATCCTGTTGTGATGAATATGTACATAGACCTTCAAAAATAGTTTTTGTAGGTTGGCATTGTAACACCCCGAGCTTTCACGATACGCCTCTCTTTCAATAATGCAATAGCTTGCATTTTACACAAGTTCGAGTTCTAACACACCGCGACTAATCAAAGTAGCCATTATGAATAGTAATACCCACTTTTTAAAATTATAGAAATTTTATATTTCAAAATGGAATTCATTTTTGTATTCCTAATATTTAAATTATCCTATGTTGAATTTTTTGTAATTTTCTGAGAACTTCCAAATTTTTATGAATAGTGAAAAATACTTAAAAACAACTTTTTTAATCAAAATAATTTATAGTGATAAATTATACTATTTAGTGGTTTTAAAGTATAATTAGAATATATTTTTACCATTTTATCCAATGGTGGTCTTTAGAATTAATTTAACATTGAAATTGGACATAAACAATTGCCAATCATTTGATATAAATTATTTCTTAAAAACACGCTATTTGTTGTGACAGCGGGAATTAATTAATTAATGCAACTTATATGTTTGGAATTTCATAAAACAGACATCATTTTTGAATTCGGAATATCAATTATAGCTTAGGGTGAAATTTTGGCATTGTTATGAAAAACGTCAATTTTTGATGAATAGTGAAACCACTAAGTGGTAGTTAAATAACTGATTTTTCGTTTAAATGAAATATTACCACTTCTGTGATTTGATTTTCAAAAATCCGACATACATGGTTGTCAATAAGAAGTAAAATGTGGTTCAATGAGATTAAAATAATTTTTTGGTGAATAGTAACTTTTAAATTCTTAATCGCGATTAGAGGTAATTAGTGTAGTTTAAGATAAAAATAATGTTTTAATAATATGAGATGAGCTTGACACATGTCCTACCCTCATTGGATGTGACATGACCGACCAATACAATACATGGGTCAACTTGGGGACCCCATGGAGCCACTTTAGTTGGAAAATGACATAAATACCTTTTATTTAATGTTAAAGTAAAAAATGACACAAACATGAAATGTTTTACTAAAACAATTTTTACATGGGGTTATACAAGTCATATTTTTGACTATAAATAGTCATTGGAAAGATAAAACGATTTCCTACATCATAGTATTTTTTTTATAATTTTTAAACATTAAATAAATTAAATTATTTATGACATTATGATGATGCAGCGATGACCTCATTATTTAACGATTTTAATAAAATGAAAAGATAATGTACAATCCAAGGCATAAACTTGTCAAAAACCTATTGGATGAGTATATTTCGAACCCTTATCACCTTATCCACGAATTATATAAGTGTGAGACCTTTATAATCCGAAAATCATTGTATAATAATGTAAAATTTCCTTACTTTCCAAGAGTGACCCTCCTCTCCACTTATAAAAGGCCCCCACCTCTACCACCTCATTCACACTTTCAAGCCATTTGGCTCGGCCAAACTCTGCCAAAATACTCTCCCAACTTCCCTCCCTTACTCCTAGAAGCCTCACTTTTGGCAGAATACTTCCCAAGGAAGCCTTTGGCTCAAATCAAAAAGAGTTACCTGATTTTGAGGTAATGTCTTCTCTAATGTTGTTTTGTTTTATTTTTCTTCTCCAACCCCCTAAAATCTTTTTATTAATTTCTTTTGTAACGACAACAATATCCTCAATATACTAGGATGTTGTTATAAGAAGGATTTGAGCTACACTTACACACACCTACATCTAATGGTTAAAGAATATACAGTTTCTGTGGATGGCGAATTTCTGCCTCACGAAACGATGATTGTTCAACACTCATATAACACCTTCAAAGGTAGACATTAAGATGTCACTATATTTATATATATAATATGTTTATGTTTTACTTATGATTCTGTATTTCTCATTTATGGCATACTTTATGATTTCCATTATGGGTAAACACGATAATTTCATTTTAGGAAGTGCGGACTACCGCCCCCTCAAAGTGATTTGAATCGTTAATGCCATATGTGGGATGTATAAAGGATGGAGTAAATGGTATTATACAATATATTATACTGGAATTATATTATAAATTTATATCATTATTATTTCATTCCATTAAATACGAAATAGAAATGAATGTATCGTTCATGCGTACGTACGGCTTACCGTCTCCATGAACGGTGCATTTCATTTCTTACCTCTAAATGTTACGTAATATTATAAATTAATGTATATACTGGATATATATGATATATATGACATCTAAATCATGAATATAATTCTGGAGATAATGGATATTCTACCACATAAACAACTTGTAATTATAAGAAGTTTATTGTTGACTCAAGTACCAAAGATCGACAAAACGACCGTTATTAACTTAAATAATTACATAATGTTCATATCATTGTAATAAGTGATATAAAAATGATAATGAAATTGAAAATGGTTCTTAATAAGGTATATATTAACTCTATTTTATTATTCAGGAGGTTAAAGAACGGTTGAGTCAAGTCAGACACGAGGTAAGGGAACTTCTTAACCCAATTTCTATTCTTTGGGTTAATCTCCTACTTTCAAATTATGTCATGATATTATTATGTCCTATCTTGTATTTTTAAATTATTTATGTGTACTTATAGTGGATACACATAATAGACCTACTTTATAAAAAATGATCTTTTTAAGGACTTCGTCTCAATCCCCTTTCATTGAGGCATATTTGGTTTTATACACAGCTTTCTTTTATACGGTGTATAAACCCCTTTGACTTTTACGTTTATTCAAAAGGAATATTTTTTATAAGAAGCGTTTTGCTAAATGAAAAAAGGGAATGTTTTTCTTTCCGTACTTATGCGGCGACAATGACTTCTCTGCCGCCGTGACCATTATTTGAGTTTCGGCTTCCTCTACAAGCCATCATTTTTTTAATGAAAAATAAATACAATGTTTTAACTTTCTTTTATTTTGGTATTGAAAATGGTTTTGAAAGCGTTTTTATTATATCAATGTGTTGTATTGATATCTTGTGATTGAAATGTGGAAATGTTATGTTTCCTTTATGCATATTTTATGTGATACGATTATGTTATGGTTTATGATATGTTTAAACCTATTCATATGAGGAATGTATTGGACTTAATAAGTGACAGGTGGAGCCCGCTATAGCTCCTCGATGCATCGGTAGGTCTCATGAGACAACTAGGCGTGGAATTGGACGAGGCCCTTTCCCAATTTGATTTATGCTTTTGGCCGAGGCCTTAATCATTTTAGACGTCTTGGTTGAGGCCTTGAAAAAGTGTTTCAGAATGTCTGGAATTATACATTCCCTCATTATGAAAGTAGTTATTGATATTTCATGTGATTATTCGACCAGTATAATATCCATGTGAAGAAGTGAATGGCATTATCTCATTTTAATTTTTCCATATTATGTTGAAGTTCATGTTTAAAAGGCTTTTGTTTTAGTTATACGTTGCCTTAAATGTTTATGTTTATTGATGAAAGATTCCGCTATATTGTTATCCTTACTGAGCATATGATCTCACCCCTTTCAATGTTTTAATATTTTCTAGGATGTGAAGAAGTATTTTATGAATGACCTGCAGGGATAGTCAGAAGAGGATATGAGTGTGGACTATGAAGACTTTGTTATTAGTTTTTCACTTTATGTTGTAATGTAACATTTATGAATGTATCTAGTGTTTCCAAGGCTACTAAACTAATTGGTCTTTCGAGACTTGATCTTTTGTGATCATGCCAATGTTACGAAGTAATGCACCGACTCTGGGTAGCTGGGGTCGGGGCGTTACAGGCATGATGTGGAGCATAGTTGAGTTCATCTCTCGGTGTCGCACTTTTTAGCAAGTGAAGGATGATAACTAGGTTCCACTAGGTTTATTAAAACCTCTTGAGATCTTAAAGTGGAAATGGGAGTACATATCCATGGAATTTTTGACAAGGCTTCCTCGAATAGTGAGAGTCCATGATGCCATTTGGGTGATAGTTGATCGACTTATAAAGTCATCACACTTCCTTTTTATTAGGGAGTAGAGTTTGTTGGAGAGTTTAGAGTAGTTTTACGTATATGAGATCTTTCACTATCATGGGGTGCCCTCAAATATTGTCTCTTATCGTGATTCATGGTTTACTTCATGATTGTGGAGAGGCCTGTATGATGAATTCAAGACCTATATGAGGATTAGAATATCCTTCCACCCCCAGATATATGGGAATACCAATAACACTATCTAGGTGTTGTGGGATATACTGAGGGATTTCATGTTAGACTTTATCCAGAGTTGGTGGTATCACTTGAAATTAGTAGAGTTTGAGTAAAATAATATCTACCACTCTACTATTGGCATGATACATTTCTATTCCCTTTATGGGAAACATAGTAGGTCAACCTTATATGGGACTAAGATCGGAAATTCATCTCTTGTTGGGCCAGAGATGGTGCAGACGATGATAGAGAAGGTCTAGGTGATCCTTGAGCAGATGAGGACAACCTAGAGCAGGAAAAAATCTTATGTAGATCAACATCATAGGCCCTTGGATTTTGAAAATAGTGACCACATTTTCTGAGAGTTTCCCCATAATGAGTATTGTGGAGATTAATTCATAGAGGTAAGCTATCCCCAAGGTTCATCGAGTCGTTCGATATCTTCCAGAGGGTTGTAAAGGTTTCTTACCACCTTGACCTACCCCCATAGTTGGAGAGAGTTTCATGAAGTCTTCCACATGTTGCAATTGAGGAGATATTTTCATGACCCCACATATGTCATTGGATGAGGATATATTGACATCGAGGATAGAGAAACTTTCATAGATCACCCAATGATGATTGAGGATCGACATGAGAGGATCCTACATGGATGGATGATCCCCATGGTTTGTGTGTTTTGGAAGCATGAGAGCATGAAAGAGAGATCCCGAGAATGGGAGAGCCAGATGCGGGCTTAGTATCATGACCTTTTTGCTTAGATTTTTCTTTTTAAGGATGAAAATCTTGAAGGATGTAATAATATAGAGACCTTATTTTTTCCCTGTAAGAATTTGAAATATATCTAGAAATATTTTTAGAGCCAAAAAATGAGATGACATGCGATTCCAAGGTCTGATGATCCCAGAATTAATTTTATAAAAATATTAAAAATATTTTATATCATATGCACATAATTTTTCATAAATAAAGTTATATCTCTTAAATAGAATATTGGATTGGAAATATGAGTCAAAAGTTGAATTAAGAGCATGGATTTTACCCTAGGTGGGACCTTAAGTTGGTCAGTGAGGGACGTTCAATATTTGTGACCATTAGAAGGTTCATTTAGTGGACTAATTAATTCATTAAATGAACTAAACCTAATTACATCTATAAATATTCTATTATGGAGGATATCCAGGTTTACACTATAAATTTTGTATTTTTGAGAGGATAATTCCACCACCTTTCCTTGGAAAATTGGGATCAAATGATAAAAAGCCTCCAAATCTAGGAAAATTAAGGTGTAGAAAAGACAACAAACCTTCCTCCTTCATTGGAGAGAACACTCTTCTTCAACAAATGATCAAATATCATGGTAAGACTTTTCATATTTGTATTTATTCCCTTATGATTAAATAATTGATCATGATCATTATGATTTCTTTGATCTGTAAAAATTTGATCCTTTACATGCTCCCATGTATCAGATTTATTTATTTTATTTGATTTTAACCTGTTGTTCCATGATTTCTCACCACCATCTACCCACAATCTATTTCATTGGTCAATAATTCTTGTCTATAAATTGTTTTACCCTTTTTATCATGCCTTTATCCCAATTGTTATTCACGTTTTTCACTATTGTCCTACGAGGCCATGGTTAAACATTTTAGAGTGGGATCGAGCATGATCGGGCCCCCATATTCATTGAAAATTCACAAGGGGTGAGAAATCAGTGATTAGAATAAAAACAATAAATATTTTAGGATTGTGGGTGATTATTCCTATGGATATGGGATTATGGACTGAGTGATGATAGTGGGAGGCGTACGAGGCATGCGACAGACCACCGTGTACCAAGAGACACCGATTTATGGCCACCAGATGGCAGAAAACGATGAACATATCCTTTTCCATTCAATTTTGGGTGAGAATTAGGAAATATTATAAGTGGTGAAGGCTAATTTGGATCACGGGGAGTAGATATGAGATTATATGAAAATACTAACTACATGACATGCAGTGGGATGAACACACGTCATGTAGTACCCCTATGGATGTGGTGATAGGGTTTTAGAAAAGTTAAGTATCACATATCATGTGGATGGGGAACATGTCTTATAACCATATCTGGGTATGCATGTCGTGTGATAGAAGAACATGAGCAGGACCCATACGGGAGGACACACCATGTGTCAGAGTACACAAGCATGGGTAAGGTTATACGAACATGACCAGGAGCACATGACGGAACCTAGGTTGTCGATACATAACACATAGTCCCTTTACACACTATGTAGGGATAAATGGGTAGAGATATGTGTAATGGTAGGTACAAAAACAAAGAACAGGGTGGGACCACACACAGTGTGGGTCCCATTACACGCAGTGTACCTTCCTTTTTGAGGAAATTTCTACCACTTGTATCCCCTTAATTTGGAATTTAATTTTAGATTTAGATTAGAGTATCCTAAGTGTTTTTCCATGTAGAATGTGATGATGAACCCCATTGTGGATTTTGAGATATGATACAATATATTCCAAGTGTGATTATTCTTTCCCCCTAACAGACCAAGGTGTGGGTCCTCTATATACTGAGTGGTACCCCATAATTAATTAGGGAATATGTTCTCAATCTATTTAGTGGTAACCCCATATCAGATAGGGGACATTTCCTCCTTATATAGAGTGGTACCCCCTTGACAAATCAGGGTGCATGTCCTCTATCTACTGAGCGGTACCCCCTATCGGATAGGGAACTTTCCTACCTTATACTGAGTGGTACCCCCTGAGTGACTAGGGCATGGGTCCTCTATCTATTGAGTGGTACCTCCTATCAGATAGGGTGAATTCCCTCCTTATACTAAGTGGTACCCCCTAACGGTCTAGGGATTAGGTTCTCTATCTACCGAGTGGTACCTCCTATCAAATAGGGTTCAAGTCCTCCTTATGTTGAGTGGTGCCCCTTGATGGACTAGGGAGTGGGTCCTCCTTACGTTGAGTGGAACCCTCCTATTGTACCAGGGAATGGGTCCTATACCTAGAGGCTATGTCCCCTTGACTGTGCGGTATAATGGTACAACGTGGCATGACATGGATGTTTCTACTGGATAGACTCATGAGATGCTAGGTATTGTTTATGGACTTTGGAACTAATGTTAGACCCTTTTTTGGGTTGGGTTGTGAGATTATGGTCCCCTTTATATCACATTTGGTTTTCTAATACAAGCATATATATATATATGTGTGTTATTTGATTCATTTATTTATTTCTATGGGTTGAGTTTTCTATTATTATCATTTATCTTAATTCCCCACCTTCAGCTTTCTGGGCACCTTACTGGGTATGTATATACTCACCCATGTATGGGATTTGGCTACACATGTCCTGTCTTATGCAGATGACAGATAGGTTGGTGGTGATTATAGATGAGCATATGGATACCTTGGTATATTTGACTGTGTACAGTGGCTGAATCTTGGAGATCTAGAGCTTGGCTCTCTCTACACTTTACTTTTGTAGTTTTTTCATGTTGGTATATCTTTCTTGTTGGGAATATATTTTTCACCTTTTTACTTTTCAGATTATGCTGTCATACTAGTTTACTTCCTAGAGGTTTTTCATGCATGGTTATTCTCTAGATATTATATATTTTATTATTATTCCTCTATAATTCTGTATGGAGATGGTTGGGTTCATGGATACAGGTACATTTGGAAAAGGCCTCCCATACTATTTATTCCTTTCTGCACTTTTCTCTAGCCCCTGGACTATGGAGGTGGTCTTGGGGTAGTTATGGCTCAAGCCCCATTGGGTCGGGTCATGACATAGAGGGTCACACACTAAATAAATCCATAATTTTAGTTAAATTCAATCTGAATTAAATATTAATAATAAATATTAATCTTAAATTGAGGAATAATAATTATTCAAGTTAATTTTATTTTATAAATTCAATCACAATATATTTTATTTTAGAATATTTTGTTAGGTTTGGTGTGAGAATTGTTTTCTAGGGTAAGGTTGGAAGCTCTGGATGTTAATTCACTGAAAGTTACACTTTGCTATCACCAAAATGAGAACAATGCACCAGAACCATGTGTTTTCAAGATCCAAGGAGCTAAATTATGTTCACCAGAAGGACTAACTTTAGCTGAACAAAAGTTCAATTGGAGCCTTATTAGTCATATCAACAGAATAATATTGGACAATGAGATCACCATGAGGTGAGTTCAGTGGAAGAAGCTAGATGGATAAGTTAATTGGATGAATCACAATTGAGTCCGATTGTGGAAATAACAAGTATTATAATCCAATTCATGTACATGGGAGTCATTTATATTCTAGAAAAAAGAGTAAATCATATGGATGAGAAATCCTTTGAATGATGAATGAAATCTCGGAGGTTGGTGATGGTTGTGCATACTTAATGATGATAAGCCACTAGTAATGATGCATGAATACTTTCCTCACAGGCTTCAAGTAAATAAAATGTTCATTGAAATTATTATTAATGATTAGAAGATAACATTAACTATTCCAAAAGGTGTTGTTGGTTAGAGTGTCAATTTATAGAGGGAATCAGTAGTAGCTGAATTTAAAAGAGGGTCTCACATGAATGTCCGATAACGATGATGACTAGATGACCATATGGTCCAACTATATAAGTGATATTGGTCCATGAATGAAAATTATGACTAAAGTGATGAAATTCATTTATTTTCCCTGTAAAAAGTATAAGTTGGCTCTAAAAGAAGAAAAAATGATCAAATTTAGTCATTGGAGGCTTGATGATGAAGGTGGAAGATTTGGAGGAGGAGTGCTAGAAGATGCAAAATCTAAGCATTGGTGATACTTATTTCATTATTTTGAGTAGTATTTTTGTAATTTGATTATCCATATTACTTAGATGTACTTTTTTTGATGGAATGAAAGTTATGTCACCATTCTCCCATGGATGTAGGACATAATGTCTGAACCATGTAATTTTTATATGTACTGTGTTTATATTTTTTCTTGAAGGTGTGTGTTTATTGAGTGCTTGTTCACTTGTGCATTTACCAAAAGGAAGATAATGAGGTGACTAGAACTAAAGGTATTTGATTATTTAACATGCTGGCCAGGGTTCCTAGACTTATTAGTTTCATACATTGAGTTTGTGGGGTGGAAATGTATTACTTGGACAATAAAAATGGTACCATCGGTATTCTAGGATATGAAATGTTCTCTTTATTGGAATAATTATTAAGGTATGTTCCATTTTTGAGGAAGCATGAATATAATGATTACAATACTGTTAGGTTCTCATGGTTAGATGGTCTTTCATGTTAGCAGAAGAATGTCACTAGAAGATTGTAGTGGTATTGGCATATTTTCTTAGAATATCAAAAGTCCAATTGAATAAAAGTTGTTATGTAACATGTTCTTTTTCATTATAGTGGAATTATGAACTTGGTGGAAAACTATTGGAAATACCAAAGGAAACTGATGATCTCTTATGTTGTCTAAATTCATTGGGAGCTCATGTTTTCAAAGTATAGTGTTTCAATGAGTTAGTATTGGTTTGATGATACTATGGTGGAAGTTATAAGACTTGGAGGATATTGAGTTTTATTCATCTAGAATGTTTGAAGTTTCATTAGATGGCCTAAATGAACCAAATGTCTTATTTATTTATTTATTAGATAATACCCTTTTTAAATATATTGAGAGGGAACCCTTACATGGGTCATTGGTCCAGAGGCATAAGTCCTAGTATATGGCCTCAAGGCCCAAAGACCCAACTACACTAGAACTACCCCTCCCAAACATCTGCTTCAATGATGGTTCCTATCTCCCCACCTCACAATGATGATTGGATAGTATTTCCCCATGTAAAGATGCATGGTTCCTGGAACTGATATCGATTGTCATATCCTCTCATTCATTCCAAATCCGGTTTTCTTTGCTTGGTGGAAACTATAATTTTAATTATTCTGTTGGGGCATTCTCTTGTGTGGTTTGAATTAATTTCATCATGGAAATAGGACCTATAAACTGAAATACCATGGAAATATGGTAAAAGGTTTCCAAAAGGACCTATGGAATGAAGGACAATGGTGGATCAAAGGCTCTATGGATCATAGGCCTAAAACCGGTGGACCGAAGGCTCAAACTAGATGAATAGTTCTTGTTGCTATACTACCGCTATAATATCTGCTATAGTAATTCTACATTAACTGAAAATATCCATCCAATAGGATTTGATTATGGGTTTCATGTAGGATTATAGGGTGTGTTAACCACTCAGATACCACCCCAACCACTCATTGGATGGAGAAGTCAGTTAGAAGTAAGGAAAACAAAGCTAAAAGGCCAAAATAGTAGACACATGAGTTATTTTGAATGATGTTATCAATTAAAATGATACATGTTCCTAAAATAATTTATTATAATATGATTAATTCTTCATTTTTAAGTTGCATGAAATCAATGAATATTGAGAAGTTAATTCCCAAAAGGTTTAAATTATAGAGGTTTTACAAACCAACAACAAAGTTGGAGTGACCAAAATTATTTCCAAGTGTTCATGTGATCCCATCTTGAGTCTATTCAGATGACTATGGGGTTTCATCACTCAATGTTTTTGAATATGGAGTATGTGTTTGTTCTAGAATCCTTGTGACCATTTACAAATTATTGGTTCCTTTCAAAAGATGAAATGAAGTAAGTGTGTTGCAACGCATTCCCAATTCATCAAAAGGTGGTCAGTTAGAAATTAGGAGGAATTTTGGAAGGGTGTGGGATTTTCACTCGGGGGGAGGGGGGGTTATGTTTATAAATAATGTTGAAATGTTTCAAGATCTAAGAGGAGACATATGGAAGAAGTTTTGGAATTATGGGGATTAGATAATTTGAAGATTGAATATGGGTCATGATTTTCATGAGAACTTGGAAGTAACAGAAGAGGAATGATGAAAATCCCAAGACATGTGAAGACTTTCTGAAATTATGTGTTAGTCAGTGAAATCTTCAGTTTTAGTGGATGATGATCAATTTCTAGTGGTTTCTCTCATGGAAGTCCATTTTTCTTCAATGTAACTTCATCGGAAAAATAAAGAAGAACCATGATGCATTATAACCTATTGAAAGGTCTAGAGTATGTTAGAGAATAATGGTTATTCTCTCTTATCTAAAAAGTATTTGGAAAGAGTTGACCACAACCATGTTAAAACCTGATAAGGAATACCCCAATACATAGTGTGTATTTATTTAAAAAGTGACGATAGAGACTTTAAATGCTTCTAAATATTGGGAAATTACCATCAAAAGATAATAAGTGTATTGGAAGGATATCTAGATTAGAGGTAGGATCTTCAAAGGGGTATAATCAAGGAAGGATTCTATGGTAGTAAAGGGAAATTCATGTCTTGGTTATACTAAGGGAATTTTTAGTGGTAGTTTATCACACTACTATAAAAATGGGAAAGGGAAGCACCAACTTTTATCAGCGCTAAAATTTTAGCGCTGATACATGGCTTCTTTATCAGTGATAAAATTTTAGTGCTAATACAGGGTAACCATTATCAGCACTAAAAAAGAGTTGATAAAACTGTAGTTCCATATTTTATAAAATTGTCTGCACAGTGTCATCTGTTTATCACACCCTAAAGCTCTCATGGTACTGTACCCCTGCGACAAATTCCCTCCCCTCCCCCTGATCTTCACGTTATCGGACCTCTAACACCCCCAATCTTCGCATTGCCAGACCTCCAATGCCCCCGATCTTTATGTGAACCTCCCCCTATGGCGGATCCCCCAAACCCTACTTCTCCTCCTCTCCCTGCAACTCCCTTCAGCGGATCCTCCTCCCCCTTGAACCTCTTGAACCCCTTCGGCGTATCCTCCTCTCCACAAACCCTACTTCTCCTCCTCTCCACTAGACCCTACTCCCCGCGAACCCTTCTTTATTTCTCAATGGTTGGCAGCTCCTCCCGTGCACCTCCCCCTCTAGCGGTCACGCCTTTCCCTCTCGACGTAGCGCAGAAGGCTCCCTACTTCTCCTCCTCTAAGGTGAATTTCTTTTCTCTTCTTCTTGATTCTCTTCTTGAAATTTCTTCTTAGGAAGGATGTGACAACAATGCTGATTCGGTTTTTGTATTTTTTTGTTATGGTTTTAATGGTTAATGGTCATACATAGGAATTTTAGATTACCCTCATATGTTAAGTCATGTTTTATTTGACTATTATTCTCATTCTTATGAAATATTTGTTAAATTTTTAGTTGAGGTTGGGGACATGAAATTTCTCCTTCTTTATTATGTGTAAATTGTGGAATTATCATGTTATTTTGTTTCCATTGGATGGATAGTAATGATTAACCTAAATACTATAATTAATTACACTAAAGGAAATTAAATTGAAGAGGGAGTTTTGCATGTGATTTATGAAGTTTCATAATATTTCTTATATATTTATGGATTTATTGGTGTTACTGCTAAGTGATTTATTCTTGATGTTGTGAAAGAAATTTATTACTACTAATAATATGTTATAATCACCTTTCATCATTTTCTAGTCACTTAAGGTAGGTAATGAATTGGTTGTATGGAAATTTTTAATTAAAGTGTTATATTTAAACTATAAATTGTACTTTAATATGATAGAGTGTTTAAGGGGTAGTTTTTAGTGTGAATTTCTTATATGTTTTCCCTTTCATACTACTATGTATGGGGTATTTATCACTATGATTATAAGGGTGATGGTTGATTGATGTGGTTGGGAGCATGTGGTGTGGTAATTAATATAGTAGTGATGGATGGATTATTGTGTGGTTATGATAGCAATGATATGGATATTTAGGCAGAAAATAAGTGGTTTTATGGATTTTAGAATGTGTTTAGTTTTATTTTATGTCATGAAAATTTAGTTGTTATTGGTTGGTTTTATAGTTTCCTTTTGGCATGGAATATGGTTGGAATAAATGAAAATAGTAATGGGTGATGGGTTGGGAATGATAAATGATGGTTTGTTAAATGATTAATGATAATGATTGGAATAATTATGTTCAATAAATGGTTAAAGAAAAAATAAATCTTATTAATGATAAATTAATGGATTATAGTGGGTAGTGATTTAATGATTGGTTTTACATTAAAATTGTTAACAGTTGAAATGCATATGGCAATAAAAATCCAAGAAATTATAATGTTAAATGAAATGAGAAGTTGGTAATGTTGATATGGATGCTTATGTGATTTGTTGGGGATTATTTGTGGCATTATAATGAAAGTGGTTATAAGATGGTGGTAGTAAAAAGGAAATGGTTGATGAGGGTGTTTACAGTGGTAGTTTGGTGTAAACCCTTAGGAAAGATTTATGTGTGACTATATATTTATTATATTTTCTTATTATTTCTTACACACCACCACTTGAGTCGAGTAACCTGATTGAAATCCATATGGGTACTTTGGTTCAGAGTGTTTTTCTCAATACCTAGGTTATAGAGGGAACACATATAGAACCACTCCCTCTTCCCTTCTCCCCCTTCACACTTAGTATGAGTTGTAATGGCTCATAGTGGGTGTATATATATGACCTATAACGATTTTAGGTTTTGGTGTATATATATTCTTGTTGACATGATTATGTGTATTTGGTGTGGATACATAGTGGGGGTTGTGCATTTTAGAAGGAGAGTATGATGTTTATGTCCTCCATGTTCATGATATCATATTGTGATGATGATGTAATGTGTGGTTGTGATGTGGATATGGTTTTTTATGTGTTTGTGACATGTGTATGTGTGGATATACGGTTATGAGATTATATAAGAGGTTTTGAAGCATAAGAAATATTCCATTAGAGTGTGAGAATGACCAGATTAGTGGGGAAGTTGATGTGGGGTAATTTATTAATATAAATTCTTTTGATATTACACTTAAGATGGAGTTTGGAATTAGACACTCATGAGGATTTAATGGGATGATAGGTCAATAATATTTGTTAAAATTTTCATATAGAATAACATGGGAGACCATCTATGACACAAGTGATTATCCCCCCTGTGATTTAAAGTAAGTAACTTGAGCTTACCAAAAATATTAGGCATGATGATATTGAATGTAGGGCAGAGACCTAGGAGTAGTAGATGTATCATTATTGATTATTCTTATGTTTGGAATGTGGTGATTTGAGGAAACTATAATGAATATAATGTAATTATATTTAATAAATTCCATATTGTAGATATTATTAGAATCTTTTCGTTACTTATAGAGCTGGCTACTGGTTTTCATCCATATGTATTTTAGGTTGGTGAGGTATAAAAGGATGGACTATTTGAGCATAGAAGGGTTGACCCGATAGAGGAGGAAGAGCTATAGAAGATGATGAAGTGTGAGTTTTACCATCTATGACACAAGTGATTATCCCTGCGAACCCCTTTGTGTTTGGAAACTGTGTTGATTTTGATGGGGGTATATCCTGGTTCTGTTGATTTCCAAATCTTTATTGGAAATGGTTAGGCTCTATTAATATCTATTTTTATAATGAAGTGGTTCTCTTATACTATATTTGGAAGTCTTGTTTTGTGTATCTGAACCATAAATACTAATATTTGAGACTCAAATAGGATGGAAATGAATAAATATTGGATGGATGCTAATCATTTCACAATTGATTATGAGAACAGAGTGAAAGAGTTCATCAAGTTTGAAAAGGATCACGCAAAGGATACTTCTCAAATCCTTTTCCCATGTTTACATTTTTGTTATTCTAGAATACTTACTCTAGAGGATTTGGAAGAACATTTGATATGTCATGGAATAGATCATAGTTATAAATGTTGGAATAAACACGGAGAAAAAGCGAATGTAGCTACTGGCTGGGATAAAACTATATTTTATGGATCATCAGATATGAATACAAATATGGATAATGAAGAATACCATATGGTATGTGATTACAGATGTCAATTGTGATGAATATAATATTGAGGAAATTACAAAGACAATTGAAGATGAACTCTGTGATTTCCCAAAATTGTTTGAGAAGTTAAAGAGTTGTGCAAAGACGCCATTGTATGCTGGTTGCACTAAATATACAGCATTGTCAGCTGTACTGAAGTTGTATAAATTGAAAGAAGGCAACAGATGGAGTGATGTTAGTTTGATGGAACTACTTTCCCTCTTGAATGATATGCTCTCAGAAGATAATGAGCTCCCAAACTGGATATATTAAGCTAAATGAATGCTACGCTCGATGGGTATGATTTATGAAAGAATACATGCTTTCCCAAAAAACTGTATATTGTTTTTCAAGGATAAAAAATCACTTACAGAATAAAAAAAGTGTGGTTCTTCTCGATATAAGAAAGATGAATCCAATTCTATGAAAGTTGTATGGTACTTTCCAATCATTCCAAGGTTTAGGCGTCTATATGTAAGTGAAGAAACTACAAGACAATTGTCATGGCATGTAGATAAAAGAAATAAAGATGGGAAATTACGTCATCCAGCTGACTCTCCTCAATGAAAGAAAATTGATCATGAGTATCCTGAATTTGGAAAAGAGCCGAGAAACCTTCGTCTTGCATTATCTATAAATGGAGTGAATCCTTTTGGTTTTCGAACCAGCACTCACAATTCATGGCCTGTTATGATGGTAAATTATAACTTGCCACCCTGGTTATGCATGAAGCAGATATTCATTATGTTATCTATTCTTATATTAGGACCAAAACAACCAGGTAACGATATTGATGTTTATATGGCTCCTTTGATCGAGGATTTGAAGTTATTGTGGGATTCAGGTGTTATGTTGTATGATGCTTATTAAGGTGAATACTTCTCGTTGAGAGCGTTGTTGTATGGGACAATAAATTATTTCCCTACTTATGGAAAATTTTCAGGCTATATCATTAAAGGAACTCAAGGGTGTCCCATGTGAAAAGAAGATACATAATCAATTAGGTTGAAACATTCATCAAAATCTGTGTTTCTAGGACATCGTAGATTTCTACCTCGTCGGCATAAGTACCGATCTTGGACGAAATCATTCAATGGAAGTTCAGAACAACGTGCAAAACTGTCTCCACTAATATGTGATCAGTTGTTTGAGAAAGTAAAAGATGTGAACACTGTTTTTGGTAAACCATTTTCAAAAAAACTTACGAAAATTGGTTGGAAAAATAGATCAGTCTTTTTGAAATACTATAATGGAATTGTTTGTACGTCATACATTTTCTTGATGTGATGCATGTGGAAAAAAATGTACGTGAAAGTGTTATCAGAACGTTTCTAAATGCCTCGATAAAAAAAAGGATGGAATTAAGGCAAGGTTGGACATTGTTGACATGGGAATATGAGAAGAGTTGGCTCCTGTGAAGGGTGAAAATCGAATGTTTCTTCCTCCAGATACTTACACCCTTTCTAGGGTGGATAGATATTAGTTTTGCAACTTCTTCAATGATGTGAAGGTTCCAGATGGGTATTCATCAAACATCAAGAACATTGTGTCAATGAATTATTTGAATTTAAAATGTTTGAAATCACATGACTGCCATGTTTTGATGCAAGATCTAATTCCAATAGCTTTACGTTGCATTTTTTCCTTGAATGTTCGTCATATGTTAACCAAACTTTCTTTCTTTTTCAAAACTATATGTCGCAAAGTTTTAGACTCGAAGAAATTTCTATCTACGGAAAAAGAAATTGTCATCATATTATGTGAATTATAAATGTTCTTCCCGTGGACATTATTTGATATGATGGTTTATTTTATGATTCAATTGGTGAGAGCGATTCGACTTTGTGGTCATGTGCACTATAGATGGATGTACCTCGTTGAACGATATATGAAGATTTTGAAAGGGTATGTCAAAAATCGAATTCGGCTAGAGGGTTGTATAGTGGAGTGACATATTGTTGAGGAAGACATTGAATTTTGTACTGAATACCTATCTGATGTGGAAAGCATTGGTCTCCCAAAATCTCATCACACTGGACGCATTTAGGGTGAGGTAATTTCTCGAAGAGATGTTGTGAAAATTGGTATTATAGATCGGGGGCAGGCCCAAATTTATGTTTTGCATAACAGTTGGGAGGTTGCTTCATATATTGAAACTCACAAAGAAATTCTTAGGTAGTTGAATCCATAAAGGGATGAAAAAATGGATATCAAATACACATAATCAACAGTTTATAGGATGGTTTCAGGACCATATTTTTAAGGAGTTGGATGAAAATACAAATTCAATTTCAGAATGACTACGATGGCTAGCCACTGGACCAAGTGTGTATGTATTATCTTACAATGGTTATGTAATTAATAGTTATACATTCTATACAGATGAACATGATGAAGATAGTACCATGCAAAATAGTGGAGTTACACTTGTGGCTGAAGTGATGCATGTTTCTAGTAATAAGGAAATAAATCCAATTTATGCAAATATGTCATACTTTGGCATTATCAAAAAAATATGGGAGTTGGATTATACGACATTCCAATTGCTAATTTTTCAATGCAAATGGGTTGATAACAGCAGTAGTGTTAAAATAGATGAAAGGGGATTTGTGAAAGTTGATTTTAGTAAAGAAGGGTAAAAAGATGAACAATTTATAATGGAATCACAATAAGTACAAGTTTTTTATGTTCTAGATACCGAAAACCAAAAGTGGTCGATTGTTCTGTTATCGTCCAAAACTACTGAAGGGTCCGATGAAAATTCAGTTGAGGATGATCCTTTCAGTGGTACGTCGCAATAATTTCGTAGCGGTTCCAATGTATATGATGTTTTGTATGTTATAGGAGACCACAATGAAGGGATTTTGATAATCGATAGAGGTGTCAAATCCCTTCAGCCTTTTAAAAAAATAAAGAGAGTTCAATAAATAGGTTATATTTTGTTTGTAATATAGATATTGTTATCTCATGTTATTATCTTATCATTACTGAATTTATGTAATATAAATTAACTGTTCAACCACTTTTGCAGATAATGACTTCTGCACATTCTGGTGCTCCTAACCTTGAGGCTGAACAAGTCTCTCAAGTTGGTGCTGCTGCTGCTATTGCTTCTCCTGCTGCAACTGCTGATAGTGCAGAGCAACAATGTAACACCCTGAAATTTTATGAAAAATATTCTTTTAATTTCATCGATGTCTTGTTTTGTAAGATACAAAAAGATTACCTTGCGCTATACGCAACACCGTATGAGCTTGCAGTATACACAACACTATTCTTGGATCTTGTTACACACAATTTTGATAGTAGTTATTCTACGAAACATTGAGTGTATATATATATATATATATATATATATATATATTCAATGTATAAATGAAATATGGTCGGATTCTGTTATACAAAACAATGGAGGAGTCTTTCACAATATGCAACCCTGACTTGGCTTGCATTACACGCAATCGTGACCTTCCTCGATAGCGTGTGTTGTACGCAATACCTGGTTTCACTAAACAATGATATATGGTTATAATATTATTATGAACTAGCCGTTATGAATAGTATCAACTAAATTTTGAATTTTATAACATTATTATTCATCTTACACATTTTCTAGAACACGGTACGAGAACAAAATCAATTTTTTGAGTAAAATAAATATTTTTCAAAAAATGTAGTTTTGCCGCCTTTTGATGGCGCACCCACTTTAAATCTTGTTTTTGACATGTCTATAAGTTAAATTTGACAAAATAAAATTCTTCTTTGGAATAAGGATATAAAAATTTACTTTGGATAAATTTGTCATATTATTCTGATAACTTTCATATTTTAATGAATAGTAAAACACGCTATATTTTAATTAAAAACAAATTTTTTCATCGCAATAATTTATATGGTTAGATTATCTTTTTAATTGGGTTTAAAGTGTAATTAGAATATGTTTTTACCATTTAATCCAATGTTGGTCATTGGAATTAATTTCACTTTGAAATTGGATATAAACAAGTATCAATCTTTTGATAGTTATTGTTTCTTAAAAAAACACGCTATTTGTTTTGATAACGGGAATTAATTTTAAAATTAATTAATGCCACTTCTATTTTTTGAATTTGGAAAAATAGACATCAATTTTGAATTCAGAATATCAAATAATGCTTAGGCTGAATTTTTTTTATTTTTCTGAAAAACAGCAATTTTTGATGAATAGTGAAACCACTTAGTGGTAGTTAAAAAACTGACTTTTTCATTTAAATGAAATTTTACCACTTCTGTGAATTGAATTTTAAAAATCCGAGAGACACAGTTAATATCAAGGACTAAAATGTGGTTCAATGAGATGAAAATAATTTTTGGTGAATAGTAACTTTTTACTTTTTTTACCACGATTAAAAGTAAATAGGGTAATTAAGGGTACAAATGATATTATTATTACCCTAACACATGTCCTAATTCTATTTTATAAGTGTAATTCGAACAAAAACAACCTTAGGAATAAAATATTACCATTTAGGCCCACTTGGATTAGATTATGACATTTATTATTAATTTATTTAAAGAAGGGTTAAAATAGTTAAAATCAAAGTTTAATAACTAAATAATTTTTAATATAGGGTTATACATAAGATAAATTCGACTATAAATATTCATTAGAAATATAAAAAGATTTCCTACATAATGGTGTTTTATTTATAATTTTTAGACATTAAATAATTAAATTTATTTATGACACAATGATGATGCAGTAATTATCTTATTAATGAAATATTGACATAATTGATGTTATAAATACCCAAATAAATGTAATTTGAGAATTTTTATGAATTCCACTAATTTTTTAGGTTAATATGACATGTTATTATTGATTTAGTTAACATTTATCGAACTAATCATTCTGTTATGAGTTTCAAAAAAATAAATTACCAAATAGTGTCAAAATTGAAAAAAAATATTTTTTAAAACAAATATTATATTATTAATTGTTATTTTATTCCTAAAAATCTAAGGTTCGGCCAAATGACTTAGATAAGGTTATATATATTAATAATAAACAAATTGGGTTTCTTTTGTCTTGTTATAGTAAGTTTATTAACCTTATAGTGTAAGAAAACAAGAAGACACGGTAAAAGTAAAATTATTTAACTTAAGGTTAAATCTAAATGATAAGGTTAAAATAGAAACCTAAACTTGTGTAAATTATATTGGATGAGATGATTTCTACCCATCCCCACATTATATTCTAAATAAATCAATTTGTAGCTATTAAAAACCGAATATGACTTTATAATAAAATAATATTTTTAGTTTTTCAAAGGTGCCCCTCTCCTCCCTTATAAAAGGGAACCTCCCCCCTCTCTTCCTCACACCACTTTGAGTCTTCAATCTCGGACAACCCCTGAAAAATTATCTTATAAACTTCCCTAGAAACATCCTAGAGGTCCTGGTATTATTCAAAGACCAATTTTAGTGCCCTAAAAGGAGGTCTCAAAGAGGCGCTTCAAAGAAGAGGTAATGTCTGTTACTGATTCTTTCAACTTTATTTCTTCTTCCACTTCTTCTTATTTAGTTGTTTCATTATGAAGTAATAACATCAGTATCACTAATATACTAATATGTTATTATAACTATGAAAAAACCCTATTTCACCATCGATCCATCCTACGGAAAATGAAATCACTGCGCGTGCGTACGTACAGAATACTGTCTCCACGCCGTGGTGTAATCAGTTTTTCCACCACCACCTTACATGAATGGGTATAATGGTGTAAATAAATAACTAAATATGGTTATTGTAAATTGATATTGATTCTGTAATATTATACATACACTTCAATACAATTGCATGATCATGGGAATGATATCATCGCTCGTGCATACGTACGGACTACCGTCTCCACGAACGCGATGAGATTCATTTCCCATGATTAACCATTCAAGAATGATTATAAAGTATATATAATGAATAATAATGAAATATATGGCATAATGAAGCTACTATATATATATATATTTATATTTCATCTACTTACTTCCATTCAAGTCAATAAAGAAAGGAAAACAACGTTCATGCGTACGTACGGCCTACCGTCTCCATGAACGGTGTGTTTCATTTAATTTATCTATCTATTATATATATATATACTGAATATATATGATATATAAATCAAGTTTTAAATTCTTGAAGTAAGTAAATCATGATATATGTAATAATAAAATCAAGAACAACAAGTCCAAACACGTACGATAAATGATATAATTTTACCCAAAATGCTACTTTAACATGGAATTGACAATGAACAGGTAATATAAATACATAAGTGAACCATATATGATGTAATAACAATTAATATGATTCTATAATAAGTCAATGACATTATTTAAATCATTATACAGGAGGTTCGGATACATACGAAGCATATCAGACATAAGGTAAGGGATAACTTTTCCAATCTCGTTCTTATCTGAGATTGTTTATTCGTAAGTATTTACAAGGGTTATTGTTCTCATCCATGTACATATTTCCGAAAAATGGTTTCATGTATGTTTAATGTCCTTTTTACCCATTTTTTACTTTTACTACATGGTACGTATGGAATCTTTCTTTTAAGAGGTACTTTTTGACTTTTCCGGTAAAAGTACGAGAAGAATGTTTTTTAAAGGTATATGGCATGAAAGGATTTTTACGGTTTTATAAAGCATTATTTTCATTAATCTTCCTCCAAATTATTTCATGAATATTTTCAAAAAAATCTATTTTATTTTAAAATTTCATGACATTTTGTGAAAAGAAAATGATTTTGAAGAAAAAAGGATATTTTCCTCAAGAATTCATTTCAAGTGTTTTATCAAAACCATTTTCATTTAAGATGACATTATTTCACACGTGTATGTTTCAAGTATCATGTCTCTATGATTTACATGGTTTCAATTTTCTTATGATGAAATGTCCATTTGTTTTATATGTATTATGAAATGATGGGATGATGTTTATGAAACCCATTTTATTCTTTGGGTTATGATGAATGTTTTAAGTTTATTTTGTGGCACAAGTAAGAATTATTTCATTATGAGATGGGTGGGACCTATATCTCCCTCCAATGCATTGGATAAAGATTATATATCTCATGATATAGACATGGCTGAAATGGTAAGTTAATCCGGTTCAGTGATACAGGACTGGATCGAGGAGTGAACTCGATTCAGAAAGGGACTTTGTCCACTAATATGGTCTTGGCAGCAATGCCTTGGCTACTATGGAAATCATAACAAGTGATGAATGGTTTCCAAAATTACATGTTTTATTCCCATGCTATTTTATCATGATTGATGTTCCTTTATGATATATGCCTTACGTACTTCCATGATTTATGTCTTTGCTCAAGATTTTGATGTTTAAATTTCATGTTCAAGTTTTTGCTTACAAATGTTTATGGATTATTATATGTTATCTATGTTTGACCTTACTGAGAATTTGATCTCACCCTTTTGTATGTTTTATTTTCCCCAGGAAATAAATAAATGTTTTAGGTAAGGAAACAAAAAGGGGAAGATCGTTATGGGAGTTGTTGAAGATTTTTCAACATGATTAGAAGTTTATATTCCGAGTTTCCAATGACACTAAACTATTACGGTCCTTGTGTGTCTGTTTTTGTTATGTATTAAGTATTACACAAAATTAATGTAATGTCCATGTACGTCAAGCTTCGAGTCTCTACATTTGGTATCATAGGAAAGGTTTAGTCAACCTTTGGAAAATAGGATGCGAAAACTTTAGTGAGATCCTTAGAGATATTTCTAAGGTATTTCTAGGGATGTCCATAAGGTTAAGTATAAGTATAGGTTATAGTCCTAGAATTATGGTAACGATATTAGATTAAACCTAAGATGTTAGATATTGAAGTTACTCCCCATTGATTATGATTTTTGTCTCTCACACTATTCTTTTTGGGTTTTAGAAAATGGATGGAAACAAGATGATTCACGATAATGGAGGATATGATGGACAATGGAATGATATTCTTCATAAGAAACCAAATGAAATGGGATTTGGAAGTCCAAACATCATTATTATACCAAATCAGCAATCTCATAATATGATCAATAAACTCAAATTTGGTAAGTTTCCTGACTCGGCTAATAAGAGAAAGATGGAGTTTCATGATGATCATAGAGGAAATAAAGTTCAATTTCCCCTATATAAATCATGTGGGAAGAGGCATCAAGGAGAATGTTTCAAAGGAACTAGAAGATGCTTTGGGTGTGGAAAAGAAGGACACAAATCCATTAAGTACAAAGGAAAAGGTTCATTTAACACCATGAATGAGGATAATGGTATTGCTACGACATCAACAATGGTTAAATGTTTTAAATGTGGAATGTACGGAAATTATGCAAACCAATGCCCTAAGGGAAAGTCTCATGAAGAGAATCAGTATGGTCGTATGGGTAGTATTTATATTGATGATGATGAAGAGACTACAAATGATATGTGAGATGAAATAATTGTTGAAGCTCGTTCAATGGTTGAAGAAGGTAGTGGAATGATTACATGTTTATCAAGTGTAATGTTGTATAAGTAATCTTATGGTACTATGGAATAAAGAGACATCTAAGGATTGTTACATTGTTGTCTTTCCTTAAGTTTTGAAAGTGTATGATGAATGGTACCAGTAACCATGAAAGGTTATTCATATATTTTTGGAAAGTAGATGATATGCGCATAATGAAGAGAAAATTAAATGTTTTATAGTATTCACGAGCTCATGAATAATATAAGGAGAAGGTTATATCATGGTTTGAGTATATAGAATTTTTGGATTTTGGTATGTGGAAAGAGTTAACTTTTGACAGCATTCATGTTTTCACTAAGGTTTAATGGGTATTAATTTTTCAAGAGAATACATGATTAAGGTATTCACATGATTGGAATGTGGCCAACAAGATATATGGGGGATAAATGATGGTATTCACATGCTTGGTTGATGACATTTCAAGTAATCATTTTCTTTATACTATGAGCTTGGACCGAAGTATTTTAGATAAAGATTGGAATGGATTATGTTGGACATAAGTTAGTATTGTTTAAGGATAGAAATTTTTTCTATATTATTGATGGGATGTTATAGTAATGTAGTTTTAGAAAAAGGAAAACCTGCAGGACGGGCGACAACCCATCGCGTCGGACAAGGCTGTGGGAATCGAACCCACAACTGAAGTGAGACATGCCTTTATCGCATACCACTGGCCTATAGGAAGTCCCTATTTTGTAGAAACTAGTTTTATTATATTAAGTAGTATGATATATGAAGTATAAGTCCATTTTAGGAACCATATATGATTAATCTCACAATAGATGGACTTATGTATTTTTGATAAATTTTCTAACCTTCTGTTTGAGATAGATGAAATGACTCATCATTCTATCACATGATCTGCTAACACTTCATGAATGACAAATTCAACTTCATTTCTTTAAGAGATGAAGTGAAAATTTTCCAAAGAACGACCAACGATGAGACTGTATCAAAATCACGAAAGTATTTCTTCTAATTCCAATTTCATCAACTTTAGGGAAATGATCTTGAAAACCAAAAATGTTGTCCTAGTGCCCTTATATCCAATGAATCAGATGGTATCCTAGATCATAACAAATATATGGCTTTGTGATTGTTGGATTTTTCATAGCCATGTTCTCTACCACTCTCCATCAGAACATGACAGTTAGATTTCTCTTCCATATCCATATTTTCACCTATGTTCTCCTATGTGGAAACCCAATGATTAGTTAATTTGGGTAACCATTACGTTTCATACTTTAGTTTTTAAAGCCAAGTTTTGGTATTCCTTTTTACGATGTGGGTTTCCATTGAAGAAACTTTCGAGCAGTAAACGATTTATAACCCCGACAAATTTTGAGGGCGAAATTCATTTTAAGGGGGGTAGAATGTAACACCCTAAGATTTTATGAAAAATATTCTTTTAATTTCATTTATGGCTTGTGTTGTAAGATACAACAATATTACCTTGCTCTATACGCAACACCGTACGATCTTGCAGTATACACAACACTATTCTTGGATCATGTTACGCACAATTTTGATAGTAGTTATTCTACGAAACATTGAGTGTATATATATATATATATATATTCAATGTATAAATGAAATATCGTCAGATTCTATTATACGAAACAACGGAGGAGTCTTGTACAACACGCAACCCTGACTTGGCTTGCATTACACGCAATCGTGACCTTCCTCGATAGCATGTGTTGCACGCAATACCAGGTTTCACTAAACAACGATATATGGTTATAATATTATTATGAACTAGCCGTTATGAATAGTATCAACTAAATTTTTAATTTTATAACATTATTATTCATCTTACACATTTTCTAGAACATGGTATGAGAACAAAATCAATTTTTTGAGTAAAATAAATATTTTTAAAAAAATGTAGTTTTGCCACCTTTTGATGGCACACCCACTTTAAATCTTGTTTTTGACATGTATATAAGTTCAATTTGAAAAAATAAAATTCTTCTTTGGAATCATGATATAAAAATTTACTTTGGATAAATTTTTCATATTATTCTGATAACTTTCATATTTTAATGAATAGTAAAACACGCTATATTTTAATTAAAAACAATTTTTTTCATCCCAATAATTTATATGGTTAGATTATATTTTTAATTGGGTTTAAAGTGTAGTTAGAATATGTTTTACCATTTAATACAATGTTGGTCATTGGAATTAATTTCACTTTGAAATTGGATATAAACAAGTATCAATCTTTTGATAGTTACTGTTTCTTAAAAAAACATGCTATTTGTTTTGATAACGAGAATTAATTTTAAAATTAATTAATGCCACTTCTATGTTTTGAATTTGGTAAAATAAACATCAATTTTGAATTCGGAATATCAAATAATGCTTAGGCTAAATTTTTGGTATTTTTCTGAAAAACTGCAATTTTCGATGAATAGTGAAACCACTTAGTGGTAGTTAAAAAACTGACTTTTTCATTTAAATGAAAATTTATCACTTCTGTGAATTGAATTTTGAAAATCCGAGAGACACAGTTAATATCAAGGACTAAAATGTGGTTCAATGAGATGAAAATAATTTTTGGTGAATAGCAACATTTTACTTTTTTTTACGGCGGTTAAAAGTAAATAGGGTAATTAAGGGTAAAAATGATATTATTATTACACTAAAACATGTCCTAATTCTATTGGATAAGTTTAATTCGACCAAAAACAACCTTAGGAATAAAATATGACCATTTAGGCCCACTTGGATTAGATTAGGACATTTATTATTAATTTATTTAAAGAAGGGTTAAAATAGTTAAAATCAAAGTTTAATAACTAAATCATTTTTAATATAGGGTTATACATAAGATAAATTCGACTATAAATATTAATTATAAATATAAAAATATTTCCTACATAATGGTGTTTTATTTATAATTTTTAGACATTAAATAATTTAATTTATTTATGACACAATGATGATACAGTAATTATCTTATTAATGAAATATTGACACAATTGATGTTATAAATACCCAAATAAATGTAATTTGAGACTTTTTATGAATTTCACTAATTTTATAGGTTAATATGACATGTTAGTATTTATTTATTTAACATTTTTCGAACTAATCATTCTGTTATGATTTTCACAAAAATCAATTACCAAATAGTGTCAAAATTGACATAAAATAGTTTTTAAAACAAATATTATATTATTAATAGTTATTTTATTCCTAAAAATATAAGGTTCGGACAAATGTCTTAGATAAGGTTATATATATTAATAATAAACAACTTGGGGTTCGTTTGGCTTGTTATAATAAGTTTATTAACCTTATAGTGTAAGAAAACAAGAAGACACGGTAAAAGTAAAATTATTTAACTTAAGGTTAAATCTAAATGATAAGGTTAAAATAGAAACCTAAACTTGTCTAAATTCTATTGGATGAGAGTATTTAGACCCATACCCACATTATCTTAAAAATAAATCAATTTGGATATATTAAAAACTGAATATGACTTTATAATAAAATAATATGTTTACTTTTTCCAAAGGTTCCCCTCTCCTCCCTTATAAAAGGGAACCTCCTCCCTCTCTTCCTCACGCCACTTTTAGCCTTCAAGCTCGGACAAACCCTGCCAAATTCTCTTATCCACTTCACTAGAAACATCCTAGAGGTCATGGTCTTATTTAAAGACCAATTTTAGTGCCCTAAAAGGAGGTCTCAAAGAGGCGCTTCGAAGAAGAGGTAATGTCTGTTACCGATTCTTTCAACTTTATTTCTTCTTCCACTTCTTCTTATTTAGTTGTTGCATTATGAAGTAATAACATCAGTATCACTCATATAATTATATGTTATTATAACTATGAAACATCCCTATTTCACCATCTATCCATCCTACGGAAAACGAAATCACCGCGCGTGCGTACGTACGGAATACCGTCTCCACGCCGTGGTGTAATCAGTTTTTCCACCACCACCTTACATGAATGGGTATAATGGTGTAAATAAATAACTAAATATGGTTATTGTAAATTTATATTGATTCTATAATATTATACATACACTTAAATACAATTCTATGATCATGAGAATGATATCATCGCTCGTGCGTATATACGGACTACCGTTTCCACGAACGCGATGAGATTCATTTTCCATGATTAACCATTAAAGAGTGATTATAAAGTATACATAACGAATAATAATGAAATATATGTAATAATTAAGCTACTGTATTTATGTATATATATATATATATATTTCATCTACTTACTTCCATTCAAGTCAATAAAGAAAGGAAAACAGCGTTCATGCGTACGTACGGCCTACCGTATCCATGAACGGTGTGTTTCATTTCATTTATCTATCTATTATATATATATACACTGAATATATATGATATATAAATTACGTTTTACATTCTGGAAGTAATTAAATCACGATATAAGTAATAATAAAATCAAAAACAACAAGTCCAAACACGTACGATAAATGATACAATTTTACCCAAAATGCTACTTTAACATCGAATTAACAAATGAACGGGTAATATAAATACCTAAGTGAACCATATATGATTTAATAATAATGAATATGATTTTTTAATAAGTCAATGACATTATTTAAATCATTATACATGAGGTTTGGATACATACGAAGTATATCAGACATAAGGTAAGGGATAACTTTTCCAATCTCGTTCTTATCCGAGATTGTTTATTCGTAAGTATTTACTGGGGTTATTGTTCTCATCCATGTACATATTTCCTAAAAATGGTTTCATGTATGTTTAATGTCCTTTTTACCCATTTTTGACTTTTACTACATGGTATGTATGGAATCTTTCTTTTACGAGGTACTTTTTGACTTTTTCGGAAAAAGTACGAGAAGAATGTTTTTTTAACGTATACGGCATGAAAGGATTTTTACGGTTTTATAAAGACTTATTTTCATGAAGATTCCTCCAAATGATTTCATGACTATTTTCAACAAAATCTCTTTTATTTTAAAATTGCATGACATTTGGTGAAAAGAAAATGATTTTGAAGAAAAAGGGATATTTTCCTCAAGAATTCATTTCAAGTGTTTTATCAAAAACATTTTCATTTAAGATGACATTATTTCACATGTGTATGTTTCAAGTATCTTGTCTCTATGATTTACATGGTTTCACTTTTCTTATGATGAAATTTCCATTTGTTTTATATGGATTATGAAATGATGGGATGATGTTTATGAAACCCATTTTATTCTTTGGGTTATGATGAACGTTTTAAGTTTATTTTGTGGAACAAGTAAGAATGATTTCATTATGAGATGGGTGGGACCTATATCTCCCTCCAATGCATTGGGTAAAGATTATATATCTCATGAGATAGACATGTCTGAAACGGTAAGTTAATCTGGTTCAGTGATACAGGACTGGATCGAGGAGTGAACTCGATTCAGAAAGGGACTTTGTCCACTAAGATGGTCTTGGAAGCAATGCCTTGGCTAATATGGAAATCATAACAAGTTCTGAATGGTTTCCACAATTACATGTTTTATTCCCATGATATTTTATCATGATTGATGTTCCTTTATGATATATGCCTTACGTTCTTCCACGATTTATGTCTTTGCTCAAGATTTTGATGTTTAAATTTCATGTTCAAGTTTTTGCTTCCAAATGTTTATGGATTGTTTTATGTTATATATGTTTGCCCTTACCGAGTATTTGAGATCACCCTTTTGTATGTTTTATTTTCCCCAAGAAATAAAGAAAGGTTTTAGTTAAGGAAACAAAAAAGGGGAAGATCGTTATGGGAGTTGTTGAATATTTTTCAACATGATTAGAAGTTTATATTCCGTGTTTCCAAAGACACTAAACTATTACAGTCCTTGTGTGTCTGTTTTTGTTATGCATTAAGTATTCCGCAAAATTAATGTAATGTCCATGTACGTCAAGCTTCAGGTCTCTACAAACAACAAGTTTTTGAACCTATTGCTGCTCCTAGTGTTGAGGTCCAACAAACATCAGCACATGCCATTTATACCATTTTAGATGAACATATATATGATGTTGATATCAATGAAATAGTAAGGGATGAAGGACCGACGTCGCAAAAAACACAGATGCGTTGTAGTTTGACAGTGTTAGCCAAAGTTCTTAAGGCGAAAAGAAAAGGTATCAAATTTGATGTCGGATGGAATGCACGAGGCCAACATGTGAATCCCAACAAGGATATGTTTATTAGTTACATTGGAGTTGTCACTCGGTAACGCGTGCTGATTGACATAGATTCATGGCACCATGTTGTGTCCGGGATGAAGGATATGATATGGGAAGAAATTACGATAAGATTATGATATTATTTCTTTAATTTACTAGAAAATAAAATAATGAAACAATGTCTTACTGTTCTCAATCTCTTACAGAGTACATTTATAATAGTAAATTCATACAAGAATTATGTACTAAGGTTTGTAGGAAGGATTTATCAAGGTTTTCAAACTATTTTAACAAAATGTCACCTAAAAGATTCCAAAGGTAAAATATACCTGAACCCACCCATTGTATACGCTCACCTGATATCCCAAGAAGCATGGGATGTATTTATTGGCCACCGTGGGGATGAGAAGTTTTAGGTACACTGTGGGTGATAATACATTGTTTGATGATACATGTATTCATCACTTTGATTGTCAATATTTCATTTATGAAACAACAACTCTGTACTAAAAATAAGGAACATGCATCAAAATCAACACACCCTTATCGTAAAGCAAGGATGAGGTACGCTTCACTAGAAAAGAAAATGGTACATATTTTAAATTTACAGTAATATTATTAGGTGCCAATAAAAACATCATAATTATCTTTATATATTTATATGTAGATTTATGAGTCTAAAACCAAAGACACTTCCATCCCATGTCATGTGCTATGAAAAGAGGCACATGTGAATAAGGAAGGGAAGCTAGTAGATGAGAACACACAAATAGTGTGGGAAATATGTGTAAGTATGAAACGATGATAAAAATATTTGTTTTAAATTTCTATTACATAAAAATAATTAGTTATTTTCCTATATCCGACAGTCACATGAATCAGCTACTCCTGTAGCAGATGCAGACCTATTATCGACGACTTTGAAGCAGCCATAATAATACGGTCGTGTTAGAGGTGCGGGGTTTAGGGTGACACCCAGAGTATATTTTGAGAAAAAAAGAAACGGATGATAGAGATGAAAAATTGAAACAAATGAACGAATGACTAGCAACTCTTGAAGAATGATTGTAATGGCAGGGAGAGTTTCTCGCAACTTTTATGGGTGGGAAGAAAGAAGAAGACACAAATCAGGAACAACCAGTGCGTGAAGATCCCGCCCCACACCCACCAGCTTTGTGGCGAGCCATTCCCTTCAAAGAGCTGTCTTAGCTGGTAATCAATATTCTAATAAATGTTCCCATGAAATGTGAATTAGACAAACACTAATAATTTTACTGTACTAATATTCTACAGGGTGATAATGACTGTGATTTATATCTGTCTCACCTTGTATCAAGGGATATAGTGTTCAACATCCCAGATGACAAGCTGCATAATAGACCACTTCTGAAAGATCATCTAAAAGTGACGATTACTATAGCTCAAGAAGCAAATGCAGAGATACCTATTCCATTCGATGACGATGATATTCATACATTCGAAAAGGCTATTGGGATATTCATTGCATAGACGTCACAACTTGTAAGAGTACATGCAGACAAAGAGGTATTTATTTCTTTTTTTTTTCAAGATAAAACTTTAACAATTAATGAAAAAAGGTTCTAAACCACTGAATGTTATTATAGACGGAGAAAGGGAAGGGGGTGATAAATGTCAGCTCAAACCCATCTAATGGATCGACCAACCGATACCAAATAGCTACTAAAAGTACAATAACACCACCTCTTCTCTATCCAAATTTACTAGCATTGAAGACTCATGTGGATATGAAGCTAAGAGGTGGTAGTATTCATATAGTGGTTTTCGAAAAGAATATGTACGGAGAGGAAATTCAAGATTTTGTTGCTGCTGCAAATGTAAATGAGATCCTTGAAAACAGTTGGCTAGGCGTCAGAGTTATAAATATATATATGAGGTATGTTTTCATGAATTGATTTTCTAAAAGGTAATCTAATGCGAAAATTATGACTAAATTCATTTTATATTGTTGATAGACGTATATATGAAAAATAGTTGAAGGAATTTTCCCATGAGCCAAAATTCGGACTCGTTAGTCCTCATACCACATCAACACATCTAACGAAATTATAGCCATCAAAAAAGGATGAAATAGTTAATGACTTTCTGAAAACATTTGAAAGCAAGATTATAGATGACCGACTCTTCCTAATACCAACCATGCAGGGGTAAAACTCTACGATTAAAGAATATCAATTATATTTTCACTTATTTTATTAATTATTCCTTTTTGTGTTTTTATTCAACATTGGATGCTAATTGCAGTGAATTTGGATACTCCAAAGATTTTTTTTTCTGGATTCAAAGTAAGGATATCCATCAAACTGACCACACATGATGGAGTTTTTAAATTTGTAAGACACTACATCCTCCGTTTTAGGTCTAAAAATCAATTAATATAATTTATATTATCTTTTACTGAGGATTATAATATGATAGGGAAGTGTATCATTATCATCTAAAAAAAGGAATCGCGACAGTGGCTAAGCATAAGGAGGCGAGCAAGTACTACGTCTGGACAAATATCAGGGTATAGATAAAAAATTTCACTATCCAAACACATATCAACACGAGTTACTTATTCTCTTAATGATCAAATTTTTTGCAGTTTCCAAAACAAACAAACGGGAATGATTGCGGTTATTATGTTTGTAAATTTATGAAAGAGATCGTTTTTCATCAACAAACTATCATCCCTAAAGAGGTATTTTAAAAAAAAACTACTATTTCATTCAATTTATTTATTAATTATTTATTTTTATTTTTTGAAGTAAAAGCCTCATACTCACAAGATGATATAGATTTGTTTAGAAATGAGTGGGCCTCATACCTGATGGAAGACTGTACACAAATAGCATGAATATATGACTTGGGGATGTGTATAATTGGCGGTCATTTTTTAGAGGGGTTAAGGGGATCAAAAGACAAAACATTGTTGTATGTAAATTTTCATAGGAAAATTTTAATTGTTATTAAATAAAAAATCCTTTATACGATGATTAATTTTACCATTTTAATATAACAAATGCACTAGAAACATGCAATAATGATGAACCACTCAAAGAGTCTCTCTTTTGTTTAAAATGGAGAGAATTTTAAGTGAAAATAACAACTGACGTACACAAATCCGACAAGACACATTCAGATTGTGTTGATAATTTAGAAGAACGATCCATGGGTGTGTTGGTGATGTTTACAAGTCAACCTTGCCTCAATCTGAGGCACGGTGTGGCCGGTATCACTCAAAGGGTCTCTCTTTTATTTAAAATGGATAAAATTTTAAGTGAAAATAACTGATGTACACAAATCCAACCAAATGCATTCGGATTGTGTTGATCCTTTAGGAGAACGATACATGGGTGCATTGGTGATGTGTAAGAGTCAACCTCACCTCAATATGAGGCACGGTGTGGCCGGTATCACTCAAAGAGTCTTTTTTTTTAAAATGGACAAAATTTTAAGTGAAAACAACAACTGACGTACGCAAATCTGACCAAACACATTCATATTATGTTGATCTTTTAGTAGAACGATACATGGGTCATTTTTGACGTGTACGAGTCAAACCTGCCTCAATACAAGGCATGATGTGGCCGGTATCACTCAAAGGGTTTCTCTTTTGTTTAAAATGGACATAATTTTAAGTGAAAAAACAACTAACGTACACAAATCCAAAAAAACGCATTCAGATTATGTTGATACTTTAGGAGAACGATCCATGGGTTATTTGTGACATGTAAGAGTCAACCTCACCTCATTTCGAGGCATGGTGTGGCCAGTATCACTCAAAGGGTCTCTCTTTTGTTTAAAATGGACAAAATTTTAAGTGAAAACAACAATTAATGTACGTAAATCCTAACAAACACATTTATATTGTGTTGATAATTTAGGAGAACTATCCATGGTTTCTTTGGTGACATGTAAGAGTCAACCCCTCCTCAATACGAGGCACGGTGTGGCCGGTATCACTCAAAGGGTCTCTTTTTTTTAAAATGGACAGAATTTTCAATGAAAACAACAAATGACGTACACAAATATGAAAAAACACATTCGGATTGTGTTGATACTTTAGTATAACGATCCATGGGTCATTTTTGATGTGTAAGAGTCAACCCAACTCAATCCGAGGCACGGTGTGGCTGGTATCACTCAAAGGGTCTCTCTTTAGTTTAAAATGGACATAATTTTAAGTGAAAACAACAACTGATGTATGAAAATACGAGAAAATACATTCATATTTTGTTGATAATTTAGTATAATGATCTATGGGTGAATTGGTGATGTGTACGAGTCAACCCCACCTCAATCTGAGGCACGGTGTGGCCAATATCACTCAAAGGGTCTATCTTTTGTTTAAAATGGACATAATTTTATGTGAAAACAATAACTGACCTATGAAAATTTGACAAAATGCATTCGTATTAAGTTTATCCTTTAGGATAATGATCCATGGGTAATTTTTTACGTGTAAGATTTAACCTCGCCTCAATTCGAGGCACGGTGTGACCAATATCACTTAAAGGGTCTCTCTTTTGTTTAAAATGGACAGAATTTTAAGAGAAAACAACAACTGACGTACTCAAATTTAACCAAACGCACTAGGATTGTGTTGATACTTTAGGATAAAGATCCATGGGTAATTTGTGACATGTACGAGTCAACCCCGCCTCAATACGAGGCACGGTGTGTCCGGTATCACTCAAAGTGTCTCTCTTTTTTTTAAAATGGACAAAATTTTATGTGAAAACAACAACTAACATACACAAATCCAACCAAATGAATTCTTATTGTGTTAATACTTTATAATAATGATACATGGGAGAGTTGGGGATGTGTTTGAGTCAACCATACCTCAATCCGAGGCATGGTGTGGCTGGTATCACTCAAAGGGTCTCTCTTTTGTTTAAAATGAACAAAATTTTAAGTGAAAACAACAACTGACGTACGAAAATCTGACCAAACGCATTCTGATTGTGCTGATCCTTTAGGATAACTATCCATGGGTTGTTTGATACATGTATGAGTAAATCCTGACTCAATGTAAGGCACAATGTGTCCGGTATCACTCAAAGTGTCTCTCTTTTGTTTAAAATGGATAGAATTTTAAGTGAAAACAACAACTGATGTACGCAAATCCAACCAAACACATTTGGATTGTGTTTATTATTTTGGAGAATGATCTATGGGTCATTTATAATGTTTAAGAATCAACCTCACCTCAAACTGAGGCATGGTGTGGCCGGAATCACTCAAAGGGTCTCTCTTTTGTTTAAAATGGACATAGTTTTAAGTGAAAACAACAACTGATGTATGAAAATCCAACCAAACGCATTTGGATTGTGTTGATCCTCTAGGATAACGATCCATGGGTGTGTTGGTTACATGTACGAGTTAACCCTGCCTAAATCTGAGGCATGGTGTGGCCGATATCACTCAAAGGGTCTCTCTTTTGTTTAAAATGGACAAAATTTTAAGTGAAAAAAACAACTAACGTACGCAAATCCAACCAAACTCATTTGGATTATGTTGATCCTTTAGGAGAATGATCCATGGATGGTCCCCAACCCCCTATATTCCCCCAACCCCTGGACGCACCCACCCCCCTGCGACACCACCCCACCACCTGGACACCTCCCCCACCCCCTAGACACCCCCACCCCCATGGAAAGCCACCCCCACCCCTTGGACACCACCCCACCCCCCTTGGACAACCCCACCAACCCCCTAGACCGACCCACCCCCCTGGACACCACCCCACCCCCTAGACACCCCCACCCCTTTGGACACCCCACCCCCTGGAAAGCCCCCCACCCCCTGGACACCCCACCCCCTGGACATGCCCATGGACAAACCCCCACCCCAGATAGCCACCCCCCCGGACACCCCCACCCCCTGGACACCCACCAAACCCCTGGACGACACCCCCAAACCTCCTAGACACCACCCCACCACCTAGACACCCCCACCCCTGGACTCCCCCCACCCATGGACGACCACCCCCACCCTCCTGGGCACCACCCCACCCCCCTTGGACTGCCCCCACCAACCCCCGAGACCTCCCCCACCCCCTGGACACCCCAACCCCTGGAAAGCCCCCTCGACACCCTGGACACCAGCCCCCCCCCCCCCCCATGGACACCCTCATGGATAGCCCCCCCACCCTGGACAGCCCCCACCCCCCCTAGACACCCCACCACCCCCTGGACGCCCCCACCTAAACACCCCCTCCTAGACACCATCCCACCACCTAGAAACCCCCACCCCCTGGACACCCCACCCTCATGGATAGTCCCCACCACCCCCTAGACACCAACCCACCCCCCTTGGACATCCCCAACCTCCTGGACTTCCCCCACCCCCCCGGACACCCCTATCCCCCCGGACACCCCCATCCCCCCCGGACACCCCCTAACCCCCCTTGGACAGCCACCCCAAACCCCTAAACATCCCCAACCCCCTGAATTCTGAATTGAATTCTTTATGTATTTATTTAACTTATTAATTATGTTGGGTATACTTGTTGTATGGGTATACTTGTTGTATGGGTATACTTGGTGCAATTACCTTATAAATTATGTGTTAATTTTTTATGGGTATACTTGTTGAGATGCTGAATTTTTTACAGGTGTTGTTTGGGTGTGCTACTGCAGAATTTTTTGTTGCAACAGATAGGGAATTTATCAATGCTTTTTTAGTTATGATAAAAAAGCCTTTATCAGCACTAAAAAAGAGCTGATAAAAGGAACCTTTATCTGCGCTAAAAAAGCGCTAATAAAGGATCAATTTATCAGTGATAAAAGAGCACTGATAAAAAACACATTTATCAGCCCTCTTTAGCACTGATAAAGGGTTCCTTTATTAGTTCCTTTTTAGGGCTGATAAAGGGGACCCCCCTTTATCAGTGCTGATATTTACAGCTCTTTTTTAGCGTTGATAAATCCCATTTTGAGCACTGATAAATCCCGTTTTTGTAGTAGTGTCATGCCTATGATATCATATATTTAGGAAGATATAGATGGGTTTTAGTTTTGATGATTTCATGGAAGTTCATTACACTGAATTTTTTTATATTGCAGAAGCTATGAGATTAGAGTTTAGAAGAAGACATCTAAAAGTGTGAGGCCATAGATCTGGTTTATGATATACTTCGATGATGGGATTTCAACAAAGTTGGATAATGATAGATCAATTTCTATTTTATATAGGAGAGTTTTGATGGAGGAATTTATATGATTTTCATGGATTCAATAGAATAATAGATCATGGTTCCATATATCTATAGAGGAATTATTTTAGTAGAAGATTGAATGATCAGAAGGAGCATGAGGAGAACCATGCATGTCCTATAGAAGGAGAGTGAATATAAGCAGACTGTTGGGATTTTACTATGAGCATGAGAATAATATTTAAGTGGGATATTATTAGACTCAACCTAAGAAAAAAATTCTCATATGGGAGATTCTTAGGTTTGATGTGAAAATTCGTTTTTGGGTTAATTTTTGGAATATCCATATTCTCATTTTCTAGAATTTATACTTTCCGGTCCCCAAAAGGAGAATAGTACATCAACATCATGTGTTTTCAAGATTTTGGAAAATAATGAAAGTTCACTAAAAGAAGCAACATCATTTGAACAAAATTTCAATTGGAACCTCAATCATCAGATCAGTAGAATCACACTAAACTATGAGATCACTAAAAGGTGAGTTCAGTGGAAATAACTAGAAGAATGAGTTCAACAGATGCAGTATAGTAAAGTTTGCATGTTGTAATGCCGAGGAGGTTTATTTGATGCAAGTAATTGGGAGTTAGTAAAGTTATAGAGTAATAAGTGAAGTAGAATAAAGGGGAAACTTCTGTATGATGAAAAAAATTCAATAGGTTAGTGATATTTTTGTGGAAGTTATGATGGGAAGACACTGGTGATGATGCATGGAGACTTTCCTCATAGGTTTGAAGTAATGTAAATATTCATTTGAAATCATCAATTTGGATCAGATTATGATGAAAACTAATCACCATGTGTTAGTAGTTAAAGTGTTTATTTCTATAAGGAATAAATAATAGCTCAATCCAATAGAGGGTCACCCATGATTTTTGAATGGAAGTATAGAATGGATGACCAAATGGGCCCACTATATAAGTGGGATTAGTCCATAGGTACAAAGTATGACTGAAATGACTGAAAGGTAATGATGAGGCCTAATATAAGGATAAAGAAGATCTGGAATAAGAAAAATTAATCACATTGAGGCACTAGAGGATAAAATGCTGAAGGAAAAATACCAAGAGGAGTGCCGAAAGATGAAACTATTGCATTGGTGAGACTTCTTTTGGTATTATAAGTAAGATTTTTAGAATTTGACTATAATTATAACTCATTTTTACTCTATTTTTTATGGAATGAAAATTATTACTCCATTCTACCATGGATATAAGAAATGATGTCTAAACTACATAATCATTGCTTTCACTGTGTTTGTGTTTATGCTTGCATGTCTATGTTTGTTGAGTGCTAGTTCATTTATGTATTGATTAGAAGGTAATTCATGAGGTGGCCAGAAATAGAGGTTCAAGATGACTCAACATGGTGGATTTATTTCCTATACTTCATAGTTTTTGATGTTGAGTTTATGGGGCATGTTCAATCAGAAGTAGATGGTACTTCCAGTGAGTGAAATTCTACAACGCTGAATTACAAGAAGAAAACTCTGATTATTGGAATCTATGCCCTTATCCCCAACATATGTGAGTTTAATATTAAATAAATATTTTTTCATATGTTTAGTGAATATAATATTTATTATCTCTTGTTTATTATTCATAAGGTAATAAATAAATAAATACTTATTATCCATTTTAGTGAATAAATTAATATTAATATTTATTTTGTTACATGAATATTAAAATAAATATTTTTCCATAGGTTTATGTAATGTAATTAATTCATTCATTGAATGAATAATATTTATTATTCAAGGTTTGATAAATATTTAGGAGGATTGAAAGGATGAGTTAACAACCCAATGAAATGATTTATTAATCCATGAGTTTAGAAAATGTCTTAAGAATATAATAATTATAATAATATTATTATTTGACATGGGGTTTAAATAGAATAAACAATTAGATAAATAGACCTTGTGAAATTATTAATTATTTAACCTTAAGTATAAATTCTTTATAGGAATGATAGTTTTTGTGCACAAAAAAACCTAAAAAATATTATCTCAAGACTTAGAGAGAAAATCCTCCCCTTCCCTCTCAAGAAAAAGATAGATTTATTATTGTGATCACTAGAAAATATCATAAGGCACCTGTTTCCTCTATACAAGCACTTGGAATATCTAGAGAGACGATCCGAGATTTGTGGAGTGCATGTGGAACCAATAGAGGAATTATAATTTGTATTCTTCATTGTAAATACATCACACTAATATCAACAACCAAATTGATCAACAATAAGAAGAATTATCACATTTTAGGTAATTTTAGTTTTAAATTAATTACAAATTAAATGTAAAAGATCATATATTAAAAAATAATAAGGTTCCCTTCATCAAAGTTTTTAGATATTATTCATTGAAACTAATGAAAAAAAAAATTATAGGGAATAACTGAAAATGCTTCTGATATGCCCCAAAGTCTTCAAAAACAAAAACACATATAATGACTTGGTCTTAAAATAGATCAAGAAAAGAATATTTTTTCTTCACTTAATGCTATCATCATGAAATTAAAGTCTATCACCATATGTGATATGGGAGTAACACAACCTATGTCAATAAAAAGTATGATGCATGGATACCATTCCCCCATTTAGCATAAAATGTTTAATTATTATCATTGTCTGCATGTTGGTGTATGACCATCATAGTTAGTGATTTTGAGTGAAACAATGTTGAAGTCCTAAGGATATTTTTTTTGATGAATAATGAAGAAAGGTATATCAAATAGAGTGATAAATTCCAAACACTGGATGTATTTATGTCTCGAAAGGTGACATATGGATAATGTTGACCATGTGTGCATCATAGGAGACAAAATAGGGTTAAAATAGAGCATAGTTAGCATAGAACCGTTAATGAAGATGGTGATAGGTGATAACATTGTTGGTACTTAGTTCAATTGAATGAAAAAGGGGCATAACAGACAATTTCAAGGGATTTTTTTTAGATTTCAAATATAGATAACATTTTTCATGCCATGATCCTTTTGTTCTGTTGAATTATATATTATTATATTCTGCTTAAATTTTTTATCTTCTTCTTATGGATTTTTCATGGATCTTCAAGATGGAATTTAGTGCTGAGATTTTATGAGATTAAAGAAAGAGTTTACCTTCTTTTAAACAAATCATGAAGCATAGTTCTATTTAAATCCTTTCATGGTGAATACAATAAATGTGGGAGATTTTGAAAAAGATCACAAAAACTATAGTAATTAAAGTTTGTCAAAAATGATCATGGGGAGTGTAATAAGGATTGTAATTCCAAATGTTACAAGATCTCCTTGGTAGGTACATGGATTGATCTCGAATGTATGTGATAGTTTTTAATCTCAAGAAAGTGAAGTAAGTGAAATTAGAGAGATAAAAAATATAGATATAATATCGAGAGTGTGGAATATATAGAGAAGAGTGTCCTAAAAAACTCTCACAATGAAGAAAAACAAGAATAATGATGATGGTGGAGATATGTTGAAGGATGCACATAATCTATAAAGATTTTTTATATATTCATTTCTCTCTCATTTTTATATATGTATTTTATGAAGGAAATGAGTTAAAATTGGTGACACGTGATTTTCAATGAGTCTTTATGTACATCTTTATTTGTAATTGGTGAGATTATAGTGGAACCATGAGGAGAGTAGTGAGATCCCCCACACATTGGATGTAGTCCAAATTGGATGAACAAAGTAAATCTTGACGTGGCTTGTATGTGCTTTCTTATTTTTACCACATCATTTCATTGTAAAGATGTATGTATATCTTAATAAACAATAAAATATTGTTAATTGAGTTATATATTTTCTAAAAACTAATGATAAAAATATAAATACACGATTCACCCCCTCTTAGGATATCACGTGGTTTGAGAATTATCATTTTAACACTAACAATTGGTATCAGAGTCCTGGTTACAACACCTCTATTATTATCTTATGTATATAGATTGTTATTCTATATTGTATGGATGGATTAGTGAATCACAAGGAGATACCATTTTTTTATCAGAATTTTTTTTAAATCTAGAAGAGTAGGATGAATTATCATTAGAGATCACTTAGAATAGAAGTATTATTTTCTTTCATTTACGGAACATCAGTTTCAAAAGAAACTTATACAAAAATGACTAAGAATAATAGATAGGAGCTTATGAGTGATGATAAAGCTATAAATTCACTTAGAGGAGTACTATCATACATCATATACACTGAAGTGATAGACTATAAATCTTCTAAAGTCCTAAATGGAGTGTTGATTAATACATATGAATGAGAATTTAAAATAAAATAGACTAAACTAAATATTATAATAATAATTTTTAAAGGTATCAAAATTCATGAAGATGAGTTTATGTATTAATTTTCTAATAGACCAATATATATTTTTGGAGCAATATGAGAGTTTAGAGAATTCATTAATGATATCATTATTATAAAAATAATATTTTGGAGAAAAATACCTCATTTAATTTGAAAGGTACTTGTGATAGGAAAAAACCCAACACTATCTCCCTTGATGAACTACAAAGTGTATTGGTTTATTACAAAATGAGGGTTCAAGAGGTTTTTTAATAAGTTAAACGGTACCCTAGATAAGTTATCTCAAATATATGGAGAAAAATATTATTCATGATGAATTATAAGGTGAATATGATGGGATAATGATATTTCTTTGAGTTAAACTCAAAAGATATAAGGTTAAGTTCAAATGGAAGCTATTTCTAGCTTGTTTCACACTATAAGAAAATATTGATTTAATTATGATTTAAACCATCATGAAACATACCAAAAATAGTTCACTAAACCGCCACATATATCAATGAGAGTAATTTATTTAGAATGATTTTTTTTCTTTATCTCATAGTGGGTTATATAATTTCTATTTTTTCCCAAAAAATGATGTTTTGAAACATTTAATGATGAGTTTCTTTGTAAAATTATTATTAAAAATAAAAATAAAAAAATTCACAACCACACCTAAACCATTTAGTGGTGGTTTCATTTTTTTCAAATTTTTTCAAATTAAACTTTCATTGAACATTTAAAAATGAGGTTTTATTTAAAAAATATAAAATATTTACCAGAACAACCACTAATATTAAACAAATAAAAATAGAAAACAATAAAAAAAAAGAATTTAATTATAAATAATTTAATTAATGTTCTCAAAGACTAATATTATTCCACAAACATATAAAATAAAAACATTTACTCTAAATTCATAAAAATTTCATCAAACATCCATAAGACATGCATTAAACATTCATTTATCATTAATAATCTATAAAAACATTTTGAATACTTAAAACATCCACCCTTACCCACCACTTCCATCAATAGTTTTTTATTCTATAAAATCTCACTATACCAATATCAGAGAAAAAAAACAAAATCAAGATAAATCAGAAAAAACAAGCATAAGAAACAATATTTAGAGTAGAATCCTTGATAATATTTAACAAATACATATCATAAATACTATAATCCATCAAGACTATCCTCTGAAGTGTGTCATGGATCATATGATTGTCCACACTCAACCTATCACTTACTTGTAGAATCCACAACCTAAAATAACATAAAAAGTTTAATAAAAGTAATATGAAACTAAATATATCTACTCAAAATAAAAAATAGATTAATATATTATCTAAAAAACCACGACATTCAATTAATGTTTCAAAAAATTTCTTAATTTAGGTATGATTATTACATATCATTAAGATACTAATAATTTATAAGTAATATAAATCATATATATCATGTCAATGTAAATAAAATTATAACAAAAGTATTATATATTTTAAAAAAACAATAGATTTCCAATTATAATGAATCATGTGAATTTAATTATCCAAATCATACTATGATGCCCTTGTAACATCATTTATTCCAATCATAACACCATATCGTATCCTCAATTAACCATGGAATTTCTAACTAATTTTTAATATATTAAATTCCTATAATAAAATCAATTCATGATATCATATCATTGGTTCCAAAAAAAATAATGAAATAAGAAATAAATCTTCACTGGTTAAAGAAATAATCAATTAATATCATCCAAACACTTATAAAAACAATGAAAAATAATTCCACATCAAACTTTAACAAATAGAAAACAATATAACCCTTATTCTACACAGATAAAGAAATAATAAGAAACATTTAATAGTGAAAAAAAGTAAAGAAAATAGCCCAACTAATGTAAATTAATCAATCGAAGTGTAGAAAATTCAAATAAAAAATAACTCAACCTCAATATAGTTTCACTATTATAGCCAAAACCAAATAAATATAGATGTATAAAGAAAAATTATTAATATAATATATTTAATAATTTCATTATTAGTCATAATTGTTATAGATTGAGTTCATAATTTTCCTATACAGGAGAAAATATCAGGCTGACAATTTCCCTAGGCACTATACATGACATCAAATGGAATTCAACAACTAAGACATTTTCTATTTTAGACTTTCATTAGTAACATGTTTTCCTATAATAGTCATATTCTTTCACCTTTTATTTCAACCTTAAAATTTCCCTTTGTGATTCCTGATCAATGAAATTGCTTGGAAACCTAGATAATAGTTTAGCAGTATAGGGTGAATTCAACTTACTAATTTTTTTTGATGAGGTAGTTTAGAACAAATCCACCTTAATTGTATTAGATTTTCCTTCCATAATACTTGTGAAATTTCATCATTCTGAGAAATTGATGATGGTTTCCTAGGGTTCTCATACCAAAGATTCTTGAATTTTAGCCTGTAAATAAATAATATTGGAAATGATTTTATTAATTATATCAAAATCATAATATTAATTTATTATTTAATTTTTAATGTATATATATATTAATTAATTAAAATTAAATTATAACTAAAAATATTTACCACAATTTCTCTGGTAATTTCATCAATAAAACATAAATTAAGTTTCTGGTGAATCTGAAATGAAATATATAGTCTTCCAACTAAGTTACCTATGTTTTCACATTTTGTAAAAAAAATGTATGCATAATGTTACAACCACAAGGTCTAAAACACACTAGGGGTGAATTGATGTGTCAAGTTTATTTTTCCCTAAATAGATCTTGTTGTTATATTAGTAAAAATGACTTAGACCCATCAATACCAATCATGAATCTACAACATCCAAATATGAAAAATAAATGTGATGAAATGTGTATTTTACATGGTTCACCCAAAAAGGGATACATATAATAACCTAAAAATAATAACTTGAACATTTCAATACCATTTAAGCATCCAAAAATATTTCAGGACAATCAGGAAAACCTACCATATAATATCCATAGCCCTTCATTATCATTTTCATTTATAGAAACCCCATCCAAGTTAGATCTCTCCTGTATTTTTAACTTCACTAGAATTTGTTGTATGATCAAGTGAAAGGATTAGAATATTTTTATAAGAGGAATGATAACTCATAGAAACTTATAATATATAAATAGTGATTATGGAGTCCAAACTTTGTCTAAAGAATATGAAAACACCTTATAGATCAAAATACCAGTCCATTTAAATCAAGGGATCATAGGGAAAATTATAAGGTAAAAATATACATATGGTGTTCCATAGTTAATAAAAATGATAGAGCATATTTGTCAAGAATTTTAAGAAGGTAAGATCATTAAGAATTTACACAGGCCTAATAAAAGATATATTCACAAGTATTGAATTTATTTTATACTAATTTGTGTGGACTAATGAGACAAAATGGTATAAAATATGAAATATATGATCTTATATTTGTGTATTTTTATAGCAAGATGAGTTACATTAGGCCCATGTTCCATAAGATATAAGTCATTGATTGTCTTAATAGTCATAGATGGATGGTTGAGAAATAATCAGGAAGGATGATCAAAGTATTAATATTGGATAATGAAAATAAGTTTACAAGTCACTCAATAGAGAAATATCTAGAAAATCAGGGAATTATACACTATTTGGTTATTATAAGGGTGTTATCATAGTATGGTAGTTTCGGGGGGGGGGGGGGGGGGTGAACTGAAGTTTTTACAAACTTAAAAATTCTTTCAACCTAGATAGTGAGTATTTAGAAAGTTATGAATTCTAAATTATCAGAGTACTAATTCACCAAAAATAAAAAACCTAGAAGTTAACTCTTAATAGAGGTAAATAAACCAAAAAAAAACAAGAAAAAACACTAAAAGAAACATTACATTGGAGTTCTAGATGACAATCTATAAACTCTAAAAAATATTATTAAAGTTTATAAAATTTTCAATCAATGGAACTATTCTATTTTAATATAAAATAGTGGGGAGATCAATAACTAGATCCAATGGAGTTGAGTTCAAAAACTTTGGAACTTCCTTAATCAAAATATCAGACGAAAAAATTCAAATCCCTAGACTTCCTCAACAAACATCAGTAGCAATAAGCTCTATCCCTGATCTCCTCTTTGATCAGATGATCAACAACAATTCCTATTCATAGAATTATTTGAATAAGAAGTTTTTAAGTAGTAGTTTCTATCCCCATAACTCTTTAATCACAAAGGATCATAAGAATACTATTAAAATGGTAAACATAGAATGTTTACAATGAAAATACTCATAAATAGAAGCTCTAAGATCAAACTTAAAACTAAAAAATTGTAATAAATCAAGTCACTGAGGTAGTGAAACATTCTCTAAGGTTATCACTTTATTATGAGACAATATATATTTCTCAAATCCCAATTATTCTATTTATTGTTATGAAGTGTAACAAATCTATCCTGGTAAATTTTGAGCTCTTCGAGCATAACTGTCACTTTTAACAAACCTGAAAGTTCTATTATGATCTTTTTCTCAAAGAAATTTTGGTGGATTCACAATGTTCTTGAAGGAATATGGATCGAAATCAGCTCATTTAGAATATATGAATCAGAATATGAATTCTACAAAAAAATAATACTAACAAAAACTTCAAGTATGTACAAGTAAACAAAATGTGTGTCATGATTTATCACAATAATTAATTAAAGAGAAGTCATTTTAGAAAATGAATCAATAGTTTCTCTATTTTTGATAATAAAAAAACACGACAAACAAATTATCAAGGATAAAATAAATTGTAAAACCCCCTATTTTTTTCAAGAAATTACACCCTTTGTTATCTCTTCCCTTTCTAAAAAAACATTAATAAAAAAATATTATCCCAATACTTAACCTTTCTTCCGCTTTTCTATAGCTCCTCCTTTCAAAAAAGTTGTCTCCCTTTCTTTTATAAAATTCACTCCCTTCGATATTATCAAAAAGTGAACAATTAAAAATGGAGAGTTAAGGAAATAACAATATGAAATGAAATTCAATAGCGATAAACCTCATAATAATAAAAAGGATTCATATAAGATTAAACTTGATCCTTGGGAACTGCGTAAATATAAACTCAAAGAACATGCATGAAATCCTTATATGAATAAAAAAACATCTGTATAAGAATGTATTACATAAAACACAATTTATGTTAGAATGAATTCAAATATATCAAAACCATATAAGAATAAATTCAAATCACATTGATAGGATATTTAGGAGTATCTTTACAAGAAAAACATTTTATGTAAAAAAGTACATTACATAAATTTGCTTCTGATATGCACATCTAGTAATATGCTTCCATAAGATGTATTTTTAGAAAATATACAAGATGCATCCTTTAAATTCATTTTAAAGTTATTATGGAATATAAATAATACTTGTATAAAGATTTAGTATAGGTCTATATAAATAGACGCCATTTTCCTTTCTCCAAAAGTTTTTCAATGTCTGGAGATTGAATAATAAAAAAATGGAATATGATTATTTAACACTGATCATTCCCATATTTTGTTTAATGTATTCAAGATTTTCAAAATGTAAGGATTTAGTAATATATCAATAAACCGATTTTTTAGTTTTGATAAACTCATGAATTAAATATCTTTTTTTTATGTGTGATCTCAAAGGAAATAATGTCTTATATCTAGGTGATTAGCTCATGAGTGATGTGATAGATTATTAGATAAATAAATAACACTGATAATATGAAAAAGAATCAATATTTGGGTAAATATCATTCCAAAGTCAATGAATAATAAATTTTTGTAGCTACATATTTAGCTTTAATAGTAGAAAGTGATACCAAATGTTTCTTCTTGATAGACTAATAGACTGAAGATCCACTAAGAAAAATAATATGATCCGAATCTACTCTTTCTATCTATCGCATAAACCTTAAAATATATAACTGAATAAATCTTTAAAATAATCTTAGATCTAAAAGGATAAGCAAATCCAGGTTTTTAAGTTCCATTAAGGTAATAGAAGTTCCATCTGAAATCCATAAGATGTGAATCTTTCAATTTGGATTAGAATTTATCTTATAGGTAAATAGAGTACATAATATTCAGTGTAATTTATATTAATTAAATTAATCTTCTGATCATACATTTATAAATTTTTTTATATATTGGTTTCCTAGATTCATCAAAGTCCGGTTTATAGGAGATACCTACTAGAGTACTTATACAAGAAGCATTATCAAAACCAAATTATTTAAGTAAACATATGATATAAATATATTGATTTAAGATATTTCCTTATGGTTTCTAAGTTATTTGGAAACCAATAATGTTATGATGTTCACATGACATAATCATCTTAAATTCACTCTGCATAAGTTCTAAAAAACTCTCTACAAGTGTTTTTTGAGTGGATCAAAAAATATTTCCACCGATATAGATTTGTATGATTACAGTGGTATTAAATACTTTACTGATATATGTATTAGGACCTTTCATTCCCTTAAAAAATTTATTTCAAAATAAAAATCTAGATAATCTATCATATCAGGATCTTGAGGCTAGTTTAAGTTCATAAAGAGCCTTTTTATGTATATAAACATGTTTTGGAAAATTAGTTTCTTCAAAGCTAGAAGGTTATTGTATCTAAAATTCCTCCTAAACATAACTATTAAAGAAGGTTCTATTTACATTCATTTGAAATAAATTAAAATTCAGATAATATGTGAAGGATAATAGGATATGAATATATTCATTTCTAGTAATAGGAGAAAAATTCTCTTCCTAGTATATTCCCTCTTCTTAATTATAACCCTTAGTAATAATTCTATCCTTATTCCAAACAATGGTTCCATTTTCCTCATAGTTATTTTAAAAGGCCCACTTAAATCCTATTACTATAAAATCAATAAGGTATTCAACCAAATTTTAAACCTTGTTCTATTTTAATTGATTAAGCTGTCATTGAATAAAAATTATCCAACTATCATCATCCAAGGATAAATTATCAATTTTAGGTTCAAATTGAGATAAAAATGCAATATGACCACATTCATTTCATAACGAAATTTTGGTTTTAAGTGGTTGATATAAATCACCAGTGATATTATGAGCGAGATGATTCATTAAGATCATTTGGTTTCTAGATAAAAATAAATGTTTTTCCTCATCCATTAGATGGTTATATTATGTTAGGTTTTCTTATAGATTGATATTTACCAGTGTATGTAGTTCAACTTCCAAAAATAAATCAAAGGAGGTTTCAAAAACAAAATCTATATTATTTTCATAATAGGTAAGTTTTAACTTCACATAAGTATTAGTTTCATCCAACTTACCACGTACCATTTCATCAATGGTATATGATTTTTTTTGAAATCAGGATAATATTACTTATTATGATGTAACCATGAAAAATACCTTTATCATATTTCAAATAAAATTTATAAAGATTATCTTTAGTATTCAAAATGAACACTTTTCATATGAAAACCCTAAAGTAACTAACCATTAGATTCTAATCATTCTATAAAGGTGTTTTATTTTAAAGTGGGAAAAGTAAAAATCAATTTGTAGTGTAACAAGAAGTAGTAATGGATTCTTCCCAAAAATGTTTAGTAATAAAATATTTACATAACATGGGATAAAAAATTTATTATAGTGTTGTATTCCTCCTTTATTCTACCCCTTTTGTTATGGAGTTCTTGGTGTTGAAAAATTATGTGTAATCACTTTCTAACATCAAAAAGTTTCAAAAGAAGAATTAAAAAACTCTCCACCATGATCACTTTAGATAGTGATAATAAGAATTTTTTTCATATTTTTTACAAGAGTAGAAAAAAATTTAAAGACCAAGAGTGCTTCTGACTTAAAATTAAGAAAATAAACCCATTTAAATCTTACATAATAATTAGCTAATACATACACATAATGTTTGTCTCTAATAATTTTAGTTTGTGTAGGTATGAAAATGTTGGAGCTCGTTTTTTCCTAATCCATTCATTGATTTTTTTGGGTGATTGGGTGTGTCTGAAAAAGGATGGAGTTTCAAAAGTGCTGTTTAAGATGAAATTCCAGCTAGATTATGTGGATTATGGTGTGATCTGTTAGGTTGTGATGTAGTGTAATCTTAGACATGGACCTTACAACATGGACATATACCTATGAAATTGAGTTTGAGATAAATGGTTTTAGTTGTTCTATCATTTTTAAGGTCCCTACACTATGGATCCCATACTAAACCATGGAGTAATATATGACTGGTTTGGTGGATCTATTTATTTAAAGGTTGTTATAGCATGGGATTAGGGATGCACCATAGAGGTTCAGTGTTGGGATTCTTATCTCTGCCTCCACAAGGGTTTATGCGATGTGGTTTTTTAAGACTGTGCTAATGAGTCCAATAGTGATAACCCTTTGTTCTATTTATTTGGGGGCTTCTATGGTGTGGTGTATTAGCTGAACCATGGTGTTTCTCCTGGTTTGTAAGATCGAGGTTTGATAGAATTTTGTATAGGGGGAGATACATAGGGATTTGCATCATGTATTTTGAAGGGTAGATTTTACAGAGACCATTATGGTGCATCTACCCTTTTTATACCATGGTTTTTTTGAATAACCTACCCATTGAGGAATGATCAGGGTGTTATGCCATGGTTCTGTTAAAAATATAGCCTATATAAATTTAGGACCCCCAAAAAATTCTCTTATTTCCTACCTTATCCTTCAAACCCTAGTTTACCTAAGGTACCCTTTCAGAGATATTGAGCCCCCTTTTCTAGGATTTAATCCCCAAATTTTATAATATGATTCATGGTAAACACATCAAAATGAGCCCCAACAGACAAAAATATTCAATTGGTTCAGCAGAAAAATGAAAATCAACAACACAGAGTAAGCCAAACTGTCTCGACCCCGTCAGTCACCATCTTGAAACCCTTTCTTCGAACACACCAGCTCCTTTATTGCAACATCAGCAATAAGTAACATCAAAAAAGAAACAAGAACCAACAAGACTGGAAACTCAATCAGTAAATCCCAGACTAGAAGAAAACCCCGAAAAACAGTCCAAGGCTACAGCCAATGACCATGATAGCAGGTAAAGAACGGACCCATGATAACAACAGAAAACGAACCACCTAGCAGAACATGCAATATCGCAGAACAGGCAACCACATACCAGATCCAAAATAACATCCCAGAAGAGGAAACATCATAGAACAGGAAATAACGCAGAAGAGACAACAAACCAGATCCAAATCACCATCGCAGAAGAGGGAAAATACCAGATCCAAAGAAGATTGAAGAAGAGGCGTCTGACCATCACCGATACCAAGACCTACCCGGTCGGTGACCCTCGCGTCGCCGCCGCCGTATAAAACCAACCAAACCTTGGAGACGAACCAAACCCGCCGCTAAAAAGCCGAATTCTGAAATACCTGAAATCAGAAAGCCGAGAGCCACCCACCCTTCTCCGATGAAAGGAAAGCCGATCTGAGAACCATCCAGCCATCACAGAGATACCGTCGCAGAGACCCGATCTGGTAGGAAGCACGAAGCCGCCGTGTAGAAGAAGACCAGTCGTGGGATGTAGAAGAAACCCTAACTGCGCCTGGGAGCTCTCGGCCGAAGCCGAGAGCCCCTCAACTTCCAATATGATTCATGGTGATTTGAGTTTAGTTATCTTTTTCCCCATTGGTCTCATTCTCCCTAATTCTCTCTTTCTATGCTATAAAAATTTGTTTCTATTTATTTTCATGGGATTCCTATTGATGATTGATGGAATATCCATGGTTGGATGCCAATAGGGACCATTATTTCTTCATAGTAGAGGTGATTTAAAGATCTATTCTTGTTATTGTATTTTTCTCAGAGAACATTGGAATATTTGTATTAAGGTAAAGGATCCATGGACTTTACTTATTTTATGTATAATTGTGGGATTAACTTGATTTATCTTCTTTGGGTAATGGTGTAAATTAACCTAATGAAGATAATAATCCAAAAATTAAGGAATAATGAAATATGGAATGAGATACAATGATCTCATCTGGTTTATGTTATGTTGGATGCCTCTTGATATTTGATAAATAGTGTGAAATTGATTTTCATGATTATTTTTTTACTTGGAATGAATGATATTATTGAAATTGAATAAATGATTTAAATATGGTAAAATTAAATAAACAATGAAAGAAGAGTGTGAATTTTAATTACCATTCTTCATTGAAAACTATTGAATATGAAAGGGTTGCTTGATAATTCTTATTGGTTGTTGTTTCTTTTGTTAGTTATTAAATATTAGGGTTCTTATTGAAGAAAATATCTCATAATTAATCATTTAATCCTATATGGTAAAGTAATTTTTTTTTTCTATAATTAAATGTTTGGGTGAATTTGGGATCCTATCATTCTTTGGTATAATCTTGTACACCTGAGTGTTACGGCCTTGGTTACCTCTTGATTTTTCTATGCTAAAAATTTGATTATTGCTATGTGTGTGATTTAGATTATTTAAACCCATGTTGCGAATCATTTTAAACCTGGTAAACTTGGGATATTAAGTGAGGTATATATAACACAAGTTGAGAATTGGGATTTCTTGTTTTGTATTCATTGAGATGAGTTTGATTTTGGGATATATGACATGGGTTGAGAGATGAAATTTTATGTTTTATGGATTTTTGTGTTGGGCTATTGATTGGTTGCTTAGTATGAGTTGAGAGTTGGGATTTACCATGTCTCTTGATTTTTTTATTATTTATAGATGGTTTGTTTTATATTAAGTTATTATGGTTTCTAACTGACTACTGTAGTTGTCTTATGCACCGTGAGTGTATCTTCCTTGTTGAATTTTCAAGATGATTCCAAGAATACCCGAATTATGGAATAATAAATAAATAATAAATGAACCCATGGGTTTGGGTATTGATGATATTGATAATGAAATATTAAATAAGAACCATGATATGGTTAGAATGAATTATCCAAGATCATGGGATGTAACTCTTGAATTAAAATATGAATTATTGAAGTGTTTCCTTATGATGAAATGGAATGATAAAACTAATATTTATAATGAGGTTAATGAGTTATTGGTAATTTTCAAAATACTTAATAAAAATGGTTAATGATGTTGAATCTTGAAACTTGAGTGCTTATATGAAATCTATTTTCTTAGACATTAGTGATAATAACCAGGTGTCATGTGGGATGATAGGTGAAGTTAAGTCTAAGGCTTGGTAGTTTCCCCAAGTTCAATTATGTGATATATTATTAATTATATTTTTCAATTTAATATGTTCTAAAACATGAGTTGGGAAGGCAACTAACACCCAAATGTTTTGAGTTCTGGGTGTTTTCACTAACACTTAGGTTGATGAAAGAACATATGTCCAAATAATACATTTTTATTACTTTATATTTAGATGTTACATGATGTGTAGGTGCATCTGGGATGTGATGGATTTAAGTATAGGGTATGTGTCTAAATGGGAGTTGATGGATCTTAGTTTTACCATACATGTATATGCAGATTGTAGCTACTTGAGGTTATAGAATATTCATGTATTTTGGAAGTAGTAACTACTGTTAAAATAGGTGTACTTCCATGGGCTGTGATCGATTAAGGCATAATTCATGTTACACAAGATTCAATGGATTTTAGAATAGATTCTTGGTTATGATATGTGATTAGGTTTTATGTGCATGAGGTGCAAGATGAGATGATGATATGATTATGATATGGTTTCTTGGGGGGCAAGATTACTTATGGAGAGGATTATAACATATGAAGTTTGTATTTGTGGAATGAGAGTGAAAAACTAGTAGGTAAGTGGATTCAAGGTACCTTTCTTATGTATAGGATTTTGATATATAATGACTTACTTCTATGTGTTACATAGAGAGAGAGCCTTGGTGAGGATGAGATACAACTTTACCTATTTACACAAAGAGTTGGTTTCCTTTTCTTATTCACAAAGATTTAGTATGCTTTATTCACATTTTCATGATAGGTTGAAGTTCCTTAGGATCGTTGAACCACTGATGGGGGGGGGGGGATGAATCAGTGGTTGTGTTTTTAAAAATTTCATGCTTTATTAAATTTAAACCCTGAAAATTTTTGGTGTTATTTTCCTTATAAACATTTATAACAATCTCACAAGAAATAAATGATAATAAATTAAACAAGGAACACAATATTTACAAGGTTGAACCTTAGTATGAGAACCTATATCCTTTCCATGGAGACTCCCACAACTCCATGGAAATTCACTATTAGAAATAAGTGAATAAAACTTTTAGATAACTCTATTTATATTCTTTATATCTCTTTATAGGTATTATTATACTAACTCTTATTAGTTTATATAATTTTTCTTACAAAACTAAGACAACAAAAAGTAGGAAATTTGTAAATTTTTCTCCTATTTTTTTTTTAAAAATTCCATATAATTTTCTCTATCCAGTAAAGTCTGTCTGGTGTGTTATTTCTTTATCTGATGAAAGTCTATCTGGTGTGCATCACTTAAACTGTGATGATTTCATAATCTTCATTATATTTGTTGGAAACATGAAAAATTTGAATGCAATTTTTTTTGAACCACTCAAAATTTTTATATCTCAAAATTTTTGTCAAATTTCATCAAATCAAAACCTCTCTCATAGAGAATGTCCAAGCACCACACTACGAGATATAGTAATGTTTTTTAAGGAATTTCACCCCTCGTCGAGAAGCAATTTTATTGTTATGAAAAGATAAAACCCCATTTATGTTTTCTATATCACTTTTTCATTCACTTTTTTGTTATCTAACCCACTGTATGATAACCAAAACATCATATTATTTTTAGAAAGTATTATAATTATTCTCCCCCTTTTAGGAGAAATACTACTCTCTCTATTAGTAAAAAGTTATAAAATCTCTCATACTTTGAAAACATAATACAAATCATAATTGTGTGTGTGTGTGTGTGTGTGTATGGGGGTTGGGGGTACTTCCTTAAGAATGTTAGGAAGTTTTTGGTTGAAGATTAACATGATGTTATATCCTAAATTCCAAAAATATCTCTTTTGGCATAGCTTCACTGAAAACATCAACAGTTTGATAATTTTCTGAAATGTACTCCAGTATAACATATCCACTAGTAACTTTTTTTTATGAAATAATACTTTCTATCAATGTGTTTTGATCTTTAATGTTGTATAGAATATTTGGAATGATCAATGGAACTTTGATTATCATAAATAATATTCAATGGTTTTCAAATTTTTACTCTCAAACATTATAATTGAACTTTCATCCAAATCATTTGTGTACAATCATGGGTGATGGAAACATATTCTTCTTTTTCTTTACTTAAGGTAACTAAAATATGATTTTTACTCTTCCAACTCGCACAACATTCTCCCAAGAAAAAAGTTCCACCTAATATTTATTTTTTATCGTTACAATCTCCATCCCAATCTGTATTTGTGTACCCATAAAATTTTATATCACTACTTATTTTATACAAAATACCATAAGAGGAAGTTTCTTTGATATATCTAAGAATTATTTTTACGACCAACATATGTGATTATTTGGATCACTTTGAAATGTTGTACACAAATTAATGAAATAAATGATGATAGACCTAGAATCTATAAGATATATAAAACTTCCTATCAACTTTCAAAAATATTTTTAATCCAAAATTTTCCTAACTTTATTTTACTTATCTTCATGGAAAAAGAAATGGGAGTAGAAAATTATTTGGAATCTATCATGATTTTTTTTGAAATAACTCCCTATTATACTTTTGTTGTGATATAAAGACACATCTTTCCCTATATTACACTTATAAGCATAGAAAAAAAGTTAATACTCAGACCACTAACATTTAAAAAGTTTCCTTTATTTCGCTATCAAACTCTTTATAATTATTTTATATTCCCCCTAAAAAAATTATTTCATCAATATAAATAATTATAATCAGGGTACTTGATATCATATCCTTCATATATAAGTTTTTATCAACTTTCTATTTAGAAAAATTCAACTTTTTCAAGCAATTATCAAGTTTTGAGTACCAAGGATGTGGATCTAGTTTCAACATAAATAAGGCCCTATTTAATTTAGACACCTTGATTTCATATTTTTCAAGTAATAACCAATAATGTTTCTCAATATAAAATCCTTTTATTTATACATTTAAGATAGAAAAATTTACTTCCATATGATAAAATTTATAAAACAATGTGCAACTACAACAAAAAATATTCTTATAGTTTCCAATATTACGATAGGGGAAAAAATATTTTAAAATAAAAACCTTACACTTATTAATAACCTTTGCAAATTGGTCACATTTTATTTCTTGAAAACTTTCCATGTTCATTTATTTTATTCTTATACACCCAATTTTCCCAATAATATTATTTTTTCTAGGAATGAAACAATTTCCTAGGTTCCATTACTTTGAATATAATACAATTAATCATTCATAAAATCAAACCATTATTTGTGTTCGACTACCTTTGAGACTAATTCACATTCAACCTATGATATAAGTGATGTATGATTTTCTAATCTCAACTTTCTTATGGTTTAAATAGGAGATTTTCGATTTCCAATAATGTTCTTATATTCAAATTATTTTATAAGGTATTAAATTTCAGTGATTTTATTCCTATATTACTTTCATCATCACATTATTATTATGAATCTTTATGTACTTGTTTTGGATCACATTCATCTTTTATTTTTTCATTCTTATTAGAAATATTCAAATTATCTTCCACAACATTTTTAATATATTTTTTTAGGGAAGTTGGATTTTCAATAAGTTTAAAATCATTAGAATCCACCAACTTTTTTAAATTTTTATTACAACATTTATAAATTATTACATTTGATGAATATCACATAAAAAGTTATTCCTCATATTTTTCAAAAATTTTTTAAGGTCTATATTTTTTATATTTAGTAAGCAGGGACTTCTAAAAACTATGAAATGTTTCACTGAAGTTTTTGTGTTATAAAATATATCATGGGAATTAATATTATATTTAGGCCTTAAAAACATATTTTTACATGTATAGTAGTACTAACAACTTCTCACTAAAAAAATATAAATTTTATACTCAACCAACATACTTCTTCCAATTTATACTAAACTTCTATTTTCTTGATTTTACAATCTATTTTATTGAGGGGTGTCTGGGGAAATGTATTGATGTTTGAATCAATTATTGTTTAGATAGTATTTGAAAGTATTACATGTGCCTCCTTTCCATTTTTAGTTCTGATCTTCATTATATAAACACTCATTTCTCTTTCATCCCCCCCTTTTGAAAAATATGAATATTTTTATAGCCCATGATTTGTGATTCATAAACATTATGTTGGTCATATGGGTGAAGTTATCAACAAAATTGATAAATTAAAAATACCATTTTTTTGATTAATATCTCATTGACCCATAAATATTACAGTGTATAAGCTCAATAGGTCTAGTAGATTAAATTTCAACTTTCTTATACCATTCACCAATCCTATTTTCTTTATGGAAAGTTATATATATAAAATATTATTTCCTATTTAGCTATGGTAATATTCTTAAAAAATATTATTTATAGAGTGTGCTCATAATTTTCTATCAAATATATAAAAATACTTGATGCGATGACTTGTATTCTTCCACAACACTTAAGTAACAAGTGTTACAATGTTCTCTATTTTGAAAGAGATTTCAGTTGGGTTTTCTCCCATGGTAGAAACATTACCATATTTCACACTTATGATTATAAATTAATTATTACTACATACTAATTCCTTTCCATCATAATAAATATTTATAACACCCATGAGGTTGTGTTTGATAACATAAATATATAAAACTTTCTTAAATTTTAGTTTTTGAGATTTAATATCAACTATTCATATTCCTCTGATTTTTAGCAAACTATAATTTCCAAAAGTAACCACTCTTATATCATGATTTTCAACATATTTTAAATATATTTAAATCACCTATCACATGTTAGGAAAATCAACTATCAATAATCCATGGTTTGTTTCTTTTTTTGGATTTCAAAGATATATTAACAACAAAATCTCTTTCTTTAACTTTCTTCTTTCTAGCCTCATTTTCTTTTCTAGCATAAGAAGTTTATCTAGGAAGAGTTGTTATAAATTATTCTAAAAATTAAATATTTATTAATATATTAGATAAAATTCCTCAAGATATCCAAACTTATTTTTCAAAGGAAACTTTCCAGAATATTGTGGTTTTTCGTTTCTTTATTCTTATGGATTGTGAAAGTTATTCTCTTTTCTTCTATTGATTCTCCCCCTAATTAATATCTAATTTATAATAGAGAAATTTGGTGCCAAAAATTATAATATTTGTTCTCAAATATACTAAAAGTCCAATAATATCCATTGAATCTTGATTTTTTATATAAATAATATCTTTCCTTATAGTGAGTTTACCAAGGATTTTAACATCTTTATGTTTTTATTTCCTCTTGGAATGGGGAAAATTTCTTATAGAAATTTTCCTCCATTTTTTTGATGTGATAGATTTATCATATCATTTATTAGTCTAATATTTACTAACATTTTCCTAACACCTTCATTTTTTGTAAAATTAGATGAACTTTTACTTTTAGTGGGTGAAGATTTTACCTAATTATTAGAATGAGATTTCTGATAAGCTTAAGATGATACATCTTTTATCTCCAAACCATTTTTGAATTTTTTATTCATATTTATTAAGGTAATTTAAACCTTAATAAGTTTTTATTAATATTTAAAAAACTCATCCTCCTTAGAAACAATCTTTTTATTGAGATCTTCTACCATATTTCCTTAATAAAAAACATCAATTTGACATCCATGATCACTTGGATATACTAATTTTCATATTTAAGGACATAGTTTATTCCTTCATTATTCTTTGTAATTTATTTATTCATCTTTTTAATATTTTTCTTGAGTTTTTTGTTCTAATCAAGACATGCCAAAAGTTATGATCTAAATGATATTCCCTATAAGTTTATTAACCTCCTTATTTATTTTCATATTTTAAAGAATATTCCTTTTTATAAAAATTTTAAAATAAGGTTTTTAATTTTTCTAAACTTTCATATTCTAAAGAATTATTTTCATTAGTGTCATATTCAACTTTCTTACTTGACATACTTATTTTGTTTCCAATGATTTTTTTATTACCTCCAATGTACTTATTATCTTTCCTAGAAATTTTATTCCACTTTTTCCAATTTTTTACTCAGAATTATATTTATATTATCTGACTTTATTATTGGGGGAATTTATTAAGAAGTAATCAATTACACTACACTGAAAGCGTTTTAGTGGGATTTTTACACCATACTTTCCTCTACCTCTGATAATTTTTGGAGATAAGAGACATGAAATTTTCATTAATTTAATTATATTCCTTATATTTAGAATCAATAAGGTTAACAATCTAAATATCTTGGTTTTTTAGCTTTATCATAGCTTCAACTTCAAAATCCATTTTATCCTTGATATTTTTTTGAATGATAGAGATTTCCCCATATCATAATCAATAAGATAGTTATATAATTTATCAAGTAATAAGTCTTACTTATCTACTAAAGTTGATATTTTAGAGTCAAACCTATTAGGTAAGTTTGTCATGAGTTTTTGGAAATAGTATAATCTTCTAAGATATCTACAAATCATTTGATGTTTCAAAAAAATTTATTAACTATAGTAAACCAGTCATCAATAATTTCTTTATCTATCATTCTAATATCTTTGAACTTGCTTTTCCTAGTTTTTTTTACTTTTTCTCCTTTACTTTGGAGTTTCCCTTGAACATAATTTTTAGTTTTTCCTGAGTTTTTTTGGTTGTTTTTTGACCTAACAACTCTATAAAAACATTTTTAAAAAAATACATAAGAATAAAATTTATAGATTTCCCGTCAACCTCAATATTTATTTTTTCATCAAAGGCCATAGGATAATTTTTCTCAATGGGTGGAAACCCAAAAGTTGATATATAAATAACCTCTAGGCCAAGTGAAATAAGTTATGGTATAATTTTGTTTTTACAACCATGATATTTTTTACCATAGAAGGTAGGAATACTACTTTTGTTGACTAAATTGATATTTTTATTGACAAGGATTTAATAAGGGTGATTTACCTCTAATAACAATTGAAGTTATTTAGAGGATCATCATACCACTAATAAGGTGGGTTGGGGATATTAATAAGTAGTCATATTTTTAAAAATTTCAAACTTTATAAAATTTAACCCAAACAACTTATTAGAGTTATTTTCCTTATCTACTTTTATAACAATATCAAAATAATGTAATAATAAGAAAGTAATCAAGACATGAAATATTTATAAGGTTAGAACTCTGTTTGAGAACCTACATCCTTTTCATAAAGACTCCCATCAATCAATGTAAATTCAATATTAGAAAGAAGTGAATACAAATTTGAGAAAAATATCATTAGACTCCTTCAATATCTTAATAGATATGATTATACTGACTCCCATAAGTTTAAAATGTTTTTTATTATAAAACTGATCCAAAAAAGGTGAAACTTTTTAAATTCATCCCCTAAAAGTTCATCTTGAAGTTCATCTTGAAATTCTATTCGATTTTCTCTATCTGGTAAAGTCTTTTTGGTGTGCTCTTCCTTATTCTAGTTAAATGTCATCTAGTTTGACTCACTTAAACCATACTTTTTTCATAACCTTAATTTTTTCCAATTTAAAAAAAATTCCCCTAAAATTATATTAAAAAATTCTATCTGATATACTCTATCTAGTTTCTTTGAATAAAAAACTCTTTTTAGTGCTCTATTCAAAATGCTTTGTTCTGTACTTTTCTTCAACCTGAAAGGAAACCCATTCGGTCACACAATCTTCAAAGTGTAAGATTTTAATATTCATGGACTGTGTTAATTAGATTTATTCTTTTCACCCATTTATATAGGTTCTCTTAATGTAGAAAAGGTAGGAAACTAATTTGACTTTCCCACTCACTGAAATTCCAAAATTAATTACTCCTAATTAATTGAAAATATTTGGATGCTTCTGAACTCTTCTAGAATATTTAGGAATATTATTTAAGACTTATGATTTATCTAGTGTCCAAACTTTATTCAAACTTACTTAACTTTAGATATTAAGGAACCCACAAAAACTCCCTTTAATTTGGATAAAAAAAAATCACTAGAAAAATGAACATCATCATCAATCTTCAAAATGGATTTAAAATGATTTAATTAAATCACCTAAAACTACATATGATATAAGTTTGTAGATGAATTATTTGAAAAATCATTCATCTAGTGAAAGGCTTGTTCAGTGACTTTTTTTGATCACAAAACCCCACTTCTCCACTTTTCTTCATCCAAATAATTCGGTCCAATCATCCTTTCTCATATCATAAAAATATTCTCAGAAATTTCCATTTGATGACATTGAAAATGTTCATCTAATACATATCCATCCGATAGATTTTTGTATGATGGATTTTTCTTTGATGGATATTTTTAATGTTTTTTTCATTAGACTTAATTCAGAAATACATTTCATATTTTTATACCTTTAAACTTTACTCATCCTATAACAAAAACTCTATATGAATTTGAAACTTCATACACACTTCCTATAAACTGAACACATATTCTTCTATCCATTTATCTTGTCCCACTAAAGATGGTTAACTATATTGTTATAACTTCTAAAGACTTCATTCACATGAAACTTTCTATTTTTGGATTCCTGATTGGATTTCCTCCATCAGTTTGTATTGACACAAACTTTGATTTCTTCCCCTATGCTTTCTAAATTCTCAAATTTTGGATATTCCCCCATTTTCATTTGATTTAATATATTTGAATATTTTATTCTTTTGTTCATATTTTTCTAAAACTTAGCAAGTGTATTTCCTTGTAATTGTCTATCTGTAATGTTTAACCAATGCTTATTTTCCATTTGTTTTAACTCCATCTACTTACAAAACTTTTCTCCCCTTTTTGCCTCCATATATTTTGTATAAACCATAGTAGTGATAATTGAAGAAAATATCCATCCAGGGATCTTTGTATGAAAATTTTTGTTTGGTGAAATTTGTTCGAAAACAAAGTAGATCTCCCCCTATGTAAAAATTCTTAGATCATGATATTTTTATAATGTTGTAACTCTAAGAGCAACTTGGAATCATCAAAATTTTATAAGAAAGTTTCTTAAAAAAATTCTAACTTTCTAACTTCATCTAGAAACTTTGTAACAATACTATATTAAGAGACATTAAATTCTTTATTTTTCACCCATTTATCAAAAATATTATTCGCAAAAGTAAATTATCAAAAAATTCAAAACATTATTAGGAAAACACATAAAGTATCTTTAGAGATTTCATTGAGGATCCTAATAAGTATACTTGTATTCTCACATTATCTATATAGAATATTTTTTAGGTTTGTAGGAAATTTTTATTCATAGATATATGTATTAATAGCTTTTGGATTTGTTTAGGAGATGTTGGAGTTCTTGGTCATCACCTAGGTTTTGTTTTTTGGAATTTTCTTTTGTTACTTCTTATATGAATTTACATTCATATATTGGGATGTTTTATCCATTATTTATGTGATGAACTTGGTTGGTGAATCTTATATATTTTCTTCAAAATATATATATTGAGGGTAATTAATCATATTTTTATTCATTCTATACCATTGGTGCTACTTTCAAATATAATACCTAGTAAAGGCGGACCTCGGGGATCATTTCCATCTTCACTGCTGACCTAAGAGGGGTACTAGTTGAGGGTTGGGTGTGGGGAATTACTGAATGTTATAAGAGCTGATGGTTGGGAGATATGATGGATCTTGGGTATAGTCATTGATGAGGATTTCTTGGGTTGGTTGGATAATAATATTGGCCGGACTTAACATGTGATGTAATAAAGGGAGACTAGCTATGACATTGGATTTTAGCTTCCATATGATATGACATAAGGACCTTAAGTTTACTAAATGTAATAAGAAAAATTATGATACTTTCGAGGTAGAGACCTAGGTAAGGATCATGCATCATGATTTTCTATGCCTATATTTGAATTGGGTAGATAATGGTAATTAGACCAAATCTTAATTAATTAATCATAAATATTTTATATTCTAGGTTTATTGAGTCCATAATAGTTTATTCTTTTGTAGACATGGATCCAAGTCAATGTCCCCATCAATCTCATGATGATGATGTTCAGTAGGTTGGAACAAATATTCACTACGAAGTTGAGATTAATGATGAATATTCTTAGAGGAAGACACTTTTAGAGTTTCAACATTAGAGTCTATAGAAGTATGAGGGATATATTTCAGATTGGGAGACTGAGGATTAGTTGAGAGAGTTTGAGATTTATTTTACCTTGATCTATTAAAATAGGGAGTAATTAGTTCCATTGGCAGTCAATGTGCTATGTAGTGCATCTTGAAAATTGTGGATTCTATTTCTGAGTGATCATGAAGTGTCGATTGTTTCAAGGGAGAAGTTTTGTGAACAATTATAGGCTAAGTTTATTTCATAAACCATGAAGGAAACTTATCTATATGAGATCCATCCATATTCTTTAGACCTTTTATTGGATGAGGTGTCTAGGTAGATGTATTTTGAGGAGGCTTTTCATTTAGAGATCTAGAGCAAGGTCACCCCATTCAAGTTTTTGACATATCTTGAGGTACCAATGAAGTTATAGGTGAAAAACCCTAAATATTTAGGTTAAAATAATACCATGCTTGATATATTTCTTAACACACAACATTGAGCTTTAAGAAAATCGTGATATATAATAAAAATAATATTTTTTAAATGTGACTGTTACCATCTAACTGTTAAATCGGAAGGTATAAATATTAATAACCACATTATAAAAAATATGTATAAAATTTTAAAATAATGTAAATTTATTGATCAATTAATAATTAATAATTATTCAATTTTTAGTAAAGTCATTTTATGATTCAAAAATATATTTTCTCTAAAAATGGGTTTTAATACATTTTTTACATGGAGATTACAATTAATTTATACCATTTTTTGAAATTTTATTTTATGAAATTAGTACAATTTTTTTAAATAATCATTTCAATTTTATCTTAGGGTGAATATTTTATTTTTTTCTAAAAAATATTTAGTTTTCCATGAATATTGAAAAATCTATATATTTTTGTAACTTTTCATTAAATCAAGAAATTTAAAAGTTACATTATGTTTTGAATACAATTTTAAATTAAAATAATTATAATTTAATTGTAAATAATCTATTTAATTACATAGGAATCATAATTACACTTTATTTTGGTGTAACTTCATTTTTGGGGTTAAAAACACATTTTAAAAAAAAAATTGTTTTTATGAGAACAATTTGTTTTTCCTTAATTAATAAAATAAGTCACTATTTTTAATTATTTTAATTAAATTTATATATTATGGTCTTAAATAAATATTTTAATATTATCTAATTCTTTTTATATAGAAAGGAATGCAAGTAAATTCAGTTTTATGCTTAAAATTCATTTATATAAAAATAGGTTTTCTTTATAATTTGCACAATTATTTTATAGTGAATTACTACCAATTATAGAAATTAAACATTTTAAAATGGTTAAATTATATTTAATAATCATAATTAATATAATTTAATAGTGTTAACTTACTATTTTGTTATAATGTATATTAAAAATGGTAAAACATTATTACCATAGTTAAGGTTAAAATGAGTTTACTAGGTGGGGTTAAACTAAGAGAAAAGGGTTAGAATGACACATAAAATTGTATAATTATTATTTTTTATAATATTTAGACCTTAAATTATCCTAACATCAATTATTGTCTATTTGGAGAAACTTTCACATGAAAGCGACCATATATTATCAAAATCTTTTAAGTAATTCCATGTCTGTCCCTCCCTTCACTTATAAAAGGGTACCCATTCTACTCCATTATTAAAATTATTTTAACCTAATATATTGTCTGATACCTAACCCAAAAACTTCATAGATTCCTTTAATTCATCATATATCCCCTATTCTCCTCCTAATACCAATCTTTTAAGGCTTAAGGTGTAAGATAAAGGAGTTCTCTCAAAGAAGAGGTATAAACCTAACCGAACTCTTTCAATTTTATTTCATTTTCCACCATCTATAAAACTATTTTTTTATCATAAAATTATTATTAAATTATAATAAATATAATTAGATGTTATTATTATGATTTAACACCCATTTCCACCTCGTTTCTATCAAATATTAAATGAAAGTATTGCTCATGCGTTTGTGTCAACTAGCACCTCCTCGTAGCTATATGATTCATTTTTCGTCCCCATATTTCATGTTTAGTTATTATAATGGATTTAATGTTTATATATTATATTCATGACATAATTATTATTATTTAATTATAATATTTTATCTACCCCCTTACCTTCCCATCCATTGGAAAATGATAACATCGCTTGCACATACTTGTGTATTACCACCTCCACAAAGAGATGTGGTTCATTTTTCATTTATGATTTACATGGATAGTAATAAGAATATATTTAATGATTATATATGATATTTATCATAATATAATTATTCTATAAATTTTTATTACTATTTACCTTTCTTTCATTCCATCCACCGAAAAGTGGAAACATCACTCGTGCGTAAGTACGGACTACCGACTCCACAAAGTGATGTAATTAATTTTTCATCACAGATTTATATGAATTTATATAAAAGTGTATATTATTATTAAATATTATACTTATAAAATTATTTATATATGTTATATGATGGAACCATGGTCAAAGTTCAAGTACCATAATTTTTTAATCGAATCATACATGAAAAATGAAACAATTATTAACTGAAAAATAGTATTTTAATACCATTTTTAATAAATAGGTGTTAAAATGTTATAAGTAGGTAATATATGATATTATAAGTGTCTATATGGTTATTTTATAGAATTATAATAAATCTAAAATTATTATATAGTAGGCTAGATTAATTATGAATTAAGTCAGATGTTTAGGTAATGGTTCATCTCAATTATGTTTCACTGAACATGTTTGAAGTTATGCAGCTATTTATGTTTATTAAGTGAATATAATGATAATTTTAAATTTTATATAATTTTAAAATTATTAATTCTTGGGATTTAATGTTAAAATTCAAACTATTTCATCCAAGGGGTTTTGGTTCAAAAGTTATAGAGGTGGTAAGGGATTATCATCTCAAATTGTCTTCTTTGGGACATATGTTATGTTATACACCTATATTATTTTATAGGGTGTATATAATATCCAACTGATATGTTATATAATGAATCTATTTGTATTATTGTTATTTAAATTTACATTTTAATTTATTTATTTCCTGGGAGTTATGATTCAAAAGTGACCAAAATAGTAAGGGTTTTGCATTTCAACATCATTTTTATCGAGATTATTTTTGATTAAATTTTACAATGATAAAATTATATGATATAGCTCCAAAAATTATTATGAATTTTATTTTAATATGGTTATTTTTGGAAATTACATGTTTTCATTTAATTTTCCTCTCTCCATATACTCAAAATTAGGAAAGAATTATTTTAATGAAAAACTATATTTGTTTTTTCTATCCAGTCAGGAATATTTTTCTTCCATGTCCTTATTTTATTTAAAATATTTTCAATAATGTTTTAAAAATTCTAAAATGATTTATTAAATACATTTTCTTCATGTTTTAATTGATATAAAAATGTTTAAAAGGAATATTCTTGTCCTTTTCTAAACAAGTCACTTTTTACCAAAGGTATAAAGGAAATCCTTTTTTTAACATATAATGCATGAATGATTTTCCCACAATTAAGACTATTTTTTTTATTTGAATCTTCCTTTGAAAGTTTTCATGGTTATTTTAAATAAGTTATCTCAAAATGAAAATGGTATTTTATTTATGAAATGTTCTAGTGATATTTTATTGATATTTTCATCTATAATAACATATTTTGATGTTTCTTATGATTTTAAGGTGATGTGATCCAATATTAGCATATTTATTTTTTATATGGTTAATTTATGGATATGATGATAAAATTTGATGAAACCCATTTTCCTTTTCATGGGTTAAGCTGTAATGAAATGATAAAAATTTCCATGATCCTGTGGTATATATTTGAATGGATTATGATTATGTGACTGGTGTGTATGTTATGTATTTTCAATAAATTTGTTAAAGATTAATTTTTTAAAATATCAAAGGGTATACTAGAGGTAATACCAATCCAAAAAAAGGGTGCATGGGTGGTTATACCATGAATAATTAGGTCACATGAGAATTTATCCCATGCTCAAAGAAGGTACACTGGTGGTTAGCCTATTCCTAACATGTTAGGAATATCTTAGTGGGTAGCCTCGATTTTTTTTTGTGATTACAATTATGACACACTTTATTACACTCTTTTATGAGATGATATTATGCCAATGTTATGCCCTCATGGATTATTTTCTTTGATTTCTTTATGATTCTCATCTTAATAACTTCCAAGATTTTTTCCATGAATCATGATTATAATCTATAAATTAGTATGATTTTCAAATTTTAATCTCATGTTATCATACCCATATTTTCATGTTATTATTAAAAATGTTAATTTATTGATATCTAAATTGGTTACCTTTACTAAGAATATGATCTCTACCTTTATAATGTTTTCTTTTCCCCAAGCTATGATGAAATTTTTTAAATATGATATGTCTAAGAAGGGTTCTAGTTGTGAATAACATAGTTGGATATGATGTAGATCTTTTATACATTAGTTTTTTATGTATCCAAGATTCCAAATATTCTAAACCTTTAAAATTTTGGAATGGATTGTAATGATATGTTCTGAATATTTATATAATAATATGTATTATTTATGCATGTAATGTTTGAATCACCTTAGTTGGAATTCGAGTGGGTTTTGGTAATTTTTTGGAGTTAAGATGATTTTTTTTAGAAAAAAACCCTTAGGATAAGCCTAATTACAGGAGAACATCCTAATATATGGTAAAAAAGGGAGTGTGGTTTTCCTAGAAAATATATTTCTGACTTGATACTAGTAAGTGGAAGCAGTAGTGGTATATATGAATATAGGGGTAACAACTTTGAATGGGGAAGATTGGGTATTAACTTGATCATCATCGGACTATGATGAGTGGGCCTAAGATTAAAAATCTAGCTAGACACTCCCAGGGGGATATTAATAGGTTGATTCACATTTTATTTATGAACTATTATAAAAATTTTTAATAGATAATAATGATAGATAACCTAGGTTAAACTTAAGGTGTCATAGATTTAAAATAAGGTTTCTTGATTTAGGCAATCTATGAATGATTTTCCAAGATTATATGATTAATCCCTACTATTTATCACACTATGATTTTGGTTTTAGTTAATGATTAAAACTAGTAGGACTCATGGTAATGTGGAATGTGATGGATGATACAATGATTTTATTCAAGAGAAACCAAATGAAATGGGAGATAGAATACTAAATATTGTGATTATTTATAAATATATATATAAATATATGATTAATATCTTTGTGATGTGTGAGTTTCCAAATAAACCAATTAAGAGAAAAATGGAGTTTTATAAAGACCATGGAGGAAAAAATATTCATCTTCCTACATGTCAAGAATGTGGGAAGAAGAACCTAGGGAAATGTCTCAAAGGAAGAGGAAGATATTTTATGTGTGTAAAATAAGGGAATAAGGAAAATAATTTTTGTGAAAAAATAAATAGTTAAATAGATGGAAATAAAGTACATCCTAAGGTACACTTTTTAGTTTAACTTCTTATGTGTGGGGAACTTGGGCATTATCTGGGTTAGTTTCTTAATCAAAGGGATAACTCCAAGATCAAGGAATGGACTATGTTATTCCAATAATTTAAGTGAAATGATTGAATTGTTTATATATTGGGATTTGAAAATTATTCTGTTGAAGGGTTTTATTAATGATATTATGGTTATAAAAATCATGAAACAAATAAGGATTGTTCTATAGTAATTTTGGTCTAAGGATTTGCAAGCATATTTTGAATGATACCAACAACCTAGAAAGGTGATTTAGTTATAAGGTGACATTTTTGTAAAATAATTTATTGAGGTATAGATAACCCTTAACATATGACTCATATTGATATAATAATGTTTAGTTTGGTTAAATAATTTATTGATATTGATAAAGTAAATTGGATAGTATTGGTGACTCTAAAATTAATTAGTGATTTAACGATAGAGTAATTTATATTATATTTGATGAGTTTTATTTAATTTTTGGATTTATAGAAAATATTTGATAGTTATAATTTTATTTAAGAAATAAGGATAGAGATAAATTTTGGAATAATATATATTTTCATTAATGTTTTATGGTGATTCAGTTTATTATATTATTTTAGGAGAATATATGATCAAGTTATTCACATATTTGGTATGATTCATTAAGATATAATTTATGGTGTTTGGGTATTGAAGTTATTGAAGTTAAGTTTATTTTGGAAAATTTAGGACCTTTTTTTCTAATTCTTTTGGTATTTGAATATGGGTTAATCATTCTTTAAGGTGTCTTGGAATTTAGCTATTTGTTGAAAGAATTAAGTATATCTTTGGGTATTATTATTTAAATCTTTGATAATAATATTTAAAATTATATTTTATAAATATTAGTTATCTTAGATCATGGTATGCATTTATAATTTTAGTAACTGAATAGAGACAATAGGAATATCTTGTCATCCTTTTATAGATCTTATGATTTATTAGAAGATTATTTTAGTGCTTCAAGCCTGAAAAATTTACATTTCTCATTCATCATTGGAATATGGGATGAAAATATGTGGAAACTAATTCAATAATGTAACTAAAGGTTGAAATTATGTTTATGTATGTGAAAAAAATAATACATTTTATTGTATTCCATGGTAAAAGAATTTCTCAACTCTAGGAATAAAATTATGAAAATGATTTTTCTTCTTCTTATAATAATTTTTGATAAATTGATGTTATTTTCACCCCTAACCAATTTATGGTTTTATGGTCCTTAAATTAATCATGAATATATTCTATATAACTCTCTATTATTATTTAGACATTATTTTTCTCCTCAATGACTATATTTTCACTTCTTGCTAATGTTCTTCTTATCTGGGGTATAACAACCCTGCTCTTTACTTCACACTTAAACATAATTTATTACATAAAATATTCACTTGATACAACATAGAAGATCGAGAGGTATAATGTCTTTTAGGATTAGTAACATTATATAACAACCTAAAACATGAAATACACATCTTTATTGAAAACTTCTTTTTTACATGACCACACACATTCCTTCGTACCTAGAATTTCATGGGATAACCTGAGGACATGCATAAGAAAAGGGTGAGATATAAAGCCCAGTAAGGGAGTAAGAAATTAATATCATGAAGAATATATTACATGTTAGGAAATAGTCATATCTATGGAGTGAAAGCGAAACATGAACATAAAGGCATGATATAGCATGATTATTATAACTTGGAAATGTGGAAACAACATTTAACATGATATTAGCATGAGACAAGGCTCATTAAACATGGAGAATGAGTAAAACCTCATTGAAATTGAATTATTATGATTAAACCCTCATTTAAATTGACTTATAGTGATAATAATCTTTACACAATGCATTGGAGCTCAATCAGGGCACACCCTTCTTAATCATTTCATTTCATGCATAAGTGTGCCACAAAGATCATATAACATGGATTCATTAAACATAATCATTTATTCCATGATAAATTAATGTATAATTCCTACATGAAAACTCTATAATAATTAAGTAAATGTGCATAAAGTTGAATACCCTTGATAGAGAAATGAGAATGGTATTCACTACACAATGACTTTGGCTTGGAAAATCACAGTGCAATTTCGGCAGCATAACGACATGACATAAGAATTCATAAAAATGGTTTATGAGAGAGAAATAGGTGTCTCATAATTTATAAATGAAATGAAAATTAAGGGGGTCATACAGATACATGTCCCAACAAATGTAATGTAATTTAGATTCTTAATAAAAAATAATTTCTTGAATGTAAATGAGAAGAGAGAAATTCCTTTTGAAATTTTGGCATGGTAATATGTGTAAATGGGTGGAATTAATGTGAGATAAATAGGTATATCATCATTAAAAAATAATTAGGGAAGTACGAGGGAATTAAGAAATCATACCCCAACATTTTTAATTGAAAAAAGGGTATAACAACATAATGAAATTTGGACAAAAATAAGAAAGGAATAAATACCTTACGGAATTTTGACATGATAACCGGTGTACATGGGAGGAATTAATGAAAGGGAAAGTGGTATATAATCATTAAAAAATAAGGAGGGTAGTATGGGGTTGGTGATAAATCATACCCCAACTTTATTAATTGAAAATAAAAGGGTATAACAACATAAAAAAATTTAGACAAAAAAGAGAAAGGATGAAATCCCATACTTGGAAGTGTGATTCCAAAGGCTTGGGAGAGGCTTGAGAGGGGATTATTGGGAGATTAGGGAGAATTAGTAGGATTATATATAGAATAGGGCAGAGGTTTGTCGAGCTAAAAAGGATTTTAGTGAAGTGGAAGTGGGAGCTTGGGTGGGTTTATATAGGAAAAGAGAGGGAATTCTTTATTATTTAGGTTTTGGACACTTCACATTAAACTAATCAAAAATAAAAACCATCCCATGGTTTGTGCCCATGTTATTTTACAAAGGGGAGTGTAAAAAATTATTTTATGATGAAAATGTCTGAACTTCTTAAAATATTAGTCTTACTTATGTGGAGGTGAGTCACACTCTCAAGAAAATCAATTTAAAAAGTTAAAATATTTTATAAGTCTTGGAGGGTCCACTAAGGAACCATAAAATTAATAAAAAAAATCTAAAATCACATTGTTTTAAATATAAAACACATATTTTTCAAACATCTCATTTATAGTATTTTATTACATCACTATTGAGTCATTATTATGTCATAAAACACATTATATATTTAAATGGTATTTAATTTTTACCCAAAAATTCGATTGTATCATAAAATTATAAAAAATTTATCATTAGATAGTTTCGATGTCCTGAACCCAAAAATAATATTAATTTTATATAAATAATTTTCTAAATATGTTAATTTTTACTTATAAAATAAAAACGGATATTTATCGAAATTTAATTGGGTTTGAAAAAAATGAATTTCAAACCTTAATAAGAATTATAATTATATTCCTAAAAATTATACATTAATTTATATTTAATAAAAATTAATTTATTAATAATATTTTTTTAAAATATTATTTAATTCAAAAATCCATTAATTCATCAAAATAGATTTCCTAATTGAATATTGACTAAAAATATTATTTGTGCTTTAAAAACTATTTGCAAAGTAACAATAATAAAATGAATGTATATTCTATAAAAAAAATAATTTACATAATTATAGTGCTAGGTTCTTGTTGCATAATCCAATATAATACCCATATAAGACCAAAGTGTAAGGTGTGTGATGGTGAAAAACTCTTGGGGAGGCTCAGATAACATCACTCGGGTGGTAATCTCTATTAACTTCCACTTCTCCCATAGGCGGTTATGTTCAAGCTTATCATGTGGAATCTCGGCTTAGGCTTGATCAAGAGAGAAGCCCAGTGATGCCACCTCCTTTCTGAGATCCGAAAAATGGAATTCATATAGAGCAATTCTACTAGATGAGGTCATCACTTCCTTTTTCTGAATATATTGGATTTGTTAAATCCTTATATTTATACTAATTAATTGATCACTATTGAATGACTATATTAGCAATGATAACAATTCTTAATATTATTTTGAAATCCAAAATCATAAAACCAAATAAGTGCATATGTTATATAACCATTTTAGGACATTTAATTAGATCTATGTGAATTTACATTAATAAAAGTTTGGATCGTTACAATCTTCCCACCTTAAGAAAATTTACCCTCGAGATTTCATTTTACCACATTAAAAAATATGAGGGTAATTATGCTTCATCACTTCCTCTAATAACCACGTTGCTTCATCAAACTTGTGGTTTCTCAACAACACCTTGACAAGGGGCATTTTCTTATTTCGTAGAACTTTTTCTCTACGATCTAATATCTTCACCATATTCTCTTAATAAGATAGGTAATTCTCCAATGGTACCACCTTTGGATTTAGTACATGTGATGGGTCAGGTATGTACTTCCTCAAGAGTGATACATGGAATACATCATGTACTTGATATTGGTTAGGTGGGAGTACTAGTCGATAGGCCACTGATTCAATGTGATCATGGATCTCAAAAGGGATGATGTACCTTAAACTAAGCTTTACCTTCTTCCCAAATCTCATAAATTTCTTCCAAGGTGATATGTGGAGGAATACCATGTCTCTAACATCAAACTCTATGTTTTGTCGATGATTATCAGTATAGTTTTTTTGTCGATTTTAAATAGCTTTAATGTGATGTAGGATATTCTTAACCTTCTCTACCATTTATTCAACCATTTCTGGGCCTAGGAGTTTTCGATCCCCAACTTCATCCCAACATGTCGGTGTTCTGCACCTCTTCCAATACAGGGCTTCATAAAGAGCCATTTGGATGCTTAAGTGGAAACTGTTATTGTAAGAGAACTCAACTAGAGGAATATGTTGATCCTATCCTCTTTTGAAGTCCATTAAGAATGCTCTCAACATGTACTCAAGTGGTTGGATAGTCTGCTCAGATTGTCCATCAGTTTGAGGATGATAAGCTGTACTGAAGTTCATCTCAGTATCCAGAGCTTGTTGAAGACTCTTCCAAAACTTAGAGGTGAATCTTAGATCTCGATCGAATACAATCGACAGTGGTATTCCATGCACCCTTATCACTTGTCTAATATATATCTATGCCTGTTGATAGAATAAGAAATACTCTCAAATTACAATTAAGTGTGCAATATTTGTAAGACGATCCACAATAACCCAGATAACAATATTTCCTTTGAATGTCTTTGGAAGTCCAGTGACAAAGTCCATGGTGATGTTCTCCCATTTCCATGCTGGTATAGGTAATGGTTGCATCACCCCCTTAGACTTCTGCCTCTCAGACTTCACTTGCTGACATACCAATAACTTTGATGAATACTCAGAGATATCCTTCTTTATTTTACTTCAATAATAATGCTCTTAGAGATCTTGATACATCTTTGTGTTTCCTAGGTGAATGGAGAAATTCAAACTATGTGCATCATCCAAAAGTTTATTCTTTAACTCCAGATTTTATGGAACACATAGTCTTGTCCCAAATCTCACAATTCCTTCTTAATTAACATTGAAATCCAAGGATTTCCATTTTCTGATAGTTTCCACTTTCTTCTGAATTCCCACATCATCCTTTTTATCATCCTTTAACATTTCCAAAAGAGACGGTTAAGAAATCATTTGTGAAAGGATTGAGGATGTTCCCTTCTTTATGATTCCCATGTCTATCTTCATCAAATCTAAGAAGATTGTATCCTTTCCAATTCTCATTAATGATATAATTGCTGGGTCCTTTCTACTTAGAGCATCCTCTACCTTGTTCCCTTTCCCTGGGTGGTAATAGATTGAGAAGTCATAATCTTTGATCAGATCTAACCATCTTAGTTGGAACATGTTTAAATCTTTCTAGGTGAAAATATACTTGAGGATTTTGTGATCCATATATATTTCACACTTCTCCCCAAATAGGTAATATCGCCAAAATTTTAAAGCGAAAATTATAGAATCCAACTCCATATCATTTGCTGGATAGTTTTTCTCATGAACTTTCAATTTTCTTTAAGCATAGGCAGTGAATTTGTCATTTTTCATCAATACACAGACCATAAACTTCTTCTAAGAATCACAAAATACTACAAAAAGTTCTCCACTTGTGGGTAGTGTGAGCATGGTCATAGTGATATTCCTTCTTTTCAACTCCTTGAAGCTATCTTCACATTAATCAATCCAACCAAACTTTACTCCCTTCCAAGTTATCTTGGTAAGAGGGTTAGCAAATTGTGGGAAATTTCTCACAAATAGGTAATAATATCCATCTAACCCTAAGAAGCTATCAATATTCGTTACTGATGCTGGACTCAACCATCCGTCAATTGTAGCTATCTTAGATGGATCTAAAAGTATCCCATTTCTTATGATGATATGACCCAATAATGAGACCTCATTCAACTAGAACTTACAATTTCTATACTTTTCATAGAACTTATCATTTCACAAGGTCTCTAGTATAGTGCTTAGATTCTCTTCATGCTCCTCCTTGGTTTTGGAGTATATTAGAATATCATCTATAAAGGATGAAAAAAATTTATTGAGGTAATCTCTAAAGACTATATCCATCAAGTCCATGAATATTTCTAGAGAATTAGTGAGTCCAAAAGGGAATAATATGAATTCATAGTTCCCATATCTTATATGAAAATCTATCTTGGGGATATCATCCTTCTTCACCCTTACTTGGTAATATCCCGACCACAAATCCACATTGGAGAAGTATTGTGCTACACATAGATGATAAAACAAGTCATCAATTCGGGGAAGAGGATACTTGTTATTTATCATGATTTTTTTGAGATCACGATAATCAATTCAAAGACGCATTGATCCATCCTTATTCTTGACGAAGAGGACTGGTGCACCCCATGGTGAATCACTTGGGCATATAAACCCTTTATCCAGATTCTCTTATAGTTTTTTCGTCAGCTCCTTAGGCTCCAAAATAGCCATTCTATATAGAGTCTTAGATATTGGAAATTCCCCAGGTATAAGATCAATTGATAATTCAACATCTCTTATAGGAGGAAGACCAAACAATTCCTCAAGAAAACACTTCAGTGAATTTCCTCACAATAGGCATGTATTCAAGGATGGTTGCTTCCTTATAATCAATCATCTAAACAAGATACATGTGCTCATAGGGAAGTAATATCCACACTTGAGATGATGGTGATAAATAAGATTCATCCTCCTCCTATCACTTGTACAGAATTGGGGGTCGATTCACCATATGGAGAGTGATTTCCCTCTCACGGCAATTTATGTTGGATTTATATAAGGAAATCCAATTAATTCCAAGAATTGCATCAAATTCCACCAGAGGGAGTATGAAGAGGTTTTTCAAGAAGTTTAATCCACAAATTAAGATAGGGGAGGAGTTATATTCATGGGATGCAATGATTTCCCCATTTGTTATTACCACCAACATCATTACTTCTAGGATTTGTGGTGGTGTTGGGATAGTTCTACTAAACTTTTGCTATATAAAATAATGCATACACCAGAATCAAAAAGTATGTTCTCTATTCCTGAACGAATAACTAGCGTACCTATCAACACTTCATTATCGGGGTTCACTTTGGTGGTAGTGATGGAAAAATCTCTCCCTTGCTACCTTGGAGGTTGTTTGTTTCCTCAAAAAACCCTTGGATTAGTGCACTGGTTTGCAAAGTTTCCTGGTTCTTTGTAGTTTAAGCAATGAACAATTCATTTCAGGTCGAATGGAGCATTCCTTTACTCAGTTGAAACTATGGATTTTTCTTGTCGGTAATTAATGGCTAGGTTCCCTTCTCTTCCACACCTAAATCATTTTTTCTCCATTAAGAAATTTCTGAGGTGCTTCTTTCTACACCTTTGGAAAGTGGGGTGCTGGATTTTCTTAGAACCATTGGATTTATCCATCAAACCACCAGAATTAAAGTTTACATTATGCTTCTCATCCCCATGATACCCCTGAGATTCAACAATATCCATTTTGACTTTGAGGGAACATCAGAAAATTTCCTCATAGCTCTCAAAGTCATGGATGGCTAGGGCTATCTATAGGCTAGGTTTTAGACCACCAAAGAAGTGGTCATCCTTGTATTCGAGGGTAATGACAAAGATGGAGGCATATCGCGCAAGCCTTGTGAAGTTTTCCTCATATGATCTAATGGATTCATTGTCTTTTTTCTTGAGGTAAAGGAAGTACCTTTCCATCTTAAGTTAGAGGGTGCAAGGAAAATATTTTTCAATTTTTTTTCCATAAATCCTTCCATTCTAACACCTAGATCTCCTCCTCAGGCTTTATATTTTTGATCAATGTCCACCATTGATCAGCTTTCACCCTCTATATGATAAGCATCCAGAAGAACCTTCTCTTATTTAAAACATTTAAGGATGGAGAATATTTTTTCAATGGAGTTGATCCATTTTTCGGCAATTAAGGGATCATATGATCCATTAAAGTAGGAGGCCATTTTCTCTTGAAGATCTTGATTGTGACTAGTTCTTTCTTGAGGGGGGGGGGGGATTGAATGTTCCTCTTGATCCATGTTTCTATTAAAAACTTGAGTTAACTGATAGAGTATCATGACAAAGTTCGCGATTCCTGCTCCCATTAGATTGGGCATCTCATTAGAATAGTCGTCACATTGATCTTCGCATCGATTGTTAGCCCGAGTCCTCTAATTACTGACCATTGGATTGAATAAAAGGAAATTTAGGGGTAACACAGAAAGGGTAATCCAAAGACAAAAATGGATGACTTGTAAATTACTTTTATTTCCTTAACTTATGAATTTATATGCTTCAATCTATGTTATCCATGATCTACTTCCCAACATATATTCTTACGGTATTTTTTTATTCCCTTAATAATGGTTCATACTAAGATTATGAATTTACCAAAGCATATCACACAGGAGTGTCATAACCATGAGTACGACAAGGCCTTTTGTCATGCACCTGTTCCCATTCGAGTCTAGATCACAGTAGTGTTTTTGGGTTTTACCCCTTGATACATCTATACCATAACCACATCTACCTGCTCGTATCTGGATAGGGATGTATTTGTTTGATAAACAACGTACTTAATACTAACCAAAATTTAGGGATGTTTTTATTATACTTAGTCTTGTCCCTAAGGCTTCTACTAGGGCTTTCTAATCCTAATCCAAAAAATAACTAAATCTATCCTCTGATACCAACTACAAAAACCCTTCTCTTTATTTCACACTTAAACATAATTTATTACATAAAATCTTTACTTGATACAACATATAATATCAAGATTTATAATGTATTTGGGGCTTAGGAACATTACATAATAACCTAAAACATGAAATACACATCTTTATTGAAAACATCTTTTTACATGACCACACACATTCCTTAGTACCTAGCATTACATGGGATAACGTGAGGACATGCATAAGAAATGGGTGAGCTATAAATCCTAGTAAGGGAGTAAGAAAGGAATAGAATGAAGAATATATTACATTTTAGGAAATATTAATATCAATGGAGTTCAAGATAAACATGAACATAAAGGCATGATATATCACGATTATCATAACCTAGAAATGTGGCTAAAACATTTAACATGATATTAGTATGGGACAATTCTCATTGAACACGGGGAATGAGTAAACCCTCATTGCACTTGAATTATCATGAGTAAACACTAATTTCACTTGATGTATCCTGATACTAATCTTTACCCAATTAATTGGAGCGCTATCAGGGTGCACCCTTCTTAATCATTTCATTTCATGTATAAATGTGCTGCATGGATAATATATCATGGGTTCATTAAACATAATCATTTATTACATGAAAATGAAATGTGTAATTAATACATAAAATCTATATAACGAATAATTAAATGTGCATAAAGGTGAATACCCTTGATAGTGAAATGGGAATGGTATTGAAAGAGCACTGTCGTGGGTGCCCTCAAATGATTAGTATGATTTTGGGGTACATAGGTGCAGCAGAGTGGCTGACCAAGGTCGTCTCTCAAAGGAGGAAGTGAATTAAAAAAACTTTCTAGAGGTATTCCAAAAATAAAATAAAATAGAATAAAAACACTAATTGAAAGGATGTGGGTTGTTTGAAGTTTATAAAACTTGAAGAAGTTTGCTGGAAGAAGATTTTATTTTTTTTGTTTTTAATTTTGAAATGAAGTTTGATTAAAAAGACACAACAAGAAGATGTTTTTTTAAAAAATATTTTAAAAGACATAATAGATATAACTCTAAATCTTTAATAATTTATTAATCATTATAATTTAAATTAATATTTACTTAATTATGATCCCTTAATTTGTTAAATCCCGAACCCTACGAGAATTAACTTTACCACGAAGATGAAGTGAATTTAACCTTAGGCTAACTTCGGAACATGCAATCGCAACACCCTGCTTTGATTGATGTTCTAAGATTAGATTATGGTCAGTGGTAAATTAAGGCATATAACCACTCTGGTATTAATTGAGTTTAGGGATTGTATTTTAATTCTATAAATTGATCCCGTGTGGTCTTGTATTACCGATTAAGATCACCCTCTCACAATTCACACAAATCCCGACCTCGCGTGTTTTGTGTTAATTGTTCAATTTCTCACTTAGTTTATTCTAAATTAAAAACTAAATTAATAGATCATATTATGTGAATTAAAGTAGATCATTTATTCAAAATAAATTAATGAAGAAATATAGAGTTCGATCGATTACTAAAAAGAACTACTCTTCCATGGGTGGCGTAATCATCGTAGAAGCGTTTTGCATGTGCAAAGGTTTATAATGGGTATAACCCAATAAAGATTCTACTGAAGAATTAAAAACCAATTAGGAAGATTAAGAGAAGAATAAATTTAAACAAAAAAGAAGAAAATATGAGTATTAAAAGAATATCAAAGAAGTTTATTACACAAATGAAAACATTACAACACGAAGAATAGAAGGAGGCTTCGATGAGGGGATCCTTGCTTCAAGAGCTACCCCTCTTACCATGGTTGGAGAATTTGGTTGAAACAAATTATACTCTACCTCCAATATCCTAATGCACGTCCCCAACCCCACCAAATGATAAAATACTAATTTATAGAGTGGTGGGGAGGCTAGGTTCAAAGTGGTTTCAAGTGTGAATGGGGAATCTCGGCCAAATATTTTATTCCAAATTGCACCACCCATTGGACCACCAAAAAGCGTGAATTGGCCAGCCTTACATAAGGATCATATATGAGTATATGGGTGCTATATATTCTCTAAATATTTGGGCTCAATACAATCCCATATGAAGGAGTTATGACCGAAATACAGAATCTTCTCCATTCTGGAGAGTCTAGACCAACTTTGACTTCATGGACCATTTTAAACAACCCAATGCAGTATTTAGCACTAGTGTCCTGAATAAAATATGTAGATATGTACGTTAGTAACACTATTACAAAATTTCAAATTAAAATAATAAATATAAAAATATTTATCTTGGAAATACTACAGTGAACTATAAAGGGTAAAACTGGATTTTTCACCAAATTTTCAAATGAATGATTAAATCCCAAATATTTTATAAATAGACATATTTAACAAAATGTGAGGAAATTATATCATTTATTATCAATAAAATATTCAACAAAATAGTGTTTTATCAACTCCCCCACACTTACCCTTTTGCACTCTTGGGAAAAACCTCATATCAAGTAAATATCAATATCAAATCAAAACCAATTTTAAAACACAAATCCTTGAGATCCAACAATTACACACCAAGAAAAAAAAGATTTCATGCCTCATAAAAATCATTATTTCAAGTTATCCATTTATATCATTTAATATATTTCCACTTCTTTTATCCTCCCATGCACACAAAACACTTACCTAATATTCATTTTCACTCACCACATAAATGTCAATTTTTTAGCAATGTCTTTCTCATCCAAACTCATACAAGGGTCACTATAGGCTTGATAAATTCCTATATCTCCACCTGATGTGAGTCAAGTACATATGTTTATCATGAGGACTTTTTAGGGTTGTTCTGTGGTTTTCGGTTGGTAGGATTTAGATGTGAAAAATTCTGAGGCTGAATAAGGAGAGCTTGACTCTTTTTGAAGAAAAATTGAATTAATCTAATTTTCACTTAAATATGGTCTTCTCCTCAATCCCCATAGTATAAATTCAACTCCATCATCATGGAAAGTCATGAAAAGTTTACACCATTCATCATTTCAGCATAAAAAATCTCAATCTTATCAAACATGATTTACTTGAAAGCTCCAGACAGGCACATCATTCCACCTCAATTAGAAGCTCCAGAAAAGGCTTGTAATGTGGCCTTGGCCATTTGTTTGGGGGTGGTATGGTGTTGATGTTTTGTGTGTCACCCCATACTTTCGAAGGAGGGAATAAAAATTTCTATTGCAAAAGTGTGTCCCTTGGTCACTGATGATGGCCTTTGGTACTCCAAACCTACAGAAAATTTGAGCATTGACAAAATCCACTACAACATGATAATCGTCAGTCCTGGTGGCCTTGGCCTCCACCCATTTACTCACATAATCAACAGCAACCAAAATATAAAAAAATCCAAATGAACTAGGAAAATTACCCATAAAATCAATGCCCCATACATCAAAAATCTCACAGAATAATATGGGTTTTTGGGGCATCTCATGTCTCTTAGAAATGTTCCCAGTGTGTTGGCAATGAGAGCATGACTTACAAAACACATGGGCATCATGGAATAAGCTAGGCCAATATAATACAGAGTCCAAAACCTTCCTAACTATCCATTGGGGTCCAAAGTTTCCACCACAAGAAAGTGTATGACATAAATGCAAAACAGACTCAAACTCATGATTGGGAACACACCTCCTAATGACTTTGTCACTACACTTGCGCCAGAGGTAAGGATCATCCCACACATAAAACCTAGACTCACTTTTTAATTTTTGGACTTGATGCTTCTTAAAATTTGCTGGGATTTCAGAGGAAACAATTTAATTAACTAAATCAGTATACCAAGGATGCGTACCTAAGATGGTATAGATATGCTTATCATGGAAAGTGTCCCGAAGTGGTACCTGGTCCAAGGTGTCATCCTCTAGTGTGTGAGTAATCCTACTCATGTGGTCCGCCACCAAATTCTCTGACCCCTTCTTGTCCTTTATATCAAGGTCAAACTCTTGAAGAAGGAACATCCAACCAATAAGTCATGGCTTTGCATCTGGCTTCTTCAGGAGGTACCTCAAAGCTGCATGGTCAGAAAAAACAACTAATTTAGAGTCCAACAAATATGAACGGAATTTATCTAAATCAAATATGACAACAAGAAACTCCTTTTCCATGGTTGTGTAGTTTTATTGGGCTGAATCCAATGTCCTTGATGCATAGGCAATCACATGTGAACGTCCTTCCACCCTCTGAGATAAGACAGCTCCAACCGCGAAGTTGGACGCATCACACATAAGCTCAAATGGAAGGTCCCACTGCAGGGGATGTATGATCAGTGGAGTGGTCAGACACTTCTTTAACTCATCAAATGATACCCTATATGAATCATCAAAATTGAAGTCAATATATTTTTGAATCAATCGATATAAGGGTAGAGAGATCTTACTAAAATCTCTGATGAAGCATCGATAAAATCCAGTATGTTCAAGGAATGACCGAACATCACGCACACATGTAGGATATGGGAGGGATGAAATAATGTCTACCTTAGATTTATCAACTTCAATGCCATGTTGTGAGACTATATGACCTAATACAATTCCCTTTTCGGCCATGAAATGACATTTTTCAAAATTTAAGACGAGATTCTTCTCAATACAAAGATGCAACACATCACCCAAACTAGAGAGACATTCATCAAATGAGGATCCATAAACTATAAAATCATCCATAAATACCTCCATGCAGGTCTCAATGAAATCTAAGAAAATACTCACCATGCATCTCTGGAAGGTACCTGGGGAATTGTAAAGTCCAAATGGCATCCTCCAGTAGGCAAATGTGCTAAAGGGACAGGTGAATGTAGTCTTCTCCTGATACTCCGGAGATATAGGAACATGAAAATATCCAGAAAATCCATCCAAGAAACAATAGTGTGTCTTCCCAACTAGTCTCTCAAGCATCTAATGAATAAATGGGAGGGAGAAATGGTCTTTGTGAGTGGAATGATTTAGTTTCCTATAATCAATACACACACACCAACTATTTTGTACCCTCATTGGAACTAACTCATCTTTCTCGTTTTTAACAACATTGACACCACTTTTCTTAGGCACAACCTGAATTGGACTTACCCACTGAGAATCTGAAATGGGATAGATTATAACTGCCTCGAGCAATTTTTCAACTTATTTTTTAGCAACCTCCAAAAGTGTTGGATTGAGTCTCCTTTTTGGTTTCCTCACCAGTTTATCCCCATCCTCCAAGAGAATCCTATGCATGAAAATGGAAGGGATAATACCTGATATGTCATCCAAGTTCCACCCAATCGCCCTAATGTTCTCCCTCAAAATATTCAAAAGATTTTCTTCATGTTCAAAAGGGATATTGTTTGCAATGATAACAGGTAATCTCTCACCACTCAACAAGTAAGAGTATTTCAGATTTGGTAGAAATGTCTTGAGTTCTAATGAAGGAGGGTGTAGTATGGATGGAGATATTGAAGGAACTGAAATATGTGCACAAAGAGCATCAGTATCAGAATAGACATCATCAAAATCAGCGAATAAAGCATCAACTCCATCAGCATACTCAACAGCCATGTCATAATTAGATTTCACATGATCAAAATCAGAATATGATTCCATTTCAAAATCAAATCTTAGAGAGTCTTGTTCCTTAGAAACAGGCGTGAAAGTACTCTTAGACATCAAACTAGAACCAATACTCATAATCTCTCTAAGCATATGACAATCCAATTCCATGGTGTTTTTACTTGGTGGTTCAAAATGGGAGATAACAAATGCAGAATGATCCTCTGAGGGGTACTTCATGGAATCCATAACATTAAATATCACAAATTCATCCCCAAACTCCATGGAAAGTGTACCCTCATTGACATTTATGATAGTTTTAGCAGTTTTGAGGAAGGGTCTACCTAAGATAATGGGGGCATGAGAACTTACCTGATCATCCTCCATGTTAAGCACATAGAAGTCTGCTGGAAAGATCATGTCTCTTACCTGGACAAGTACATCCTCAAGGACTCCCGCTGGATATGCCGTAGCTCTATTCGCCAATTGCACCACTACTCTCATCGGCTTCAACTCACCAACCTGTAAAGAAGAGAATACAGAGTGAGACATCACATTTATTGAAGCTCCTAAATCACAAATATCATCATAGAAGTGCAACTCCCCTATGGTACATGGGATGGTGAATGTCCCGGGATCCTTGCACTTTGTTGGAATTGCTAGAGTTGGTGTAATGAGTTCTGAGACATTCCTTCCAAGATTGATCCTCTCATTTCCCTTGAGCCCTCTTCAATTGGTACAAAGTTCTTTTAAGAATTTGGCATACCTTGGGATTTTTTTAATGGATTCAAGTAGATGGATGTTGATCTCAACATGCTTAAATGTGTCCAAAACCTCTTTTCATCGCCTCTTTATCCATATTCTTGGTTTAAACAACTTTATTTGGAAAGGGGAGAGGTTTAGGAGGAACATCATCAATCTTTTTCTTACCTTTATCTTTCTCCTTGGGTTTCTCATCAGTTGGTATGGCATGAGGCTTCTCCGGTGTTGAGGTGAATCCCGGTGGAATGGTAGGTACATATGTATCATTCATTTGCTTCCCACTTCGCAATGTGATGACACTAACATTCCCCTTTGGATTTGGAGTGGGTTGGGAAGGTAGATTTCTGGAATTCTTACTTACAAGTTCATGGAGGGAGGTGGAAATCTGGCTCATTTGAGTCTTCAACTCCCTCAAATCCGAACCTTGAATATTCAGAACATTCTATTGATTAAGAACAATTTGTTTCAAAAGATCATCAGTGTTAGAGTCTACCTTGTGTTGGAGATTCCCTTGTTGCTGACTTGTTGATGTTTGAGCTTCAAATCTCCTTTGGGGTTGTTGGAAACCCTATTGGTAAGGTGGAGGCTGCTGAAAGTTTGGTTGAAAAGGGGGCCTTTGTTGTTTCCCAGAGCCATACCTCATGTCTGATTGATCCTTCCACCCTTGGTTGAATGTTGGTGAAAAGGAGTCATACTTCTTTTGGGGATGTGTTTGTTGTTGCTGCTGAAATGGTCTCCATGGGAATACTATTGCGCAATCCTCTGTCTCTTGTAGTTGTGGTCAACAGTCAGTTGGGTGGCGTGTATCAGTGCAAATGCCACAAGGCCTTGAAGGAGGGGGTTGGGATGTCTTTTGAGCCAAAGCAATCTGCCTCACCATAGTGGTCAATTCTTCCAACTTGGTACCAATCAAATGACTTTCCAGAGAAGAAGGACTTACCTGATGTACTCCCCTGACATGTGGTGTACCTCTATCGCCAAATTGTTGGGATTTTTGGGCCATTTTGTCGATCAATGGTCGTGCAGCTACTGGTGTCTTGTCCACCAATGCTCCTCCAGCTGCGGCATCCACCATGCTCCTCTCCATAGGTGTGAGTCCTTCATAGAAGTACTGAATGAGGAGTTTCTCACTGATTTGGTGATGCTGACAGCTTGCACACAACTTCTTTAATCGCTCCCAGTACTCATACATTGACTCCCCTTGGGCTTGCTTGATCCCCGAGATCTCCTTACGAATGGAGGTGGTCCTCAATGCTGGAAAAAATCTCTGCAAGAAAAGACGTTTGAAATCGTTCCAACATGTTACATCCTCAGGTTGTAAATAATACATCCAATCTTTCGCAGCTTCATCAAGTGAGAATGAGAATGCTCTTAATTTGATTTGATCTTCAGAAAAATTTATTGGTTTAAGGGTTGAGAAAACCACATTAAATTCTTTCAAATTTTTATTAGGATCCTCACCAGAGAGGCCATGAAACATTGGAAGTAAGTGAGTTAACCCAAATTTTAGTTCAAAGTCCGATTCGAGATTTGGGTATGCAATACAATTTGGTTGATAGTTAATATCAGGTGCAACCAATTCTCGAATGGTTCTACTAAATTAATTTCCATTATTGTCATCCATTGGTTCTTGTTTTATAGTTGAATTTTAATTTCTTCCAATTTCAATGTTCTGATATTGGAGCAATTCTTCAACTGGTTGAATGTTGAAACTTCCCGTAGACTGAGAATGTTTGATTCGTGCCCTAAGGCTGCGTTCAATCTCAGGGTCAAGATCTAAGAGATCTTCGGGATTAGTTCGTATCATAAATAAATGAAATATGAAAAGAAGGAAAGTGGACCATATTAAAATAAAAATTAGAAGTTTGAGTTGATGCTCCAAAAATAAGTAGAAGAAAATAAAAGAAGAAGAAAAAAAATCAGATTGGGTAAAGATGGAAGAAAGAAGAGAGGAAGAGAATAAAATGTAATATAAAATAAATACCTCTAATTGGTTGAAATAATTACTTGCCTCCCCGGCAATGGCTCCAATTTGAAAGAGCACTGTCGTGGGTTCCCTCAAATGATTAGTATGATTTTGGGGTACTTAGGTGTAGCAGAGTGGCTGACCAAGGTCGTCTCTCAAAAGAGGAAGTGAATTAAAACAACTTTCTAGAGGTATTACAAAAATAAAATAAAAGAGAATAAAAACACTAATTGAAAGGATGAGGGTTGTTTGAAGTTTATAAAACTTGAAGAAGTTTTCTGGAAGAAGATTTCATTTTTTTTTTAATTTTGAAATAAAGTTTGATTAAAAAGACACAACAAGAAGATGTTCTTTTGAAAATATTTTAAAAGACGTAATAGATCTAACACTACCTCTTCAATAATTTATTAATCATTATCATTTAAATTTATATTCAATTAATTATGATCCCTTAATTTTTTAAATCCCGAACCCTACGAGAATTAACTTTACCATGAAGATGAAGTGAATTTAACCTTAGGCTAACTTCGGAACATGCAATCGCAACACCCAGATTTGATTGATGTTCTAAGATTAGCTTATGGTCAGTGGTAAATTAAGTCACATAACCACTATGAAAATTAGGATTAATTGAGTTTAGGGACTGTATTTTAACTCTACAAATTGATCCCGTGTGGTCTTGTATTACCGATTAAGATCGCCCTCTCACAATTCATACAAATCCCGACCTCGCGCGTTTTGTGTTAATTGTTCAATTGCTCACTTAGTTTCTTATAAATTAAAAACTCAATTAATAGATCATAATATGTGAATTAAAGTATCTCATTGATTCAAAATAAATTAATTAATAAGGATAGAGGTCGATCGATTACTAAAAAGAACTACTCTTCCATGGGTGGCGTAATCATCATAGAAGGGTTTTGCATGTGCAAAGGTTTATAATGGGTATAACCCAATAACGCTTCTACTCAAGAATTCCAAAACAATTAGGAATATTAAGATAAGAAGAAATTTAAACAAAATAGAAGAGAATATGAGGAGTAAAATAAGATCAAAGAAGTTTATTACACAAATTAAAACATTACAACACGAAGAAGAGAAGGAGGCTTCAATGAGGGGATCCTTGCTTCAGGAGCTACCCCTATTAAAATGGTTAGAGAATTTGGGTGAAACCAATTATCCTATACCTAAAATCTCCTAATGCATGTCCCCAACTCCACAAAATGAAAAAAACACCAATTTATAGAGTGGTGGGGAGGCTAGGTTCAAAGTGGTTTCAAGTGTGAATGGGGAATCTCGGACAAATATTTTATTCCACATTTTACCGCCCATTTGACCACCAAAACGCGTGAATTGGCCGGACTTACATAAGGATAATATGTTAGGATATTTTTCCTCTATCTCCTTTAAAACTTGTGGCTCAATAAAATCCCATATGAAGGAGTTATGGCCAAAATACAGAAGCTTCTCCATTCTGGAGAGTCCAGCCCAACTTTGACTTCATGACCCATTTTAAACAACCAAGTTAACTTTTTACCTCTAGTGTCATGAATAAAATTTGTATATAATTACGTTAGGAACACTATTACAAATTTTCAAATTCAAATAATAAATAGAAAAATATTTATATTCGAAATACTACAGTAAACTATAAAGGGTAAAACTGGAATTTTCACCAAATTTTCAAATGAATGATTAAATCCAAAATATTTTATAAATAAACATATTTAATACAATTTTAGGAAATTATATCATTTATTATCAATAAAATATTCAACAAAATAGTGTTTTATCAGGTATTCACTACACAATGACTTTGGCTTGGAAAATCACGGTGCAATTTCGACAGTATAACGACATGACATAAGAATTAATAAAAATGGTTGATGGGAGGGAAAGGGGTGTATCATAATTTGTACATGAAATGTACAGTAAGTGGGTCATATATATACATGTACCAATATATTTAATGGAATTTAGATTCATAATAAAAAAATAATTTCTTGAATGTAAATGAGAAGAGAGAAATTCCTTACGAAATTTCGGCACGGTAACATGTGTAAATGAGAGTAATTAATGAGAGTGAAAGAGGTATATAATTATTTAAACATAATAAGGGAAGTATTGGGGAGTTTATAAATCATACCCCAACATTTTTAATTGAAAAAAGGGTATAACAACATAATGAAATTTGTACAAAAATGAGAAAGGAAGAAATCCCTTACGAAATTTCGGCATGGTAACATGTGTACATGGGAGGAATTAATCAGAGATAAAGAGGTCTATAATCATTAAAACATAAGGAGGGTACTATGGGGGAGGTGAAAAATAACACCCCAACATTTTTAATTGAAAATAAAAGGGTATAACATCATAAAGAAATTTGGACAAAAATGAGAAAGGAAGAAATCCCTTACGTGGAAGTGTGGCCCCAAAGGCTTGGGAGAGGCTTGAGAGAGGATTATTGGGAGATTGGGTCATTTTGAGAGAATTATAGAGAAAGAAGGGCAGATTTTGGTCGAGATACAAATGATTTTAGTGAATAGTAAGTGGGATATTGGGTGGGTTTATATAGGAAAAGAGATGGAATTCTTTATTATTTAGCTTTGGGACACTACACATTAAACTAATTAAAACCACATACCATCACATAGTCTTTTCCCATGGTTTTTTCCAATTGGGAGTGGAAAAATTATTTTATAAGTCCAATGGATGAAATTATTAGGATATTAGTCTTGCTTATGTGGAGGTGAGTCACACTCTCAAGGAAATCAATTTAAAAAGTTAAAATGTTTTATAAGTCTTGGAGGGTCCACTAAGGCACCATAAAATTAATAAAAAAATATAAAATCGCATTATTTTAAATATAAAACATATATTAGCCTAAAATATCATTTATAGTATTTTATTACATCACTATTGGGTCATTATGATGTCATAAAACACATTATATATTTCAAGGGTATTTAATTTTTACCCAAAAATTTGACTCTCTCAGAAAATTATGAAAAATTAAACGTTGGACAATTTCAACATCCAGAATCCAAAAATAATATTCATTTTATCTAAATAGTTTTATAAATACTTGAATTTTTAATTTTAAAATAAAAAACGATATTTATCGAAAATTCATGGGTTTTGACAAAAATAGCTTTCAAACCTTAATAAAAATTACAATTGTATTCATAGAAATTATATGATCATTTATATTTAATAAAAAGTTATTTATTAAAAATATTTTATTAAAATATTATTTAATTCAAAAATCCATTAATTCATCAAAATATATTTCTCAAATGAATATTGACTAAAAATATTATTTGTGATTTAAAAATGATTTACAAAGTAACAATAATAAAATGAATGTATATTCTCTATACAAAAATAATGTACATAATCATAGTGCTAGGGTCTTGTTACATAACCCATTATTACACCCTTATAAGACTGAAGGTTAAGGTGTGTGATGGTGATAGAATATTGGGGAGGCCCAGATAACATCACTCGGGTGGTAATCTCTATTAACTTCCACTTCTCCCATAAGCGGTTCTGTTCAAGCTTAAGGTGTTGAAGATCAGCTTGGGATTGGCCAAGAGTGAAGCCCATTAATGCCACCTCATTTCTGAGCACCTAAAAATGGGATTTGTACGGTGAAATACTACTGGATGAGGCCATCACTTCCTTTGTACGAGTATATTGGATTTGTTAAAGCCCTATATTTATACTAATCAATTAATCACTGTTCCATGATTATATTAGCAACGGTAACAATTATTAACAGTATTTTGAAATCCAAAATCATAAAACAAAATAAGTGTATATGTTATATAACCATTTTAATACATTTAATTAGATGAAGAGTAATTTCCATTAATAAAAGTTTGGGTCGTTACATGGGGAGCTGATTATGTGTTATTTTAGGTAACCTTTATGTTTCTCAATTCACCTTTTCCAATAAAGATTTTTTATTTATTTATATGATGTGATATTTAAACAATTTTTTTTTCAAATATTGATCATTTTATTATGATTATGTAATTTATTTAATGGTGTAGAATGTAAAACCCCAAAAATCTAGTTTAAAATAATATTATTCTAGATAGCTTGCTCAACACTCAACACCCAAATTTAAGATAAATGTGATATAAAATAAAAATAATATTATTAAAATGTGAAAATTATAACCCATCCATTAAATTGGAAGGAATTAATATTAATAACCACATTATGAAAAGTATTTATAAAATTTTTAAATAATGAAAGTGTATTGATTAATTCATAATAAATAAGTACTCAATTTTCAGTAAAGTCAATATATGATTCAAAAAAATATTTTCTCTAAAAATGGTTTTTATTACATTTAAAAAAAATTAAATTATAATTAATTTATAAAATTTTTAAAAAATTTATTTTAGGTAATTAATATCATTTTGAAATTATCATGCCAATATTAGTTTAAAGTGATTTTTTAGATTTTTGTAAAAAGATTTATTTTTCAATGAATAGTAAAAAAATACTATTTTTAGTTTGATATTAATCTAACATAAGTATAATTTAATTATAAATAATCCAAGTAAATAAATAGTAATCAGAAATATACTTTACTTTAGTATAAGTTTATTTTTGGGTTTAAAAATACATTTTTTGAATTTTTTTATGTGTGCAATGTGTTTTTGTCTTAATTATTTAAATAAATAATTATTTATTAATTATGTTAATGAAATATATAGAAAATATATTCAATTAAATATTTTTTATTCTTATAATAATTTCTATAAGATAATAAATGGAAGTAGATTTAGTTTTCTTCTTAAAAATTCATTTTTTCTAAAAACAGGATTTCCTTGATTTTTACGTACTTATTTCAATGTGAATTTCAAAAACATATAAAAATTTAATCTATAAAAATGTATAAAATATTTTTAATATATATAATTAATATAATTAAATAAGTTTAAACTATTTTTTTTTACAATTAACAGTAAAAATAAAAAAAATTTATTACCATGGTTATAGTTAAAATGGGTTTACCTAGGCGGGATTGAAATAAGAGATAAGGGTAATTATTCAATATAAAATTGTTTAATTATTATTATTTTAAGATATTTACACCTTATAATATCCTAATCCTTAATTCTTGGTCATTTGGATTCACTTTCACATGAAAGTGACCTTATATTATTGAGATCATTTAGGTAATTTTGGGTGTTTCCCTCACCTCACTTATAACAGGAACCTCTTCTCCTCCCTTATTCACAAAATTTTGGACTTCTATATCACCAAATACCTAACTAAAAACTTTAATAGATTACTTACCTTCATCTTATATCCACTAGTCTTCTTCTAAGGAAAATATTTCAAGGATTAATGTGTAAGCCAAAGGAGGTCTCTCAAAGAAGAGGTATAAATCTTAACTGAGCTATTTTAATTTTATTTATTCTTATAGATTCTATAAAATTATTGTATAAAAAATAAAATTATTAGTCTTATATCATAAATATAGTTATATATTATTATTATGATGGAATAACCATTTTCTACCTCATTTACATCAAATTGGAAATTAAAGTATCGCTTGAGAGTACATGTGGACTATCGCCTCCATATCGCGATATGATTCATTTTCTATCACCATACTTAAATTTTAGTTATTATGATGAATTTAAGGTTTATAAATTATATTTATGACATAATTAACCTTCTATAATTGTAATATATTTTACACCTTCTTACCTTCCCATCCATTGGACAATGATAATGTTGCTCATGCGTACGTGTGGACTACCACCTCCACGAAGTGATGTGATTCATTTTTCATTTCCTATTTACATGGATGTTAGTAAGGATATATTTAATGATTATATATGATATTTATTATATAATAATTACTTTTTAAATTTTCATTATTATTTTATTTTCATTCATTTCATCTATCAAAAATTAGAAACATCACTCATGCGTATTTACGAACAACCATCTCCACAAAGTGATGTAAAACATTTTTCATCACTGATTTAGATGAATGTATATATAAGTATATATAATGATTAAATATGATACTTATGACATTATTAATATTATATATATGATGGAACCAAGATAAATGTTCAAGGACCATAACCGCCAAGTTGAAACATGCATGAAAAACGAAACAATTATCACCTGGAAACGAGGATTTTAATAAATAAGTGTTGAAATTTTATAATTAAATAATATATGGTTTTATAAGTATTTATATGGTTCTATTATATAATCAAAATTAATCCATTTATATTATATAGGAGGAAAGAGAGCTCACATATCAATTCAGACATAAGGTAAGAGTTCTTCATCTCAATTTTGTTTCATTGAGACTTGTTTAAAGTTATACACCAATTTATATTTATGAGGTTTATATACATATAACTGGAAATTTTATATCATATAAACTTATTAATTCATGGTATTTAGAGTTAAAATTCGAATTACTTCATCCAAGGGGATTTGATTCAAAAGTTACCAATGTGGTAAAGGCTATTGTATCAAATTGTCTTCTTTGGAACAAATGTTATATTATACACCTATCATATTTTAAGAGGTGTATATACTGACCATTTGATATGTTATATCATTAATATATTTATATTCATGGAATTTAAAGTTTTATCTGAAGTTATTTATCTAACGGAAGTTAGGATTCAAAATTTACCAAAGTAATAAGGGTTTTACGTTACAATCTCATTTTAAATAGGATTATTTATGATTAAAATTTCCAATGATAAAATTATATGATCTATATCTCAAAATATTATGAATTTATTATCCTATATTTATTTTTATAAATTTAATTTTTTCTTTCATTTTATTCTCTTAATTTTACTCAAAAGTCTGAAAGAATTATTTTAAGGAAAACTGACTTTGTTTTTTATATTCTATTGGGAATATTTTTCATCCAAGTAGATATTTTATTTAAATTATTTTATAGAATGTTTTTAAAATTATAAATTGATTGATTAAATAATTTTTCCCATGTTTAACTTTATATTGAAAGTTTTAAAAATAATCTTCTTATCCTTTTTCAAACAATGTATGTTTTACCAAAGTTGTGAACGAAATATTTATTTCATTGTATATTTCATGATATAATCTTCCTTCCACCATGAATACACTTTCCTTTGAATATTATTTTATAAGTTTGAATGGTTATTTTTGATGAAATATTTCTTCCTAATATTCTGGAAATTTTTAGTTCTTAAATAAGTTGTTTCAAAATGAAAAAGGGTATTTTCCTCATGAAATGTTTCAGTGATATTTTAATGGAATTTTCATTTATAAACACATCCTTTGATGTATATTTTGATTTATTAGAGATATGATCCAATATTACCATATTTTTTATTTCACTAGATTGATTATGATTATGATGATAAAATATTGATGAAACCCAATTTTTTTTTTCCATAAATTAAGCTATGATGAAATGATAATTGTTATCATGATATTGTGGAATACATATTAATGTATTATGATTATGTTATGGGTGGGTATATTATAGAGATCCAATGAATTGGGTAAATATTAATGTTTTATGAGTTCAAAGGGTATAATATAGGTCATCCCAAGCCCAAAAGATGGTATATAGGTGGTTATCCCAAGCCCAACAAGGGTGAACACGAGGTTATCCTAATCCCAATGTAGGTACATAGGTGGTTATCCCTATCCAAATATGTGATAAATTTATTGGTGGGTAGCATTGACATAAGATTTCCATGATTATGATTATTCCACACTTTATGCCACATTTTTATGATATGATCTTATGCCAATTTTATTCTCTCATGGATCATGTTCTTTAATCCCTTTATGATTCATGACTTATTAACTACCAATAATTATTCCATGAATCATGATTATGATCTATGAATTACTAGGTATGATTTTTAAATGTTAATCTCATGTTCTCAAACCCATATGATCATGTCATTCTTAAAAATTATCATTGATTGATATGTCAATTGTTTACACTCACTGAGAATCTGAGATCACCCTTTATTATGTTTCTTTTTTCCCTAGGATATGAAGAATGGTTTTAAGTATGACATGACTAAGAATGGTGATAGTTGTTCTGAACTTAGTGACAAACGATGTAGATCTTTTATATACTGGTTGTTTATGTATCCATGTTTCCAAAGACACTAAACCTTTGTGGTTTGGGATTGAATTGTAATTATATATATTTAATATTAATATAATAAGCAGTAATATTTATATATTTAATGTTTGGTTCACCTTAGTAGGCCATCGATAGGATGATTTCAGGGATCAGATCATCACAGGAGGGGAGTCAATCAAACTCTCTTAGGAGCAAAATTATAGCTAGAGGTTATCAGTTGTAACACACCAAGATTTTAACACTAATTTATTTTTTAATAAATAATATTTTGAATAACTTGTTTCACATGAAACACCAAACTAAAACAAACCTTGAAACATTTTATTGAGATAAAATATTACAATTCAAGATAAACATTAATACATTATGAAAATGTAGTACTAAAATGAAAAGATAATATTTAATTGAGATATTACATCATAAACAATATATATTTTTATCTTTCACATATATTTATTATAGGATTATTTTATATAATTTATATAAATATTTTAATATCAATGGATTAGTAAAGTTATTTTTTTTTGAATATAATTAATTAATTTTTAATGTTATTTGAGGAAAATTATTTAATATAAAACTAATATTTTTTAAAAGTGTTTCATATTTTTACTCTTTATAAATAATGATTTTAATAAATTAATTGATAATATTTATAAAAAATAAATCAACATTCATCTAATAGTTATTATGAGGTAAGTAATAAGAATAAATTCAATTTATGCTTAAAAATGTATTTTGCTAAAAATTGCCTTTTTATATTCTTTGAATTGTTATCTTAAGAAACAAAAGATATTGTAGATAAATTATGATAAAATATATTATTTTACATGAATATTAGATTAACACTAATTTAGTTTTTAATTTATAGAAAATATGAATAAGAATAGTTAATATTTGAAATGTCATTATCCTATAAAAATAGTTTTTATTTATGTTCTATATTTTCATTTAAAAGAATAATTGATGAATTTTATAATTTTAATTCAAAAAAGTGAACTTCATTTTTGGATTTATAATGAAAATATCATCTTAGTGTGATTTTTTTGGGATTTTTCTGGAAAGATTGTTTTTTAGGTGAATAATATAAAACACATTTTTTAAAAATACCACAAATTTTATGACATTATCATAATATAAATGTGAATTAAAGATTTATGAAACATTTTTATTAAAAAAAATATTTTATAAGTAAAATTATACATTTAAAAATATTATTTTTTATTTTCAAATCTATATTTTATTTTTAGAACTTATGTTGTATTTTTCGCTGAATTATTTTTAATGAGTTATACGTGTATTATTTTAGAATTTATTTTTATCACTTTTATAAATTTCATTTAATAAAATATATTTAATTTTTGTAATTTTAGGTTCCAAATTATGTAATAACTTCCACTTTATATAGTCATAAAATCTAATTATTTAGTTAAAAATTTAGTTACCGTGGTAAAAGCCAAAATTGTAAACGGGTTATACCAAAGGGTAAAATACCTAAAACATATTAAAAAAATGTATCCAAATGTGTTTTTGGGGGATGTTTCAAGGTTAATGTACCCCGTCTCCATTATTTTCCACATTTGGAGACACTTTCCTTTGAAAGTGACATTCCTTTAATATAAAGTTATGGGTATTTACAAGAATGTTACCCCTCTCACTTATAAAAGGACCCCTTCACCTCCACACTTTTTCTCACACCATATGGTAATTGTTTGGACGAAAATATACCTCAATATATCCCAAAACTCTTATCCATTTCCTATAGGTACCTCTATCATCAAAATAAAACCCTTCAAAGGCTTAATCCAATTTGCAAAGGATTTGTTCCAAGGACTAAGGTGAAAATTACTAACCGCTCATTTTTCATTTGTATTCTTTTATTTATTATTCTAGCTCCAAATATATACTAACCATGATAACATAATTACATTAGTATCATAATTATACTAAAATGTTCATATTTTAATGGAATAAAAATTTTCTAGCTTCATCCCAATCATTTGAAAAATGAAAACATCGCTCTTACGTACGTATAGACTACCACCTCTATAAATGACATATTTCATATTTCATCACTACAACACATGAATGGTTAGATGAATATATTTATTGAATAATTATGATATTTATAACATAATTAAGATATGTAAATATAAATCAATTTATACGTTATTCATCTCCCATTCATTAGAAAATAAAAACATCGGTGTGCGTACATGCAGACTACCGCTTCCACGGATGAGGTGTTTCGTTTTCTTTACCACCTTATATGGATGGTTAGAAAAATTTATTTGATGAATATTCATGATATTAAAAAGAAATATATGTCATGAATACGGTTCTAAAATCATGACACACAATGATTATTATAATGTAGTCATTTAATATCGATAAATTACTTGAAACAAGTGATAAAATAATATTTTCATACATTTTTTATTGAGTTTTAATGATTTTCACCCCACCAAATTTTTATTATAACATGTTTTTATATATTTTTTTTAGTTTTAGGAATGATTTAGGGAATAATTTATGAATGGTTTAAATTTTGAGTTTTAATTGATTATCAAATATTAGAAAATTTTTAGAATAAATCCTACACTTAATCATGAGCGTGTTAATGAATATTTTAGGAATTTAAAGGGTATTTCTTGAAATAAATGGAGGTATATGCTAAAATGAAAAATATGTAAAGTTTTAGAGAACTGAGCTCAAAGAGGAAGTTGAATGACCATGCCTTACCAAATGGACAATGGCTAAATTTCTGAAAAGTCCTCAACCTACTATACGTTCATGTCAAATAACTGAATGATGGAATCTGACATCTAATTGATGTACCTACTACATACTGAATAAATTATTACCTACCTTATGTTGACTTGATTGAACATGCCTATTTTTAAGTGACCACATGAACATTCAATTGACCACATGTGTGAAGAGCGACCATGTGAATCTTGAGATAACGTGAGGCTCAATCGACCGTAAGGATGGATCGACTGTAAGAACTGAAGTGAAAAAAAGATCTATGTAAGGGTACCTCTGAGTTTACAAATCCCACATTAGGGATATAAAATTGTTCATAGGAAAACCATTTTTAATTCAAGTTGAATCTATGGGATACCTTGTTAGCATGCATGTAAGGAAATTGAGGCTACCACAAAGATAATTTCTAATTAAATCCTAACATTTGGAAACATGAAAAATAAGGAAACTATAAATAAAAAATTAAGTAAAAATTTTCATTGAGATATGAAAATCATGAGTTTAAAGGAAGACCAATATAGAGAAGGGCAATATATTTAAGATTCGAAGGTGTGAAAATTTCAGAGGTTTGAAAAAGGTGTTTCAAAGGGAAATACACATGTATTTTATATAATAATAAGGAAACTTAGATAATTACTTATTGATTACCTTGGATGGACCTATTTCATGATTTTTGGAAGCAGTTTCTACTTTTATCTTATAGTTTTTATTTTTTATTTTAAATTTGTAACACATTCTCCTTCCCTTTTCTTTTCTATTTTCAGTTGAATGGAGGAGTAATCTATTGAGTGATTGGGGATGGTTAGGATACCAATTATAATATTTTATTCCCAACTATTTATTGAATAAAAATATCTTTTTTTTTAATTTAGTTCTCAATGTTTGATTTAATACTTGAATGCAAATGTGTTTAGTGTTTCAGACTAGTTTACTATTTCTACTGCGTTGATAATTAATACTCTCAAACTTTCTAATATAGTTTCCTTGATTGATTAGGTTAAATTTTTAGGTTTTAATATATAAATTACTAGGACATTTATAAGTACAATGAGTTTCTATCAGATTGCATATGAATATGAAAACCTGATTGGGTTTTTCCTAGGTAATTTAGAGAGTGTCTTGTTGAATTTCATATTAACAAGAAAGTAAGTAACTAAGAAGTGATCATTTTTAGATCAATATACATAGTATAATTCTATCTAAGGTGTTTATAAAAATAAATCAAGGAATATTACACTAATCAATTAAATGATAAAGGAATTAAAACCATTTTAGGATTGGGATAGACTTTCAAGTGGAATTCTAATCTCGACTCAATCAATTTTCATCATTATCTAATTTTAAATTATTATTTCAATTGATTTTTTTATTTCAAAAATCAAAAACCCAAATGAAATCCCTATTTATCTAATTAAAAATCAACAACTTATTTTTGTGCACAATTCTCTCCAGGATACTCCCTAGGTTACCACTTTCACAACATTTAACTTAGGTAATTAAAATTTATTTTGCACACCCCATGACAAGGTTCTATCAAAAATTTTATCAATTTTCATTAAGGAAGTGCCATAAAAAATCTAATTATTAAATTTTATGACATTAAAATATAACAAAAAATTTATTTAGTTTGATCTATAATTGAATTTTTTACTAGATTAAGAAACATAAATTTACAATCAGATTTTGAGGAACTTACTCTTATAGACTTGAGTGAAACCCCAAGTGTTCACTTCAAGGATGGATGAACGACTTCAAATACCAACTATAACCTTAGATATATGTGTGCATATAATACCCTTTGGGTAATAGGTATATTTTATTTTGATCCATGAGTTGGATAAATTCTGTTTTGGAAGTGTTGGAGGTGCATGATGGCTTAAAAAGGGTTTTTATCACTTTTTAATGAAACATGTTCTAGATCATGCCATTATACATGATGTGTTGATCCCAGGAACCACCTGTGAAAAATGAGTAGTTCCAACATGATCATGGTGGGGTATGGTCCTGGTCATGGGATTCTAGGGGTCTCCTTATGGACTATGAATTGATTGGCCGCCACCACACCATAATGGAGGGTGAAATTTGTCCAAAATGGACATGGTTTTTGCACCATGCCATGTTGGGCCTCCTAGTATGGGCATGGTCAAGGCCACCACAACCATGTTGATAGTTTTTTCATAATTTGAAATGGACCATTTGTTCATTGATCTTCTGGGGCATGTTACACATCTTAATGTAGGTTCATGAAATCATTAATAGGTGATGTTTAATATATCTTATAAGAATTTTTCAACTATATTAAACTGTTTTCCAAATCCTTTCACTATGTTTTATGATCTAGAAAATTTTAGGAATATTTTGGTAATTCTTCCTTTAGTCTTTTGGTGTTCTCCTTCAGTTTTGGTGGATCTCTTCGAGGCATATTATGGTTTCCACCGAATTTTGTCTTATTATTCTAGATATCTCCTTGATATTTATTCTACTTTAAGTGTTTAAAAGGAATATGATGAATGAATCTAGATGTTTTTATTGATAATTTATTATATATCTTATGGATTTAGTATTGATAGTACTTTATCCCTTCATTTCCAATCACCGTTTTCAAAGGAAACTAAGTTTTCTCCATGGGAGTGGTGGGTGTATCTATACAATGGTTCTTTCTCAAGTAATACCTTGTTGTTATTAAGTTTTACTTTGGTTTATATTATAAAAATGGTTTATTTTATACCAAAATTATTTATTTGGCTATGCCCATCTTTGGTGGTGGGTAAAATGATTTTAAAGGGGGTTTTCTTAAAAAATGGTTTTATGCAATTCATGTATTCGATGAGATTCATTAAAGATTGTTTTGATGCTAAAATGATTTTTCAAGAATGGGAGTGGTAATAATTTTTTTATGGAGGTGTTTAATAAAATATTTATCATGGTTTACTTGTGAAAACATAACACATGAGAACCTTGGGTGTGTAGAGTTATGAACATATGAAAACCTTAGTGAGTGTGGCACCATAAGGGTTATAATTGTGATATTGATAGTATATGGAAGAAGTCAGTATATTTAGGATCCATCTTTATTTTTTGATATTGTTCCTTGTATATCATTGTTATGTATTCCCATCGGCTAGATCCCAACTGTTCTTGGTTTTTTTCATGATGGTGAATTTTCATGATATGATGCTCACTTTTTTATCTCATGGATGGTTTGATTATTTCATTCTATTTAAATTTTAAACATTTTTAACATTCTTCTTTTATTTTAAGATGAAATTTTATAAAGGAAACCAAAGGATATTTTATGGAAAATTTTTTCAAATGAATTTTATTTATGAAAATTGTTTTGTTTTAATGATAGAACTAATAGTTTCATAGTGATAGACATTATATATAATTATGGTGGAATCCTATTAAAAATTTTACTCACACCCTGTATACACCTTTGGAAGTATGAAAATTTGGTTTTTCAAGATATAGGTAAAGGGAATGGTGTCATGTAGCTTGATGAATTCTCTTGGTTGATGTAAATATCATGGTGGATTGGGATGGTGGCGATGAATGATCACATAGAGACTTGGTTTTGATCTTGGATTTATTTTTCTTTTTATAAGATTAACCTTTTGTCTTTTTTTTTATGTTACATGTTTTTATACATTTTTCTTCTATGATTTTCCTTGGGTTTTTTATCTTATCATTTTATACATGAGACATGTTGTGTTGTGATTTCAGGGTGAAATCATTCCCATGGTTTTTTGTATTGATTTCCAGGTGCTTCTCTTTAGACAGTGGAATTTAGGAACATTCTTCAGGACTTGTTATGATCCATATTGGGTGATATGTCAAATATACCCTAGTTGGTTAATTATAAAATGATATTAGGGCCAAGGTTTTTACTTGTGGTGGTTGGTAGACTAGATTTAGAACCATCAAAACTTGGGTGGTAAGTGCCAAAGGGTGCTTGGATAGTTCACTTCCATATCTATCCTCAAGTTACATGGGTGGTCTGGGATTTTTCATCAATCCTTGAGCTTGATTTTGGTTTTATTTAGATAAACCTTGTGATGTTATTTTTTCTATTATTTTTTTATGTCCTTTCCTCTCAACAATTAGGTGTTATCTCTTATGTTTAATATATAATTCCACCTATAAGTATCTCCTAGAATCATAGGGAAGGACTTACGAGGAAAATTACATAGGAAAACCCTCCATTTGACCATACATTAGTGGAAATAGTAATAAAAACTATTTAATCCCTGGGTCAATTACTTGATGAAAACTAAGAACATACTATGGATCACACTTTGGAGTTTACTAAACAAACTATATAGATATTATATAGTGAAAAAGGAACCCAAGAACCCTAGGAATGGATTGAGATAATAAAAATTAATTTTCAACTTTTAGAAGTCTCCATAATAATATAAGTTGGGACTTATCAAATATATTCTTGGAGGACCTAAAAGGAAATGGTTTGATTCAATCATGCATGTTAAATTACATGAGGAACTTACTTGGATCACTTTCAAGAAGTCCCTTAATAATTAGTTCTATATTAAGATGTTTCATGCAAAGATGGATTGTGAGTTTGTGACCTTGGATCAAGGATATAATTTATTGATGGAATATTCTACTTGTTTCAAATATTTGGTTCATATATCTCTAAAAATTTTCAATAATGAATACATCAAGGATAAATGGTTTGATATGGCTCTAAATCCTATGATCTAATTGATGCTCATTCTCACGTTCCAAACAACCTTTGTTGAGGTTGTTGATAAAGAATATATGGTTGAGGTAGTCTTATCTGGTAATATAGGTCTTAGTGGAGCTTCTTTTATATTAGTGGGTAGCTAGGGTGTGTCATCCATCTATAAAAAGAAGCACAGTAAGGGTTCTAGTTTATGTTAGGATCAACTACAGGGGATTCTATGGACAACACCAAGTGATTTTATTATAATTTGGAAAACCTAAACATATTACACCTAATTGTAACACCCCAGGTAAATAAAGAATATGAAATTTTTATATTTATCCCTTTTTCTGAATAAAATGTTAATATTAATTGAAAGGGAACGCTATGCTTTATGGCTTACCCAATACGCAACAACGAGTTCATTTGAAATTTTACGTTGCACTCTAATAATAAAATAAAATTATTTTAAATGTTAGTTAACACGTAGCCATTGTATTGGAGGGAATGAATAGAAATAACTAAAATATGATTATATATGTTTGTTAAATGTTTTTACATTTATCCAATAAAGGATAAAGACTTAAAATATGAAAATAATTCAATTTTAGGCATATATACTCTAATTTTCACTAAAGGTCCACTTATCAACTTTTGATGGAGAACCGTCATTAAATATATTTTTGTCCACTCTTATACATTATATTGGACCAAATAAAACTCTTCTTTAGAATCAGGTCATCAAAATTCACTTTGTGTAAATTTTTGGTATTTTTCCGATAAAGATCATTTTTTAATGAATAGTGAAAAATGTTGTATTTTAATTCAAAACCTCTTTTTAATCTAATTTATTTATATTATTATATTATCTTTTGAATTGGTTTCAAAGTGAAATTATAATATATTTTTACCATTTAATCCAATAGTGGTCATTGGAATTAATTTCATTTTGAAATTGGACTTAAACTAGTGTCAATCTTTTGATACTTATTGTTTCATAAAAACACGCTATTTGCTCTGGCATCGGGAATTAATTATTAAATTAATTAATGTAACTTATATGTTTTGAATTTTGTAAAATATAAATAATTTTTGAATTCGGAATATCAAATATATCCTAGGGTAAATTTTTGGTAATTTTCTGAAAAACTTCAATTTTTGATGAATAGTGAAACCACTAAGTGGTAGTTAAAGAAACTGATTTTTCATTTAAATGAAACTTTACCACTTCTGTGATTTGAATTTCAAAAATCTGACATACATGGTTTTCATTAAGAAGTGAAATGTGGTTCAATGGGATTAAAATAATTTTTTGGTGAATAGAAACTTTTAAGTTTATTAATCGCGATTAGAGGTAATTAGTGTAATTTAAGGTAAAAATAATGTTTTAATAATATTAAATGACATAGACACATGTCCTACCCTACTTGTATGTGTCATGGACGAACATGAAAATCCATGGGTCAACTTGGGGACCCCATGGAGCCACATTGGTAGGAAAATGACATTAATACATTTTTATTTAATGTTAAAATTAAAATGCCACAAACATGTGTTGTTTTACTAAAAAAAATTTTATATGGGGTTATACAAGTCAGATTTTTGACTATAAATATTAATTAGAAATATACAAATATTTACTACATCATAGTATTTTTTTTATAATTTTTATACATTAACTAAATTAAATTATTTATGACACCATGATGATGCAGCGATTACCTCATTATTTAACGATTTAAATAAAATGGAAAGATAATGTAAAATATAAGACCTAAACATGTCCAAAACCTATTGTATGAGTGTATTTAGAACCCTTATCACCTTATCCTTGAAACAAATCAATTTGGGATCTTTAAAATTCGAAACTCATTCTAAAATAAAGTAACATTTCCTTACTTTCCAAGAGTGCCCCTCCTCTCCTCTTATAAAAGGCCCCCACCTCTACCTCCTTACCCACACCTCTCAAGCATTTGGATCGGCCAAAACCTTCCCATTTTGTCTCTCCACATCCCTCTATTACTCCTAGAAGCTTCATGTTGGGCAGAAGTCTTCCCAAGGAATCCTTTGAGCTCAAATCAAAAAGAGTTACCCGATTTAAAGGTAGTGTCTTCTCTTGTGTTCTTTTGTTTTATTTTGCTTCTCCAACCCCTTAAACTCTTTTTATTCTTTTATTTTGTAAAAAATACAGTATCTTAAATATACTATGATGTTTTTATAATAATAATTCTATCTACACTTACACACACCTACATCTAATGGTTAAAGAACATAATGTTTCTGTGGATGGCGAATTTCTGCCTCACGAAACGATGATTGTTCAACACTCATATAACACTTTCAAAGGTGGCCATTAAGATGTAACTATATTTATATATGATATATAATATGTTTATGTTTTACTTAATCTTATTTATTTTTATTTTGTGGCATACCTTTATGGTTTCCATTGTGGGTAAACACGATAATTTCATTTTAGGAAGTGCGGACTACCGCCCCCTCAAAGTGATTTGATTCGTTAATGCCACATATGGGATGTATAAAGGATGGATTTAAAGTTATTATATGTGATTTATGTTACATATAAATTATTAATATAATTATGGAATTAAAATATACATACCTCTCATTTGGTTTTAATTCCATTAATATGACATAGAAATGAAAGTAGCGTTCATGCGTACGTACGGATTACCGTCTCCATGAATGGTGCATTTCATTTCTTTCCTCTAAATGATTATGTAATATTATAAATACTTTTATATTATGGATATATATGATATATATTATATCCAAATTATGAATATCAATCTGGATATAATGAACCTTTGACCACACAAACAACATGTAATTGTAAGAAGTCCACTTTCGACTTAAGAACCAAATATCGACAAAACAAACATTATTAACTTAAATGATTAAATGAGGCTTATAACATGGAAATAAGTGATATAAAAGGAATAATGAAATTGAAAAAGTTTCTTAGGAAAGTGGAAATTAACTCAAGTTTATTATTCAGGATGTTGAAGAATGATCGAGTCAAGTCGGACCCGAGGTAAGGGATCCAACCTCTCTCTTTCTTTTTAAGTACTCTCTTTTATGTCATTTATTTTAAGCCCATATTTATTATGTTTGGGGATGTTATTTTATATTCCTAATAATTTAATTTTTATGTTCATATTATGGAGACCCTATTTGATCTCATAAATCCATTTTTGGAAGTTTTAAGTGGCGCCGTTATGCTGCCGAGTTTTCGTAAGGGATTTTTCATCTCAATTTTATTCCCGTGACATTTATGCTAAATTTTCCACTATTTCCTTTGAGTGGTGTACGTACTTCCCATTATTATACACTTTTTGTAGTATAATTTCATTTATGGGTATTTACATCTTCATTGTATGACCCTTCTTCCATGGGGTGTACTTTTCGAAAGTTACCCAACTCGGTAAGGGGACCTTTCACCCTCTTTTTTTTAAAAGACTTCTTTTGTTATGTCTTTTAATTCACATACTATTATGTTGGGATATGTTCTTCTATATCCTTATTTATGTAAATTTTATGTCCAAGTGATGAGATCCCCTTTATCTCTCTCATCAACCCTTTTTGTAAAATTTTATGTGACACCGTTAGGCTGTCGAATTTTACCAAGGGAACTTCTTAACCAAATTTCGATTTCTTTGGGTTCAACATGTAGTTATTGAATATGTCATCCTTTAAATATGTGTGAATAACCTTTGATTGTTTTACACTTAATATCCACTTATATTAGGTGTATTTATATTTGTCACACATAATTATGAGATTGATTTATCCTTAATTTAAGGATACCTTCTTTATAATGGATTTCATCTAATTTTACATTTCTTTTGAGACTTCATTGTTGTTATGCACCAATTAACTCTTATATGGTGTGTATACTGTACTTTGACATATTATATCATGAATCCCTTTATTCTCATGATATTATAAAGTTCAGATTAAATGTTATTTCGCAATTATTTGTATTCAAGAGTCTCTCATTTTGTTAAAAACTCTTTAACAAAAATATCATTTTAAATGTTTTAAAGATTTATTATTCGAAATATTTATCTTTAATTTCCATGTTTTCAAAATGGTTTTCAGTATTTATTTATATGGACATTAATTTTTTAAAATTATAATTCCAATAAAATCTTCAAAGTGGTATGGGACACTTTGATTCAAAAATCTCTTTTAAATGATTTTTGAAAATGGATTGATTAATTCAATATCTTGGAATTACTTATTTTGATTGAAAATGAAATGTTGTTATTGAAATGTTTATATTTTCAATATTTTATGCATAATGATGGTACTTAGACATTTTACGGGTGGTTACGTGATAAACCATATGATGGGTGGTGCCATGAATACCAGGACGGGTGGTTACGTTATAACCTCCAATGTATTGGGTATGGAAGTCGGCCATATGGATATTCCATTAAGTATGTGTGGAAGTCAACTGTATGGTTATTCCATTTAAGTATGTTTATGTCCCAAGTTACCTTTATATGTTATGTGTTCTTTATATGGGTTTTATGGTAATATTTTGGTTACAAAAGGGTAAGTAATGATATTTTATTCAGTGAAGAGTTTTTACTACTTCATAATGGTGAAAGGTATTACTTTGATAAAGTATACATGGTTTACTTGTTGCTTTGGAAAACTAACAGTTTTCATTCTTTGTGTTTCCCTTGCTGAGCTTTTTATGCTAATCCCAAGTTTTTTTGAAATGTTTTTCACAGGACTTAATGTGGAATAGGGTCAAGGATGGGATCATGGGAAAGTCATGCTATCTAATACATGGAACTAGACATGTTTCTTTTTAAGATTTTTTATTTTATGGAAATTTAGTATAAGTGAATACTTTTAATCTTTTGAGATGTAATAATAATTTTCTAATTCTCTAAAACTCGAAACCTGAAAAGATCCTCAATGTGAATTATTCATTTAATTCAATATTAAGTAAGGTTTAAGCCCGAGGCCTTATAGTTGGTATCAAAGGTCGGTTTAGATAAAATTATAGGTTGGGGTATTCTCTAAGCATAAGTGACATTACCATAATGGTTAGGATTTCAGAAAGAGTACTTGTTTTAGATAAATTGAATGAGTAAGTATATCTTAGTGTTTATCTTCCTCATTAGTACATGATGGTTTTGTTGATATACTCACACTGACCTTTTTGGTTTTAGCAAATGGCTGGATCTAGTAGGCACCAAAGTAACAGTAGATGTGAAGGAAACAGTGACAGTTTTCTGAGCGAGAAACTGAATGATATGGGAGCTGCAATGAGAACTCTTGTGTTTATCCTCAACCAACTATCTGGAGTCATGATTGACAACCTAAACCTTGGTGATTTCTATAAGTAATCATATATGCGAGAAACAAATACCTATGGAACTACAGGTAATACTCATAAAGGTAAGTGTGTTCAAAAACCTATGTGTCAAAGATGTGGAAAGAAACACCTAATAAAATCTTTCAACGGGACAGAAATATGCTATAGATGTGGAAATGAAGGTCATAAAGCAAGAACCTTCCATGGAAAAAGGAAGCATTCAGTTGACTCGAGGAAAGGGAAAGAAGTTATTTCTGAGGGATCAATTGAATGTTTTAAATGTGGTGTGCATGGTCATTATGCAAACACATGTCCTATGAAAAAGTTTCGGGAATGGGATCACCAAGATAGTATAAATATTCATTTACCAATACCTAATTCCATTCCGATTGAGGATGAAGAAACGGACAATGACCAGTTAAAGGTATGGATTATTTCATAACATTTGTTTTCCTATTTTGGAATCTTAGGATATGATTCATGATTTTGTTTGTAGGAAAGAAGTATTTCAGAATAAGTTGGAAAGGAATGGTTAATGGATCATGAATAATGTTGAATTAGTAAGAATTCAACATATAAGGGATTCAAGAGTTATGGTGAAATTCTTAAGAGTATTAAGTCTCTTTTGATGATGGGGTTACATTAGAAGACTTTTTATAGTATGTGTAACCCTGATGTTTGATATATAAAAATTTTATTCATGGAATAGTTATCTGTTCTTTTGTGGACATAGTTATAAAGAACCATTTGGGTTTATATGATCCTTAATTTTGAGGTAATTATGGGTTAATATATGTTATGATGGAAAGTGAAAGGCATGAGATAAAATTGAGGTTAAATTATGTTATGGTTATTTTTGATGATTTTATCTCTTTTTGGGGAATGATTTGAGAATTATATAGTTTGGGAAAAGGACAACAAACAGACCGTGTGACAACCCATCGCATCGGACAAAGCTGCGGGAATCGAACCCACAACCAAAGTGCGACTGGTATTTATCGCCTACCACTGGACTACGTGAAGTCCCTGGTTAGTTTGACTGACTCTTTTTAGTTAGATGATTTTATGAATTAAGAGTAAGTTTATTTTGGGTTATCTATGGAAATTTATTAACCTATCATGTAGGATATGTGATTAGGTTAATTACTTTTCAATATGAGACTTTAAGAGCAACTGATGTTGTTTGGAGATAAATGTTACGATTTAACTTAGAAGACTATGTGACTAAATCTTTTAAATATTTGGGTTTCAATCTTAGTTTGGTTTACTTTGAATAATTTTATGGACAAATTGTTTATCGAATGGTCCTCGTTGAACTTTGGGTTTTGTTGGAAAAATTTTGGAGATTAAGAATAGATTTTCTTTTTTATAAAGGGTTATCCTTTTCTGGATTATCTGATCTTGTACTAACATTTTTGGTTTTGGTTTTGGCTAAAGTCTAAAGACATGGGAAGTATATAGTTCTCTTTTTTGGATTATGTTATTCTCTAGAAGTTGATTATAGTACTCTTAATGTGAAAAAGTCTTCCTAAATACTCGTCTTTTGGAGAAAATATGAGTTTGTGTAAGAAATATAATAAAAGTTGAAAGTCAACATGATAAGTAATTATGTTTCCTTATGAATAAATTCCTCAATAAAAATGAACTTAAAACAAAAATGTTGACTATTAACTTTTCCTACTGGGGAATCGAATACCATTTAACCCATCACAATTTTGTGATTTTCTTGTGGTTAACTTTCTCCTAAACATGTTTTCTATCACTCTCCATCAGAACATGACCCTATGTTTTCTCCTCCATGTCCATGTTTTCCTACATGGAATCCTAGTGTGGGTTAACTCGGGTGACCTCTGTACTTCTCTTCCTTTCTTTTAAAGTGATTGTTTTACCGACTCTTGTTCCGATGTGGGACTTTCAATGATGTTTCCGAGCCCAATTTTAAAATTGCGAGGACGCAATTCCCAAAAGGGGGGAAGGATGTAACACCCCAGGTAAATAAAGAATATGAAATTTTTATATTTATCCCTTTTTTTAATAAAATGTAAATATTAATTTAAAGGTAACGCTATTCTTGATGGCTTACCCACTACGCAACAATGAGTTCCTTTGAAATCTTACGTTGCACTCTAATAATAAAATAAAATTATTTTAAATGTTAGTTAACACGTAGCCGTTGTATTGGCGGAAATGAATAGAAATAACTAAAATATTATTATATATGTTTGTTAAATATTTTTACATTTATCCAATAAAGGATAAAGGCTTAAAATACGAAAAGAATTCAATTTTAGGCATATATACTCTAATTTTCACTAAAGGTCCACTTATCAACTTTTGATGGCGAACCGTCATTAAATATAGTTTTGGTCACTCTTATACATTCTATTGGACCAAATAAAACTCTTCTTTAGAATTGGTACATCAAAATTTACTTTGTGTAAATTTTTGGTATTTTTCCGATAAAGATCATTTTGTAATGAATAGTGAAAAATGTTGTATTTTAATTCAAAACCTCTTTTTGTTATAATTTATTTATATTATTAGGTTATCTTTTGAATTGGTTTCAAAGTGAAATTAGAATATATTTTTACCATTTAATCCAATAGTGGTCATTGGAATTAATTTCATCTTGAAATTGGACTTAAACTAGTATCAATCTTTTGATACTTATTGTTTCATAAAAACACGCTATTTTCTCTGACAGCGGGAATTAATTATTAAATTAATTAATGTAACTTATATATTTTTAATTTTTTAAAATATACATCATTTTGGAATTCATAATATCAAATATAGCCTAGGGTAAATTTTTGGTAATTTTCTGAAAAACTTCAATTTTTGATGAATAGTGAAACCACTAAGTGGTAGTTAAATAAACTGATTTTTCGTTTAAATGAAACTTTACCACTTCTATGATTCGAATTTCAAAAATCCGACATACATGGTTGTCATTAAAAAGTAAAATGTGGTTCAATGGGATTAAAATAATTTTTTGGTAAATAATATCTTTTAAGTTTATTAATCACGATTAGAGGTAATTAGTGTAATTTAAGGTAAAAATAATGTTTGAATAATATGAAATGACCTAGACACATGTCCTAACTTCATTTTATGTGTCATGGACAACCAATAAAATCCATGGGTCAACTTTGGGACCCCATGGAGCCACATTGGTAGGAAAATGACATTAATACCTTTTTATTTAATGTTAAAATTAAAATGTCACAAACATGCGTTGTTTTACTAAAATAATTTTTATATGGGGTTATACAAGTCAGATGTTTGACTATAAATATTAATTGGAAAGATAAAAATATTTCCTACATTATAGTATTTTTTTTATAATTTTTATACATTAACTAAATTAAATTATTTATGACACTGTGATGATGCAACAATTACCTCATTATTTAATGATTTAAATAAAATGGAAAGATAATGTAAAATCTAAGACCTAAACATGTAAAAAACCTATTGGATGAGTGTATTTGGAACCCTTATTACCTTAACCTAGAAACACATAAATGTGGGACCTTTAAAATCCGAAACTCATTCTAAAATAAAGTAACATTTCCTTACTTCCCAAGAGTGCCCCTCCTCTCCTCTTATAAAAGGCCCCCACCTCTACCTCCTTACCCACACCTCTAAAGACTTTGGCTCGGCCAAAACCTGCCCATTTTGTCTCTCCATATCCCTCTATTACTCCTAGAAGCCTCACTTTGGACAGAAGTCTTCCCAAGGAAGCCTTTGAGCTCAAATCAAAAAGAGTTACCCGATTTAAAGGTAGTGTCTTCTCTTGTGTTCTTTTGTATTATTTTGCTTCTCCAACCCCCTAAAATCTCTTTATTCTTTTCTTTTGTAACAAATACAGTATCTTCAATATACTAGGATGTTGTTATAATAATAATTCTAGCTACACTTACACACACCTACATATAATGGTTAAAGAACATACTGTTTCTGTGGATAGAAAATTTCTACCTCACGAAACGATGATTGTTCAACACTCATATAACACCTTCAAAGGTGGCCATTAAGATGTAAATATATTTATATATGATATATAATATGTTTATGTTTTACTTAAACTTCTGTATTTTTCTTTTGTGGCATAAATTATGGTTTCCATTGTGGGTAAACACGATAATTTCATTTTAGGAAGTGCGGACTACCGCCCCCTCAAAGTGATTTGATTCGTTAATGCCATATGTGGGATGTATAAAAAAGGATTTAAAGTTATTATATATGATGTATGTTACATATAAATGAGGAATATAATTCTGGAATTAAAATATACATACCTCTCAATGGGTTTTAATTCCATTAATATGACATAGAAATGAAAGTAGCGTTCATGCGTACGTACGACTTACCGTCTCCATGAACGGTGCATTTCATTTATTACCTCTAAATGATTATGTAATATTATAAATACTTGTATATTCTGGATATATATGATATATATGATATCCAAATCACGAATATCATTCTGGATATAATGAACCTTTGACCACACGAACAACATGTAATTGTAAGAAGTCCACTTTCGACTTAAGAACCAAATATCGACAAAATAAACATTATTAACTTAAATGATTACATAATGATTATAACATGGAAATAAGTGATATAAAAGGAATAATTAACTTGAAAAAGTTTCTTAAGCAAGTGAAAATTAACTCAAGTTTATTATTCAGGATTTTAAAGAACGATCGAGTCAAGTCAGACCCGAGGTAAGGGATCCAACCTCTCTCTTTATTTTTAAGTACTCTCTTTTATGTCATTTCTTTTAAGCCCATATTTATTTTGTTTGGGGATGTTATTTTATATTCCTCATACTTTAATTTTTATGTTCATATTATGGGAGACCCTATTTGATCTCATAAATCCATTTTTGGAAGTTTTAAGTGGCGCAGTTAGGCTGCCGAGTTTTCGTAAGGGATTTTTCATCTCACTTTTATTCCCGTGACATTTATGCTACGTTTTCCACTATTTACTTTGATTGGTGTATGTACTGACCATTATTATACAATTTGTGTAGTATAATTTTATTTATGGGTATTTACAACTTCATTTTATGACCCTTCTTCCATGGGGTGTACTTTTTGAAAGTTACCCAACTTGGTAAGGGGACCTTTCACCCTCCTTTTTTTTAAAAGACTTATTTTGTTATGTCTTTTAATTCACATACTATTATGTTGTGATATATTCTTCTATATTCTTATTTATGTAAATTTTATGTCCAAGTGATGAGATCCCCTTTATCTCTCTCATCAACCCTTTTTGTAAAATTTTATGTAACACCGTTAGGCTGTCGAATTTTACCAAGGGAACTTCTTAACCCAATTTTGATTTCTTTGGGTGCAACATGTAGTTATTGAATATGACATCCTTTGAATATGTGTTAATAAACTTTGATTGTTTTACACTTAATATCCACTTATATTGGGTGTATTTATATTTTTCACATATAATTATGAGATTGATTTATCCTTAATTTAAGGATACCTTCTTTAAAATGGATTTCATCTCATTTTAAATTTCTTTTGAGACTTAATTGTTGTTATGCACCAATTCACTCTTATATGGTGTGTATACTGTCCTTTGACATATTATATCATGAATCCCTATATTCTCATGATATTATAAAGTTCAGATTAAATGTTATTCTGCAATTATTTGTATTTAAGAGTCTCTCATTTTGTTAAAAACTCTTTAACAAAAATATCGTTTTAAATGTTTTAAAGATTTATTATTCTAAATATTTATCTTTAATGTCCATGTTTTCAAAATGGTTTTCAGTATTTATTTATATGGACATTAATGTTTTAAAATTATAATTCCAATAAAAGCTTCAAAGTGGTATGAGACACTTTGATTCAAAAATCACTTTTAAATGATTTTTGAAAATGGATTGATTAATTCAATATCTTGAAATTAGTTATTTTTATTGAAAATGAAATGTTGTTATTGAAATGTTTATATTTTCAATATTTTATGTGTAATGATGGTACTTGGACATTTTACAGGTGGTTACGTGATAAACCATATGACGGGTGGTGCCGTGAATACCAGGACGAGTGGTTACGTTATAACCTCCAATGCATTGGGTATGGAAGTCGGCCGTGTGGCTATTCCATTAAGTATGTGTGGATGTCGACCGTATGGTTATTCCATTTAAGTATGTTTATGTCCCAAGTTACCTTTATATGTTATGTGTTCTTTATATGGGTTTTATGGTAATCTTTTGGTTACAAAAGGGTAAGTAATGATATTTTATTCAGTGAAGAGTTTTTACTACTTCTTAAAGGTTAAAGGTATTACTTTGATAAAGTATACATGGTTTACTTGTTGCTTTGAAAAACTAATCATTTTCATTATTTGTGTTTCCCTTGCTGAGCTTTTTATGCTCACCACAAGTTTTTTTTGAAATGTTTTTCGCAGGACTTAATGTGGAATAGGGTCAAGGACGGGATCAAGGGAAAGTCATGCTATCTAATACATGGAACTAGACATGTTTTTTTAAGAGTTTTTATTTTATGTAAATTTAGTAGAAGTGACTAATTTGTAATCTTTTGAGATGTAATAGTTATGTCCTAACTCTCAAAAACTCTAAACCTGAAAATATCCTCAATGTGAATTATTCATTTAATTCAATATTAAGTAAGGTTTAAGGCCGGTGCGTTATAGTTGGTATCAAAGGTCGGTTTAGATAACTTTAGAGGTTAGGGTATTCTCTAAGAATAAGTGAAATTACCATAATGGTTAGGATTTCAGAAAGAGTCCTAGTTTTAGATAAAGTGAATGAGTAAGTAAATCTTAGTATTTATCTTCCTCATTAGTACATGATGGTTTTGTTGATATACTCACACTGACCTTTTTGGTTTTAGTAAATGGCTAGATCTAGCAGGCATCAAAGTAACAGTGGATGTGAAGGAATCTGTGACAGTTTTCTGAGTGAGCAACTGAATGATATGAGAGCTACAATGAGAACTCTTGTGTTTATCCTCAAACAACTATCTAGAGTCATGATTGACCACCTAAACCTTGGTGATTTCTATAAGGCATAATATATGCGAGAAACAAATCCCTACGGAACTACAGGTAATAATCATATAGGTAAGTGTGTTCAAAAACCTATGTGTCAAAGATGTGGAAAGAAACACCTAGGAGAATGTTTCAAAGGGACAGAAATATGCTATAGATGTGGAAATGAAGGTCATAAAGCAAGAACCTGCCATGGAAAAAGGAAGCATCCAGTTGACTCGAGGAAAGGGAAAGAAGTTCTTTCTGAGGGATCAATTGAATGTTTTAAATGTGGTGTGCATGGTCATTATGCAAACACATGTCCTATGAAGAAGTTTCAGGAATGGGATCACCAAGATCGTACAAATATTTGTTTACCAATACCTAATTCCATTCAGATTGAGGATGAAGAAACTGACAATGACCAGTCAAAGGTATGGATTATTTCATAACATTTGTTTTCCTATTTTGGAATCTTAGGATATGATTCATGATTTTGTTTTTAGGAAAGAAGTATTTTAGAATAAGTTGGAAAGGAATGGTTAATGGATCATGAAGAATGTTGAATGTGTAAGAAGTCAACATATATGGCTTTCAAGAGTTATGGTGAAATTCTTAAGAGTATTAAGTCTCTTTTAATGATGGGGTTACATTAGAAGACTTTTTATAGTATGTGTAACCCTGATGTTTGATATATGAAAATTTTATTCAAGGAATAGTTATCTGTTCTTTTGTGGACATAGTTATAAAGAACCATTTGGGTTTATATGATCCTTAATTTTGAGGTAATTATGGGTTACTATATGTTATGATGGAAAGTGAAAGGAATGAGATAAAATTGAGGTTAAATTCTGTTATGGTTATTTTTGATGATTTTATCTCTTTTTGGGGAATGATTTGAGAATTATATAGTTTTCAAAAAGGACAACACGCAGACCGTGTGACAACCCGTCGCGTCAGACAAAGCTGCGGGAATCGAACTCACAACCAAAGTGCGACTGATATTTATCGCCTACCACTGGACTACGTGAAGTCCCTGGTTAGTTTGACTGACTCTTTTTAGTTAGATGATTTTATGAATTAAGAGTAAGTTTATTTTAATTTATCTATTTAAATTTATTAACCTATCATGTAGGATATGCGATTAGGTTACTTACTTTTCAATACGAGACTTTAAGAGCAACGAATGTTGTTTGGAGATAAATGTTACGATTTAACTTGGAAGACTATGTGACTAAATCCTTCAAATATTTGGGTTTAAATCTTAGTTTGGTTTACTTTGAATAATTTTATGGACAAATTTTTTATCGAATGGTCCTCGTTGAACTTTGGGTTTTGTTGGACAAATTTTAGAGATTAAGAATAGATTTTCTTTTTATAAAGGGTTATCCTTTTCTGGATTATCTGATCTTGTACTAACATTTTTGGTTTTGGTTTTGGTTAAAGTCTAAAGACATGGGAAGTATATAGTTCTCTTTTGTAGATTAGGTGATTCTCTAGAAGTTTATTATAATACTCTTAATGTGAACAAGTCTTCCTAAATACTCATCTTTTGGAGAAAATATGAGTTTGTGTATGAAATCTAATAAAAGTTGAAAGTCAACATGATAAGTAATTATGTTTCCTTATGAATAAATTCCTCAATAAAAAGTAACTTAAAACAAAAATGTTGTCTATTAACTTTTCCTACTGGGGAATCGAATACCGTTTAACCCATCACAAGTTTGTGATTTTTTTGTGGTTAACTTTCTCCTAAACATGTTTTCTATCACTCTCCATCAGAACATGACCCTATGTTTTCTCCTCCATGTCCATGTTTTCCTACATGGAATCCTAGTGTGGGTTAACTCAGGTGACCTCTGTACTTCTCTTTCTTTCTTTTAAAGTGATTGTTTTACCGACTCTTGTTCCGATGTGGGACTTTCAATGAAGTTTCCGAGCCCAATTTTAAAATTGCGAGGACGCAATTCCCAAAAGGGGGGAAGGATGTAACACCCCAGGTAAATAAAGAATATGGAATTTTTATATTTATCTTTTTTTTGAATAAAATGTTAATATTAATTTAAAGGGAACTCTATTCATGATGGCTTACACAATACGCAACAATGAGTTCCTTTGAAATCTTACGTTGCACTCTAAAAATAAAATAAATTTTTTTTAAATGTTAGTTAACACGTAGCCGTTTTATTGGAGGGAATGAATATAAATAACTAAAATATGATTATATATGTTTGTTAAATGTTTTTACATTTATCCAATAAATGATAAAAGCTTAAAATACGAAAAGAATTCAATTTTAGGCATATATACTCTAATTTTTACTAATGGTCCACTTATCAACTTTTGATGGCGAACCATCATTAAATATAGTTTTGGTCACTCTTATACATTCTATTGGACCAAATAAAACTCTTCTTTAGAATCGTGTCATCAAAATTCACTTTGTGTAATTTTTTGGTATTTTTCCGATAAATATCATTTTTTAATGAATAGTGAAAAATGTTGTATTTTAATTCAAAATCTATTTTTAATCTAATTTATTTATATGATTAGATTATATTTTGAATTGGTTTTAAAGTGAAATTAGAATATATTTTTACCATTTAATCCAATAGTGGTCATTTGAATTAATTTCATCTTGAAATTGGACTTAAACTAGTGTCAATCTTTTGATACCTATTGTTTCATAAAAACACGCTATTTGATCTGACAACGGGAATTAATTATTAAATTAATTAATGTAACTTATATTTTTTGAATTTTGTAAAATAGACATAATTTTTGAATTTGGAATATCAAATATAGCCTAGGGTAAATTTTTGGTAATTTTCTGAAAAATTTCAATTTTTGATGAATAGTGAAACCACTAAGTGGTAGTTAAATAAACTGATTTTTCATTTAAATGAAACTTTACCACATCTGTGATTTGAATTTCAAAAATCCGACATACATGGTTTTCATTAATAAGTAAAATGTGGTTCAATGGGATTAAAATAATTTTTTGGTGAATAGTATCTTTTAAGTTTCTTAATTGCGATTAGAGGTAATTAGTGTAATTTAAGGTAAAAATAATGTTTTAATAATATGAAATGACCTAGACACATGTCCTACCCTCATTGGATGTGTCATGGATGACCAATAAAATCCATGGGTCAACTTGGGGACCCCATGGAGCCACATTGGTAGGAAAATGACATTAATACCTTTTTATTTAATGTTAAAATTAAAATGTCACAAACATGTGTTGTTTTACTAAAACAATTATTATATGGGGTTATACAAGTCAGATTTTTGACTATAAATATTTATTGGAAATCTAAAACGATTTCTTACATCATAGTGTTTTTTATAATTTTTAGATATTAACTAAATTTAATTATTTATGGCACTATGATGATGTAGCGATTACATCATTATTTAACGATTTAAATAAAATGGAAAGATAATGTAAAATCTAAGACCTACACATGTCCAAAACCTATTGGATGAGTGGATTTCGAACCCTTATCACCTTATACTCGAAACAAATAAATGTGGGACCTTTAAAATCCGAAACTCATTCTAAAATAAAGTAACATTTCCTTACATTCCAAGAGTGCCCCTCATATCCTCTTATAAAAGGCCACCACCTCTACCTCCTTACCCACACCTCTCAAGCCTTTGGCTCGGACAAACCCTGACCATTTTATCTCTACACATCCCTATATTACTCCTAGAAGCCTCACTTTGGGAATAATTCTTCCCAAGGAAACCTTTGAGCTCAAACCAAAAAGAGTTACCCAATTTAAAGGTAGTGACTTCTCTTGTGTTCTTTTGTTTTATTTTGCTTCTCCAACCCCCTAAAATCTTTTTATACATTTATTTTGTAACAAATCCAGTATATTAAATATACTAGGATGTTTTTATAAGAATCATTCGAGCTACACTTACACACACCTACATCTAATGGTTAATGAACATACTGTTTCTGTGGATGGCGAATTTCTACCTCACGAAATGATGATTGTTCAACACTCATATAACACCTTCAAAGGTGGCTATTAAGATGTCACTATATTTATATATGATATATAATATGTTTATGTTTTACTTAAGCTTCTTCATTTTTCTTTTGTGTCATACATTTATGGTTTCCATTGTGGGTAAACACGATAATTTCATTTTAGGAAGTGCGGACTACCGCCCCCTCAAAGTGATTTGATTCGTTAATGCCATATGTGGGATGTATAAAGGATGGATTTAAAGTTTTTATATATGATGTATGTTACATATAAATGATGAATATAATTATTTAATTAAAATATACATACCTCTCATTTGGTTTTAATTCCATTAATATGACATAGAAATGAAAGTAGCGTTCATGCGTACGTACGACTTACCGTCTCCATGAACTGTGCATTTCATTTCTTACCTCTAAATGATTATGTAATATTATAAATACTTGTATATTATGGATATATATGATATATATGATATCCAAATCATGAATATAATTCTGGATATAATGAAACTTTGACCACACGAACAACATGTAATTGTAAGAAGTCCACTTTCGACTTAAGAACCAAATATCGACAAAACAAACATTATTAACTTAAATGATCACATAATGCTTATAACATGGAAATAAGTGATATAAAAGGAATAATGGACTTTAAAAAGGTTCTTAAGCAAGTTTAAATTAACTCAAGTTTATTATTCAGGACGTTAAAGAACGATCGAGTCAAGTCGGACCCGAGGTAAGAGATCCAACCTCTCTCTTTCTTTTTAAGTACTCTCTTTTATGTCATTTTTTAAGCCCATATTTATTATGGTTGGGGATGTTATTTTATATTCATAATACTTTAATTTTTATTTTCATATTATGGGAGACCCTATTTGATCTCATAAATACATTTTTGGAAGTTTTAAGTGGCGCCGTTAGGCTACTGAGTTTTCGTAAGGGATTTTTCATCTCACTTTTATTCCCTTGAAATTTATGCTATGTTTTCCACTATTTCCTTTGAGTGGTGTATGTACTGACCATTATTATAGAATTTGTGTAGTATAATTTCATTTATGGGTATTTAAATCTTCATTTTATGACCCTTCTTCCATGGGGTGTACTTTTCAAAAGTTACCCAACTCGGTAAGGGGACCTTTCACCCTCCTTTTTTTTAAAAGACTTCTTTTGTTATGTATTTTAATTATCATACTATTATGTTGGGATATGTTCTTATATATCATTATTTATGTAAATTTTATGTCCAAGTAATGAGATCCCCTATATCTCTCTCATCAACCCTTTTTGTAAAATTTTATGTGACGCTGTTAGGCTGTCGAATTTTACCAAGGGAACTTCTTAAACCAATTTCGATTTCTTTGGGTTCAACATGTAGTTATTGAATATGTCATCCTTTGAATATGTGTGAATAACCTTTGATTCTTTTACACTTAATATCCACTTATATTGGGTGTATTTATATTTGTCACACATAATTATGAGATTGATTTATCCTTAATTTAAGGATACCTTCTTTATAATGGATTTCATCTAATTTTACATTTCTTTTGAGACTTCATTGTTATTATAAACCAATTCACTCTTATATGGTGTGTATACTATCCTTTGACATATTATATCTTGAATCCATTTATTCTCATGATATTATAAAGTTCGGATTAAATGTTATTCCGCAATTATTTGTATTCAAGAGTCTCTCATTTTGTTAAAAACTCTTTAACAAAAATATCATTTTAAATGTTTTAAAGATTTATTATTATAAATATTTATCTTTAATGTCCATGTTTTAAAAATGGTTTTCAGTATTTATTTATATGAACATTAATGTTTTAAAATTATAATTCCAATAAAAGCTTCAAAGTGGTATGGAACACTTTGATTAAAAAATCTCTTTTAAATGATTTTTGAAAATGCATTGATTAATTCAATATCTTGGAATTACATATTTTTATTGAAAATGAAATGTTGTTATTGAAATGTTTATATTTTCAATATTTTATGTGTAATGATGGTACTTGGACATTTTACAGGTGGTTACGTGATAAACCATATGACGGGTGGTGCCGTGAATACCAGGACAGGTGGTTAAGTTATAACCTCCAATGCATTGGGTATGGAAGTCGGCCGTATGACTATTCCATTAAGTATGTGTGGAAGTCGACCGTATGGTTATTCCATTTAAGTATGTTTATGTCCCAAGTTACCTTTATATGTTATCTGTTCTTTATATGGGTTTTATGGTAATCTTTTGGTTACAAAAGGGAAGTAATGATATTTTATTCAGTGAAGAGTTTTTACTACTTCCTAAAGGTGAAAGGTATTACTTTGATAAAGTATACATGGTTTACTTGTTGCTTTGAAAAACTAACAGTTTTTATTCTTTGTGTATCCCTTGATGAGCTTTTTATGCTCGCCCCAAGTTTTTTTTGAAATGTTTTTCATAGGAATTAATGTGGAATAGGGTCAAGGATGGTATCAAGGGAAAGTCATGCTATCTAATACATGGAACTAGACATGTTTCTTTTTAAGAGTTTTTATTTTATGGAAATTTAGTATAAGTGACTACTTTGTAATATTTTGAGATGTAATAGTTATGTCCTAATTCTCTAAAACTCTAAACCTGAAAATATAATCAATGTGAATTATTCATTTAATTAAATATTAAGTAAGGTTTAAGGCCGGGTCCTTATACTAATTGTGTGGTAGTAACCCTAATTTTACATCATTATGGACAATACAATCACCTTAAATTTTTTTATAGAAGCGTACCCCAGGTCAGTAGAGCCGGATCCACACTTACTAAAGGATACCAGGCTTAGTCATACATAGAGAAATGTGATGTATCTCATTATAATGAAAATGGGTATACCTAGTAAGTTAATAATTATTAGGGAGGGGTTAAGTCCATACACCTCTATATAGTGGAGTATACTCCAACAGAATCTAAAGCAGGGATAACTACTGTGAGAGGTACAATGTTTGCTTCATCCTCCATGGTCTTGGCTTTGTTTTATACTAGTGTATCTCACTATTTTAAATCAAATAAGTTAATTTATGGGTTGATTTTATTCTTGGATATTATTCCATTTATAAAGGATATTTCACTCCCTTAGGTAGGATGAAGTAATTGGGTTTTAAATGTTCAGAATCACGGGTAATGATCGTCAACTATGAGGTTTCATGGGATTTTCTGTTTCTTGATCATGATATCTTTGAACACATAATTAGCATGGATTGGATGATTTTAAGGTCCAGATGAATTATTATTATTACTAGGTTCAGTTTCTATCTCATGATGGGGTTATTCACATCATCTAGGGTGAGTGGGATCCTAGATCTAGGAGAGTGGGTCATATTTTTCTGAATGTTGGAATGATCTCATGCCAATTTTTGTAGATGTTTCTTAACACCATTGAAAAATATTTAAGTGGTCTACTTCATGTGGTGGTGAATAATTACCCCAAGGTATTTCTAGATGAGTTATATGGGTTACTGTCCTAGAGAGAGGTCGAGCATTCCATTAACCTATTTCCAGGGATGAGTCTCACATCCTTGACATATTATCTTATTTCACATATTGATTTAAAGTAACTTAAATTTCATCTTAAGGATCTTGAATCTAAGGGATTTATTTATTCGGGTGTGTCACTTTAAGATTCACCCATTCTCTCAGAAAAGAAGGTAGATGGAAGCCTCTATCTTTTTGTTGATTACCAAAAGCTTAATCAGGTGATTGTTAAGGAAAAGTATCCTTTTTCCTACGATTGATTATCTATTTTATCAACTCAATGGATCTCTATGGTTTTCTAAGATTGATATAAGATCGGGGTACCATTAGCTAAGTGTCTAAGAGGAGGATATTACCAACTCAATATTCAAAATTAGCTATAGGAATTATAAGTATTTGGTTATTCCATTAGGTCTTATGAATTTTTCTTCAGTGTTTATGGCATTGATGAATTGTATCATTCAACAGTTCTATTATTCTTTCACATTTGTTTTTTGTAGATGATATTTTTTTTATTCCAAGATAGAAGAAGAAGACAAGGATCATTTAGAGTTCATTCTTATAAATCTGAAGGAATATTATTTTTATGGAAATATTTCTAAATATCAGTTTTGGATCTAATAAGTAAATTTTAAAGGATACATTATATATGGAAGAGACATCTCAATGGATCCTAAAAATATTTTGACAGTGATGACTTTTTAGAAACCCAAAAACGTGTTTGAGATTAAGAGCTTCTTGAATTTGGATAGTTATTACTGGTGTTTTGTTTAGTATTTATCTTATATTTCATACCATATGATAGAATTTATCCATAAGGGTGTTATGTTTTAATGGAATGATGATTCTCAAATATAATTTGAGGAATATAAGGTGAGGTTGACTTCATCTCAAGTTTGGATTCTTTCAGAAATAGGTTTGGGTTATGATGTTTTTTATGATGCCTCAACATGGGATTAGGATGAGTTCAGATGCAAGGGAAGATGGTGGTTTCTTATGGATATCACCAATCATTCCCTTTTGAGAAGAATTATTTTACTTATGATCTTGAGTTATCCAATGTGATTCATTCCCTCAAGACTTGGTGTCACAATCTCTCTTGGGACTAGTTTTCTATATATTCAGATCATATGAGCCTAAAATATATTTTCACCCAGAGGAATCTAAAACTATGTTAGAGATTCTAGGTTGAGTATATTAAATTTTTTTATTTTTTTATTTTATATACATCTGGAAAAGGAAATATTTTCATTGATTCATTGGGAAGGAAGTTTCCAACTCAATATTTAAATTAATTAGTGGAAGAATGGTCTTTGATGATTTTTTTGTGATATTCTTGGATATAGAAAAAGATGATGAGTAAGTGTAATCATATTTTCTAAAATATGGTTCTTCATTTGATGATCATACTTGTCTTGGAAAATAAATAAATAAATATATTTAGTGTTTTAGTAAAATACATTATAGTGGGGAGATCTTGGATGATTGGTCTCAGTATCTTGAGGGTGTCTTCCATTTTTAGGAATATTGGTCATTCTTATAACTCTAAGGTAGGATTTTCTAGATAATTAACATTAGTCTAGTTGGTATTTGTACTTGAGTACTACCAAGATGTATCATGATTTGATATGTCAGTATTGGTGTCTATGGATGAGGTGGTTGATTGTAGACTTCATGTCACAGTTCCTTACCTACTAGATGACTAATGTAGAGAACCATAAAATTTCGGATTTGTTTTACCCTTTACCTATTCTAGTATGGGAGTGGAATGATATATCCATGGACTTAAAAGTTGGTTTACCATAGACTCCTAGTTGGAAATATGTGACTTAGGTGATTATTTGTCAACATATGAAATCATCTCATTTCAATCCTATTAAAGAGATGATGCAGGTGGAAGAGCTCATACACCTATATGTCCAAGGGATTTTGAAGATCCATGGAGTGAATTATAATGTTGTTTTTGAAAGAGATCCATTTTATACATCTTGGGTTTGGAAAGGTTTAAAAGAGGTAATGGGTTCCCAATTTAAGTTAAACATGACATATCACCCTTATACAGATGCACATACTGAATGAACCACTCAAATTCTTGAGGATATTCATTGAGAATGCATGAATGATTTTTGTGGTTCATGGGGAAAGATTTTTTCCTTTGTTTAGTTTTCCTATAATATTAGTTATCTTGCATCAATTAAAATGGAAACTTTTGAATAATTATACGTGAGGCCTTGTAGTTCTCCATTGTATTGGGAAGAGTTGGGAGAGAAGTCTTTGGTCGGGACTTTTTTAAGAGATGATGAAAAGGGTGTAATTGATTTGAAGGTGGTTAGCAATAGATCTGAGCCACCAGAAATCCTATACGGTCTATCATCATCATCTCCTGTTGGAGTTTGAGGCTAGTGGTTAGTTTTTTCTTAGTGTTTAGTCGAGGTTGGGGAATCATCACTTGAGAAAGAATTTTAAGTTGTCACTAAGGCTTGTTATCCCTTTTGAGATTGTTGAATATCTTGGAAAGGTGGATTATTGGTTGGAATTTCCATATCACATGAAATCTAATCACAATGTGTTCTAAGTTTCCTAACTTAAGAAGTATCATCCATATCTACTCCATGTTATTAGATGGGAGGATATTGATCTTGAGACTAATACCTTATTGTTTAAAGAACAAATTCAGATTACATATCATTAGAATAAGGTATTGTGTAGTAAAAATATTCCCTTGGTCCTTTCATTTTGGTAGTGCAAATGAGATATGCTTGAGATGTGGGAGCGTGAAGTATCGATGATGAAAAAGTGTCCTTATATCTTTGAGAGTCTAGAATCCTATTTACTTTAAAGTGGTAGAAATTATCATGGTGGGTAGAATTTTTATAGCCTATGGGTTATAGATATGTTTTATTTAGATCCTTGAGTTGGTTAAATTCATTTTGAGAAGTGTTGGAAGTGCATGATTTCTTGAAAATGGTTTTTTGGAACTTTTCAATTAAACATGAGATAAACCACACCATGGTTCATGATGTGTTGATCTCGGGAACTAACTATGTGAAACGGTTAGGGCCAACACACCCTTAGTAGGGAATGGTCTTAGGCATGGGACACTGGGGTCCTCCCTATATACCATGACCAGAATAGCCAGCATCTCACCATGGTGGGCCCAAAACAACCATGGTTTTTATACAATTCCATGTTGGGCTTCCTAGGTTGGGAATGACCAAGGACACCATGACCATGGTGGGAATCAATATGCCATGGTATTAGTTTTTTTAGAATTTTAAATGACATATTCATCCAATAATATTATGAGTGAAGTTACACATCTTAATGAAGGCATGATTAATTATTAAGTGGGATTGTTTAATTTATCTTAAACTAATTTTTCAACTATATTAAGTTGTTTATCCCCATCAACTTTCTAGGTATTACAATCCGATCGATTCCGAAAAGATTCATGACATTCTTCCTTTTTTTTTCTTTTAGAATTATCTTTTAGTTTTTTTGGATATCTTAGAGGTATGTTCAGATTTATACCTATTTTATACTTAGATTTTTTGATATCTTCTTGATCACTCTTCTATTTCAAGTGTTAAAACTCTTGAGGGTTGTGATGGAAGAATATATAGGCTATTATTAAGAATTTTTGATGTTTCTTATAGATCTAGGATTGAGTGGACTCAATCCCTTTAATCCCATTTACATTTTTTTGAAGGTGACTAATTTTCCTCCATTAGAGAGGTAGGTGTCTCTATATAATGGTTATTTATCATGGAATACCTTTTTGTTCTTAATTTTTCCTTTGGTTTGTATTACAAAAAATGTTTATTTGATATTAATGAGGATTTATTTTTTATATGCATATTTAGTGTTAGGGTAAATGATTTTAAATGGTTTTTTTAAAAACAGTTTTATGCACTTCATGTGTATAATGAAATGCCTCAAAGATAGTTTTAACTCTAAATGGGGTTTCAAGCATGGTATGGTAGTGATTTTACTATTTAAATGTTTTATAAAATTTTGATAATAGTTTACTTGAATGTTTTTTGAAAACAAGTAACATAAAAACCTTATGTGTGTGGGGTTATGGAGATATGAAATCCTTAGTGAGTATGGAACCACTTTAGGTTATGGTTGGGATACTGATAGGCTATGGTAAGACTTGGCATCATTAGTATTCATGTTTATGCCTAACCATAATTCATTGTTTTTCCCAGTTATCTATTCCCATAGGATAAAGACTAGTTGTGCTTGATTTTAATCATGATGGTGACTTTTAATGATATGTTTCTCATGTGTTTATCTTATGGATGGTTTGATCGTTTCTGTTTATTTTATTTTTCTAAAATTTTATCATATTCTTGGATTATTTGAACATGAAATGTTTTATAGGATTACAAATGAATTTTATGAAAAATGCTTTCAAATGGAATTGATTTATAAAACTTGTTTTTTTAAAGATAAACCTAATAGTTTCATGGTGAAAAAAGTATAGATTCATGGTGGTTTCCTACTAAGAACTTTCCTCACACATTGCATATGAATTTTAGCATATGGTGATTTGTTTTTGTACGATATATGTAAAGGTAAGGGTGTCATGTATCTTGAAGACTTATCTTGGTCGATGTTTCTTTAATGATGGTCTAGGATGGTAGTGAAGGATAGTCACATGTAGATTTGTTTTTGTTCTTGGATTTATTTTTTTCATACAAGATTAGCCTTTTGGATTTGTTTTTTTATGTCTCATTGTTGTGTAAATTTTTCATCCACAATGTTCTATGGTTTTTTTATTTTATCTTATTACATATGAGACATTTTGTGTTGTGATTTCAAGGTGAAATTGTTCCCATAGTTTTGTGTGTTGATACCCAAGTTATTTTCAATAGCCTATGGCGATCAAGAATGTGCTTCTAGCCTTGCGGTGATCTAGCTTGGGTGACATGACAAGTCAACCCTAGTTGTTTTGTTATAGTATACCACATATTTCTAATAAACATAATAAAATTACTTTATTTTAATTTAAATATGACTTATAGAAAAATTATTATAATTTAAGTGTTTACAAAGTTTCTTGGCCTTGCAGGAGAAGACACGAAGAAACACTTATAAGAATTCACATATGTCTTCATGGCTTTGAAACCCTAAGGAGTGGTTGAGGAGTAAGTGAAGTTGAAGGGAATTTTTCTTCTCACTAGAAGGATATCAAAATATTGTATGTATAACCTACGACTAGGTGAAATACATGATTGGGATGAATTAAAGAGATTATCCGTGCATAAATTCTTCCCAAACTCTAGGATTATAAAACTAAAAAAGGAAATATATTTCTTTAAATAAGTATATAGAGAGACTCTCTATGAATTCTGGGATATATTCAAGAAGTTGTGTGCCATATATCCTCATCAAGTTCTAGAAGTGAATCACTTACTTGTGTTATTTTATCAAAACATGCTTGATAACGATAAGAATATTTTCGATGCATCATCTAAAGGATATTTTATTGATAAATCTCTAGAATAATACAAAGACTTGATTGAAAATATTTTGGGAAACTCACAACAATTTGGAACAAGAGGTATTGGCATAAGAAGTTTCTATGTGGTAAAATCTTCTGATTCATAAACATTTATAGAAACTAAACTTGAAGTGTTACTCAATTTGGTGATACTGATGGATATAAAACAAGTCACTGAATATCAATAACTAATTAAGTTATGTGGATAGTTCTAATATCCTAGTCATTTCAATGACCAATGTGCTAAATTACATGGAAAGTAAGGTTGTGAAGCATCCATTTATCTAAGGAAATTATAAAAAAACTAGGAATGGAGAGAGTCTAAGAAAGTACAATATGGATTTGGAAATACAAAAAACTAAGATAGGCCACCCCACTGAAATTAGTATTCAAACTAGTCCCCTTACCAACAAAAAACCAATTATTACAATACCCATACCTCACCAATAATCATACATGTAAGGACCCGACCCCATTTTCCTGGAGTCAGTGCCTTATTTTATTACATAGACATATAAACAAGGAATATGCAACCCAAATGACCAAGTATTTTAGTAGATTTGGAAACACAATACATACATAAGTTAAACATTATAACTAGAAACAAAATACAACATATAAATTCCATTGAAAACATCCATATATCCTAGGTTATCCCTAATGTTCATTCATAAAATACCACTTTACATCCTAAGAAAAAATAAAACATAATAAAGGGGATAGCTCAAATGCTCAGTAAGGGTAAGTAATACATCAAAAGATATAATAAACATAAACATTAGGCATGGTGAATAACTAAAAACCCATGCCTTCAAAAATAAACTTGAACATAATAGGAAGGATTAAGAGCTGAATAAATAATAACATAATAAAACATCATCATGGGTATTCTACTAGTCAAATAACCACATGAACTATCAATTACTAGTTTCATAATGATGTAATTTATAATTTAGGATATTAAAACCATACCGTCAAGGCCTCATGACAAGACTATAAATAATCATACTGTTAAGGCCTCGTTCCAAGACCATAGTTTGTCTCATGAGACCTAACGATGCACCGAGTGGCTATACAGGGCCCCACCCGACACATAATAAGTCCAATTATTTCCTTACATGAATGGGTATCAACATAAATAAAATACACATTCATATTAAAAACTAACATATGAAATCTAAATAACTTTCACAAATCATTAAACATAAACACTAACCATTCAGAGTAATATGGGGAATGATTTCAATATAGCACATCCATAATCAAAATAACCATAAACCATTCAATAAAACATGGTGGATAATATCATAGGAGACAAAACTCAATGAATTAAAAGATTCAACAAAGGATGTTGACATAGATAAAGATACTTTTAAACGAGACCATTGAAAAATCCTTGAGGAAATAATCCTTAAACATTCCAAAGTGTCTCGTACCACCTTGAAACATTCAAATAATAATCCCTAAGACTATAATGATAATAAGTATAATATTGATATGATATAAAAAAGGGAAGTACATACATCAAATTTAAGGAATAAGTGTTGAACAAGTCATATATCTCAAAAAGTTAAAGTGAGATGAGAAAAATATTTTTTTACTTTAGAAAGAAGAGTTGTTTTAGAAAATCATTTGTATTTGTCATGAAATTAGATTGTAAACATGTATATCTTAGAAAATAAAATATAACTTCTTTGAAATTATATTTAAGGTTTAAATAAATTATTATTGAGGTGAAATCATTTAAAATAGTTTTTAAATAATCTTTAGAAATAAAACATTTTAGTGCGTTTTAAGGAAAGTATTAAAGGATTTTAAAGTGAAAAGGAATGTTTGATTTCAAAAAACCAGAAATGAGACAAAATATATTTTTCATGTTAAAATTTTTGATTTTAAAAAGATAAATATGGATTAAAATATATTATAGAGTGAACTTCAAAATAGGTAATAATTCAAGAAGTTCCTTGAATCGGGCTTGCATTTTGGAACAATTGATTTTGAAAGACTTTTTTAAAACATGTAACTCCCCATAAAATAAAGAAGTATTTTGATTGGTACACATATATAGTTCATTCACACAAAATATATGAGTAGTAAATAGAAATAAATAATAATTTCATTGAGGTGAGTAGAGAATAAGAGCAACCCGAAAGAAAATGGAGGTTTAAGTAGAAAATACTTAAAACTTTGTAATCAATTGGATCGTATGCCCCAAAATTAATAATCAGAAAATGATACATTGAATACAATTTAAATAAAAATATTAATGATATGAAACATAAATGGGAAGTATACATACACCATACACATGTAGTAGTAGTGAATACATAATATCTCACAAAAATGGAAGTGAGATGAAGAAACCCTTACCTTAAGTACAAAGGTGTTCTCCACTTGATCTAAATGATGAGAATAATCAAATTTAGGTTAATTAATTAATAATTATAGAACCTAATATTCATTTAATTGATTTAGTATATCTTTATTATGTTAATTTATAAAATTTTATATGGGAGTGTAGGTTTTTTAAGTTTTCACGATTAGTTCACTTGTATAAGAGTAATGGAAGTTTGTGTAAAATGGAAATTGAAATCTAGTATTGAATTTACGTGTTATTAATGATCATCCATAAGGTAAAAAGATCATATAAATCTTTTTCTTATTTTTTTATTGGATTAATTAATAGATAAAATTTTAATGACAAACGCTTGGATTAATTTGGCGATTTTTCGATGACCTCAAGCTCATTTTGTTTTATAATTTAATACCATGTGCAGAAAGTGATTAAAGAAAATTATATAGGATATATATCATATATTATGATCTGGTTAAAGAATAAAAATGGTTTCATGACCAGAATTTAAGATGGTAATAAAAATTAAAAACCCGTCATCCTTGAATGTGATAAATTAACACATCTCTAATGGTGTTTTAATTTCTAGTATAAAAGAAGGGGAAAGGAGAGATGATGATGAATTATTACATTACCATAAAAAAATTCCATTAAATTTAAGTTAATAGATCTATAATAACATTTTTATGAGGATAGGTGACGATAGAAAATAAAACAAAGAAATATGAAATGAAAATAAAAGAAAAGAAAAGAGAAATTTACCTCTTGAATATATCTTCCTTGAGAGCCTATTCAGGGGAGAGGTTTTGGTCTTTTTATGAGACCAAGGGATGCTATACATGGGGGAGGAGCTTGGGAGGATATTGTTTTAGAATTTTGGCAATACACAAGGCCTGAGAGGAGTGAAGAGAGTAGGTAAAGATGGGTGGTATTTATAGTGGAGGAGGGGAGGGGTTTCTCATTATTTTAATCATTAGTTTAATATTTTTTCTCAAGACAATGAATAGTCTTGATTCAAGTGACCCAAAATAGTAATAAGTGCATGTAAGTTATAACCAAGTGTTCCTACATCAGCCTTACATCACCTATGACTCAATAAAGCATGTATTTATCATTTATTGTAAATTATTGTATTTTACTATTCATAAAAAATTCACATTTTTTAGAAAAATCCCAAAAAATCACCCAAACCATTTTTTGACATGTAGAATCCAAAAATGAACTTCATTTTGTCAAAATAATTTTCTAAATATGTGAAATTTAAATTTTAAATAAAATATTTATTTACTTTAAAAATAAAGATTTTATATTTAAAATTACTTTTATAATACTTTCAAAAATTAACTATGGTCACGTAAAATTATCCTAAAATAATAGGAAAACAAAATATTTATTTAGGAACCTATTTTATGAAAATTAATTAATTAATTAATTTAAAATTTTAATATTTATCCCTCACATAAATATAAATACTTAATTAATAATTTATAAAATATTCTTCTTCATTTAAAAGGTGTCTAAATTTTATTTATAATTTAATGGGTGAGGATACTATTCATAAGGATATTTTACTATTCATAAGGTAGGTTACTATTCATAATGGTATGTTATTATTCACAAAAAATTATGTTTTTTCTACAGACTCAAAAAACCACTAGGAATACAACAATGTTTGCTAGATTTTCAAAATTCAAATCACAAAAGTAAAAGAATTTTGTTTATTGGTTTGGTTATAACAAAGTTTTGTTTTGTAGAGACTTAGTGTTTCATGCATTAAATATTAAACTTATTTGTAAATACTTGGGGTGTTACATTCTCCCCTCCTTACAATAATTTCATCCTCGAAATTTGGAAATTGAATATCAAAAGTTAAGGGTTAATACTTCCCTTATGGGAAAACCACAAAGAAAATATGGTTAAAATATCCTCTTAATAAGTGGGAAGGGGAAATGTATTGATTACTAAAAACTATTAATTATAATTGGATAACATGGTAATGGAAGAATAATAAAACCATTATGTTCTGATGGAAAGTGATAGAGAACATGCTCAGATGAAAGATCATTACCATAAAATCATAAACAATAGTTATGAAAAAAATGATAACATGGAAATTTTTTTAAGACTCTTTTCCTAGAGTTGAGGAATTATTCCACTCTACAAGAGTATAAATATACATTTCTATTTCATAAAAAAAATCTTATCCTTTGTTTGTGATTTTAATTATCTATACTTTATCTCTTAGTACAAGTTGTATTATGTGGTGGCATTAAACTCTAAAACCTCATATAATGATCAACTTAAACCATTTCATAAATTGTTTAACTTTCCAAGAGATCATGATACTACACTTCAGAATCAATCCAATATCCATATTTTCTAGATCCATGTACATGGGGTCCTTGGAATTCCTCATTTTTAGAACTTCACGATCCATCCTAATCAATGAACCTGCTACCTTATTTGCCTTTAATCAACATGAAGTAGCCCTAAAATTTCACATTCCCAACATGTGAATATATTCATCATGTATCCTCTTGAAATATGGTAATAACTCAAATTACCACAAAAATTTATTAGAAACATGCACTAATCCTTACACATGCTATTATATATATTCCTTATATCCATAAATTTTGTAAACTTCATCAATCCTAGCATAGACCACAGATAGACAAGTCAATAATTAGTTGTGAGGAAGCGAGTAATTATCCAAATAAATCATTTCATCATCATTATATTAATCATCAGGAATATATTTAGGGTTATATTTCCCTCATCCATATACTTTACCAAGATATTAACTTTCTAATAAGTCACTTATCTTTGGTACAATTCATCATACAACCTCAAATTCTTAATGAAATAGTACTCTAGTACAATCCTCATATAATCCATAATTCTTATAACCAGAACATTACTGATAAAATATTAAAATGAAATGACTCTAGATGAGGCATATTAATCTTTCCACTTCATCAGTTGTAGTATCATGACTTGATCATTACCCAGTAACATCATTTGGGAAATATTACTTTGATTATTGGGACATTGATTCGAATAGTATCCTATTTTCTTGAAGTTGAATCACTGTAAATTTAAAACCATTTTCTTACCCTTACAATAATGAACTTTATGGCCCATTTCTCAAAACTTTTAGTAGACTCCTTTTCCTTTTATGTAGTTTCCAGGGTGTTTCCTTCCATAAGTAACACATGTTGGAAAACTACCATTTTTATTCTTCCCTTTATACATTCTTTCCACTAACACCCTCTTCTTATCTTGATTCCCTTCAAATCCATAAGTATCAGATAATTATTTATATAACTTGTTAATACATGATATTATCTTCTCATATGATGAGGATACTTTGGATACTATCTTCCGCTGAAATGATAGATTAAGACCATAAGAGGTACGATCCTTCTTACTCTTTGCATCACATGAATTGGTGAGGTTATTATTCCTTCTACTAGGCATCATTTCTAGTCAATTACATATACTAAATTAGATCATAAAATTTTGAACTTTATATAACCCTAAACATGGTATAATACATAACATAAATTCATGCATCAAAAATCCTTGAACCATATACTTTGGATACTTTAGGGGCATACATCTTTCATAATGGATTGTAACGAAAATTTGAATTATCCTTTGAATATCCCCCAGGAGTGTCAAACCCGATGCACAGTATGGACCATTGTCATGTACTAGGTTATCCCAGTTCAAGATCAAAACCCCAAGTTAGAGTTGTTACTCCTAGGTACATCTGTACCAGAACGACATCCACTTGTAGTATCCAGACATGGATTTATTTTCAAGGAAGATCCAAATAATCTATTCCTTACCAAAGTTCTAGGATGTTCTTGTATGCGTATTTTAAAGTTTATCTTAGAGGTTTGTTCCCTAATCTAAAATTTTTAAATCTAGTTTCCAACTCTTCTACTAAACTTCCTTTGATACCAACTGTAAGGACCTACCCCCAGTTACATGGAGTCAGTGCCTTATTTTATTACATTGGTATATAAATAAGAAATATGAATCTAAAAGGACCATGTATTTTCATAGATTTGGAAACAAGATATATACATAAGTTCAACATTACAACTTGAAATGAAATACAACATAGAAATTCCTTTGAAAACATCCATATCTCCTAGGTTATCCCTGCAGTTCATTCATAAAATACTTCTTCAGATCTTGGGAAAAAATAAAACATAAAAAAGGGGTGAGATAAAACACTTATTAAGGGTAGGCAATACTGTGAAATAAATCATAAAAATAAACATTAAACATGGTGAATAACTAAAAACACATGCCTTTAAAAATAAACTTGAACATAATATGGTCGGAATAAGAGCTGAATAAATAATGCCATAAGAAAACATAATAATAGGCATTATAATAGTAGAATAATTACATGAACTATAAATTAATAGAGTTATTATGAGGGAATTCATAATATGAGACATCATAACCATACCATCAAGGCCTCATGTCAAGACCATAAGTAATCATACTGTCAAAGCCTCATGCCTAGACCATAGTTTGCCTCATGAGACCTACCGATGCACTGAGGGGCTATAACAGGCCCCACCCGACACTTACTAAGTCTAATGCAGTACTCATATGAATGGGGATGAACATAAACAACATACACATTCATATTGAAACTAAAAAATTAAATGTAAATAACTTTCAACAATCATTAAACATAAACACTAACCATTCAGAGTAATATGGTGAATGGTTTCAAGATAGCACATTCACAATTAAACTAATCACAAATAATTAAATAAAACATGGTGGATGATATCATAGGAGACAAAATTCAATGAATTACAAGATTCAAAAAAGGACGTTGACATAAATGAAGATACTTTTAAATGATACAATTGAAAAATCCTTAAGTAAATAATCCTTAAACATTCCAAAGTGTCCCATACGTCCTTGAAACATTAAAATCATAATCCCTTAGAATATCATGAGAATAAAGAGACTCTTGATATGATATACCAAATTTAAGTACATACACCACAAGAAAGGAATAAGTGGTGAATAAGGAATATATATCATAAAAGTTAAAGTGAATGAGAAAATTCCTTTTTTACTTTAGAAAGAAGTGTTCTTTTGTAAAATCATTTGTATTTGTTATGAAATAATATTTTAAACATGTATATACTAGAAAATAAAAGGAAAGGCCAGTGAGATTATATTTCAGGATTAAATAAAGTATTATTGAGGTGAAATCATTTAATGTGTTTTTAAAGAAGCTTTTGAAATAAAACATTTTAGTGCGGTTTAAAGAAAATATTAAATGATTTTATAGCGCAAAGGCATGTTTTCTTTAATAAAACCAAAAATTAACCAAAATAGATTTTTCATGTTATAATTTTTTATTTTATAAAGATAAATATTTCTTAAAACAGATTATAGTGTGAACTTAAAAATAGGTAAGAATTCAAGATGTTCCTTGAATCGGGCTTGCATTTCGGAACAATTTGTTTTGAAAGATTCTTTTAAAACATGAAACTACCCATAAAATAAAGAAGGATTCTGATTGGTAAACACATATATATAACATTAAAATATAATTTATGATGATTACATAGGAATAAATAAGAATTTTATTGAGGTTAGTAGAGGATAAAATCAACCCGAATGAAAATGGAGGTTTGGGTAGAAAATACTTAATACATTGTAATAAATTGAATCATATGCCCAAAAATTAATAGTCATCAAATGATACATTTAATTTAATTAAAATAAATAGATTCATGATATTAAAGAAAAATGGTCAGTATACATAAACCATACACAAGTATTAGTAGTAAATACATGTCACAAAAATGGAAGTGAGATGAAGAAACCCTTACCTTAAGTCTGAAGGTGTTCTCCAATTGATCTTAATGGCTTGAATAATAGAATTTTGGTTCTTTAATTAATAATTCAAGAACCTACTCTTCATGTAATTAATTTATTTATCTTTATTAAGTCCATTTATGGAATTTTATATTGGAGTGCACGTTTTCTTAGTTTTCATGATCGATTTGCTTGTATAAGTGTAATGGAAGTTCGTGTAAAATGGAAATTGAAATACAGAATTGAAGTTATGTGTCATTAATGATCAGAAAGAAGGTTAAATGATCATATAAATCCATTTGTTATTTTTGGAGAGGATGAATCAATAGATAAAATTTTAATGATAAATGCTTGGATTAATTTGTTGGTTTTTCGATCACCTCAAACTCATTTTGTTTTATAATTTAATACCATGTGTAGAAACTGATTAAATAAAATTAAACAGTTTATATTACATAAATTATGTTCTTTTAAACTATAAAAATGGTTTCATGACCATAATTTAAGATGGTAATAGAAATTGAAAACCCTTCATCCTTGAATGTGATAAATTAACGCATCTCAGATGGTGTTTTCATTTCTAGTATAATAGAAGGGTAAAAGAGAGATGATGATGAATTATTACATTATCATAAAAACATTATAGTACATTTAAGGTAATATAGTTATCATAACATTTGGATTAGTATAGGCGAGGATAGAAAAGAAAACAAAGAAACATGAAAAGAAAAGAAAAGAAAAGAAAAGAGGAATTTACCTCTTGAATATATCTTCCTTGAGAGCCTATTTAGGGGAGAGGTTTTTGTCTTTTTTTGAAACCAAGGGATTCTAGAAGTGGTGGATGAGCTTGGGAGGAGATTTGAGTAGATTTTAGTCAAGGAACAAGTCTTTAAAGGAGTTAAGAGAAGAGGTAAGGAGGGGTGGTATTTATAGTGGAGGAGAGGAGGGGTTTCTCATTATTTTAATCATTAGTTTAATATTTTTGCTCAAGACTATGAATAGTATTGATTCATGTGACCAAAAACAGTAATAAGTGCCAGTTAGTTTGATCCAAGTATTCCTACATCATCCTTATATTACCTATGACTCAATAAACCATGTATTTATCATTTATCGTAAATTATCGTATTTTACTATTCATAAAAAATTAATGTATTTTTGAAAATTCTAGAAAATTAACTCTAACCATTTTTTGATGAGTAGAATCTAGAAATGGACTCTATTTTGTCAAAATAATTTTCTAAATATGTGAAATTTAATTTTGAATTAAAATCATTATTTACTTGAAAAATACAGATTTTATATTTAAAACTGCTTTTATAATACTTTCAAAAATTAACTATGGTCTCATAAAATTAGCTTAAAATCCTGGGACAAAAAAATATTTATTTAGGAACCTATTTTATAAAAATTAATTAATTTATTAATATAAAATTGTAATATTTATCACTCACAAAAATATGAACACTTAATTAATAATTTATAAAATATTCTACTTCATTTATAATATGCCTAAATTTTATTTATACTTTCATGGATGAGGTTACTATTTATAAGGGTAGGATACTATTAATAAAGTTATATTACTATTCATAAGGGTAGGTTACTATTCATAAGGTTAGGTTACTATTCACCAAAAATTAAGTCTATTCTACAGAATTGAAAAATCACCTTGAACACAACCGTGTATGTACAATTTTCAAAATTAAAATCACAAATGTGGAAAAATTATGTTTATTGGCTTGGTTTTAACAAATTTTATTTTTTATAGACTCAATGTTTCTTGCATTCACTATTAAATTTATTTTTAAATCCTTAGGGTGTTATAATACAAGCAGTCTTATAACCAACAAACAATTTTCTAATAGAATAAGACTTTAAAATATCCCTAAAATAGTACCCACCCCCTGATTTATTATTAATAAGGTTCTAAGGCTATAGATATAAATAATAAAGTAGATAATTTATCCAACACAATGGAAAATCTTATTGATATTATGTAAAACAAACTTGGGTATTTTTCCAAAACAAATAATCTCTAACATGAAGGGGAATAAGAAGACTATAACCACCAAAATTGGTAAGGAAACCCACCCCATGACCAACCCTAAATTGGATAAAGAAACCTTTGACAATGAGATAGAGATATTTGAACAACTTGAACCAGAATAAGCACAACCAAACATTGAGGTTCATATTGTAGAGGAATCTACAGACAACTAATCTATAAATTCTATGCAGATTAATAAAAATCATCCCCAATAAAAATAAAAGAATAAATATGGAGGAAGATATGGTTAGAGATAGAATAGATCATATAAACCATGAAAAAGATAAAAATGGAGAAAAAAGATAACCCACTTGTATTCCCATCCAGAACACTTTATCATAAAAAATCCAAGAGGAATAACTCCATTTGAAAATTATATAAACATTAAAGAAATTTGATATTAATATTACCCTTCTTGAATCACTTGTAAAGATTCCAAAGTATGCTGAATTATTTAAAGTAATTTTCAACAAATGGAGGAGGATTCATGTGAATGAAATAATTCACTTAGGAAGAACTGTCTTAGCCTTGATCACACTACAATTACCCACCAACAATTAAGACCCTTGGAAATTTTATATTCCCAACACCATTGGTTCTTTAAATTTTTGCAATGATTTATGTGATCTTGGTACTTCAATAAATATTATATATCACTCTTTGTTTATATATTTATAGAAATAAGGCTTCAATCCTATAAGAGTGGAAGTACAACCATAAAACTGATCTAATGTATTTCCAACTGTAGTTTTAGAGGACATACTTTTAACATTCCAACAAATTATATTCCTATTAGACTTTTATATATTAAAAATTTAGGAATATAAGATCCCATCACACTCACCCATCATTTTGGGGAGGCTGTTATTAAAGAAAACCAAGACTATCATTAATTATCATGAAGGAAAACTCACCATGGAGTTTAGGGATAAAACAAACCATTTAAATATATTTGAATCCGTTATTCACCCTTTATCTAACCAATAACTACTTAAATTATCCCACTTGGAAGAATAAAAACCCATTGATTATTCAGGTTTGTTTCCTGAGAGAATGAATTTAGAGGAAAACTTAATGGTTGAAAATTCCTTGAATAATGAAGCTAGATAAAATTCAAAAGAATATATTTTTAGCATGGTGGATGAGGTAAATTATGAATATATTTAAGGGTTTGGTTTTTTATTCAATTATGATGAATCTTACATGTAATATTTTTTTTGTATAAAATACAATCAATAAAAATAATAAAACCTAATCTTATCTCATCAATTGAACAAACCCTAAATTTAGAACTTAAACCCTTCCCTTTTATTTCAAGTATGTGTACCTAATGAAGGAAGAAAAACTATGAGTTATCATTTCTAATAAATTATCTACAACCAAATAAAATAATTTGATTAGTATTTTTAAAGATAATTTGAAAGGCATAGGTTTGATTTTATGTGATATTCTAGTAATAAGTCCAAAAATATTCTCATAGAAGATTATACCTAAAGGATACTTTAGACCAATTTGGAATCCCCAAATGAGGAAAAATCCCACCATAATGGAGGTTAAAAACTTGAGATAGAAAATTTATTAGTAACAAACATCATTTACCCCATTTTCGACTCACAATGAGTCATCCCAATCCATGTATTTCCCAAGAAAACTAGCCTAGCCATTGTGAAAAATGACCAAACTTAATTGATCCCTATTAGAATTAATAACATATAGAGAGTCTGTATATATTATAGGAAGTTGAAATAAGTCACTAGGAAAGATCATTTATCGATTCCATTAATTGATCATATTCTATATAAGTTATAAGTAAAAACACTTTACTGTATTTTTGATGGATTTTTAGGATATTTTTAAGTGCCCATTGCTCTGAAGGACAAGGAGAATATGGCCTTTACATTCTAATTTGGCACCTTTAATTAGAATAGGATAGCTTTTAGGTTGTGTAATTTCATAGTAAAATTTCATAGGTGTATGGTAATTATATTCTCATACCATATTTAAGACTTCCTAAAGTTATTCTTGGATTATATCACTTTTTTTTTGAAAATTATTTTGATCATTGTTTACGAAATATGAAAAACCTTTTAAAAACATGTATTAAAAAAAATATTGTTTTAATTTTTTAGAAATTCCATTTCATGGTGGAAATAGGAATATTCTAAGGGAATTCCATATCTCATAAAGAAATTTAGGTAGATAAATCAAAAATTTAAGTGATAAATTCTTTACCTTACCCAACTTGTGAAATATATAATTTCTTTTATAGGAAATTCAAGGTACATAAGGTTTATCAAAGAATTTAGTAATATTGATCTCCCTTACTCTTAATTAATTTTTAAAGAAGCTAATTTTGACTTTTATGTTAAATTTAGGGAATCATTTGATGAAATATAGAGCTGATTAATCACCCCACTAATGATGCATCCACCAAGATAAGAGAACCCCTTTGAGATACTTTATGAAAATTAAAAACAAGATATAAAAGATATTATTTCAAAAATAATTGAAGTAAAACCACAATTCATTTATTATTCCTCTAGGAAACATGATGCCACTCAACTGAAATATCCAACTACTGAAAGACGTTTCTTTAATTTTATTTTTATTTAGATAAATTTAGATTTTATTTTCTTTGAACTATAGTCACTATATTTTCTAACCATGAAATGATCAAATATATTATAAATAAAGAATATTACAACCCTAGGCAGTCCTTATGGATTATAATACTTGAGGAGTTCAACTTATATATTAAGGAAAAGAAGGGAGTAAGAAATTAGGCGATCGATCACCTAAGAAAATTACCCAACAAAGTCAAAGTAGAAATTCTAGAACATGACCCAATGAATGACCACCTCCCAGGAGAACATTTATATTTGGTTGAAGGTAAAGTACCATAATATGTATAAATATTAAATTATTTTGTAAATTCCTAGTTATTATATCATTTAAATCCCCACAAAATTCAAAAACTAAAATTTGAATCCAGACCTTACATTTGGAAGTACTGATACATGTATAAAATTTTCAATGATCAAGTAATAAAAATTTGTTTTCATGCAGGTAAAAGTAAGTCCATTTTTGAATCTTTTCATACTCTATCATGTGGAGGAAACTTTAGATCTCAAATAACTATAATTAAATTATTAGAATCTATAATTTATTATCCCACATTATTTAAATATGCACATGGTTTTTGTAAAAAATATGAAAAATTATTGTTTATTGGAAATATTTTAAAGAGACATTAAATTCTAAAAAAACCCATATGATTTTATGAAATTTTTGAAGTTTGGGGAATAAAATTCATGGTCCCCTTAACCATGGTAACTATTAAATTTTCTTTCTATAGATTATGTCTCAAAATTAGTAGTATCCAAAACATTAAAACTGATAATTCCCAAGTTGTGTGTTCTTTTTTATGGTCTAATTGATTTTTTTATATTTGGAGTGCAGATATCCATCATCAATGATTATGGGGACACTTTTTATTTTTAAGTGTGGATTATTTAACATAAAAATATATAGTACATCAGAAAACATCAACACCTTACCATCTACAGAAAAATGGGAAAGCTGAAGTGTCCAATATGTAAATAAAAAAAATAGATAAGAATATAAAACAAATTAGGAGAGACTAGAGCCAAAGATTGGAATACACCTTATGGGATTACCATATATCCTATAAGGTACACATAGGAATTATCCAGTATATATTAATTTATTGTAAAAGGTGTCACCTACCTGTGTATTTGGAACCCAAATCCTATCAGTCTGTTAAGGAAGTGAATCTAGACCAAGATAAAGTTGTAAAAGAGGGGAGATTACATATATAAGATATAGAAGAAATTAGAATGTAATCATTTAATAATTCAAGAATTTACAAAGAAAGAAAAATAATGTCTTATGAAAATTTGGTTTAAAAAAGGAATTATATCCAAGATTCCAAGTTCCATTATATAAGTCAAGGATGAAGTTGATTCTAGTTAAAATTCATTCTAGATGGGAAATCCCTTTAATGGTTATTAATTTATCCCCTTTTGTTGTTGTGTAGATTAATGAATAAGGAACCTATAATCAATTCACTATCAATGAACATAGGATGAAGAAGTACCATGGTAATATACCCTAATAACCAATGGAGGAGATCACCCTCTTCCACCCTATCTATTAATGAAAAACTACCAGGTTGTACTTCTCCTTAACATTTGACTGCATACTATGGTTCCATTTAAAATCTACTTACATGATAAATACAATTTAACACATAGAGGACACTATATCATTTACATGTGGGGGAGGTAACCTTTTTAGTTTAGGAATTTTCAATTTTATTTTTATTTTCCAATTTTTCATTTTTAATATATTTTTGAAACCTTTAAGCGTAACTGAATAGCCTTTCATACTTTGAATCCATGCCAATATTTAGAAATATATTTACCCCTATCAAATTCCCTTATATTAATACTAAAATGATATAAAAAAATTATAAGTGAATTAATTTCATGAAAAAATCCTAACGTTTTTTAAAACACATACCATGGAATGTTGTCCTAAAATTTTAACCACTTACCAAAGAGGATTCTAAACTAATATCAACATTTTATTTATAATTACCTATTTATTGAGAAAACTAATACACATTTTAATAACTATAATTTTTTGTGTAATCTAATTGAAAACTTGGAGTATTTAAGGAACATATGCTTAGATTATTGAAGAATTATTTGGAATTTAAGTCCCTTTTATAATGAACTCTTTTTCAAGTCTACCTATACATTGATCCTTTTATCCCTTATAATCCATGAATTAATTTGATAGGTAGACATATTAGAGTCAAAAAACACCTATATACCTTAATCTATAATCTTTTTCATGATCTAAGTTGAATTAAAATGTAGATGAGGGAGAAAAAGAGATAAACAAGACATTGATAGAATATGATTAAATTTAAATAAGAATTTATGATAACTTTTGTACTAATATTTTGGGTGAAAAATCATGATGAAAAATAGAAAAAACAATGTTTCTGATGAAATACAAGAACATCCTTGAAATTCCCTTTTTGTTTGAAGAGAAAATTCCCCTCTATTTTCTAAAAAAGATGACTCTGAAGAGAAATAATTATCTAAATGAAAGGTGAAAAAATTATACTAAAAAGAGGGAAATGGGAAGAAATTATTGATTATGCTTAAATTATAAAGGGGGTAGCTTACTCAAGAATATGGATAAGAGTTTGGGAGTTCACTAGAGTTCTAACCTGCCTACATGTGCTATTTAGTGGATTTGGGGGAGAATAATATTGAAGGAGTTCTTAGACACATGTTATGAAAGGGAGAATGATTTCTAATCTGGGTATAGATAGAACTCACACAACCAAGAATAAATTTAGAATCCAACTCTACTTTTAAGATTAGAACAAAGTAAAAATAAATTCAACTTGATAAATAAAATAGGGGAAAGGAATGTTACTAATTCTTGATTGAAAAAAGGTGTGGGATTTACCTCGATAAGTAGAGTAGATTTAATTGGAGAGTAAGTGAAAGAGTAATCCATTCTTAGAGGATATTGAAATAATGTATTGAGCTTTATTATGATCCAACCCTCTCATTTAACCTCAACAATTTAAAATTAAAATCCAACTAACACACAAGACAAATAATAACCCTAATTAAGACCTTATGATATTCAAAATTACATGAATCATTAAGTGGATATGATGAAATTCATTATAACTATGGTGAAATTAGTATAAACTTGGAATGCAGAAAACATTTCTTGAAAATCATACTTGATTGTTGAGTGAAATATTATGGGAAGGTAGGTATAGGTGTGAATGAGGGAATGAGAGAATTAGAAATTAACTGAATAAACTCAATGAATAATATTAAATAAAGAGCATTGGGGAGGTATGATAACTTAAGAAACATGGTGTTAAAAGAATAACTCAAATTGGACTTGTATTTGAATTTTTTTTCTTTTGTAATATTTTTGAAATTCACTTTCCTAGATTACAAGTTCTATGTGTTGTTGTGTTGATAAGACAATATTTTTATACATTTGATATTGAGTTTAAATTATTTTAAACCCACAATTTTTAAAATATATTGTGTTTATATCACTTTTTTTAGTTTTTGGAATGATATAGAAACTAATTGGTGAATGGATTAAATACTAAATTTTAATTGGTTATTAGATCTTTGGAAATTTTTATAATAAATACTACACATAATCATGAGTGTGTTGATGACTATTTCAGGTAGCTGGAGAGTATTTTAGAAAATAAATGGAGTTCTATACTAAACTAGTAAATCTAGAAAGTTTCATATAACGAATCAGAAAGAGGAAGCTTACTAATTGTGCCTTGTGGAATCAAACATGGATGAATTTTTTTAAAAAAGTCTTTAACCTACGGTATGTTAATGTAAACAAACTGAATGATCGAATCTTCTATGTGGTTGATGCAACTACCACATAGTGAAGGAATCCCAACCTACCACATGTTCATATGACCAATCATTCCTATTATAAAGTGATTTAATGACTATTCAATCAACACCATGTGTGAAGAATGACTATGTAAATCTCAAGCTAATGTGAGGCTCAATCACCCATAAGGATGGACTAACTGCATGCACTAAAGTTACCAAATGAGATATGTAAGGGTACCTAAGAGTTTTTAAAACCCACATAAGGTTTATCAATTTATTTAGAGGAAATCTACTACACTTCAAGTCGAAGCTCTTGGTTTCCATGTTAGCATGTATGTAGGTAATTCAAGGCTACCATATGTTTAATTTCTAATTAAATCACAGGTAAAGGAAACATGAAAAATAAAAAAAACTCAAAATCAAATAAGAAATTTAAAATTTCATAGAGATATAAAAATTTTGAGTTTAAAGGAATACCATAATGGAAAAGGGAGATATATTAAATATTTTAAGGTGTGAAGAAATTAGAGGTTTGACCAAGGTTTTGTGAATGAAATACAATGTATTTAAGAGAGTGAGAAGGAACATTGGAAGAGAAATTCTAGTTTTCATTGGTTGGAAGTATTTTTGTGATTTCCAAAAGTTACTGCTACTTTTCTTTAATAATTTAAATTTCCGTTTTAATTCTATAATTCCTTCTCTTACCCTTTTATTCAATGTTGACTTATAATGGAATGGTAATATCCCATGTTATTTGGTAAGGGAAGGATATACATTGTATTTCTTGAGTCCTCACTTTTTATTGAATAAAATTCTTTTCTCAATTGGTTGAATTAGATTCTCAGTGGATATTTTAATCATTGAATGTGATTGTGTTTAGGTTTTTGAACTAGTTTACAATTTTTTCTCAGGTTGATAATCTATACCATCCCCCCCTCCTAGTTCAGTTTCCCTAATTTGAGTAGGTTACATTAGAAGATGAGTGTCTAAAAAATTATAGCATGTATACAAGGAAAATTATTTAATCTCACGTTTCGTAGGAACACCAACACTCAATTGAGTCCTTCCTATGTAATCTCTAGAGTGTATTGTTGACTTTTATATGCACAGGATGAGAGTTTGACCAAACAATGATCATTTTTATTTCAATACCCACAATATCATTTAACTTATGGTGTTTAGATAAATGAATTGAGAAAACTTATACTAATAAATTAAACAATTAGGAAAGTAAAACAATTTTAGGTCTATGAAAACTTTTTAAGTGGAAACCCAACCTTGACTGAATCACTTTTTATCATAATCGTTTTTCAAATCCTTGTTTAAATTACTTTATTTTGTTTTAAAAATAAAAAATCAAAACCAAAACCTATTTTATCTAACTAAAAGGTGATAAATTATTTTTTTCACTCCACTCTAGGATACTATCTAGTTTCCCACTACTAATATATTAAACTTACATGATTAAAATTTATTTTCACACCCCACGACAAGGTGTTGTTAACTAACTCATCACTGTTTTCATATTCATGAATCATGACTAGAAATATCATAGAATGAAAGTATAAATATAAAGTCCTAGAACACAGTTTCATGGAGCCAGTGCCTTATATTAATATATTATCATGATTACAAGAAATTATTATCCTAAACGAACGAATAGTTTAGTATTTTTGGAAAACAAGATACAAATAAAAGTTAAACATTACAAATTAAAATGAAATATATAATAAAAATTCCATTGGAAACATCTATGAATCCTAGATTATCTTTTTAAGTCATTCATAATATTCATCTTCATAACATGGGGAAAATAAAACATAAGAAATGGGTGAGCTCAGATGCTCATTAAGGGTAAGTAATACATCAGAAGCTATCATAAAAAATAAACACTAGGCATGGTGAACAACTAGAATCACATGCCTTTAAAAATATATTTGAGAATAATTTGTAAGGAATGAAAGATGATTAAAAATGGCCATATAAATGACCATAAGATATTGAAACATAACCATTGATATTCTACTAATAAAATAATCACATGGTTTATCAATTTATAATACCATAATAAGAGAATGCATAATACTAGACATCTGAAACATATTGTCAAGGCCTTGACCAAGACGTCTGAAAATACTCAGGTAAGGCCTCATCCAAAACCCAATTTGATTTTATATCATGAGACCTACTGATGCATCGAGGGGATATAGCGGGTCTCACTCTTCACTTTTTAAGTCCAATGCATTCCTCATATGAATGGGGCTAAACATAAATAATATGATCATTTGAAATAACTTTCCCCAATATGTATACATAAACACTAACCATTCTGAGTAGTATGATGAATGGTATCAAGATAGTACATATATAGTAAAACTAATCATAAACCATTTAATACAATATATTATATGATAAAAATAATATATTAACTTCAAAAAGACATAAAATTCAATAGTGGTGTTGAAATAGAAAAAAATACTCTAATAAAACCATCAAGGAATTTTTGAGAGAAATACACTTTTACTTTGAAAAGAAGAGTAATTTTGGTAAAATATTTGAATAAAATAATAAATAAACCAATAAAGTTTTTACATGATTAAATGAGTGTTTTTATAAAAATAATTATGGCTTAGGATAGATTAAATAGTGCACTTGAAAATAGGTAATAATTTGAGAATTTTTCTTGAATCAGGCTTGTTTATCAGGAAGAATTGAGAAAGATATTTTTAAAACATTTAAATCCACATAAAATAAATAAGCATTATGATTGGTAAAAATATAATGAAAATTAAAAAAAATTATGTGGATTACATAATAATAATTAATTAATTCAATTGTGATTAATAGAGACAAAGAGAAACCTGAAAGAAAATGGAGGTTCGGTTAGAAAACCCTTACCTGATGTCCAAAGATATTCTTCACTTGACATTAACATTCTATATAATCAAATTAAATCCATTAATTAATAATTATAACCTCCTATATATTTATTTTATTTATTATAATTTTATTAAGTTAATTTATGTCCTTTAGGATGATTTATAAGATACAAATTTATTGCTTGGGAGTGTTCGTTTCCTTGGTTTTCACGATCAGTATACTTGTATATGAGTATGGAAGTTCATGTGGAATTCATATAATTATATAGAATTGAATTTATATGATACTAATAAACATACATAACATTAAATGTTGATTTAATTCATTTGGTAATATGGTATGAGGATGAGTTATTAGATAGGACATTAGTGATAATCATTTAGATTATTTTGGCGATATTTCGATTATTATGAACTAGTTTTGTCGTATAAATTAATATTATGTATATATACTGGTTATAGACCATTAAATAGGTTATAATAAATATATTATATTCTGGTTCAACCATAAAATTGGTTTCATGACATGAATTGAAGGATAAAGTGAAGAATGAAGGTTCGTCATCCATGGAGGTTGTAAATCGGCACCTCCCAGGCGATGATTTCATTTTTAAAACAAAAGAGAGAGACAATAGTTTTTAGAAGGATATTATATTAAAATGATATAATTATAGTAAATAGATTATACTAGAGTTATAATGATCATTTGGATATAGTAGGTGAGGATAATATATGAAAATAAAATAAATAGAAAATGAAATTAAAAGAAAAAGTAAGAGGGTTTACCTCTTGAAATATCCTTCTTGAGAACTTCTTTAAGGGAAGGGGTTTTGGTATTTTAGAAAGACCAAGAGATCCTTGATTCGGGAAGAGACTAGGGAAGAGTATTTGGGTAGGAATTTTAGAAGATTCAAGTCTTAGAGGAGTGAGTATAAGATGGAGTGAGGGGTGAGTTTTATAGTGGAGGAGAGGGGTGATTTTAGAATATCTTATTCATTATTTTATTATTTTTCTCAAGACAACCAATAATGTTGATTATTGTGACCCAAAATAATAATAGGTTCATGTGAGTTTCAAAAACGTTTTCTTACATAAAATATGACCCAAGTAATAGTTTATTTAGGTTCTAATGTATTTCTACCTTAAATTACTGTATTGTACTATTCATTGAAAATTCAGGTATTTCAGAAAAATATCAAAAAATCACCCTAAATATTTTTTGATGTGTAAAGTAAAAAAATATACTCCATTTTATCAAATTAATTTTATAAATACATAAAATTTAATTTTTAAAGAAAATCATTATTTACTTAAAAAATAGATATTTTAAATTTAAATATGATTTTATAATACTTTCAATAATTAACTAAGGTCTAATAAAATTATCCTAAAATCATAAGAAAAAAATATTTATTTAAGAATATATTTTACAAAAATTAATCTTATTTTAAATCAATTAATTAATTTAATATTATAAATAAATATTTATTACTCACACAAATACCAACACTTAATTATTATCTTTTAAAATATTCACTCTTATTTATAAGGTGCCTTAATTTTATTTATAATTACATGGGAGAGTTTACTATTCATAAGGGTATATTACTATTCATAATGGTCAAGTAACTATTCATAAAAAATGTTAGTTGATCTTATGAGACTCTAAATATCTTACTGATTTTAATTGTGTATGTTTGTTTTTAAAAATTCAAAAAACTGAGGCGATAAAATTATGTTTACCGACTAGGTTATAATAACAAAGTGTTGTTTTGTAGAGACTTAGTGTTTCATACATTAAATTCTATATAAAATTTATTTTTAAAACCTTGGGGTGTTATATTATCCCCCCTTAAAAAAATTTCATCTTCAAAATTTCCAAAATGTTATCTCAAAAAGATGTTTATAGGTATTTATCATAAGTTCCTCAGGCTCCCACGTTTCCTCTTTAATTTTATGATTTTTACAAATTACCTTTACCATCCGAGTGGTTTGATTCCTCGATACCTATTCTTTTGTGTCCAGAATCTGGATAGGCTCATCACAGTAAGATAAGGCCGGTTCTAATTCTATACCTTCAGATATGAGTACATGGGTTGGGTCTGTCATGCACTTTCTCAACAATGAGACATGGAACACATTGTGTACCTTATAAAGTATTGGCAACATTTCCAAACGACAAGCCAAACCTCCAATTCTCTCCATAATTTTATAAGGTCCAATGTACCCAGGGCTTAGTTTCCATTTCTTCCAAAATATTATAACACCCTACCATTGAGATGCTTTCAAGAAAACATGATCTCCCACTTGAAATTAAAAACCCTTCCTTTTATTATAAACATAGCTATTTTTCCTGCTTTGAGATGCTTTGATGTGGGTTTGAATAGTCTTTACCTTTGTTGTTGTTTCATCCATAAGCTCTGGCCCTACAAGATTCCTCTCACCAACTTCATCCCAAGATGTTGGTGTATGGCATCTATTTTTATATAATTCTTCATATGGTACCATTTGAATACTATAATGGAAACTATTATTGTAGGTAAACTCTACCAAAGTGTAAATACTGATCCAACTTACCTTGAAAATCAAGTTAGCATGATCTCAATATACCTTTAAATGTTTGGATCTTCTTTTTGACTACCCGTTAGTTTGAGGATGATAAGAAGTACTCAAATGAAGCTCAGTATTCAAAGTTTTATGGATACTTTTCCAGAATTTTGATGTAAATTGTGGATCACAATTAGAAAAAATTGAGAGAACTGCTCCATGAAGTCTCAGAACTTCATTTATATAGAGACGTGCATGACGCTCCATTGGTAAGTCTTCCCTTATATCAAGAAAATGTGTAAATTTGGTATGTCGATCCACAATTACCTATATTTCATCATTCCTTCTTGGAGTTTTTGGTAATCCAATGACAAAATCCATGGTGATGTTAGCCCATTTCCATGTAGGAATAGGTAGAGGTTGCATGACACCTCTAGGATATTGTCTTTCAGCCTTCACCTATTGGAAGACTAAACATCTTGATACATAATCAACAATTTCACTCTTCATATTGTCCCACCAGAAATTTTCTTTCAAATCTATATACATCTTAGTGCTACCAGTTTGTATAGAGAAATTAAAACTATGGGTATCATCCAATAACTCATTTTTTTTCTTGGGTATAGAGGGAACACATAGCCTTCTCCCAAATTTTAGAATTCCATCCTCACAAATGAAGTCTGAAAACTTCCCATCATTAATAGCCTTAATTTTCTTTTGAATATTCACATAATTAGATTGAGAAATTTTAATTATTTACAATAAAGATGGTTGGGAAACCAATTGAAAAAGTAATGATGCTTCACCTTCTTTGATAATTTACATATCTAACCTCTATAGATCCATGTACATATGATCTATGTTAATCCTCATTTTTTTCATAACTCCATGATCTTTCCTACTAAATTCATCGGCCAAATTACTTTCCTTCCCTGAATGTTAGTGTATGGAACAATCATAATCCTTGAGTAGATTGAGCCATAATATTTTCCTAATTTCAAGTTATTTCTATGAGAAGATATATTTTTAGATCTTTTAATTAGTATATATCTCACATATTTAACTATATAGATAATGTATCCATATCTTCAACGTAAAGATTACAACTACTAACTCAAGATTATGATTTGGATAGTTCTGTTCAATAATTTTTAACTACCTTGATGCATAGGTAATAAATCTATCATTTTGCATAAGAACACAACCAAGTACTTTCTTTGATGCATCACTATAAATCAAAAATTCACCATTTCCATATGGTAGATTCAAGATTGGATCATTCACTAACATCTTATTCAATTCTTCAAAACATTGTACACATTCTTTTATCCATAAAAATTTAACCCCTTTATGAGTAAGCTTGGTTAACGGGTTATCTAACTGGGTAAAGTTCTGAACGAAATACCGATAATAACCTACTAAACCAATAAAAATATGTACCTCAATTATGTTCAATGGTGTAGTACATTCCTGAAATACAATTGTCTTTGTATGATAAACTAATATTCCATCCTTAGAGACAATATGTCCATGAAAAGATACTATTTGAATCCAGAATTAAAACTTGATAAACATCCTATATAACTCATTTCTTTTAACAGACTTCAAAATAATGCGCAAGTGATTATCATGATCTTCGTAATTTTTGGACTATACTAAGATATCATCAATAGATACAAAAAAAAAATAATCAAGATATTCCTTGAAAACTCTATTAATTAGATCCATGAAAAAAGATGGTCCATTATTCCATCGAAAAGGCATTAATGTAAACTCAAAATACCCATACTTGGTTCAAAATTCCATATTTAGAATATCCTCCTTCCTCACATGCAACTGATGATATCTAGATCGAAGGTCAATATTTGAAAAATATTGGGTTCCATGAATTTGATTAAATAAATCATCAATAGAAGGAAGAGGATACTATTCATTATTGTAATAGCATTGATTTCTCTATAGTCAATGCACAACCTAATGGATCCATCTTTCTTCTTGACAAAGAAAACATGAGATCCCCATGGAGAAACACTAGGTAAGATAAATCCTTTTTCACTCAATCCCTCTAGTTGTTTCTTAAAATTATACTAATTCCACCATGGCCATTCTATAAGGAGTCTTTGATATAGGTCTTGAACCAGGAATTATATCAATAGAGAAATCAACTTCTTGCTCTGGAGGATTTCTAGGTAAATCCTATGGAAATAAATCAATATATTGTTTCATAATATATACATCCTCAATTTTAATATTTATTCCCTCAACTATAAATATTATGTTCTCTTCATCCCCGATAATTTAATTTAGTAGAGCTACTGGGGGTGTATCTAGATAAGAATCAAATGGTGATGTTTCTACTATAAAGATAATGGATTCTACACCTTCTACACAAATTTTAATTTCCTTCTTCTTAAAATAGATTTTCACATCATATTTTGAAATCCCATCCATGCCAAGGATTATGTCAAATTTGACTATAATTATGATGATAAAATCAGCAGATAAAGAACATTTATATTCCATAATGTTAAATGCATAACACATATTTATTACAATAAGACTTCCCATAGGGTTTTTAATGACAACTCCCTTATTAAGGAGAATTGTAAATATCAACTTTTTAAAGAAAACTGGGAAGATATTAAGGAATGTGATGATATAGAATCAAATATAGCATTGGACAAGTTTGAGGAAATGATTAAAGTACCATCAACCACATCATTGGGAACTTCAACCTTAGAAGTTGTGATTATATAAGCTTCGACTTACTCCCTTGGACTTCTATGGGAAATTTTTCCTTGATTATTATAAAAATAAATTGAATAATGCACCATATATTTACAATTATAGCATTGAACATTAGTATCTTCTTTATTTCCCTTGCAATCACGAGATTGGTGGCCTCATTCTCCACATTTGTAATAGACACATTTAACTTTTAATTAGTCTCTTGGGTGTTTTTTCCACAAGTATCACATGTTGTAAAAATACATTTTTTATTCTTCCCTTTATCTATTATTTCCTCTGACACCCTCTTCTTATCTTACTTTCCCTAAAAGTCATAATACTCAGAGAATTATTTCTCTATCTTGATAGCACATGAGACTATATCTTCATATGATTAGAATGTTTGGGAGACCAGTTCCCTTCAAAGGAATGATTTTAAACCATCAAAGAATCGAACAATCTTTCTCCTTGTATTATATATGTATTCCACAACATTATTTGATAACCTTGTAAAATTGGCTTCATACATCGCAATGTTTTCATCCTCTTTTTGTTTCAAACTCAAGAATTTCCTCTTCATATCTTCTCACCGTTTTCAAGGAAAATATTTTTATAGGAATATTTCCTTAAAGTACCTCCATTACATTCCTTCTATTTCTTACTTCTTCTTCATGTTTTGAATTAATGACCACCGTTGATCTACATCTCCCAATAGACGATGAACTACCATATCAACTTTCTCCCTTTTGTTACATCCCAAAGTGAGAAATATCTCCTCTAAAGAACTTATCCATTACTCCACTACAAATGGGGTTTTAGTCCCATTGAATAATGGAGGTTGTTGTTGCATAAAGTGGTATAACATTTCTCCTCTACATTTTTTATCATGATTCTCTATATGGGTAAGGTTAATGTTAATAACAGTATTCAACTATCCTAGTATAGTTATAAGTTGTTCTGAACTAGTCAAAGCTTCAGAACCAACATCATTATTTTGCACATGTGGGAAATCTATAAATGGAATTCATGCATTCATGCAGTTTCCATTCCTTCCACCAGGCACCATTTATAAATAATGACATACACCAAATGAGTTAATGAATCGTAATGTATAATTTCCAACTAGAAAAACACTTAACATAAATTGAAATTTTATGCATGTCTTGTAACAGCCCAAGATTTTATAAAAAAAATATTCTTTTTAATTTTATTAATGTCTTGTGTTGTACGCTACACCAAAAGGAGCTTGCACAACACGCATCCTTGTCTTGCCTTGCATTACACGCAATCGCGACCTTCCTCGATAGCGTGTGTAATACGCAATACCGAGTTTCACTAAACAACGATGTGCTATTAAAATATTATTAAAACTAGCTGTTATGAATAGTAATAACCACTTTTTAAAATTCTGTAAATCTTATTTTTCAAAATGAACTTCATTCTTGGATTCGGAGTATCGAATTTAGCCTAAGGTGAAATTTTGGTACTTTTCGGATAACTTTCATATTCTGATGAATAGTGAAAATTACTAAATTATAATTAAAAACAACTTTTTTAATCGAAATAATTAATAGTGGTAAATTATTAATTTGAGTGGTTTTAAAGTATATTTAGAATATATTTTTACAATTTAATACAATGTTGGTCATTGGTTGTAATTTCACATTTAAACCAGACATAATCAAGTGTCAATCTTTTGATATATATTGTTTCCTAAAAACACGCTATTTATTTTAATAGCAGGATTTAATTATAAAATTAATTAATGCAACTTCTATGTTATGAATTTGGTAAAATAGATTTCATTTTTGAATTCGGAATATGAAATATAGCTTAGGATGAAATTTTGGCATTGTTCTGAAAAACATCAATTTTTGATGAATAGTGAAACTACTAAGTGGTAGTTAAAAAAACTGAATCTTTCATAAAAATTAATTTTGCCGCTTCTGTGAATGGAATTTCGAAAATCCGAGAGACACGGTTAATATCAAGGACTAAAATGTGGTTCAATGAGATGAAAATAATTTTTTGGTGAATAGTAACTTTTTATTTTTTTTACCGCGGTTAATAGTAAATAGGGTAACTAAGTGTAAATATGATATTACTATTACCCTAACACATGTCCTAATTCTATTGGACAAGTGTAATTCGACCAAAAACAAACTTAGGAATAAAATATGACCATTTAGGCCCACTTGGATTAGATTAGGACATTTATTATTAATTTATTTAAAGAAAGGTTAAAATAGTTAAAATCAAAGTTTAATAAGTAAATCATTTTTAATATGGGGTTATACATAAGATAACTTCGATTGTAAATATTCATTAGAAAGATAAAACTATTTCCTACATGATGGTAGTTTATTTGTAATTTTTAGACATCAAATAATTTAATTTATTTATGACACAACGATGATTCAGTAATTATCTTATTAATGAAATATTGACATAATTGATGTTATAAACACCAAAATAAATGTAATTTGAGATTTTTTATGAATTACACTAATTTTCTAGGTTACTATGATATATTAATGTTGATTTAATCAACTTGGTTCGAAAATTTAATTCTGTTATGACTTTCACAAAAATCATATATCAAATAGTGTCAAAATTGACACAAAATAGGTTTTAAATCAAATATTATATTATTAATTGTTATTTTATTCCTAAAAATCTAAGGTTCGGCCAAATGACTTAGATAAGGATATATATATTAATAATAAACAATTTGGGGTTCGTTTGGCATGTTATAGTAAGTGTATTAACCATATAGTGAAAGAAAACAAAAAGACATGGTAAAAGTTAAATTATTTAACTTAGAGTTAAATCTAATTGATAAGGTTAAAATAATATCCTAAACTTGTCTAAATTCTATTGGTTGATAGGATTTCGACCCATCCCCACTTTAGCTTCGAAATAAGACCCTTTGGAACCATTATAAACCGATTTTGACTTTAATATAAAATAATATTTTGAGATATTCCTAAGGTGCCCCTCTCCTCCCCTATAAAAGGACACCTCCTCCCCCTCCTCCTCAGACCAATTTGAGCACTCAAGCTCGGCAAACCCCTGCCAAAATCTCTTCTCCACTTCCCTAGAAACATCCTAGAGGTTCTGGTCTTCCTCAAAGACCAATTCTAGTGCCCTAAGAGGAGGTCTCAAAGAGGCACTTCAAAGAAGAGGTAATTACCGTTACCAATTCTTTCATCTTTATTTCTTCTTCCACTTCTTCTTCTTAGATTGTTTCATTATGAAGTAATAACATCAGTATCACTCATATACTGATATGTTATTATAAGTATGAAACAACCATATTTCACCATCTATCCATCCTACGGAAAAAGAAATCACCGCGCGTGCGTACGTACGGAATACCGTCTCCACGCCGTGGTGTAATCTATTTTCCACCACCACCTTACATGGATGGGTATAATGGTGTAAAGAATAACTATACATAGTTATTAAAACATCATATTGATTCTGATATATTGTATAATCCACTCCAATTCAATTCAATATTTATAGAAATGATATCATCGCTCGTGCGTACGTACGGACTACCGTCTCCACGACGCGATGAGATTCATTCTCCATGTTAACCATTTAAGAATGATTATAATGTATATATAAGAAATAATAATGAAATATATGACATTATAAAGCTACTGGATTTATGTATATATATACATATGTATGTCATCTACTTACTTCCATTTCAAGACAATAAGGAAAGAAAAACAGCGTTCATGCGTACCTACGGACTACCGTCTCCATGAACGGTGTTTTTCATTTTATTTATCTATCTATTATATATATATATACTGAATATATATGATATATAAATCATATTTTATATTCTGGAAGTAAGTAAATCATGATATAAGTAATAATGATGTCAAGAACAACAAGTCAAAACACCTACGATAAATGAAACGATTTTACCCAAAACGATTCATGGAATTTACAAAAGAACGGGTAATATAATGTCATAAGTGAACCATATATGATATCATAACAATGAATATGATTCTGTAATAAGTCAATGACATTATTTAAATCATTATACAGGAGGTTCGGACACATACGAAGCAAATTGGACATAAGGTAAGGGAAATATCACAATCTCATTTTTATCCGAGATTGTTTATTCGTAAGTATTTACTGGGGTGTATTTTATCATCCACATCCATGTTTCATAAATATGTAATATTATTTCCATCCACCTACAATTGTTTAAATCCATTTTTACCCTTCGGTGAGTTTTTAGTAAAAGAAATGAAAGGAATCTTTTGATGTTTTTCATACGAGGTACTTTTTGACTTTTCCGACAAAAGTACGAAGAATGTTTTTTTTAACTTATACGGCACGAACGGATTTCTACTGTTTTATAAAGCCTTATTTTCATGAAGCTTCCTCTAAAATATTTCATGACTATTTTCAATAAAATCTCTTTCTTTTAAAATTGCATGATGTTTTGTGAAAAGAAATTGATTTTGAAGAAGAAAGGATATTTTCCTCAAGAATTCAATTCAAGTGTTTTATCAAAATTATTTTCCATTTAAGATAATAAAGGGTTCTGTTTCTAACCATATTTACATTGATTTTACTATGTTGTGATGGAATTATGTTTATGAATTCCTTTATCTTATATGAATTGATTTATGATGTCATGATGTTTCAAGAATCCCATTTTTGTTACATGTGTTATGCGATGATGTATGTTTTATGATTATGTGGCACACATAAGAAAGGATTCATTATAAGATGGGTGGGACCTATATCTCCCTCCAATGCATTGGGTAAAGATTTTATATCTCATGAGATAGACATGGCTGAAATGGTAGGTTATACCGGTTCAGTGAAACAGGACTGAAACGAGGGTTACTCGATTCAGAAAGGGACTTTGTCCACTAAGATAGTCTTGGCAATGAGTCATGACTAACAAGAAATGATTTTCCATGATTATGTGTGCATGCCACAAAGTTTCAAGTTTCATGTTATGATTATGGTGATCTCATTTTCACTTCTATGATTTGTTCCATGTTAAGATATTATGATCTCTTTTGTAGGTTATGATTTTCAAAAAGATATGATATGATTTTTATTTCTTTTGTATACCCTTACTGAGCATTTGAGCTCACCCTTTTATGTTTTCTTTTCCCCAGGATATAAATAAAGGTTTTAGGTAAAAAAGGGAAGATCTTTATGGGAGATATTGAAGATCTTTCACCACGATTAGAAGATTACGTTCCGAGTTTCCAAAGACACTAAACTATTACGATCCTTTAGTGTGTGTTTTTGTTATGTACTAAGTATTCCGCAAAAGTAATGTAATGTCCATGTACGATAAGCTTCGGGTCTCTACAGTTGGTATCAGAGGAAAGGTTTAGTCAACCTTTGGAAACTAGGATGCGAAAACGTTAGTGAGATCCCTAGAGATATTTCTAAGGTATGTCTAGGGATGTCCCTAGGGATAAGTATACGTATAGGTTATAGTAATAGAATTACGCTAACGATCATAGAATTAAACCTAAGATGTTGGATATTGAAGGTACTCCCCCTTTATTATGTTGTTTTCCCTAGCATGATTTTTGCCTCTCACACTATTCTTTTTGGGTTTTAGACGATGGCTAGAACCCGAAGGAACCGTGTTGATCAATGCAATGGACAATGCAATGATTTCCCTCCTGAACAAACAAATGTTATGGGAGATGGAGTGCAAAATCTTATTGCTATACTTACACAAGCTATGAATCATTCTGGACTTCCAAATGAGCAGAGAAGGGAACAATATTCTATTGAGTCCTTCATGAGGCAACGTCCACCTTCTTTCAGTGGGACTTCCGATCCACTTGTTGCTGAACAATGGATCAGTACCACTGAAAAGATATTTTCAGTTCTTCAATGTTCTGAACGTGATAAAGTCATCTTAGCAGTATATCGTTTGGAAGGTGAAGCTGATCAATGGTGGAATCTTATCAAGAATATGAGGCCAAGGGATGAAATTGAGTCCATGGAATGGGAAGAGTTCAAGAACTTGTTTTTCAGTAAGTACTTCCCTCGTATTCTTCAAACAAAGATGGAAAAGGAGTTTATTGAGCTGAAGCAGAAGGATGATGAATCTGCTGGTATATACGAAGAGAATTTTACAAGACTTTCAAGGTATGCATCTGGCATTATCATCCAACCTGAAAGTAAAGTTGATCGATTTTTCAGTGGCTTAAAACCAAGTCTTCGAAGGGCATTAGCTATAAGAGACTTCAGTAGCTATGAAGAAATTGTGCGTTGTGCTATCAAGGTAGAAATGGAAGTTGGTGTTACATATCCATCTCATGGTTTTGACAAGAAACGAAAGATGGAGTTCAAGGAGAAATCTCATAATAATGGTGAAAAGAAGATGAATGTTTCCTTATGCACAAAGTGTGGAAAGAAGCATGGTGGAGATTGTCTTAAAGGGACTAGAAAATGTTTTAAGTGTGGAAAAGAAGGTCATCGAGCAGCTGAGTGTCGAAGTAATGGAAAAAGGGTTTCTAATGATTGGAATGAAGCAAACACTGCAGAGAACGCACCACCAACACTTCAATGCTTCAAGTGCAAGGAAATGGGGCATTATGCTAATAATTGCCCTAATCCAAGGGTTAGTGATGATCAACATGAGCAACCACTGAAGGCAAAGGACAAAGGGAAGTCACATGCGATCACTATTGGCGATGTTGAATATGATAACGATGTGATGGATTGATTAAGCGTTTATGTAATGGGATTCCAAAATAATGTTGTATCATTGAGTATTGCAATATTTATTGATGTGGTATTCAAAGTGATTGAGATATTTTTTTTTGGAAATAAGATGATATGCGCATAATGAAGACGAGAAAATGAAATGTTTAATAGTATTCATGAGCTCATGATTGATATAAGGACTAAGTGATATCATGGTTTGAGTATATAGAATTTTGAGGATTTTGGTATGTGGAAAGTGTTAACTTTTAACTGCATTCAAGTTTTCACTAAGGTTCAATGGGTATTCAAGAGAGTACAAGATTAAGGCCTTTAAATGTTTGGAATGTGTCCAACAAGATATATCTTATGATATATGGGGATCAACGATGGTATTAAATCTCTGGTAATCGTTTTCACTATGTTATGAGAATGGACTGCAGTATTATGGATAGGACTAAAGATTGGAATGGATTATGTTGGACATAAGTTAGTATTGTTTAAGGATGGAAGTTTTTTCGATATTATTGATGGGATGTTATAGTAACGTAGTTTTAGAAAAAGGACAACCTGCAGGACGGGCGACAGCCCATCGCTTCGGACAAGGCTGTAGGAATCGAACCCACAACCGAAGTGCGACTGGCCTTTATCGCCTACCACTGACCTACAGGAAGTCCCTGTTTAGTAGAAACTAGTGTTATTATATTAAGCAGTATGATATATGAAGTATAAGTCCATTTTAGGAACCATATATGATTAATCTCACTATAGATCGATTTATGCATATAATTTTTGCTAACCTTTTGTTTGAGACAGATGGAATGACCCGTCATTCTATCACATGACCTGCTAACACTTCACGAATAACAAATTCAACTTCATTTATTTAAGAGATGAAGTGGAAATTGTTCAAGGCACGAACAACAGTGAGATTGTACCAAAATAAAGTAAGTATTTATTCTAATTCAAATTTTCAACTTTAGGGGAAATGATCTTGAAAACCAAAAATGTTGTCCTAGTGATCTTATACCTGATGAATCAGATGGTACCTTATATCATCACAAATCTATGGATTTGTGATTACTGGCTTTTCCATAGCCATGTTCTCTACCACTCTCCATCAGAACATGATGGTTGGATTTCTCTTCCATATCCATATTTTCACCTATGTAGAAACCCAATGATTAGTTTATTTGGGTAACCGTTACGTTTCATACTTTTGTTTTTAAAGATTGGTTTTGATATTCCTTTTTACGATGTGGGTTTCTATTAAAGAAACTTTCGAATAGTAAACCATTTATAACCCCGACGAATTTCGAGGGCGAAATTCATTTTAAGGGGGGTAGAATGTAACAGCCCAAGATTTTATAAAAAAAATATTGTTTTTAATTTTATTAATGTCTTGTGTTGTACGCTACACCAAAAGGAGCTTGCACAACACGCATCCTTGTCTTGCCTTGCATTACACGCAATCGCGACCTTCCTCGATAGTGTGTGTAATACGCAATACCGAGTTTCACTAAACAACGATGTGCTATTAAAATATTATTAAAACTAGCTGTTATGAATAGTAATAACCACTTTTTAAAATTCTGTAAATCTTATTTTTCAAAATGAACTTCATTCTTGGATTCGGAGTATCGAATTTAGCCTAAGGTGAAATTTTGGTACTTTTCGGATAACTTTCATATTCTGATGAATAGTGAAAATTACTAAATTATAATTAAAAACAACTTTTTTAATCGAAATAATTAATAGTGATAAATTATTAATTTGAGTGGTTTTAAACTATATTTAGAATATATTTTTACAATTTAATACAATGTTGGTCATTGGTTGTAATTTCACATTTAAACCAGACATAATCAAGTGTCAATCTTTTGATATATATTGTTTCCTAAAAACACGCTATTTATTTTAACAGCAGGATTTAATTATAAAATTAATTAATGCAACTTCTATGTTATGAATTTGGTAAAATAGATTTCATTTTTGAATTCGGAATATGAAATATAGCTTAGGATGAAATTTTGGCATTGTTCTGAAAAACATCAATTTTTGATGAATAGTGAAACTACTAAGTGGTAGTTAAAAAAACTGAATTTTTCATAAAACTTAATTTTTCCGCTTCTGTGAATGGAATTTCGAAAATCTGAGAGACAGGGTTAATATCAAGGACTAAAATGTGGTTCAATGAGATGAAAATAATTTTTTGGTGAATAGTAACTTTTTATTTTTTTTACCGCGGTTAATAGTAAATAGGGTAACTAAGTGTAAATATGATATTACTATTACCCTAACACATGTCCTAATTCTATTGGACAAGTGTAATTCGACCAAAAACAAACTTAGGAATAAAATATGACCATTTAGGCCCACTTGGATTAGATTAGGACATTTATTATTAATTTATTTAAAGAAAGGTTAAAATAGTTAAAATCAAAGTTTAATAAGTAAATCATTTTTAATATGGGGTTATACATAAGATAAATTCGATTGTAAATATTCATTAGAAAGATAAAAAGATTTCCTACATGATGGTAGTTTATTTTTAATTTTTAGACATCAAATAATTTAATTTATTTATGACACAACGATGATTCAGTAATTATCTTATTAATGAAATATTGACATAATTGATGTTATAAACACCAAAATAAATGTAATTTGAGATTTTTTATGAATTAAACTAATTTTCTAGGTTACTATGATATATTAATGTTGATGTAATCAACTTGGTTCGAACATTTAATTCTGTTATGACTTTCACAAAAATCATATATCAAATAGTGTCAAAATTGACACAAAATAGTTTGTAAATCAAATATTATATTATTAATTGTTATTTTATTCCTAAAAATCTAAGGTTCGGCCAAATGACTTAGATAAGGATATATATATTAATAATAAACAATTTGGGGTTCTTTTGTCATGTTATAGTAAGTGTATTAACCATATAGTGAAAGAAAACAAAAAGACATGGTAAAAGTTAAATTATTTAACTTAGAGTTAAATCTAATTGATAAGGTTAAACTAATATCCTAAACTTGTCTAAATTCTATTGGTTGATAGGATTTCGACCCATCCCCACTTTAGCTTCGAAATAAGACCCTTTGGAACCATTATAAACCGATTTTGACTTTAATATAAGATAATATTTTGAGATATTCCTAAGGTGCCCCTCTCCTCCCCTATAAAAGGACACCTCCTCCCCCTCCTCCTCACACCAATTTGAGCACTCAAGCTCGGCCAACCCCTGCCAAAATCTCTTCTCCACTTCCCTAGCAACATCCTAGAGGTTCTGGTCTTCCTCAAAGACCAATTCTAGTGCCCTAAGAGGAGGTCTCAAAGAGGCACTTCAAAGAAGAGGTAATTACCGTTACCAATTCTTTCATCTTTATTTCTTCTTCCACTTCTTCTTCTTAGATTGTTTCATTATGAAGTAATAACATCAGTATCACTCATATACTGATATGTTATTATAAGTATGAAACAACCATATTTCACCATCTATCCATCCTACGGAAAAATAAATCACCGCGCGTGCGTACGTACGGAATACCGTCTCCACGCCGTGGTGTAATCTATTTTCCACCACCACCTTACATGGATGGGTATAATGGTGTAAATAATAACTATACATAGTTATTAAAACATCATATTGATTCTGATATATTGTATAATCCACTCCACTCCAATTCAATATTTATAGAAATGATATCATCGCTCGTGCGTACGTACGGACTACCGTCTCCACGACGCGATGAGATTCATTCTCCATGTTAACCATTTAAGAATGATTATAATGTATATATAAGAAATAATAATGAAATATATGACATTATAAAGCTACTGGATTTATGTATATATATACATATGTATGTCATCTACTTACTTCCATTTCAAGACAATAAGGAAAGAAAAACAGCGTTCATGCGTACCTACGGACTACCGTCTCCATGAACGGTGTTTTTCATTTTATTTATCTATCTATTATATATATATATACTGAATATATATGATATATAAATCATATTTTATATTCTGGAAGTAAGTAAATCATGATATAAGTAATAATGATGTTAAGAACAACAAGTCAAAACACCTACGATAAATGAAACGATTTTACCCAAAACGATTCATGGAATTTACAAAAGAACGGGTAATATAATGTCATAAGTGAACCATATATGATATCATAACAATGAATATGATTCTGTAATAAGTCAATGACATTATTTAAATCATTATACAGGAGGTTCGGACACATACGAAGCAAATTGGACCTAAGGTAAGGGAAATATCACAATCTCATTTTTATCCGAGATTGTTTATTCGTAAGTATTTACTGGGGTGTATTTTATCATCCACATCCATGTTTCATAAATATGTAATATTATTTCCATCCACCTACAATTGTTTAAATCCATTTTTACCCTTCGGTGAGTTTTTAGTAAAAGAAATGAAAGGAATCTTTTGATGTTTTTCATACGAGGTACTTTTTGACTTTTCCGACAAAAGTACGAAGAATGTTTTTTTAACTTATACGGCACGAACGGATTTCTACTGTTTTATAAAGCCTTATTTTCATGAAGCTTCCTCTAAAAGATTTCATGACTATTTTCAATAAAATCTATTTCTTTTAAAATTGCATGATGTTTTGTGAAAAGAAATTGATTTTGAAGAAGAAAGGATATTTTCCTCAAGAATTCAATTCAAGTGTTTTATCAAAATTATTTTCCATTTAAGATAATAAAGGGTTCTGTTTTTATCCATATTTACATTGATTTTACTATGTTGTGATGGAATTATGTTTATGAATTCCTTTATCTTATATGAATTGATTTATGATGTCATGATGTTTCAAGAATCCCATTTTTGTTACATGTGTTATGCGATGATGTATGTTTTATGATTATGTGGCACACATAAGAAAGGATTCATTATAAGATGGGTGGGACCTATATCTCCCTCCAATGCATTGGGTAAAGATTTTATATCTCATGAGATAGACATGGCTGAAATGGTAGGTTATACCGGTTCAGTGAAACAGGACTGAAACGAGGGTTACTCGATTCAGAAAGGGACTTTGTCCACTAAGATAGTCTTGGCAATGAGTCATGACTAACAAGAAATGATTTTCCATGATTATGTGTGCATGCCACAAAGTTTCAAGTTTCATGTTATGATTATGGTGATCTCATTTTCACTTCTATGATTTGTTCCATGTTAAGATATTATGATCTCTTTTGTAGGTTATGATTTTCAAAAAGATATGATATGATTTTTATTTCTTTTGTATACCCTTACTGAGCATTTGAGCTCACCCTTTTATGTTTTCTTTTCCCCAGGATATAAATAAAGGTTTTAGGTAAAAAAGGGAAGATCTTTATGGGAGATATTCAAGATCTTTCACCACGATTAGAAGATTACATTCCGAGTTTCCAAAGACACTAAACTATTACGATCCTTTAGTGTGTGTTTTTGTTATGTACTAAGTATTCCGCAAAAGTAATGTAATGTCCATGTACGATAAGCTTCGGGTCTCTACATGTCTTATCTCATAATCATAAGTATGGTTACTTTGAGGACATATTGAAATTTAAATCCTTAAAAAATTTTTATGAATAAAATTTGAATTATCTATGAATATCCTCCGAGAGGGTCAAACCAGGTGCATAGTAAGGCCCGTTTTCAGGTACCAGGGTACCTTGAGTCAAGCCCGGAACACCTTATCAGAGTTGTTACTCCAAGTTACATCTGTGATAGAACCACAAACACTTGTAGTATCCATAAAAGTATGTATTTTATAGAAATATTTACCAAATCTACACATTTAAAAAATTCTAGGATACTTTTTTATACTTATCCTTAATGTCTATATTAGGATTTTATTCCCTAATCTACATTTTTTAAATCTAGTTTCCATGTTTTTTTCTAAACTTAATCTGATACCAACTGTAAAGACTTAGACCCTAGTTTCCTAGATCTGGTGCCTTATATTAATACGTTATCATGATTACGAGGAAGTTTTATCATGAATTAATGAATAATTTAGTAGTTTTGGAAAATAAGATAAAAACATAAGTTTAACATTACAAATTGAAATGAAATACATAATAGAAATTCCATTGGAAACATCTATGAATCCTAGATTATACCTTCAAGTAATTCATAATATTCGTCTTTAAAACTTGGGGAAAATACAATATTAGAAAGGGGTGAGATCAGATGTTTAGTAAGGGTAAGTAATATAGCAGAAGCTATTATAAAAAAAACCTAAGAATGGTGAACAACTAAAAACACATGCCTTTAAAAATAGAATTGATCATAATATGGAAGGAATGAAAGATGATTATATAAGGCCATATAAATGATCATAAGAGAATGAAACATAAAAATTTATATTATACTAGTCAATTAATTACATGGTTTATCAATTGATAATACCATAATGAGGGAATGAATAATGCCGAACATCTGAAACATATTTTCAAGGTCTCGACCAAGACGTCTGAAAATACTATGGTAAGGTGTCGAACAAAATCTAATTCTATTTTTTCTCAGGAGACCTACCAATGCCATGATGGGATATAGAGGCCCCCACACATCACTTTTTATGTTTAATTCATTCCTCATATAAAAGTGGATAAACATAAATAACATGAACATATGAAATAAATTTCCACAATCTGTACACATAAACAATAACCATTCTAATTAGTATTGTGAATGGTATTGAGATAGAACATCCACAATAAAAATTATCATAAACCATTTAATACAATATATTAGATAATGAAAATAATATATTAACCATAATAATACATAAAATTAAACAGCGGTGTTGAAATAAACAAAAATTCTCTAATAAAATCATCAAAGTATTTTTGAGAGAAATACACTTTTACTTTGAAAACAAGAGTTCTTTTGGAAAAAAATTTGCATGAAAATAGAAATTAAATATTGTTGTTTTTACATTATTAAATGATTGGTTTTAGAAATAATAATTATGGATTAAAATATATTATAGAGTTCACTTGAAAATAGGTAAGAAATTGAGAAGTTCCCTTGAATCAGGTTAGTTTATCGGGAAGAATTGAGAAAGATATTTATAAGACATTTAAATCCACATAAAATAAAGAAGGATTATGAATGGTAAACATATAGATATTGTTCACATAGAATTTATGAAGATTAAATAATAATAATTAATAATTAAATTTGGATTAATATAGACAAAGAGCAACCCGAAAGAAAATGGAGGTTCGAGTAGAAAACCCTAACCTTATGTCTGAACGTGTTCTGCACTTAACCTTGAAATCATGGATAATCAAATTAAATCCATTAATTAATTGATTAAAAACCTAATATATATGTATTTTATTTATTATAATTTTTTTAAGTTCCTTTATAGCCTTTTTGATGAGTTATAAGATACAAATTTATCACTCAGGAGAGTTCGTTTCCTTTGTTTTCACGATCGGTATACTTGTATATGAGTATGAAAGTTCTTGTGGAATTGGTATAATTATCCATAATTGAATTTATATGATACTAATTAACATAAATAATATTAAATGGTGATGTAATTCATTTGGTTATATGGTATGAGGATGATTTATTAGAAATAATATTAATGATAATCATTTAGATTATTTCGGCGATATTTTGATTGTTACGAACTAGTTTTGTCGTATGAATTAGTATTATGTATATATACTGGTTCTAGAAAATTTAATAGTTTATAATACATATATTATAGTCCTTTTCAACCATAAAGTTAGTTTCAGGACCATACTAGATGTATAAATTGATGAACAAAGGTTCTTCGTCCACGAAGGTTGTAAATCGACACCTCCCAGACGATGATTTCATTTTTAAAACAAAAGAGAGAGAGAGATAGTAATTTGAGGAAGTATATTCCATTAACCTGAAATAATTACAGTATATATATGATACTAGAGTTATCATGATAATTTTTACAACGTAAATGAGGATAATATAAGAAAATAAAATAAATCGAAAATGAAAATAAAAGAAAAATGAAGAGGGTTCACCTCTTGAAATATCCTCCTTGAGAGCCTCCTTAAGGGAAGGGGTTTTGGTATTTTGGAAAGACAAAGAGATCGTGGATGTAGGTATAGACTATAGAAGAGTATTTATAATGAACTTTGAGAATCTCCAAGGCTTAGAGGGGTGAGGAGAATAGGGAGTGAGGGGTGGGTTTTATAGTGGAGGAGTGAGGTGATTTTAAAATATCTTATTCATTATTTTATTATTTAGCTCAAGATGACCAATAGTGTTGATTATTGTGACCCTGAATACTAATAAGTGCATGTGATTTAAAACAAAGTGAGCCTACATCTGATATGACTCAAGTAATAGTATATTTAGCTTCTAATATATTTATACCATTAATTACCAGGTTTTACTATTCACAGAAAATTCAAGTATTTTAGAAAAATCCCAAAAATTCACCCTAACCATTTTTAAATGTTTATAATTAAAAAATGGACTCAATTTTATCATAATAATTTTATAAATATGTGAAATTTAATTTTTAAATAAAATCATTATTTACTTGAAAACTACAGATTTTAAATTTAAAAATAATTTTATAATACTTTCAAAAATTAACTGAGGTCTCATAAAATTATCCTAAAATCATTGGGAAAAAAATATTTATTTAGGAATACTTTTAATGAAAATTAATATTATCTTAAATCAATTTATTAATTTAAAATTATAATTAAATATTTTTTACCCACAAAAATACCAAAATGTAATCATTAATTTTTTAAATATTCACTCTTATTTATAAGGTGCCTAAATTTTATTTATACTTACATGGGAGAGGTTACTATTCATAAGGGTATATTACTATTCATAAGGGTCAAGTTAATATTCACCAAAAAAGTAATTTGATCATATCAGACTTTAAATATCTTACTAATTGCAACGATGTATGTTTGTTTTTCAAAATTCAAAATGAAGAGGCAAAAAAATTATGTCTAACGACTAGGTCATAATAACAAAGTGTTGTTTTGTAGAGACTCTGTGTTTCATGCAATAAATTCTATATTAAATTTATTTTTAAAACCTTGTGGTGTTAAAAATAAATTTATAAATCATTATAAAACAAATATTTTTTTACCTTGGATAATCTTTTAATGGTGAAATTGCTATTAAAGATTGGGAATCAACAACAACATTTAAAACATGCCCCAAACAGTCAAAATCACTAACATATGATGATGAAAATAAACTATAACTAACTAATAAATATATATTCTATGATTATAATTTAAGAATAAATTAGATAATATATATTAATAAGGTTCTAAAAAATATTATTAAGATGGTTATGTTTATTTTACAAGATGGTAAAGCACTTTTGTGTAAGTCAAAAATTAGGGTAAGAGTTTTTTTAACTTAATTTTTATTCTTTGAGTTATGATCATTATTCTAAAACTTTATTCTTATAATTTGAGAATGTTATTTTCACGAACTGTCCCCCGGGGCCCATTTCGTGACTACCCCAAGCCCGTCTTCCATAGGCCAGAGGCTGTAGGACCCCGGGACACCCTGAGAGGGGAGGGGTGAATCAGGGTGTCAACTTTTTCTTTTAATGTGATGGATCTTGTTCCCAAGTTTGTTGGAACTTGTTAAACCTGTATGATGGATATGAACAGAAAGCAAACATTCACATGCAGAGAGACGACACAACACTTTTTACTTGGTTCCCCACTAAGGGAAACTTCCAAGGAGCATACACCGACAAGTTTTCGGTCGTACCAAATTCCACTAAACTTCACTAGCTGTGGATTACTAAGGTTCGGGCACAGTTACTCTGTCCCAGGATCACTGACTTTACAAAGATTCAGGGATTGCTCACTGCTTCCCTCGGGTCACTCCCGTTGACTCCCCCTGGCTCACTTCCCTTGGTGAAGTCACACTCAGTTTTTAGACGTGAAAGTCTCTTCATTATTGCTAAATAATACATCCTCTATTGCGTGTATATGCTCTGTTGAAGTCCAACTCTCTCCTGTAGTCAAATATCACTTCCCTTCTAGGGTACCGGGCAATCTCCCAACTTTCACGCAGCTCAAAAACACTGGCATGCTTCTTTACTTCCTGGCACGTAGGTCTCCTGTGCGGCACAAATTCGGCACGCAAGTTCAAACTGGCGTGCATGTATCAACCAACCACCTGCGCGACACCACCGACTTCAACTTCAAACCTGTGTGACTCAATTCCGTTCTCACCCAAACCTCCTTGGGCGCGCAGCCAACAACCGGCGCGCAACCTCTACTTGCGCGGCCCAACTACCACTTGCGTGACTCAACTACTTGCGCAACGGGAGCTCAAAAAATCTCCAAGTCTTGAACTTTGTTGCCAATGAGGAGGGGTGGTCCTCTATTTATATGCAAACTAGACCCCCTGCGCGGTGGTGCGCAAGTATCCTCACGGTGCGCAGGTCTCTGCGCGCAGCTCCAACCACCCTAGCCTCTGTCGCGTAACTCACTTGCATGACCAGAACAATACTTGCATGACCCTATTTCCTTTTCCATATTTTGAAGTTCTGATCATGAAGAATAATAGACGCGCAAGTTTCCAAACCTCCTAGGCACCAGTGCGCAAGTCCCTTCTCGGCACGCAAGTCACTTACACGACCCAACCAATACTTGTGCGACCCTTATCCCTTTTCCATTTTTCCATGTTCTAATCTTGAAAAAAACTAGGCACACAAGTGATCTCTCATTCAAGTAAACGTTGTGCAAGTCTCTTTTCCAAAATCTCTTTTCTCCATTTGTCGATTTTTAGGCCCAAAAATTTGGAAAACACTATAAAATGGTGCCACCTTCAATACTATAATATGCTTGACCTGTATGAGCACTTTGTTGGCACACATTCTGAACTTCCTCTGAGGATTGAAAACAAACACAAACCATACTCCAATTCATGCATAGATGACCATGGTTCCAACAATATCCCCCTTTGGGGTTGTTGGAAATCAGAAAATAAATTCAATAGATCCCCATCCATATGTAAACCAAAAAATGCAAGAATCAACTCATCCAACACTCTAAGTCTACGTGAGAAATGATCTATGTATAAAACAAGAGAGGAATATTGAATTGGGTTCCAGTGTTTTGGAATTATCAAATATTCCCAAGAAGCATTACTTGACCAACGTATTCCTTCTCATCCTTCTCATGCTATCACTGACACTGAATTCACATCGTGTCACAGAAGCATTACATGCCTGAACATTCCTGAATTTATTCCTTTCTCCCCCATTGAAAATAAACCCAAAGATCAGTAATTTGTTCAATGTTCAGCAAAAACCATACTCCCCCTGGATAGTATCTCCCCCACAAACCTGCATCATATCAATAAATAGATAAAAATAGTTATCATAATCAGGGAGAGGGGTATTGTGTAACCTCCTTATGTACTAGGAGGTGTCTGAACACTGAGGTTCAAACGATGCTTCTAAAACACAGCCGCTGACAGTGGCTTGGTCAAGATACCAGCCACTTGCTCATCAGTTCCCACATGATCCATTATAATCATCCCTTGCTCAACTTTTTCATTGATAAAGTGATACCTGATTTCAATATGTTTTGTATGATAATGATGAACATGATTCTTCATGAGATCAATTGTGCTCTTGTAATCACAGTAAATTACCATTGGTTTATTCACCTCATCACCAATATCTGTTAGTTGTTGCTTCATCCATAGAAGTTGAGTGCATGCCTTTATGGAGGATATATACTCAGCTTCAGCAGTACTAAGAGAAGTACTTTCTTGTTTCTTGCTCAACTAGCCAACACATTTCTGCCCAATATAGAAGGCTCCACCACTGGTGGACTTTCTGTTTACTATATCACCAACCCAGTCCGCATCAGAAAATGCTGGTAATTCACTGTCCCCGCCTGCAGCAAAATATAACCCAAAGTTATGTGTACCTTGAATGTACCTCATGATTATTTTTACTTCCGCCATATGTTCCTCCTTTTAATTACTCTGAAAGCGGGCCGCAAGACATGTGGAAAAGACAATATCTGGTCATGTCGCTGTCAGGTACAGTAGGCTCCCAATGATCCTCCTGTACATGGTGGGATCAACTGGGGCCCCATCCTCATGCTTTCCAAGTTTAGTTCCAACTACCATCAGAGTTGACATTGGTTTGGAGTCTTTCATATTAAACTTCTTCAATAGCTCTCTTTCATACTTTTCCTGAGAAATGAAAGTGTAATAGTTCTTTTGAATCACCTATAGCCCCAAGAAATATGTGATCTCCCCAATCATAGACATTTCAAATTCTGCTTTCATATGATTGGAAAATTCATCCACTGATTTCTGCCTGCTGCAACCAAATATGATATCATCAACGTAGACTAGAACCATGAATTGATCTTTTGGATAATTCTTCACATATAGATTTTGATCCACTCCTCCTCTTTTGAACTCCATCTTCTTGAGATATGAGTCCAGGCGGGAATACCATGCTCATGGTGCCTGCTTCAAACCATATAGGGCTTTCTTTAGTTTGTAGTCCTTTGTCTCATCAGTACCAAGAACTAAACCCACTGGTTGTTCAATTTAGACTTCTTCTTCAAGTACACTATTCAATAATTTTGTCTTGAAGTCCATTTGATATACTTTATATCCTATTTAGAGTGCCATGGCAAGGAAAATTCTGATTGAATCCAGTTTAGACACTAGAGAAAAGGTTTCTTCAACATCAACACCTTCAATCTAGGAATACCCCTTACATACCAGTCAATCCTTATTTCTGATAACACTTCCATTCTCATCAAACTTGTTCTTGAAGATCCATTTTTTACCAATCAAATTGTGACCTTCAGGTCTCTGGACAAGATCCCATGTCTAATTCTTGTCAATATGATCTAGGTCTTCATTCATGGCCTTCATCCAAGATTCATCCTTTGCATCTTCTTTGAATGAGGATGTCTCCACAACTGACAGAAATGCAGATTGTGTGTTATTCCTCATCCACCTTGTTTGTGTGGGTGCACTCTTGTCCCCAATTATGTTAGATGGATCAATTTTAGCCCTATGATTTCTCTTGTGTGGTTCAGTTTCATTCTCTCAAGACACAATTTCTTCTTCAGATTCTTATTATAAGTCAACATCATGATGTCACTGCTGAGTGTTTTGTACAACTTCCTCTATTTCTATATTTTTATTTTCTCCATGTTCACTTTCTTCCTCACTTTCGTTCACATCAACATTTGATGTCCTTGAAGCATTTGTGTTTTTCTCTTCAATTATCTTAACATCACTGCTTAATACAATCCTTCCTAATCGCTTGTTGAAACACTTGTAGGATTTTCTGTTCATTGGATACCCAAGAAAAATTCATTCATCAGCATTGCCACCAAACATTCCTTGATTTCCTTCTTTATTCCGATTAAAACATTTACTTCCGAAAACACAAAAGTATTTCGACTAAAGCTTCCTTCCATGACACAATTCATATGGTATCTTCGTTTCTCCCATATAAAGCCCTGTTCGATTCTGAATGTGCACTGCAGCTTCAACATATTCCTTCCAGTAATGGAGAGAGATACCACTTTCAATCAGCATAGTCCTAGCCATGTTGTTGACCTATCAATTCTAGCTCTCAAGAACTCCATTTTGATGTGGAGTTCTCATAGCAGCTACCTCATGTTGTATTCCATGTTTTTCTAGGCAATTCTCAAGCTCAATGGATGTGTACTCCCCTCCATTATCAGATCACAAAACTTTGATTGTTCGTCCAGTATTATACTCAACGATCCGCAGATATGTTTTCATGCAGTCAAGAACTTTTCGTTTCCTGTGAATGACCATAACACATGCCATTCTACTGTAATCATCAATGAAAAGAACAAAGTACCTTTATCCATGAGTTTCGGCAACATTTATCAGACCACATACATCTGTATGAATTAGATCAAGAAGATGAGATGCCCTTTTCTTCTTTTGACGATATGAACTACAGACCATATTTCCACGAATGCAAGAATCACAAGATTTTTCACGCTCACACTTCAGGTTTGGAATGTCCATGACAATCCTCAATTTTGATATTTTCTCCATGTCTTGTTAATTGATGTGACCCAATATCCTATGCCACAAATTGTTTTCTTCTTCAACAGTTATGTAGCAAACATTTTCTTTACTATCAACCTGATATAGGTTGAATTCTATTCTATATACTTTCATAAGTTAATTTCCTGTCTTTCCCTTAATAGTGAAACATTTCTGATTAAAAGTAACAATAAGTCCCTAGTCACAGAGTTGAATCACACTGAGTAGATTATGATGTAGGTCATCTACATAAAGGACTTTAGTCTTCTTTAGCTCTCCATTAGCTAATTAATTACTTCCACTGACTTAGATTTTCAGAGCTCCATAATTACCAAATATAACTGTTCCATCGACCTTCCTTTTGATATCTATTAATAGGCCAACATTACCTATCATATGGGATGAACAACCGCTATCCAGAATCCAATTACTGTTGTTTTTTTAGATTTGAGGGCCACCTCTACAAATTTGTATTTCTCAATTTTCTTCCTTTCTTTCCTTGAGAAATTGGAATGAGTATAAAGTACTGATGGACTTTCAATTATCTCATCTATGTACATTGGTTATTCATAGTTGAAGTCTTCTTAGAGAGGAGAAAAATTGTTTAAAAGAGAAACACTATCTTGTCGAAGAGATTTGACTTGTCTTGAATTTCGGTATGAGGTGTCCATGTCCCTTCTCTGCCTGCAATTAACAGACTTATGACCAAAGTTAGAGCAATGAAAACAGTATCCATAGAAACTGTTTCTTCTATAAGATGGAGGATATGAATTTAGCCTCCTTTGTTGATGTCCCAAATCTTCCCCATTCAGATAGCTCCTTGCCTCTTTGCAATATGACATGGTATGGCCCAGATAGCCATAAAACTAACACTTAATGGGAGTAAATGTCTTATCACTTGAGTTTATCCTCATACTTTCTTCCTTGGGAGAATATTTGGACTGCCTATCATTTCTGAATGTTTGAGGACAATTTTCAGATCTCCCTTTAGTTTGGATTGAGGGTTTGTTTTTCAGCACTTCAGGAAACGTTTCAACATGTCCAACTTTCATCTTGTCTTTCTTTTGGATCTCTTTACTTCCACCAGTTGATGTCTCAGCTTCACATCCAATTCCACTCTTTTCCATGAAAGCAGGTATTTGATCACTCAATATTTTTTCTACCGCTTCTGAACCACTCTTGGCTCTTTCCAGTAATTTTGCATATGAGAATCTTCCAAACTATATTTTCTTCCTTGATTCTTTTGAAATTGATTCAGTCTCAAGTTTACTCCTAAGAGAAACTACTTCCTCCTCAAGACCCTCAATAGTCTTGGATTTTTCTTCTAGTCTGGGGGTGAGGTCATTGATGACCTTTTCCTGCTCTTCAATTCTCAGCTTCATATCCACTACATCATCATTGATTTCAATAATTATATACTGTACTTTCACAAATTCTTCCAGTCGTTCAATTTCAGCTTCAAGTTGATCAACATATTCTGTTGATTCTTCTACCATTGATTTCCACTTATTTCAACTCTTACATTTAATCTTAAGGTTTCTAACAGCATCCTTAAGTTGCAACTCGAGATCCGTACTAGTTTTTAACTGATTTTTTCCACTAGTATCTTCTTATTTTTTAACAGTGGCTATCATGGAAGCATGTTTCCTAGTTTTAAATTATGGTTCTTCTAAGTCACAAAATTCATTACCATCTTCTTCCTCTTCACAGAAAAAACTCTTGTTTAGAACTTTCTTTCTAGATTTGAAGTCTCCTTTCTTGAAAAACCTTTTCTGAGTCTTCTCAATGTTTTTATCATCTATATCATCATCATAAATCTTTCTTAAGCACTGAGAAGTAATGTGCCCGACTTTGCCACAATGAAAGCAAGATAGAGGTAACTTCCCTTTGAATTTCCCTTTTCCCTTCTGAAACTTCTTGGCAATGAGAGAGATAATTTCTTTTTCCTCATCATCTTCCCTACTACTATATTTTGAGATTTTCAGTTTCTCCATGGATTTGAACTCCATTTCATTTCTTACTCGTGTAGTGGCATCTTCTTGTTTGACTCTCATTTCATATGCCACCAGACTTCTCAAAAAATCATCCAAAGAAAGTTTGGAATGATCTCTTTCCTCAAGGGCTGACACCTTTGCATTGTAAATGGGTGGTAGTCTTCTCAGTATTTTCTTCACAATGTCAATGTCTCGGATTTCTTCTCCTAGGCCCCGAATTGCTCTAACCACTTCAGTAATTCGATTGAAGAAGGAGTCTGAATTCTCATCAGGATTCATCTTCAGATCATCGAACCTATTGTGTAGAACTTGAAGTTTTTACTCCTTCACTTTGTTATCTCATTCATAAATATTTTCAAGTATATCCCACATGGACTTTGCTAAGGTGAAACTCATCACTTTCAGATAAATCTGATCAGAAAGTGCTGCGGTGAGAGCATTCTATGCTTTAACATATGCATTAATAATTTTTCTATCTGTATCAGTCATAGCCATCCCTATTGGATCAGAAACATTAATACCTTGCACAGTGGAAAATGGAATTTCCATTCCTAGGGATCTTTGATAAGATCTCATTTTGTTTTTCCATATCTGGAAATTACTTCCATCGAAGAGAGGGACTCCCCTGACATTGACTGCATTCTCCATGACGACAAAGGACAGATTCAACACCAGCAACCTTTACCCTCTGATACCACTTGTAGGACCCCGGGACACCCTGAGAGGGGAGGGGTGAATCAGGGTGTCAAATTTTTCTTTTAAAGTGATGGATCTTGTTCCCACATTGGTCAGAACTTGTTAAACCTGTATAATGGATATGAACAGAAAGCAAACATTCACATGCAGAGAGATGACACAACACTTTTTACTTGGTTCACCACTAAGGGCTATGTCCAAGTAGCATATGCCGACAGGTTTTTGGTCATACCAAATTCCACTAAACTTTACTAGATATAGATTACAAAGGTTAGGGAACAGTCACTCTGTCCCAGGCTCATTGCCTTTACAAATATTCAGGGATAGCTCACTGCTTTCCTCGGGTCACTCCTGTTAACTCCCCCTGGCTCACTGCCCTTGGTGAAGTCACACTCAGTTTATAGATGTGAAGGTCTCATAATCATCGCTAAAGAATACATCCTATGTTTCATGTACATGCTCTGTTGAAGTCCAAATCTCCCCTGTAGTCAAATCTCACTTCCCTTCAAGGGTACCGAGAAATCTCCCAACTTTCACGCAGCTCAAAAACACTGGCGTGCTTCTTTACTACCTAGCGCACAGGTCTCCTGCGCGGCACAAATTTGGAGTGCAAGTTAAAACTAGCGCACAAGTATCAACTAACCACCTGCGTGACACCGCCTACTTCAACTTCAAACCTACGCGACTCAATTCCGTTCTCACCCAAACCGCCTTGGGCGTACAACCAACAATCGGCGCGCAACCTCTACTTGCGCGGCCCAACTACCACTTGCACGACTCAACTACTTGAGCGACGGGAGCTCGAAAAATATCCAAGTCTTGAACTTCGTTGAAAATGAGAAGGGGTGGTCATCTATTTATAGGAAAACTGGACCCCCTACGCGGTGGTGCTCAAGTATCCTCACGACGCGCAAGTCTCGACGCGCAACTCCAACTGCCCTAGCCTCTGTCGTGTAACTCACTTGCGCGACTAGAACAATACTTGTACGACCCTCTTTCCATTACCATATTTTTATGTTTTGATCATGAAGAACAATAGGCGCCCAAGTTTCTAAACCTCCTAGGCACCGGCGCACACGTCCCTTCTCGGTGTGCAGGTCACTTGCACGACCCAACCGATACTTGTGTGACCCTTATCCCGTTTCCATTTTTCCATGTTCTAATCTTGAAAAAAACTAGGTGTGCAAGTAATCTCTCATTCAAATACACGACGCTCAAGTCTCTTTGCCAAAATCACTTTTCTCCATTTGTTGATTTTTAGGCCCAAAAATTTCACAAACACTGGAAAATGGTGCCATCTTCAATACTGTAATCTGCTTGTCCTGTATGAGCACTTTGCTGGCACACATTCTGAACTTCTTATCAGGATTGACAAAAAACACAAACCATACTGCAGTTCATGCATAGATGACCATGGTTCTAACAGAGGCTGGAGACTAGCACCAAAGGCGTAAATCCCTAAAATGAGAAGGAATTGCCTTTGTAACTGTAACAAACATATAAGAGTACACAACTGGAAGCAAAACACTAGGTAAAACTGTATACAAAAGAAGTGCTGGAAAGTAAAAGGGGCTAGAAATACAAGACCAACAGGAAAGTATAAGTTCAACTAGAATAAAGTACAACTGAAGAAAAGTAAAGCAGTTACTGGGTCGTCCTCCAGGGTTCCTACCTGAAGGATAGGTATAGATGGCCTCCTCAGTACTCCATGTCTGTCCATCTCCTCCGTGCACTGTCACACCAAGTGATCCTCCTCCAGGTACTATCCAGTCCTACTACTCTCTGCCTTAGTCAGCACTGTCCGTCATCTGTATCCAACACAACGTGGTGCGGGCATAGCCCGTGTAGGGGTGAGTATAACGATACTCAGTAGGGACACTGAGAACCTCAAGGTCTCACTAAATTTAACTATGATAAACCACAAAGTATGCAATAAACGGATAACCATTACTTAGGTATATTCCCAAACATATACCTCTGTTATCTAGAAACCCATCTCAATCATGAGGAAAACACAGAAGTCAATGACTCAGCTAAAACAAGGATTATTATTAATCTGAACCCTTGGATACTAGAGAACTCCCACTCTATCGAGTACAGTGGGCCTTTCGCGTCACACAGAGGCGCTTCCCACTAACTTGGACTACTGAGGTACTCCTCTTATTGAGTACCGTGGATCTACTGTGCTCACACAGAGGCACTCTCCACCGTGGGTCTGTTGCACTCACACAGAGGCACTCCCCTGGTAGCTTCTGAGGTACTCCATGTGTCGAGTACTGTGGGTCTTCCATGCTCAAATAGAGGCTCTCCGCACCATGGGTCTTTCGCGCTCACACAAAGGCACTCCCCACTAGGCTAGTCGAATCACTCCAAGTCGAAACGGTCACCAGTCGTGAAGTCTCATCCAGCTACTAGGTTCCCTAAAAAAATGACTACTCATCTCTAGAATATCTACTCCACAAGATACTGGTCGATACTCCAACTATAAAGAAGTCCCACGTATAAGTATCTCAAAGGTCCTCCATGTCATAGGGGTCTCAACACAACAGATGACACATCAATTAGACGCCCAGTCTGTGAGTTATTGGCATTTTAGTCCTGGAGGACCAGTTGGATTTAAGTTCAAAACAACCCAATCATACCCCAACTATTACAAACCCTAAGTGGGGTATTCCAATAGAATCTTCTCGCTCCAAGATTTCCGTCGCTGCAGACAGTTCGTCAATCGGACACTCGTAGCCCAAGTTATGGGCGAAAAGGTGTATTCGGGTCAATGAGTCCGAACTGGGGTCCGACCTGGTCTGCAGGTCCGACCCGATCCATGGGTATGACCCAGTATGCGGGTCCGACCAGGTCCATGGGTCCGAACCGGTTCGCGGGGGCGGCCCGATCCGCGCTGGGCGGCCCGGCCCGCGCTGGGCAGCCCGACCCGCGCAGGGTCCAGCCCGGCGGCCTGCGGGGGGTGGGGGTCCGCCTCAGCCGCGTCCAGGGGGGAGTCCGTGTGCCCCTTGGAACTCCCGAATGGTAGAACCATTCGTGTGGGGACCAAACCGACGCCATGTGGGGTCGGTCCAAGTCACGCGGGACCCTGCGGGGTCCCGCTCCTCCCGACTGGCCGAGCGGCCAGCCACTTCCGCACCGCCGGTGGCTAGCCCAACACCAGCCACCTCTGCTCCTCCGCTGCGGCACGCCCTGGCCATGACCCTCCTCCTCCGCGTGGCACAACGACACCGTGACCTTCCACCGCGGCCCGCCCTGGCTGCGACCCCCTTCTCTTCCGTGCGGCACGACAACACCGCGCCCTTCAAGTGACCAGGAAGCCTTGCGCCGCCGGTTTCCTTCGTAGCCAGATTCCTTCACGGCCGTCGTTGCTCCACCACCATCATCAAAAAGAGAGGAAAAAAAGGGGGAGGGTCGGACCATGTTCGTGCGCCCTGATCCCTCCACGTTATGGTGATATCAATCGACAATACATTACCCAAGATTGAACGACGTAGAATGGAATGAAATTAATTCAAATCCCCTACCTCGTATCACTGTTCGTTGACGATGACGTAGAAAGGTAGACATCGATTCGTTGACGTCGAAAATGAAGAAGCTGAGGATGGCATCGTCATAGTTATTCAAGGATGGCACTCCCTCCTTTGTTCTAGTTGAAGAAGGAAGAAGGTGTTTGTCATTCTTCGGTGGTCGTTCCTTGTTGAAGAGTTCTTCATTCCTTGGCATTCTATCTCTAAGAGATCCTCAATTTTCCCTTCTAACAAAAGGATAATGCCAACCCAAATGAAATAATATATTGTCTATTATTTTATTTGTTGGCATGAATTCAAAATGTAGAGTTTAATTAAATGAGATAACTCACTTAATTAATGGGGTGGAGTTGGCTCAATTAATTAGTGAGGAAGGTTAAGAGTTTTCTCCTCTTAAATGGGGAGTTAAAGGGGTTAAAAGATCAGGTGGTCCACATCAAAATTTATCCTCCCATGGGAGGTTATGTTCGGGTGGGACCCACCACCATAACCTCTCATGGGAGGTTAAGGTGTGGTGGCCCCCACCCCTAACCTCAACTTGGAGGTTTTAACCACCAAATAAAAATAAGATACACACATTATTTTTATTTAATTTATTATTTTAAACCCCAAAACTAACTTTCATTCTCGACCAACTGTCATCAAGGTGAAAGTCTTCTTAAGAGAATACCGACGTTGTGAGTTCAACGGTGCCCTCAGATTTTAGTTCTGAGCACTAGTTCAGAAGTTATAAATTCTCACTCGTACGTTTACTGAACATACCAGAACAAAACTTTTGAAATTGATTCTGGGCACATCGGGCCTTGGAATCAAGCACCGTAAATTTTCACGGACTCGTAAAAATCCCATGTATTTAAAAAAAAATCCATGGAATTTCCAGGTCTTTACAGTTATTTCCTTTGATTGTATTATGTTGTATATTATCACTATTTTATTAGGATTTACATTTTTATCATATAAATTTTTAAATGTTTCTTACTTCAGGAATTATGATTTCTATAAGGGTTTTTGTCTCAATTTACCATCATTATGGTATACATTTATATTTTTCACCTATTATTATTTTACATTGTGTAATTACAAACACATTTTGTAATTTCATAAAAAACCACCCTTAATAATTTTATTTAAAAGTATATTTTATAACCTCGCTTTCATGTTCTTTTAATCCATATATTTCCCAAGTTTCAAGGGATTCCCATTATACTTTTCATTATTTGTGACATATACCATATTCACCACTTATTTTGTTTCACATGGTTCATATAATTACCTATGATTGAATTGTATAATTAATTTCATGAAATTTAATGGAATTAAAAATCCATCACAAGGTCTATTTTTAAAGAGTTTTTTATTCTAGTGTTACTAAAGGAAGAATGGATTTTGATAACATGAATATACTTTCTTCAAGTTATATTACTTATTCTTAAAATTATTTCTTCTATTATTTGTTTCTTACGAACTAAGATTTTATTTTATGATGGATTTTACTTTTTCTAGGGAAAATTAAATTTTAATTAAAATATTCTTCAGTGATGAGTTCTTTATTATAAAATTATAACATTTTTAAGAATAATTCCCATCCCCTCTAATAATATTCTTCTCTTCCATATACATATTTATTCCCACTAGTGTTATCTTTTTTATTTTCAAATAAAAAAATGTATTATTACAGGTGATAATCATATTTATCTTTTACACTTTTAAAAGAAAACATTATTATCAATTTTATGATGTGGGTTTCAATAAAGGTGTTTTAAAATATTAAAAGTTTTTTTATTTCATGATCATATGTTTTATCTTCCAATCGAAATTTACTTTGGATAACCATTATTTATTTTTAAAGGTTATATTATTAAATATTATTTTTTAAAAAAGTTTTCACTACCAATTTGAAAATTATTTTTAAATATAACTCATATATTTTTTTACAACAATGTTAAAAACGATTTTAAAAAACTATTGTATAGTTTCACATACATTTTACTCTTTATTTTAAAATTATTTATTTACATAGAATTTATTTTTCATGAGTTACCCTCTAAATTATTTTATAATATTTTTATATTGGGGGATTAAAATCACAATTTCAAATGATTGGACTCTTGATCTCATCTTATGCAGTACTATTTGAAATGTTCTTTGTAAAATTTTTATTTTCATCCATTCCAACATCCATCAAAGTAATTAATTTTCATTGAGAACATGTTCTTATGATTCCATCCACCTTGTTTCTCTAGATGTCTTATGAAATGTTCTAAGGAAGTTTTAATGTTACAAATCTCTTTTCCACAGGTTAATTAAGTGCAGTTTGAAACATGAATGTTTTCAAGTTCTTATGACACACTTATGCATGGATGATTATTATTATGATGGGTGAGTTACTATATCACCTTGTAATGCGTTGCATAAAGTTTTATATCTCATGAGGTAATGATTTTGTGTGTGGGTGTAATTGCAGAAAATCTATACTCACAAGATTGTTAATGGGTGTAATTGTGGTTAATATATGCTCACAAGATTGTGTGTGGGTGTAATTAAAATTAAGATATTCTTACAAGATTATGCGTAGGTTCAATTAGAATTAATATTTTCTCACAAGATTGTCCATGGGTGTAATTTCAGTTAATCTATGCTGACAAGATTGTGTGAGGGTATAATTTTTGTTAATCTATGCTCACAAGATTGAGTGTAGACATGATGTAGTTATCTATTATCATAATATTAAGCATGGACATGATTATGTTTACAAGAATGAGAATAAACATGATATAGATTTCTATGTTCATAATTTTATGATTTCCTATGATTATTCTTATTCCTATTTTCTATATTATATGCCTGTGTTATAATCCATGGATCTTGAATATTGTCTCATGATTCTACCACTTTTATCCCATGTTACATGTTTGATCATTTTTTATTACATATCATTCTATTATGACTTATTGGAAATTATTATTGTTACATATTATTTTAATAAGATTTTCTCCATTCTCATGTTTCTCACATTCTTATGATCTAACCCTTGATGCATCTTTGGTATGTTTTCATTTACTAATCAATATAACCCACCCCTTTCTTATGTTTTCAATTCCCTAGGTTATTAATATCATTATCAACTATTATATGTATAGAAGGGGATCTAGTATGGTGATATTATAAATAAATGTTTATAATAATATTTTTATGTATATAATATCTAAAGACACTAAACCTTTGGGTTTTGGGATTTTGTGATTATTTTGAGATGTAATGTTTAAATTATTGAAATATATGAAAGTTTATCTTTGTTCATCTCACTTGGTATCAAAGATAGGGTTTAAAGAATGTGTTTTTAGAACTGGGAGAAAGGGTGTGGATATAGGGTTCCTCATTTTGTTTTAGTGTTGGGTTTAGTTATTTTTTGGGATTATTTTATTTATTTTTGGGGATTAGTACTAGACGATATTAGTGAAAACCCAAGGGATATCCCTAAATTTAGGAAACACCCTAAAATTTTGTAAAAGCATAGTGTGTGAGGTTTTTTAGAAATAATATCTCTATCTTAATACAAAAAAGTGGATATGTTCTCTTTCACATATTCACTTAGTGGAAATAACCCTAAAAGGCTGGTTGAGAATTTACTCAATCTTCACTTAGTGCATGACAAAGAGGCCTAACTATAAACCTGGTTCGAGAATCCCAAGGGATAAGCTGTTGGTTGATCCAATTTCTCTTTAAAAAACAATACAATGGATTTAAATAGAACTTGATGATATTATATATAGCTAGTCAGGTTAGAGAACCTAATTAGAATATGACCATGGATAACCTAGGTTAAACAAAAGGAGTTATAGTTTTATCTAATTATATCATAGTTGAACTGAAAGTATCATCAATTGAAATCAAGGTGATATAGGTGAATGAATCTTTAGATTGATTTTTTATATTCATATGATCATTTATTATGATTTTATTTGATATTATCATAATGATTCAGGTTTTAGTATTTGGTTGAAAACATTATCATGAGGATGAAACTATGAAAAGTGTGTCCCTAAGAACTCCTAAAGAAGCATATGTGGGATAAATAGTTTCCTAGTATCACCATGTATAGTAAGGTTGATATATCATTATAAATTATATATTTTGTTATACACTTATATATTTTTCATTAATGAGTGATAATTAAAATTTCAAGGACATAATTTATTGGGGGGGGGGGGGTAGAATGCAATGCCCCGAGATTTTAGTATTATTTTCCTTTTCAATAAATACTATTTTGAATTACTTGTTTTACTCAAAACACTAAACAAAAAAATATCAATACGTTTTATTGAGATAAAATATGACAATGTAATATAAATATTAATATATTATAAGAATGTAATAATGAAATAAAAAGATAATATTTAATTTGTATATTTTATAAAAAAAAAATATATTTTTATGAATCACACATTTTTTATTATATGATGTGTTTATATAATTCAAATAAATATTTTATTTTCAATGGATATGAGAAGTTAAAATTTTAGAATATAAATAACTACTTTTAATGGATTTTGGTGAAAATTATTTAATGTAAAAGTGATAATTTTTTTCAAAGATTTTTTTTTAAAAAACTATTGTGTATTTTTAATCTTGAATAAAGAATTAATTTAATAATATTTAATGATAATATTCATATTAAAAATAAATTAACATCCATCAAAAAGTTATTACTTGGAAAATAATAAGAATATATTCATTATATGCTTAAAAATGTATTTTTCTAAAAGTCACTTTTTTATGGACGATGCATTATTATTTTAAGAAAATTAATATATTATGGTTAAATTATGATAAAATATATTTTTTATATTAATAATATATTAATACTAATTTAATTATTAATTGATAAAAAATATTAATAAATCTAGTTAATATTTGAAAAGTCATTTTCTTATAAAAAATAAATTTTCTTTATATTCTATGTTTCCATTTAAAAGTTGAGTTAAATTTTTTTATAATTTTTATTTGAAAAAACTTAACTTTATTTTTGGATTTAATATGAAAATATTGGATTAGGGTAAATATTTTTTTTCTTGGAAGATTGACTTTTAGGTGAATAGTATAAAATATATCTTTTAAAAATACCATAAATTTTATGACATTATCAAAATATAAATGCGACATAAAAATTTAGGAAACATTTTTATTTACCAAATATTCATTTTATATATAAAATAAAAAAATTAGAAATATTTTTTTAATTTAAAAACCTATATTTGACATTTTATAACTTAAGTTATCTTCTTCTCTAAAACAGTTTTTAATGAGTTATACATTTATTATTTTAGAATTAATTTTTATCACTTTTAGAAGTTTGATCTAATAAAATTGATTTAATATTTGGTATCATAAGGTCCAAATTATTTAATAATTTACATTTTATCTTTTGGCATAAAAATAAATTACTTTGGTAAAAATTAGTAACCAGGGTAAAAACCTAAATGGTAAAAGGATTACATCAAAGGGAAAAAGATCAAAAAACATATTAAAAACATGTACTAAAAATAGTGTTTGAGGAATTTTATGACCTTAGACCACCCCTATCCAGCATTATATACTTTTAGAACCACTTTCCTTTGAAAGTGGCATGCCTTTAATATAAATTTATGTGCATTTACAAGAATTCCACCCTATCACCTATAAAAGGAACTCTTTACCACCCCATTTTCTTCAACATTACACCACATTATTTGACTAAAATCTACCAAAATACCTTTTTAAAACTCCTATAAATTTCACTGAGGTAACTTTATTATCAAAATATCACCCTTCAAAGGCTAAATCCATTTTTTAAAGGAGTTTCTCTAAGGAGTAAGGTTGAAATTCCTAATCACTCCTTTTTTATTTATATTATTTTAATTCATCTTATACCTCCTCCAAATATATAATAAACATTATATCGTAATTAAATAAGTATAAAAATATTACTTAAATATTATTATGTTAATGGAATGATAATTTTATACCTTCCCCTAATTGTTCAAAAATTTAAAACCTCACTCATGCATACATGCGAGCTACTACCTTCATGAACGATATATTTCATTTTTCATCACCGCCTCACATGGATGGTTATAATGACGTATTTAATGATTAAATATTATATTTATAATAGAATTAACATTATTTAAAGATAATTCATAATATAACTCCCTTCTTTTCTATTCATTAGAAATTGAAAACGTTGCTCGTGCGTACGTGTGGACTACCGCCTCTATGGATGACGTGTTTCATTTTCATTACTAATTTACATGGATGGTTAGAAAACTTTATTTGATGAATATATATGATATTAATGATTAATCTATTTTATGAATAATATTATTAAAGTATAACAAAAAATTTAATGAAAATTATAATATAATCTATTGATATCGATAAATTACATGAAATAAACTCATCAACGATCTTATCTTCATGAATCGTGACTAAAACACTCATGGAATGAAATTAGAACTTTATAAATCATTAATAAAAATATATTATAGTACATTTTATAATATAGGAATGATAAACTTGGTATCAAGTAATGGGAATCAATATCATTATTTTAAATCATGCATGAAACAATCAAAATCATTAACATCTGATGATAAAAATAAACAATAAATAAATAATAAATGTATAAAAAATGATTATAATTGAATAATATATAGGTTAATAGATATTAATATGGTCCTTAAATATAGTATTATGTTGGTTATATTAATTATACATGAGGATAAATCAATTTCCTGGAAGATGTGATCTAAGGTAAGGTTTTTTTGTTAACTCAATTTTTATTCATTGAGTTGTGATCGATATTATTAAAAATTATTCTTATAAGTTTGTTACATTTTATCCTATGATTTTTATGTTTTATTTCCATTTTACTCCATATGGATTTAAATTTATATCAGAAACCCCTTTGTAAATGTTTCATATTTCACATGATGTACGTAAGGTTTTTTGTCTCAATTTCCATTAATTGATGTATGATTGTATATTTTTAAGCTATTATTATTTTAAATGGTGTAATTATTACAACATTTAATTATTTAATTGTACACCACACTTAATAATTTTATTCCTTATCTAATTTTACAATCACTCTTTCATATTATTCTAATTTATATATTACCAAAGTGTCAAAGGTTTCTCATACCACTTTTCTTTCTTTGAGACATATTTCATATTATTTTTTTGTTTTGTGTGGGGTATATACTTAACTATTGATTAATTTTATCACAAATTTATTAGTATTAAATGGATTCATAAGTCGACCACAAGCTCCCTTTTTCAATGGTTTTTTATTCAAGTTTTACTAAATCTATAAGGGATTTTGATAACTCAAATCTCATTTCTTTGAGTTATAGTGATTATTCTTTAAATTTTTTCTTATTTGATTAGATTATTCAACTATAAAATTTTAAAATATTATAATTTTTCTTTTAACTATGGATAATGACATTTTAATTCAATTTTTCTCCCATGACTAGTTTTTTAACATAAAAGTACAACATTTTTAATAATTATTTCCATCCTCTCTAATAAGTACTTTATCTTACATGTCCATATTTATTCTCACCAATGTTCTAATTTATTATTTTTAAATTCAAATATTTATTATTTTCTATTATCTACATATTTATCTTTGTCTCTTTTTAAAAGGAATCTTTATTATTTATTTTCTGTTGTGGTTTTTAATAAAGGAATTTTAAAATATTAAAAATGTTTTTCCTTTCATGATCATATGTTTTATATCCCACTCCAAATTTAATTAAATAAAATTTATATATTTTCATGAATTCATTATTAAGGATTATTTTAAAAAATAATTTTTAAATCTTTTACCTAAATACATTTCAATATGGCATGTAACTTTTTCTTTTAAGAAAATGTGAAAAATGTTTTCTAAAAACTATTTTACAATTTATCTTCAATTTTCATCGTTATCTAAAATGGATTTATTTACTTTGAAGTTATTTTTATTGAATTACCATCTAAATTTCCTTGTACTATTTTTATTTTATGGTATTAGACTCGCAATATCTAATGATCCAATTCTTGATTCCTTTTTATGTAGTACTATTCAAAGTGTTATTCTTAAAAGGTTATTTTCATATATTTCAATATTCTTCAATGTTTTAAAGATTCACCAGGGATATGTTAGTGTGCTACCATCCACGTTATTTCTCTATATGACTTATGAAATGTTCTAGGTAATTTTTCATGTAACCTATCACTTTTCCCTGGGATAATTAAGTGATGTTTGAAAGATGAATGTTTCCATGTTCTCATTGAATGAATATTTATGGGTGATTATTATTATAACTGGTGAGTTTTTATATATCCCTCTAATGCATTGGGTAAATTTTTATATCTCATGAGATAATGATTTTGTGCATTGGTGTAATTATATTTAATCCATGGTCACACGATTTTCTCTGGGTGTAATTGAGGATAATATATGCTCACAAAATTTTCTATGGATGTTATTTAAGTTAAGATATACTTATAATATTTTTCATAGGTTTAGTTATAATTAATATATATTCACAAGATTGTGTTTCATTGTATTTTTGATTAAGGCATGATTAGAAGATTTTTCATGGGTGTAATTATATTTAAGATATGATCAAAATATTGAGAATAGACATAATTTGGCTATCTATTTTTTCAAGATTGAGTATTTACATGATGTGACCAGCCATTTTCACAATGTTGTGATTTTCTTTGCTTATTATTATGACTATTTTCTATATTATATGCCCATGTTATTATCCATGCATCATGATTATTGTACCAAGATTATGAAATCTTTTTCTATGGTATTTGTTTTATCATTTAAGGCTACATATACTTCTATTATGACTTATTGATAATTCTTATTATTCCATATTCTTTTAATTATATTTTCTCCCATGTTCATGTTTCTCATATGATCATGATATAAACCTTGATTGCACTTTGATAAGTTTTTACATTATCGAGCATTTGAGCTCACCCATTTTTTTATGTTTTATATTCCCCATTTTATGAAGATAAGTATATACTAAGAGATGTCTATAAGGGTAACTAATATAGTGTGATTATAAATAAATGTTCATAATATGATTTTTATATATTTAATCTCAAAATTCACTAAATATCTGGTTTTTGGAATTGTGTGATTATTACAAGATATAATGTTTGAATAATTGAAATATATGTAAGTTTATATTGGGTTATCTCACTAAGTATTGAAGATAATGTTCAGGTAATATGTTTTTAGAACTAGGACCAAGGGTATGGGTTTGGGGAACCTCATCAATTTTCATTTTAGATGAAGTCCCAAATAGAATGGATTCAGTTTATCGTTCTTCATCATATTTCACTAGGTTTGAAAATTCAAATACCACTAAAAGTGGATCTAGTGAAATTTTTTACTTCATAGAGAGTTATTGGGAATCAAAATATTGAGTTTTTAACCTCCTTGATAGTTAGTGTGGAGCTAAAAACCCTCTTCATGCTCAAATTTATAGCAGTATCCTCTGAGTTAGTGTAAATAGGGTGCTCCAACTTTTTATCCTCATATAGGATACTTCCTTTTATGTAGTGAGAGCTTCAAATTTAGATTGATGATCTTATATAGTGATTTTTTATTCATCTCAGTGTGTCGCCTTGTGGTGCATTGATTCTATTTTCAAAACATTGATGGAAATATGATTTTTATCCATTTCGATCACTTGAACCATGTGATCGTGAAAAACCATTATCCTATTATACGGATTGATTATTTATTTAATTTTATAATAAAACTACCCAGTTTTAAAAGAATTATTTTTGGGAAGGGTGTCATTAGACATGGGTGAAGGATGAAGATATTACAATGATTGATTTAGATATCATTAGGGGAAATAAAATTTCATTTTAATTCCATTTGGTGTTGTGAATTCTCCATCCATGTTCATGGGACCAATGAATTATGTGTTCCATGAGTTTTTGGATCAATTCATGTTGGTGTTTATTATTATTATATTGGTGTATCTTAAGTCATATGACAAACATTCAGAGAATATATGAGATATTTTGGGAGTTATTCACTATCATCATCTATTTGGGAAGCTGGTGGAGTGTATGTTCTAGGATTATGAGGTTCATTTCTTAAGAAATATCATGTCTCAGTGTAGAGTAGTTCTGAATCCTTTTTCAAACATGGGTTCCCTAGAATCATATTGTGTTGTACTTTGTTGACGCTCCTTTCGTCACAGAATCTAAAGATCGGAAAAGGGAATATCTGAGCTCAAAGTGATTCAGACTTTGAAGAAAACATCAAAAATCAACAAAGGAAGGAAGAAAGGATCAACAGCAACCTCACCGCACAAGTTATCTAACTGGCGCGCAAGTGTACTTGCGCGGCGACCTTGGTCGCGCAGGTGACTTGCGCGACCTAATTGGTAACCACCCGGTAACCGCCCGGGGTCTTCTTTTGCCTATAAATAGACCCTGTGGGCCCCCCATTCGAGAGGATCTTTTTCCAGAAACTCGGATTGAAGCTCCCGACGCCCAAGTCTCTTCTCAAAGCTTCCGGAACACTTCTAAGGTAATTTCTTACCTAGAACGGAAGATTTAAAGAGAAGAAGGAAGGCCTAAGTGTTGAAACTTATCAAACACTTGCGCGCCGACTTATTTCCTTCAATATAACTTGCGCGTCCCTTTTTTGGAAGAACCTGTAGAAAATTCTAAAGGGTTTAAAAAAGAGTTGCTCAAGTATTTCAATGCTGGTTGAAAATTGCGCAAGTACACCATGAGCCGCGCAGGTATACCTGCGCGACCAATACTTGCGCGCCCACGGAAGACTTGCGCGCCTTGCAAGACTTGCGCGACCCTATCTTTTTGGGTGCCCATCTTGCCCATTTTTACCCCTCTTAAGCCATCACACCTTTTCTTTTCAAGATTCAGTCTTCAAGACACTCTTCAAATCCATTTATGGCATGATTTCTTGATTTGACTTTCTTATCTGAAAGGAATTCTGTGGAATATCTCTCAAAGTCTAGTGATTTAAATATCCTTATGTCACTAAAATACGGAGATTTAATTCATTCAACCTCATCTTTTAAGATGAGAGAATCCTAACCTGGGTCTCCTTTTCAGGAATAATCCCCAGTTATAAAACCTTTTAATCTGGGCATCTTCCTCAGGAGTAAGCCCCAAATTCTTAAAGTTCCCAATCTTGGGCATCCTCCTCAGGAGTAAGCCCCAATCAAGTCCTCTAATCTTGGGCATCCTCCTCAGGAGTAAGCCCCAAACCTTAATCCCTAACCTGGGTCTCCTTTTTCAGAAATAAGACTCAGTCATAACCTTGGGCTTCCTTTTAAAGAATAAGCCCCAAGTCCCCTAACCTGGGTCTCCTTTTCAGGAATAAGACTCAGTCATAACCTTGGGTCTCCTTTTCAGGAATAAGACCCAAGTCCCCTTAAATTTCTCTTAACCAGTCATAATTTACCTTTGATTTGGGTTTCCTTTTCAGGAGTAAAACCCAATCATAAGTCCCCTCCTAACTTGGGCATCCTCCTTAGGAGTAAGCCCCAAGATTAGAGTATTCAAATCTCCATGAAGCACATATAACTTTATAGACCCTGTTCATGGATTTTATCCCTAAAAGTAAATCCTAAACCTTCATCTATCTGGGCAGTCATCCATACATAATCCCCAAACAAATTCTTATTATTGCATCTTTCATGGAACAATTGTCTAAATTTTACCAATACTTCTTGTTTCTCACACCGAGCATGACTCACGTGAGCTTAGAGTGTAAAAGTAATTATGACATTCATCTTTGAGCCATCAATCATAAACATCATACTCCATTTCTCGAACTACGTGGGTTCTGATTCCTTTTCCAAAACAAAGGATACGTAGGTAGCCCATTTATGGGTTCGATCCCAACTTTGAAATAATCTATGTCCTTCTGAATGACGATAAACTTCAAGTTCCCCACTGAGTGGCTTTAAAACCAGCATGGTCATCATAATGACCAAGAGACTTTTATATAAATGTTTTGAAGGATACCATTGACCAAGAATCTCTAAACAGATATAGATGATTCTCTATTGATGAAGAACCTCGAATACATATAAAAGATTCTCTAAATTTCTTGCATATTTAATCATTGATTGTTAAAACTAAAGGAAAGCTCATTTTATACTTGGTAATATAATAAGGATTCACGAACATAACTTAAATCTATAAAGAGAGTCCCGGAGTAGACAATAATTCCCCTCAAAAAGGTGTGATGAGTCCGACCTCCCATCCTCTCGACCAATGCAAATTCCTAAGTCTCATTAGTCCACAAGCTAATGAGCGCCTGCCTTTGGAAAGTAGGTCCAAACAGATGTGGAATCATTGGATGTTTCCGGTTCTACGAACAAACCTGTTAGAAACCGATCAGAACGTTTGAATCTCCCGTCCAGGAGGTCATCCCCGGATTCCGTGCGAAACAAAAATGGTGAAACCGACGTGAAATCTCTAACCAAGTTAAAGTGATGTTCTTCTTATTTGTTAGGCCCCTTGGGCCAACAAAGCAATCATTGACATGTGCTCATCCAAAAGATGCAGTGGCCGGATTCATCTTGATTATGTCTGTTACATGGAACATGCACTATTTTCTCAAGATCTTCTGCAAAATGGATTTCCTTAAATTCACCCCTGTGAATACTGCTGCTGTGAACACCTCTACTGTGAGGTCTGCTGCTGTGAAAACCAATGCTGCTACTCCTGCTGGAACGTCATCCGCTCTGAGGATGACATCACCAACTCAGCGTCTTCAACGCTGGGTTTCTAATGCACTGGTTAAGGAGTACCGTCGCAATGGTACTATCCCAACTCTGGAGGCCGCTCGTCAAGCCCTCCAAGTTAACAACTCTACCTAGTCGTCTGGACAACGACGGCCAGCAATCAAGAAGCAGGCGGTGCTGACTACCGTCTCCAACCGTTTCGGGTCGTTATCCCCGGAACACAATTTCCATTCACTCCCTTACTCTGAGGAAGTGAATGAGCAGGTCCCTCAGGGCCTTAGTTCAAAAATACAGGAGTCCTTCCCGAGGGATCCCATCAACAATCGCCGCCAGACTCGTGCGGTAGTGCGCCCTCAACATGATGAGGGTACCGACTCCAGGCATTCAGCTCAGGTTCCTCGAACCCGAGCAGGCAAGATGAACCACCAGAGACGGAATCTGGTTAATAATAAGCAGGTTGTCATCCCTGCCATCTCCGGAGAAGTCCACCAACCTAACTTGGTGGCAAATAACGAGCAGGCATACACACCTGTCCGTTTTAATTCCGCTGTCCAGCAGACTCGTCTGGCAGCATCAAGCCTATCCCGCCAGGCAATTCCGGCGGAGTACCATAGGCAGGAACATACACCTGCTTATACATCACCAGTTAGTCAGCAGACTCATCTGACTACATATGATGGATCTCATCAACCGCGTTTGGCGAAGTGTAATCAGCAGGCACATACACCTGTTAATACTAATCAAGCCTACCAACAGTCTCACTTGGTAGCGCACGGAGAAGTCAGTCGGAAAGTCCCGACGAAAAACAGGAGGCAGACTCAACTCTCTGACTCCACACTTGAGTACTGTCAGGATTCACTGACAGGAAAAGGAGGACAGGAGCAGGCACATACACCTACTCCAAGCTCGGAATGGACGTATATCCCCGTTCCGGTGGCTGAAGTCACCAAACATATTTTTTCAATGGTGAAAGAGCAGAAGCAAATTCCTGCTCATATTCTGGATGCTTGTCAGGATATCATAACAGCTTCAGCATCATCTCAGGGACAGACACATAAATCTATCCCTAGCAATGGAGTGACACATCAACGATTCACTCCGGAACAGACACACACATCTGTTCCAGTCCAAGAGGGTTCTGGGGCATACTCCCCCATATCATACGGACAACTAAGTCAGGCACATACACCTGATTTGAGTGGAGATCGTCAGCCTAACCTGACCATCTTTCCTGATCAGGCACATACACCTGCTCAGAGAAATCACTTTCATCATCAAGTGGTTTCTAAAGCGAGTAAGAAGACATCTAAGAAAAAGATCCGCCCAGCACAGTCAGGAGATCAAAGGCCAATCTGCAACAAGGCCTTGCTCGATGCTGGATTTCTTGAAGCCCTCATACATTTATCTTTCGGAATTCAAGATTCTACTCCCTCAGTTCCCAATAACGGGAACATTAATTCTGAAGGTCTTCAACAGACACTTCCTCATGAAGACTTGCTTCATGAAAATTTGGTCAATCTTGAAGTTTCTTCTTCAGATGAGAGCCACAGGAACCCTCTGTGTGGTCAGAAGGCCAAGGAGCAAGAGATTTCATCTTTTGCTGTAACCCATCATGACGGTCCTCCTCATGGTGATGAACTTCGCTGCGAAAGTCCTCTCCGCAGTAGTGATTCACGTTGTCTCGAAAATTCTTCAGAAGACAATGTAGTGACAAGAAAGCCCTCCTATCTCGAGGCACTTGCAAACGTAAAACCAGTCATGTCTGATGCTTTACTATCGGCAGGTGAAACTCTTTCTCCATCAGAAGATAGCCTGGGGTTCAGGTTATTCTCCGAACCATCCCTGGGTCATTCATCTTCCAGCATGAATAGTGATCTCTCTACCAATCTTGTTGAATCCGATGAAGCAACAAGGAAACACCAACTCTGGTCCAAACAGGTAGAAGAATCTTCATTTAATGATAAAGAGGAAATGCTGAACATGAGAAAAAACTGGCAAAAGGTGAAGTACCAGTCATGTTTTGGCCTTTGGCTGACTCCCAGTACGACATTCCAAAGATGTTGACGGATGATGGAATCCATGATATTCGTCTCAACATATGGAAGACTCTTTGTCAATTGAAGAAGAAAGTATTATCTTATGGTGATTATGAAAATCATATTAAGATAATAGAAGGGTTACAACGCCAGATTGATTTGGCATCTCTATCAGTCTCTCGGTATCCAAAGGCTGAAAAGCAACAGAGAACCCTTCAACGTTCATGCCTTGGCGCACTAAGAAAATTGCGTCAGTTAATTGCCAATGCTCCATCTGATGTTCATATCAGAGGATGGGGTGTTCACGGAGCACTACATTTTACAGTGCTTTCCAGTCAGCAAAGCCCGCCGAAAATGGTCTCATGCAATGTTATTACCCATGGCCGGCCACAGTCAATGGGCTTTGTTCATAATCAAAAGCTTGCTCAAGAACAAGCTTCAACTAGTTCCTATCAAAATCAAGTATATAGAGAACAAGTTGTTGAATTGCTCCTACATCAAGCAGGCGAGAATATTGCACAAGCCTCTCGTCTGGAGCAAACACGCCATCAAATGACAGAAGTTTCGGAAATCATCCAACGGTCTGTTGAACCAGGTGATAAAAGTGGATATAGGTTAATGCATCCAGCTAATTTCCGAACTAAGATTCGCAAGATCAAGAGAGATTTTAAGAAGATCTCAAACATATCATGTCAAGAGACACCCCAGCTTTCCAGACTGGGGACTTCTCTAACCCAACCCTCAGAGTCAACAAATGGGATTCGAGGAGTTGAGCGGAAGCAGCAGGAACATCCCCAGTCCACCGGACTGGGGACTTTTTCAAATCCTCAATCCCTCCCTCAGAGAAAGTCAGTATTCTCTCAATTAGGGAATAAGCCTCAAGAGGAACGAAGATCCAAGCTGTCAGGAGATTCTCTCCAAGTGACGGTTCTCCAAGAAATTCCTGAGGGATCAAGTCAACGGAATGCCATGTCTCATCATGGACATGGAAGGAGACAATATCACAGAAATGCTGATAGAAAGGATTCCATGCAATATGCATCCATTAATGTCATCAATGCTGTTGCTGCTGATTCACCATATGAGGCTCAATCAGAGGGATCAGACAAAGATGTTCCTGCTCAAGAAGTCGCGCACAAAGACCTAAATGAAGAAGGTGTGCGCACACGTAATCAAAGGCTTACCCAAAATCTGGGTATTCCTTCAAGTAACCCACTTCCCCCTCTCCGAAAAGGATCCAATAAGGGGAAAGGAAAAAATCAGGTTACTTCTCACCCTTCCTCTGAAGGAGGTCAATCGCTCTCATTAGAGCAAAGGTTTGCACAACAGGAGGAAGAAATGAAAGAATTAAGAAGGTTGAATGCAGAACTACTTCAGAGTAGTCTTCTTCTTAAGAATTCTGAAGTCCGACAGCCGAAGGAATTTGTTGTAACTACTGAGATGGATCAAGAATATCCTCCTTTATCAGTACACCCTCAGAGGTCTAATCCTACGGGTCAAACGCAACAACGGTTGGCAGCACTACCATTAGTTGCAGCACCAACCACCACGTCTGTCCAAGCTCCATTCATTGCACCTACCCAAAACCAAGTTCAACCTAACGTTTCTCAAAATTTAATAACTACTATTGAGTCATTAACAGCTCGGTTAGAAACTATGGAAGGGAAACGGGCGCAAGTTCAACCTGAAAAGAAAGTTTACCCTGAATGGGTAGATTCAATTTCTCCTCCATCCAGTTTTGGAAACCCTGTTTTCCCTACTTTCAATGGATCAGGCGACCCTGAACAACATTTGACGCATTACGTGTCTTGTTGTGATTCTATGATGGGAACTCCAGAGCAGCAAGAAGCAGTGAAACTCAGATGCTTCGTACGAACCTTGCAAGGACCAGCTTTTGTCTGGTATACAAGCTTGCAATCCCGGTCAGTCATCAGATGGGAGGATCTTCGTCAAAAATTCCTTCTTCAGTTTAGCTCAACTTTGCCAAAAACGACAGTTTTCGATCTTACAAATTGCAAGCAAAGGGAAAATGAAAGAGTCTCTGATTTCATTGCTCGTTGGAAGGGATTAACGTATTCCTTGAGTTTAGCACTCCCTCAGGAGGAATTGTTGCCAATCTGTGTGGCAAATTTGCGTGACGAATTACGCACGCCATTGATCCCTGTGAAATACACAGGAGGGTTTCGAGACCTTACTTCAATCGCTCAACAGATTGAAGATTCCCTTATACAGGCTAAGGTTAAATCTCGTGTAATTCCATCAGCTCCAGGAAGAAGAATGGGTAAAGCAGAAATTGCTATAGTTATGCTTAAACAGGCACCTGTACCTATTTCTACTTCAAAACCTTCATCTTCTCGAAGGGCTCCACCTCCTGAACGCCAACAACAAAGGCTGTTTCGTCCAAATGATCAAAAAGATCAACGACGAAAACAATTTGAGGATATGAAGAGTAAAACATACTCTTTCCGAAGTGAACAAGTTCCTGGTTACTTCATTTCAGCTCTGGAAAATAATTTGGTTCAATTACCAGTGCCCAAGAGGCCAAACAAGGAAGGAGATGAAGACCGTCCCAATTATTGTCCCTTTCATCAAATGTTGGGGCATCCCATCCAGGAGTGTTTTGTCTTTAAATACCTCCTGAAAAAGATGGTCGATTTGGGACAAGTCAAATTGAAGGGTTCTTCAGCTCATGTAGTGTGTATTACTGCTACAGATCCAGAGGAAGGAGGCGAGTGGCAGGAAGTCAAAAGCAAAACTGCAAAAAAATATGATGATTGGATGGTCAGAAAGACAATCAATCGGACCCATTCCATTTTGCGAACACAATTGAAGAAGCCAATTGTGTCTCCTACAAAAGCTGCAGTAAAGGCTCCATCAAAAGGCAAATCCTAAAAAGGGCAGCGCAATTCAAAGAAGAAAGAGGAATCAGGAGAAGATGAGTATGTATCAAAGACTAAATTGTCTTTGACTCTGGCAGATTTCATGCCATCTACTTCAAATCCACGGGCACCGTCCCACCAAACGGAACAGCCTAAACAGGCTAACCAGGCAGAGTCTTTATCAGACGAAGAGTTAATCTTTGGTTCTGTTAATATGATTCAATTAACAGATTCATATTCCAGTCTTGATGAGCCTGAATTCCCTGTATCAAATAAGGGAACCCGAGGAAGTTATAGAGGTTCAGGATATAGGGGAAGACGTGGATCTTTTCGAAGTCACTACTCTAATTCTACCCCTGCTAGCACTATATATGCAGCAGAAACTCGTGGTAGAGCCCTTCAACGAGCTCAAAAAGAACAAGCAAGTTCTTCTGCCAATGGCCAACTCAGTTTCGGCACAGTTATTTTGGAAGACCGATTAAAAGTTCCATCTTCTTTATCTCAGCAAGTAAATGGATCTAATCAGTCTAATCTTCCAAAACCAAGGATGTTTCCAACTTCAATACAAGATGCATCAGCTTCCAAAGCATCTGCTTCCAAGGTACCTGCTAAACAGCATATTCCTATTGGGAAACGCAGACCTTTAGATCAAAAGTATGATATATTGAAACACTTGGCCCAAGTACCATCCAAGTTATCAATTTTGGATGCTTTGAATCTGTCAAAAGATCTTCGGGAAGCACTCATCGAAGCTTTGTCAAGTCCTCATGAGTTTGAAGCTGAAATTGCTGCAGCTGAAATCTATCACATAGAGAATAATCCTGCAGAATGCCATGCAGTGATATCTTTTACTGATAAAGATGAAGATGATGTTGTGCATGGGCACATAAAACCTTTGTACTTATCTGGCAAAGTCAATGGTATAGATGTTCGAAGAGCTTTCATTGACAATGGTTCAGGAGTCAACCTCATGCCCATTCGCACACTTCGTCGATTGGGCCTCACAGAATCTGATTTATCTCCTTCTACCATGATGTTGCAAGGATATGATAAAAATGAACAAGAACCACTGGGAGAAGTTACGCTCAGAACTCAGTTTGGAGATCTTGTTTCCAATTCGGATTTCATGATTGTTGATCAAGACTCAGCTTTCAATATCTTGCTTGGAAGACCCTGGATACATCAGCATGCAGCTATTCCGTCATCATACCATCAATGTCTCAAATACTGTTTCGATGGTCAAGTTGGAACATTGTATGGTGATAAGGCCCCGTTCAAGACATGTGAGTCTCAATACATTGAGGCGGAATTTTATCACATGAAGGGAAGAGAAAAATCTACAATGAAGGAAATTACCAAAGTTAATGCTCCATATGGTTTGGAAAAAATTCCAATAAATCCATTTTCACATGTGAGTACAGATTATGTGTTACCTATCAGTAAAATTGACAAAATAGGCCCAAATAAAAATACTCTTATGGAAAGATCCATAATGTCAATTACAGCAATCGAGCCAGACAACATGGGAGAAATTGGTAACTTACCAAGCAGTGATGAAAGCATAAGTGGTGACGTTTTCATTTCATCTGCTGAAATCCAACAAGTCTATACTTCGCTAATCAGGCCAGAAGAAGTTATAGCAACACCAGAGGTGAATATTGATGTCGATTCTCAATCCATCATCTCTTCTTTATTTCCCAAAGAAGACCCTTTATCATCAATAGGGTCGGAAATGGAAGCTTCTTCTTCAAAATGTGAAAATTTTGACATCTCTTATGATCATGAGAATTTCGTTTTTTCATCTACTTTGCAAGTAGAAACGGAAGAAATAACACATGATGAAGAGGAAGAGGAAGATCTTAGAGATGCTCCTCCAGCATTTGAAGAGGGTATCTCTACCACTGTGGATGAACTCAGAGAAGTAAATCTGGGTACAGAGAAAGATCTACGCCCCACTTTAATTAGTGCGGCCATGACCCTTGAAGAGCAAGAGATGTATATTTCTTTTCTAAAGCAAAATAAATATATTTTTTCTTGGAATTATACAGAGATTCCTGGTCTTGATCCTGATGTTGCCACCCATCATTTGGGTTTGCCAAAAGAACATCGAGGATTCAAGCAAGCCGCGAGAAGAACACACCCAACCTATGCTTCCAAAATCGAGGCTGAAGTGGATAAGCTTATCAAAGCTAACTTCGTCAGAGAAGTTCAATATCCCAAGTGGTTGGATAATATTGTCCCTGTAAAGAAGAAGAACGGACAAATTAGGGTTTGCATCGATTTCAGAGATCTTAATCGGTATTGTCCTAAAGATGATTTCCCCGTTCCGATTACAGAACTCTTAATTGATGCGACGACTGGCTATGAAGTACTTTCTTTCATGGATGGATATTCTGGATATAATCAGATCCGAATGGCCCCAGAAGATGAGGAATATACAGCCTTCAGAGCTCCTCAAGGTGTGTTTTGTTACCGGGTGATGCCCTTTGGTTTAAAGAATGCAGGTGCAACATATCAACGCGCCATGCATCGCATCTTCAAACCTCTTTTAGGGAAGTTTGTTGAATGCTATGTAGATGATTTGGTGGTTAAATCCAAACAAAGTTTTGATCACTTGGATGATTTGGAAGTCATATTCCACAAGCTTCGACAACATAATTTAAAGATGAACCCCTTAAAATGTGCTTTTGGGGTAACCTCAGGAAAATTCCTCGGCTTTGTTGTACGCCATCGTGGTATTGAAGTCGATCCTGAGAAGACCAAATCAATCCTTGGTATGTCACCTCCTCCGAATTTGAAATAATTAAGAGGAATTCAAGGACACTTAGCCTATATTCAGTGTTTCATCGCCAATTTGGCAGGAAAAAGTTTACCCTTTACCAAATTATTGAAGAATGGAGTCACTTACCAGTGGACTGAAGAATGTCAAGAAGCATTTGATGTTCTCAAGAAATACCTCTTGAGTCCACCAGTACTCATGCCACCTGTTGAGGGTAGACCTCTTATCCTCTATGTGACAGCTTTAGAGCGATCATTGGGTGCCTTTCTCACTCAAAAGAATGATGTTGGGAATGAAAATAGTCTCTACTATCTCAGTAGAACTATGCTTGAAGCAGAAACCCGGTATTCAAGTATTGAAAAGTGCTTCCTAGCATTAATCTTTGCAGTTCAAAAACTGAGACACTACCTGCAACATCACGAGGTCCAATTGGTATCTCGTAATAATCCACTCAAATTCATCCTTAGTCGTCCAATGCTTACAGGACGTCTGACAAGGTGGGCGGTAATTCTACAGCAGTTCGACATTCAGTATGTGTCTCAAAAGGCAATTAAGGGCCAAGCTCTGGCTGATTTCCTGGCTGAACATCCTTCAGTAGAAGACACGTATTCAGATATCGAACTCCCTGATGAGGAAGTTTTCTCTATTCAAGAGAGTCCTCAAACATGAGAAATGTATTTTGATGGTGCTTCTAGAAGTCCAACAGGTAAGAAAATGGAAAATCCTAAATTCAACAAAGTTGGTTTAGGAATTGTGCTCATTTCTCTAGATAAGGTAGTGTTACCTTATTCCTTTTTTTTTGGGAAGGTGGTACCAATAATGAAGCTGAATACCAAGCTCTCATTACAGGCTTGGAGTTAGCGCTTCAAGCACAAGTGAATCACTTAAAGGTGAAAGGTGATTCAGACCTGGTAATCAAACAAGTCAATGGGGATTATGCCATCAGAAAAGAAGAATTAATCCCTTTGTATGATTACGTCAGAGAGTTAATGTCAGAATTCCCTTCAGAACCGACATTTTCTTATGTCCCAAGATCACAAAATGCTCAAGCTGATGCACTGGCTAATATAGCCACAACTTTAGCAGATCCAAATCGGGATGAGACAACCATCTGTATTGCCCACCGTCGTGCAATTTCACCTTATGTTCAAGTCAGAACAGAGGAAATTAATGAAATTAGTCCCATTCCTGAACCGTATGGTCATACTACAGGATGGATGTCACCTATCAGGGAATACCTTCAAAATGGAACACTTCCACCTGATAGAGCCGAGAAAGAACAAATTCGGCGACGTGTGGTCAATTTTACTCTTTATGATGGCCCAAACCACCTCGAGAAAATTCTCTACAAACGTGGTTTTGATGGAGTTCTCTTCAGATGTATTGATGGTGAAGAGACAATGGATGTCATAAAAGAAGTGCATGCAGGAGTCTGTGGTGCCCACCAGTCTGGACATAGACTGTCTGATCAAATTCGAAGGCTTGGATACTTCTGGCCTTCAATGATACAAGATTGTGTTAATTTCACAAAGAAGTGTCATTCATGCCAAGTATATGCCAACTTCATTCATCAACCTCCAGATTTGCTTCATACAGCTAAATACTCATGGCCATTTTCCACATGGGGAATGGATGTGGTGGGACCTTACCCTTCAGCTACGACCAAGCAGTTTAAGTACATTCTTACTGCTACTGATTTCTTTTCCAAATGGGCAGAGGCAGTACCTCTCAAAGAAGTCAGTTCTAAATGCATTGTTAGCTTCATCAAGTCTAACATCATTACTAGATTTGGTGTCCCTCATACCATATTGACGGACAACGGCACCAACTTCTGTTCTTCTGAGGTAAAGAAATTGTATCAAGAATACAACATTAAGTCCAACCATTCATCTCGATATCATGCAGCGGCTAATGGACAGATAGAGGACTTCAACAAGAATCTTTCAAATATACTGCAAAAGATGGTGGATAAAGATAAGAGGTCATGGCCTGATAAACTCTTTCATGCTTTATGGGCTTATCGGACTACCACTCGCAATGCAACGCGGTCTACTCCATATTCATTGGTATATGGAACAGAAGCAGTCTTGCCAATTGAAGTTCAATTGCCCTCACTCAGAATAGCCATTTGTGATCAGTTATCAACAGATGAGCAATCCCAAAAGCGGTTGAATGAATTGGAACAGTTAGATGAGAAAAGATTGTGCACTTTGCACCACTTAGAAATCTATCAGAATCGGATAGCACGAGCTTTTAACAAAAAAGTTCATCTTCGTTCATTCATTCAGGGAGAATTGGTATTGTTTCTTAGAGCACCAATGATACCAGGAAAGAAGCCTCCCAAGCTTGAACCAAAATGGGAAGGACCTTATTCAATACATAAGGTCTACTCCAATGGAGCATATTCTCTAATCTCAATGGATGGAGAACACATCACGACTCCAACTAATGCCAGATTTCTGAAGACGTATTTTGTATAAACACAAAATATTGTTCCCAGATCCAAAAAAATCACATAAGATCCTATATTTTGTCCTACATGACATTAAACTGTTATTATGTCCTATCTACATGACATTAAACTGTACAGAAGATCCTATATTTTGTCCTACATGACATTAAACTGTTATTATGTCCTATCTACATGGCATTAAACTGTACAGAAGATCCTATATTTTGTCCTACATGACATTAAACTGTTATTATGTCCTATCTACATGACATTAAACTGTACAGAAGATCCTATATTTTGTCCTACATGACATTAAACTATATTGTGTCCTAGCAACATGACATTAAACTGTGTGGCACTTCCAACGTCCAGCATGACGATAAACTGTAAAAAGTCCCCAGAACTGATATCCTCATATCGGTTCACCTTAGTCCTAGCTACATGACTTTAAACTGTACAACACTAGTTCGTCCTTGCTATATGACGTTAAACTATACAGCAATGGTCCAGTATGACTTTAAACTGCAACTTCGTCCCACATGACATTAAACTGTGAAAAAGTTCCCTAAACCGTCCAACATGACCTTAAACTGCATCATCCCTGGTCCATGTATATGACCATAAACTATTTGCAAATCCCTTATGTCCAGCAAGACGTTAAACTGTGACGTCCTAAACTACATGACGCTAAACTGTATAAAAGTCCCTCACATCCAAAAAGACGTTAAACTATATAATCATCAAAGTTCCAGCATGACATTAAACTGCACCATCCACGGTCCATGCATATGACCTTAAACTATTCTCACTTTCGTCCGACATGACGTTAAAATGGTACACTCTTTTGTCCTTACTGCATGACATTAAACTACACAGTCCCCCTTTCGTCCAATATGACGTTAAACTATTTTATCCCCATCGTCCTAACTACATGACGCTAAACTGTACAGAAAATCCTTGATAGGTCCTACATGACATTAAACTGTATTTTGTCCCTGCTACATGACACTAAACTGTGCATCACCAATAGTCCTAACTGCAAGACTTTAAATTGCATAGTCCCTTTTTTATGTCCTACATGACATTAAACTGTGCATCGTTAAGGTTGTTATTACCTCTTGTTTCTCACACCGAGTATGACTCACGTGAGCTTAGAGCGAACATCAACCATAACATTCCCTTTGGGCCACTAACCATGTGTAAGTCCCAACAATATTTTTTATTAGATCATTGTCCACAAGAACAACTTGATCATTAATTCATTCTTTAATTGAACTACACGGACTTTGATCCTCGCCCTCCAGGCTGGGTATGTAGGCAACCTCCCAGGGTTCAAGCCCAAAAACAATCTCTTAACATCGGTTCACCACCACCTCATATGATGTTGATTTGTGAAACCGCCCCTGGAATCAATATCTTTACATTGATTCACTTTCGTCTTTGTTATATGACGTTAAACTATACAACACTTTTGTCCGGTACGACAATAAACTACAATATTCTTTGATTTCCTCATTTGAGAAGGAACCATTATTGACATTGATTTTTTAAATCATGTTTCATTTTCAAAAGACTACGTGCATACATGGTAATGCCTAAACTTTTTATCTCAGGTTAAACCATCATTGCACTAAAGTCCCCTTTCACCCTTCACATGTACGAACCAAATTTGTACAAAGGGTAGTTCTAGAACTACGTGGACTTGATTCCCATCCTTATGGGATATGTAGGAACATTCGAGTGTCCCTCGAATCCAGTCCCAAGTCTTTTGGGCCTAACCCCAAATTTCACTTTCAGTCCCTTGGATGAAAAGTCCTCATGAAAACACACACTGTGTATTCATTATTATGGTCCAAATTCTATGACCCTAAACTAAGATCACTCATACTTTCGTCCTGCACGACGTTAAACTGCATTTCAAGAACTACGTATGGCTTGATTCTCATTCTTATGAGATATGTAGTGAAGTCCAAGTTTCAATTCAGGACCCATCCACAACATGATTATGGTTTTCATTGACCTATGTATCTCTATATACATTGGACAATACCCATATTTATGTGTTATAATCCTAACCTTAAATATTTTCAGATCTTCATAACCCTTTTCATGACTTCTAGTCACAAAAATGTCAAACTTCTGAGAATTCTTTTGCCTGACTATGCAGCACGTTCCCATAGGTGGCCTTGCATAAACAGTCCACATAACAGACTTGTCAGCCAAAAGATGCTATTCATTTGACCATGCAGCCAATGCCCATAGGTGGACCTGCATATTTCAACCCCCTAACGGGTTTTGTTAAATAATAGTAACTTCATTCTTGGGAAGAATGCCTATTTTTTCCTTATTTGTCTTAAACGACAGTATGTAGGGATCCACAAAAAATATCCATCCTTAACATATTTGTCCCGTATCCTTTTTCATGATCTGAAAGTATTCAAGTCTATGGTTTATTCTTCTTCCCTACGTTTGGGTCAGACCTTCGTAGGAGTGATATTCATCCAGTTCTTCGATGTTCTTGTTCGGAAATATCTTCTCCATATTCAAGTACCTCTTTCCATACAACAAACTCTATACTTTAGAAAATTTGAATCTCCATAAACTTTCACTGGATTTTAGCACTAGAAAAGTAAATTTCTGGGAGTTCTTTTGCCTGACTATGAAGCACGTGCCCATAGGTGGCCTTTCATAAATAGTCCACATAACAGACTTGTCAGCCAAAAGATGCTATTTATTTGACCATGCAGCCAATGCCCATAGGTGGCCCTGCATATTTCAACCCCCTAACGGGTTTTGTTAAATAATAGTAACTTAATTCTTGGAAACTACTTCTTCTAATGCCTTTTATCTCTTTTTCATATCATTCCTCAGATTCAAATATTCTTAAGCCATAGTTTACATTTTTTCCCTCATACTTGAGTATGGTAATATGTTTTTAGATAAATTGTCAAGGAATTGAATCCATTTTTAATCCATTTCGGTCAAAGCTATTTCGACCTTAAACATTAGCCCCTTTATGTCCGGCATGCATGACTTTAAACTGCCCACACAAAAGACAAAGGAACTCTGAATAAAATTCAAGTTCCAGCTCACTAAATATACATTTATGTATAATTTAGGTAATATTGAGCAATTAAAAGATTCAAAGTTTGTAGGGTTATTTGTAATAATCCTATTAAAAATCAAACTATGATTACTAAGCCCATTGGCTTAAGTAAATTTGAAGCAGGTAATGGAAGAATGCAGGTACAAATGATTGAAGACAAAAGTGTTTTTCATTGATACACAAGAGTTAGAAGGACATCCACAGACTGGAGTCTCTTCTCTTCTTTCAAGAATTACAAGAGGCTTTCAACATAACACTTCATTTGATTTACGGCATCCCGATCTTCATTAGCAACCACCTATAATTCATTCATTCAACTGGATACAATAAGAGATGCAGTGATACCAGCTCTTCTTGGAACAATTGTAAAAGGATGTTCTTGAGTGCGGTTTGATAAAATTTTCTACTGATCAAACAGTGACTCTGTTTCTGTCCAAGAGACTTGGAAGATGGATACATGGATTTGAGAATGGAGCATTGGAAGTAAAGAGCCATTTGGAGAGAGTACTCTTTTCAGATATTGCTCTAATATCATGTTTGTCTTCTCTCCACCAACCATTAGTAGAAAACATTTCAGCCCATGGGTTTTCCATTTTCATATCTGCAAGGGAATGACATGGAGGAAGAATTTGAAAGTTCACACCATTGTTGTTACTCTTAATACACAGCATAACCGAAATAGAGAAATAGCAATGCAGCTGCATCTCAAGTGTATAATTGTCTGCATTTGGAACATTGACTCCTTGCAGATGACCATGAACACACAGAGACAGGTAGATGCTCTGTGGGAAATTAAGATGATATTTCATCAAGTACTTATCCAAATCTGGGAAAGTGTTGTCGCAGATATCATAGTAATCATGGCCAATAATGTTCATCATGTCATCAATCCGCTTGCTAGCCAGTTCATCAGCCGTTCCAATTCCCTTAGGAGCCATTGAATCTGTACAAAAGTTGAACAAATTTAACTCTTAAATGGGTTTATTTTTTTAAAATTTGTGAAAGAATTCGGAAAAAATGGCCAAGGCATTAAGTCGCGCAAATCTAAACAATGGCGCGCAAGTATTTCGGATGCCGTGCTAGTTTTTGACGTGCAAGTCTAAACCGCGCAAATACGAATACCTTTACAGGAGCGCGACAGCGAGGGAACAGTGGAAAAGAGACTTGCACGGCTTAGGTGACCTGCGCGTCGAGAGCTCGAGAAGGTATGAAGTCCGGAAATCCGGATACTTGTACGGAGGTGAGGCCGTGTATTTATAGGCCAGGAAGCCTATCTGCGCGCCGCACCCAGAGCGCTTAAGGCTTGCGCGACCATACTTGCGTGCCTCCCTCTGCGCACTGCAGACTTGCGCGCCTCCCTTTAACTTTGGAGGGATTCGATTTCCTCAGAGTCAAATCCTCATTTCTCTCCAGATCCAATTCTGAGGGGGGACTTTTGTTGACGCTCCTTTCGTCACAGAATCTAAAGATCGGAAAAGGGAATATCTGAGCTCAAAGTGATTCAGCCTTTGAAGAAAACATCAAAAATCAACAAAGTAAGGAAGAAAGGATCAACAACAACCTCACCGCGCAAGTTATCTAACTGGCGCGCAAGTGTACTTGCGCGGTGACCTTGGTCGCGCAGGTGACTTGCGCGACCTAATTGGTAACCGCCCGGTAACCGCCCGGGGTCTTCTTTTGCCTATAAATAGACCCTGTGGGCCCCCCATTCGAGAGGATCTTTTTCCAGAAACTCGGATTGAAGCTCCCGACTCCCAAGTCTCTTCTCAAAGCTTCCGGAACACTTCTAAGGTAATTTCTTACCTAGAACGGAAGATTTAAATAGAATAAGGAAGGCCTAAGTGTTGAAACTTATCAAACAATTGCGCGCCGACTTATTTCCTTCAATATAACTTCCGCGTCCCTTTTTTGGAAGAACCTGGAGAACATTCTAAAGGGTTTAAAAAAGAGTCGCTCAAGTATTTCAATGCTGGTTGAAAATCGCGCAAGTACACCATGAGCCGCGCAGGTATACCTGCGCGACCAATACTTGCGCGCCCACGGAAGACTTGCGCGCCTTGCAAGACTTGCGCGCCCCTATCTTTTTGGGTGCCCATCTTGCCCATTTTTATCCCTCTTAAGCCATCACACCTTTTCTTTTCAAGATTCAGTCTTCAAGACACTCTTCAAAGCCATTTATGGCATGATTTCTTTATTTGACTTTCTTATCTGAAAGGAATTCTGTGGAATCTCTCTCAAAGTCTAGTGATTTAAATATCCTTATTTCACTAAAATACGGAGAGTTCATTCATTCAAACTCATCTTTTAAGATGAGAGAATCCTAACCTGGGTCTCATTTTCAGGAATAATCCCCAGTTATAAAACCTTTTAATCTGGGAATATTCCTCAGGAGTAAGCCCCAAATTCTTAAAGTTCCCAATCTTGGGCATCCTCCTCACGAGTAAGCCCCAATCAAGTCCTCTAATCTTGGGCATCCTCCTCAGGAGTAAGCCCCAAACCTTAATACCTAACCTGGGTCTCCTTTTTCAGGAATAAGACTCAGTCATAACCTTGGGCTTCCTTTTAAAGAATAAGCCCCAAGTCCCCTAACCTGCGTCTCCTTTTCAGGAATAAGACTCAGTCATAACCTTGGGTCTCCTTTTCAGGAATAAGCCCCAAGTCCCCTTAAATTTCTCTTAACCAGTCATAATTTACCTTTGATTTGGGTTTCCTTTTCAGGAGTAAAACCCAATCATAAGTCCCCTCCTAACTTGGGCATCCTCCTTAGGAGTAAGCCCCAAGATTAGAGTATTCAAATCTCCATGAAGCACATATAACTTTATGGACCCTGTTCATGGATTTTCTGCCTAAAAGTAAATCCTAAACCTTCATCTATCTGGGCAGTCATCCATACATAAGCCCCAAACAAATTCTTATGATTGCATCTTTCATGACACAATTGTCTAAATTTTACCAATACCTCTTGTTTCTCACACCGAGCATGACTCACGTGAGCTTAGAGTGTAAAATTAATTATGACATTCATCTTTGAGCCATCAATCATAAACATCATACTCCATTTCTCGAACTACGTGGGTTCTGATTCCTTTTCCAAAACAAAGGATACGTAGGTAGCCCATTTATGGGTTCGATCCCAACTTTGAAATAATCTCTGTCCTTCTGAATGACGATAAACTTCAAGTGCCCCACTGAGTGGCTTTAAAACCAGCCTGGTCATCATAATGACCAAGAGACTTTTATATAAATGTTTTGAAGGATACCATTGACCAAGAATCTCTAAACAGATATAGATGATTCTCTATTGATGAAGAACCTCGAATACATATAAAATATTCTCTAAATTTCTTGCATATTTAATCATTGATTGTTAAAACTAAAGGAAAGCTCATTTTATACTTGGTAATATAATAAGGATTCACGAACATAACTTAAATCTATAAAGAGAGTCCCGGAGTAGACAATAATTCCCCTCAAAAAGGTGTGATGAGTCCGACCTCCCATCCTCTCGACCAATGCAAATTCCTAAGTCTCATTAGTCCACAAGCTAATGAGCGCCTGCCTTTGGAAAGTAGGTCCAAACGGATGTGGAATCATTGGATGTTTCCGGTTCTACGAACAAACCCGTTAGAAACCGATCGGAACGTTTGAATCTCCCGTCCAGGAGGTCATCCCCGGATTCCGTGAGAAACATACTTTTCAATTATCATATCATGTAAACAGAAAGTTATGTATGATGTTATCTTACCATAATAGCATTAATACTTCTATATATACTATTTACAAGGAAATGTACTTAGATTATTTGTCATATCAAAATTTTATAGCAGCTCCCGACTATAACGATAGCCACAAGATACTATAAGAGTAATCTTATACATATATACTATGGTTTGGATAAATCACACTGATGAGACAAAGATGATATTTTATTATCAGGTGTTGAGGTCTCATAATCATTGAGACTTATTCTCATGAGTTTCACACTTGGTGATCTTGAGTAGAGTAGATCATGAGTATTAGACTGCCAATATAAACAACACATGTTTCAAGAATCATTGGATGTTCCTATCTATGAAAATGTATATTGGTCTCTTAACTTGAGATTATTATGAATGTGTATCACTTCATCACATACTTTAATGAAATAATAAAACTATGGAATTTATATTTGTGGAATGGTATCTTGTTTCTACTGCATCATTGGTAGTATAAAATTGATTAAAGGATAAATATGGCATTTAACATTTTTTAGTAGAGTAAGAGATATCTCAAGACCAATTGTCCAGGATGGTAGAACCTTTATTAAATCTATGGCCATGGTAAAATAATATAAGTCTATTCATTAAGTCACTAAAATAATAAAAATGTGTGAAAGGATGGTGACAAAAGTTGTGTGTCCCACTTTATGAGATATCATGAGAACATGATATTATATCACACAGTACATTCTTATAGGAGGTCATAATTTCTATTAATAAAAATTATCTCATTAAGATCCTTGATTAAATTCTAGTCACTATTCCTAGTTTGTGAGTTACACTCACTAATATTGAGATACGTTCCTAAAAAGCTACAAAAAATGTAATCAAAGGATTTCCCAATTCCAATGAATTAGAGTTTAGGACACGATGGACCCCATAGTGGGAGTCGAGTAATGTTCGAGTTTTAATAGTCTTAATAAATTAATAAATTCAATATTATTCTAGTTTATAATAATAAAATTTTAATTTATTAACTAATCATATTGATAAGTAATTGAGTTAATATAAAGAAAATATTTAATTAATGAATATTTATTATTCAATGTTCATTTAATATTTTATGGGATAAGTGAGTTGGGTTAATGGATTAAATTTTACCACGTAAAATTATTTTGATGTTATAAGTTAGTGAAAATTTAATTATGATGTTTGTGACACGTTTAATAGGTAACATGTGTCCTTTAGGGATTATTTAAAAGGTTAAACTTATTCGGGGGACAAAGTGAACTTTCTATAAGTATTATCCTACCTATATATGCCAATAGGAACCCAAATTTGAGGAAATATTCATCCCCATAAATTTGAGAGCTTCTCTCTCCTCTATATTAAGGTATATAGAGAGAAAGAGAGGTTTGGGTAACTCCAATCCAATAACTCCCTTTTATATCAATAGAATAATGCTCCCATGATTGTATTAACATCATAGAACCCTTTAATTCTCTACTATAGCATCTATATTTAAAAGTTTGACCTATTAAAAATCCTTTTAAGTTCATGTGGAGGATATAGAGTGTTTTGAATTTATTTCCATCAAGTGATGATCTATGATATTTAGAAGAACATGCATTTGGTAGAAATTGAATGAGATACGATTTAAATTTTATTTTTTAATGCTTAATTAAATCACACAAGATCCTCAAGTTGATAACTAAGTAGCAACATACTAAATATGACATTAAGAAATTGACCTGGTGTGAACATTTTAATTACCCCTTGATTTTATTCTTCCATTGCACACCTACTACCAATAATTGGTATCAAAGTGATCATGTGTTTAATTAATTTGAAAATCAATTTTTATTTTCATGAATTTTAGTAGAGTGAGTAGATATGTTTCTAACACCACTAATGACACTTTTATATAAGGTTAGTTGGTAGAGATATGGTCATTTGAATATTTAAGAAATGATTTTAGGCTTAAAATTAATTAAACACACACACACACACTATATATATATATATATTCAAGTGGGGAGGTGCATCACTAGGTCTATCCCAATAGATGGTGAATCATTTTATAATATTGGTGGATAGTATGTGTCAACATATGATTTGAAAAAAAGTTGAACTTCAAAAATTAGTGTGGAACACTTTAAAACAGACAAGAAAACTATACAATGGATGAAAAAATACCATCATTTTCAAGTTTTCCATCCATTTATTGGGGGGGGGGGAGAAAATCAGGGTAGTGCCTTTGGCACTGTCTTTTAAAAAAATTTAAAACCCTTTTAAATTTGAAGTGTTGGTGGTGCCTGAATGTGGTGTCGTTTATGTGCCTCATGCACAAACACACAAGAAGAATCTTCCCCACTAAATCGACTACCCAGCTAGGCCAGTGTAGGTCTTTCATGACCCACTTGTTCTTGTCTAGTCCCAATACAGTCCCAGAACCCCTATAAGGGGTGGGGGTGGGGTTGGGTAGTTTAAACGCCCAAGAATCCTGAAACTTTAGAAAAATTTCAATTTTTTTTTCAAAAAATATTTCTAATTTAATTAAATTATTTTTGAGACAATGAAACACATAAATTGTGAATTAAAATTATTTTCATTTATTTTAATTCATAATTAATTCATTTAAGTACAATTCCTTATATATTGAATGTAGTTTTGAAAATTTAATGCTTGACGACTGATCATGAGTTTAAACTAACCAATTAATATATTTTTTAGTTAATTATTGTAATATGACATGTTTCAAATAATTTATTTATAAATTATGGTATTAGTATCATGCCTACACCTCATTATATCTATAATGGTATTTTCATCCATGAGTGATATTATTAATGTGTCTCTTACATTCTTGAAAATCCCTTACATGCATGTGAGTATTATTTTATAATGAGGAGGTTGGATTGAGATATAGTTCACACCAAGACATAGTAAAGAACTAAAAAATAATTTTATACATTGAATGGGGTGAACACTACCACTTGATTCATACATGACTCATAGAGTTTCCCCTACTATCTAGTTTGATCTATTATCTACTCAATGGACTAACCATTAGAAAATATCATGATCACATTATTTATTTATTTGTGCACGGTTTATTTTGGTGTGAATGTGTAGATTATACATGATCATATTTTATAATAAACAATCATTTATAGATAAAAATATACATGCATGGTAAATGTTTTCAATTTAAATCATGGTAAAGTTATGAGTGAGATCATATCAAACAATCATGTTAAATATAAATGGATTTCATTTTTTAAGAATAATTAAAAATCTATCAAAGAAAATATCAATTCATTAACACCTTATGTCACATATTTTTGAAAAAAAACTATAGTACAAGGTGATATTCAGCCATAGTTGTGGGTGCCTCCTCATAATGAGGAGTTCTAACAAGAGTGGTAGGTTTAATTAACTAAAATTGGAATTAATGAAATATAAATAGCTAGTTTTATGCAATTTAGAGTCAATCATTGATTGAATATTATTTTATGATTCATAGGAAATAGGAATCCAATCAATAAAGTCAAGGATCTATGAGTCAATATAATTTTCCTTCCAAAATACTACCTTGAAACTCTCTAAATAGTGGTGTATCCATATCTTGGACTGCAAGGAGAGTTTTTAATGAAATCTGGCACTATAATACTCAAGTGACTAGGTATTTTTAATCCAGTTGTTGAGGGATACTAGGATTTGATAAAATAGTGGGATAAATTTAATATTAATAAGTACATAATGTTTAATAACTGGTAATAAAGATAAAATTACTAACCTTTTAAGTTTTATTTTGTAGAAAATTAAAAGTAATACCACAGAAACAGTAGGATTAATACTAGACAAAAAATATTTCCTAAACGACACTAATTTCCTAGAGTGGTATATACACTTTCATATAGTACTATGATATGAAATTAAATTGAATGTTCTAGAGTCCCCATTACTTGATGATCCACCTCAATAATCGAGCGAGAGTGAAAAGGAAGGTTACAAGAGACTGATATATAATACATTTGATGTTTACTTCATAATTATATCCTAAATTTTGGATTAGTTGAAAAAGAAATATGAGTACATAGATAGATATAACATGTTTTTATATCTCTAAATTTATAAGGATAATGTGAAGTAAGAAATAAATGATATTCTGATTATATTGAACACATGTAAATTGAAATATGGAATTTATACTGGTCCTTATGTACTACAGCTAATAGAGTATATTGATCGAATCATGATCTTTCAATATATATCATTATCATATACTTATCTCTTAGTTAGTATTGTTTCATTAAGAATTATAAAATTAATATTATGGAGAAACCTCTTCAATATATTTTAGGTAAGGTTTTCCAAGAAGATAAGAACTTAAAGAATGTTAAAATTTTAGTTCTTATGGTGAATAAGAATAAATACAAGGAAAAAAAGGAAAAATAGAAAGTATACTGATAAAAGAACCTTTAAAACAAACTTTTAAGAATCTAAAGATAAAGAGGTAGAGAATAAAACATGTGGATATTTTCTTTTTATGTGAAAGGAAATGTCCCTAGAAGGGAAACTACAATGTATTAAAGGAGAAGAAAGTATATGAGTTTAATTTAGGTGTATTCATCATTGAATGTATTATTTTTATTTTACTTCATGGGAATTAGATACTATATGCGTGTCACAAATTTTTATATAAATACAAGAACCAAGAAAGTTAAGATTCATTATAATATGTAAGGTGAATTCTCTAAGTGACTGAGAAAGGGTGATTCCAATATTAGTGGTGAGAAGCACACACATTCAAATTTCCATGTGGATTTAATCTTGTGGAAATATTACTATTTATTGAGAGTTACCAAAAAATTTATCTTCATTTTCTTTAATACATAATGATGTATAATTTCTTTTATAATGAATTTTTTTTATTTTACTTCATAATTTATAGTTCAATAATGCATGAATCACATATATCCAAATCAGTAATGAATGATGAATAATATAATAATCATAACTAGGTGCTTTAAGATAATTAATTTTCAAGTAAAACTAAAAGTAGTGTTAAGTATATACCTTGAAGGGTGTTTATACTCTTTGGAGATACAAACATTAATTATTATCAATAAACTTACTTATCAAGTTTTAGAAAAAGAATCATTTATAAATAAAAGTAATTCAGAAAGCTTATAGTCTTAGTTTAACTCAATCATGTGAACTATTCTAAGGAGATAATAGAGGTGTATTAATATAATTCATAAGAATATTTTAATAAATTATAGGAATTTTCAATGATAATTGAATATAATTGGTAAGAGATATTATATACTTTGGGCAGGATTGTCAGAGAATATCTTAACTAAGTATTCATAAATAATTTAAATATAGAGTAGTGTAACTCTTAAAATCACATTTACTTTTACAAATTAGATCCATGATTTGATTAATAGAAGGATTGATGATTAGTGTCACAAACATTTATTTATCACGAAAATATAGAGTGGATTTTTTTCTTAAACTCGCATTTCCTTTTACACACCAAATCCATGATGTTTTATAAAAGTATAATCAATGATGAGTCTTATAATACTTATAAAATATTATATTATCTATTCAAGAAATGATTCATAAATAGTGTCATTAAAACTTATCTATACACTAATTATAATGAAAAATGGATATATTATGAGTTACAAATATAAAATCAATCCATTTTCATAATTTATGTGTTTATATGAAAAGTGTTTTTTAAGGATAAGTCAAGAAACATATTTACATAGATAAAACACAAATTAAATCTTAGGTAATTATCCTAAAACATGTTTAATATGTTATATAAATTCCTACAATAGAAAAGTTATAGTCACGTGAAAGGATATATTTCTATAAAAGGGTGCACATATCTATTTGAGATTGTAAATGGGTTTTTACTAAAGATAATTGATTGGAGATGATCAAGCCAATCCTTGTTTGATAAAGGATTTGATTCCTTATTGATATGGCCTTAGCTATCCTTTTAGTTTTCCATGATGAAAATAATTTTTTGTTATCATGAATGTATAATCTAGGATGGTAGATACTTTATGTGATTTGTTGATAATTTGGTATGGTTAGTAAATTTAGTGAACAATGAGATGGTTTTATTAGGGTTCTAGTGGTGGCATGATCTAGAAAATTATAGGATATAACATGTTGTGCACAATGGTTTCAAGGATGAAACCAGGGTGATTGTAATAAATTGAGATCTAGGATTCTCATTGGTTGATTCTTAGTGATAGATTTTAAATGGATATTTTTATAGATATTGTTTGGTATTGGTTCCAATGGTTTGATGTAGTTTATATCTATGAATAATATGTGTATCCTTGGTTGTGGTATCTTAGGATGAGTCCTAGAATACCCTAAAATTATGGAATAATAAATTTACTAATAAATAAAAAAGTAGGATGGGGTGTTGTTTTTTGTGGTATTGATATGACTAATTTAAATGATAAACCATGGGATTAAATGTTTAAAGAGAACAAGTATTGAATCTAGATTTGTAATATGAATTATGAAAGTGAGTTGGATTGAAGTAAATTTAATTTATTAAAAAAAATTAATAAATATTTAATAAATGAATAATAATTTTTGAAATTACTAAGTGAATATTGTTAAAGATGTTAATATCAATGCTTGTGTTGAATCTAGTTCCGAGACCTTAGTAGTGGAAAACAGGTATCATATGAGATGATAATGATGGTTCGAGTCCAAGTCTTGGTATTTTACCTTAGTGTGGTTGTGAATGATACTAAATTTATATTTTCATATTTCATATGCTTCATTACCTCATTTGGTAGGTTAAATAACACCCAAATATTTTAGGAATGTTTTACCCAACATCCTGGTTGGTAAGGAAACAAATGGATGACTTATCCCTCTCCCCTGATCTCCCTTCAACTAGAGTATATTATGTAGAAATACTTGAACTATGATAGATTAAGTTATAGTGTATGGAATCACATGGGTTTTGATGTCTCTTTTTCTTACTATAAATTTATGAATGGGCTATAAAAACATGAGGTTATATAAAATACGTGTATTTGGTCATGGTGACTATGGTTTCCCATGGGTGTACTTGCATGGTTTATAGTGGATTGAGGTATAATGTATGGGAAATGAGATGTACTGGATTCCAGAATTACACCCAGTTATTAATGAGATTCTATTAATAAGGTTTTTATTAGCTTAAAAGTATATAGGATGAGATGATGACATGGATATGCTATTTTTTCCCAGGCTAGGGTGAAATAACTTATGGGAGGGATCGACACTAGACATCAGCCCTTATGGAATGATAGAGACAAAATAGTGGGGTGGTGGATGAAGGATACCTTTAATATATATATTAATTTTAACATGGATTACTTACTTGTATGATTTATTTTTTATTGATCCTTTGTGGGGATGGGATATAGTTTTATCTTCTTAAGTGATGAGTTGGTTTCATTTTTTTATTCACTGGGATTCAATATTATTTTTTCATATTTTTAACAAGAAGTTTCAGTGAGGATACTATTGAGTATACTTGTATGCTCACCCTACATAGATATAAACTATTTTCAGGTCCATATATGTAGGCTGGTGATCAAATTTGGAATTAAAAGCTTAGATTGGTTGTTTGGGAGATGTTAGTACTAATGGTCACCACATATCATTTCCTTTAATACTTTTTAATTTTTTTATTATATATGACATTAAATTCATGTATTGGTATGTATTATCTATTTATGCACTATTTTGATTGGTGGGTTACATATTTTCTCATATACCTTAAATTTTCACAAATAGGGTAATGACTCCCACTTTTATGGACCATATACCCTCGATTATAGATACCCACTATTTCCATACATGATTTTTAACATAATTACTTAAAAAATGTTAAATTAATAAAATCCAAGGATATTTCTAGGTCTAGTATCTTGGAAACTTGGTAAGTAATACATGAAGTAAATAAATAAAAACATAAGTATATAATTTATTTAATCCTCTAGAAAGAATCTATTATTCTATCCTAGGTCACCTCATCCGAAATGATTTCATAGAGATATACATCAATAGAAAATGGCAAGAATAAATACCAATAAGGGATAAAAAAAGGAAATGTAACATGAGATATCATCATGGATAAAACATGAGGCAAAACATGAAACAACAATAATAATTATATCTGACATAATATGGAAATATAGCTAAAATATAAAAATGATACATTTATAAGCATATCACCAAGGTGTCATAAAAAATATTACCATGTTTATTTAATAGGGTATCATAAACTTGTTATATCTTGAGATTAATTATTTTCCAAATGAATTAAAAAGATATTAGGGTGCACCCTTCTTATGTCTTTATTCATGTGTGCCACATAGATCAATTATCAAAAGAAATCATTCCACTAATAACCTTTGGAAAATAATGAATGTGTTTCATAGGAATGTCATTAAGTTCATAAGTTATTAAAGACATGGGATTTTCATTAATTTAAAATCAAGAGAAGATATTATGATTTTTATAAATGGAAATAAAAAATCAATGAATTATAATTACATTTATAATAATTCCATTAAATGAAAAATGATTGGGTATTTAGAACATAAAAGTGTGGCATAGAAAACCAAATAATGATTTCAATAACATAACAACTATAAAAAATGGTTTATGGAATGGGATTAATGAGAGAGAATGAAAGTATCTAATTATTAGAGAATTAAATGGATAAAAAAATAATTATGATACAGAAATGAGAATATAATTGATTCAAAATAAAAAAAAATTTATTACAAAGGATGTACTTGAATAAAAAGAGAGACAAAGAGAATCCCTTACATTCAGAGGTTGCTTCTAAAATTTTGGGATGAGCTAATTAGAAGCATATAAAATCATTGGGAGGGATATTGTGATCGAAAATGAGATACATTTTATTCTAAAAGGATTTATAGTAAAGAGGAATTGGATAATGGGTGGGTATTCATAGAAAATTATGGGGTTCTTTATTAATTTCTAAACTAAGGCCTAAGACATCTTGTTCATAAAAAATAAAAAACCATTGGTCTTACCAAGGGTTTCCCATGTTATTTTCCAAGGGTTAGTGGTTTTTAATATTTTAATATCTTAAGGATGTAATTTATTTTATTAATAATATTTTATAGGTGGAAGGGATTCCTTTTCATAAATAATTTCTTTTAAAAAATTTAAAATATAATATTTGTTTTGGAAGTTTCATTATAGGTTTGTAAAATTAATCTTATCACTTTAAAATAACTTATTTTAAGGAATAAAACTATTTTTGGTCAATAAATCATTTTATAGCATCTATTACATCACTTTTAAGTCAATATTATGTCACAATACTTATGGTATATTTATACCGTGTTTATTTTTTAACAAAAAATTTGATTGTATCAGAAAATTATGAACATATCACCATTGAAAATCTTTGACGTGTTTATTTAAAAAATTATATATTTTTTTAAAAATAATTTTATAATTATGAAAAATCTAATTTTTAAACAAATTTTTTTATTTATTCAGAAATATTTGTTTTTATGGAATATTAAACTTTTTTACCATTAAAAAAATACTTGGGACTTCATAAAATTATATTATAATTTATATTAAAATAAATAGTGTTTTATATTACCATTTCAAGGAAATAAATTTTATTTCAAATTATTAAATTTATCATAAAAGTGTGTTTTAATTGTAATCATATATATTTCCAAAATATAACTGCAATGCCCTGACCCTAGTTACCCAGAGTAGGTGTATTATTACATAACATTGGCATGATCACAAGAGATCAAGTCCCAAAAGACTGATCAGTTTAATAGCCTTGGAAGTACTAGACACATAAATACGTTTTACATTACATTATGAAATGAAAAAGCAACATTGTGTATCTGTAGAACACACTCATATACATTAGGATATCGCTGAAGGTCAGTCATAATATACTTCTTCACATCCTGGGAAAAATAAAACATAAGAAAGAGGTGAACTCAGATGCTCAGTAAGGATAACAATATAGCATAAAATTTCATAAATAAGCATACACATTGAAGGAAATGTATAAGACTAAAAAATACTTTTAAATTTAAACTTCAGCATAATATAGAAAATATAAATCAAATAATTCCATTTACTTATTCACATGGATTTTCTACTCGTCGAATAATCACATGAAATATCAATAACCAATTTCATAATGATGGAATGCATAATGTCAGACATCATAACCACATAGTCAAGGCCTCGTTCCAAGAATACAAATAACAATTTTGTCAAGGCCTTGTTCCAAGACACTAATTTGTCTAATGAGACCTACCGATGCATCGTGGGGCTATAGAAAGCCCCGCCCGTCACTTACTATGTCCAATTCAGTCCTCATATGAAAAGGTTGAAACATAACATAAACATTTGTATTAAAACAAGCATAAAAAATGTTAATAATTTAACCAAAAACTATGAATGGTATAAAAATAGTACATCCAGAATAAAACATATCAAAAAAACTTCAATACAATATGGAAGATTGTATCATAATGAATCAACTTCAAACAAGAGTAAAATCCAACAAAGGATGTTGACATAGATGAAATCGATCCAAAAACTATTTGGGTGAAATATCTCTTTCTAGTTTGAAATAATTTAAAAGTAAAGAAAACATTTATTTTTAAAATATTCATATAAGTTTTTATGGGAAGATTTTAAGGTGTTATAACGGCAGAAAATTGCATCACCTTCCATATGAGTTAAAAAACATTCTTTCCTTAATTTGTCAAAATAGTCCTAAAGTACCTTGTTTGGAAAAATATAAAAAGATTACTTTAAATTTTCTTTATAAAAAGTAAAAAAAGATTATAAGTGACTTTAACCCATAATCTAGGAAATAGTACAATTATTTTGAAACAAATTTTTAAGAAACATGGATGTGGATGATAAAGAAGTCCCAGTAGATACTTACGTATAAACAACCTTGGATAATAAGGAGATTGTAAAATTAAACCTTAACTTGTAATTTTACTTAGTATAGGGTATGTTAAACTCCTGTATAATAGTTAAATCACTTTTATACAATTATACAAGAACCACATACATAAATATGATATCATATATGATCCTCTAATATTTCTTTGTTAATAATATTTCTTTAGTATCGTTGTTTCGGGTGTTAACTAATTCATTTTCCTTTATATGTTTTGTTACGTAAGTCATGTTTGTTATGGATAGAATGTCTTTTATTCATATCCAGAATGATATTAATCTCTTAAACATTATTTTTAATCATCAAATGAAAATTATTCTTGAATAGTTACTATGTGGAATGAAATCTCATCACATCATGGAGACGGTAAACTGTACGTACACACGAGTGACAATATCATTCTATTGGTGGTGAAATTGTATGTGATTGGATGGTATATTATATATAAATAATCATTAACATGTTATATTTATTATTTACATCAATTATACATCATTATTATACCCATCCAAATAATTAAGTGTTGAATAACAAATTACACCACGACGTGGAGACGGTAAGCCGTACGAACACATGTATGGTGACGTTTTCATTCATAAGATGGATAGAATAATGAATATGGTTGTACCATATTAATAATAACATAACATAATGTAGAAGTTACTTGAGTTATTAATTTTTTATGGAAACAACAAATAAAGAGGAAGTAGAGGATGAAGAGAACATTGAAAGAGGTGATGAAATAATTACCTCTTCTTCGAGTGCTTCCTTTTGATTTGAACAAAAGGGATCATTAAGTTGGATTTATGATCAAATTAAGGAATCTAGGTTTAGGTGAGGGTAGTTTGGAGGATATTTCAGTAGGGTTTGACTAAGCCAAATGGCTTTAGATGTGTGAATTTTAGAGAAGGGGAAGTACCCTTTTATAAGAGATGCGAGAGGCACTTTAGGAAGAGCTTGAAATATTAATTTATTATAAAATAATTTTAGGTTTATAAAAGATAAAAATGGTTTTATTTCAAGGATAAGGTGGGTATGGGTTTAAATCATTTTAAACAATATGTTTTAGACAAGTTTATGTCACCATATTAACCTTATCTTTTAGATTTAACTCTTAGTTAAATAGTTTAACATTTACCATGTCTTTTTGTATTTTTATATTACATGGTTAATAAAATTACTATAAAATTTAAAGAGAACCTAAAGTAGTTCATTAATGACATATCAAACCATATCTAAGTCCTTTGGACGAATATTATATTTTTTATGATATTATATCATTTAATAAAATTTTATTTTTAAAAAAAACTCATTTATGTCAATTTTGACATTATTTAGTATTTGGTTTTTTTGAAAGTCATAAAAACTTTATTAATTAGAAAAAAATACATTTAATCAACAATAACATGTCATATTCACATAGAAAATTCATTTATGGCATAAAAATTTTCAATTTACATTTATTTTAATATTTATAACATCAATTATTTTAATCTTTCATTAATAAGGTAATTACTGCATTATCATTGTGTCATAAGTAAATTTAATTATTTAATGTCTAAAAAATATAAATAAAATACTATGATGTATAAAATAATTTTATCTTTATAATGAATATTTTTAGTCTAATTTATCTTAAGTATAACCCTATATTAAAAATGGTTTAGCTATTAAAATTTGAATTTAACACTTTTAACTCTTCTTTAAATAAAATATAATAAATGTACTAATCTAACCCAAGTGGATTAAAAAGGATCTTATTTTTTTCCTAAGGTTGATTTTGGTCAGAAAACACTTATCCAATAGAATTAGTACATGTGTTGGGATAATTATAACATTAATTTTACCTTTAATTACCCTATTTGATTTTAACCATGGTAAATAAAATTCAAAGGTTACTATTCACCAAAAATTATTTTCAACATATTGAACCAAATTTTACTTACTGATGTAAACTATGTCTCTCAGATTTTTTAAATTCAATTCACAGAAGTGGTAAAATTACTTTTTTTTAGATTCGCAAATGTGCCTAGAAGGTGGGTAAAAGACGTTAAGAAGTTCAATACAATTTTATATATCTAATATTATTATAAAATGACTCCAATAAAATAAATTGAACTAATATAATTATTATGTATCTAATTTTAATTTAAAATAAATTTAAATTTAAAAATAATTATTTAAATAAAAAGTCAGTTTTAAACAACAATGTAGTGTTTTTCACTATTCATCAAAAATTGAATGTTTTCAGAAAAATACCAAAAATTCACCCTAAGATAATTTTCATATTATAAATCCAAAAATGAAGTCCATTTTGAAAAATAAATTTTATAAAATTTTAAAAAGTGGGTATTACAGTTCATAACTACTTTTTAAATGTCTAGTTTGATTGGTCAGGGTGTGCTATAACTCTGAGTTGCATATAATGCAAGCTATTGTATTATTCAAAGAGAAGCATACCGTGGAAGCTTGGTGTATTACATTCTTCCCTACTTCAAATAATTTCATCCTAGAAATTTATATAATACTACTTCATAAAAAGATTCAGGTGGTTCTTCATCATAAGTTCCTTAGGTTCCCACATTGCCTCTTCCATTTTATAGTTTCTCCAAAGAACTTTTACCAGACAAGTCATTCGGTTTCCTAACACTTGTTCTTTGGTATCAAGAATCCTGCTAGGGTCTTCACAATAAGATAGATCCGGGTCCAGTTCTATTTCTTCATAGGTGAGTACATGCATTAGGTCTGGCATGTATTTTCTCAACAGTGATACGTGGAACGTATCATGAACTTTGGAGAGATTTGGCGGAATTTCTAAATGGTAAGCTACAAATCCAATTCATTCTAGAATTTCAAAAGGTCCGATGTACCTTGGACTTAATTTACCCTTCTTACTACATCATATAACTCCCTTCCAATGAGGTACCTTTAAGAAAACATGATCTCATACTTGAAATTCCAAATACTTCCTTCGGTTATCAGCATAGCTCTTTTTCCTATTTTGAGCTACTTTGATGTGGGTTTGGATAATCTTCACATTTTCCATTGTTTACCAAACAAGTTATGGGCCTACAAGTTTTCTTTCACCAAATTCGTCCCAACAAGTTGGTGTGCGACATCTCTTTCCATATAACGCTTAATTTGGTGCCACCAGAATACTTGAATGGAAGCTATTGTTATAGAAAAATTCTACCAGAGGTAAATACTGATCCCACATACCTTGAAATTGAAGTGAGAAAGATCTCAACATGTCTTCTAAGGTTTGAATAGTCCATTCTGATTCTCCATCAGTTTGAGGGTGGTAGGCACTACTCAAACAAAGTTTAGTATCCAGGGATTCCTAAAAACTTTTCCAGAATCTTGATGTAAAACAGGGATCACGATCAGAAACAATCGATAGGGGTACACCATGAAGTCTTAAAACTTTATTAATATATAGTCTTGCTAAATGTTCAAGAGGAAAATCTTCTCTTATAGTAAGAAAATGTGTTGGCATGGTAAGAAGATCAACAATGACCCATATTGCATCATTCCTTATTGGAGTCTTTGGTAGCCCCATGGCAAAGTTCATCGTAATATCATCCCATTTCCACTCAAGTATGGGAAGAGGTTGCATGAATCTTCCAGGATGTTGTCTTCCAGACTTCACTTGTTGACAAGCCATACATCTTAACACATAATCAACAATCTCCCTCTTCATGTTGTCCCACAAAAAATGTTCCTTCAAATCTCTATACATCTTAGTGATACCAGGGTGTATAGAGAAGTAGGAACTATGAGAATCATCCAATAATTAACTTTTTAGATTAGGTATATTGGTAACACACAACCTCTTCCCAAATTTCAAAATTCTATCTTAATATACAAAGTTAATCAATCTCCTATCATTCACATATTTAATTTTATTTTGAAACTCCTCATCATCAGTCTGAGAACTTTTTATCCTTTCTAGTAAATATTGTTTGGAAACTATTTAAAAAAGTATTAATGTTTCATCTTCCACAATTATTCCCATATCCATCTTTACAATATCCATGAACATAGGATCCTTTTCCACTCTCATCTTGTACAGAACTCCGTAATCCTTTCTGCTCAAAGCATCTGCCACCTTATTTTCCTTCCCCGAGTTGTAGTGTATTGTGAAATCATAATCCTTGAGTAGTTAGAGCCATCACCTTTGGATCATGTTGAGTTATTTATGTGAGAAAATATACTTCAATCTCTTATGATCAGTATATATCTCAGATTTTTTACCATAGAGATAGTGTCTCCATATCTTCAGAGCAAAGATTACAGCTGCCAACTCTAGATCATGGGTAGGATAGTTTTGTTCATGAATTTTTAGCTACTATGATTTATAAGAAATAACTCTATCATTCTGTATAAGGACATAACCAGGTCCTTTCTTTAAAGAATCACTATAAATAACAAACCTATAATTCCCCAATGGTAGAGTCAAGATAGAAGCATTGACTAATCTTCTCTTCAAATTTTCAAAACATTATTCATACTCTTTTGTACAAACAAATTTAATCTCTTTATGTGTTAGCTTGGTTAATGGGTTAGCCAATTGGGAAAAATTCTAGACGAAATGCCGATAATAACCTGCTAAACCAATAAAACTATTTACCGCAATTATACTCGTCGGTGCTGGCCATTCTTGGATTAATCTTGTCTTAGAAGGATCAACATATATTCCATCCTTAGAGACAATATGGTCAAGAAAAAATATATCCTACAACTAGAATTCACACTTGCTAAAATTTCCATATAATTCATTTATTATAAGAGTATTTAGAATAGTGCACAAGTGATTTTCATGATCTTCATAGCTTTTAGAGTATACCAAGATATCATCAGTAAATACCACTAAAAATTCATCCAGATATTACTTGAAAACTCTATTCATTAGATCTATGAAAACAGAGGGTACATTAGTTAGTCCAAAAGGCATTACTGTAAACTCGTAATGCCCATACCTGGTTCAAAATGCTGTTTTAGAATGTCTTCCTTTTTCACACTCAATTGATGGTATCCAGATCGAAGTTCAATATTTTAAAAATATTGAGCTCTATGAATTTGATCAAATAGATCATCAATGAGAGGTAGGGGATACTTGTTATTTATTGTTATAGAATTGATCTCCTTGTAGTCAATGAAAAACCTCATAGATCCATCATTCATCTTAACAATAAGAACAAGGGACCCCCATGGAGAAAAACTTGAGTGAATAAATACTTTATTATTCAATTCCTCTAGTTGTTTCTTTAGTTCCACTAATTTTACAGTGGTCATTCTATATAGGGTGTTCGATATGGGCCTTAAACAAGGAATTAATTCAATGGAAAATTTAATTTCCCATTCTAGAGGATGTCCAGGTAAATCCTCTGGAAACACATAAAAATATTCTTGAACAATAAGTACATCCTCTATTTGAACATTCCTTTACTCACTCATAGTTATTTCACTCCATTCCTCCCTAATAATTGCATTTAGTAGAGCTACTAGGGGTAGATCTAGATGAGAATCATATTGTGATGTTTCTTCTCTAAAGATAAGGTATTCATTATCATCATAAAAAATTGTAACCTCCTTATTATTACAATAAATTTTTGCAGCATGGTCTGAAATACAATCCATACCGCAGATTATATCAAATTAAATCTTGGTTATGACAATAATATTAGTTGATAAATCACGTTTATATGCCATAATGGCAACTGATTGACAAAACTTTATTGCAATGAAACTTCCCTTAGAAGTTTTGACTGACAACTCCCTTGTTAATTCAAATTGGAAATATCTAATATTCTTGGAAAACTAGGAAGATATGAAAGAATGAAATAATCTGGAATCAAATAAAGAATTTCCTAATTTTGAGGAAATGATTAAAGTACCTACCACCACGTCATTAGGAACTTCAACCTCAATAGTAGTGATCACATAATCTTGGACTTGCTCCCTTGTCTTTTTCTGAGGTAATTTTACTTGGTGCTTAGGACATTAACTTGCATAATTCCCCATTTCTCTACAATTGTTGCATTCAACATCGACAGCTTCTTTTTTTCCTTACAATCACGAGCTTGGTGGACTTTTTCTTCACACTTTTAACAAACTCCCATCCCCTTCAGGTAAGTATTGGGGTGTTTATTCCTACATTTACTGCAGGGTGGAAAGTCAAATTTTCCCTTCTTCCCCTTATTTCCTTTTTCTGAGTGTTCAGTAGATCTCTTCTTCTTTTTCTTTTCTTTAAAGTCATAAGACTTAGAGAATTCCTTTTTTATCTTAATAGCACATGCGACTATATATTTGTACGATGAGAAGGATTGTTAGACTAATGATCGACGAAGAAATGGTTTTAACTCATCAAAGAATAGATCAATATTACTTTGGGTTACATATATAATCTGCAACATGCCTTGCTAACCTTGTAAAGTTAGCCTCATACTTTGCGACATTCTCTTCCTCCTTTGGCCTCAGACTCAGAAATTTCCTTTCTATATCCACTCAATGTTCATGAGGAATGTATTTTTCAAAGAAAATATCTTCAAACTACCTCTATTACATATTTGATACTTCTTAATTTTCCTTTTTGTTTTGAACTAATGGCCACCATTGATCTACATCTCATGTGAGGTGATAAACTGCAAATGACAACTTTCTCCCTTTCGCTACTCCCCAAAGAATGAAATATTTTATCTAAGGAACTTATTCATTGCTCATATACAAATGGATTTTTAGTACCATTGAATGTTGGTGGTTTCTGCCTCATGAAGCATCTAACATTGATCCTTCGCATTGCGGATCAGGGTGCTCCATATAGGTAAGGTTATTAGTCATAACCTGAGTGAGTTATCCCAATATGGTTATAAGATGATCAGAACCAGTTTCATCACCATATCAATTATAATTATCTTGGTTAGGAGGGAAATATCTATATGGATTACGTGCATTGATACAGTTTCCATTCCTTCCACTAGGCACCATTTATAAACAATGACATACACTAGATTATTTTATTAATCACAATTCATAATTCCAAACATGTAAAATACTTAACATAAATTGAACAGTTTATGTATATAATCCTTAATCATAAAAATTTTTTCTTTGAGGAAGTATTTTCTCATAAATCCTTCATAATGGGTTGTAAAGAAAATGTGAATTATTCTAAGCATATCCCCCAGGAGTTTCAAACCAGGTGCGCAGTAAGGCTTATTGTCATGTACCTAGATACCCCAGGTCAAGACTAAAACTCCTTATTAGAGTTTTCACTCCTAGGTACATCTGTTCTAGAACCACATCCACTTGTAGTATCTTGACAGGGATGTCTTTCATGGAAAACCCACATAATATCTATGTTACAAATTTTTTTGGATGTTCTTCTGTACCAATCCTCAAAGTCCATCTTAGGATAAGGTTATCTAATCAGAGTTTTTCTAAATATAGTTTCCAAGGATTGTACTAAACTTCTTATGATATCAACTATAATCCCCTAACCCTAGTTACCCAAAGTATATGCATTATTAAAAAACATTGTCATGATCACGAGAGATCAAGTCCCTAAAGACCAATTAGTTTAGTATCCTTGGAAGCACTAGATACATACATAAGTTTTACATTACATTATGAAATGAAAAAGAAACATTGTGTCTGCATATAAAACACTCATATCCCTTAGCCTATCCCTGTAGGTTAGTCATAATACACTTCTTCACATCCTGGGAAAAATTAAACCTAAGAAAGGGGTGAGCTCAGATGCTCAGTAAGGATAACAATATAAGAGAAACTTTAATTAATAAGAATAAACATTTAAGGAAATGTATAAGACTAAAAAACAATCCTCTTAAACTTAACCTTTAGTATAATACAGCAAAGATAAATCAAATAATTCCATTTACTTATTCACATGGATATTCTACTAGTCGAATAATCAAATGTAATATCAATAGATAATTTTATAACGATGGAATGCATAATGCCGAACATCATAACCACATAGTCAAGGCCTTGTGCCAAGACTACAAATATTTTTTTTTCAAGGCCTTGTGCTAAGAAACTAATTTGTCTCATGACACCTACTGATGCATCAATGGGATATATCGGTCCCCACCTGCCACTTACTACGTCCAATTCATTCCTCATATTAAAAGGTTGAAACATAACATAAACATTCGTATTAAAAATATCATACAAAATGTAAATACTTTAACCATAAACCATGAATGGTATAAAAATAGCACATCCATAGTCAAACATATCACAAAACCTTAAATACAATATGGAAGATTTTATCATAATGAATCAAATTCAAACAAGTGTAAAATCCAACAAAGTATGTTGACATAGATGAAATCAATCCAAAAACTATTTGAGTAAAATATCTCTTTCTACTTTGAAATAATTTGAAATTAATGAAAAAATTTACTTTTAAAATATTATTATAAGACTATAAGGGAATATTCCAAGGTGTTATAATGGCAAAAAATAGCCTCACCCGTTATAAAAGTTAAAAAACATTCTTTCCATAATTTTTTGAAAATGTCATAAAGTACCTTATTTGGAAAAGAAAAGAAAGATTCCTTTCAATTTTTTTTATAAAAAGTCATAAAAAGGTATAAGTGAATTTAACCCATATCCTAGGAAATAGTAAAAATGTTTTGAAATACATCTATAATAAACCCAGATGTGGATGATAAAGAAGTCCCAGTAGATACTTACGTATAAACAACCTCAGATAATAAAGAGATTGTGAAATTAAACCTTACCTTCTACTTTTCCTTAGTCGAGGGTATGTTAACCTATTGTATAATTGTTAAATCATTGTTATTAAATTATACAAGAACCAAATAAAAAAAATTATATCATATATGATCCTCTAATATTTCTTTGTTGATAATATTTCTGTAGTATCATTGTTTCGTGTGTTAACTGATTCATTTTACTTTATATATTTTGTTAAGTAAGTCATATTTGTTTTGGATAGGATGTATTTGATTCATATCCAAAATTATATTAAGTTATTAAACATTATTTTTAATCATGAAATGAAAATTTTTCTTGAATGGTTACTATGGGGAACAAAATCTCATTGCATCGTGGAGACGGCAAGCTGTACGTATGCACGAGAAACAATATCATTATATTGATGGTGAAATCGTATGTGATTGGATGGTATATTATATATATAGAATCATTAACATTTTATATTTATTATTTTCATCAATTATACATCATTATTATACCCATCCAAATAATGAAGTGTTGAATAACAAACAACACTATGCCGTGGGGATGATAAGTTGTACGTACGCACGTATGGTGAATTTGTCATTCATAAGATGGATATAATAATGAACATTGTTGTACCATATTTATAATAACATCACAGTATGTATAAGGTAATGGATTTATTATTTTGGTATGGAAACAAAAAATAAAGAGGAAGGGGAAGAAGAAAAGAACATTGAAATAGGTGATGAAATAATTACCTCTTCTTTGGGTGCTTCCTTTTGATTTAAACAAAATGGATCCTTAGGTTGGATTTATGATCAAAGTAAGGCATATAGTTTTAATTTAGGGTAGTTGGGAGTATATTTGAGTTGGGTTTTTCTGAGACAAATGGATTTGGAGGTGTAAATTTGAGAGAAAAAGAAATACCCTTTTATAAGAGAGGTGAGGAGCACTTTAGGAAGAGCTTGAAATATTATTTTATTATAAAATAATTTTCGGATTATAATAGATCTAAATAGATTTATTTAGAGGATAAGGTGGGGATGAGTCGAATTATTCTCAACCAATAGGTTTTAGACAAGTTTAGGTCACCATATTAACCTTATCTTCTATATTTAACTCTTAATTAAATAGTTTAACATTTATCATGTCTTCTTGTATTTTTTTATTACATGGTTAATAAACTTACTATAAAATGACAAGAGAACCTAAAGTGGTTCATTAATGAAAAATATTACCTTATCTAAGTCATTTTTATGAATCTTATATTTTTAGGATATTATATCATTTAATAAAATAGTATATTTTTTAAAAACTCATTTATGTCAAATTTGATATTATTTAGTATTTGGTTTTTGTGAAAGTCATAAAACTTTACTACTTAGAAAAAACTAAATTTAATAAACTATACCATTTAATATTCACCTTCAAAATTCTTGGATGGCATCAAAAGTTTCAATTTAAATTTATTTTAATATTTATATCACCAATTATTTTAATCTTTCATTAATAAGGTAATTACTGCATCATCATTGTGTCATAAATAAAATTTATTATTTAATTTATAAAAATTAAAAATAAAATACTATGATGTAGGAAATATTTTTATCTTTATAATTTTTATTTATAGTCTAATTTATCTTAAGTATAACCTTATATTAAAAATTATTTAGTTATTAAAATTTGAATTTAACACTTTTAACTCTTTTTTAAATAAAATATAATAAAAGTCCAAATAAAACCCAAGTGGATCAAAAAGGATATTATTTTTGTCTTAAGGTTGATTTTAGTCTAAAAAAACGTATCCAATATAATTAGGACATGTGTTGGGGAAATTATAACATTAATTTTACCTTTAATTACCCTATTTACTTTTAACCGTGGTTAATAAAATTCAAAAGTTACTATTCACTAAAAATTATTTTCATCATATTGAACCACATTTTACTTAATAATGAAACCCATATCTCTAAAAGTTTTTATTTTCAATTTATATAAGCAGTAAAATTACGTTTTATGTAGATTTTCAAATGTGCCTAGAAGGTGGGTAAAAGACTTTAAAAAGTTCAATAAAATTTTAATTTATCTAATGTTATTATAAAATGAATCTAATAAATTAAATTGGAATAATATAATTATTATGTATCTATTTTGAATTTAAAATAAATTTTAATTTAAAAAATTATTTAAATAAAAATTCGGTTTTAAACAATAATGCAGTGTTTTTCACTATTCATCAAAAATTGAAAGTTTTCAGAAAAATACCAAAAATTCATCCTACAATAATTTCTATATTATGAATACAAAAATGAAGTCCATTTTAAAAAATGAAATTTATAAAATTTCAAAAAGTGGGTATTACTATTCATTACTAATTTTTAAACAACTAGTTTGATTGGTAAGGGTGTGCTAGAACTCGGAGTTGTGTACAATGCAAGCTATTGTATTATTCAAAGAGAAGTGTACTGTGGAAGCTTGGGGTGTTACATTAACTTTATTTTCATTGTATCTAAAAAAATATATTTATTAAATTCATCTTATATTCATGTGAATAACAATGAAAATTAGATTGAATTAACCATTATTTCAGTTCTAATAAGAAAATTTACACCATTATACTACTAAGGTATAAATAAATAACCCATTTCCACACCAGAAAAATCCCTAAGGGTGAGGTGTGAGATCATGGAACTCTTATGGGGTGGTTAAGCCAACATTGATCCGGTGGTGATCTCCACTAACTTAAACATCTCCCATGCAAAATTCCACTAAATCCTCCATTTTTAGGCTCTTCATGGGCTTGGTCAAGTTTGAACCCATAGTGATTCTACCTCCCTCCCAAACTATGATAAATGGGTTTCAAAAGGAATAATACTACCGGTTGAAGCCATCGTTTCTCCATTATTTATAAATTGTCTCTCATCATTACCTTTTATATACACTAATTCTAATGGTAACATTTTTACCAATGACCATAATGATTAACAGTCATAATTTCCAACAGTAATATTATAGTAATATTCACGTAACAGTCCGACCCTAAAAAACACTTTTCCCATTTCACACTATATACATACTCCACCATTCACATACTACATCATTCCCAATTTAACTTATGAAGGTTCTACAATTTCCTTGATAATATCTATTATATTACCATTTCTTATATTTATTTTTACAGTTTTTTTAACAAAAGTGATCTTTTTTGGGGAATTCCTGCCTATGGTGTTTATATTAATGTGTTCATCATTATTTTTATTTATATACATGTATTATTTCTAGCTTTTATAGAAAAAATTATTTCATGATGTTTAAAGAAATGTAAAATCCCTTTTATGTGCTTATATTGTAAAACATAATAAAATAGCCATTGTGAGAAATAAGTTATTTTATCAATATGATTAAGAAATTATAGGTTGTTATGTCAATGGTATTTTCCAACTAGAGGCCTATTTAAGGAGATATTTAGGGGTAATATCCCTCTCTTCAACCCAGGAATTAGAGGGGTACGAATAGGGGGTTATGATAGAGTGGTATCAGAGCTAATGATTGAGAGATATGTTGGAGTTTAGAGATTGAAACTAGTGAGGATGCATTTATTGGTAGGTAAATAATATTAGTTGTACTTATTAAATTCTATAAATAAGGGATACTAACTAGGATATAGGTATTTAGGGCCCCTTGTGATCTGACACAAGGGTATTCACATTTACTAAACATGATAATTGAAGTGATGCTTCATGTAGGGTAGAGACCTAGGTAAGGATCATGCAACAAAATTTTTAAAACCTATGTTTTAATTTGGGAAGATAGTAGGAAATATTTTGGAATTAAATTTATTAATAAATTAACATTAAATATTATATATTTTAGGTTTAGAGATTCCTTAATGTTTTTATTTTGGTAGGAAAGGCTCCAGGTTGACGTCCCCATCCGGTTCGTGTTGAAGAAGTTCAACAGTATATATCATCATATCATCATAGGGTGGAATTTTATGATGATGATTCTTGGAGGAGGAAACTATAATATTTTTATCACTGGTTTTTGAAGAAATATGATGGAACTATTTTATACCCGGTGACAAAAACTTGGTTGGAGTTGGTAGACATTTCCTTTAGTTCAATCCATAATTAGAAGGAGTACTGTTATTTTTTGTTGTGAAGATACTGGAGTGGGAAAAGTTCATTGAGAGGATTCTAGATAATACTTAATCATATAGTTAGGTGATTCATTAGGGCACTCTTTTGATCAGATCTTGGCCTGTGGTTCATAGTTTTTAGGCCATATGAAGAAGTTTCATACATTAGAGAGTTTGCGCTATCCTTCTTCATCTCATTTCGCCAGAACTGGTTGTTCTCAAACCCCTAATAGTGGATCATGCATGGTTTGGTACGAATATAGTGGTTATTTCCATCATAAGTGATAGTGTTAAAACTTCCTTGATAGTTATTATGGATATGAATATCCTATTATGGATCTCCCATGTAGCATTATCCTCAAAGGCAGCAGGAAAAACTAGGTGCTTTACTTTTGATCAGTAGAGAGAGGACAAGGTAGGAAAATGATTACCCCATGATGATCCTCATCCTTAGGGATAGTGAGAAGAGTGAGACCATGTATTAGTCTCCATCAGGACTAGATAGGATGTGGATTAGGTCTTGGTCAAATGCATGCATTAGAGTTGCTAGAATCTGGTTATCCAGACACTATTTAAGGTATTGTGTACATATTTTCTACTTGAGTATATGCCTTGTTTTATTTGAGATCTATACACTCCATTTTTGTAACCCCTAGTCCATGCCTTGGGACATTAAGTGTATATAATTCTAGTTCCCTTAGCATTAAATACAGTAGTTGGATGTCGAGTTACCTTGTATGATGTATGTAGAGAATGTGAGATGATGCTAGGGTATCATCCCTCTTAGGGATACTTCCTATGTTTGTGGATAAAACCATATGAAATCATCCTCTACATGGATTGGATGCATTCAGTTTAGAATATCATGGATTTCTTTGGAAGTTTTATTGTATTCTATAACATTGATGGAGATAAGGTTGGGTTTGTTAGTGAGAAAATCACTCAAATGTATTGGAGGTATGTTGAATCCTTATCTTTCTTGATGAAGATCCTAATGTTGATTTCAATATAGGATTAGCTTGTGGTGTTTATCAGGGTTATAGAAGAGTACCTCAATATCATTATAGAAGAGGTTTAGTTTCTACCACCTTGAAATGAGGTTAATTTTGGGATATATATAAATCCAAGCATCACTCCTATATCGATGTATTCAAATAGAATGACCCTTATGAGTTGTAGGAGATTCATATTCAAATTTATGATCTTTTACACAATGAATTCATTCAACCATGTGTGTCACATTTGTGTGATATAGTTTTGTTTTCAAAGAGGTTAAATAATGATCTGCATTTATATATAGATTATCATTGTTTTAATCAAATGATATTAAATAAATTCTAACCTTTTCTATGGATTAATGATCTATTATATCAGTTAAAGGAAGCTTGATGGTTCTTGAAAATTGTTTTGTTGTTAGGATATCATTAGATGAAAGTAAAGGATGGAGATATCTCAAAGACCACTATAAGATGTCATTATAGAAATTATGAGTTCATTATAATTCCATTCAGTGTTAAAAACACTCTATCCATGTTAATGGGACTGATGAATACTCTGTTTGGTGAGTTTCTAGATTTATTCATGCGGTGTTTCTCAGTTAAATCAATGTGTTCTCTCTATTATAAGAGGATCATGTAAAGTATTTGTGAGCTATTTTTGGAGTTCTTCAGTATCAATATCTTTTGGGGAAGATATCAAAGTGTGTGTTCTGGGATCATGAGGTTCATTTCTTAGGGAATGTTGTGTATCAACATGGAGTATCCATGGAACATTCAAAAGTTGAGTTTGTTTTTCTTTGTTGGGACATAATAATTTTTCATAGGTTAGAAGTTTCCTTGGTATTTCTAGTTATTACAAGAGGTTCATCCCTAAAATCTCTTTAATAATGAATCCTATAATAGTGTTGACTAGGAAGGATTAGGTATTCATGCAGACTATCCACTACCATGTTACTTTTGAGTATTTAAAAGAAAACCAGATAGTATTTCAATACTTCATTTCAGAGGATGTAATTGAGTTTGAGGTTTATCATGATGCTTCACATATTATTTTGGGTTTCATGTTGATGTATTAGATAGAATTTATCTCTTATTAGTGTTAGAAATTTTATCATCATGAATATAACTATGGCATCCATGATCTTGAGTTTGTTGCAGTCATGTTTATTCTAGAGTTATAGAAGTATTACTTTATTAGTGAGTGATTTTTTGTCTTCACATATCACATGATACTAAGTTATGTCCTTTCTTAGTGTGATTTGAATTCATGTAATTAATAATTAATGTAATTATTGTAATATTATAACTTTTCAATTTTCTATGCACCAGGTAAAGGGAATTTCAGTGATAATTCTTTTCCTATGAAGCAATGTATTGATTTTGTGTGGGAGTTTTATAATGTTTGGAGGGTGATGGAGTAGATTTATGTGATTCACCATTATATGGGATCAGTTTATGGAAGAGGGTGTCTTTATCCGATGAAGATGCCGTCATCTTTGGTGCAATAGGTGGAGGAGTCCCAATCAGAAGATTTTAAGGTAGTGGTTTTGAGAGATCATGTTTTTTTGTGGAGATACTTCAGAGAGATGACATGAGGATGTTCAAACTCAAGTGTTTTTTTTCCAGGTAAGGTGATTTATTCCTTTGATAATGTGTGATATTTTCCTTTATGATTTCCATAGTTTTTATTTGGTGGTACATCCTAGTATAGTGATGATGCATCACACCTTGTGAGGTTAGTTTTAGTGTTCTGGAATAAAGTGATATATCACATATTTTGTGTATTGATGTTTGGTTTTTTAGAGGGTGAAGGTTGGGAATAATGTTCCCTGTGGGTTACTTCAGCCACTTGATATTCCTCAGTTCAAGTGGGAGGAAATCTCTATAGAATTCATCACTAGGTTGACCCAAGATCTAGAAGGCTGTGATTATATATGGGTGATCATGAAATTCTTGAAGAAGTTACCTCACTTATTAGCGATTATGGAGTCAAGCTCAGTTGAGGGTATATTAAGGTAGTATCTAGATGAGGTGGTGAGGAATTATGGGGTTCCAAAGATGATCATCTATAATTATAATCCCCATTTCACCTACAGGGTTTGTAAATTTCTCCAACATGAATTTGGATCTCAGTTATACCTTAAAAATATTTTTTATCATTCTATTGATAACCATATAGAGTGGAGTATCCAAACTCTATAGTATATTCCCACACATGTATTCTGAATTTTAGAGGTTCATGGGTTAGGCACCCACCCTTGTCGGAGTTTTCTTACAATAATAATTATCACTCCACTAGTGGTGTAGCTCTATTTGAAGAATGATATAAGTGACCCTTCCAATCTATGTTATACTAGACTGAGGTTATATAGTTATCTATTATTGGACCATAATTTTTATAGAGAATGATAGAGAAGGTACATGTGATTCATAAGGCTGGCTGAAAATTAAATTTTAATTTCAAAAGAACTTTTAAGGAGAAAGTGGGAAACCAAGATGAAATCAAGGACATAAAAAACAACCAGAACTCCACATCCAAGATCATAAAGAAAGATTACAATCCAATTCAATTGAAAAGTAAGGAAAATCCCCATCATAGCAATAAAAACAATATGATTAGCATCAAACTCCCCATCGCTACTCGGCTAGCTGTCCTGTGCAAGGATGCACAGGCTCGGTACTGATGGAAAACACCATGCCCTCTAAAAACTTCTAATTCCGTATAGCAATGAAAAGGAGAACGCTCTCCGCTCCGAATATCTTCTGGAATAGACCCTTGAAAATAAACCAAATGCAATGTCTCATGATCCAAAGCCGTAGTGCCATAAGAGAACACACAAATTTCAAACCACTAAAGCCTCATCCATGAAAATAAACCAAATAAACCCAGCCAACACACCGAACCATGGACCACAGGACAACGACAAGAAAATATCCAATAATAGAAGATTGATCCAAAAACTGAATAAACCAAAACTTTAATAATCCAAAATCAAATAGAAGCTTTACCAGAATCATGCGCTTCACCAATGACAAGAGGAAGTCGACCCTGCCTCCGTTGAAGCACCACTTCCAGATTGAAGACCACAAATCGCCATCCCAAAATTCATCCAAAATAGAATAACAGATGAAGAAATGAAGAAAAAATAAAACCTTCATAGAACACCAGAAGAGAACCCAGAGGCATACCGAATCAAGATCCCATCTCCACCATCCATAACTACTACGAAGGCCATGCCCAACCACCAAACGTATGCATCCAAGGATGGGTTGGATCCCTCATACCGTAGAAGTAGAGCTCATCCTTTGGTCCAACACCACACCATTGAGTAACCCTATCCATCGAAGAGGAGTCAAGTAAGAAGGATGGCCAACGATGTGAATCACCGAGATTGCCAATCCAGAAATAACCATCATGATAGAGGATCCACTGCCACGAATAGCTGAGCATGGGGAGTGAAGCGAGATGGTCCGAGATGAAGGAAGGAGGAAGAGAAAGGAGAAATCCCTAGACCGCATCACCCCTTACGGGCTCATTCCCCACAAGTGATTCATAAGGAAATGAAGGTATAAAATGAGCATCAAAATTACTATGTTGATCATAGGACGGGGCCTCTTGAGTTCGACATTATAGATCATTTTTTAAGGGATCCCCTCATCATGGGTAGTAGAGGTTTGGTCACAGGTGTAAGATCTGTACTTGATTTGATAGATTCTTATATGTATTAGTCCAAGTTGGATCATTTCTATATTGGTTAGAATAACCCCTATATATGGGAAGAATACATGACTTATTTCATGTTTCATAGGTTTACTGATATCTTTATGATGATTCACATGTTAATGAATGGGGTGGCCTGGATGTTTAAGATTATGTAACCTTTAAGGAGAATCCTATTGAGATGTTATGTGTGACCTTATGTTGATATATGAGTTTGTTTCTCTTCCTAGATGTTTCTCTTATGGATGGATTTATTCTTTTCTGAGAGTTATATCCCCTAGGAGTGTGTTTATTCTCTATATTTATCTAGTGTGTTGGATGTGTTCCTTATGTGGTGAGTTCCTTAAGAGGGATGACATGGGATGGTTGTTCAAACCCATTTTTGTTTCCTTTATGAGTTTGATTTTTATTCTCAAGGATGAGAATCATTTAAAAAGTATCTAATATAAGGTTTTAGATGTTCAAAAACCCTGATTTTTTCATTTTTATGTTTCTTGAAGGTGTCTAGAGAATATTATTTATTATTTATAAGTTTATTTAATTTTCCTTAAATTTTATTTACCCTTACGTAAGACCCCTACCTATATAAAGGTAAACATAGTAACTCTTACACATGACTGACTATATTTCTTAAGGGTAAGTAATTTTTGATTTATGTAAGGGTAAGCCTCATGTGAAGGTCTTTTTATGGGGGAATTAATGTCAAGGTAAACAGATTACTATGTAAGGGTCACACAACTTCACCTAGCTCATGTAATGGTGAGTGTTTTAAGTTTGGTTGTGTGCTGTTTGGAACACCATGAGTAGTGAAATGCCCGGGGTCGCTATTTTGGTGGGCCATTTTGAGGATTTGGGCATGATGAGGTGGCCATTTGGTATTAGGGAATTCTATGAGGAGAAAAAAAAACCTTTGGGGTTATTTTGTAAATCATTTTTCATGGGTGTAATCGCCTTATGTTAATAGGGCAGCTAAAAATGCCTTGGGAGCTCTTTTTTTGGGATTGGTTCATATTATGTTCTCCTTATGGGAAAAAGAGTATTGAAACTATGAGGGAATTATGTTTATTTGCACATGAGTTCATGGTGAGGTTGAGCATGCAAGGGAGGAGGAAGAAATGAGTTTTCGATTTTCACACTGAAGGCCTTATCATGGTTGGTCAAAACAAGAATGGATCTTGCTTGATGTTTGATGAAGTCCATGTTGGTATTTTGTGAATCTAGAATACCTTTCACCATGTTGTGGTTCAAGGTGTGGTGGTGGTAAACGATTTTAAATGTAATTTTTAATTCACATGGTATTTGGAGAGATATAGTACTCTAATGCTTGGAAAACTAGACCTATTTTGACCGAGATCCACCATAGGCATTTTTCATAACATTACAGTATGGTGGAGGCCTTTTGGGATTCCTTTATAAATAGAGGGATAACTTTAAATTGGTTTATATTTTTATATTTTCTATTGAAAACTATCTATATCACCAATATTTAGCCACTTCCTTGAGAGACTAAACACGTTATATCATCGGTGTAATGAACCAACTAGGGTCAACCTAACATGTCACTCGATTTGGCCCTCCACAAGGCCTTAAGCATACCTCACCGAATTCTAAAGGATGCTGACTAGTGGAGAGTGTCTAACAGATACCATGAAGAGACTATACCCTATGGTCAGAGTACAATAGTAGTAGAAATAGCCAAAACACCCACAAGGATAAGAATCAGAGTATGCATAATTAATAAACTGAAACAAGGACATGCTACAATAAATAGAATGTATTATACAATAATATAGAATCATAAGCATTAAAAAATTACAAAATATAGTCAACCACTGGGTTGACCACACATACAAAATAAAAAAGCCCAAAATTAATATAACAGGCACTACTAAGAACATCAAGAAAAACCACATACTATATCTCTATGATTCTCAAGCTTCACAAGCCTAATTTTGAGACTCCACATGAGTGGATTCTCTTGATCAAGAAATAATGGGCCTCGACCCCTTCCATCATGCAACTTATTCTCCAACCAAATAGGATACCTTAGGTTTTGATGCACACCAAGGTTCATGTATTGGGGGTGAGAAATAAATCTCATTTGGCTACCCTAATGGTGGACCTATAATCAACTGTGATAATAAGTGAATGCACACATGATCTGCCCAACCTATCTGAAGACTAGTAATAGTTTGAAAAAAAGTTCATACAAGAATAAGTAAAACAAGAACTAGGAAAATAACCAACCATAGGTTTTTGTATGGCACAAAATGTAAGTCTATACCTACTCTGTCCCATGCCAAAGAATTTACAGCACATGGGTCACCCATCCAAATGAAAACCGACACATCTACCAGATCTATGTAGGAGCATGAAGATGTCTAAAAATAGAGGAATGAATGTCATAGAAGAAGGTGTAATCATGTGAGTCTACTTGAAAACAATGTATCTATAAAGATATAGGATTTGAATAGAATGATATGAACTAGTGACAACAATATCTAGCTTAGCATAACTAGAGAACCTTTTAGTCTCGAATGTCTCATAGAAATAATTATGCACCTACTATGGACCCAACAAGGGGGCTCCCCACATGACCCTAGGAGCACCACTATATCCAAGAGACTTGGAAGAAAACATTAATCCATGGTATATTAAACTCAATCCATGAAACACCATGATTTTTTATTAATTAGTCATTCGAATAAATTAAATTTCTTCAATATCTTGTGTTACACATGACATTGAGTTTTAACAAACCGTAATATATTATTAATTTTATTATGTAAAGATGACCACTATAAACTAGTTGTTAAACTTAGTGGTATGAATAGTAATAAATAATTTTTAAATATTAAGTATAATGGTTTTATATAAAGAAAACATATTGGTAAAGAGTGTTTAATTTTTTCGGAAAGTCTTTATATGTTTCCAAAATACTATTTTCTCAAACAAATGTTTTTATTAAATGTTGTGAAAAAATAAAAAAATAAATTTCTACTAATTTTAGAAAATTTATTAAAAAAAACTTCATTTTTTAAATCTACATGTAAAAATTATATTGGATTTATTTTTCAATAATTTCATGAAAAGATAATTTTTTCAGTGAATAGTGAATAATAATGGGTTTTATTACGAATTGTCTTTTTCATTTATAGATTTTAAAATCTTTAAAATTGTTTTAATATTGATTTAAAAGTAAAATTAGTTCAATTATATATTTATTAATTTAATTTAGTTCATTGGAATCGATTCTATATTGGATTGGGATATTAAAACTTTCTACACTATCGAGAATTTTCTCTTCGGAAAAAAACTTTCTCATCCCGTAAACAGGTTTAATTTTAAATTAAATTCTTCAAATTATATAAATTTAATATGTAAAATGGATCCCATATTTTTAATCATCATAATATATATTTTATAATAATTTAAACTTAATTTTTTACCATAATGAATAGTAAAATAATTAAAAATTTATTATTGCTGTTATGGTAAAAATTGGTTTACTAGGGGTTAAACTAAAGATATACAGGGTAAAATGGCCTATAAAATTTTAAAAAACCAATATTATAGTAATATATAGACCATATATCTTATAATATTGATAAATTTTCATTTATTATCCTTTTAGAATGATAAAAACATGGGAACACATTTATCTTTTTAAAAATTACAAGCATGTCACTCACCTCACTTGTTTAAGGCCACCCTATCCACTCTTATTCACACTTATAAAAACCATTTGTTCGAAAAATAACTTTCAAAATACCTTTATTAATTATATAATCTCATCATATAAGCCTTATTTTGATAATAAATCCAATATATTAAGGCTTTTGGCACAAACCCCATAAGGTTACCTGAAGAAGATCCAACATTCTTCGACGAGTATTTTTATTTTTTTCTTCCTCCACCTCATTAAAATCTTATTAAAAAATTATAATATAATAACATAAGTATATTATATATACTTAGATGTTATTATACTATGGGAATTACCTAAATCCATCTACTCTTCCCTCAAATGGGGAAACAACAACGTCGCTTGTGTGTACGAGGGACTACAGTCTCACAATCAGACGTGACACATTTTCCATCAACACCTCTCACGGTTGGGTATGATGATGGATATATATATATATATTATTTATATAATAAATATAATTATTTAATTATTATATCTCAAAAATATTCTTAATTTACATTCTGTAGAGAATATGATAGCATTGTTTGTGTTTACGGCGGAGTGCTGCCTCGCGAAACGATGTGATTCATTTTTCACTAACACTTTAAATGGAAGATAATAAGGGTAAATATAATGAATATATATATATATATGATATATATGATATTAAAAAAATATTCTATAAATTTAATATATTATTTTTCTTTCTTTCATTTAATTTGTCAAGAAAATGGATATAATTTTTATGCATATGTATGTCCCACTGTCTCCCTGAACAATGTATTTCATTTTCTATCTATAACTTTTTCGGATTACTATAAATACATATATAATAAATATATAAGATATTTATATAATTTTTAACATTATTAATATTATTTAACCCTTATTAAAGTAAAAGGACCAAAAATACCAAACCAAAACATATGTGAAAAACAAATTAGTTGTTACACAAAATGTAATTTTAACAAGGAATTGTTAATAAACCAGTAATGAAAAGTCATAGGTAAATTTTATTTGGTATTATACATATTATTATGGTTCTATAATATATGTGTAATACAATTATATTCATTATGCATGAGGTTCGAATGTGTATAAAGGAATTCGAGACATAAGGTAAAGGTTTTTTGTCTCAATTTGGATTCTTTGAGACATATGTCATGTGATGCACCTATATTCTTTTATGAGGTGTATATGCATCCCTTTGAAATTTAATATAATTTATTTATTTATTATCATGATATTTTAATATTCATTTAATGTTATTATTTCATGTGGCGGACACTTCAATGTTACCAATGCGATAATGGTTTTATAATACAATCTCATTGTTTATCGAGATTGTTTATGTTTATTTTTATGATAATTAAATATTATGATATATATCTCAAGATACTCAAGAATTTTATTAGACTTAGGTTATTTCATGAGAATAAATGTTTCCATTCATCTTCCTCTATTTATGTACTCAAGAGTTTTAAATAATGTTCATAAGGAAAATCATCTTTATTTCTATCTTCGGTCAAAACACCCTTTTTCTTCCATAACCATGTTTTCTAAAAATGTTTTAAAAAATGTTTTAACATTATACCAATTATTTATTAAATAAATTTTTACCCATGTTGTAATTTTTATAAAATATTTTAAAAGAAATCTTCAAGTTGTTTTCCAAACAAGGATCCTGTGGCTTTTATCAAAAATGTGAAAGGAATCTTTGTTTTAATATGTACATCATGATCAATATTTTCTGCCATCATGACCTACTCATTTTTTAAAGATTCATTTATATGTTTCAAATTTTATTTTCAAATAAAATCATTTTCCAAATATTTTATGAATTTTTAGTGATTTTTAAAATGGAAGTGATATTTTCCTTAAGAATTTTTTTAATTATTTCTTAAGGCTTCCTTTTAAGTTTATGAGGTTATTTTCAAAGAATTGTATTTCAAAAATGCTTTATGTTTTAAAAAGTGTTTTTCAAAGTGGAAAGGATATTTTCCTCAAGAAATATTCCAAGTTATCTTTCAAAATAATTTTCTATCTAATATGAAATCCTTTGATGTTACTTATTCTTTATTGGGGATAAGATTGAATGATACCATCCTTATTATTTCTATATATGGTTAATTTTTTTTGATGAAATGTTTATAAAATTTTTTTTAATGGATATGCTATGGTGAATTAATAAAATATTTATGAAACCTGTTTTCTTTAAATAGGTTATGATGTGATGATATGATGAATTTTTTATGATATTATGGAAAAAATAAGTATGGTTTTTATTATTATATGTGTGGGACCTATATCTCCCTCTAATGCATTGGGTAAAACATTATATCTTATGAGATAAAAATGGGAAACTAGTCTATGAGATCGATCCATTATAGGAAACATGTGTGTTTTAATCCACAATGGTAAACATGTGATAAGTCCCAATACACTATGTTGTTTGTATTGTTAGTTAACCTTGACATATGAAATGGTTTTTTATATTTATGATGGTTCCACACTTTTATGAAATGATTTTATAGTTTACGATTGAATTATGATCAATTACCATTCTTATGGGACATGTTTTATAAAATGATAATGTTTTTTTCCATGAATCATGTTTATGATCTATGATAGTTTGGGTATGAAATTCATAATTTATGTTCATGATCACATAACCATATTCTTATCTTGTTCTTTTGTATGATCATAGATTGATATATCCTATATTTACCCTTAAAAAGAATATGATCTCACCCTTTATTATGTTTTCTTCCACAGGTTATGAAGAAAGGTTTAGGAAGGGTATTCTTAAGATGAGTACTATGTAATAAGATCTTTATGGTAGATGTTAAATATTTTTCATGAAATAAGAATATTGTGTTTCTAGTCCCTAAAGAAAATAAACTATTATGGTCCTTGGGTGTGTGTTTATGAAATATATTAAATTATCATCTAAAAAGATGTGATATTTATGTATGAAAAGCTTAAGTCTTTATACTCCATGAGTGCATCAATAACTCATGAGCCCAAAGCAACACTAGATAAGGAACACACTAAACAAGAGGAACTTTTAACTTATCTAGATCATCCATTTTCTCCATAATCCCATATAACCATGTCTAGACAACCAAAGAGAGAAATAGATCAAAACGCAGGGCCAACACCTGATCTAAGATATCCCAAGGTTCTCCTCCTAAAACTAAATTCTTGAGAAAAAAACTAACTCAAACATTATGAACAATGACCAAATGAATGTGGGATGATCCAACTCTCAAACCCACCATCCAAATAGCTGAACTAGTAGCACTAATAAAATCTCAACCAACAAAACATGGGTCCTCTCATAATACCCTGGATCTTAGTATCCAACAAGTAGCCACCACGAGATATCAATGACCTAACCTAAGTCTAAACCAAACATGGGGATCTAATGGTCTCCGGATCATAACACAAAGGTGAAATCCTACTAGGGACTCCCTGACTTCAGTCAAGCTCTTGGGCCATGCCCATTGATATATCTAAAACTTTTCTAAAGGCCACAATAAGAGAAGGACACCCTAAAGGGGTTTCCTCTAGCTCATCCAAAATCATGGGTCACATATAGTGTAGAACCCTAAAAGGGATCATTAGAAAAATAAAAACTTTAGGTAAAAAACCAATCAAGAATTAATTATCCTACCTTCATCGAAAAAACGCATCCATGGGTACCAAATCTCCCACAAGGACATATAATAAAAACCATGCCACACATGCATTCTCAATAGCCAACTATAGAAACCACTGATCAATCAATTAGTAGCCAACCCACTAGGAAATCTTCAAGAGTCCCTCAGATTTATATCACCACCATAGTGTAACCTGGATGCAACCTCAATCACATGGAGTCAACCTATCCCAAAGGCTCCAAAAAATCATATCTCCTCAAACCCAAGAGCTAGCCTCAATATCTCTAACCTTATGAAACCAGTACCAATATACAAAAATCAACCATGATCTCCTTAGAGATGATACATTATCATAACTTAAGAAATCTATCCAAATAATATCAAATAGATCTCCATGGTACACTCAAGCTAGGATGATCACCAAGTTCACAACTCTCACATGGGCCTCACAACTCAAAACAAAACACCTATGAGTATTCTGGATCCAAACCTAAAATAAATCCTCCAAAAAATAATCACCTATAAAATAAAACATCCAGAAAACCTCTAAAAACTAAAATTATTCCACTAGCATGATCTATATGAAAAACACTCAAAAAATGGACAACTCACTAGTCAAATTATTACATAAGGGTGAAAAATAAGAATAAAAACCAAGGAAGGAAAAGTACATGGTGTGTACTTAGGGAACATAGTGTGTAACCCCAAAATTCTTCCCTAGTCATGTGTCTCATTCCACTCAACATATAATTCTCCAAATTTCATGATGTGTGCCTCTAGTACATAGCATGTACCCAACATGGGGTACTAGCCCATGTACATTAGGCCTACTCAGCTTGTACCCCTTCTGGGTACATAGTGTGTTCCCATGGTATACAGTGTGCAGTCCCAAATGGGGTGCTTGGATGAATACCACACAAGGTTTGGCCATGTGTTTCATCTATCAATATAAACCTGTACAACATGAAGACCACACAAGGTTTGGCCATGTACCATACATGACCAAGTATCCTTGTATGGGGCATCTGGATGAGTACTCGCCCCCACCGCTAATCCCACTACATGACATGTAATCCCAAAAACATCATCTTACCCAAATAAAAAAGAACTCATGGAATGTTTTTATCTTAACCAAAAGTCATGTACATGGGTATTCCTGAACAGAAACCTCTCAAAACAGCCCGAAACACCCATTCCCCCCCAGATCCATAGATCGACCCCCAAGAGGTCCCCAACAACCCGTAAAAGGATGTAAAACTTAAAAAAACTCTAATAGGTGGATTTAATGGAAAAAACAAAAAATGGGCCTACCTCGCAGTGGAAATCGCCGACCCATCATGTCGAGTCCACCACCAGTATCTACCACTCTCTGCTCCAGGCCTCATATGAACACCCAATAGTGCCTCCTAACATTCCATCTCCCTATTCCCTATCTATACCTCTATCAGTATCATGAACCCAATGCCCCATAGGTTTGTATGGAAATCCAAATGGGGATAGGGGAAAATAAAAAAAAAGGGAAGAAAAAAGGAAAAAAAATGTAAAGGGGTCTAGGCTCGACCCATCACCCGATGCAAGGTTATACCTCAGCTAAGAAAAAAACCCCTTTTAAACTCAACCATGGAGATGAAATACCCATATGAAACTATATTTAAAATATATGGAAAAATAAACATAAAAAACTATATTAATATTTAATTAATTAAATATTAAATATTATGTGAAAATTCCAACATCTTAGATTTACACCAAACTCTTATCTTAGGGTAAAAAATCTATTCCCGGACCAAGTGAGTTGTCAAAAAAATTATCAGAGACCATATTACAATATAAATTACCATTTTTATCTAGAACATGAATGATAAAAATAGGTTTAGAGTTCCCCTAATTTTCACAACTAGTGAGGATACCAGGCATCACAAACTCCCAAAAAAAACACTTATCACCACTAAGAATATTCCATAGGCAACCAACATCCATGATCTCTAATAAGGACTGGAATAAATGACACTATCTTTACCATCCAATGACTGGTCTTCTAGAACCCACAACTCTCTCCCAACATGAGAGACATTAAAAAATGACTGATCTAGTGCTCCCCACCATAGGGGAATACTTACCATAACCATATTTTACAATGAAAAACTACACATCCAATGCTATACACATCATTAAACATAATGGATATATGTGAAAAAATCATCACAACAGAGTGATAAAAATACTAAAACTCCCCACACTCAACAAAACACTTAAAACAATGTTCCTGAGCTCCAATGGCCCATGGTAACTCCCCAGCACAAGGCATTACTAAAACCACTAATCATTATCCTCACACAGATTAGTTTCAACAAACCAATGCACCCTCAACCCTTCTCTTTAAAAATGAGAAATCTCCCTCATTCCATGATCAACCACATGACCAACCTTTAGTTGAGTGTCAATTTAAAGCAACAAACGCCCATCTATTCTCCCATTGTTCTGCCCAAGGTGTAACAAAAAAAAAGTAGGGATAATGGTCCAATCAAACCATCCCTCTAAATCTAGCCATGATATAGGGTGAAATCCTAGTTCTCAACTTCTCGAAAACCATAAATCCTCATGACTAACCATATAATAGTGATGAAATAACTCAAGAATACCACCAAGAAATAACAACCACAACCTCCTAATACATCTATGGTAGCCGACTCGTGTACCCCACCGCATGATACAATAGAAAACACATGGAAAAAATAGATCTATAATAAGGGAAATAAACCTAGGACTTTCAGGGAACCACCAAGTCTAGGAAACTTGAGCCTAATCCAAGGGCCCCTCATGCATAATTTACCTTATTGAACCACCAGTAGGGCACTCATAGGCCATTAATGACCCATAAGGGTCTCTATCTCTCCCTCTATGAAGGGAATTCATCTCCATCACTGGAAAACATATCTACACATGATCCACATGAACTATCATTAGAGTAAAATAAATACACAAAGTTTAGTTGAGTATAATTACAAAAATTACTTATATAAGAAAACACTATATGAGCAGTTTCTGACACTTTAAAAAACTAAATCTCCATCATCAGTAAAAGCACTATAGATAGGCATATGTAATGTGAATCCTTTATACCAAGAATAATGCATGAACATTGGACTCTTTCCTATGGGTTAAGAACCAAAAACTAGAATAAACTGTAAGTCCACAAACCCAAGTGCATCAATCTAGGTGAAATCACTTAATCATAAAAATAGAATCCAATTACATCGATTCCATGCCTTGGAAACTTAGACTTACTATCAGAAAAGGTCTTCGTGACACACCGATAAAATATCCATCACAAGTTATGACACATTTCTAAACCACCTATCTAACAACTCCCCAAATCATAAAACTTGGAAGCTCTGATACCATTTTGGTACCAAACTTTCTCAGGTTGGTTTAACACATCACTCGATCCAGCTCAACACAAGGCCTTAAGCATGCCTTCAAGAATAATAAAGGCTACCGACTAGTGGAAAGGTTTTAAAAGATACTATGCATAGACTATACCCTCTGATTAGAATGAAATAGTAGTGGAGATAACCAAAACATACAAATGTATAAACATCAGAGTACATATAATCAATAAAATTAAACAAGGGCATGATATAATAAATGGAATGAAGCATACAGTCTTACAGACTCACAATCATGCTAATCATATAGTAGCTAATCTCACTCTAGGCCAACTATATATAAAAAATAAACAAGATGAAAATAAATACAACAAGACCTTATACCAACACTGATCCAAACCACATACCTAGTCTCCATAAAACTCAAGCTATACTAGAACAATCTTGAGACCCCAAATGAGTGGCTCTTCTTGATCAAGAAACAACTTGGCCTTAACCCCATCCATCATTAAACATGTTCCTTAACTTGAAAGTATAAATCATGTTTACAGGCACACCAAGGTGTGTGTATAGGGGGTTTGAAATAAATATTAGTAGTCCACCCCCAATGGTGGAACTATAATATACTATAATAACATTTTCATGAACACATGATATACTCTGTCTAGATAAAGACTAATAATAGATAGCATAAAAACAACTGCATAAAATAAGTGGGGGAAATAAGAACTAGGAAAAAAATCAACTGTGGGTTCTAGTATGAAACCTGAGGTAAGTTTACTCCTGATTTGGCCCTCACTGAAGGATTTACAGCATATGGATAATATAACCACATGAAAAATGGTTCATCTATCTAATCTACATAAGAGCTCCAAGACATCTAAACAAAGAGGGAAGAATGTCAGACCCTAGGGTGTAACCATAGGCATATACTCACAAAGTGAATCTACTGGGCTTTAGGACTCCAATAACATTTCTAAACTACTGAAAAGAACATCTATCCCGACACAACTATATAACCTATTAGTCCAAAAATTCCTATAGAAAAACTAGGCACTATGTATAGACCTAATAAGAAGGGATCCATACAAAACCCCAATAATACTACTACATCAATAGTCCCTAAGAGCATGCATGCATCCATATTAGAATAAATCCACTCCATGAGTGCCTCAACACTTCATGATCCTAAAGATACTCTATACAGGGTGCACAATCAACTATAGGGGGGATACAATCTTCCATATCATCCATTGGATCCCTAATCCCATTTAATCATAGCCAACCAAAAAAGAATAAATTAGGATTAAAACTAAAGGAACAAAATCCAAATCTAATATATCCTTATGATATCCTCCTCAAAACAAATTCTTGAGAAGAAACTACCTCATCATGGACAATGACCTACCAAACGCGGGATGATCCAACTGTCAAACCCACTATCCAAAAAGTTAAAAAATCATTATCGATCCACTCTAGACCAATAAATAATGGGTCCTCTAACACCACCCTAGATCTCAACATCCAATAAATATCCTCCAAAGGCTCTCAATAACCCACCTTAGGGCCAAACCATACTCGGGGCTCCCATGGTGCCCGATGTCACAATATAAAGGTGATATCCCACTAGGGACTTCCCTGCTCCACCAATCTCTCAGGCCACACCCATCAACAGATTCACAACCGACCTAAAGGCTAAAACAAGAGCATGACACCCTATGAGGGTTTCCACTAACTCATCTAAAAGAAAGGGTTACCCCCTGTGTAGAAACCTCCCAAATAGACTGTAGTTCCCTCCAACCATTCCTTGACTGACCACACTCCCAAAGGGTATCCAAAAGAAAGGAACACCTACCAAGACATTCAAAATGATTCTCATGACCACCTCAAAAATAGGAACCTACAAGGGCTCTTAAACAAAAGCCATACATCAAAGAAATATCCATGTAAAAAGACCCAAGTTTTACTTCAGAAAAATAACCCTTCCATGTGTACCACATTTCCCACAATGGAATCTAATGAACATCATGACACACAATCATTCTCAATAGCTGACCATGACAAACATTGATCACTTGATCCATAACCATCTCACTAGGGAATGCTCAGGAGTCCCTAAAACTCATATCAACACCAAAATAAAACCTACTTTTAACGCCCATCACATGACATCAACCCAACCCAAATTATCCAATAGCAATGGTCTCCTCAAACCTAAGAGTTAACCTAAAATGATCTATGCTTGAGCAACCAATCCTGACACACAAATATAAAAAAAATCTCCTAAAAGATACTAAATGAACCTTACTTTTAGAATTTTTCCAAATAAACTCAAACATATCACTATATTATACTCAATCCAGGCCAATCAACAAACTCACAACCCTCACATGGGCCTCACAACTCATAACTCAACCCCCAAGCAGTTTCTAGATCCAAACCTCAAATAAATCGTATAGAAAAAATTTTCCCATAAAAAAACCATCTATAAGTCTTTTAAACATAAAAAAGATTAAACCATTGTGATCTATGTGGAAAAGAACTTAGAATGGACTTCTCACAAGTCCAGTTCTAACACCAGGGGAAAAAATAGACAAAACAGACTAGGGTAGGAAAAGTACACAATGTGTATCCCGAAAGGTTCTCCCTGGCCATGTGCCTTAGCCCACTCTGTCTTTATTTCTCCATAGTATATAGCATGTGCCTCTTGTATATTGTGTATACCCTACATAGGGTACTAGCACATTTACCTCATCCCCACTTGGCGTATAACCCTTCTGGGTACATGGTGTGTTCTCTTAGTACACAACATATACTTCCACATGGGGTGGCTAGCCATATACCACACATGGTCTGGCCATGTGTTCCTCTTGGCCTTGTACACCTATATAGCGAGTATCTCACATGGGTTCTGGTCGTGTACTGTACATGACCAAGTACCCTCACACGTGGTGTCTTTCCAAGTACTTGACCACACCCCCCAATATCACTACATGTCATGCACTCCCAAGTACATGGTGGTTATTCCCAAAATGGAATCTCCTCTAAATATGAATAATATTTGACTTTTTTTCTTTGAAACACACACCTATTACATGGGTATTCCTAAATAAAAACTCCTCAAAATAACACAAAACCCCTGTCCTGTTCTCCAAATACACAGATCTACCCCTAAGGGGTTCCCAATAACCCATAAAATGATTTAAAACCAAAGAAACTAAAATATAGAGATTTAATAGAAAAAACATAATGTGGCATACCTCTTGGTATAAACCGCGAATACTTCATGACAAATCAACTACCCACAACCACTACACTCTGATCTGGGCCTTGAGTGAACCCTCAGTGTCTCCTACTCGCTTTACTCATCCATCTTATATCAACATTTATCTCTATCTCGATCACATAAAACCAATCCCCATGATATTTAATAGTAATCCAAATGGAAAAGGGGAAAATAAAAACTTAAAAAAATTAAAAGGGATGAAAAAAGAAAATGTAAAAGAAAATTAAGGGACCCAGGTCTAACCTTAATGCCCGAAAAAGGGTTATGCCTCACCTAGGGATAACCCTCTTTTCTAGAATCAAATACAGAGATAAAATAACAATAAAATTTTCCATTTAAAATATAATAATTAAAGAACACATATGAATAAATTAATATTTAATTAAATAAATATTAAATATTCTATGAAAATTTGAATAACATGGATTTACACAAAACTATTGTCTTAGGGTAAACAACCTATATCAGGACCAATGAAGTGGTCAAAAAAATTATTTGAGATCATATTACAAGATAAATTACTATTTTCCCTAAAAAATACTAGGAATAAAAATGTTTAAATTTCCCCTGATTTTCACAACCTGTGATGACACAAGGCATTAAATCAGATCAAAGTCTTGAATCAAGGTACTATATCTCCTTAAATTTTTCAAATTATCACTATCATTACTTACTTATAAAAGTTTTTAGTGGATTCACTCAATTTTTGGATGATTTTCATGTGATTATTGATGGTGGTTCTATATAAATAGGTTTCAAGGTGGTTTCCTTCAAGATCAGTGGTGGTTGATCCTTAATCATCTATTCTTACTCATAAAATATTGAACTTATTATATAAGGTGTGTATTCGTTAATTATACTTTTAATTATGTACAATCATGAATGTATCATACTTTATCTTATTTGGGTAATGATAAAATCAATCTAATGAAGATAATTATACATAAACTTAAGAAAGAAGGAAATTAGAATTAGTCCATTATGACCGCATGATATTTATTCATGTTGATGTTTCCTTTTGATTTTCTAGATAGTTTTATATTTATTTGATATATATGTTGTTGTTATTTATAAGGGTTTTTATGATTTAAATTGGATAAATAATGTAAAGATGAAATTATAAATTGAATAATTAAAACACATGGAAATTTCTTACCTTTATTTATTGAAATTAATGTAATATGGAAGTTATGATTAAATCATGTTTATAATTGTTTCATAGATATGGATATATATATTTATTATAGGTATCTTATTACATTTGAATCTATACATAATGAATCTATTAATTCAATAAGGTAATGAAATGGTTGTTTACTAAAGATAATTGATTAGGGATGAGTGAAGCCATTATTGTTTGAAAAAGTCTCGAATTACTTGGTGATATAGACTTAGTTTCCCTAGGAGTGTACCTTGTGGAAAATTATTTTCATTTCCATTAATGTATTCTCTATAAAGGTATATCCTTTATGTTATTTTTTGATAGCCTGGAATGGTCAGTAATTTTAGAAAATAATGGATAGGTTTTCCAAAGGTTCTAGTAATGGTTTGATGCTAGTGTGGGCGGGATGGAATGTATAGTTCACAATGATATCACGGATTACATAGAGGTGGTTGGAATGAGTTGAGAGATGAGTTTCTAATTAGTTTATTCTTGTTTATTGATTTAAAAAGGATGGGTTTTTTAGATATTGGTTGTTATATTTTTAATCTTTTTGGTGTAGTTTGAATCAGGTGTGGTAGCTTAATATGAGTCCAAGTATACCCAAAAATTATGGAATGATAAATGGATTAATAAATGAACCTATCAAATGGGGTTTTGTTGATGGAAATAATGATATGATGAACTTAAATGAGAAACCATGGGATGGTTATAATTAAATACTAAAAGAAAATGGGTATTAAATCTAAAATTTTAATATGAATTAAGAAAAAGAGTTAGCTTGAAATAAATTGAATTGATTAAAACCTAATTTGTAATGAAGGTTTACTAAATTAATAGTAATTTTCTAAATTACTAAGTGAAGATGGTTAAATACTTTAAACTTGATCCTTGTGTTGGATCTCATTAATAGACCTTAACAGTGCCAGCTACGTGTCATGTGAGATGATAACTGTAGTTTAATTCTAAGAAAAGGAAGATCCCCTTATTGTGGTTTTGTGTTATACAATATTTATGTTTTTCAATTTTATATTCTTCACCACCCAAGTTAGTGGAGAAAAAGACACCCAATTATTTTGAGGGGTATTTTCCCAAACATCTAGGTTCATGAGGGAATAAGTGGATGACTTAACCCTCCCCCCACTCTCCTTTTAGTAGTAGTATATTATGTGGGAATACCCAATCTATGAGGAATTAATATATAGGGTATGAACTCATATGGGTTTTGATGACTCTCAATATTAATACAAATTTAGTAATAGTCTGTAAATGCTTGAGGTTATAACATATACTCATTTCCATTCATGCTAGTTGCAGTTTTCTATAGGTGTACTTTCATGGGATATAACAGATTGAGGTATAATGAAGGGTACATGGGGTGTAGTAGCTTCTGAAAATAAACTTGAAAAAAAAGAGATAATAGTGATGAGGTTTTGATGATATACACATGATAATGGATAAGATAATGACATGGCTATGATATGGTTTCCAAATTTTGGGTGGGATGACATATGGGAGGAATTAACATAGGACATGAGCCATTAGGGCATATGAATGAAGAACCAGTGGGGATGTGAAAAATGGGTACCTTATATATATATATATGTTCTTTATATGGATTGCGTAATTCTATGCATTACTTGGTGTGAAATACACTGTGATGATGAAATATAATTTTACTTGCTTTCGAGATGAGTTAGTTTCATTTATTTATTTACTAGGATTTAGTATACTTCTTTCATATTTTTCATGAGAGGTTTCAAGGAGGATCCTATTGAGTATATTTTTATTCTCACCCTATTTATATATAAATAATTTTTTAGGTTTTTAGAAGTGGGTTGGTGATTAATTTGGGTGTTACTGGCTTAGTGTGGTTCTTCAAGAGCTATTAGTGCTCATGGACACTGCCTAAGATTTCCTTTGGTACATTTAATTTGTTTCCATTATGTATGAGATTAAATTCATGTATTGAGATTGATTTTTTATGAATTTCCTTTATTAGTGGGTTTCATATTTTCTCTCATTCCTTAAATTTTCATAATGAGGGTATTGCCTCTCATTTTTACACACTACATAACCTCATTGCTAGTCACCATTGCATGGCCCATTGGAGGCGAGCTTCAAGGTTAATCTCCCTATTTTCATTCTTGGTACTAGAGGGATATCAGTGGGGGGGGGGGTCTAGATAAGATAGTGGGACTAATATTTACATAGATAAAGTTAAGTATTGAGATGCACAAATAGTTAAATGTGAACAAGTTCCATATGAGATCATGTAGAAGGTATGTTCTAGAGACACATACTGTGTATGAAAGATAAAACTAAAGTTAAATGGTTTTATAATGATTGATTTAGGTGAATTATTATTCAATAAGAATAATTAATACTACTAGGATAAGTATGTTATAACTAGATAAAATGAAAATTGAACATGAATTTATAAAAATGGTTTTTATGCACCTAAATTCATTTTTTTATTTTTTATTTTCTCTAATTATTATAAAGCTATTAGTAGATATTATGATGAAACTATACATAGGAAGTACAAGAACTATACCAATAAGGATAGATTGGTTATACAAAATATTCATTCTTAAATAAATCATAATTATACTTGTTATATACATTTTATATGATCATTACATTGGTAATTGTTTGTTAATACCACCTTCTTGGAAGGAAACCTTATGAAAGATGTCAATATAATGTAACCATAAATGGTTAGTGAAACCATAGAATTATAATAAATAAAATCATGTTATAGAGATATATTTATAGATTAATGTAAGTATTGTGATCTAAAAATATTCCTTTGGAATGAAAATTACCCATTTAACGATAAATGGTTAGTGAAAACTCCATAGTTTTCTAAGATAGACTTGTTAATAACATATAGACAATAGTTATTAGCCTTATAGTTAGTTAATACTAGGTTGAAATAATATATCCAAAGATTGACTTAAATTATAAACTTAGGTACTAGGGGAAAATATCTACTAATATAGATTTATGGGTTTCTTAGACCAAGTCAAAGTGCATATGCTGAAAAGGTATTAAAAATACATGTTGGAATAATTCAATAGATAATTTTTTCCAATGTCACGTGGTATAAATCTATCAAATAAGAAATTTATAAGATATAAGAGGATATTATAAGGGTGATTAATACTCCACACATCATAGTGATTCATTTATCACATAGTTCAAGATATGTACTATATATAATATTGGAAACACATATATTAAGGTGGGGAAATATCAGATAAATCTAGAAGAACTGCATGGGAGGCTGTCAGATCTATCCAATAGTAGTTGAGAAAGTATAAGGGATATGTAACTAATATATAGAGAGATAGGAACAATAGTTACTAGGTTACAAAAAGTAATATTCTTACAAGTCAATTGATATAATATCACAATTTGGAAAAGGAAATAAGTATGATAATCTCATTAAAACAAGTGGTATCCATATTTACAAATACTGAATATGTGGTGACTAATGATGTAGCTAAAGAAGTAGTATAAATAAATAATGATCTATTATATTTCTTGGAATAATATCTATAAAGTATTATGTTATAATAATATAAATTTTTACAAGCCTCTGATAATGATACTAGGTAAGATATCAAGGATATGATAGAGGAAAAAATGGATATACTCAGGGATATCATCTCTTTGATTTTTTACTTAATGAGGTGAAGTAAAAAATAACAGAGTAGCCATATATGAAATTTTGGAAGGCCTAATGATTAAATCAATTAATATATAGAAGCATGATTTTATCATGTGAGAGTTAACATGTTTATATTTAGAAGAGTAGATCCAGTTCAAGTTATATTTTTGTAAAAGTCGGTTCCCTAAAACCACTTGTGAAATAAGTTTCAATTATCATATCTTTTATATAGAGAGTTATGTCTGATTTTATCTTATAATAACAGTTTTAATACTTCTGTGTACACTATTCACAAGGTAATATCCTTATATTATTTATTGTATCAAAAGGTTATAGTTTCACCTAGCTATAATGAGAACATTGAGATACTATGGAATTAATCTTAAAATTTTTTCACATGACCTAGAAACATCATACCAACAAGACAAAAATACTATTTTGATATCAGGTACTGGGGGATTATAAGAATTGAGACTTATTCTCATGAATTTTATACTTGGTGATCTTGAGTAGAGGAGATCATGGGGACGAACTCGCCAATAGAACACTACTTGTTTTGGGTGTCATTGGATATTCTAATCTATGATCATGTGTATTATTTTCTTGACTTGAGAACATTATTGATTTGTATCATTTGATTGTGTATTTTTATTCAAGATTAAAACCATGAAATTTATGTTTTTGGTGAGGTAGCTTGTGTTGGGTGCGCCATTGGTGGTATAACATTTATTGAATGATTAAGACAAGAATTATCACTTCTGAGAAGAAGAAGAGATATCTTGGGCTTAGTTGACTAAGATAGTAATACCTTTATTAAATCCACATCCATGGTACAGTATGGTAACTACATATTGTAAGGTTTTTAGAATAACTAATTAATCATGTAAGGATGGTGACACAAGTTGTGCATCTTTCTTTATGAGATATTCCAAGATAAAGAGAATATATTATGTAGTGTATTCTCATAGATGGTTATCACTATAACGAATAAAACTTATCTCCTTAGGGAACTTGGTGTGTTTCTATTCAAAAATCCTAGTCTATGAGTAAAACTCACTACTATCTAGAAAAGTTCCTAGAGGGATACACAGAAATTGTATTCAAAATCTCACCCAATTATAATGATTTGATGTTTAAGACACGGTGCACCCCATAGTGGGTATAAATTAATGTTTGAGTTTGATTTATAATAAGAAATAAATAAATTCAATATTATTTGAGTTTATAATAATAAATATTGAATTTATTAACTCATTATATTCACAAGTTTTTTAGTGAATATGAGGAAAATATTTCACGAATAAATTTTTATTAATCAATGTTTGTTTAATATTTTATGGGAGAGGAGAGTCGAGTTAATATCTTAAATTTCATCACATACCATTTTTTATGTTATAACTAACAAAATATTTATTATTTTTGAGACTTTTTTAGTAAGACACATGTGTCATTTAGAGATTATTTAGAAGGTTAAACTTATTCTAGGGAAAAGTGTAATTCTGGTAAGTTTTAATTTACCTATATAAGTTTAAAGGCCCAAATATTCAATAAATTTTAGAGCTTCTCCATCACTTATCAAAAGTTCTAGATAGATAAATAGTGGTTTGGGGCACCTTGATCCTTGAACTCCTTGTGATGTTGAAGAAGAAGTGAAACCATGATCATATTAACATAGAAATACCGTATAATTATCTATGTTTTCAACTAGATTTTTTAAGTAAACTTTTGATAAATATTTTTAAGTGTGTGTGGATGATCTAGAGGGTTCTATATTTGGTTTCTTCAACTGATGATATCCAGAAATGAGTGGAACATACATTTGATCAAAAGCGTCTAATATACAATTTTATTTTTATTTTTTATTCTTAATTAAATTACATGAGATAATTTGGCTGATAATTGGGTATCATTGTTATAGATATGATGTTATGATGTTTATTTGGTGGGAAAATTTTAATTTTCTTTATATTTAAACTTCTATTTCACACCTAGTAAAAATATCCTTTATATATCGAGGATTTTTTCTAAGTTATCCCCAATAATGTTGTAATGGTGTGAAATTTTCTTGGTCTTTCTAGTTATTATAAGAGGTTCATAACAAATTTAGTTATGATTGCAAGTCCTATGATATATTTGAATAAAAAGGATTTTTATTTCATGTGGAGTGATCATTTCTATATTGCTTTTGAGTATTTAAAGGAGAATCTAGCCAGTTCCCCTTTTCATTATTTTACAAAGGTTTCACATTTGAGGTTTATTAAAACACTTAACATGTTGAAATGGGTTGTCTATTTATGTAATAAAGTATAGTTATCAATTAAGATCCATAATAGTTATGAACTCATAATAATAATTATATTATCCATAATATTGATCTTGTTGTGGATGTTTTCTCTAATGTTATGGTGGAATTACCACATAAATAATCACCTTTTGGTGTTAAAATATCACATTAGATTGACGTATATATTCTCCCAGTGTGATGTAAATTTATAATAGTGTAAGTGGATAGAATTATTGTTGGATTATCACTTCTTGATTTATTATACACCATATAGAGGGAATTTTGTATTTGATGCTTTGAGTAGTAAATCTCATGGAGATGTAGTTTATGAGTATAATAATGCTTTGAGAGTGATGGATGACATTTATATGATGCAACTTGATTTGAGAGAAGTTAATGGAATATAGTGTCTTTATCAGATGTTGGTGCAGTCATCATTTGTGTAATAATTGGTTTTTTCCTGGATGGGGGGATTCTGATGTGGAGGTTTTCCAAGACTAAGTAGTTTTTGGTGATGACCCTGAGGGATGGTCATATGATGATCAACATCAGATGTTATTTCAGGGGAGGCTCATCATTCCTTCAAATGAATGACATGGTTACCCACTAGTTCCAAAATTTTCCTTTAGAGGTACATATGATTGTGGTTAAGATGTATCATTCCTTTAAAGTTCAATTTTAGTGGTATGGGATAAAGAGATCAGCATTTGAGTTCATGTCTTGATGTTTGTTGTTCCAAAAGGTGAATGCTAAGCACTGCGTTACCAGTGGGTTTCTTTCACCACTTGATATTACCTAGTGGAATTGAGAGGACATATCTATGAACATTTTCATTAGTTTTCCATGAGCTTAAGGAAAATTTAATGTTATATAAGTGATCTTGGACTACTTTACAAATTCATCTCACATCATACTGATTAAATAGTCTAGCACATTGGATATTTTTTTAAGTTAGTATCTATAGAAATTAGTGAGGATTAATGGGGTTTTGAAAATTATCACCTCTGATCATGATTTATGTTTTACCTCTATGGGTTGGAGAGGTCTCTAGTGTTCTTTTGGTTCTCAGTTATGCCATAACACAAATTTTTATATGTAGATGGATGGTTGGACATAGAGGACTATATATACTTTAGAATCCACTTTGTGCACATGAATTCAATATTTTTGTGGTTTGTGGGTAAGGAACTATCCCATAATAGATATATCTTACTAAAAAAATTATCAACCTATCATCAGTATGACCCCATTTGAAGCATTATATGGCCGACCTTTTTGATCCCCGTTATATTGGATAGAGGTTTGAGAGTAACCTATTCTTGGACAGAAGTCTGTGTGAAGCATGACATAGACGGTATTGATGATTCAAGAGTGGATTAAGGAATAAAATAATATCCTTAAGTCCCATACCGATCATATAATTAGGCCACTGAATTTTGAAATTGTAAATCATTTGTTCTTGAAGATATCTCATCATTATAGGCAATGAAGGTTTGACCATGATATTAAGATTTATCCCTATTTTTTTTGGAACTTTCGAGGTGTTGTCGAATTTTGGAGTATTTCTATATTTGTTATAACTCTCCCTAGATAATCTATATTCATGAAATATTTCATGGGTAATAGATCCAATAGTATATTAATAATTATTCCCATATCATAGACTAGGGTGAGTTAGAAGTTAAAGATGATGGGACCTTCAAGGAATAACCTGTTGAGATTTAGGATCACCAAGAGAAGGTGCTTCACATGAAATATATTCCCTTGATTCATGTATAATGGTGTAATGGTGACTTGGAGGAGTTTACTTGGGATAAGGAGTTATATATGTGTGTTAAATATCCCAATTTGTTTGGTATTTTATTTTAATTGAGTTTCTATGTATTACCCTCATTGATTTATGAGATGTTTGTTGATGTTACGTGTTATTATACCTTGTAACCCTGATTCATTGGTTGTGTTATTATTATAAAGATATCTCTAAGATATATATCACGAGGTAGTTGTTATGTATTCTCATTTCCTTTCCTCCCAAATTTGTGGTTTGAATTCTTGATAGTGATGTTTTTTAGAGGTGTCTGATGCAAGGGCTTGGATTTTCCCGAGCCTATTCTTTGTGTTTTTGGGTGATTAGAGGTTTTTAGAAAATATTGGGGTGTAAAAGTACTATTTGAGATAAAATTTTAGTTAAGGAATGGGAATTTTAGTTTTTTATACTTATGGTATGGTGTAGTCTCAGACATGGACCTTGTGACTTGACCATGTTCTTGCTACATGGAGTTCATGGTGAATGATTTTGGTGGTTATACCATTTTGAAGTTCCCTCTTCCATGGAGTTAGAGCTATGTCATAGAGAAATGGATGTCTAGTTTAGTGGAGTTGTAAATTTATAAGTCTTTTTGGTGTGTGATTAAGGTTTCTTCATAGATCTTAGGGGTTAATAATTTTATATCTACCTCTATGAGTGTATCCCCTTAAGAATTTAAAATATATTTTCCCTTAAATAAACATTGTATCGGTATATTGCTTCATATGGAACACTAAATTAAAATAATCCTTGAAATATTAGATGAATATTAATAAAATTTAAGAATAATAATATCTCTAGTAAATAAAAATATTGTAATCAATTATAAGTGCATATAAAATAGGATTAAGAACACTTAAAGTTATAAAAGAGAATTTTTTAGTAAAAGATATTTTTCTTAGTATAGTGTATTTTCATTTAAAAGATAGATTTATATTTTTTATATTTTTTATTTTTTTAAAATTTAATTAATTTTTTAATTACACACATCAAAATTATCCTAAGTTGATTTTTTGAATTTTTACTAAAATAATTTATTTTTAGGTGAATAGTGAACAATATAGTATTTATTAAAATCACAGCGTTTAATAATATATCAAGAAGAAAATATAAAATAAAAATATATTAAACATTTTTCATTAAAAAATGTATTTAATGAGAATGATTATTCATTTAAAAATACTTTGTTAAATTTTGAAAACCCATGATTAACATTTTAAGGACATAAGTAATATTTTCAAATAAAAAAATTGTTTTTTGAATTTTATTTCAATTAAATATTATTTAGGTAAAATTTGGGTTTGTAATGATTTGGAATTCACATGAGTTTTTTCAATAAAAACCAATTCAATTCATGAAAATAAATTTCATTTTTAATTTTATCTAACACATACATTTTAATCTTAAAAACACACTTTTCTTAAAACTTGTTTTTACATGCTTTTGTGTAAATTCTAAAATTATATACACTCACACATAATTTTTTTTGATAAAATTATTTTAAGATATGGAAGTAAAATGTTTCAATTATTTAATAAGTATAATCTTATTTTTTTTCATTAAAATTAATTACTGAGGTTAAAGATTATTTATCGTAGTAAAAGAAAGTTATGTTAAAAGTTTAAAAATATAAAGGGGACATCCAAAAATAACTAAAGTTATATAAAAAATGTATGATTGATAGGAATATAGACCTTACCTTGTCAAAAATTCAATTATTTCCCACATTTTTAGTTTTTACATTGGAATAATGTTATGATATTATTAAAAATTAAGGAGTATTTACAAAAATACCATTTTTATTCACTTATAAAGATGATCACTTACACCAATTCATTCTACAACCATCCCATTAAATTTCAACCTAAAAATATACCATTATACTTCTACTATAATACTATATCAATTTCATAATCCTTTGTTCTCAATTAGTTATCCTAAGGCCTCAATTTCTAAGTAGACTTCCAAGAGAAATCTCAAGTTTTCAACAAAAGTACAAAATTTTCCCTAACATTTTTTTATTTAAAATATATATTTTTATAATATTATATGTTTACTTTAGTATTTGTAATATACTTTTTTTAATATATTGGTAATAAATATTAGCTATATTTCCCCTTTACCCTTAAGAAAAAAGAAAATGAAATTCGTGTGTATGTGCGGACTACCGCCTCCACGAAGCACCATGTTTTGTTTTCCTTTACCACCTTACATGGATTGTACTAATGGGGAATCTAATGGATAAATATTTTTTTAAAAATTATTAGGATTTTTGTAAGACAAATTCAGAATCCTTTTAATAATTTGGGCAACAAATGATCATTTCAAATTTGACCGTTTAACACGGACTTACTAAGAGAGAAAAAAATTTATTCATACTATGTAATAGATTCATATACATTACATATTATTATAATTTTCACAAATTTTAGTTTATAACATTAATAAAAAATATAAAATATCATCATGATTTAGGAATAATGATATTAAAACTAAGTCACTTCATTATCCTCTATTAGTTATGAGATGTTCATGTCTGGGTCGATCAAGCCACCTACTTGAAAAACACAATAAAATAATATCATTGATGACAATGAGAACTTAATTACTAGAAATATATGATATAAATAATTAAATAATTATTTCATTTTTTTTATTTAATGATAAAATTAATATTAAACTCATTAATTAGGTAACCAAATTCCATTCATTAAAAATCATCTAAACATACTCACTAATGATTTCATATTTAAGTATTATAACCAAAACTATAATAAAATGATATTATTACATTAAAAATAATTATAAATAATCAATTTTGATACCTTTTATTTTTTCATAATGATGAACTTTGGGAGATAAATGAAGAAAAGCACCACTATTACGAAACTAGTTCAAAATGATCATGATTACTCACATTTGATATTGAAAATAGATAATAACTAACTAATATATATATAGAGAATAATTATAAATGAATTTTAATTTTTTTTATCAATATGAAAAAGGTTTTTAAATATTTTATTAAGATAGTTATATTTTATACAGGAGATACATGAACTTTAGTGGAAGTCTAGAATTAAGGTAAGGGGTTCTTTGTCTCAAAAATAATTTCTTGAGACATATTTCATATTGCGTACCATAATATATTTGATATTGTGTGATTTATACCTAATGGATTTATTTTAAAATATCTATTTAATTCATGTGGTTTTATGATCCATACCATCTTCTTTTTTTAAATGAATTTTGATTCATAGGATATCAAGTTTTCCAGAGTTGTCTGCATCTCAATTTTTCTTCATTGTGATATGACGCATATTTCCCACTTATTTATTTTTTTGGTGTATATATATTGATAATGGATTTATTTTATTAGAAATTTTAATTAAATTTAAGGGATTTGAAAATCCATCTTGAGATTTAATTTTAAAGGGTTTCAATTTAAGTTTTACTAAAGCCATAATGTATTTTAATAGATCAAATCTCTTTTATTTGGATTGTAACACCTCTTATTGAACTTATTTCATAAATTTATGGTTTCTTCCCCAATAAGACTTTATTTAATGGTATTTTATCTTCCTCTCTAGAGAATATTTTTTGATTCAAATATTTTCCCATAATGAATTTCTTCCTATAAAAGCATATCATTGTTGAGAATAATTCCCATCCTCTTTAATGACAGTTTCCTATCCATATCTATATTTCCCTTTCCCCTCGATATTTGAATTTATATTTAAAAAAATACATATTACATATATTTTGTGATCTTTATGTTTACATTATCCACTTTTAAAAATAATGTTTTATTATTCTTTTAAGGTTGTGGGTTTTGAGAAATGTTATTTCAAAATATTAAAAATGTTTTCCATCCTTTTAAAATAAAATGTTTTATCTCCAACTATAAATTTATTCTAAAAACCTTTATATGAATTTCAAGGCTCTATTATTGAATATAATTTTTAAAGGTAAAAGTTTTTAAAATTATTGACTTCATCCTTTTGAAAATGGCTTTTGAATGTGACCTATAACTTCATCTTTTATGAGTATGATAAAAACATTTTATAAAAAACTCTTTTATGATTTATATCATTGTATAAGAATTATTCTTTTTGAAACTTAATTTATATTTTTCAAAATATTTTTCCAAATTATTTAAACACTTTATTATTTTGAAAATAAAAGAAATATTCTTATATTTTTTGAAATTAGATGTTTTATTTTTTTAAATGAATTCTTGATTTTAAAAGGTATTTCAAAGGAATGTGTTCTAAGATAGACTTATTTATGTTTTTTATGTATTCTTAAAGATTTTTTTGAAATAATATTTTTCTAATTATTTTTTTTAAAACAATTTTTTTTTATTTTAAATGATAATTTTTAAAATTTTACACCAATCTAAAAGTCTTCCATTTTATAGAAATTTTTTATATAGTTTTAAATTATTTCAAAAAGTGATATTTCCTCTTATTTTTAAAGTAATTTATCTAATGATATTAAAAATGAAGTATTCATATATGTAAACATCATTAACAAACCTTATGTTACTTTGGGGATATTTTTAAGATACTATTCAAACTCTTTATTTGGATGTTGTATATAAATTTATATGAATTTTATTCATGAAACCCATATCTTTTCTATGGTTTATTAAGTAATATAATAAATTTGAATGGTTTTATGTTCTTTTGGAACACATATAAATGAATAATTATTATTATGAATGTTTTCTTCCTATATTTCTCTCTAATGTATTTGTTAATGATTTATATCACATGAGATAATTATAGGAACCAAGTATTGATACTCGATCCCCTATGGAAATCTGTATGTGATGATTGATCCACTATGTTTATGGGAATATGGAAGTGATGTATGCTCCAATGTGTTTATGGGAATCCTGAAGTGGTTCCTACTACATTATGTTTATGGGAATCAGATGGTTATGAATACTCCACCATGTTTATGAAAATTATGTAGTGATTATTACTCTACTATATGAATTAGGTTGTGAAGCCTACTCCAACAAGTTATGGGAAACATGTAGTGATATCTTCTCCACTATTTTATGATTTTCGTGCCCATGTTAGATCCATATTTTATTGTTATGATTAATTTAGTGACATTCAATATCTTTATACCTATTATTATTCTCCATGTATGATGTTTAAAGTCTCATGTTTCTGCAGTCTTCTTTCATGGTATATGTTTCAAAATTTTGAGATTACCAGTCTCGCTGTCATGGCTTATGAATAACTCTTAATATTCCATGATATTTTAAATAACATATTTATACCCTTCACACATGTTTTATTAGTATTGGGATCTAAAAATTTATGAAATGTGAAATAGTTTTACCTTATTAATCATTTAATCTCACATCATTCTTTTATTTCCATTTCCCCAAGAAATTTTTTATAAGACTATATTTAGAAGGATGTATTATATAGAGATACATTGTAGTATATGTTGATAACATACAAAAGAAATATTAGTATAGTGTAATAAACATACTTTTTTGGATGATTAAGAAATATGAACTAATCCATATATATAGAAAACCTTTCATTCTTGGGATTGTGTGATTTTTTGAGACATAATGATTAATTTATTGTAATTTTGTAAAATAAAGATAGTTTTATCTCAATTTTTATCAAATATAGAGTTTATAGATTTTTTATCACCAAACTAGAGAGTGCATTTCTGATGCACCTTAATTGGTATCTAAGTAGTTTTTAGTTATTTTTAAGGACTAGTTTTTTAATTTTTGAAGATTAAGATAAGAGAACTGTATGAAAACCATTAAGGATAAGTCTAATTATAGGATAAAATTATCTAATTTTGGCTATTTTTTTGAATATATGGTTTTCTTAGAAATTACACCCCTCTTTGGATACTAGAAATTGGATGAAACTATGGAATATATGAAGCCATCTAGGAGTAATCACCCTAAAAATGGTTAGTTGAGTATTAACTAGGTGTTCACTCAGTGGATTATAAGTGGTATTTAGATTGAAAATTTATATAAACACTCCCATAGAATATGATTTGGTTAATCACATTCACTTTATGAACCATTATGAAGGGTTTCTATGGAATTTTAGGATGTAGTATATAATTAGTTAGGTTAGAGAACTGAATATAAAAATGACCAAAACAACCCAGGTTAAACTGAAGGAGTGATAGTTTGATCCAAATATATCATAGTTAAACTTAATGTATCATAGGATCAAATGAAGGTGAAATTGAAGAAGGAATATCATGTTTGAGTTTTGATGTTCATATAGTCATTTACTATGATTTTATTAGATATTATCAAAACCAATTTTGTTTCATAATTTGGTTGGAAATAGGATTATGAAAATAAAGATGTAAAGGCATGTCCCCAAAAAATTCTATAAGAAAATAATGAAGCATATTTGCTAAAAATTGTTGAGATAAAGTAAAAATCTCAATTTAGGCCCATTATATGGGAAATACTAAGTCCCCTAGTATCTAATATTGTGAGTTTGACATCCCAGTTAAAAAATATATATTGAGATTCTTATTGATTGATTAAATTCTTTCTTTAGTAAGTGATAATTAAATTTGGGAGGATATAATTCATTGGGGGGATAAAACACCCTAAGATTCAATAATATATTTTTCTTTAAATTAACATTGTATTGATAATTTTTTTCACACACAACATAAAACTAAAATGAGACACAACATATTAGATGAATATTATTAATAAAATTTAAGAATAATAAAATATATAGTAAATAAGAATATTTTAATCAATTAGAAATGAATACAAAATAGGAGAAATGATACTTAAAGTTTTAAAAGGGCATTTTTTTCAACAAAAGTTGTTTTCTTTACATATTTTATTTTCATTTAAAAGTTAAATTTATAAATTTATAAATTTTAGTTTTTTTTGTAATAAAATTCATTATTTAATTCCACATAACAAAATTATCCTTAGATGTTTTTTTGTTATTTTTATAAAATAATTGATATTTAAGTGAATAGTGAAAATATAATTTTTACTAAAACTATAGAGTTTATGAAAATATCAAGAAAAAAGTATAAATTAAAAAAGTATTAATTTTTTTTATTATCCAAAAATTTATTTATGGAGTAATATGATTAATTTAAAACTAATAAGTTAAATTTTAAAATCCAATGTTTAACATTTTAAGGACTTAAGTAAAATTTTCCAATAAAAAACATTTTGGTTGTCCTCATTAAATTAATTATTATTTTGGTAATTTTTTTTATTGATTTGGAGTGTAAATAAATTTTTTTATCACCAAATAATTCATTTAATTAAAATATAAAACATTGATAATTTTATCAAATACATAGATTATATGACTAAAAACACATTTTTTATAAAATTAGTTTTACACAATTCATACATCAATTATAAAGTTATCTTTTATCTCAATTTTTTTGGGTAAAATTATTTTTAGATATGGAGTTATAAAATTTAAATTAGTTAATAGTTCTAATCATATTTTTTTCATTATAATTAATTACTAAGGTTAAATATTATTTATCGTAGTAAATGTTAATTATGGTAAAAGTTAAAAAATATATGATTAAAATCATACAATCACTCCAATTTTCTAAAAAATGTATGTTTTAGATGAGTATATACCAATTTTTTTTTATTATTTCCCACCTTTTGAGCCTTTTTCCTTCGAATAATGTTATTCCATTATTTAAAAATATTGAGTATTTTCAAAAATAGTATTTTTATTCACTCATAAAATAAGATAAATCCCAAAAAATCATTCTACACCTATACCATTAAATTTTATCCTAAAAATAGGAAGCTTTACTTCTCATAGAACCCTCTAGTATCAATTAGTTATCATAATTCCTCCATTTCTAAGGAGATTTACAATAGAATTCTCATGCTCTCAACATAAGTAATCAAATTTACATAACATTTTTTATTTTATATATTTTCTTTTTAAATACAATTTACCAATATTATATGATAAATTTAGTATTTATAATATAATATTTTTCTGTATTATGGGAATAACTATTAGAAACCTTTCCTATTTTCTCTTAAGAAAAATAAAAATCGTATTCATGTGTACGTGCATACTAATCCCTCCATGAAGAATCATGTTTAATTTTCCTTAACCACATTAAATTTATGATAATAATAGGAAATATAATGGGTAATTATCAATTTTATAAAATTAATATGATTATGTTAAAATAAATTGGATAATATATCAATAATGAGAAACAGATGGTCGTTGAAATTTAACTTCCTAAAAAAACGTCCTAAGATAATTTTTTTCACACTATATAATAGTTTTGTATACATTAAATATTATTATAATTATCTTTAATAATGATTTATCACTTTAATAAATTCTTAAAAAATAATTATTCCTCTATAATAACGATATTATAACTAAATCACTTCATAATCCTCCATTAAATATGGTATGTTCATGCTTGGGTCGGTATAACCACCTACTTGAACAATGATATAAAATAATATATGGGATGAATATGAAAAATAAAATATAGATTATATAAGATATAAACAAGTAAATAAATATTTTATTTTGGTTATTTAATAGCAACATTAATATTAAACTCATTAATTAGGAATCTAACATTTATTTTATAAAAATAAATTAAACATACACATCTTCAATCTCATCTTTAGGGATCATAACATAAACTCCCATAAAATGAAATTTAAACTTTATAAATAATTTTAAATAATTAATTCCAGTACCTTTTGTGATCTATGAATGATTAACTTTGGGATATGAATAAATAACAACACCGCTATAATGAAACTAGTTCAAAATGATCAAGATTACTCCCACATGATATTAAAAATAGGTAATAACTAAATAATATAAATTTTGAGAATAATTATAAATGAATTTCATAAAATTATATTAATATGAAATTTTTTCTAAAATAGGTAATTTGAATAGTTATTTTTGTTATAAAGGATATTCAAGAGCTTTATTGAACGTAAAGAATTAACGTAAGGCGTTCTTTGTCTCAAATTTAATTTCTTGAGACATATTTTATATTATGCATCATAATATCTTTTTCATGGTTATATTATTTCCTAATTAATTTTTTACCTTATAAAATTAATTCATGGGGTTTAAAGAGCCATACAGTTCTCTTTCTTTAAATTGATTTTGATTCAATGGATTTCAATATTGTTATGGTTTTTGAATCTCTATTTTTCATTATTGGGACATGATGTTATCCACTAATTGTTTCCTTTGGTGGTTTACATATATTAGAAATGAATTTATTTTATCATAATTTTTTATTCAATATAATGTATTTAAAAATCTATTTGTATATCCCTTTTCAAAATTTTTCAATTTAAGAGTTACTACAGATTTAATGTATTTTGATAACTCAAATCTTCTTTCTTTTAGTTATAATTTCTCTTCCTGAACTACTTTATTCTATGGTTGGTTTCATCCAAACTAATAATTTATTTCATGTTATTTTATCTTTCTCTTTATGGAAAATGAATTTTTTATTAAAATACTTTACTTTTATGAATTTCTTCCTCAAAAAGTATATCATTGTTGAGAATAATTTCATACTCTTTAATGATAGTTTCCCATCCTTGTCAATATTTTCATTTTACTCCAACGTTACCCTTTATTTTTGGAAACATAATTATGTGTTATCTCATGTGACCTTCATATTTAAATTATTATCTTTTAATATGGAAGTTTTTTCAATGATTTTATATTTTGGGTTTTAAACAAATGTATTTCAAAATATAAACAAGTTTTTCCATCCTTTCAAAATCAAATGTTTTATCTTCCACTCCAAATTTATTGTAAAATACTTTTTATAAATTTGAAAAATATATTATTTAAGATAATTTTTAGAGGTAATTTTTTTAATAAATTTTTACTTCATCTTTTTTAAATGAACTTTGAATGTGGCCCATAACTTTTTCTATCATGAGTATAGTAAAGGGATTTTAAAAAAACATATGATAGTTTCTCTATAGAAACCCTAAAATTTATTTCATATTTATACGTTATTTATAACATAAAATTGAACTTTATATAACCTAGATGATCGATAGGTATAGTGTATTTGGGTCTTAGAAGCATTACATGAAAACTTAAGCCATAAAATAAAGCATCTCTATTGAAAACTTCTTTTAAATGACAACTACATTCCTTCATAAAAAACATTGTAAGGGATAACCTGAGGACATACATAAGAAAAGGGTGAGTTATAAAGCCTATTAAGGGAGTAAAAAAGGCATAACATGAATAATAAAATACATGTTAGGTAATAGACAAATCAATGGAGCATAAGAGAAACATGAACATAAAGGCATGATATAACATGATCATCATAACATGGAAATGTGGAAACAACTTAAAACACTGCAATATTAACATAAAGGAATCAGGTAAAACCCTATCCCAACATGATTGACAAAAGTAAATAAATTAATCAGGTAAAACCCTATCCCAACATGATGTATAATGATACTAAATATTACCCAATGCATTTGAGCGCTATGAGGGTGCACCCTTCATAATAATTTCAATCTCATGCTTAAGTGTGCCACATAGATCATATAACATGAATGCATTCAACATCATCATTTATTCCATGATAAAGGAATTTGGAATAAATACACAAAAGTATATAATCAATAAGTATATGTTCATAAATGTGAATACCATTGATAGATAAATGGGAATGGTATTCACTACACGATCATTTTGGCATGGAAAATCGCGGTGCAATATCGGTAGCCTAACATCGTGACATAAAAATTCATAAAAATGGTTGATGATAGATAAAGGGGTATCTTATAATATATACATGAAATGTATAGTAATGAGGTCATATAAATACATGTCCCAATATTTAGAATTTGAAAATATAAGGCGTAACATAATAAAGAAACTTGAAGAAAGAGGTGAAATGGAATAACTCTTACAAAATTTTTGCATGGTAACAGGTGTACATGGGAGTGATTAAGGAGATATAAAGAGGTATCCCATCATAAAAAAATAATAAGGAAAATATAGGGGAGGTTTTAAAACATACCCAATTATTTCTAATTAAAAATAAAATGGTGTAACTATATAAGGAAACTTGGATAAAAATGTGAAAGGATGGAAACCCTTACTTGGTTGCGTGATCCCAAAGGCTTGGTAGAGGATTATTGGGAGATTGGGGGTTCCTTGGGAGGAATATATGGAGTGTATAATAGAGGGAGTATGAGATCAAAATAGGTTGAGTGAATATGAATTAGTGAATGGGTGGGTTTATATAGGAAATGAGAGGGGAATTATTTTATATTTTACAAACTCAGGTTTTGGAATCTATATAATTAAATATTCAAAAACACAAACCTTCCCAAGGTTTTTTCCAAATAGGAGTGTAAAAAAAATTTATTAGGAAAATGTCCAAACATATTAAAATATTATCCTTTCTTATGTGGAGGTGAGTCACATTATTAAAGAAATGAATTTAAAATCATAAAATATTTTATACCTTTTAGAGGATTCAATAAGGGTTTATAATATAAGTAAAAAAATATAAAATCACATTATTTTAATTGGAAAATATATATTGGGCCAATAATAACCATTATATTATTTATTACATCATTTTGGGGTCATTATGGTGTCATAAAACACATATTTTATTTATACGGTATTTAATTTTTACCCGAAAATTCGATTATCTTAGAAAATTAAGAAAAATTAATAATTGGATAATTTTTATGTTCTAATTAAAAAAATAATATTTGTTTTATCTAAATAATATTCTAAATTTGTGAATTTTTACTTTTAAAATGAAAAACGACATTTATTGAAAATTCACAGGTTTTGAAAAAAATAGTTTTTAGACCTTAATAAAAATTATATTTGATTTCATAAAAATTATATAATCATTTATTATTAATAAAATTAATTTGATAATAATATTTTATTAAAATATTAATTATTTCGAAAACTCATTAATTCCTTTAAATAAATTCTTTTAAAAAATAAACTTTCAGGTTTATCGTATAAGAATATAACTCTTATCAAATTGATTACCTAATCATTTACAGATAAGGAACTGATATAATCAACATATATAAGAATTTTTTTATAATATAATTAATAAAAACCTTAGTTTAATATAATAATGTATATATTTCTCAAAAGTACCATTTTTACTCAAAGAATCAATTTATCAAATTCATCATTTTTTAAGAAAGACTATTCTCATAAAGGAATTGATGGAATACGAATTTTTTTTTATAAAAAGGATTACACAATAAGTAACTGATACCTTGTTACATAACCCCTTACAACACCTATATAGGACCTAAAAGTAAGGTGTGTGATGGTGACAGACTCTTAGGGTGACTCAGGTAACATCACCCGGGTGGTAATCTCTATTAATTTGAACTTCTCCCGTAGGTGATTCTATTCAAGATTAACATGTTGAAGCTCGACTTGGGCTTGGTCAAGAGCAAAGAATAATAATTATACCTCCTTTCTGAGCACAGAAAATGAGCTTTACATGGCTCGAGCTTATTGGATAAATCCATCCTCTCATTTGCCTGTGTCAAAAGTATTTTTTAAAAACCTTATATTTATATCAGTTTTTTTATCATGGTTAAATTGAAAAATTACCAATGGTAATGATACTTAATGATCATTTAAACTCAATAAAAAAAGTGTGCATGTGTTTTATATATTCATAAGACATTAAAAGAAAAGTAATTTTATTCATAAATGATTGGGTCATTACAACCTTCCCCCCCTTAATAATTTGGCCCTTGAAATTTCATTTCCCCACACTAAAATAGATGAGGGTAACTCTGCCTCATCATTTCTTCTAGTTCACACATTGCTTCTTCAGACTTGTGGATTCACCACAACACCTTGATGAGGGGCATCATCTTATTTCATAGAACTTTTTATCAATGATATAATGTCTTCACTGGCTTCTCTTCATAGAAGAGGTCATTCTATAATGGTATCACATCTAGATTGATTACATTCTATGGGTCAGTTATGTACTTCATCAAGAGTGATACATAGAATACATCATGTACTTGAGACAAGTTTGGTGGGAGTGCTAGTCGATAGGCCACTGCTCTGATATGATCAAGGATCTCAAAAGGGCCGATGTACCTTGGGCTAAGATTTACCTTATTCTTAAATCTCACCACTCTCTTTCATGAAGATATGCAGAGGAAAACCATATCTCCAACATCAACTCTAGGTCTCATCGACAGTTTTCACCATAGCACTTTTGTTGACTCTGAGTAGATTTGATGTGCTTCTAGATAATATTAACCTTATCCACCATTTCTTTGACCATTTTTAGACCTAGAAGTTTTTTCTCCCTAACTTTATCCCAACATGCTGGTGGTCTACACCTCTTCTCATAAAAGGATTCATAAGGAGCCATTTGTATGCTTGAGTGGAAACTATTATTATAAGAGAACTCAACCAGAGGAAGATATTGATCCCATCGTCTTTTGAAGCCCATTGAGGATGCTCTCAACATGTTCTAAAATGTTTGGATAGTCTGCTCAGATTGGCCATCAATTTGAGGATGATAAGCCATACTGAATTTCAGCTCAGTATTCAGAGCATGTTGGAGACTCTTCCAGAACATAGAGGTGAATCTTGGATCTTGATCAGATACAACTGATAGTGGTACACCATGAAACCTTACCAATTCTCTGATGTATATCCATCCCGGTTGATCCAATGAGAAATCTTCTCAAATTTCAGTGTAGTGTGCAGTCTTTGTAAGGCGATCCACAATAACCTAGATAACATTATTTCCTTTGGATGTCTTCAAAAGTTTGGTGATAAAGTCCATGGAGATGTTATCCCATTTACATGTTGGATGGGTAATGGTTGCATCATCACCTTAGACTTCTACCTCTCATCCTTCACTTGCTGACATACCAGACACTTCGATGTATATTCAGTGATATTCTTCTTCATGTTATCCCAATAATAATGCTCTCGGAGATCCCAATACATCTTTGTGTTTCTTTGGTGAATGGAGAAATTATAACTATGTGCATCATCCAAAATTTCTTTCTTTAACTCCGAATTTGATAGAACATAAATTCTTGACCCAAATCTCACAATTCCTTCTTCATTAACATTGAATTATGAGGATTTACCTTTTTTGATAGTTTCCACTTTCTTCTAAATTACCATATAATCTCTTTGAGAATCCTTTAACCTCTCTAGAAGATATGGTTGAGAAATCATTTGTGAATGTATTGATGATGTTCCTTCCATTATGATTCCCATGTTTATACTCTTCAAGATTAAGAAGATTGGATCCTTCTCAATTCTTATCTATGAAATATTTTTTGGATCCTTTCTACTTATAAAATCCTCCACTTTATTCGCTTTCCCCATATGGTTGTGAATTGAGCAATTGTAGTCTTTGATCAGCTCTAACCATATTTTTTTGCACATATTCAACTATTTCTGTGTGAATATATATTTGATGATTTTGTGAAACATATATATTTCACACTTTTTTCCAAATAGGTAATGTCGCCAAATTCTCAAAGTGAGGATCACTACAGCCAACTATAGATCATATGTTGGATAGTTCTGATCATAAACTTTCAATTTCCTTGAAGCATAGGCAATGAATTTTTCATTTTTCATAATACCAAGAAAAGTTCCCCACTTGTGGGTAGTGTGATCATGGGTATAGTGACAGGCCTCCTTTTTACTCCTTAAATATCTCTTCACATTCATCATTCCAAGAAAAATTGACTCCCTTTCAAGTAAGCTTGGTGATAGGGTTTGAAAATCTTGAGAAATTTCTCAAAAATCAGCGATAATATCTAGTTAAGCCAAAGAATCTACAGATATCCATCATAGATATTGGCCTCGACCATACCTCAATTGATTTTGTCTTGGATGGATCCACAGATATCCCATTTCTTGTGATGACATGACGCAAGAATGATACCTCCTTCAAACAGAACTCATAGTTGTTGTACTTTGCATAGAGATTCTGCTTTCACAAGGTCTCTAGTACAGTGCTTAGGTTCTCCTCATGCTCCTCCTTGGTTTTGGAGTACATTAGAATATCATCTATAAAGAGTACCACAACTTTGTTGGGGTAATCTCTAAAGACTATATTCATCAAGTACATAAAGATTTATGGAGAATTAGTGAGTCCAAAAGGAATTAATTTGAATTCATATTGCTCGTACATTGTACGAAAAGAAGTCTTGGAGATATCCTTCTTCTTCACCCTTACTTGGTAATATCTCGACCATAGTTCCAACTTAGAGAAGTATTGTGATCCATGTAGCTGATAGAACAAGTCATCAATTCATGGAAAATTATACTTGTTCTTTATATTGATTTTGTTGAGCTCATGATATTGAATGCAAAGGCGCATTGACCAATATATCTTCTTGAGGAAGAGGACTGGTGCACCCCATAGTGAAGCACTTGGGTGTATAAACCCTTTATCTAGATTTTCTTGTAGTTGTTTCATTAGCTCCTCAAGATCCATAAAACCATTCTATAAGGATTCTTGGATATTTTAAAGTCCCTAGGTATGATATCAATTGAGAATTCAACATATATTTTAGGAGTAAGACCAAAAAATTTCTTGGGAAACACATTACTGAATTCCCTCCCAATAGGCATGTCTTCCAGGATGGTTCCTTCCTTAAACTCAATCATCTGATCAAGATACGAATACTCATAGTGTAGTAATATCCATTCTTGGGATGATGGTATTGAGAGATATTAATCCTCCTCCTTGAACTTGTATAGAATTAGGGGTCAATTCACCATATGGAGAGTGAATTCCCTCTCACGACAATTTATGTTGGCTCTATATAGGTAAATCCAATCCATGCCAAGAATTGCATCAAATTAAACTATAGGGAGTATGAAGAGGTTCATCAGTAAGTTAAATCCACAAATTGTGACAGGGGAGGATTTATATTCATGGGGTGCACTAATTTCCCTATTTTCTGTTTTCACTGACATCTCTACTTCCATTATTTGTTATGTTGTTTGGATTGTTCTACTAAACTTTAGAGATATAAAAGAACGCATAGAACCAGAATAAAAAAGTACATTCACTATCCTTAAATGAATAACTAGAATACCTATCACCACTTCATTGTTAGGATTCACTTCAGTAGTAGTGATGGAAAACTCTCACCTTTGCTGCCTTGGAGGTTGTTTTTTGCCACAAATTACCTTTGGCTTAGGGAAATGATTCAAAAAGTGCCTTGGTTCCTTGAAGTTGTAGCAATGAACAATGAATTTAGGGTTGGATGGAGTGTTCCTTTCCTATATCACATGGGATGGTTTATCCTATTGGAAATCATTGACTAGGTTCCCTTCTCTTCCACACCTAAAGCATTTCCTCAACCCCTTCAAGTAATTTCTCAGGTTCTTCTTTCCGCACATTTGTCAAGTTGGGTGCTAGAATTTCATAGCACCATTGGATTTATCCAATGGACCACCAAAATTGAAGTTCACATTCCACTTCTTATCCCCATGATACCACTGAGATTCACCGATCTCTATTTTCACTTTGAGGGAACATTGGACAATTTCTTCATAGCTATCAAAGTCACTGATCACTATCACTTTCCACATGCTAGGTTTTATCCCACCAAAGAAGAGGCCAACCTTGAATTTGGGGGTAACAAAAAAGCTGGAGGTGTATCATGCAAGCCTTGTGAAGTTTTCCTCATACACTCTGATAGATTCGTCATTTTTTTCTTGAGTTCAAGGAAGTCCCTTTCCATCTTAATTTGGAGGGTTCATGAAAAATATTTATCAAAAAACATTTTCTAAAAATCATTCCATTCCAATGCCTGAATATATTCCTTAGGCTTTGTATTTTTTAATCAATTTCCACCATTGATCAGATACACCATCCATGCGAATATAATCTACAAGAACCTTCTCTTGTTCAGAACAATAAAGGATGGATAATACCTTCTCAATGGAGTTGATCCATTGTTCAACGATTGAGTGATCAGATGATCCATTGAAAGTAGGAGGCCCTTGTCTCATGAATCTCTCGATTGATACCTGTTATTTATTGGGGGGTGGACGTTCTTATTGAACCATGTTTCTAATAAAAAATTGAGTTAAATTAGAGAGTATCATAGAAAAGTTTGTGATTCTCGCTGCATCAGATTGTGACTCTCATTAGAACAGTAATCACATTGATCTTCACATTGGTTGTTAGACTGAGTCCTATATTACCGGACATTGGATATAATAAAAGGAAAATTAGGGTTAATTATTTTAAAATACTAAACTCATAAAGGGGAATCCAATGAAAAATTGATAAATTATAAATTACATTTATTTTTTTAACTTATGAAATTCTAGGCTTCAATCTAAGTTATCTATGATCTATTTACAAACGTATATTATTATGATTTTTTTGGTTTTTTGTTCCCATAATAATGGTTAATACTAATATTATGAATTCACCAAAGAATATCCCCTAAGAGTGTCAAACAAAGAGTTCATCAAGGCTCGTTGTCCTGTACCAGTTCTCGTTCAAGTCTAGCTCAAAGTAGTGTTTTTAGGTTTTACCCTTAGATACATCTGTGCAACATCCACCTCTACTTGTTCATATCTAGAAATAGATGTATTTTCTTGATAAAAAAATTACTCTATAATCAAAAAAATTAGTTATTATTTTCATATACTCAGTCTTATACCTAACGCTATCACTAGAGTTTAATAACACTAATCCCAAAAATAACTAAACTTATCCTCTAATACCAACTATAACAACCCTACACTTTATTTTGTATTTAGAAATGATTTATTACATAAAATTTCACTTAATAAAACCCATAATATCAATAGGTATAGTGTATTTGAGCCTTAGTAACATTACATGACAACTTAAGACATAAAATACAACATATTTATTGGAAACTGCTTTTATATAACCACAACATTCCTTCGTACTTAGCATTGCATGGGATAACCTGAGGACATACATAAGAAAAGGGTGATATATAAATCCTAGTAAGGGAGTAAATAAGGAATAACAAGAATAATATAATACATGTTAGTAAATATACATATCAATGGAGATTAATAAAACATGAACATAAAGGCATGATATAGCATGATCATCATACATGGAAATGTGGTAACAACATAAAATACTACATCATTAACATAAAGGAATCTGGTAAACACCAGTCCCAACATGATGGATAAAAGTACTATAAAATAACAATGTAAACCCCTATCCCAACATGACATATCATGATAATAAACATTTCCTAATGCATTGGAGCGCTATCCAGGAACACCCTACATAATCATTTCAATCTCATTCTTAACTGTGCCACATAGATCATATAACATGGATTCATTAAAATAATCATTTATTCCAAGATAATGGAATGTGGAATGCATACATGAAATTCTATAATCAATATGTATATATTAATAAAGTTGAATACCCTTTATATATAAATGGGAATGGTATTCACTACATGATGATTTTGGCATGGAAAATCATGGTGCAATTTCGGCAGCCTAACGACGTGACATAAAAATTCAAAAAATAGTTGATGAGAGATAAAGGGGTATATAATAATATATATATAAAATTGAAAGTCATAGGGTTATATAAATACATTTCCCAACACAAGGAATTTGGAAATTGAAGGTGTAACATAGTAAAGAAACATGAAGAAATAGGAGAAATGGAAAAGTCTTACAAAATTTCAGCATGGTAACATGTGTACATGGGAGGGATGAATGAGAGAGAAAGAGGTATCCCATCATACAAAAATAATAAGGGAAGTATGGTTGAGGTGAAAAAATATACCCCATCATTTTTAATTGAAAATAAAAGGGTGTAACAATATAAGGGAACTTGGATAAAAATGAGAAAGGAAGGACACCCTTATTTGGATGTGTGATCCCAAAGGCTTGGGAGAGGATTATTGGGAGCTTAGGGAAAACTTATGAGGACTCTAGGGAGTGGATAGAAGAGTTAGGATGAGATTAAAGGAGTTTTAGTGAAGAGGAATGAGTTATTGGGTGGGTTTATATAGGAAATGAGAGGATAATTATTTAATATTTCACAAACTTAGGTTTTGGAATCTATATAATTAAATATTAAAAAACACAAACCTTTCCATGAGTTTTTCAAATGTTTTTCTACAAATAATAATGGAAAACAATATTTTATAAGGAAAATAGAAGAACATATTAAAATATTATCCTGGCTTATGTGGAGGTGAGTCACATTATTAAAGAAATTAATTTAAAATCATAAAATATATTATACATTTTTGAGGATTCACTAAGGATTTATAAAATAAGTAAAAAAAATATAAAATAACAAAATTTTAATATAAAAATATATATTGAGATGATAATATCAATTTTAGTATTTATTACATCATTTTGTGGTCATTATGATGTCATAAACAACATATTTTATTTATACGGTATTAAATATTTACCCAAAAATTTGGCTGTCTCAGAAAATTATGAAAAATTAAAAATTAGATGATTTCAACGTCCTGATTCCAAAAATAATAATTGTTTTATCAAAATAATATTATAAATATATTAATTTTCACTTTCAAAATGAAAACTGAAATTTATTGAAAATTCACGGGTTTTAACAAAAACAGTTTTCAAACCTTAAGAAAAATTACATTTGACTTAATAAAAATTATATAATCATTTATTATTAATAAAATAAATTTGATAATAATATTTTATTACATTTTTATTATTTCAAAAATTCATTAATTCCTTAAAATAAATTCTTAAAAAAATACACTTTCTGTTTTATCGTATAAAAATATAACTCTTACCAAATCAATTACATAATCATTTACAGATAAAGAACTAATATAATCATCATTTATAAGAATTGTTTTTATAATATTATTAATGAATACATTAGTTTAATATAATAATTTATATATTTCTCAAAACTACCATTTTTACCTAAAGAATCAATTTATCAAATTCATCATTTTTTTAAGAAAGACTATTCTCATAAAAGAATTGATGGAATAAGACTTTTATCTATAAAAATGGATTACAAAATAAGTAACTAATACCTTGTTACATAACCCCATATAACTCCCACATAAGACCAAAGGGTAAGGTGTGTGATACTGATAGACTCTTGGGGAAACTCAGATAACATCCCCTAAGGGGTAATCTCTATTAACATGAACTTATCCCATATGTGATTCATTTAAAGATTAATGTGTTGAAGCTAAACTTGGGCTTGGTCAAGAGTGAAGAATAGTGAAACTAACTCCTTTAAGAGATTTTAAAAATTATCTTTGTATGGTCCGAGTCTACTGGATGAGGTCACCCTCTCTTTTGTCTCTGTCAAAATGATTTTTTTGAAAACCTTATATTTATATCGGTTGTGTGATCAAAGTTCAATGATTATATTATCAACTGTAATGATACTTAAAGGTCATTTAAACCCAATAATAATAATAATAATAAAATAGTGCATGCGTTTTATATATCCATAATACATTAAAATAAATGTAATTTTATTCCTAAATGACCAGGTTGTTACATTCTCTCACCATATGAAAATAATTATTTATGTAAATTATTTTCTATTTTTTAAAATAGACAACCAAATTATTTTAACTCCTGATTATTTTGAATTTAAATTGAAATATTCTTATATTTTTCATATTTAAAAATTTTATTTTAAAAAAATAATTCTTTATTTTAAAATGGATTTCAAAAGCTTGTGTTTTAAGAAAGAATACTTCAAGTGTTTTTATTTCTTCTCAAAGAAATGTTTTAAAATCATAATTCTCTTATAATTTTTTATAGTTTTTGTGTTAAAAGAAAAAATTTTAATTTTTTTTTCAATCTCAAATTATTTCATTTTATAGAAAATTTTATAAGTAGTTTTTATGTCTTTCAAAAGATGATTTCTTTTTTTTTTCAAGTGATTTATCCAACGATCTTAAAAAGAAAATTTTAATTTATGTCAATATCATAAATTCTCTTTATGTTATATTGGGTATATATTTAATCCACCATCCACCTTATTTCTCTGGTTTTTTATGGAATGTTCAAGTAACATTTTTCCTAAAACCCATAATGTTTTGTATAGGTTAATTAAGTTTGGTCTTAAGTATGAGCATTTTCATGTTCTAATTGAAAAAAATGTGTAAGTATTATTATTATTATTATTATGGTTAAGGCCCTATATTTCCTTATAATTCATTAATTTATAATTTTTATGTCATGATATAATATTGATAATTTAATATTCATGCTCACTCCACTGTGGGAATTATGAAGTGATTCATATTTCACTATGTTTATGGAAATCAAGAAGTGATACCTACTATATAATGTTTATAAGAATCATGAATTAATTCCTACTCCATTATTTCTATGGGATTTGGGTAGTGATTCATGATCCATTATGTTTACGGGAATTAGATAATTATGTTTTCTCCACCATGTGAATAATGTAATGATTCCTTCTCCTCCATGTTATGGGAAACAAGTGGTGATTCTCGCTCCACTAATTTCTGATTTATATGCCTATGTTAGTGCAATTGTTTACTATAATGATTCATTTCATGACATGATTTAAATTTTTTCTTATGATTATATTCCATGGATCATTTTTGTTGTCTCATATTTCTATACTCTTATATGGTGGTATATGTTTTCTCTTTTGAGAATAAATGTATCACTATCATGGGTTAATGAAAACTCTTATTATTATATATTCATTTTAATAATATATTTATCTCCTAATCATGTTTTCTCTCATGATTATGATCCAAAACTTGATGAAATGTTTTCATGTTTTTCTTTACTGAGCATTTAAGCTCAGCCCTTTCTCTTATTTCATTCACCCATGAAATTATTTACAAGACAATATTTTTAGGAAAGTTTTATATAGAGATGATTTGTCAGATATTTTGAATAAATAAAAAATAAATATTAGTATAGTGTAAAATATCCTTTTTAGATCATAAATTCTTGATAGATAATACTCGAAGACACTAACCATTCTATTCGTGGGATGATATGATTTTTTTGAGATATAATGATTAATTTATATAAATGCTGTAAAATAAAGATCAATTCATATCAATTTGTATAAAATCAAATGTTTATTGAAAATTCCTTTACCACTGGACCTGATAGTGTGGGTATGTGGCACCTCAATTGGTATCAAAGCAGTGTTTAGTTATTTTCGAGGATTAGTTTTTTTATTTTAAATGACTAAGAGGATGGAAAATTAGAGAAAACCCTAAGTCTAAGTACAATTAAAAAGTATAAGTGGATGATAATATCCTGAAATTATTGTAAAATATTGATTATATGTTTTTCATAACAATTACACCCTTGTTAGGATATTGGAAAGTAGATGCGGCTGTGGAAGAGATGTACTTAGGGGTAATCACCCTGAAAAAGGATGACTGAGTATTATCTAATCTTTACTCAGTGTAAGGTGAGTGAGACTAAAACTACACACTCAGCTAGAAACACATAGAAGATATTATTCAGTTAATTATATTCTCTTTAGAAATAATTTTGATGGGATTCAATGGAATTTTTGGATATAATATATTACTAGTTAAGTTAGAGAACCTAATAGGAAAATGACCATGGATGATCTAGGTTAAACTAAAGGAGTGATAGGTTGATCCAATTATATTATTTTTAAAATAAAATTATTATAGGATCAAATAAAGGTCTCATTGGAGAAGACATATTAAGTTTCAATTTTCATATTTATACAATCATTTACTCTCATTTTGTTGAATATTATTATAACCATTTTGGTTTTTGTATTTGGTTGAAAATAGGATCATTAAAATGAATTTAATAAAGGTATGCTCTTAGAAAATCCTATAACCAACTAAGGAAGCATATTTGGTACAAATTGATGAAATAAAAGAAAATTCTTAAAACATTTTAATTATATGGGAAATGATGGTTCTCCTAATATATAAGATTATGAGGTTGATATAATAGAAAGAAAATATATCTTGAGTTTCTAATGTTTCCCTTATCTTATTTCATTAGTATATTATAATTAAAATTGTGGGGAAAACATTATTTGGGGTGGGGGCATGTAATAACCTGATATTTATGAATATATTTTTCAATAAATAAACATTTCATCAATAGATTGTTTTTACACACAACGTTGGACTAAAATGAGTAGTGATATATTAAAGATTGATTATTAATAATATTCAATAATAATAAAACCTATATTAAATAAAAATATTTTAATCAATTAGAAATTCACATAGAATAGGTTTAATAACACTCAATGTTTTAGGAGGGAATTTTTCAATAAAATAGTTTTACCTTGTATATTTATTTTTATTTTAAAATATAAATTTATAAATTTTAGAATTAAAATTTTTTAAAATAAATTTTATTTTGGAATTACACATATCAAAATTATCATAAGGATAATCTTTTAGGGTTTTCTAAAACAATGTATTTTTATGTTCATTGTGAAAAATATAGTTTTTACTAAAACTATAGAGTTAATTACTATATCAAAGATTAATTATAAATGTAAAAATTATTAAAAAAATTAACTATCAAAAATTTGTTTATGGGTTAATATTATTCATTGAAAAAAATACTAATTTAATTTTATCAAACCAATGAATAACATTTTAAGGTCATGATTAATATTTTAAAATAGAAAAATTATTTTTGATTTTTTCTTTTAATTAAATATTATTTTCGTAAAATTTTTGTTTTCCCTTTATTTGGAATCCAAATAATGTTTATGTTTTTATAAAAAACCAATTCATTTAATGTAAATAAATAATATATATAATTTTCTCCAATACATAAATTTTAATCTTAAGAACACACTTTTATTAAAAAATGTTTTAAGCACTTTGTGCATTAATTCATAAATTTTATGTTCTCACAGATAAAAAATTTATTTTTTAAAATGAATTTTATATATGTAATTATAATTTTAAAATTATTTAATAATGTTAATCTTTAATTTTTTCATTTAAATTATTTATTGATTTTAAAATTAGTTAACGTAGTAAAATTTTATTATGGTAAAAGTTAAAAACTATAATGGAAAAGATTAAAAGCACTAATTTTTTTTATCCAAAATGTATATTTGAGAGGATTATTGACCATAAATTATCACACATTCCATTATCATGCACCTTTTGTGCCTTTTACCTTGGAATAATGTAATTATATTTTTGAAAATTGAGGACTATATACAAAAACATTTTTTTAGGACATATAAAAGGGGATAACTTCCACCACTTAATGTATAGATATACCTCCAAATTTAATCCTGAAACTATTCCAGTTTAATCCTAATATAATCCCCTTTAATTTTAATAAGACTCTAGTCTCCATTAGTTATCCCAAGGCATCCATTTCCATGTTGATTTCCATGAGAAATCTCAAGTTCTCAACATAAGTACCATCTTTTCCCTAAATTTTTTATTCTCTATATTTTTATTAAAATAATATTTTCCCAATATTATATCATTAATTTATTATTTATATTATAATAACTTTTTTATATTTTTTTAATAACTATTATCCACTTTTCCCCTTTACCTTTAGAAAAATGAAAATGATAATCACACATACGTGCAGACTACCGACTCTATGAAGCGTCGTGTTTTATTTTCAATCAACACCTTAAATAGATGGGCCTATTGTGTAATTTAATGGATAAATATTATTTTTATGAAATTATTAGTATTATTTTATGATAAATTAGATAACTTATAAATAATACGAGTAACAAACGATCATTGTAAAGTCAACCTTCTAAAAAGACATATTGAGAGAAAAAAATTATTCATAGTAAGTAATAGTTTCATATCCATCAATTATTATTATAATTCTCTTAAATTATGATCCATCAATTTAATAAAAACTAAAAAATATCATTATTCCTTTATAATAAAGATATTATAATTAAATCACTTCATAATTGTCCATTAATTATGGTATGTTCATATTTGGGTCGGTGTAACTAATGTAATAAAATAATATCATGAATAAATATGAGAAATCAATTACTGATATTATATGATATTAATAATTAAATAATTATTTTATTTTTTATCTTTAATCGCATCATTAATATTAAACTCATTAATTAAGAAACCAATGTACATTTTTAAAAATCACCAAAACATACTCATCATCAATTTAATATTTAATGATAATAATATGAAATCACATAGAATGAAATTATAATATTATATATAATTATAAATAATAAATTCTATTACCTTGTATGATAATTTAGGATGAACTTTGTGAGAATAATGAAGAAAAAAATCACTATTATGAAACTAGTTCAAAGTGATCAAGATTACTCACACCTAATATTTAAAATAGATGATAACCAACTAATATACCTAGAGAGAATAATTATAAATTAATTTTATAAAAGTTTTTAGATATGAAATTTTTTATAAAATAGATTATTAAGATAGTTATTTTTTGTACAAGATATTTAAGCCCTTTATTAGAAGTCATGAATTAATAATCGAGATTATTTGTCTCAAATTTAATTTCTTGAGATATATTTTATATTATGAAAAATAATATATTTTATATGGTGTTATTAATACCGAATGGATTTATTTTATCATATTAATTAAATTCACTGTATTTGAAGATCTATATTTTGTTCTTTCTTTAAATGTATTTTTATTAAAATGATATCAAGGTTGTTTTGGTTTTTTCTTCTCAATTTTGCTTCATTGAGATATAATGCATATTAACCACTTGTTTCCTTTATATGGTTCATATATATTTTCTATGGATTTATTTTATCATCATTTTTCATGCAATTTAAGGGATTTAAAAATTAATATTGAGATCAATTTTCAAGGGTTTTGATTCAAGTGTTACTAAACTTGTACGGTATTTTGATAACTCAAATCTCCATTGTTTGAGTGATAATGAATCTGATTAAACTTATTTATTTTTTGATTAGTGAAATCCAACCTAAGAACTTATTTCATAGAACTTTCTCTTCCACTATACCAAGGATGTCTTTTTGATTCATATATTTTACCCTAATAAATTTATTCCAACAAAATTATACCATTATTGGGAATAATTCTCATCTTCTTTATGGATAATTTCCCCTCCTTATCTATTTTTCCCTTTTACTTAAATTTTACCCTTTATATTTGGAAATCATATCTTGTCTTATCTTATGTTTTCATTATTTTTCCTTTATCCTATTTTAAAACTATGTTTTCTTACTTTTTTTTATGATGTGGGTTTTCTAAAAATATATTTCAAAATACAAAAAAAAGATTTATATAATTTTAAAATTAGATGTTTTATCTTCAAATATAAATTTGTTATATAAAACTTTATATAATTTTTTATTCTATATTATTAAAGATTCTTTTTAAAACTATTTTTTTTCAAAAGTTTTCACTATACCTTTTTGAAAATTATTTTTGAATTTGACTCATAACTTCATCATTTATGAGTATGGTAAAAACGTTTTCTAAAAAACTATTTTATGGTTTCTCTTTCTGTATGAGAATTATTTATTATGAAACTTAGTATCCATGTTTTTAAATATTTTTCAAAGTAATTTTTATTTTTTATGATTTTTTAAAGTAGAGGATTGTTTTTATATTTTTAAAAATTAAAAGTTAATTTTTAAAAATTAATTCTTGATTTTAAAAGGGATTTAAAAGGATTGCATTTCAAGAAATAATTATTCAAGTTTTTTTATCTATTCTTAAATAAAATTTATCAAATAAAATTTATCTTATTATTTTTTTTCCATTAAATTTTTTTTTGGATTTATATCATAATTTTTAAAAAATTTTGTCAAGAAAAGTGTATCATTTTAAAGAATTTTTTTTAGGAGTTTTAAATCCTTTAAAAAAGGGGTGTTTCATTTTATTTTTAAATTTATTTATCCAATGATTGTAAAAAAGGATGTTTTCATCTATGTAAAAATACTTAATAGTCCTTATGTTACAATGGGGATATTTTTAATCAAATATCCTACCTTTTTATGAGGATGTACTATGGAATGTTCATAGAATTTTTTTCATGAAACCTATATCTTTTAAAAGGGTTAATTATGTGAAGTCTAAAGTATAGCTTTTTTCATGTTATAATGGAACACATATATATAGATTATTATTATTATGAATGATGGATTCCTATATTTATCTCCAATACATTGAAAATTGATTTATATATCATAAGACAATTATGTGAATCATGTTTTGAAGCTCACTACACTATGAGATATAAGAAGTGATGTGTGATCCACTATTTTTATAGTAATCATGTAGTGATACCAGCTCCATTATGTTTATGATAATCGGTAAGTGATTCCTTATACAGTATGTTGATGAGAATCATGTTGTAATTCCAACTCCACCATTTTTATTGGAATCAAGTAGTGATGCCTACTCCACCATGGGAATAAAGTAGTGATGTATGCTCCACCATTTTATGGTAAATAGGTAGTCATTTCTGATCCTCTATTTTATGATTTATACACTTATGTTAGTGCCATAGTTTACTGTTTAACTTAATTTCTATAATATCCTAGCTCAAGATCTAGTAAATTGGTACCATGAGCCAGTTCAATTCATGAACTCAAGCGTGCCTCCCTATATTACAGAGGCTACTGACTAGTAGTGAGGGTATAAAGAGGACAAAAAGGGGACTATACCCACTTTATCAGAGTATAACTATAAGAGAAATAATAAAAAAAGATACATCAACTAGTAAGAGTAGTAAATCAAATGAAATATGTAAACTACCCATAATAACCTAAGTGAAACATGATATAAAAATGAGATGCATACTCTATATATAAGGAAATCATACAAGTGAAATCCCAAATATTGAAACTAGTAAGAAAACTCAGACACATTTTAAGTACAAACCCAGTCCTAAAATACCATTATTTGACCTACCATCCCAAACATAAACCTAATGCAAAGTCCCTATCTCAAACCATTACCTGAAAATAAGTTGCATCTTATCAGGTACCCAAGTTCCATTGTGGCCCAATAAGGGTGTGATTACATCTCAGTATGCCACCACAAAAGGTTTCCAAAGTAATAACTAGTATAAAAAGAAGTTTATGAATATAACACAAGGAGTAAATAAAAAATAAAATATAATAATCATGTTTTCTAATAAACATTTATTAAATATATATTTGGACTCTTGGGTTCCATCATGTCACCCGACCAACCAAACCCACTTTAACAATTTTTGAATTCTGAATAATAAATCCTAAGGGTTGCACATTCTAAATAAAAATAATGCATTTATTAATTATTTCAAATATTTTTTCTAAATAGTGTTGAACTAATTACCAAAACTATATCACATGCTCTTAGTGCCAAGATTCCATGACGACAACCTTGTCAAAAATAGGGATTTCTATATCCATCATATCAAATAAAGGATGCCAAATTCTATGTAGAGTAATCCTAAATCAAGGATAATGAGTGATATATCTAATATAGTTACACATGGGTTAGAATCATCATGTACATCAAATTTAACCATTCCATCATATCAAAATTTTCACAATCCAATATACATGACCTTTTTAGAAAAGGTTCACCCATTAAAAAATTAATTTATTACCATAGTCTAATATACTCAACCTCGTGGCTGGATTCTATACTTAAAAACCATTTAACCACTTATTAATTTAACTCAAAAATTAAATGTTCTTTAAAAACATTAATAATAAAAAACACTCCTTTAACTATTTCCATTTTTCACGTCACCAACACCAAAACAAGACATTCTTTTAAAACACCTTGAATCCCCCATTAAAAAAATTATCTTCTTCATTTGAAAAACCAAACAAGTAATAAGACCCTCATTCCCATTAAAAACCATTAGAAGTTCCATTAAAGCATTTTTACCAAAGGAGAAACCACACACTTATTCAAAACAACTTTTGAAATCAATATAAAATCCCATTTAAAATCACGTTGAGGTAAATGAATCATTTAAATGTTGTACCCCACACTCTTTGATTTTCATGATCACAATCACTTTCATATGTGTTTAACCTTGTTTTTAAGTGTTGTGAATGATAGGCAAAAGATTGCCAAAGGATTGGCCCAAGAATGGACGAAGTGGACTGAAATTCAGTCCACCGGCCAACCGGTGGCTTCACCACCGGCCAGCCGGTGGACTCTGGGCAGAAGAGCCACTCACTGCCATCCCACCGGTCAGCTGGTGGCTCTGTCACCGGCCAGCCGGTGGCATCCAGCCCCAACAGTGAGACCTACTGTCTCACCACCGGCCAGCTGGTGGCCTCAGCACCGGCCAGCCGGTGGCACCTGGGCAGAAACTCTCTCCACTTTCCAAGGCACCGGCCAGCCGGTGGCCCTGTACCGGCCAGCCGGTGGAGCCAGTCAAACTAGCCGTTGCAGTTTGACCAGGCTGGCCCACTTGGCTCCCAACGGCTCTTTTAGCCTCTCCAACGGCTCCGAAGCCTCCCCAAGGGTTCCATGCCTATAAATAAAGGCCAAGGAAGCCCCGGACATCTACCGGAACCATACCAAAGCCCACGGACACGTTATTCATCATTTGGCGTACCTCCGGCGGACTTCCTTCAAGGAACCCTCCTTGCTCCAACAACTTCCACATCCAAGGAGCTCCACCCAAGAAGCTTGGAAGCGGCCTTCAACATCTCCAATCAATCAAAGGCGCCCAAGACTTCCTCAAATACGGTTTTCCTTGTTTTATTTATTTTGAGCATAAAATTGAGTTTGTGCCTACAAACTCCCACTTTTCTCATCCCCTCTTTCTCTTGGGTTCTCACACCACCATTAAGGTGTGAAGAGGTTTCTTCAATCCATTCCTTTTAAAAGGCTTGAGTTTTCGGTGAGCTAGCCTTCACCCGTTAAAAAGGCTAGTGGGTTCTTGCTAAACCATCAAAAGCAAGTGGGTTCTTGCTTAACCAACAAAAGCAAGCTGTAATAGGTCCTAGTGCTACCTCAAAGCCTAGTGGGTTTCTTGCTAAAACCATTGAAAAGCAAGCGGTAGGAATCTCTCAACGGTTGAGTTGGGAGCGGAGACGTAGGCCGGGTTTTGGCCGAACTCCGTTATCAATTTCATGTGTCTTGCCTTCTTTATTTCCGCTGCATCTTTCACTTTGATTTTAATTTGTCAATCTTTTTTAAAAAGGCAATTCACCCCCCCTCTTGCCATCATTCCCCGTTTTATCACGACCCATCATTTGGTATCAGAGGACGTATTTGAATAATTCCCTAACCGGTTTCAAATTAAAGATCCTATTTTTTTTTTGATGGCTTCTACTGCATCTTCTTCTCAAACTCTTGAAGGACATTCTTTGGATCGTGCTCCATTCTTTGATGGAGCCGATTATTCTTTTTGGAAAACACGCATGTCAACTTTTCTTAAAAGCATTAGCTATCCAATTTATAAAATTGTTATGCATGGTTTTACTCTCTCTTGTCAAGATGAATCTAAATGGACCCCCACCGACATTGCAAATTTCGAGCTTGATGGCAAAGCCATGAATGCTCTTCATTGCGGGTTAGATAGAAATGTTTTTAATTGTATTTCTTCTTGCACATCTTCTCATGATATTTGGAAGCTTTTAGAGCTAACCCATGAAGGTACTAGCATGGCTCAAAAGCAAGAACCCGAGGCAAAATCCGTGCCCATTTGCCCACCTCACAAGAAAAGGGCCAAAAAGGGGAAGAAGAAGGCTTCAAAGGCAACATGGAGTGATAGCTCCACCTCTTCATTCTCCTCCTTCTCCTCGAGCGACCAAGGTACAAAATGCCTAATGGAAAATCACGAGGTAACATCTTCCGACTCCTCCTCCTCTTGCTCTTCAAATTCAAATTCTTTAAATCATCTTTCTTATGAAGAACTCTCACACGCTAGAGATCAATTGGAAAAAGGTTTTCATACTTTATCGTCAAAATTTGTTGCTTTAAAAAAGTCTTTCAAAAAACTCTCTTCCGAAAAAGAACAACTTCTTAAAGGGAAGGAAGAGTTGACCCTTAAAATCCAAAATTTCCCAAATGTTGATTCCATGGAATCAACCATCAAAGACCTAAGGGAGACCCTAGCTAAGTTCACCCAAGGGGAACAAAATCTGAACAATCTGCTTGGTTCCCAACGAATTTCTAGAACCACCCAAGGGCTAGGATATTCCAATATAGCTTCCTCCTCCTATGCACCCACTGTTTTTGTAAGGGGGAGCTCCGAATTTAAATTTTGTAACTATTGTAAAAAACCCGGGCACCTTATTTATGAATGTAATTGTAAAAACGCCCGGTACGGCCAACCCAAATCGATTTTTTATTCGGACGAATTCTATAGGAGAAGACCCGCCATGAGACAAGTATGGATTGAAAAATCCCTTCTAGCGAGTCTCTCCGGGCCGAAAATCATCTCTTTTCAAAATCCCTCTCCCCGGTGATTTTTTGTTTTTATTTAGGGGGAGTTAGGATCTTTTAAGCTTTTTTCAAGATTTTCAATTCCAACTTTCAATTTCAACTCTTGGTTTCAAAATTTTCAATTCAAAAATTTTCTATTCAATTTTTGATTCAAAACTTTCAATTCAAACTGTTATTCAATTTTCATTTCAAAATTTTCAACAATTGATATCATTTTCAATTGATTTAAAATCTCGTTTTTCATCGGTTCCCTCAATCAAGTTTTATGCCCCATTATTTTTTGATAATCACAAAGGGGGAGAAATTTCTTGATTGATTGGGGGAGAATCTTTTCTCTCATGCTTAGTATTTATTTTCAATTTATCTTTTAAAGCATGCCTTCATTTAAGTTTTTACTTTGCTTAGATAAGTGATTGTGATCATCAAAATAGGGGGAGATTGTTGTACCCCACACTCTTTGATTTTCATGATCACAATCACTTTCATATGTGTTTAACCTTGTTTTTAAGTGTTGTGAATGATAGGCAAAATATTGCCAAAGGATTGGCCCAAGAATGGACGAAGTGGACTGAAATTCAGTCCACCGGCCCACCGGTGGCTTCACCACCGGCCAGCCGGTGGACTCTGGGCAGAAGAGCCACTCACTGCCATCCCACCGGTCAGCCAGTGGCTCTGTCACCGGCCAGCCGGTGGCATCCAGCCCCAACAGTGAGACCTACTGTCTCACCACCGGCCAGCCGGTGGCACCTGGGCAGAAACTCTCTCCACTTTCCAAGGCACCGGCCAGCCGGTGGCCCTGTACCAGCCAGCCGGTGGAGCCAGTCAAACTAGCCGTTGCAGTTTGACCAGGCTGGCCCACTTGGCTCCCAACGGCTCTTTTAGCCTCTCCAACGGCTCCGAAGCCTCCCCAAGGGTTCCATGCCTATAAATAAAGGCCAAGGAAGCCCCAGACATCTACCGGAACCATACCAAAGCCCACGGACATGTTATTCATCATTTGGCGTACCTCCGGCGGACTTCCTTCAAGGAACCCTCCTTGCTCCAACAACTTCCACATCCAAGGAGCTCCACCCAAGAAGCTTGGAAGCGGCCTTCAACATCTCCAATCAATCAAAGGCGCCCAAGACTTCCTCAAATACGGTTTTCCTTGTTTTATTTATTTTGAGCATAAAATTGAGTTTGTGCCTACAAACTCCCACTTTTCTCATCCCCTCTTTCTCTTGGGTTCTCACACCACCATTAAGGTGTGAAGAGGTTTCTTCAAGCCTTTCCTTTTAAAAGGCTTGAGTTTTCGGTGAGCTAGCCTTCACCCGTTAAAAAGGCTAGTGGGTTCTTGCTAAACCATCAAAAGCAAGTGGGTTCTTGCTTAACCAACAAAAGCAAGCTGTAATAGGTCCTAGTGCTACCTCAAAGCCTAGTGGGTTTCTTGCTAAAACCATTGAAAAGCAAGCGGTAGGAATCTCTCAACGGTTGAGTTGGGAGCGGAGACGTAGGCCGAGTTTTGGCCGAACTCCGTTATCAATTTCGTGTGTCTTGCCTTCTTTATTTCCGCTGCATCTTTCACTTTGATTTTAATTTGTCAATCTTTTTTAAAAAGGCAATTCACCCCCCTCTTGCCATCATCCAGCCCCAACAGTGAGACCTACTGTCTCACCACCGGCCAGCCGGTGGCCTCAGCACCGGCCAGCCGGTGGCACCTGGGCAGAAACTCTCTCCACTTTCCAAGGCACCGGCCAGCCGGTGGCCCTGTACCGGCCAGCCGGTGGAGCCAGTCAAACTAGCCGTTGCAGTTTGACCAGGCTGGCCCACTTGGCTCCCAACGGCTCTTTTAGCCTCTCCAACGGCTCCGAAGCCTCCCCAAGGGTTCCATGCCTATAAATAAAGGCCAAGGAAGCCCCAGACATCTACCGGAACCATACCAAAGCCCACGGACACGTTATTCATCATTTGGCGTACCTCCGGCGGACTTCCTTCAAGGAACCCTCCTTGCTCCAACAACTTCCACATCCAAGGAGCTCCACCCAAGAAGCTTGGAAGCGGCCTTCAACATCTCCAATCAATCAAAGGCGCCCAAGACTTCCTCAAATACGGTTTTCCTTGTTTTATTTATTTTGAGCATAAAATTGAGTTTGTGCCTACAAACTCCCACTTTTCTCATCCCCTCTTTCTCTTGGGTTCTCACACCACCATTAAGGTGTGAAGAGGTTTCTTCAAGCCTTTCCTTTTAAAAGGCTTGAGTTTTCGGTGAGCTAGCCTTCACCCGTTAAAAAGGCTAGTGGGTTCTTGCTAAACCATCAAAAGCAAGTGGGTTCTTGCTTAACCAACAAAAGCAAGCTGTAATAGGTCCTAGTGCTACCTCAAAGCCTAGTGGGTTTCTTGCTAAAACCATTGAAAAGCAAGCGGTAGGAATCTCTCAACGGTTGAGTTGGGAGCGGAGACGTAGGCCGGGTTTTGGCCGAACTCCGTTATCAATTTCGTGTGTCTTGCCTTCTTTATTTCCGCTGCATCTTTCACTTTGATTTTAATTTGTCAATCTTTTTTAAAAAGGCAATTCACCCCCCCTATTGCCATCATTCCCCGTTTTATTCCGACCCATCATTAAAAACATTATTCACATTAAAACATCAATTTAACTCATTAAAAACCACAACCTGATAAAAATAAAAATCACTATATTTTAACTATTTTATAAATCCAAATAGTCATTTCACAATGGATCAGATTTTTTTTTCAATTTATCCTTTAAACCTGACATAAACACTAATCCGTAAATTATACAAAGTAGCCCTTTACCCATGCTAACATAACAAAAAAAAATTATAACCAATTTACTATCATGAATTATATATCTATTATATTTTATAATTTTATCACAAAACTATACATGGACTGCTATAGCCCATGGGTAACCCTAGGCCCAATCTGAAATCATTAACTGACCCAATGGGGCTTATGAAGGGCATCATAAATCAATTTAACGACTAATTTAATTTTCTTAGTCAAATTAATAAAATAGAAATGAAGTGAATTGGAAGAACCACATATATAAGAAAAACATCAGGAATATGGGAAAAAGCTTATATACCACCTACCTGATGCTTGTAGAAAACTACTCATCCAGCCATGGTCCTTGATTTGAGCTAAAACGACCTCAATCAAAAAGGTTATAAACTCCATGTAAATAGGGTTCATGAGGTTCAAAATAAGAGAAAAATACAATAAAATAATCTTACAAAAAGTAAAAGAAAATGGAGTCAATGACTTACACGTGGCTTCAAATCACAACCAGTGGCACCCCAAACTCTCTATTATTGAAGGAGACCCATCCTCAAAATAGTAGGAGAAGGAGTTTATAACTCTAGGATACTATATGAGAAATGGGGGTGAAAATAAAGGTATAAATTTTTAATAATGACAAAGAAAAATGAGAAATACCCTATTTTTAAAGAGGCACATGGTTTGGATGCATAGTTTTCCAAACCATGTGCCAACTGTGTGGTCTCCTCTATCTAAGGGGAAGCTTATCCACACAGTTTCTTTGGACATAAACATGATTTTGAAAACCATAAATACACAATGTGTTCCCCTCAATTGAAAGGGATTCCCCATTACATGGACTCCTGATCCACCTCGTATAGATTTTCATACCATTTCCCCTCCTCCCATAGGCCACACGGTCATGGGGAATAATTTTTACCAACCATAAACCATGAATTGTAAGTCCCATTTCGTCATGTTTCATGTACTAAACCCCAATAACACTCTTAAGACCTTACGTAATCCTGAAAACACCTCAATGACCATTTAAAAAGGAGTTTAACCAAAATTAGAACAAAACATACCTCATCGAAGTGTTGGGATATTACAATTTCCATGACATGACATATATCTAAAACTATGACTATGATCCATAGACTATGTTTGTTATCTCATGTTTCTAAAATATAATTCCATGGTATATGTTTTTCCCTTTAAGATTATAGGTCTTTATATCATGGTTTATAGACAACTCTTAATGTTCCATTTTATTTTTAATAAGATATTTATTCCCTAATGATGTATTTTCTCATGATTATGATCTAACCCTTGATGAAATATTAAAAAATCTTACATTATCAATAATTTGATCTCACACCTTTGTTTTATTTTATTTTCCCTATGAAATTGTTTACAAGTCTATATTTAGAAGGAAATTTTATATAGATATAATTTTTGGGAGATGTTGAATGAATACTAAGGAAGTATTAGTATAGTAGTTTAAAGATCATTTTTAGATAAGAAAGAACTAGGATCTAATACTTAAAGATAACAAACCGTCCTTTCATGGGATTGTCTTATTTTTAAGAGATATAATTTTTAAATTATGATAATTTTGTAAAATAAATAAAAGTTAATTTCACTTTGTACCAAAGATAGTGTTTATAGAAAATATTTTTAACATTGGGCCTGGGAGTGCGGGTATGGGGTTCCTCAATGAGGATAACTATGGTGTGGTGTTTAAGGTTGTGGCATAGATCCTAGGGTTTAATACTATTGGATTAATAGTGATGGGAATAATTAATGGGGTTAAATAGTCTTTTAATTTTTTTATTGTAAATCAATCAGTGTTTATAAAATAATGATCTACAGTGAGTTCTTTGTTATTAAATAAAGTACAGTGTAAATAAAAAGACAGAACACAAATATTTATAGTGGTTTAGATTACTAGGATCCTCGTACACTCCTCAACCTCTCTACTCCTTGAGAAAATTAATACGCACTAAGAACCTCACTTTTAAAGGTGTGAGAACCTATTAAAGACTCTTCCTTTTAAAAATACCTAGAGGCACAACCTATTATTTTTACAAGATATTAAACCTAGTATGTGACCTATCTTTTGATTGGGAGTCACAACTCAAACTTCTTTTTTGTGGTGGAATATCCAGATAAGGTAGTACTTTATTTTGATTATGAAAAGCATAAAAGATACTCAAACAATTACAAAAAGAATAAATAAAAGATAACATAAAGAATAAAAATACAAATAAAACCATTATAAAGATCAAATTGATGAATATTATTTAGTTCAATGATCTTGATTACAACATCAAAGGATGATTTTATTGTTGAAGTCGCTGTGTGATCTTATCAGGGAAAACAATATTCATAACATAATTTTTTCACTTATCAATAAGATCAGTCTTTTTATAAGAAATCAAAAATTCAGTGAGAGTATAAGTAGGAGTCACACTATATTCCTTGATCTTTTTTAACAAAATAAAATTATGCATCTTTTTTTCTTTAGGTGTGGGATTTCTGAACTTATCCCTGCCATAAAATATTTAGAAACATTTTTAAAAAACAAAACACTTCATTAACTATTAATACCTCATGTGTGATCAATAATAATATTTACTTGCTTTCATTTTTTTAAACTTATTAAAAAAATTTCTAATATATTCGATAAAATAAATGACAATATTTTATGTATTTATAATAATTAAAATTGTTCCAATAAATTTGTAGTAAAATAATAATTCAAATATTACAGAAAGTATAGAATAAAATGAATAACATAAAATTATAATTTTCATAAAAAGTTTATAATATAAAAAATTTCATAAAATTATAATTTTCATAATTTTTGATTCAACATAATACAACAAAGTTATTAAAATATTTAATTATTTTATAGAACAAAAAAATAGTTAGAAAATTTCAAATAAAGTTTTAGTAAGATTTTTTTAAAAAATAATAGTAAAATAGAGTTCTATAAGAAAATATATTTTTAATAAAAATAAATCAATTATTTTACTTACCTTGTGAGTGAAAAACCTCATGGTTAGTATGCTCACTACACGCTCATGTATGGTCAATATGCTTACCTTACGTGCTTGGTTGGTATGCTGACTGTGTTATCTAAATGGTCATGCGATCGGTCTACTGACCATGGAGGAATTTATTTCATTTGGTCAGTTAAAGATAATAACACATGTTAAGAAGAAAAAAATAACCTAAAAAAATATTAATTAAATGAAAATTATTTTTTTAAGTAGTAACGAAAATATTTTCGGTGAAAATTAAATACTATGGAACCAAATATTTACAATAAGGTAACTTACCATGTATCATGGACATGCCTCATGGTAAGTATTTTCATGTGAGGTAATTAAATGAAGATAATAAATCATACCGTGTCATGGTAAGGAGACTTAAAATGTTTCACAAATAGTAATTTCAATGCAGCATGGTAGAGCCACCACCATCAGTGTGTGTCACGTGGAACAGAGTGTCACTATGTGGTCGGTATGCCAAACTGAAGAAACAATTTTTCTTTCATGCTGTAGACGAGCATTGTGAATATGTAGTCAAGTGTGGGAGGATGAATTGTTGGCTCTGGGTGTCGTTAAACTAGGGATGATCTACGTTGAGGTATTTCATTGAATGTGTTGGGCGACACTGAAGCTTGAAGAAGTCGTAGATGGGTTACTGCTCTACATGGAGTCCAGTATAGGAGAAGATGAGGTTTTCCAGGCATTTGAGGTGTTGATGAAGAGAAGCACTGCCACCATCATGCTACACAGTGAGGTTGACATTAATTATAGTGCACACACATAGTGGAGGAGGTGTTGTCGAGTTATTGTGAAGAAAAGGATAAAAATATAAATTATATATACTATATATTATATATATATATAAATATGTATAAACCGATATATATATGCACACATATGAACACACACACACACATATAAATATATAACTATGTATATAAGATAATAAAAATAAAAAATCAAAAAGATATAGAATATGTAATTTAAAACAAAAAATAATATTTTATAAACATATGAACAATAAACTGAATTAGAATAACAACATGCATTTCATTATCACATGAGTTACTAAGATAAGAAAATTTTCGATAATTAACACATGTACTCATATAATTGGTATACAAATTTTACATAATAACATTTTTCAAATACTATTGTTAAAATATAAAAGTTTTAATAATTTGAATTTAATGAAATGAGATGAAATTGTAATTTATCAAAAAAATTATATGAAGAAAATTGTTAAAGTATTAAATCCCAATTTTAAATACTAACAATCCCTCCCTATTTGTAAATTACAAAATAAGAAATTTATTATATTTTAAAAAACTTCCTCCCCCATTTTAAAATATATCAAAAAGAAAAACCATTCTTCTGAAATTATAATGGTATCAAGTTTCCATTGACAATGATTAAAAATATAATCCATGTAATCATTTAGTTGAAGTAGTATCTATATTTATAAAAAAATTAATTTTCATAAAAATAAATATTAAGATTCTAACATACCTAGTTTAAATTTATTTTTTTTAAAATTTGATAGAATATAAAGGTTTATTGAATATGTCAACCAACTATTTTTTAGTGGGAGAAAATTCTAAAAAAATATCACCATTATCTACATGATCCCTCAGAAAATGATATCTAACATCAATGTGTTTGGTTTTATAGTATTGAAGAGGGGTTTTAGAAATTGAAATAACACTAGAATTATAACAAAATATTATAATTTGATAAAAAATTATAATGAAATCAAATGAATTTTTTTATTCCATATTCTAGATGAACAATAACAATATGCTACAATATATTCATCCTTAGCTGTTGATAGTGCTACTAAAAGTAATTTCTTAGTACTCTATGAAATTAAACTTTTAAATAGAAAATTAAATATAATAATAGTTTGTTTCCAGTCAATTATATAACCTCAAAAATTAGAATTGGAGTAAGATAGTAAATCAAAATAGTTCTCATTAGAATAGAACAATCTAGTAAAAACAATACCTTTGATATATCTAATTACTCTTTTAATAGAATTAAGATGGCTTTATTTAGGGTTGGAACAAAATCTAGAACACAAATAGGCTGAGAACATTATTTCTAGTCAATATGCAATGAGATAAAATAAAATAAATTTCATAACTCAATACATTTTAATATCAATTGAATTTCTCGAGTAATCTAAACCCAATTTGGAATTATTACTCATTGGTGTTTTCATAGTTTTATTAGAATCAAGACCAAACCTTTTTATAAGTTCTTTAGAATATTTATCTCGATTTAAGAAAATATCATCATTCCTTGGATTATTTTTTAGAATAAGGAAAATATTTAGATCTCTTATTAAGATAACATCAAATATACTTTTCATCATCTTAGAGAAATCATTACATAATAAATCATTTATTGAACAAAATATTATATCATCAAAATAAATCTTCATAATCAGTATATCATTTGAAACTATTTTTTATAAAAAAGGTTGGATGAATCTTTACTTTAACAAAACCATTTATCAATAAAAATTATGATAGTATTTCATAACAAGCTCATGGAGATTTCTTAAGGCAATATAAATCTTTATTAATTATTAAATAATGATTTGGAAACATTTCATTTTTAAATCCATGTGATTGTCTAAGATAAACTTCCCCTAATATCATTCTATTTAAAAATACACTTTTTTACTTCCATTTGATATAATTTTTTGTTTTGAAGATAGGTATAGGCTAATAAAATTCTAATTGATTCCATCCCAGTAATAAGAGAAAAATAATTTTCATTTTCAATTTCCTCTTCCTAGGAATAACCCTAATCTACTAGTCTTTATTTATTTTTAACTATGTTTTTGGCTTCATTAAACTTATTTTGAAAAATCTATTTAGTTCATATTATAGGTTTTTTATTAATTCAGCTAAATTCCATACTTTATTTCTTTCAAAATGATTTAATTCATTTTGAATTTCATTTATCAAATTTTAATTACTTAGAGTATTATAAATATTTACTGAAACAAAATCAACAACAAAAGCATAGTTTTCATAGTAAATTCCAATAGATTTTCTAGTTTTTATACAAGATTCAACATTACTAGACACTTTTTTAGTCGGATGATCTTTAAGTTTTTTCCATTCTTTTGGATCAATTTTATAAGATATATACCCCCATAAACTAATTCATTCTCAATATCTTGGTCATTTTCTTTACCAAAATTAAATCCTATAAATTCATCATCAAATTTGTTTAAAACATAATTTTACTTATTATAATTTTTCTTATTAAACTTAACATTTTTATAATCTTCAACAACTAAATTTATCTTATTGAAAAATCTATATTCATTCTTAAAATTGGAATATCCTAAAAATATCCCTTAGTCACCTTTAAAATTGGATTTATCTAAATTATATTTTCAATTTAAGATAATTATTTTTATAGAAAACACATAAAAATATCCGATTTTAGGTTTAACCCTTTAAATAGTTTATAAGGGGTCCTATTTAGGAAATTCCCAATTGAAAAATTATTTTAAAAATATAAAGATATGTTAAAATTTTATTCACAAAAGTATTTAGGTATGTTAAATTACATTATCATTGACCTAGAAATTTATTGAATTGACATATTATTGCATTATACCACACCATTCCATTATGGTGTCCAAGGGCTTGAAAAATAATGTTTATATCCATTTAATTCACAAAAGTTATCAAAATATAAATTCAAAAATTCACTAACTATATCACTTATGATATAGATGATTGATAGATGCTTAAAGTTTTGAATAAGCTTATATAATGCCCAAAATTTGGTTAAGTCTTCATTTTTATGAGATAAGAAATAAATCTATATAAATATACTATAATAAACTAAAATTACATATACATAATTATTACCACCAAAACTAACTAGTTGTATAGATATAAAAAAATTATTATGTAATAGTTCTAAACATATAGCAGTACTAACACAATTTACAAATTTAAATATTTCTTTGTGCTACTTTCCATTCAAACAAGAATCACACTTAAATTACTTACTTATATGTAACTCGGGTAGTTGCAAAACCTGTTCATGATTTGATAGTTTGTGTAATAATATTAAATTTACATTCCAAAGCCTCATATGCCACAAAATTTCATATGATTCTACAACATTCAAAAACTTAACATTTTGTTTGGTTATCTTAATGAAATCAATAGTGTAAAAATTATCTTTTCTATTTGCATAAAATAAAATATATTTACTTATCAAAACTGTACATTTATCATTTTCAAAGATAAAATTTAATCCATAAGCACACAAATATGTTATACTTATTAGAATATGTTTTAAACCATATATATATATAATACTTTTTAAATAATAATAGTTTTATAAAAAACAACATCACTAATACCTTAATCTATCATTTAAAGTTTTCTACAAACTTGACAAGGCCACCATAAAATAAATTAAAATATATAAATTTAGAAATATAACCTGTCATGTTTCTTGAGTAACCACTTTCTAAATATCATGAGTCTTTGAGACTACTACGGTATATTTTCTAAAATTATACAAATTAAATATACTGTTTTGATACCCATGATATCTTGGGTGTAACTAGATTAGTAACAGAAATTTTTGGAACCCAAATCGATTTAATGAATTTATTAGTGGGTAGTAAAAAAAATAAATCTATAGAAATGAATGTTTTATTATTCCCAAATTATTTTTTAAATTTCAATTAACACTAATTGTAATAATTCCATTTTCATTCTACATTTAGAATAAGAAACACTGGAAACACTTCCTTTTGATATTTTAATAAAGTTAGTTTTATTTATCATGGGTGATAAACTGTTATAGCTAAATCCATTATTGTTGATGTTTAGTTTCATCAAAAACATAATTTTTTCATATTTTTATTTACCTTTAGTAAATGTAGATAAATTCTATTTATGATTGGAAACATATTTTTTTTTTCAAAATTATATTCTCCTTCTGAATATTATCTTTGTTTGTATAAACATTAGAATTAGATACAAAAGCTATATTTCTTAATTTGTTATCTTTTTTATTAAGGTTATTACATTAATTTCTAATCTTATTCAAATCATCTAGAACTAAATTAAATTTTCTTTCTTTATCTTTATCATTCACTGCCAGAAAGTTTTTAACTTTTTCATGATCCTCTTTTAACTTTAGAAAATCCGAATCATAATTCTCTTTAGATATATCATTCTTGGAAACAAAAAATTCATATTATCACATTCCCTTTTATTTTATCATTTTTTAATCAACTTATTATTTTTATTTCTTATGTTAGTATTATTTTCAATTATCTTGACTCTGTTATTTTATAATTCTTTATTTTATTTAAGGATTTGTTGAACATTGTAATTAAAATAATTAAAATTAGATCATTAATTGGAATAATTTTACTTTTCAAAAATAGGTTAATGATCAATATTTATAAGTGTTATTAAATAATTAAAGAGTTAATCATTTACCTCATATTGTATATCCATCAAGGCTATAGTCCCTATCTCCTGTTCACTTCTATAATCACTACTAGAGTCAGAACTGTTTGACCGGTCCCAACCTCCAAACAAATCTTGATATTCATTTTATCTTTTCTATTTTCCTTTCTTTGGAAGTTTGATTTTATAACATTCATCCCTTATGTTCCCTTTTTTCCTGCACTCAAAACATCTTAATTATGAAAAATCATTATAGTTGCTGGTATTAACTTTATTATATTCATTTCTGACCTTTCTCTTGAACAACTTATTTCCAATTTGTTTTCATAAACTTGAATGAATTATTACTAATGTGAGCCATCTCTTTGTCACTTTCTTGGAACTTAGATTCAGAGGCATTAAAGGAATCAATACCATTTTATTTAAATATAATACATTTTCTTTTGGTTTCATCCTCATTTTTAATTTTTTTCAACTCTAATTCATACTTTAATAGAGATCCAATTAGTTTATCTAAGGTATATTATTCAAAAAATTTACTATCATTAATGGAAACTTCTTTTTCATTCAATTTTTTTATAATATCTCACAACACTCTTTCCCCTTGACCTATGTAATCAAAAAATTCTTCAAGAGAACTCTTACCATTTTTAATATCTGTAAACTAATGGAACATTTAGTTTATTGATTCTTTATATCCCATATTGAATTCCTTTTATTCTACTTAGAGTATTAATAGTTTATTTTTCTTGTGCTTATTAGTCCCATAGTGATTCATTTGAAGTATTCTCCAAATATTATGGGCTATATTACATGATAAAACATGAATATAGATACTTCTACTTAGAGAAAATCATATTAAAAAAAATATAATTAAAAATATATTTCACCATGTAATTACCTACAAGTGTCTTCATATCGTCTTTTTGGTAGCTCATATGGATTATCCATGACAGTCCAATGATCTACACTTTACTATTTCATATAGGATTACATTTTATATTGATAGTAGACATAACCCATTTTATCAAAGAATGAAGGATTTTTTGAATCCATCTATATTTTTTATTTACACCTTCTATATTAAAAGAAAAATTTTCTTTTATTCCTTATACTATTAATTATAGGATATCAGGTGATCACAAAGTTAAGAACAAAAAAATAAAATAAACAAAGACCATTAATATACTTTTATGAAATATTATCATTAAATTATAATTATTTGGTATCAAATTAAAATAATTATATAGGACAACTATACTTTAAGGAAGTTCATACCCTCTGATACCAATAGTTGGATCGATTGTGATGAAAATAATGACTAGAGGGGTGGGGGTGAATAGTCATTTAAATTTTTTTAGAAATCAATAAGAGTTTATAAAATAATAGTCTAAAGTGAGTGTTGTGTTCTTAAATGAAGTAAAGTAGAGATAAAAAGACAGAACATAAAGATTTATAGTAGTTCATATCACCAAGATCCTAGTCCACTCCTCAATATTCTCTACTCAATGGGAAGATTGGTACCAACTAAGAATCTCAATTTTAATGGTGTGAGAATCTTTTATAGGATCTAACTTTTAAATATACCTGTAGTTACAACCTAGTCTTTTTATAGGAGACTAAAACTAGTGTATGACCTGAATTTAGATCAGGAGTCACAACCCAAACTTCATTTTTGGTGGTGGAATTACCATATAAGGAAATAATTTCTTTTTTATTCAGAACAGTATAAAGTAGACTCAAATAATTAGAAATAGAAGAAATAAAAGAGAACATGAATAAAAAAATACAAAGAAAACTTATAGAATGATAAAATTGATAAGGATGATGTAGTTCTATGATCATAATCATAACAGAAAAGGGGGATTGTATAGTTAAAGTCACTTCATGATCTTAGTAGGGAAAACAAAAGTCCTAGAATTTTTTTTTCACATATCAATAAGAACAGTCTTTTCCTAAGAAATCAAAAAATTATTGAGATTCAAAGTAGAATGAGTTACAAAATATTACCTAATCTATTTTTGTCAATAAAACACTAATGTTAATCTTCTTTTTCTTCGTGTGGGGATTCCTAATCTTATCGCCTCCATACAACGATTAGAAATATTTAAAAAAAATAAAACACATCATTACCTATTCATTCCTCATGCATGATCAATAATATTATTGAATCTATTTAATTTATGAATTTATTTTTTTAAAACAATTTCCAATATATTCTTTAAAATAAATGGGTTCATTTCAAGTAATTAGAATAACTAAAATTGTTCTCATAAAATTACAGTAAAATAAAAATTTAAACATTATAAAAAAATTATAAAATGAATAAAATAAAATTGTAATTTTCATACAAATTTCAGTCATAATTTTTTATTCAACATATTATAAAAAGTTTGGAAAATATATAATCATTTTATAAAATAATAAAATAGTTATAACATTTCAACTTAATTTGGAGCAATAATTTTCTTTTTAAAAAACTAACACTAAAACTGAGCGTCATAAGAAAATAATATATTTTTTTTGAAAAATAAACCAAGTATTTTATTGACCATGAAAGGCATAAGCATCGCAGTCGGTATGCTCATTGTGTTCTTGTGTGAAGTATATATGCTTATGTTATGAAGACAGTCTGTATTTGGACCGCGTGATCTAATTGGTTGTGCGGTCGGTCTACTGAACATGTGAACATTTTTTTTCATGCGATCATTTAAATAGACTAACATAATTTCACAAAAAAAAACATAACATAAAAAAATCAATTAAATGAAGATGAATTTTTTATGTATAAAAAATATTATTTTTGGTGAAAATTAAATACTAAGAAACTAAATCAACATGGTAAGGTAACTTACCATGTCTTATTGAAACACCTCATAGTAAGAAATTAGATGTGTGGTAAGTACATAGAAGTAAGGAAAATTAATGTGTCATGGTAAGGATAATTACCATGTTTAACAAATAGTAGTTTTAACATAACATGCTAGAGATGCTTCCATTGGTGCATGTGGTGTAGAACAGGGTGTTTCCATGTGTTCAGTCATTCAAACCCAATAAATCATGCTTGTGTTACACTATAGAGGAGCATTATGAATATGAAGATGAGTGTAAAGAGGATGAACCAGCATTGTTGGGTGTCACTGAACCAGGGTTGGTCAATGATGAGGTGATGTACTATAGGTGTTGTACGACATCAAAGATTGATGTAGTTATAGACATGTTGTAGTGGTGCATAGAGTGAAGAAGAAGATAAGATGAAGTTTCCCAGGAATACGAGGTGCATATGAACAGAAGGACTACCCCCATCATGCTATACAATGAGTTCAGAACTAATGCTTGTCTATGCACATGGTGGAGGAGGTAGTGTCAAGTTATTGAAAAGAAGAGTATAAATAGTACAACATATATATATATATATATATTTTATAATATATATAAATATATATAAATTAATTTATATGTATATATATACATATGAATATGTATATACAAATATATAACCTTGTATATAAGATAATAAAAATAATAACTAAACAAGTTATAGAATATATAATTTAAAATTAAAGTATAATATGTTATAAATATATGAAAAATATACTAAATTATAATAAAAACATGAATTTCATTATCATTTGAGTTGCTAAATAAGAAAATTTTCAATAATTAACACATATACTCATATAATTGGTATAAAAATTTTACACAATAACATTTTTCAAATAATATTATTAAAATATAAAAGTTTATACAATTTGAATTTAATTAAATGGAATAAAATAGTAATTAATCAAAAAAATTATAAAAATAAAATTGTGAAGGTATTAAAACCCAATTTCAAATACAAACAAAGACCCTTTCTTCTGCAAATTTTGGAATCACTACAGTGTTGTGTCTTAGCTATTCCATGGTGTTACCCTGGGTTTATTGGATTTTGGTTTTAATAAATTTTCAAAAGGGGTGGATATGATTGTATTTTGAGTATATATTCTAGATATAATATTTAACTAGGGCCATTTTGGTTTAGAAACCCTTGCAACATTATTGTTTTCGGAAAAAAATTTCAAATTATGGCCTGGTCAGGGGTGTTGTGTTGTGTTCTTGTTGAAAATATAATCTATATAAAATCATGACCCCTCTCATAATTTTTTTACTTATTCCCTTCTTATTTGAACCCATGGTGACCCGAGGTTCCCTTTAAGATACTTTGAGAACCCTTTTCTTGGATTTAATCTCTAGATTTTAGAGCATTAGTTTTAGTGATCTAAGGTTAGTTATATACTTCCCCATTGGTTATATTCAACCCTGTTCTCTCTTTCCATGATTAAGTTAAATGTTTTATTTGATTTTAATGGGGTTTTTATTGATTATTGATGGTGGATCCATGATGGGATTCCCATAGGGACCATGAGTTCCTCACGAGAGAGGTGATATGAAAATTTGATCTTGTTTACCCATTGTTTCTTAGAGGATGTTGAAATCTTAATATCACAGTAGGGGACTCACAACCGTTCTTTATATTGTGTGTATGTGTGTGATTAACATGATTTAGATTCATTGGATGATAGTGTAATCAAACTAATGTAGATAATAATAGAGAAATAAAAGAAGAATGAATTTGGGAATGAGATGCAGTGATCGTATGGGGTTTATATTATGTGATATGACTCTTGATATTTGTTAGATAATATGTAATTAATTATTGTTATTACTTTTCTTCCTTTTCATAAATGATAGGATTTAAATTGGATAAAAAATAGAAATAGGGTAATATAAAGTGAATAATAGAAGAGGTATGGGAATTTAATTATTATTTTTTATTGAAAACCAATGAACAATAAAGTGTTGCATGAGCGTGCTTATTGGATTTAATTTCTTTTGTTAGCTAATTAATATTAGGGTTATTTTTTATGATACCTTGTTATTATTTGATTAATCCAATATAAAAAATGAAAAAAATTTATTTGTTGGAATTAAATGTTTGGAGGCTCTTTATAGCCTATCCTTATTTGTTAAAGGCTTTTATGCCCGGGTGATATGGCCTTTGTTTCCCCTTGAGTTCGCTATACTGAAAATATTATTATTTTTATGTGTGTAGTTTATCTTATTTGAACCCTTATTGTGAATTGTTTTAAACTAGGTATGATTGGGATATTAGGTGGGGGATGGATGGAATAAGTTGGAGGCAAGCTTTCTTATTTCATATTCATTGAGATGAGGTTGATGTTAGAATATATAGAATAGGTTGAGAGTTGTGATTTCCTATTTACCAGATTATTATGTCGGGATGTTTACAATTTTGTTGGTATGTTTTGAGAGATGTGATTTCTTGCTTTGATTAATATTTTCTAATTTTTAAATGGGTTGTTTGATATTTGGTCATAGATTTTGTACTTGGATATGTAATGTGAGTGTATATTCTTTATGGGTTTTTAGGATGATTCCTTTAATACTTGTATTATGGAATATTAAATGAATTATAAATGAACTCCTAAGTTTGGATTTTTATGATAGAGTTAATAAAACATTAAATAAGAACCATGGGATGGTTAGAATAAATAATCTAAGAGAATGGGATGGATATATGGAATTGAAATATAAATTATGAAAGCATTATTTTATGATTAAATGGAGTGATCAAATCCGAATTTGTATTGGGGGTAATGAATGATTGGTAAATTTCTAACTACTAAATGAAAATGGTCAATGATGTTGAATCTTGACACTTGCATACTAATATGAAATCTTGTTTCCTTGACTATAGCGGTGGAAGTTGGGTGTCATGTAGGATAATAAGTGTCTAAGTCTAGCTCTTTGCCAATATTTTGTTTATGTGATATACTATTCTTTATATTTTCTAAATTCATATGCCCCACAACTTGAGTCATTTTGGAAGCTGACACCCAAATGTTTCAAGTTTCAAGTGTTTTACCTAATATCCTAGATGGTGAGGGAATGAACATCTTAGTACTCTATCTTCCCCACTCTCTCTTCATACATAGCATGATGAGTATGAATATCTGTGCTACAATGAATTAAATTATAGGGTACATATCTATATGGGTTATGATGGATATCCGTTTTACCATACATTTATGTGTAGGTTTTAGTGACGTGAGGTTATAGGATATACATTTATTTAAACTATGATAACTATAGCTACTATATGGGAACTTTCATAGGTTGTGTGGATTGAGGAATAATGAATGTTATACATGCTGTCATGGATTTCAGACTACTTACTTGTTTTATGAGATGTGATGAGGACATGTCTTACATGGGGTGAATGATGATATTATTGTATAGCTATGATATGGTTTCCTAGGGGGAATTGTGACTTATAGAGGGGATTTTAGTGGAAGAAGTTTAGTTTTGGATATGATGGAAACCACCAAATATTGGGATGAAACATTATGTGGATGGATCTTGTCTAGATGGGGTAATGATAGGTGGGGTTTGTGAGATAGAAAAGGTTCATTTATATTTGGTTTCTGTACCTTTTATGGTCCTAGAAACTCCATTTTAGAATAAGTAAGGGATATTATTAGTGGATTGAATATTTCTGGTCTTCACAAATTTTTCATCTCGAAAGTAAAATTGGATTCTAAAGTGGTGGTTGATTTTGTTTGCAAGAAGTCTAGTCCACCACGAGACTTGATCTATCTTCTCTGAAAATATAGGATGATTATTGGTTAGAACATCAGGGCAGGGCACACATAGAGAGAAGAAAACTATGCAATATATGTCTTGGATAACAAAGGATATCTAGTTGAGAGTACCATTTTATATTTCTGTCCCCAATATTTTCTAAAAGATAGTAAACTCACTATTATTGGTGATGCTCTTAGTCTACATCACTTCCACCCCCATGAATCTGGATTATAATATTTTTTATAATAAAAATTTAAATTTTAGGTAGGCTATGCATTATTTGGTGAGAGAGACTTAGTGAGGATGGGATTTAGTTTTACCTATTTAGGAAATTAATTGGGTTTCTCTGTTTATTCATTCGTATTTAATACAATTCATTCTCATTTTCACAAGGATGTTTAGGGATAATCCTACTGAGTATAAATTGTTTCTCACCCCATATATAATTATATATACATATATATAAGTTGTTTTTAGGTTTAAAGGACCTAGTTGGTGACCGAGATAGGTGTTACTAGCTCATAGAGTTCTTCCAAAGCTGCTGGAGTTTGTGGTTTCTTCCTAGGATTTGTTTTTGGAATTGTTTTACTATTTGTATGACAATACTTTAATGTATAAGGATGGTTTATCCATTATTTTTGTGATGAATTTGGTTGGTGAATCTTATCTCATATACTTAAAATTTATATATTTAGGGTAAAATATCAAAATTTTATTTATTCTATACCCTCAGTACTAGTATCCAACTTGAGATCTATTGAAGGTGGGATTCATGGGTGATCATCATCTTAATGAGAAACCTAGGAGGGGTACTAGTGGAGGGGGGTCATGATGAAAAACATACATGTGAACTATTTATAATGGTAAAAAAGATAAGACCTTACTAACTAGTTTGATTCCCGAATTATGTTTCTCACCATATTGGTAAGGGATGAAAACTCAAGAAGAATTTATCTTAATATCGAGAAGATACTTTTTATGTCATTTCATGGTAATTTTATCTAAGGTTTAAAAACTACAGTGACCTAAACTTCTATTCCAAAGAAAAGAAATGTCCCCAATTATACTACGTCAAGAAATGTTTTGTTATGTAAGGTCTTATATCTCAATAATGTAAACATTATGATTTCTATCAATAAATAAAATGTGAACCCCTTCTGAATTAGTTATGGTACATTTTTTATCCCCAATGTTCGAATAATAAAACCATCACATAATGTGATTATTCTAATCTGGTTGTGATTAATTCCTATAATATAATAGAAATTAGAAACTAAATTCTCACCCTGAAAAAATATCACCAATTCAAATAATCCATCCTCATGTATATCTAAAAAAGTAACATTCCCATACTTAAATTTTTGTTGTATCCAAAATTTAGATTATTTTTTCAATTTATATGTTAATAAAAATTGTTATTCATGTACTAAGTATTTTGTTTGTTGGTACATTACTTTTATCTTTAAATAAACAAGTATAACAGTTTGGTTCCTACACTTTCTTGGGTCTAGAAATGTTAGAAAATATGACCTTTAGAATCCACATATGTCTGACCCTATAATGTTTAACAACTATTAGTTATTTTGAAATATAATCTATAATTTTTTGAAATAATTAAACCTTATCTAAGAAATAATGAATCTTCTAGTGACCTCCTCTCTAACACTTAGTAAAAAAAGGTTAAATTATTCAAACAAAATTTATAGTCTGAAAATGTGACTTACTAGAAGTTGTATAGCTTACTCCATAAGATGTCCTTGATGGTTTCATGTAACAAAACTGACTCTAGTAACACAGATATGGTTCATACATTAATACATTAGAATAAATAAAAAGGATTAAATCACAAATTGAAGACAAGTTTATCATTTTGGGAGAACCAAATACATATATGATACCCATTTTAAATTGGGAAAATTAAATAAAACAAAATAAAAGAAAATTATCAGCATCATTGAAACTCATTCAAATGACTCATCTTCATATCCTGAGAAAAGGAAACAAAATAAGGGTAAGCTAAAATTATTAGTAAGGGTCACATATAATAGAATACATAATGAATAAATAAAGCATAATAAATATATAATGTTAAATAAAAAATATACATTACATTTTATCAATAACTTTACCATCATAATTTGATAAGGAAAAATCAATATGGTAAGGTAAATAACAGAAAACACATGCAATTTAATCAATAAAATTAGAATGAAATGAATATATAGAGAGTATAATTTTTGAAATATAACATATAATAATAGTAACTAGATTATCAAGGAATAAAATTATTAATTATTAGACATCATGATCTCAGACGTCATGATACCTATACTTTCAAGACCTTTCATAAGACATTTTAAAACTACGGTTAACACTCTATAAGATTTTTTTAACAGATTTGTATCATGATACTTGTGGATGCATTCATAAACTATCTATAATCAGGCTCCACCCATAACTAAATTTCTGAAGAATTTACCATATATCAAATAATATATTTAATTCATGAATCAATATTTCTTATCATCAAATAACCATATTAAGAAATGGATATAAATTTATCAATATTTTCCTAAGTAATCAAATAACTTTCAAAATAAACACCATATGTACAAATATTATATGGATTGGGAAATAATCATATCCATTATACAAGAATATGGATATTTAATAAAAATTTATTATTCAATGAAAAAGGATCACAAAAATGTGATTGTTTCAAGTGAAAATGAACAATGAAAAAAGAAATTGAGATTGTACAATAATGTTTACCTCTTTGGTAACGTTTAATTTATAAAACATTTAAGAATAAACTTGAAATAAAACATTAATCATCATTAATAAATACTTATTTAGGTTAATTTCATCAAATTGTGGGTATATTCACCACATAATAGAGAATTTGTGCATATTAACCAATATGACCTAATGAAATGGAAATTGAGACGAAATAAATCACCACATGATTTATTTTAGATAAAATTGATTTAAAATAATGTATTATTGTTTTTATCATGTTATTAATTTATAATGTAACCAAAATCATATTCATAATATCATATATTATCTTATTATAACATTTTACCACCACGTTGTTAAACATATTTCTTTATTTTCATTGTTTCAAGTGCTAATTGCATTGTATTCTAATGCATGTTTTATCTTGAAATGTATTGTTCTTGTACATTAGATATAAATAAATATTATTTATAATGATAATAATTTTATAAATATAATATTTACTCAATATAAACATTATTAAAACCATTCTTTTGGGCATGAAGAATGAATCACTTCATTTTGTGGAGATGGTAGGCTGCATGTACACAAAAGAGACAATATCATTTTTTTAAAGGGAGAAAAGTTAAGGGAGAGTATGATATATTAATTTAATATAATTTATCTCATGCCACATATATGAAATATATTTATTAAATTTATCCTCATTATCTTCAATATAGAGTGTAAGTGAAAAAACGTATCTAAATGCTTCGTGAGGCGATAGCCTGCCATACACACAAGCTATGTTATCATATTTTAAACAGAATGGAAAGTAGAATGGTATATGTGATATTCTTATTCCAAAATTATAATTATATCATAAATATTATATATAAATATTAAATCCATCATTATATCCAACCCTGAGAAATGTTGATGGAAAATTATTTACATTGATTCATGATGCAGTAGCATGCCACACACACGATCAATGATTTCATTTCCCAATTGATGGAAGAGGATATAAATATAAGTTATAACATCAATATAATAACATCTCAGTATATTTTATATAATAGTGTTATTATAATATCATGATTGAATGAAATATTAAGGAGGTAGAAAAAGAAATAAAATAAAAATGATCATTTAAGAATGTTACCTCTTCTTCAGAAGTCCTATTTAGGTTTTAACAAAATCCTTCCTAGGATATATTTTTTATAAAACAATATCCCTAGGATGTTAGTAAGAGATTAAAGAATTTATTTTATTAGGGTTTGGATAAACCAAATGTCTTTGGATTTGTAAAGAGGGGTGGAGAGGGGGTGGAATTTTATAATATATACAAGGGCCTAAATGGTATGGAAATTACTACCTCATGGGTTTTTATGTCAATGTCAAGGTTTTTCAAAGGATTTATCTCCCAAACAACATTCTCACACCAAAAAAAAAACAAGATCTCTAGCTAATAACTCCTAAAAATAGTTTCACATAAAATAAAATAGTTCTAGATAATGAAACATGGAATAACTAACTAAGGGTTGGAATAAGAATTACTTAAGGATGAGTACTAAAAATGAAATAATCAAATCCTTTTTGAAGTAAGAAGAAACCTTCACTCTTGAATAGTGATGAGAGAATAATTAACATAGACGATTCCACAAAAATATTTTAGAATGATACTGATCCTCAAGATGGTGGTTGATATGCTAATTTTGTAATTACCTCACTTTAAAACACAATGAATCATCATCAAATCCATAAGAACATCGTTACATGATCAAACAAGATATAAGATAGTAAATTAAACCAAACAATAAGATTTTCCGAAGACCTACATCAAAACCCCCATATCCAGAATTACCAGTGAAGAAGGATGATTCAAGGTCTTATATCATTAAAAGAGAAGACAAGATGAACCAAAATAAGGAAGAAAAAAATTCTAATTGATAAAAAACTCAATATTCAATTTGTTTTTATGTGTTTCATAAAAAAACATCCAAACATGAAGAAATCACTAAGAAATGATATCAATACAATTAATAGGGTTTATGAATCAATTTATCACCACATTAAAACCCAACAATCAATCCCTACACATTTCCCTTTTATGTTAATATCAATGAAGAAATTCATGCATTTCAACCATTTTAAAATGAAACACGACCATCACCACTCCCTACACCATGTCTTAGCCTTGGCTGTGGAATCCTTGAACATGAAACTTGAAACAAATGACATATGACATGTGCCAATGGTGTAGTGAATTTTTCCTTAACAATTCCCTCTAAAATATGTATGGTGCGGTATTCAAATCCATGGATGATAGTATATTTCATCTAACACCATGTCTTGGAAGATCCATTTCCCTTAGACTACTTTACACCACGGACAAACCTAGAATCACCACGGGTTACACTACACTATGGTGTTTCCTATTTCATCCAAAACATTTCACCAACAAACATTTAATCTTCCTAAATTTAATAAAATCCACCAATACGTTACTCAAACATGGATGAACTCAAAAAATCAAGTTATAAGAAGGAAAAAAGGATTTTCATATTATAATAAGAGGTCCGGGATTTCATAAAAATACTATGATTTTGTTTAGAAAGATTTACCATAGCTATATCATAGTATTTATTCAATATCTAATATCATTTCTCTAGGATATTCATATTTTCTATAATTTCTGTAAATGACAGAGTATTATCTTTATCATATGAAGAAATGAAAAATATATAATCTAAATACATATCTTCTAGAGACTCAGTTGTTACCATTCACATAAGATAAATTTCATTTTGCAGATCTTTCACATAAATATTATTAATCTTCTCATTTTCATCATTGTATAAATCACTACTATCAAAAGATGAATATTCACCATCACTCTAAGTGTTATTAGTAGCTCTCAAAACATTAATTAATTTTTGTTTAAAATTTCTTTTATACTTCTTATCTTTATTTTTAAGATCAAAATATTTGGCCTGATAAACCATGACTTCTTACACTCATAAAAAATTACATTCGAAGAATATTTTATTCTTATAGAATTTTCATGTTTATATTTCCTTTCATTCTATTTTTTATTTTAGAAATACATCTTCTTGATTATCTTATTCATGTATCTCTCTAGTTTAGAAAATTTTCCTTTAATGAATTCTACAATACTAAAATTATAATGATGTTTAGATTTATGATTTTATGTTGTAGGCTTCCAAGTATTAGCTCCAAAAGTTATAATATCAAATGAAAGCCCATTTCTATGTTCCCCATTATCTTCATCTTGCTTCAATCGACACTCATACTGAATCAATGTTTTAATAAGATCTAAAGACTCAACTTAACGTCATAAATCACTATTCTTTTATATTCCCATTACCTTGAAATTATATCATTGATTTTTTCTATTAGATGATCATCACCAATATAATTCTCCCCAAGTGATTTTTGGATATTCATATTAGACATAAATATATGATTCAACTATGAAACTTACACTCCCAACAGAATATCAAATGCCTGATAATTAGTATGCACTATCTATATTCTAGTTTCCAAAATATTAGATGTTCCAAAATGAGTTATATATATCTTTTTTCAAATACCATTAGCTATTTCATAAGAATACATATAACCATGGAAATTCTATTTCATCAAACATAACAAAGTATTCGAGGATTTATGTTTTTCCTAATATTCAAACTTCCCTTTTTGAGAAAAATTTCCAATTTTCTTCCCAAGTATCTTTTATTCTCATACAATCATCAAGTAGTTATCAAATCTATAATTATTCATAGAGGTATTTGTCTTATCAATCAAATATTCATAATTAGAACCATAAAAGATTGAAAACTAACTAAGATTAATATTTTGCAATATTATGACTGGTAAACCTAATATAAGAAGATTAATCTTTTCTATAATACATATATTATAAGAAAAAAGTTAATTTATCTAATATAAAATGTTATCCCAGTATCAAAGCTTCAAGTGGGTAGTGAATTGAGGTTATTACAAGCATAATTTTTTTCCCATTCTATATAGTTAGTGTTTCGTAAGTTATAAATCCAAAAATATCCTAGTACAACAAATAAAAAACGCAATGGAAATAAAAAATGTGGATTTTAACACTTAATTTAGGTAAATAAACCAAACTATATAAAATAAAACACTAAATTATACAATATGAAAGAGTTATAGATTATAATTCTTAAACTCTTTAAAATACATTAAAATATATTATTAAATGATATAATAATAAAAAACTATTATTTTATAATTAAATGCTCTAAGAGGATTAATACCCAAATCTAAAGTATAAAATTTTTGAATCTCTGAAACTTACTTGATCAAAATTTCAAGAGAAAAAGTCCCTAAAGCTAGAATTCTTTGATAGATGTTGGTAGAAAAAATCTCTATTCTGGAGCTCCTATTTTATCAAATGATTAGAAATATGTCCTATCTCTAGATTGTTTGATAAAGTCTATAAAAAGTAGTAGTTCCTACCCAAAAACTATTTGATCACATAGGATTATAAGAAAATTATTATAATGGTAATATTTTATATTTTTCAATAAGAACCCTCATAAATATAATCAATAAGATCAAACAAGAAGACTATTACATTGGGAAGCTTCCAATTCACTGATTTAGCGAATCTGTCTCAAAATATAGTGCTTTATCACATGCTCATATCTTCCCCTCAAAGACTGAATCTTCTATTTAAAGGTGTGAAATATAATAAACTTTCAATGATAAACTCTAAGTTCTTTAGGCACATATTTCACCTCAAACAAACATATAATTTATATCATATTATTTAACTCAAATAAATTAATGTGAATTGAAAAAGTTCCAAAAAGTATATATATTGACATTATCTCATCTATAACATGTGAATCAGAAGATAAAATCTATACAAAAAAAACTAAAAAAATATTTAAGTTAGTATAAGTAAATAAAGAGTGTGTTGTGATTTAAGAAAAATAATAGATATAAAAGAATTAATTTTTGTAAAATGGATCAAAAAAGGTTACCACAATAGAATGAGGTGGTCGAAATGGGAAATAAATTAATCAACAACATGGATATAACTATGCTATGTTCTTTCAGTTATTGTAAATATTGTTAGAAAGAATAAATTTAGATTATTGCGTATATAGTGAATATATATCTTATCTATCCATGTGTGAAAGAGACTTTGGATGAATTATGGTTTAATAAAAAATTGACTACAAAGAATCTTAGAGTCTTTAGAAGTTAGTATATTATACTCAACAAGAAAGGGAATCAAGTGAAGTATAGAAATATTGGAGATGAAGTCATATTACTTAGATACTAATTCAATAATAATACTTTTTTATATGAAAAACCAAACCCCATTGAAATTCTTGAAAATTATTGACATATCCCTAAAACCATCAAGGTATAAAGAACATTGGGTCTTATCCCTTATCATATGACTAAACCGTGTAAAACTGCCTACAAGATGCAGGCCCCATCACGGTGGAGGATCAAGTCATGGACATATATTTTTGATTTAGTTGTATAATGGTAGTGAATAAAACCCTTAACCTAAATATATTTAAGGAGTTACCAAACTACCATGTAACCCCCATTATATATTCAATAATAATACTTAATGATGTTATAAAAAGAGGCTCAATAAGTTAGTGGAAAGAGGAGATTTTATACTGGGTAAAGAAAAAAAAGAAGGATGTGTGTCCAGAAAGTTGGAAATGATGAAGGGAATAATGAATAAGTGGATAAATCTATCATTTATATTAATTATAGTGAAGCATACATAGTGAATAATAGCGATGAATATGAAAATGGAAAAGAAATTTAAGTTCTAGTTCCATCTAGGAGAAATTATGTTGACATGGATAATATTGTGGGAGGAAAATATGATCCAATTAAAACTTGGAAATAAAAAGACTCCAAGATACTATTATTTTATATTTAATTAACAATAAACGATTTGATAATTTTTCAGTGATTATAACTAGATTAAAGATATTGATAATGAGTTATAGTAGATTCAGAAGAAAAAAACTTGAGAGTTTATGTCATGATTTGTTGAAACAAATGTAATAGACACCAAATGGGTGTATAAAAACAAGATGAATGAGAAAGTATAAGTGATTAGAAATAAGTAATGACTTATTTTCAAGGTATACACATAAACTCTTTCACATACCAATATCCTAATTATTTTAAAGATCTACCAATTTATCATTTTCAAAGTCAAAATAATTTATTTTTGTTTAATCAATATATGAACTATCATTATATCTATGGATCTAAGATAAAATAAATTACAATAACATCTCAGAGGTGGCCTTGGTTGTAAAAAAATATTATAACATCATTTTTTATATAGATAAAAAGTTTTAAATGACTACTCATACATAAAAAATGACCCTCCGGTGAGAAATTATAATGAATAATGCAAATAGTTTAGTAATCAGTGTGTTTAGGATAGTACGCAACATAAAAGTCTTTCGGGGATGACTATTCATGTACTTACATAACCAAAATCATATGAATCCAATATAAAAAACATGTCTAGTAGGGTGTGTACTATTTTCAGAGCTCATATCATGTAACATAGTGCATGAAATGTACTCATAGTACACAATGTGTAGTACTGATCAGATTGAATGATGTTTACATTTTGGAATATTCTAAAGGAACTCTCCAAGTATATATTACATGGCGCCTTAGTGGGATTCTCAATATATGTGTTTTACATTGATATTATGTATGTAAATCTTATACATGTTGATCCATCTCCAACCACTATACACGATGTATGTAAATGACAAATATAGTGTGTGGGCATGGCTTAATGACATAGAGTGCATGCAGTTACATGAAAAATAAATTAGTTCCAGTGTACACACTATGTGACATAAGGTAACATGACTTGTGATATTTAAAACTATACATAAATCTTAGTATCATTGAGTTTGAGTCACATGGGGTTTATTTTGGGTCTAAATGTCGTATGTAATTTAATGATAATGTGGGAACTATGGATAGAAACTTACATAATATGTGACATGAGACTACATTTTTTGTAGTCATGAAAATACTAGAATCCAAAAAAAATTCTTTTTCATTCCATGAATGTTTTCATCACCTCCACTACCAACTATGACAAAACATATTGCTGAATATTCCTAAACCCATGATTTTGTGGTCATATTCTATTGTAACATTATGAATCCATAATCAAAATGAAGGAAAAAAATTATATAATAACATTAAAAAATGATGGTGGTTCATGGAATATCTAACCACCTTATAATGAGTGTGCATTCAGTTCCATTAAAGAACACAAATAAGTGATAAGAATAATGTTTTGTCCATGGTGTAAGATCACTCAAAAAGGTAAAAATATTCGAATAGTGTCTTACTAATCAAATAAAGTTTCATGACCCACCTCACTAGGAACCCCAAATGGACAATTAGTGATGATGAGAGTGACCCTCGAATCTCAAGTCCAATAGGTCATAGGTTTAAGAGTAACATTGAGGGTATAAATCACATAAATGGGTGATATAACCCTTATAAATGACATGAAAATAATAATAAATACACCAATAAAAAATATAAAATAAAGTAGGAAACTAGTATAAAAAATCATCTTAAATGTCATACAAATACAATTTTACATCATAAAATACCAAAATAAAACCCCCAAGGTTGTAAATCCAACCACAACTCCCATATCCAAGCTACTAATGTTCAACTTTATCTCTAAATTCATTATAGAAGTTTGAGAAACATATTTATGTATATATGGGCGACCATAAATTTATAATAAATTGTATCCTCCTCATGATCTCTCATGAAAATGTTGAAGAAGTATATGAATGCCTTAGTGGACAAACTGCATGACCCATAACCACATAATAGTCTAACTATCACCTAAAATCACCAAGACTTGCTCACCAAGTATGGAATACAAGTATAATAACATAATATCATAATACTATTTATTAAAGAGATACCCAACAACCACTTATCATCTAGGTTTTCAATCTCATACCCTAACAACTATCATTTTGTTCTCACAATCCATTCTACACCCATGCCAGGACACATCATATCTAATATTACCTAAAAGGAATATATCATAGACACATAACCATCATAACAAAAAATTATCACTCCATACCACACCCAAAAATGCATGTTATATTATATTATAGTGGGGTATAGTGAGTAGAAATGACATCAACCTTATCCCCACTTCTTACTATGTATAACCACCACTATATAACATCATCTCAATCACATAACCAAGTCATCTAATATATCACATAATATAATATTATGATGTTATCAACTATATTATTATAACTACTATGAGATATCAAAACTTTAAATACATAAGTAAGGTGGAGAGGGTAATAGGGAGTAATTATCAATATGTTCCCTTACCAACCTAGATTTTAAGGGAAAATACATAGAACTCAAATAATCCGGTCACCAGTGAGGTTATTCAACTTGGTTGGGGGTGTGTATTGAATCAAAAGAGACTACAACACACACACATAAACATATACACACATAATACCAACCTATGGTTTCATGAAAAAATTTAATTAATACAACCATCATAACCACCACACTATAACTACGACACATGAACCATTACCTCTAACTATAGAACCACAAGCCAACCCCACTTTCCACACAACATAGCTACCAAAAATATCCATATTTACTTATTTAATCACATCAATTAATCATGCCCAAATTAACCATTTACTAATCAAATTACATTTATTTCTATATTTAATGAAAACCCATTGTTGGTTAACATTCACATTTATCCCAGTAATTTAAATTATTAACATTTCATTAACAACTATGGATTTTCCACTTCCATCCTGCACCCATAACCATGTTTAACATTACCAATGACATATTCTATACCACTAGGAAACTATATCACATCCCCCAAAGCATCGACCAAACATCATAAAATCTCCCAATAACACATTCCAACAACCCCCATAATACCACAAAACCATCCCTTTCCTACATAACCAACAACTCCATCATTCCACATCAACAACCACTTCTCCTATTTCTAACTACGATAAGGTAACTACATCACCCACTGTATAATCCACACTAATGGAAGAAAATTAGCCATTAATATCCACCAACCAAACTACACTAATAACAACATTGAAATCAATAATACTAGCACATATAATAGACATTCCCAACAACAAATAACATCTATAATTCTATTTTTTGTAATATGGATTCATATAATTTCAAAATCTATTTCATGGGTGATAACACAATAATTATAAATTTCACACAACCTGTACATTTACATATTTAAATATTTAATCTTTTATGAAATATGACCCCCATAATTTTACTAAAACAAGATCACACAAGAACACATATCACAATGGAAAAAAATATTTCATAAACAATAATAAATCGCCACCAAATCATAAAACATATCAAGAATTATGTAAAACCCATGTGAATCACCCTTCCATTTCAATTACCTTTAGTAATTTTCATTATATTCATTAGGTTAATCCTTAACACCCACATAATGGAACAAAATCACACAAATTCCATAATTTATAGAAAATAAATTGGGAGAAGTCATGAATCCCTTACCTCAATAGAAGTTTTAATCGAGTACTATGTATGAATAAGATGAAAAAGATGACTGTAATAAAAAACCATGAAAGTAACACCCCAATAAACCTAGATCACAATAACCTATAAAAAACCATAACTCTACATTTCCGAAATCAAACTAACACCACTACCACAAACTCCCAAGAATGAAAAATAGGGAGAGAACCAAGAATAAGATAGGAGTGACTCATCTCAGATCACAAGTAATCAATATCTAGAATTCAAGGTCCAAGGCTAATTAAAGGTTAGTGAAAGATATTACAATGAAATAGTCATTTAAGGTTTTGTGAAAGTGAAATAAATAAGAATAATTCGTAGGGACTTCCAAATTTATGCATGGGTTCAAAATTCACAAGACCATAACACAACATTAATAGCTATGTCACAACATGACCAAGTCAAACCACCCTTTAAAAATCACACTATGATTTACCTATCTTGTAAAAATTTAAAAATATGTCAATTACTTGATCTATTATATCTATAGAAGTCTTATAACACGATCAAGACACCATATTTCAATAACCCCCAAAATGGTAAATACAAGGAACTCAACCCCTAAAACTACCTGATACAACTCATGAACTATAGAGAAATGACCCCTATAATAGAAGAACAAAAAAAACTAGCTATCCATCACTCCATGTTGTGGTAGATATGGCCATTCCCTGAAGTTCAATCATGGAAATTAAACCAAAATCCCAAAGCCATGTTAATGTCACAACCAAACAAACCACACCCTAGTAGAAAAATGGTAAGGACATATATAAAAGTAAATAAAAGATACATAAGAGTCCCTTTATAGATCACATTGGCCCTTACATTACCAAGTTACTCTTTCATAATTATACACAATGTAATTCCCATTGATATGCTGCAACATCTTTCCTCTAACTGAAGTTTTAGGTCCAGTAATACCTCCCTTCTTATAACCTTCCCTTAAAAAACCCAAAACCCAAAATACCAAACATACAATCTAGAAAGGTCTAATTTTTTACATTTGATACCTCTCAATTGATTCTCATAGATGAGAATCAAAACTAACACAAAATATTCAACAACAACCAACCAAATATTCTCCAGAAGATACCTGCCAAATGAAATAATAGTGTTACCACAATGTAATACATCATAGAAAATAAATAACCTTAATAAACTCAATATCAATTAAAAACTTATTTATCAAAGAAAAGTAATGTTTAAAAAAACTCAGGGTGTCAATCACGTATCTATATCTCATGTTTCTACATATATTTTTCCAAACCACTATGCCTTTTTAAAAAAGTGAATAAAGGGAATAAATCTCCCTTGTAACACCTTCCAATGATGATCCTAGGTCCCCACCAATCTATCAAAAAACTTTGTGTCATCCTCTATAAAATACTCTCCCTAATCAATGACATGGTAGTTATAGTGATGGTATCAACCAAGATGTGACACATGAAAAACATAAAGGATTTGATCCAACTATGGAGTAAGTTATAACTGATATGCCACCTTGATTATGTGCATCAACACTTGTAAAGAGATGATAAACTAGTGATAAATATTAATCTCTCAGAAAAACATACACTATCAATGATAATGGGAAATCCTTAAAAACATATGATATCTACCTTTGAACTCCAGTGGTATCCTCCTCTAACTTGGGTAAGACTTATGATAGTCTTGTGTTTCCTTCATCTAATCTAATTTCATTAGGACCCTCTTGGTCATGATTTACACCATATTTAGTCAAAGGACCACATAACCTCTGACCTAGGCCTAGCATAATGGATATATACAAAGTTTCCCATACAACACCTTTAACTGATCCATGATAATAGAAGACTGGTAATTATTAATATAGGAAAACTCAACCAATGGTAGGTGATTCACCCACAATACACCAAAACCCAAAACATAGGCTCACAACATATCATCTAGAATGTTAATTATTTTCTATGTCTGGATATCCATCTATGATGGAAAGAAATATTAAGTCACATTTTAGAGCCAAAATAACATTAGAGAACTCACTAGAATATTTAGGTAAAATAAGGATCCAGATCAAAGATCATAGTCCTTAATACCTTAATAAACCTCACTATATCATCCATATACCTTCTAGATAGATCATCCACATAACCCAACTCCTTGATCTCCAAGAAATGAGACGAATTCATTAAAAATTTAATAATCACCAAAATAGAATCATACCATATTTGGGTTTGGGGAAAACTAGTGATGAAATCCATCAAAATATTCTCCTAATTTAACTTTATAATATCCAATGGCTATAATAAACTCCATGTAACATGTTTTTCTACATTAATATATTGATAGAAAAAATATCATGACATGAACTCCTCCATAGAACACTTCATCACTGACCACCAAAACTGACTCCTCATAGTATGCTACATCATGGATATTCTAGGATCCAATACTAAGGGTGAAATATGAAACTCATCAAGAACCTACTTGCATGTCACCCATGAAAAAATAGTCTCTCCCCCAAAAATTCAATGATAATCAACCTCTAATCACCACTTATGAGAAAAATTATAGAAGACATGACCCCACCTCACCTCTACCTCCATGTTTCCCCACAAAGACTCCTCCACCTATTGAAACAGAAATTATTACACCATTATCTGGTACTGGAATCCTCTAACACTATCCTATTACTAATAAAGACAAATAATTTCAAGATACTCTATTACTCTCTAAGTATCTTTGGATTCTTGAAAAAATATCCGCATGAATTCCAGCTGAACGCATCAGCTACAACATTCCCTTTCCCCGAGGAGTAGGAGATATAAAATCTAAAGTTCTAGAAGATTTCCATCAATCCACATTAATATATATTTATATCCAATTGAGAGAAATATTCCCCATAAAATTAGGATATTTTAGGACAACAAATCACTCACCAAGAAGGTAATTCCACCACAAAATCAGAGAAAAAACACTATAGATAACTCAAGATTATGGGTGGACTGGTTAGACTTGGGGTGATGAGACTTCCTAGACCCATATGATATCAATTACCTCTATTGTATCAAGAAGAATCACAAAACAATATGAGAATCATAATAAAAAACCTCAATCATCACCCCTTTATAGAAATTGAATAAGGAGAATAATAATCAACATCCCCTTCTGGTAGTCAAAATATACATGACATTGATTAATACATAAAAATTCCCAACCATTTCTAGTCAAACATGACAATGGGGAAATAATACTAGATAAATTTGATACAAACCTCTATTAAAAACCCACAATACCAAGAAAAATACATACCTAGGAAACATTATTGGGTTGATACCCATGAAACAACCACCTAGATCTTAAAAGTATTGAATTTGATTGTATGTTGAGGCTCCACATGATCAAGGAAATCCACATTACACATTCAAAACATAAACTTGGAAAACTTTACAAAGATATTATAGTGTCAAAGGACTTATAAGGTAACCTTAATACTCCCTAAATGTTCATCCTATAACCTCAATTGTATAAGAGTGTCATCGATGAATACTACTAAAAACTAATCTAGTAAATCATAAAACTTGCAGTTCATGAGTCCCATGAAAATAACTATAGAGTTCATGAGAAATAATGAAATAACTATTAAATCTAAGTGACCATAATGACAATTGAAAGTAGTCTTCATGAAATACTCCTCATTCACTATCATATGATGATATTTATACCACGGATAAATCTTTGAAAAATAGCTATCTACTTTTAATTGATTTAATAACCCATCTATCATTGGAAGGAGATAATGGTTCTTGATAATTACCTAGTTCAAAAATTGGTGTTCCATACAAAACCTCATAACACTATCATCCTTATTGGTTAACAACATAGGGTCACCCCATGGTGATACAATGTTCTAGAAAAAACCATTATACATGATATCATTGTAATAAATCCTTAACTCCCATAACATATACAATTTCATTCGATAAGGATCCATTAAAATCCGTCACCGGGTAACAACTATATCTCGAAATTGATATCACATCAATGGGTAAGGTAAAAACCACTTATAAAAAACATCTAGAAACTCCTAAAAGGCCCCAAGAAACTCTTTCACTTTCAAATCAACGGAATATAAAGAAATAACTTATAGTTGAGATAATAACGACTCTATAAAACATATATTACTCATTTGAAAATCCTTATAAATAATGAATACTAAATGTTGGACCTCATAATCATAGAACAAAACCATCCTACAAAATTAATTAGTGAACACATACATAGAATATATCTAATTGATGTTAATAATGAAATAACAGGGTTGTAGATAACATAAGTAGATATCCAAATATTACTGATACTACCCCATCATAAGCTCTAAACCTCGACATATATCACCCAAATTGGACTGACCTCTAACTGGTGTAATAAACACCAAGGGAACTGGAAGCCTTTCCCCATTGAGTTATAAGGAAAAGAATAAGTCTAGTGCAATAAAGGAGTACACTGTTATAAAATTAAATAAAGTAAAAGATAGAGTATATGATTATAAGATCACAACTTAGAAAATATCTATCCCATTTGGTGATCGTATCCCCCACTCCGGAAGCATACCACACCATTCTCCCTTACCTTTTTATCCCTAATGATGACAACCTCTATAGTTTTTTTCTCCCTATATCCTTGGGGATGTGGAAAATCATGATACTACCCAATAGTATCTATATATAATCTTGGAAGAAAATTTTGATATCCCTGGTGCAGATACAATTTATGAGGTAAATGTTGCTGGTGTTGGAAGGGAAATTAACCACCAACACCATGATAATCCCTAAGGATGGTAAAGTACTAGAATCCCCAATGACAATGACCTATAAATTCCAAAAACATAGAATCATAGATCATAGTTGATGCATATGAACTTCTAGCTCCAAAGATGCAAGAAGAATATTGTCGAGGCCTACTCCCCATTAGTCAAAACCTCAACACTCCCAACACTAGAGATCCTCTATACCCATATATACTCTTTGGGAATATCTTATGGATCCCCTATCGAGATCATCTCAACTATGTAAGCATCCTCATGATGACCTCAAACTTATCATGAACCTATAGATATATATGCAACATAAGTGGGGTAACCACATACTGACTGATGGGACACAATGCCTCCTCAAAGAACCCATCTATAGAATCCTTATATCGAAAAGGTCAAAGTCAAATTGAAGAAGTCCCTTGAAGTAAATCATGACATCACACATGCTTAGGATCCCCTGTTAGTTGGTGATAAACACCTACCTCTTCACTTCCCTCATTTTTAATGATAATAACACTACAAAAATCTACCTCTATAAACCATCCCATAAAATCTCTTCCACCTTTCTCTCTCGGAGGAACAAGATCCACCACTGATTCATAAACCCTATCATATAACTAAAAACCTACAGATCACAATAATCCATCATAGAAAAAATCAAAATAAAGGTGATCTTGAGCTCCTCTAACCAATTCTCCATCTCTAAAATGAATATTATCCCATCATACTTTGCTAATACTCAATACTAAAAATCACATAATATCATCCTCCAAGACTCGTCCTCCTTAGTCAGGTAAACCCTCCACTAACCAACCTAATCTACAAATGGACTAAGATCAACATGAATCTCTGTAAGAAAGTAAAAAAACCCATAAGACTAATTTTTTAGAGTTTAGTAAGGTTTATTTAATTAGATTCATTTTAATTTCCCCAAAAATCACTATAATTAAAACAAAAGAATAGAAAAAAAATGATTCATGTACCTCCCAAAAGTCTCTAACCTATAATCAACATAATATCTCCTAGGGTGTTGACACATGACTGTCGTGGGGTGTGGAAAACACAATTATTTACTAAGTTAAAATATAGAAAAGTGGTTAACCTAGGTTTTCTCCAGAGAGGAGCACACTACAATCATGTTTGTCACTTTGTTTTTTAATTTGTTTGGTTTTGAAAACAATGAAACAAAACTAAAGAAAGAAATAATGTATAAGATTTAAAAAAATTGAAAATGAATGTGATTAAAAATAGTGATAAGTATTGGGTGATCAAGTCAGGGTTGGTTTTCCAATTACAATGTTATCATAGTTCTTAATTATTCATTCCTCTTTTATTAAATCGATTAAAATGAAATTTCACAATCGATTCCTCTCACTTATTTGTTAAATGATTTTTGGGAGATTAAACATTACTAATATATTAGTTTGGTATAATCTCCATCCTTTTGTGAAATATTTGTATTGAATATCCTCAATTTATTAAGGTAATTCCCAATCGGGTCTTGTTTATCCCAAACAATCTTGAATATTGAGTACAAATCTCACACATACTGACGATCGCCAAGTACTTCACCACTATGTTCTGATCTATTCCATTGTATATAGAACATAAAATAGCGAGGGATATAATTATAATTAAAAAAAATAAATAATAAAAACAAAATATAAAATCAAATACAATCGCACAAGATAATATAAGTTGTTATTACAATTGAAACCAACTTGATAATAGAGAAAACATTTTATAACATTAAGAGCATGAAATCAAAAATTAAAAAATGGAAAAACTAACCATCCTAAATCACTAATAAGATTTACCCCACCATGGTAAGGGAAATTGAGGATAAGGGGGAAGAATATTACATTACAAAACTAAAATAAAGAAAAGAGGGAAAAGAAGAACATGAACATTTACTTTAGAATCTGTCCACCAGAAGTTCAGCTTCGATTCTCCCAACCTCTCATAGAATCAGGCCCAGGTCCCTTATTATAGGATGTGAGGAATGTAGTTGGAAATCTAACCATGATGTTTGAAAGAATTTTGAGCCGTTTGGAATGAGTTAGAGCTGAATTATTATACCTGACTAATTCTAGCTGCCAATCACTATTCCACCAACCATACTTTGACCGGTTGAAGGGAGGCCTTAATCAAATCCTTTATACATGAAATTTAATAAGCATCTTCCTCGTCAAGTTGAATTTCTGACCCTACTAGAAGAACCCAATTTGATGGTCGATATCCCTAGATATGGATCATTGAATGATACTAGTTCCATTCTACCGGTCAGAATAAGTTTTCACATTGACCGATTTGTTTTGGCTTGTTGGATTTCGAATTGGCTTAGGGTCCAGAAGACTTATTTGTAGCCCACAAATCATTCCATCCTAAAAAAATGAATCAGGTTAATTAGATAAAAAATTTAGAATTTATGCTCAAAATATAAAGACAACATAAAACTATTAAATGTCCAGAATTAACCAATTTTCACACATAAGCTCAAAACTCACCAAAAGTCATAAAATGATGAAAAGAAGCTCAAATTTGTTAATTATAAGGGATTAAAAAATTTAAAAACATATGTATAAATATGAAAATATGAGCTCTATCAATTCCCCCACACTTAGCGCTTGGACTCCTGGACAAGTAAACATCGATATCAAATCATAGAAAATTTAAAACACATATCCATGAGATCTAACAATTTAACACCAAGAAATAAAAGATACCATAACTCATCAAAAACCATTATTAAAAGTTCTCAATTCTGTTAATTAAATATATTTCCTCTTAATTCATTCTCTCAAACACACAAAACACTTACCTCACTTTTATTTTCTCCCATCACACAAATATCATTTTTCAGTAATGTATTTCTCATCCAATACTCATGTAGGGGTCACCATAGGCTTGATAAATTTATAAATCTCCACTAGATGTGAGTCAAGGACATATGTTAATCATGATAACTTTTTAGGGTTGTTATGTGGCTTCAGGTCGGTAGTATTTAGATGTGAAAAATTCTGAGGCTAAAAAATATTGCTTGCCTCTTTTTGAAGAAAAATTGCATTATTCTGAGTTTTACTCAAGTATAGTATCCTCCTCACTCCCCTTAGTAGTACATCATCTCCATCATCATGAAAAATTAGTGAAATTTTACACCATTCATCATTTTAGTAGAAAAAGTATCAATCATCTCAAACATGATTTTTCTTGAAAGCTCCAAAAAAGGAACAACTTTTTTTCATTAGAAGCTCCAGAAAGGCACAACTTCTCATATATGAAAGCTCCAGAAAAGGCACAACTTTCAAGAGGATTATTTTTTTCAACAACAAGAACACCTCTTCCACATTTGATTTTCCACCCAATGTATCACCAAATCAGGTTTCATAATACAAGACAGCTTCCCCCACACTTAAGTTAAACTAGGTTATGCAATTTCACTTCAAGAGGAGGTTGGATAGGGAAAATTGGCTTGTAATGTGGATAACCTAGAAGTATATTCATGGGTTCTATGGTCTACAAGGATTAAATGTACTAACTGGGCCAGTATAAAAAGGATTATTTTGAAAAGGGGGATTTAATACCAAATAAATGCCTCAATAAATTAAAACACATGTACCTCAAACCTCATGTTTTGATATGAATAAATCAAATTCTAGTTAAATCAAGCATGGTATAGTTCTCTCAAGAACTTAGGTAAAATAAAATATTATGAAAAATAGGTTTAGAAGCCTCATAAGAAAGTGATTTCAAATATAAAGATCGTGAATTTTGGCATGGGATTCAAAAAACAGAGTACTTTTCATGAAATTTCCAAATATTTGAACTTGAAACAAAGTCAATTTCAGCAATAATTTAAGCTCAGTTTCATGGGAGAAATTGTTTCACTCATTGAAATGGGTTTCAAAATTTTTTATGATAATAATTTCAGCGCAAAAGTTTTAAAAAAACACAAAAATTTGAATAACACACATTTTTTTGAAAAACAGAAAATCAAACAATTGAAATTACTAAACTATAAATGTTACCTCCCCTGCACTTAAATGATGCAATGTTGAAATGCATGAAAATTGATTTAACTTGTTAGAATTTTTGAAATTTAATAACATAAATCAAGAAAGTTATAAGGAGAGGTATAACCTAACTTTATTTTTAGTGCAACATCGAGTTAAGCTCCTAAGTGTTTCACACATAAAACCCTATAAACAAAGGTAGATAATAAAACGTAATAAATTTATTGAGAGAAAATAAAATAGAAATAGAATGAAACTATAAGAACATATCTTGGTTTTATCCCCCAAGTGAGCCCTGGGTTTTTAATGCCTCCAGATGGACAGTTTTAGTTTTTTATCCCCAATATAATGGTTGGTTGAGTTTCTTTAATATGAATCACTAGAAAGTCTTCCTTCTATCATGAACATCTTCTTTTTTTGTTGAGTACTACATGGATACAGTACACCAAATCCAACTCTATGAAAATTATATTAAACTTGCATGGAGGGGGTAGGACAAAGAACGAGTCCTCCTCTTTCTTGGTTTCCACTTTCACAACTCCTTCTTCATTATCCATCAGTTCATCAAGGTATGCTGTATCAAAATAATAATCAATGGGAGAATCAGTAAGTAATTAAATTTGAACAAAATTAAAGCATGAAGAATCAAAATCAACATCTTCCCTTTCAAAGAATGCATCATGTGTATCTATTTCCACATGGAAATACTCTTTGGTATACTCTTTAACTCCATCAAATAAGTGTTCATCTAGTTCAGAAAGCCCCTTATTTTCCTTATGATGTGTATCTTCTTTTTCTTCCTCATCCACCAAGACAATACAATTGTTTTCCAAATATGAAAATTTATAACAAGGGGAGGTAATAATCAATTAACATTTAATAAAATCTGAATTAAAATATTCTAATAAAAGATTATATCCTTGAGATTTTTCACCTTCAATTGCTTCTTTAATTGGAAGTGCCTCTTGTAGTTGAATTTCACAAGATAAAGGCAGACAGTCCGGCTCCTTCATCTTTTCTTTAAATTCCACCGCTTTGGTGGTGTCTTCCTTCAATGGTTCTGGTTCTTCTACTTTATAAGGAATATGTGGATCAAGTAGTTATTCACACTCAGTGTAGAATCCATCCATATCTTTTTGATCATCTGCAAGTATCTCAGTAGTCAATTCTTTCATCTTATCCTCGTCAAGTTCATGCTTAGGTTATGGTTTCTACATAAATGCACAGACATATTCAAATGCAAGTTCTACTTTTATCTCTAGTTGTTCTATGACACTTCTAGGTTCTTGTATCTGAACTATATTATACCCAAACTTGTATTGTTGTTCCACTTATGGCTTATTACTCTATGAATTAAAGAGATTATCATTTGAAAACATCATAGAAAAATATATATTTTTTTTTAGAAAAGTGTTAAATATTTATAATTAAATTATGGCACTGCCTCTCGGACAATGGTGCCAAGTTTTGACACATTCCTATCATGGGGTGTGGTAAAAAAAATTATTTACTAAGTTAAAATATAGTATAGTGGTTAACTTAGGTTGTCACCATAGAAGAGCACACAACAATCATGTTTGTCACTTTTTTTTTAATTTATTTTGTTTTGCAAACAATGACATAAAACTAAAGAAAGAAATAACGAATAAGATTTAAAAAAATTTGAAAAATAATGTGATTAAAAATAGTGATATTTATTGGGTGATCAAGTCAGGGTTGGTTTTCCAATTTCAGTGTTATTATAGTTCTTATTTATTCATTCCTCTTTTAATTAATTGATTAAAATGAGATTTCACAATTGATTCCGCTCACTTATTTGTTTAATGATGTCAGGGAGATTAAACCTTAAAAATATCTTAGTTTGTTCTAATATCCATCCTTTTGTGAAATATTTGTAGCGAATACCCTCAATTGATTAAGGCAATTCCCAATCGGGTCTTGTTTATCCCAAACAATATTGAATATTGAGTACAAATATCACACGTACTAAAGATTGACAAGTACTTCACCACTATGTTCTGATATATTCCATCGTATATAAACCATAACCTAGTGAGGGATATAATTATAATTAAACAAAGCAATAATAACAAAATAATTTAAAATCAAATACAATCGCACAAGATAATATAAGTTGTTATTACAATTGAAACCAACTTCATAATACAAAAAAACATTTATAACATTAAGCGCATGAACTCAAACATTACAAAATGTAAAACCTAACCATCCCCAATCACTAATAAGATTTAAACCACCAGGGTAAGGGTAATTGAGGAGAAGGTGGAAGAATATTACATTACAATAGTAATATAAAGAAAAGAGGGAAAAGAAGAACATGAACATTTCCTTCAGAATCTGTCCACCAGAGGTTCAGCTTCAGTTCTCCCACCCTCTCATGGAATCAAGAAGAGGTACCTTCTTATAGGATGTGATAGTTGGAAATATAACCACAAATTTGGAAAGAATTTTGAGCTATTTGGAATGAGTTAGACCCAAATTTGTAGACCTACCTTATTCTGGCCGCCAATCACCATCCCACCAACCATGATTTGATCGGTTGAAGGGAAGCCTTAATCAAGTCCTTTATCCATGAAATTTAATATTCATCTTCCTTGTTGAGTTTTATTTCTGACCCTACTGGAAGCACCCCATTTGGTGGTCGGTAGACCGAGATATGGATCATCTAATTATACATGTTCCATTCTGCCGGCCAGAATAAGTTTTCACAATGATCGATTTGTTTTGGCTTGTTGGATTTCGAATTGGCTCGAGGTCTAGAAGACTTATTTGTAGCCCACAAATCATGTAATCCTAAAAAAAGGAATCTGATGAATTGGATAAAAATTGTAGGAGTTAAGAACTAAATATAGAGACAACATAAAACTGTTAAATGTCCAGAATTAACCAATTTTCACACTTAAGCTCAAAATTCACCAAAAGTCATAAAATGATGCAAAGAAGCTAAAATTAGTTAATGATAAGAGATTAAATCATTTAAAAACATATGTATAAATATGAAAATATGATCTCTGTTAAGTGTTTCGTAATTTTATGTTCATTGAATTAGATCACAGGGGGCCCTAATCGCCTATACCTTAGTTAATATCTCTTTATATATCACACACTAAGTTATATTGACACTATTTCCTTACCAATCACATGAAATAATCACTAGTATCAAACTACAGTATCCATTATTACTCTAAACTTGGTATTATAACCACTTTTTTCATGATTGGAACCTAATAGGGACCGTTCTTAGACTTATCGTGAAGATGGGAGTGACCTTTGATTCCCACCCCCAATTGGTCTCAGATCGATGACTATCAATGAGGGTATAAATTACAAAAATGTGAGGCATTACTATAAGTAACAATACTGAGACAATTACTGAATTGTATTTTTAGGATATAATTAATTTTATTTAATTTATGAATATATTTTAGATTTAATTTTTTTAAGAGTTAAGTCATCAACCTTAAATAAATAAATATTACCTTACAAAGTGGAAACTTCTACTTAGTATCCATTTTCTCCATAATACAAAACTTTTAAAATATAACAAGTATTATTTTCATAACATTTCTTCCCAATTTTTTTATTGACCTTATACTTGTCCTTAATCATCCTTAAAAGCCTATGAAAAATATTTTAAAATACGGTATTAGCATAAAAATCATAGTAAGTTAAATATAAATATAACAAAACAAAACCATTATTACTTGAATGCTAAAAAAAATTGAACTTTTCAAAATAATATTTGAACTAAAAATTAACATTTTATTACCCAATAAATCAACTTATCTACCAAAATATTTTAATAAAACATTTCATAAGAGATCTTAAAGGAAAAATAAAAATCATAAATTTTTCTTTGAAATCACAGAATACTCAAGAAAATATTTTCAAAAAGTTATACATTTCACCCTTAATAAGTGTTATATACTTTCCTTTAAACATAATATCATTAGCTTGCCATGTAAAATAAAAATATTTTTTAAAGACTCATTAATATCATAGGTAAATCATGTAGTTAACTTGGGACATAATTTTTATATCACTCTAACAAATGGAATAACCTAACCTTTAAATTCTAATAATCTCATCGTAGAAACCTTATTGGTTAACTCCATCCCTTTACTTAATGAATTAGAGAGATATATCAAGATCACCAGTCGTTGGTTTACAAAGGAACCACCCATCCTAGGTATAAAATAGAAAAAACCATTTCTGGTTTATTAAAAACCACCCATAATCATAAAAAATTTCCAGAAACCATAACATAATCATAACATATTAAAGCTTGCATAAAATATTCTTTAAACTCATATGAAAATCATTTCCAAATAAAAAATATCTATTGCATTTAAAAATAATTTTAAAAATACTTAGAATGAAGGGAATGTTGGTTTTTATTTGAATAAAACACCAAATATTATAAAGGAATCCAAATATAAAGTAACAATTATGTAGATGTGAAAAAACCATTGACATCGTATTTGTTAAAATGGAACATTCCTTTTTTCCTTTTTTTCAAAACGTTCTTTATAAAATATATAAAAATATTCATTTTTAAATCCTTTTAAAGAAAGTAAAAAGTGATATAAAATTTCCTTTATAATTAATTAATGTCTACATAAATACATCAATAAATTATTTTAAGAATATGGATATGGAAGAATAATATTTTGAAAATAAAACTTTAAAACAATTTAAATGAGGGTTTTAAAGTAAAGTGTCCCTTACTTCGAGTCTGAATCATCACATAGATTTATTATCTTACTAAAAAAATAAACTTATGATAATTATTTAATTTCCTAATAACACTTTTTAGGTTTAATATTCCTTTTATTTTATCAATTACTATGTTATACACGATTACTTGATTAATTAAGTTCACATCAGATGTTTTGATGATATTCAAGTCATATATACAAAATGACTTTGGTAAGTTGAATACGATCAAATAGTTCATTATAAAATCATCTCAAAAATAATAATCATTATATAATAATTATTTTCATATATTAATTATACTTTTAAAATGAACTATCAAATATGTTTATAAAAAATGAATTCATTATAATCATGAAGAGGGTATGTCATACATTCAGATGAGTTTAATTTCCATTATTCAATAAACATGATAGAAAGAAAGTAAGTATCTTTTTATCTTTATGTAATTATTTTTATATCATAAATATAATATTATTTATTTAAATATACTTATATATAGGTTCCATGTGATGTGATTTTGAAAAACAAATCAAATTTTTTCCTGGAGGTAGTAATGCATACATACACACTAACACATTTATCATTTTTCAATAGATGGAAATGTAAGGAAGTAGAATATATATTATATTCATATAATTATAAATATATCATTAATTCAATATATATACATTGAATCCATCATTATAATAGGCCTTTATTGGTGATGTCATAAAATGAATTACATCGGTTCGTGAGGCAGAAATCCATCGTATACCTGAATAATTATTTCATTTACCATTTGATAGAAGAAGGATATATATATATATAGGTTATTACATTAACATAAAAACATATTAATATATGAAATATAATATTATTATTTTCATTATGGTTGAAGAGTAATTGAATGAGGTAGAAGAAGAAGTAAATAAAAAACAGTTGGTTAAGAATAATACCACTTTGTCGAGAAACTTCCTTAGGTTTATAAACAGGGAATCTAGGATGTGTTGATGTTTACAAGGAAGGGATATGGTTAGGGTTTGGTTGAGATATAGTTATAAAAATGAGTGAGTATGAGATGATAGAAGGTTCCCTTTTATAAGTGAGATGAGGGACACTTTAGGAATTTTGTAAATTGTTAAATTAATATAAATTAATTTTCAACAAAAATGTATTCAAATTGATATAATTTGAATATAGGATAATTATGAGTTGAAATAATCTTATAAAATAAAATTATGAAAATTTTAGGTAATTTTTTTACCCTTATCACAATATTTTAATATTCCGTTAACCCTTTTGACAATTATCATGATATCAATGTTTTTTACTCTATGGGTCAATAAAGTTATTATAAAAGAAACAATGACCATTAAATGAACCGTGATTTATATTTTCAACAATATAACATTAAATTGGATGAATATGTTATTTCTAGGAATTATAAATCATTTAATAATATTTGTTATTCTAAAATATTATTAGCATCATTTTTGGAACAATTCATTTAATTTGAATTTGAAAACAACACGAAAATAGTGGAATTAGAATATAATCCATTAAAAAATACATAATATGTTATTTTAATCTATAAAAATCATGGTACACTATAAATTATCAAAATAATATTACTTTTAGAGTTTTTAAAATCATTTATGTGATTTTTATATTGCTTTTACAAGCATTCAACCAATATTTTATAAGTGTTTAAGGTAATTATTTCATCACTAAAAATTAAAAATAAATTTCCATGATGAAAAATCCATTCATATTAAAAATATGAATTTTTAACTAAACATATGTTGTTTTTATGTCTATCAAAAAATATTAAAAAAATTAAATGTAAGAGAGTGACACTTTTAACTTTATCTTTTACTTAAATATTATAAATTTATAAATCAAAGCTAAATAAAAAAGATTATATTTTTAAATTTTGGATGATCATCGATAAAATAGACTCATACGATGAAATAAATGAATTTTTTTAATGAATTCAATACTTTTACCTTTTTTTAACCCTAATTAACCCACTTGACCTTTACCGTGTTAACAAAAGTTTACTACGATTACAAATCATGATGGAAACAAATAAAAAGGGTAATATTTACCAAATATAGTCCCCCTATTTCTAAATATGGAATATATTTTTAAATATTCAATTTATATAATGGGAAAAATTTAATATAAAATTAAACCCACAAAACATGATGAAAAATAGTATTTCAGAAAAATGCCTCTTATGTATAAAAATATTTTTATACCAAATTCAAGTATAAAATTCATTATAAGGACCATAATTTGATTATGTTCAGTCACAATGAAATAATATAATCATAAAACTAATCCAAAATTTAATTTTACTTTCTTAATACATGAAAAGAAGATACATTTTCCAATAAAATTAGTATTTTTCAATATTCATTGAAAAATGAATCATTTCATAAAATTCATAAAAATTCACCCAAAACTTATTATGATATAATGATTTATAAAATTAAAGTAAATTTTTCAATATAAAATTGTAAAATTTGAAAATTAATCTTTTAAATAAAACTATATAATATATATAAATAAATTTAGAAAGAAAAAAACTATTTCCTTTTTAAATAGAAAATTACATAATATTATTGTTGTGAATTTAAATTTATAAAAGCTAATTAATGTTTATGATGCAAGATTGTACTATGTGGTACAAATTTTCTTCATTTCAATTAAATCCTTGGTTTTGACCTAATATGAGCATCTAATGAGATCATAGAATTATCAGGGGTGTCTGGGGCTTTTTCAGAGTCCAGAACCCAACTTATGGAGAAAAGATATTGGGTTTCATGGTTAGTAGAAACCATGTGAACCAGGATTCACAGTCTGAGTAAACCAGGTGAGGTGTTTCATAGGACATACCAGGACCACATAATTTTAGGAAACCATGGTTCTAGGGGAACTCGCCCATGCGAGGCATCTACAATTTTTAGCTGATCCAAAATACACAATCGACACATGATTGTCTAAACTATCCACAATGACCATGCAAGCCCCCCCTTAAAGAAGGGAAGGGTGCAAAGTTGGTGCACAATTTTGTAGACCATGCAGCCAAACCATAAGACCCATGAATTTTAGGATAAATTACCATTTTTCCTTAATGAATTTTATACTTAAAACACTTTTCCATTTTTCATTTCCAGTAGACAAGAGGAGTGACCTTTCTCCCATTTGATCCATTTCGAAGACTAAAGCTAGTATTTTCCACTATTTCTCTATTTAGACTCATATTCAAGCACTATCTATCTTGTTGGATCTAAGATGTTTAGTTCTTCATTCATCTTATGTTGTTCTTCATTTACCTAAGTATTGATGGAGTTATTTTGGTGTAAGATAATATGCCCTATTTCCATGATTATTCATCTATTCTTCATTTTTCATCCTCTATGGACTAAATCAAAGGTTGATATTGGATGAGTTCTCTACCACATACCTATGGTATGTGTTTTATACCTTTCCCATAATTTTTGGTGTTTTATATGCCATGTTTTTATTGTACCACATGCCTATATTTTCAGTGTTACCCCTCAATGAAAATGAACACCTTGAATAAATTATTTGGAACTTGTTAGGTTTCTCCATTAGTAATTTTGAGAACCAATTTTTGGTTGGAAGTTATTTGGATTTATCTCAAGACACCCATGGGGTGTTCCCTCATATCTTCCACTTGATGTACCACCCTGTTGGGTGCATTTTAACTCTTAAATGTTTTTAGTTTAAGGCTGTGAGCATCTTTTTTACCTGTTATTTTATTAATAAAATGGATGATTTAAATTGAATTGTTTGGAGATGGTTGTTTCCTCCCTACCATGTGATGGCATGATGTGAATTGATTTAATTATTTAAATGGAATTGATGAATGGGATGGATGAACCCATTGTTTGTGAATGAATATGAAATGTATTATGAATTGGATTGAGATAATGATTTGATAATGGTAGTGGATGCCTTAGACGAGCATATTGGATCATAATTACATTGGATTACATGGGAGTTTCTACACCATGTATCCATATTTAATATGGCAGTGGATGCCATGGACATATTTACTCATTGGATCCAAATTCTATAAGATTCCATGGGCCTTTCTACCCCTTGGATTCGACATTTTTGGGGATCATATTGGACATGCTCTGCTAACATGATCCTTCAAATCCAGAAAAGTTGTTACTAAGTTTCAATCAAGATTACCCTAGGACTCAACAAGGATTCCTTTATCTTTTATACCTTGGATCCAGCCCTTTCGTGGTTTGAATCTTCTGATTATAGGGTGAAACCATAGTGGATGTTATATTGGATTACATGGTGTAGCCATTATGGATGTTATAATTGATTACATGGTGTATCCATTGTGGTTTTTTGTAGTCTTAAAGATATCCCGGGTATGGTTATTAGTTTTAAGTGATTACAATAGATAGTATCAATTATTTATTTTTGTTTATCGCTACCCATGTTTATGGGGCTTGGTTTGGTTTCACAGGGATCCATGTTTGGCTGGACATGATCACATTGAATTTTTAGGATTTACTTTCATTATTATTATACCTATGATATATTTCATGTTGCCTTTGTTTATATTACATAGACTTGATTTTTTATATACAACATTGGTGGTGGCCTACTGAGTTTTTTCTCAAACCCTGTTCAGGCCTCCATTGTGTACCTGAATAGACTACATTGATGTAGGTAGGGAATAGAGAAAGCACCCACTGTATGATGCCTGATATGATCATTCCTAGTAGTAGGGGAGAATGAGATCGAGCCGAGGCTCATAATTCTATTTGGAGATTCATCATTTTTGGTATTTTTGGTATTTTTATACTTGTATTTAATTTGATTCTTACTAGCTTCTTTTTACTACCATTTTGTATAGAGACATGACATTTTCATCATACTATATATGACTGATGTTGGATTATCTTATTATTATAGTCATCTGTATGTTTATATTCTTTTCGGTGTTCAGTTGTTTACTATGATTCCACTATTTATGATTGTAATTATATCTATATTTTACACTTTGACATGGGGTTATAGTCTCCCCAATGACACACACTAGGCCCTCATAGCTAGTTGGAAGCATATAGAGTATAGGGAGGTGCTATTGAGGCCATCTAGCCAACTAGGATCGGGGCACCGTTTAGTGATATCTAGGTTCCTAACATTACAAAATGGTAATAGAGTTTTTTTTTCTAGTTGTTATACTATTTGGGTTTTTAGAGAGGTGACTATAAAGGAATTGGGATTTGGTAATCATCTTTGTATGGGAGTAGGTAACACATGTACAAGAAAAGAAAAATTTCCTAGGATGGGAACTATTGTTTTGGATTGTGCTTATTATAGTCGATTTGATTCGACTATTGGGTGATGAACTAGAGGTTTAAAGTTATTATGATTACAGATTATCATATTTGGCCTGATGAGATGAGGACATTCCATCTCATACATCATTTTAGGCACCTTTCAGGATTCACATGCCATGCATTATGCCATGCCATATAGGATGCACTACTTGACCTCATGATTATATTATGCTTGAATTGCATGATATGACTATTGTTTGATAAGTGATTTTAATAGGAAATTGAGAAACATGATTGAACTTTTTTATTGCTATATTAAGCTAAAAATGTTTTCCTACAAAGGCCAAGGTAGACACTTTGAGTAGTCAGTTATGGCATGTTGATCCATGGAACATTGGCCACATGGGCTGGAACATGTTATGGTTGGAATTTAATGAGTGACATAGTAAAAATTATAAAGTGTATGGGGATTTATAAATTTGTAATATAAATGTATTTAATTCATCTATTTAAAGAGAATTGTTATATAAATGAAAATGAACTTTAATGAAACTGGAATTGTGAAATAATGAACCTGACCCTGACTAGGCTTTAAAGTGGGTAGTAGGTAGTGTGTCTGGTTCTTTTTATGGTTGTTACTTTTTACCTAGTCCTAGATTTAGGAACAGGTAGAGGGGTGTAGCCTATTTATAGGGGGGTTTTAACATGTCCTATTCTTTTATTGTGACCTGTATTTTATTCTTCTCTTTTGAGGCATGTTTTTTGAATTGTAGAAACATTACACCATGAATACCTATAGTTGTATGCCAAGAGAGTAGAAATAATCATGTTATGGAGGTGGGGGATGTGAGACACTAGTAAATCCTCCAATTTCTCTAGTTGAAACACTAATTGTTTTAATAACATGGGTGCTCAGGAAAAGTTTTATGAGAGTTTTATGTGCTTTATATAGACTGTTCCAAGAAACCTTCAACCTACCTCATCTATGGAAGATCTAACATGTGTGTAATAATATAAACCACCACTCAATGTTTTTTGGGGATGGATGTACATTGTCTGCTGAGTGGTGGATTGATAATACCTTATCGATTTTAAAAAATTTGGAGACACCTCTTAAGAGGAGAGTAAAGATCATGACATATACGATTCTGAGAGCTTCTAAGAACTGGTTAAATGTTTTTAACGAGGTTTATATACTCCAAGATATGGTTTGGAGGGATTTCCAATCCAGGTTTAACTATTACTTATTTCTTGAGACCCTGATATCTAAAAGGGATAATGATTTTGTGTGTCTAGAGAAGGGAGTCATGTCTATTATGAAGTATTCTACACACTTTACCGAGCTTCAGTGTTTTGTGCCTATTTATCTTACTGATGATCAATCTAGGAAAAGATTCTTTGAGGAAAGTCTCAGGCATGCTGTATAGTCATAGGTGAAAATGTTTCATTTGACTACTATATCTGATATAATGAACCCATCTCTAATTACTAAGCATAATCTGAGGGAAGGTGGAGGCCTAGATCAGGGTAGTTCAGTTTCTCAATCCAGTGGTTCAACTTCCTATTGAAGGAAATAAAATTTTGGGGCTTCTCATGATATAAGTGCCTACCAAGATGTTAGTACTAGTAGTGATGTCTTCTTCCATAAGTGTGGGAGGTAGGGACATAAGAGGAATTAGTGTGATAGAGTCCTAGTTGAGTGCTAATCTTGCTATAGGATGGGACACGTGCAACACTATTACATGACCTTACCTCCAATAGTTAGTGGAAGGGTATAAACTCCATCAATAGGTTCATGAGTGGGTTTTAAAGATCAATGTTAGCCTGGGAGATGGGGTAGTCATTTAGGACAAGGTGGTCATGGATGAGGCATCCATACACCTATTTTATTTCATCATTAGTGTGGGCCTGCTCAGGGTAGTGAGATTGTTCACAAAGCCATGGTTTAGGTTTGATATATTTTATACAATTTGTAACTTAGGAGAAGATCACAGAGCAATATATTATGATAGGTATGATCTTGGAATCCTCTACTTTAGTATATACTATTTTTGATAAAAGTGATTCATATAGCTTCATATTTATATCTATTATGGAGATCCTTTGGATCTTTGTTCATTTTTACGATGGCATTATGAAACACGATACTCCTTTGGGAATCATAATGATGAGTGTATGTTAGTGTAGGGAGTTCCCCCTTGAGATTGGTTTGAGTCACATCGTATGGGATCTATTTTCCCTCAAGAGGAAAGGGTTTGACATTATACTCAAGATAGAAAATCTAGCTTCCTATCATGCATTCATTTATTTCTATCACCAATGGGTTCTCTTCACATCACCATCAGGAAGAGGTTTTATTCACAATGGTGAATGAGATGTATAGGAGAGATGAGATAGACCCGAGCATCGTGGACTGGGTGGGATGGCAACCCATCTTTCTAGTTTATATATGGATGATCATGGATTGTGTTAGGAATATTTCACTCTAGTGGTTGATCATTTCAGGGATGTTTTCATGGAATAATTTTCTGGTTTACCTATTTTGAGAGAGGTATAGATTTATATCAATCTAGTTCCAGTAGCTACATCGGTATCCATTCCTCCTTACAAGATGGATACTAGTGGACTTGGAAAAAAGGGGTTTATATGACGTAATACTTATCTATGGGGTTTACTAGTACTTTTTGTGAAAAAGGTAGATGAAAACTTTAATTATGCATGGATTATTGAAAATTCAACTAGTTTATAGTTAAGAATTGATATCACTTACCATAGATAGATTATCTCTTGAAACAGATCTAGGGAGGTTGGTCTTTCTAGAAGATTGATTTGAGGCCAGGTTTTCCCTAGGTACGTGTTCAACTAGAAAAAATACCTCATATAACTTTTCATAGAAAGTATGTTATTTATGAGTATATCATTATTCCATTTTATCTCATTAACGTGCCAACTACTTTCATGAATTTTATGAACCATGTTTTCCATCTATATCTGGATTCATTTTTGGTAGTTTTCATGGATGATATATTGGTGTATTCTCATAATCAACATGGCCATTCCAAACATTTTCAGATTGTATTGGATACACTGAGAGGTCATAGGTTGTATTACAAGATCATAAAATGTTAGATTTGGATAGATAAGATTCACGTACTGGGTCATATTATCTCAGAGATAGGAGTATCAGTTGGCCTAGAGTTGGCGAGAACTGTAGTTTCCTAGGAATATCCCAAGAATATCTTTGAAATAAAGAGTTTCTTATGGCTATCTAGTCACTAAAGGCATTTCATACAAGAATTTTCATGCGTAGAATCACATATAAGAATATTGAATAAGAAGGATGTAATGTTTTCATTGTCAGATACCTATGAGACATCCTTTTGAGACCTAAAATGAATATTGACTTTAGAACTGGTCTGGATTTTTCTAGAGTTGGGAAGGATCTATAATTTATACTGTGATGCATCAGGTATTGGCATGGGAGCTGTTATGATGTATAGAGATAGAGTTGTGGCATGCCATTCTCGTCAATTGCGGCTACACAAGAGGAATTATCTAACACATGATCTCTTGTTAGACACTATTTTACATGTCTTATTCTATTAGAGAATTATTTACTAGTAGATAATTTTGTGGTGTACATATACCATAAAATCCTCAAGTATATATTTACATAACGTGACTTGAATTGGAGGAAATGAAAGTGGGTTGAGTACTTTCATTCCTTTCACTTTGGGATTTCCTATATGCCTATTAATGGAAATTTTGTCACTGATTCACTGAGAACGAGGACATAGATACATAGAGTTCAAGAGGCCAATAGTGAGTGGAAGATTATGGATTTTTTTTTCTGAGATGCACTTGGAGGTTTATGGTATTTTATACCATAATTTTATCTCATATTTGGTACTGAATTACACTCTTATAGATAGAGTGAGGAGGATACAATAATATAATTATGAGGTATTAGTCCTACAGGAGAGTGTGGCAGGTGAGAAACGACCTCCTATTTAGGATAAAGCGAGTATGAGATTCTGTATGTTCATGGATGTGTATGGGTTTCATAAAACATACATGAAGTGAAAATATTGGAATTTCATACATCAGTTTGGGCAGTTCATCTCAGAGTTACAAAGATGTATCGTGATTTACACCGGAAAAACTCGTGGCCGAGGATGAGACATGAGGTAGCTAGTTTTATCACAAGGTGTTCCATCTGTCAGTAGGTGAAGGCAAAACACCAACAAAAAATGGGATTTTATAGTAGTTATCCATTCCTAAGTAGAAATGGTATGATGTTTAGATGGATTTCATGATTACTTTACCAAGTTCTCCTCAAGGTAGTGATGCAGTATGGGTTGTTGTGGGTAAGGGAACGAATATTCTCTAAGTCCGGTCAGTTCCTCTAGTATGAGTGATATGGAAACACGACCTTTTACATGATGAGAATTGGGAGTTGGAGGCCAAAATATGTGCTCAGTGGATGGATTTATTCATAGATGAATCTTGATAACCATTGAAAGGAAAATTGAGGATTAATTTCATTAAGCGAGAGGATTGTAAGATCCCATGTTTTCCTATGAGGAATAGTACTTTTTATTTTTAGCTAAATCCTTCGGTTTGACCTAATTTGAGCATTTAATGAGATAATGGGAAAATCGGTGGGTTCCAGGTCTTGTTCTTATAATGGAACCCAAATTTTAGAGAAAATAAGGTGGTTCAAATGGTTAGTCAAAACTGTGTGACCTAATCCGCATGATTTGATTAGACTGTGTAGGGAATTTCAGTGGCCATAACAAGGCTTCACAGTTTGAGGAAACCATGCAGCCATGTGATTATACATGTGTGAAGAATCCCCAATTTTTAGTAAATCCAAATTTTATGGTCATTACATGGTCGTCTAAACCATGAAACATGACCCTAAAAGGATCCCCTTGAGGTTGAGAAGGGCACATTGTTGGTGCATGGTTTTTCCAACCATGTGGACAAATCATGAGGCCCATGAATTTAAGTGGAAATTACTATTTTTCAGTTAATGAATGTTTAACATAAAAATCTTCCTCTTTTTTCATTTTAATCAAACAAGAGGGTGATACTTCTACCATTTGAGCCATTTTCAAGCTTAAAGATAGGTTTTTCAATCGTTTCTCCATCTGAACTCCTATTTCAAGCACTATTTATCTTATTGGATCTATGTTGGTAAGTTCATTAATCATCTTGTACCATTAGTTTTTACCTTTGTATCGATGGATTTCTTTAGGGTTAGGTTAATATGCCCTATTTTCAGTATTTTAATTTTTTCTTCGTTTTTCTTTTGATTTGGACCAAATCAGAGGTCGATAGGGGATGAGTGCTCTACTAAGGGCCTATGGTAGGTGGTCAATACCTTTACCATAACGTTTGGTGTTTTATATTCCATGTTTCCACAGCTCCGCACATTGGGATTTCATAAATTATCCCTAAAAAATAAATGAAATCCTTTAATAAATTATTTTGAACCTTTTAGGTGCCCCCATTAGTTTTTTTGAGTACTATTTTATGGTTGGAGGATATTTAGCCTAAAAAATGGAAACCAATGTGGTGTTCCCTCATATCTTCCACTTTATGTACCACCCTGTAGGATGTGTTTAATCTTTATTATATTAGAGGGAGCCTTAATGAGATTTAAATGGTTTTGGTTTAAGGTTGTGAGAACCTTGTTTTCTTGTTCTTTTATAAATGAAAGTAATTATTTAAATTGAATATTTAGGATATGGTAATTGCCTCCTTTCAATCTAATGGCATGTTGTGAAATAAGTTAATTGTTCGAATGGAATTTCCGAATGGGTTGGACGAAACCATTGTTTGTGAATGGATATGAAATAGATTACAAGTTGAATTGAGAAGATGATTTGATAATGGTAGTGGATGCCTTGGATGAGCTCCTTGGATCATGATTCCATTAGATTCCATGGGTTTTTCAGTACCATGAATATGTATTTATTATGGTAGTGGATGTCAGGGACCTATTTACTACTTAGATACTAAATCCTTGGGATTACATGGGCCTTGCTACCCCTTGGATCAAGATTTCTTGTGAATCGCATTTGACATTCTCTGCAGACATGATCCTTTGAATCCAACCAAGTAGTTACCGAGTTTTCATTGAGATGCTCCTGGGACTCTATGATGATGCCTTGATATTATATACCTTTGATACATCCCTTCATGGTTTGAAAATTCTGATTACATGGAATAACCATGGTGTATGTTATATTGGATTACAAGGAATGGTGATTGTGGATGTTATAATTGATTACACGATGTAGCCATTTTGTTTTTTTCTATACTTACAGATATCCCGATATGGGTATCCATTTTTGGTTATTATACCGGAGAGTAATAGTTGTTTATTTATACTTACAACTACTCTTGTTAAGAGGATCTTGGTTTGGTTTCGTCGGGAACAATATATGGCTGGATAGGATCACATTACATTTTGATGCTTTACAATATTTACTATTATACCAAAGACATATTGCACACTAAATTTTTTTATATTACAAAAACTAGATTTTTATAGACACATTTGGTGGTGGACTACTGAGTGTTATCTCACATCCTATTCAGGCATCTGTTGGGTATCTTGACATACTTCATGGATGCATGTAGGGACCAGGGCAAGCTCCCTATATATGATGATTTATATATTCATGCTTAGTATCTGGGGATCATGAGACTGAACTGAGGATCGTGATACTATCTGGAGATAGGTTATTTTTATTATTTTTGGTATTTTTATACATTTATTTTATTTGATGGTTTCTACCATGCATTTTTTTATAGAGACATGACATGTTCATCATACTATATATGACTGATTTTGGCTTATCTGATTATTACAGTCATCTGGATGTTTATCTTATGTTTGTTATTCATTAGTTTACTAAGTTTCTTCTATTGATGATTGTGATTACACCACTTCCTTATTATCAAACATAAGGGAATAGTCTCCCCATAGACACACCCTAGTCTCTCACTAGTCAGTAGTCTCTGGCATACATGGAGGTGTGATAGAGACCATGTGGCCAACTAGGCTCGAGGCACCACTTAGTGGAATCCGGTTTCAGGATGATACATAATGAATATTAATATGACATGAAAATGACATATTCTAACATTATCTAGGTTTTTACATTCTTCCCTCCTTTATAAATTTTAGTATATCAATTTTATTCATTAATTAAACTTGTGGGGATACTTTTCCTTTATATAAATTTGTGATTCCCATGTTTCTTCTTAAATCACATAATTTCCTACATACATTGTCTTGATGAATTACCTTATTATGTTACAATTTATCTATATGTTTTGGAATATGTTCTGTCTATTCCTCAAAGTAGTGGTTCTCTTACAATTGAACTACTTTAGGTATCAAAACATTAGATGTATCTGACACATATTTTCTTAACAATGAAACATGAAATATGTCATATACCTAGGATAAACTCAAAGGAAATGCCACTTAATAAAAAAATAATCCAAATTTCTGTAGGATTTCATATGGTCCAAAGAACCATGGGCATGCATTTTTCTTTCTACCAAAACACATAACATTTTTCCATGAATAACCTTTAAAAAATGATCACCTATCTCAAAATAAATATAATTCTTTGAGTTTTATGCATCAATTTTATTCCGGCTCAGAGATGTACTCATGTGTTGTCAAATCATCTTGACCTTCTCAACTATTTATTCAAGAAATTCAAATCCCAAAAACTTCCTTTCATCAAATTTATCCCAACAATTTGGATTTTAATACTGTTTCCATATAATGCTTCAAAAGTTACCATCTGTATACAAGAGTGAAAACTGTTATTATAAAAAAATCTCAACCAATGTTAGAAATTGATCCAAAATTGCCTAATAATCCATTGAACAATCTCTAATAATATCTTCAAAAGTATTAATTGTTCTCTCTAATTGTCCATGAGATTGAGTATGAAAATATATTTTAAAATTTAATTTATCACGCAATAACTTCTAAATAATTTTCAAAAAATTAGTGTCAAACCTAAGATTATGATCAGATATAACGGAGATATAGACTCCATATATTCAAATTATCTCCTTAACAGAAATTAAAAAAAATTAATCTAAATAAATATTATCTCAAATAGGAAGAAAATGATAAGATGTAGTTAATTGATCAACAATTACCCAAATTTCATTACTACATGAAGATGTATTTCGTAATCCCACCATGAAATCCATGGATATATTCTCCTATATTTATTATAACACTAAAAATGTTGAAGCATCTCCTTCGATAATTTTACATCTTCTTTAGACTATTGAAAAGACAAACAATTCCTGGTAAAGTCAACAATATTTATTTTCATTACATCCCATCAGTAATACCCTTAACGTTCTTTTTTACATCTTAGTGCTTCTAGGATGAATAGAAAATAGGGAACAATTATATTTACTCAACAATTATCTCTTGAAATAAAAGTCACAATGTACTCATAATATCTTTCCAAACGTGATAAAACTTTTTTCATCAACATTAAACATTGGAAACTTAAACTTCTTAAAAGATTCTACCTTTTCAAATAAAAATGACCATCCTTATATTCTTGATTAATTATTAATAATAATGATGATTATACTAACACATGAATTAAAATAGCGGGACTTTCTAAATTTATAATTTATTATCCAAAATTTTTCAAATAAATAACCAAAGTACCATGTTCTCGATGTTGCATAGTCAATGATGCATTATCTTTTAGACCCACAACATCAGCTACTATATTTTCTTTACTTGGATGGTAATGAATTTTGATGTTGTAATCCTTTATAAATTCTAGCCATCTCCTCTATCTCATGTTCTAATATTTAGAGTGAAAATATACATCAAACTTTTATGATCAGAATAAATTTCACACTTTAATCCATTTAAATGATGTCTCTATACTTTTAAATCACACACTACAAAATCTAGTTCAATTTTAGGAGTAGGATAATTTTTCTCACGAGGTTTTATTTGACATGATGCATAAAAAATCACTTGATAATTTTTCATTAAAACAAAACCCATTACCTTCAGTGAAACATCAATATAGATAAAAAAGTTGCCATTCTCGAATGGTGAGGAAAAATAGAGAGTTCATTAATCTTCCTTTCAATTCAAGGAAACATTCATCTCATTCATTTGTAAAAATAAACTTAACTAATTTTCATGTTAACTTGGTTAGTGGGCCTGATAACTATGAAAATATTTAAATAAACCATCGGTAATAGCCTACTAAACTAAGAAATCTATGAATCTTAGTAACATTTTTTAGGATTGACAACTCATTGAAAACTATAGTTTTTGAAGGGTCAATAGTTATTCAATCTTTATTTATAATATTTCCAAGGAATTAAATTTTATGCAACCAAAAATCACATTTTCAAAATTTTCCAAATAATTTCATTTCATTCAAGGTGTTTGAAAAATAAAATCCTTAATTGTTTTTTCTAATCCTAATAACTTTAAGAACAAAAAAAAATATCATCAACAAAAACCATAACAAACTTATCCAAATATTTTTTTTTGTAAAACTCTACTCATAAGATCTATAAATACAATTGGAGTACTTTTTAACCCAAAGGTAATAACTTAAAAATCAAAATTCCCATACCTAGTATGAAACAATATTTTTAGAATATAATCATACTTCCCCTTCAATAGAGGGTACCCAGACCTTCGATAAACCTTTGAAAATTTATGATCTCTATGATGCTAATCAAACAAGTCATCGATATGAGTTAACACATACTTATAATAGTAATGTTATTAATAAACAAAATACGGGAACCCCATAGTAAAATAATAGGATGATTGGAACATTTTTTTAGAAATTATTTCAACTACCTTATCATTATTCCTAAAGCTAGTGGAACCATTATTATTTTTAAGAAACAAAAGAGGGGCACCCCATGGTGAAGTAATAGGATGATTGGAACCTTTGTTAATAAATCATTTCAACTACATTTTCAATTCTATAAGTTATACTTGATCCATTTGATAAGTTTTTTTTAAATTCACATATAATTAGGTACTATTTCAATATTAACGTCATAATCTTGATCAAGTATAACACTAGGGAACTCATCATAAAAACATCCACATATTCTTTTATTACCGACACAGCTTTAATATGAGTACTTCCCTTATTTTAAACAATATAATCAAGGTAACATTAGTTTAATTATATTAATTTTTTTTTCATATTATTGATATGTTATCAGAGGTATGAATTTATTCTTATATGAAAATAGAAACACATTTTGGAAAATATTTTTTTGGATTTTCATTTTATCTTAGAATTAGAAACTGAAAGACAATCCATACTTAAAATAACATTAAATTCTACAATGGAAAGATAATGAGGTTTTTTGGGAAAATCATTCCACGAATGATAACTATAAGATATTTTTAAATTATTATTGCCTTAATTCTACCCTGATGTGTTTTAATCAAAAGTATTCAATTCATTTCTTGTGGTGAAATTTTTATTTTACCAAAAAATTTATTTAAAATGACATAATGTGTAGACATTGAATAAAACAAGAAATTATTATAATATAAATAAACACGAAATGCACCATTATCTCTTCATTTGATGGCCCACCATCTTCCAAAGTTATTTTAAAGGATTTCACTATACCCTTTTTCTTATATTCTTGATGCTTCCCATCATTCATTCTCTTCTTCATACATGCATCAACATAATGGCCCATCTAATTACATTTAAATCACCTTAATGCCTATTATATCAATATTGGTATTATCACTACCAATATATTTTTCTTTACAATCATAAGCCATATTACCAAACTTACTACATCACAATCACTTATCAGATTTCATACTACATTACCCAGGGTAGTCTTACCACTCATACTATTAATTGAAAACTTAATTTTCTTACCTTCATATTTCTTTAATGAATTCGTCCCATTATCCTGTCACCTAGGACACTTTTTTTAATTGATATCATAAAAAACTGGATCATCTAAAAACTTTGTTTCTACCTTCTTGATATATTGAACAAGTATCTAATAACTTTTAAATTCAAAGGAATCCATTTACCTGGGATATTTTGGCATTAATTGTGAGTTAAACTGATTAATTTTACTATTAAGATCCCATATAAAACTTAGTGTGTATCTTTACTATTAAGTGAAGTTTAATTTATTTTCATCCAATAAATATTCCTCATTTTCCCTCAATTCAAAGAAATTATTTTCTATCCTAATTCAAACAACGTTAGGAAAATATTTCTGAAGGAAATTTTTCTTAAATTGATCTATTTATGAGAACTCAATCTCTTTTAATTATCTTATATTTTTAACCATTGAACAATTTTGATTTAGTTAGCCTTAAAAATAATAAATATAAATTATTAACTTTTGATGATCCAAATAACCCATGATTTAGAATATCCTTTCTAGAGATTTAATCCATCCCTCAACTACCACTAGTTCAGAGGATCCACTGAATTTGGGAGGGTTCTGTATCATAAAATGGTCCACTATCAAAATGTTTCTATTTGGTAGATCTATTTTCTCTCTAATAATGGATACCACCACCATTTTTATCATACATCAACTAATCCATCATAGCAACAATAATCTAAGTTCCAATTTCAACTATTTTAATTTTCTTATATATAAAGATATTGTCCTATTGGTACATTCCTACTTCAATTTCCATGTTTCCTCTATAGAAAACCTTTATAAATAAATAATGTTTAGATTAAAGAAACATAGTAATAATTAAATTCTATATCATGATAACCATAAATTATATTTTATTAAGTTTATTTACTTGTATTATCCTAACCTCTAAAATTATCTAAACATTATCTCTGAAACCTACAATAATGATCCTGCCTCAAATAATCCGCAAATTATATCTTTAGGAATGAATGAATATTATTAAATTCCAAAATATATTCTAGGTTTAGGGTATTATAGATTCATTTAATCACCCATTAATAAACAAATATTACAACACAAAGTGTAAAATTCCACTCAGTATCCATTTTTACAATAATATAAAACTTTTAGGATATAATTAGTTTTATTTACTTGACATATCTTCCCAACATTCATTTTGACTAAATTATTGTCCCTTATCATCCTTAAAACCACATGGAAATAATTTTAAAACATGGGATGAGAAAAAAAAATCATAGTAAGGGATATATTAAAACAAATAAGAAAACTTGTTAGTCCATAAATACCCATAAAAATTTACCTTTTCACAAAATAAATATTGAAATGATAATAAATATCTTCTTATCCAAGGAATGAACATATCTACTAAATTATTTTCAAGAAAATGTTCATAATAATCATTAAAGGGAAAAATCATAATGGTTTCTTTATAATCATGTAGGACACATTATTTTTTTTTCAGAATGTTATACATTTCACCCTTATGAGGTAGCATATGTATTCCTTTAATCAAAAACTCATTAGATTACCATGTGAAATCATAAAATTTCCATTAAACTAAAAAGAAATAATAATTTTATCGTGTTAATAAATTAGGACATCATTTTCATATCAATCTTAGAAATGGAATAAGCTACCCATTAAATTCCAAAAATCACTTAACAGAAAACTAAAAAGTTAACTCCATCTGTTTACCCAATGCATTAGAGAGATATATAATACTTAATCATTGATGGTTCATAGAAAAACCATGATACCTTGGTTTTTAATGTAATCACCCATCATTAGTTTATAATGTAACCACCAATCATCATAAAAAATACCCAAGAAATCACGAACCAACCTGAGTCGACCCTGAGCTAGTCACCCCGACCAACCTGCGATAATCCCGAGAAGAATTCACGATCCTCTCAGAATGGCAACAAGCAATGAGGGAATCAATAAAGTACACAAGGGAATGATTTCAACCAAATATAAACCATAAAACAAATAGTGGAAAGGAACATATATCCCAAAATACATTTACATAAAAATTGAACTGAAAACTATTTTTACAAGAAACTGAAAGTACAACTAAACCAAAAACTCAACCGAACATACCTGAAAACCAACTAACTCCATGTGACCCCTCTGGTCACCCTCTAACACAATAATCACATGTTTCCCAAGGTGATCAAACTCGAGCTGAAACCTACAAAAGGGATAAAAATAGAATAAGACTATAGGTGTGAGTATTAAAACTCAGTTGGTGAGCCCGATATTCTGTTCCCAATTCACATAAATTAAAATAAATAATCATCAATTTTAAGATTTAAATAAAAGATATAAAAGAATGTTTTCTAAATGAGTTTCCATGATATAATAATTATCAGACAAAAACTTTTAAGTTTTATAAATAAGAATGCTAGTAACAATTTTTCAAAGAGGTGGAACTTCAAAATGAAAATAGTTTTCAAGAGGGATGCTTTAAAGAAGGTAAAATTTTAAATAAAACACACACATTGAGAAATTTACCTAGTCAGAATATAGTATGTAGACAATGAGTACTAAATATCCAATGAGTATAAGTTATGATAACACCCCTAGGAACTAGTTCATTATGGGCCCCAAGTACCTCGTATCCTGGTGTAAAAGTAACCATAAAAAATATCCATTCTAGTGAACACAGTCCACTTGTAGGATAATAATACATAACCTAGTGGTTAGAAACATCATCATTATCATAGTTTAGTTAGAGTTGTTATCATCAAACTTTCTATGTGAAATAGGGAAAAACCCTCCAGATCACTAGCATACTAGTACATGTCTACCCACCTAGATACCCAAGTTTTACATTTTTTGTTCACAAATATGTTACAAATATATAAAATAAAATATTCTCATCAAGATTACATGCACAAATAATAAACACCTCAATCAACCCACACACATGTCTCACATTTCTTTCACAGATCAATAAACCACCTAAACTTTCATGAAACAATTTTAAGAAGTTTAATGAGGCCTTCCACATAAAATCCTTTCAAAAATGCTCTTTAAGGAAAAAAACCCATAAATACCATATCAAAACATACCAAACCAATTAATAAATCAATTTCATGGAGCATAAAATTTCCCTAAAAGACAGAACATGAAATACACATGGAAGCCATTTTTATAAGAAAAATTCCAAATTGGCCTTTAAGTCTTTCTCAAAACTAAAATTTGACAAATGTATGCATTTAAATTTTCTGAAGGAGGTGTATAAAAACCATTTAAAGAATTAAAACACTTTCATAAATCCCTTAAAACACTTAAGTTTCATATTCAAAGCACAACCATTTTCATAAGGATGTGAAATGAGCCATTTTCTGGCAACTCGGGCCAAAACATGTTGAAAACCAAAACCCATTTGTCTGTAAAAACAAATCCAAATTGTAAATCCATTTAAGGACCCGAAAATAATTTTTTTTATGATTAAAATGCATTTATAAATCCAAATAAATAATTTTGAAATCACACATAACACATAAAATCCAACCAGGCAATTTATTGAACACATGACATGTACTAAAAAACAATTTATTTTAAGCACTTGGAATGGAATAAAACACCAATTTCATGCCATAATTTTATTCAAGCTACTTATAAATGTCAAAAATACCATAAAACAGGTTCTAAACCTCAAAAAATAAGTGTGAAATAAAATGGATCATTTAAACAAACACTTGGTGTGCACTTTTATGACAAAAACACTACTTTTCTCAAAACAAGGATTAAAAAACCATTTTTCACAGCAAGAAAATTATCCAAAGGATGAAAAAAATAATAAAAATATATATCATGTGATAAAAATAAGAAAATGATGAAACATAAATGATAAAGGTATGTGCAAGGGATATCCTACCTCAAATCCTTGGCAGAATGGAAACACACACCCGATATCACCATCTGAGGGTTTATAAACCCTAATCCTATGAATACCAGACCCAAAAGAACAAAACCCCTACATGGTATAATATAAAAATAGGTCTATCATGACTATAGTAGAATATAAAACCAATAAATAATGAAATGAGGAGGAAGAGGGAGGAAAAAGGAGAAGGAATCTCACCTTGGAAACTAGAAAACTCTTCGTCTTCCATTAGATATGAAAACTTAGAGGAAATTTAATGTCTTGGAACTCATTTTATAGGATCCTAAGGTCTTTAATAACCAGGGAAATAATATATGTGGGGAAAAGAGAACTACTTGAATGATTTATGAATGGGACAAATTACCTTTGGAAAATCTGGTTGATTTGAGAAACATTGATAAGTTTTTCCCTAATCTGCAACTAAGATGAGCTCCAAAGAGGGAAAATGGAACATGGGGGTGCTACTAGGGTTCTTTATCTTCAGTGTGAGGTATAATAACCGGAAATTATTAAAACATTAATAATACATAAAAGAAACAAATTATTGCTTTAAAATTGGAATTAGGCCCACGGGCTGGCCCAATACCTAAATAAATAAGAAAAATTCACCATGCTTATGAATTACCAAGTTGTAAAAAAGGATATTGTTTTTTGAATATGTCAAGGGACGAAAATTGGAAAGTTTAATGGGTTAAAAATATTGAAAAAAGGAGTTATAAAAGAAACAAAATTTTGTTTTTAAGTCTAAAAATGGGCACACGGTTTGGCCCAAGTCATGAAGTAACCACCCTTTCTCAAAAAATTACCAAACAAGAAATAGGGAATCCAAAGAAGGATGATTAGAAATATATGGAAGTTAGAAACTCAAAATTAATCTCACCAAAAACCCAATAAAAGGATCGGTATTTCCAATGAACCGGATTAAAACCAAGGCATGAAGAAAAAAAAACTGAGTGTGACAATTCTCCCCACCATTAAAGATTTCTGCCCCCAGAAATCCATAACACTTAAAAACTGACAGAACAAAACCTATGGATTACCTAAAAACATAATCCAGACTATTAATACAATGAAATATCATTCACCATCAACAGAAATTAATCCTTTTTCCTAAACACAACACCAACTCACAACCACTTCCTGAGAATCAACAGAAAGATCAAGCCACCACCTCCACAACCAAACCACAAACCAGATTGTTGGGTATTCTTCCAATGAACCCAATGATCACCCAAACCAAAGTTCACTCTCAAAATCCAATGACTTAGGGGGAAGGCCAAATGGGATCCCCACCATTAAATCACAACTACCATTCAAAAAATCCTTAAAGGAAATATCTTCGAGACCCACAGTGGGTCTCCCCACCATTAGAGACCAACTAAAAATGACAAACAAAAGAATCCAACATGAACAATGATTGGGCCTCACTCGTAGAGGCCCAATAAAACATTCCCACAAAAAACAACAAACCCAAGTTAAAAGGGTTAAAACATTAACATCTAAGCCACCAACTCCTGAACAAAGGGGATAAGAACTGGGCCAACACATTCTACACAGATCCAGACCCCCACCACTCAGGGAGGGGAGTGAAGAGGACCTAATCATTAGGCCACTAAAACCAAAAAAGAAACAAAAGAACTACCCAACACTCTCTATCTATGAATAGGTAACACAAAGACCGCACCTGATTTACACAGGCGGTCCACACATGGGCATTGATCATAAACCCCCATCTATGAAATCATAACCATAGACACTATGTGAGGGGTAAGTCCACCATGCTCATCGAGAAAAGAGGAAATTCATAGTGATGATGAACCAAAATAGACAAAAAGAAACTACCTTACCACAACGGTTGAGGTAGGATCCAAGTCGATCTCCCCACACCTCTAGATATATCTTGACTGTGTTAAAAGATTAACTCTGAGGCCTATGGCTGGAGCCCTAATGTTTGAAGCATCTGTTTCACCACAGTCACGAGAAACAAATCACATTACCTCATGAAACACACTATCTTAAACAAAATACCAATACCCAAAAGAGACCGAGGGATACACACCACCATTATAGATTACTTAGAATGTGGATTGAAATGAACAAAGAACATAGTGAAGCTCACCAAGAATCACAGAACACAACCGCTATAACTGAGAGAATAATCATAACAGGAAGGCACTATAAATTGAGCCCAAACAGCTCCTTATTCCAAAAAATGGGTTGACGAATCATCCAAATAGGTGGATTTAACATTTTAAATTAATCCTTTGGTTGATCTATAGGAATGATTTCCAACAAAAAACTATCCATGGGAAAATCACAACATCTGACACATATTTAGAAACCCACTGAACATTACTCCAAAACCAAGCCACAAAAAATATCCCATATCAAGACACAATAAGAGTATGACTTCCAGATCCTAAGGAAGCATACTGAATAAAAAACTCTTCTAAGACATATAAAAAACTAGCCACATAACCATTAGTTTATAAACAAATGACACAATTTTTCATCTCAAAACACTTTTGAAAAAAATAACTAACTTGGTGGATTTCCACATTAACCAATGGTGTTTCATCAAGTCTCACTCACATGCGCATTTCCATGCCACCCGAGGCACCCAACCACCATTCCATTTATTCCATCCTTCCAAATATCAATAAAACCACGCATGTGAGCACCCACGAAAACACCAAAAGCAAAAACAAAACAACATCATTCCAAAAATCATATACCTTCCAAAGGAAAACTAACCACCAAGTCTAAAACCCTTTTCATATTTCGCAAAACAAAATACACATCATCGAGACCACATTTTCTTAAAAACCTACCCCTTTTAATTTTTAACAACTTTTAAAACAACCCAGCTACTCCATACAACCCCTTCCCATTTTCTAAAATTTAGAAGGAATCTTTTCATAATCTGATGGCCATTGAGACCAATACCCTTTTTAAGAAAACAACAACCCATCAAAACCAACTTCCAAAACAAATTCATTAGATTCAAACACTTTTCAACATCCTTAAACACCCCATTTAAAACAAAGATTCAGAATCACCCTTAAATTATTCACACATTCAAAACATTTTATTTCAACAAACCACAAGTTTAGATTAGGGAAAATCCAATCTCATTAAATCATTTACACTTCCTCCCCAAAATTTGTTTCACAAAAACACAACTTTCCAAAACCATTATTATATTTAATTTTTGAAAACCTCAAAATCTAATCCATCCTTTAAAACCCATTTCCACAATTCTCACACAAGGATTTTCAAAACAAAAATTCAGAATTCAAGAAAGGTCTATAAGACCTAGAAAAGGGAACCAGTGTTAGTGGGAGACTTAACCATATGGTTGGAAGCCATATGTCAAACACAACACAAACATAGAGAGACTTATTAAGACCATTCCCAGGATCCACATGGCTTTCCAGGCACTGCGAGCTCATGGAGGCCATTAGTCAGACTCCCCTTTTCATATCCCAACACCAAAAAATCAACAAGAACAAATGACACTAATAAAATCGGACTTCCCATGGAAACCTGAGGATCAAAACAAGAAAGAGTTAATGAAGCTCTTCCCACACTTACCCCTCAAGTACCGTAAATATTAATCTATCTACCTTGACATCCCCCAAATAACAAGGGATCTCTAACAATTTAGGTCTGCTAAGAGCTGACCTCCTCTGATACCATTTTGTCACGAACTATCCCGAGTCAACCCTCAACCAGTTTCCCATGCCAGCCCATGACAAGTACCGAGAAGCGTTCCCAATCCTCCCGGGATTGTAACAAGCACTGATGTAATTAATAGAGTACATAAGGGAACGATTTCACCCAAATATAAACAATCAAACAATCAGCAGAATGGAACGGACATCCCAAAAAAATTTATATAAAAAGTGAACTGAAAATTAATTGTGCAAGAAATTCAAAGTATAACTAAACCAAAAAATCAACTGACCAAAAAAGACAACCAACTAACTCTATGTGACTCCAACACAATGATCACATGTCACCCAAGGTGATCGAACTCAAGCTAAAACCTACACAAGGCCTAAAAATAGAAGAAGACTATACGCGTGAGTATTAAAACTCAGTAGGTAAGCCCCATATTCTATTCCCAATGCCAATACTTTAAAATAAGAGAAAAAACAATTTCAATTTTTAAATAAAAGATATAAAAGTATGTTTTTCAAATGAGGATCTATTCTATAATAATTATTCAACATAAACATTAATGTTTTATAAACAATAATTCTAGTAAAAATTCTTCAAAGAGGTGAAACTTCAAAATGAAAATCGTTTTGAAGAGGTCTGCTTTAAAGAAGGTAAACTTTAAAATAAAAAAAAGATATGGAATTTACTAACTAAGAACACCATATTCCAACTGTGAGTACAAAATATCAAATGATCAGAAGTCACGGGAACACCCCTAGGCACTAGTTCATTGTGGGCCCCATGTACCTCATATCATGGTGTAAAAGTAACCATAAAAAATATCCATTCTCATACAAATGAGAAACTAGTAGGAGAATCACAAATAACCTAGTGTTCTCCAACATAATCATCATAATAGTTTAGTTAGTGTTGTCATTGTCAAACTTGCTACATGAAACAGTGAAAAAACCCCTCCAGATAACTAGCATACTAGTACATGTCCTCCCACATAGATACCTTGGTTTTTCCTTTTTGTGCTAAAAAAGTTACACATCTATAAAATACCATTTTCTCATAAAGATTAAATTTAAAAATAATACACACATCAAACATCCCACACACATGTCTAAAATTTATTTCACAGATCAATAAACCACCTAAACTTTCATAAAATAATTTAAAGAAGTATAACGATGCCTTGCATATAAAATCCATTCAAAAATGATATTTTAAGGAAAAAACTCTATAATGACATATAAAACCAGATTTGGAAGCCCCAAAAACAATTAAAAAAATTAATCTCATGGACCGTAAAATGGCCCTAAAAGAGAGAACATGAAATACACATGGAAACCATTTTTATAAAAAAAATTCCAAATGGGACTTTAATTCTTTCTCAAAACTAACATTTGAAAAATGTATGAATTTAAATTTTCTTAAATAGATATAAAAATAACATTTAAATTATAAAAAAAACTTTCAAAAATCCCTTAAAACACTCAGGTTTCATATTCAAAACACAACCATTTACATAAAGCTGTGAAACATTCCATTTTTTGGCAACTTTGGCCAAAACATTTTGTAAACCTAAAAACATTTGTTTTTAAAACCAAATCCACATTGGAAAGAAATATATAGACCGAAAACGCCATTTTTAATTCTTCCAATTCATTTATAAATCCAAAAAATAATTTTTAAATCACACTTAACACATAAAATCCAACCAGGAAATTAACCGAACACATGACATGAGATTTTAAACAAAAAAATTTATTTTAAGCACTTGGAAAGGAATAAAACACCAATTTCATTACATAATTTTAATCAAGATACTAAAAATGTTCAAAATACCATAAAACAAGTTCTAAACCTCACAAACCAGGTGCTAAAGATTGCAGAACATTTAAACAAAAACTTGGTGTGCACTTTTATGACAAAACAACAATACTTTTAACAAAACAATTCTTAAAAAACCATTTTGAACACCCAGAAAATTATGAAAAGGATAAAAAACAATAATATAATTATATATAAGGTTATGAAAATAATAAAATGAAGAAACTTAAATGATAAAGGCATGTTCAAGGGATATCTAACCTCAAATCCTGGGTGGAATGGAAACACACACCCAATATCACCATCTGAAGATTTATAAACGCTAAACCTATGAATACCAGCACCAAATGAAAAAACCAATAAAATATCATGGGATAACAGGACCATAGGTCGAGAATTAATAGGGGAGAATATAAAACCAAGGAATAATGAAAGGAGGAGAAAGAAGAAGGAATATAACCTCATAAACTAGAAAACTCTTCATCTTCCCTTAGATCTAAACCCGTAGAGGAAAGGGAATGGTATGGAAATCCTTAGAGAGGCTCCTAAGGTCATTAAGAACTACTTAAAGAAGATTTGTGGAAAAAATAGTTTTAATTGAATGATTTATTAATGATACAAATTACCTTTGGAAAATCTGGATGAATTGAGAAACATTGATAAGTTTTACCCTAATCTGCGACTAAGATGAGCCCTAAAGGGGGAAAATGGAACATCAGGATGTGCCTAGGGTTCTTGGTGTTGATTGGTAGGTATAATAATTTAATATTATTAAAAAATTAATAATATATAAAAGGAAAAAATTATTTTTCTAAAACCGTAAATAGGCCCATGGGCTGGCCCAATACTTGAATAAATAACCCAAATTCACCATGCTTATGAATTCCTAGGGGTCCAAAAGGATATGGTTGTTTGACTATGTCATGGGAGGGAAAATGGGAAGTTTAATGGGTGAAAAATGTTGAAAAAAAGTAAGTATAAACGAAACAAAATTTATTTTTAAATATGGAAATGGTATCACGATTTGGCCCAAATCATGAAGTAACCACCCTTTCTCAAAAAACTCTCAAACAAGAAATAGGGAACCCAAAGTAAGATGATTAAACATATATAGAAGTTAAAAACTCAAAATTAATCTCAAATAAAACCCAAGAAAAGAATCTAGATTTCCAATTAACTAGATCAAAACCAAGACATGAAGCAAAAATAAACTAGTGTGACACAAGAACCATAAAATAATAATAACATAAGAAAGCTTGCATAAAATATATTTTTTCACCCGTAAAAAAACATTTTCAGATATAGAAATATTCATTCCATTTAAAAAACTTTTTTAAAATAGTTATAATAATAGTAAATAAGTTCATTATTTAAGGAAAACATGTAATCTTTTAAAGTAATCCAAACATCATGTAATGATTTTGATGGAGGGAAACACCTTTGATTCGGTATATGTTAAAATAGAACATTCTCTTTTCCAATTTTGTCAAAATATTTTCTATAAAATATGTAAAAAGATTCCTTTTAAACAACTTTAAAAAGGAGTGAAAATTAAAATAAAATATCCATTATAATCCATTAATTTATATATAAATACATCTATAAAATAATTTTAAGATTAGGGATATGGAAGAAAAATATTTAAAAAATAAACCTTTAAAACATTTATAATGGAGGTTTTAAAGTAATGTTTCCCTTACCTTGACTTCAAATCATAACATTTGTTCCTTATATCCATGGATAATAAAATTATGTTAATTATTTAATTTCTTAATAATTTTTTTTCATGATTTTTAGCCCTTTAATTTTATCTCTTAAAATTTTATATATAATTACTTAATCAATTAAGCTCGTGTGAGATGTGTTGATGATATTCAGCTCATATGTCCCAAATTATTTTTGTAAGTTGAATACAGTAAAATTGGTCAATATCAAATAACATCTATAGTAATAATAATGATTAAATAATTATAATTTTTATTAATTAATTACACATTTAAAATAAAAAAATGAAATTTCTTTATAAAAAATGAATAATGTTACAATCTTGGATATGGTAGGCCATACACCCACATGAGTTACATTTCCATTTTTCAAAGAACATGAAAGAAAGAAAGAAAGTATTATTTTATATCCCTATAATTATTAATATATCATAAATATCATATTATTTATTCAAATATATTTATATATAGGTTTCATGTGTTGTAGTTTGGAAAAACGAATCCCATTTCTTCGTGGAGGTGGTAATCCACACATATAAAAGAATGATGTTATAATTTTTAAATGGATCGAAAGGCAAGAATTTAAATGATATATTATATTTACAGAATTATAAATAAGTCATTAATATAAAATATATAAATTAAATCCACCATTATTAATAGTAGTGAGAGGTGGTAATGGAAACTTATTTATATCAAATTGCAAGGTGATAGTCCACCGTTCACAAGAATGGTGGTTTTATTTTTAATTTGATTGAAGAAGGATATGGATAGAGGTTATTACATTGGAATATAAAAATATAATTATACTTAAGATACTATTGCTATTATTTTATAATGGTTGAGGTATATTTTAATGAGGAATAAAAATAAATAAATGAATAACACTTGGTTAAGAACTACACCTCTTATTTAGAAAACCTCCTTAGGTTTATACCTAAATCCAACCTAGGATGGTTTTTTGATAAAACTAGGGACTCTAAGATTTTTTTAGGGATGTAAAAAAGGTATTTGGGTTGGTATTGTTTGAGTTATAGTGCTCAAAAGGTGTGAGGAATAGAGGATAGTAGGTACCCTTTTATAAGTTAGGGGAGGGACACTCTTGGGATTTCTTAATGTATTGAATTAATATAAATTAATTTTCATAAAAAATATATCCAAATTGATATTATTTTAATATAGTATGATTATGAGTAGAAATAATATCATATAAAAATTGTTTTAAAATTTTAGGAAATTTTTTCACCATTATCTCTTTGTTTTAACCCTATGTTAACCCTTTTGACAATTTCCACAATATCAATGTTTTTTTACTCTTTAGGGAAAGATAAAACCACTATTAAAGGAAAAGTGAACAATAAATGGACCATGGTTGAAAGTTTCAACCAAATCCCATTTATATATACTAATATAGTATTTATAGTAATTTTAAATCATTTACTAAAATATTTTTTATTGTAAAATACTATTAATGTCAGTTTTGTAACTATTCAACTAATTTGATTTTGAAAACGACAATAAAACAATGAAATTTTAATATAATCCATATAAAATATCTAATATGTTATTTTTATCAATAATATTTCTGGTACACTATAAATAAAAAAAATATTACTTTTAGTGTTTTTAAAAACATTTACATGATTTTTCAACTGCCTAAAAAAGAATAGAGTTAGCATTGTAGAAGATCTTAAGGTAATTATTTCATTACAAAATATAAAATAAAAAAAAATTTCCCTGATGGAAAAAATTCAATTATATTTCAAATAACTATTTTTAACCGAAAATATGTTTTTTTATCCGTATCACAGAATACTAACTATATTAATAGTAAGAGAGTGACACTTTTGACTTTATCCTTTACTTAAATATTTTAAAGAAAAAAATAAAATCTAAATGGGAGAAAAGTAATATTTTTTATGTTTGGATGATTATAGGTTAAATATACTCATATAATTTAATAAAATAAAGTGTTTGAATAAATTTTATTTCTTATCACGTTAGTTTGAACCCTAATTAACTAATTCTACCATTACTATGGTAACAAAAAATTATTATAATTACTATGAAGAATGAAAAAAATAAAAGGAACTCATTTATAAAATTTTTACAACCCGATTCCAAATATGGAATGCATTTCTCAGGATTAAATTTCTTGAAGTTCATACCTGCAAAACATGATGAAAAACTGTTTTTCAAAAAAATACCTTTTAAGTAAAAATATATTTTTATACCAAATTCAAGTATAAATTCATTATAAATACCATACTTGGATTGTGTTTTATAAAAAATAACTAATTAAAATTTAAAACTGATTAAAAATATAATTTGAATTTGTAAACACCTAAATAGAAAATATGGATTTCAATGAAATTATTAGTTTACACTATTACTTGAAAAATCAATCTTTTTAGAAAATTATCAAAAATTCACCATAAGCTAATTTTGATATGTTGATTATGGAAATTAAATTCATTTTTTCAAATTATTATTATAAAATTTGGATGTTAGGCCTTTAAATAAAACCATATAATATGTGTAATCAAATTTATTAAGAATAAAACTATTTCCTTTTTGACTGGGATATTACTTAATATTCTTATAGTGAATATGAATACATAAAATTTAATTAATGAAAATTAATAATACAAGAAAAATATTTTTTCTATGATTATATGGGTTGTTAAAATTACCCTTATAAATACCAGGAATATAATAAGAATACCACCAATCAACATCATAAAATAAAGTAATAAAAAATATCCCAAAACTCAATGTAAATGCCCTACAAATAAAAGTCTCCAAAATAAATACCAAAATAAAATTTTTATGGTTGAAAATATAATCAAAACTCCCACATATTTGTTAGTAATGTCCATCCTGATCTCAAAATCCTTCTAGGAATCCAGTAAATTAATTTATATATATAGGGGTGAGTATACATGTCTATTTTGTAGGATCCTTCTCAAGACCTCTTGTGAAAATGTGGAAGAATCATACTAATGACTTAGTGAATAAACATCATAGCCAATAATGACATACCAAGTCAACTATCACCCAAATCCACAAAGTCTCAATCACCCAAACTCACATCCAAGTATAATAACATAATATAATAAGAATATATATCAAAGAGGTACCTCAAAATCACTTCCCCACTATGTTATCTCTCTTACACCCCAATGAAGAATATCCTGGTGCTCCCAATCCCATCCAAAATTAAGTCACATCACATCATATCTCATATCACATCCAAGCCACATATCACTTCCACAAAAAAATCCACCACCATATACCACATCCCCATCCAAACATAATATTCAATTATAGTAGCGAATCATGAACATGAAGGATATCAACCTCATGCCCTCCTCCTACCTTGCATGATACCCACTATATATCATCATTCTAATCACACATCCAAGTCATCCAATATATCACATGATATAAATTTAATCTATTACATCCCATATACTTATATCCACTATGATCCATCACAACCCTTACTACACCAATAAGGGAGATCAAGGAAAGAGTATTCATCCATCTATTCAAAATCCAACCAAGATATTTGGGTAAAAAATCAGTACCTAAAACATTTGGGATTCTATGGGATTATTCTACTTAGGTGGTGTGAATATGAAATCACAATATAATATAACACAAACAAAAATAGAAACACAAACAAGACTAAACTAAGTTACCATACCCTAACAAAAATTCCACACAGATCTAAAATTCCACACTACTAATGAAAAACACTGACCATTTCTTCCAATTATATGACTAAAAACCTACGCCACTTCCCACAAAAAATAAAAATAACAACCATATATAATTTACTATTTAATATCTTTATTTATTCATTTCCATATTTTCCATTTATCAGCCATGTTACAATCATTTCCATATTTAATGACAACCCACTCTTATCTACCATTCACATTTATCCCATCCTTAAAACCATTAAAATTTTACTAATATCCATCGATTATTCATTTATAGCATATAACTATTACCATGTTTATCATTACCAATCAAATATTCTATACCATTGCGAAATTATGCCACATCATGAAAATCCTCAATAATATATCATACAACCACCCCATAACATATTTAAACAAACACCATAATACTACAGAATCATTCCACTTCAATAAACACATCTCCTCTTTCTAACTGTGTAAATGTGTCTATATCACTCACTGCACAATCCAGTGTAATGGAAGAAAACCATCCACAAAAATCCACCAAAAAACCACACTTATCACAACATTATCATTGAGTATACCAGTCACATGAAACATCTGATCCTAGTAATAAAGAACTTATATAATTCCATTTTATAACATGCCTTTGTATTAGTTGTAAATTTCTTTCATGGGTGACCCTACAATAATACAATATTTCGAAAAATTAATTCATTATTATCTTTAAAATTTTAACCTTTTATTAAAAGTGATCTCAATATTTTAATCACAACAACAACAAAAACAAAAACACATTCACATATCATAACAACAACAAAAATATTCCACTAAAAATAATAAATGTAACACCCCAAGATTTCATAATGTGTTATTTCTTCAAAATAATTCAATAACTTGCACTACACACAACACTGATTTCAAGCGTACCATGACTTACCAAACAAGCCGTTCAAAAGAGGTTATGAATAGTATTAACTAAATTTTAAAATTTATATAATCCTTTTAATTTTAGAATCCATATTATTATTTTCTTAGACATAATGTAAGAACATATTCTTTTCTCAGATAAAAGAAGTATTTTTCAAAAAATTCACTTTTACTAACATTTAATAGTGAAACCCTTTTTTTTAAATTCAATATTTTAAACTTTTATATATTCAATTTGAATAAATAAATTTAATTTTTAGAATGGGTACATCAAAAATTTACAATAAAACACCCCAAGATTCCATGGTATGCTTCTCTTTGAATAAAATAGTAGCGTGTGTTGTACGCAACTTCGAGTTCTAACACACACTACAACCAATCAAACTAGCCGTTATGAATAGTAATACATAATTTTTGAAATTTTATAAATTTTATCTCCCAAAATGGACTTTATTTTTGGATTCTTAATATCGAATTTAGCCTAGGGTGACATTTTGTAACTTTTCGGATAACATTTATATTCTGATGAATAGTGAAATTACTAAATTTTAATTAAAAACAACTTTTTTAATCAAAATAATTTATATTGATAAATTATAAATTTGAGTGGTTTTAAAGTATATTTAGAATATATTTTTACCATTTAATACAATGTTGTTCATTGTACATAATTTTACAATTAAACCAGACATAAACAAGTGTCAATCTTTTGATAGTTATTATCTCTTAAAAACACGTTTTTTGTTTTAACAACGGGAATTAATTTTAAATTAATTTTCGCCACTTATGTGTTTTGAATTTGTAAAAATGGATTCCATATTTGTAATCAGGATGTAAAAATTGTTTAAATTGGTACATTTTATTTTTAGACATTTTGAATAATTACTTCGGTAAATATTTTATTTACCATGGTTAAAGGGTAAATCCGGTAAATAAGGGTTAAAATAATTATATTATAATAATAACAAATTACCCTAAAATGTGTCCTAACCTTATTGGTTGATACATTCCCGACCATGATCATCTTTGGATTGATTTTTGGACCCCATGGATCCAATTGTAAGTGATAATGACACTTTATATTAATTAAGTTAAAATAAATACAAAAATGACATAAGCATATAGCTTTTAGAAAACAAATTTTTACATAGGGTTATATATGTTGGATTTTAGATTATAAATATTCATTAGAAAGATAAAACGATTTCCTATATAATGATATTTTATTTATAATTTTTAGAAAAAAATAATTTAATTTATTTATGACACAATGATGATGCAGTAATTACCATAATAGTGAAAAATTAAAATAATTGATATTATAAATACCCAAATAAATATAATTTGAGACTTTTTATAAATTAAACTAATTTTATAGGTTAATATGACATGTTAGTATGGACTTAATTAACTTTTTTAGAAGTAATAATTCTGTTATGATTTTCACAAAAATCAATTATTGAATAGTGTCAAAATTGACATAAAAGAGTTTTTAAAAAAAATATTATATTATTAATTGATATTAAATTTGTAAAAATCTAAGGTTCAGTCAAGAGACTTATATCATGATATTTTTATCATTAATGGACCACTTGAGGGTCTATTGGAGGTATATAGTATGTTTATTAACTATATATTATAAAAATACAAAGTGACATGGTAAGTGTCAAACTAATTAACTAAGAGTTAAAACTAAAATATAAGGTTAATATAATGACCCAAACCTATCTAAATTATATTGGTTGAGTGGTTTTAGACCCATACCCACCATAAACATTAAATAATACACTTTTTAGCCATTAGAAATGTAATAAGAATTTATTATAAAATAATATTTCAAGTTTTTCCAAAGGTGCCCCTCACCCCTCTTATAAAAGGGAACTCCCCCGTCTCATTAATTCACACCTTCAAAGCCTTTTGGTTCGGAAAAAATCTGCCCAAATACTCTCTAAACTTCCCTCACTACAACCTAGAGGCATTATTTTGATCATAAAGACATCCTAAGGAGACCTTTTGATCAAATCAAAAGGAATAACCCGAAGAAGAGGTAATGTTTTCACCACCCTTTTTCAAATTCATTTCTTCTTCAACTTCTTATTTATTTATTTTACCATTCTAAAATAATAACTCAAATATCTTATATATACTGATATGTTATTATAAATATGGTACAACCATATTCAGTATTCTATACATCCTTTGAATAATATGTCACTATACGTTCGTACGTACGGCTTACCGTCTCCATGTCGTGGTGTAATTGTTATTCAATAAATTATTATTTGGATGGGTATAATAATGATGTGTAATTCATGTAAATAATAAATATAGAATTATAATGATTTTGTATATATGATATACCATCCAATTATATATTATATTAATATCAAAAGAATGATATTGTCGCTCGTGCGTATGTACGAACTAGTGTCTCCACGAACGCGATGGGATTCATTCCCCATCGTATCCATTCAAGTATAATTCTCATTTGATAATTAATAATAGTATCTAAGGACTTGATATCATTATGGATATGAATAAGATACGCCCTATCCATAAAAAACATGGCTTACATTACAAAACATATAAAAGAAAATGAGTAAGTTAACACCCGAAACGACGATAATTCTAAAATATTATTAACAAAGCAATGTTAAAAGATCATATATGATATCATATTAATGTATATGATTCTTTTATAATTTAATAACAATTATTTCACCATTATACAGGAGGTTAAACTACCCCCAACCAAGGAAAAGTACAAGATAAGGGTTTATTTCGCAATCTCTTCATTATCCGAGGTTGTTTATATGTAATAATCTACTGGGATTTCTTTATCATCCACATCCATGTTCCTTAAATATGTATTTAAAAACATTTTTACTATTTACTAGAAAATGGGTTAAAGTCATTTATACCCTTATGTGTTTTGAAATGAATCTTTCCATCATTTTCCAAACAAGTTATTTTTTAACCTTTTAGACAAATTTAAGGTAAGAATGTCTTTTTAAACTTATACTGAGGGTGCGGTTATTTTCCGCCGTTATAAAATCGCTGAAGCTTCCCTTACAAGCTTATAAGAATATTTTCAAATTAAATGTTTTATTTTATAATTATGTGACTTTTAAATGATTTCAAAATGAATATTTTAAGAATTTTTGAAAGGCACTCTTTGGATGGAGCTGATCCTAGAAATCCAGGTTCGAACATACCCGAGGTCAGTGGAGCTAGTAGGGTTTTTTCCTAGTTCAAAAATTCATTTGCAGGCATCCTCAAAAGGGGATCTATGGCTCATGTCAAGACAGACTCCTCTACGGTTGCAGAGCATATGCACTAAGGAGAGCACTATGTAATTGGTAGATTGATTCTTCCGAAGGGAAGTACTCCCTGGAAATGGACTATCTTCGCCAAAGACTCTTTGATGTCTGGGGTTTTGAATATTGGCAATGCGTTTCTCTTGGAAAAGGATATTACCATTTAATCTTCCCCTCTGCAGATCTTAAACTCAAAGCCTGGGGATTTGGCTCAATCTCTTTTAGGCCAGGTACTTTCTACATCCAGAAATGGGACAAGAGTTTCAACCCTTCTGAATTAGGTAACACATCAGCTCAGGTATGGATCAAAATATTTGGTCTTAACTAGATCTTATGGTATCCTAGAATACTTTATGATATTTCACTTTCCATTGGAGTTCCTATTAGAATGGATAGAGAAACGGAAATGGCTAGATTCATCCATTATGCTAGATGCCTCGTTGATATTGATCTTTGTTCAACACTTATTGATTGGGTTTATTTATCCACAGATGATGAGGAATTAGAGCTGAGAATTGAGTTTGAGAGGGTACCTAAATTCTGACAAACCTGTAAGGTTTTAGGTCATGATACTACAACGTGTAGGAAGGCTATAGTATGTAGCATATGCTCCCTTAGAGGACATGACTCCAAGTCATGTGCCATGGTTGAAAGGGTGAAACCTAAACCTATTATTCTGGATCAGCTGAACAAGGATTCTTTACCTACTGTTTCTAACAATAAGGATGTCTCAAGACCTGAAGTCTCAGACTCCTTGGAGCCATCAGCAGAGGCTGGAATCATGTCTGAGACTTGAATTTTAATAAGACCTATAATAAAATTAAGAAATCCTGGGTAGAGATTGTGGAGCAGGGAGATCCCCCTTCACCCTTGCAAGCTAGGGAGAAGGATATGATAGATAAAAGGACATCTATGGCTTTAGAACCTTCAGCTCATACTTATATTTGTTCTGAAATTCTGGGCATAGTTCAGACTACCTCAGATGTGGTTGACACTCATATAGGATCACAAGGGAACTCTCATCAGGATCCTCATCCTGAGTCTGATTCTGGACAAAAACAGAATACAACTTTGGCTACAACTCAAACTCTGGTACCTTCATCTGATCTGTCTAAAGGGAAGTCAAATATGGACTGTGTTTCAGATATTGAGAGGATTCTGAATATAGGAAGCTCAGAGCCCCAAGCTGAGGAAGGCACAACTAAACAGAACTCTAATTTGGTTTCATCAGTGGAAAAACTGCATAATGTGAAGTACAGTAAAATTGAACACACTGTTACTCCTTTAAAAACTGTTAATGCTACTTCTAATTTTGATCTCGTTTCTCCTGTTCTAGGAGATCTAAAACCATCAGAAAGTTCTATAATCATGCCTCCTTCGAGGGGAGTTTATTATGAAGCTCAGATTGACAATATGAAGGTTCCTGTTACAGCAAGGAATGAAGGTGACAAATCAGAAGCAGAGGATTGCAACTGGCAACAAGAAAGAACAAGGATCCAAAAGAAAAAAAAATAAAGGAAGAAATGAAGAAGAAGGAAGATGATCAAGCTGCCAGCTCTGATGAGGATATTGAAAAACTTTTACAGCAAGCTCAGGAAATTTCAGACCGCTACTCTAGAGGAAGAGGTTGGGGGCGTATCAGCGGTAAAATGTGGAATGAACTGAGAGACCAAGAACGCAAAATTGGAGAAAAGATAAGGAAAAATATTGGTTCCCAAGGTAGGGAACTTTAATGAATTTGTTTTTGCACTATTTATCTTGTATTTCTCCCCTTGACTTTCTTTTATAAATATATTTGTGGGGCTTGTCCCCTCACCTTTAAAAAAATATTTCTCTCAAATAGTTTTGATTTATCTATGTCAACATCCTTTGATGGATTTTAAGCTTATTCGAAGTTTATTTATTATGATACAAAAATTTTGTATTGTATTGAAGGTTTTGTGATATGTTTTACTGTGGATGTGTTATTTTTACACCATTCATGGTTTATGGAGAAAGTATTGACATTTCGTATTCTAGTTTTAATATGAATGTTTATTTTATGTTTAAATCTTTTCATATGGGAATGCATTGGACTTATTAAGTGACGGGTGGAGCCTTCTATAGCTCCTCGATGCATCGGTAGGTCTCATGAGACAAACTAGTGTCTTGGCACAAGGCCTTGACAAAATCTTATTTGTATTCTTTGAACGAGGCCTTGTCCACGTGGTTATGATAGTCTGGTGTTATGCATTCCATCATTATGAAAGTGGTTATTGATATTGCATGTGATTATTCGATTAGTAGAATATCCATGTGAATAATTAAATGGAATTTTTTAATTTTGTTTTTTCCATACTATGTAGAAGTTAATGTTTAAAAGGCTTTTGTTTTAGTTATACATTGCCTTAAATTTTTATTCTTATTTATGAAAGTTTCTGCTATATTGTTATCCTTACTGGGCATTTGAGGTCACCCCTTTTCTATGTTTTATTTTTCCCCAGATGTGAAGAAGTAAATTATGAATGACCTACAGGGATAGTATGAGGGGATAAGAGTGTGGACTATGGAGACTCTGTTGTTGTAGTTTTCATTTTTATGATGTAATGTAAAACTTTATGAATATATCTAGTGTTTCAAAGGCTAATAAACTAATCGGTCTTTCAAGATTTGATCTTTCTTGTGATCATGCCAATGTTATGTAATAATGCATCGACTCTGGGTAACTGAGGTCGGGGCGTTACAATAAATATACATCAAATCACAAGAAACATCAAGAATCTTGTAAAACCCATGATAATTACTATCACAACCCAACCCTACTGGTCTCGAACTGCAACTACCACAAGCCCACCTCCATAGGCCAGGGGCTGGCGACAAGCGCCGAAGGCATAACAATCTCAGGGAGGACTTTGCCTAAGTACCTGTACACAAACACACACAACCCACTCAATGAATAATTGCAGAGTAAAAAGAAAACCAAAGGACAAAAAAATATAACCCAAACACAATCATGAATCAACCTCTAAATAAAAAAAGTTATGTAAAGTAAAGTGCTGAAAAGTAATGACAAGATATTGAACAGAAAAAGGGCAAAACATGTGCCCAAACCAAAAGGTGCCACAACCCGACAACAGGTAAACAAAAGTAAACAGCTGGTAAGTCTCACACCTGAAATTCCAACTACGCCCACTGAATGCATCCCAAGATCCTATGTCCACAACACTCCTCCGTAGTCTCGATCGACTTGTCCATTTTCTGCAATGGCACACCAAGTTTGGGAAAATCCCAAGTAAGGGTGAGTATAAAGATACGCATTAAGATGCCCCGAAAGCTCGAGGGAGCAATAATGGAGGTAATAAAATGGTGGGCAGTAGACAGAACAAATAACAGTGTAAGAGTACAATAGAGAGAGTGTAGCTCAACCCAACAAAAGAAAGGAAGTAGACTCATCCAACCAAGAGGAGCTAGACATAGAAAGCATGTGGCATACCCCGCGTGTCTTCGCCCCTCCTAGAAGGAGAGTAACTGAACACAAGGAGTGGGAACAAAATAGGGTGTATATATATACTCAATAAGAAACTAGAACAAGTGTGTAAGGTGATCTCCATCTCTTATCTCAGCCCAGGAAAAGTCGCCAATAGTTCTAAGGATATCCAGCACTAATGCCCAAGCGTCTCGCATCTCAAAGCTGTCTCATCGCAGAACTGCGAAACCAAGGATACCACTTCGGTAACCATAGAGACATGTCACTGACTTGCCACATAGAAAGGGGCTATGTTTGTAAGAAGTAATCGGGTAACCCACTTCCCATCCCAATGGGAGGGTAAACTCCAAAAGGTCATCGGGTGACCCACTGCCCAACCCTGCTGGAGGGTAAACCCTAAAAGGTCGTCAGGTAACCCACTGACCAGCCCTGCTAGAGGGTAAACCCTAAAGTCAATGGGTAACCCACTGCCTATCCCCTCTTGAGGGTAAACCATAAGGTCAATGGGTAACCCACTTCCTAGCCTCGCTGGAGGGTAAACCCTGATACGCCGGTGGGTAACCCACTTCCCAGCCCCGCTAGAGGGTAAACCCTAAACTGGTCCGATAACTCTACACTTCCTGAACCATCTCTGGGTGTCTCTAACATTAAGACCATGCGTTTGGTCAGAGAGTGTCAAAGGAACCTCCGACCAACTCCCTTTCATGGTTCCACATTTAATGAGATCCCGAGAAATGCTCTGGACACCCAAACTGATTACATCGTTGCAATCCTCGCGAAAAAACAGACGAGATAAACTACTTACTCACTGGAAACGAACTCCCGATGAAAAAGTTTTTCAACACTGCTTTATGCCTATACAACATCTCTTGGGGCCCACAACTTGGCTCCAAAAGAGGTCAGGTGAACTGTGTCATCGCAATGCTCTCGGAAAAACACGCCAAAACGACTACTCATTCACCCCGAACGAACGTCTGATGAAAAAGTCGCAAAACGCGGTTCACATATTAAAAGACGGCCCATGGGGCCCACACCTCAACTCTGTCTTCAACGCCTAAAACCACCCCAGTCTACAAAGTCTCGATTTCAGGGTTACAACACCACTGACAGTGCCCAAAACAGACTTCAGATGTGTTTGCGCCATCCGAAAGAAGAATCCTGGCGAGCCACTAAACAACACTTAACGGTGTGTCATGCCACTGAGCCCCTATCTCAAGAATTAAAACCCCAAAAGACCATATAAAAATCTCCGGCTCTATCCGAGGATAGTGATTCCGCAAACAACATGCAAAACTGACACCCGTAGAGAAAGATACGTGTGTCCAAAGACAAGGGGGCTAACCCCCTTAGGGCTGGACCAGCCCGGTCCACCCGGCCTGGGCCGGCCCGTACCGGCCCGCAGAGCCAGCCCACGACCCTTCCGCAAGGCCCGGTCATGGACCCGTGTTACACCCACACTGACGGGCCCTCGTGTCCGGTCACTGTCTTGTGCGGAGACCCGCCTTTGGCGGGTCTTGGTCTCCCGCGCGGGGTCACACACCGCGACCCCCGTCGCTCGCCGCACCGGCGACCTGGGAGCCCGCCGTCACCATATGGGACCACCGTCTAGGATCCCGCCACCGCCGGGGAGCCTGCCGCCGCCACCTAGGACCATTCTGTTGCCTGGGACTGCACCGCCGCCGCCTCGGAACCCCCAGACCGCCCCACCGACCGCCGGAAAACCCACAGTTTGTCCAGAAAACTTCTCGGGGCAACCGCAAGCGCCCCGGGACTCGGATTTTCAGTCCGAGAAGACCTTTAGAAAGATCGGATAGAATCCTATAAAAATATGGGCTTCAATCGATAGTAAAACATCATTTCGACGCAATGAATTTAATTCAAGGAAGATGAAAAAATTAAAAATGAAAACGCAAACTCCTACCATGTTGGGCGTAGCCCGTCGCTTCACCGACGATCCGCCAGACAACCACGTCGCCTTGGAGAGGTAAAGGAGAGGAGCTTGAAGGGATTTAGATTATTTTTGGGAGATATTCTACCAGAGAATTATAAGGGTGAATGAAAGGGGGGGGATAACGGTTTCAGTAGAGAAACTCAATTAAAACTAACTAAGTCTGAAACCCCTCACCAGTTGGCCCCATACCCAATCTTTCGGTGGGGTCAGGGTTAAGTCACCTATAGGGTAAAAAAAAAGTTCTGAGTGCAACGGTGGTCTTGAAATTTTATTCCGAGCCTTTGTTCAGAAGTTATAATGTTTACGCCCGAGGCTGCTAAATTACGAAAATTCCCCTTGTGGCGTTTCAAACAGAAGGGTCGCGCCTGCGAAAGTTACAACCCTCCTAGGGTAAACGACACACTCCAAAATCAATGGTTCCCTCATTATTCCTATATGAGCAATCGTTTAGGATTTATTCTATTTATTTGGTTTGTTTAGTGTGAACACACTTAAAATTTAATTTCGGCCACACCGGGGCTCAAAATCACACACCGTCTGAATGCCTTGCTCTGGAATAACATTAAGAGGATTTCAAAGTCTTAAAGGCTCAAAACCCAAGTTCTTACATTATTCCCTCCTTCATGTCTTTCATCCCCAAAAAAAAAACTACAAAAACAACTTGGGATACTGAGCCCACATCCGGCTCTCCCATTCCCAGGTGCTCTCCTACACCCTCCCATGCTGCCACAGCACACGAACCAAAGGAATGGTCTGTCCACGCAGTGTCCACTCCTTCCAGTCCTCAATCACCACTGGGTGATCCGCAAAGGTGGATCTATCCTCGATGTCCCACTCCCCCCAGTCGATAACATGTGTGGGGTCATGCACGTATTTCCTCAGCTGCGACATGTGGAAGACGTCATGCACCCTCTACAGCTGTGGGGGAAGAGCAAGATGGTAGGAAACCTCACCGATCCTGCACACGATCTCAAAGGCCCCAATGAAGCTTAGAGATATCTTACCACCCTGGACGAACCTCCGTGTACCACACCGCGTAGAGACTCTAAAAAAGACATTGTCCCCCCCTGCTCGAACTCCAAAGGCCTGCGACAACGATCTGCATAAGACTTATGTCTGCTCTGAGCCATCCTCATCTGCTCACGAATGACCTTCACCTTCTCTGTCGTCGCCTGCACCAACTATGGTCCTATGAGGGAGGTCTCCCCAACCTCCGTCTGGCACAACATTGACCTTCAGGGTCTCCCATAGAGGACCTTAAAGGGTGTTATTCCAATAGTAGAGTGGCAACTGTTGTTGTACGCGAAATCCACCAAGGCTAGGTGATCCTCCCATCATAGGCCAAAGTTTTACACACACGCCCTGAGCATATCCTACAACACCTAGATAGTGTGCTCGGTCTGCCCGTCCATCTGGGGGCGAAAAGCTGTACTCATCTTCATCCAAGTCCCGAATGCCTCATGTAGGCCTCGCTACAAACACGACGTAAACCGTGCATCACGGTCAGAGACGATCATCGAGGGTACTCCATGAAGACAAAAGATCTCCTGAACATACAACTACCCTATACTCTCCACCGAGATCTGATCCCTGATGGTAAGGAAGTGCGCCGACTTCGTGAGTCGGTCCACTATCACCCAAATGGAATCATGTCCCTTCGTTGTGCGTGGAAGCCCTGTGACAAAGTCCATAAATATGACATCCCACTTCCACTCTGAGATATCAAGGGGATGCAACAACCCTGCCAAAACTTGATGCTCTGCCTTCAACTGCTGATAGGTAAGACACCAAGAAATGAACTCAGATACGCTTCGCTTCATGCCAGACCACCAAAACTACCCCTGAAGATCTCTGTACATTTTCCCCACACTAGGATGTATAGCCAAGGGAGAAGTGTGGAACTACCGCATCACCTCCTCCCGTATCTCTAATGGTACTACAGTTCTCCCCTGGAACAGGATATCATGATTCCCTCCTTCAGAATACCCATCAGGTGCATCGCCCGTGGATATCTAATCACGTATTACCTTGCTGTCGACATCCCCTAACTGTGAATCTCTTACACACTCAAGGAGAGGAGTCAACACCATCGACTATAGAAAAGTCATAACCTCCTGCTCCACCAAGGTCAGCCGTAGGGAAGCCAACTACTCTAAAGATTCCCACACTAAATGAGCCTGGGACTTCCTGCTAAGGGCATATTCTACTACGTTGCCCTTCCCTAGATTGTAGACTATCTCGAAATCATAGTCTTGTAGAAACTCCAGCCAACGCCTCTACCTCAGATTCAAATCCCTCTTAGTGAAGATGTACTTGAGGCTCTGGTGGTCTGAGTAGACCAAAAAATTCTCACCCAAAAGGTAGTGTCTCCATAAACTCAAGACAAAGACCACCACTTCCAGCTCCAAATCGTGAGTTGCATAATTCTTCTCATGGGGCCTCAAATGCCTCGACCCATATGCAATCACTGCCCGCTGCTGCATCAGCATGCACCTGAGCCCAGCTCCTGAAGCGTCGCAGTACACCACAAACTCAACACCCTCCTATGGCAGCCTCAACACTGGAGCACTAGTCAGTCTATGTCTCAACTCCTTGAAGGCCTTTTGGCACTGATCGGTCCAGGTGAACGATCGTCCCTTCCACGCCAATGCGGTAAAAGGGGAAGTAATCCTAGATAAATCTTCCACAAACCTCCTATAGTACCCTTCTAAACCAAGGAAGCTCTGCACCTCTGACACATTCTTGGGTGGATCCCAAGCAATCATTGCCTCTATCTTTGCGGGATCTACAGACAATCCCTGATCCATAATGACATGACCCAGAATGTGAACCTCAAGAATCTAGAACTGACACTTTGAGAGCTTCCCATATAACTAGTGCTCTCGGAGTAATTCTATGACCATCCTCAAATGCTCTGCATGCTCCTCTTTCGTCACAGATTAGATGCGTATGTCTTCAATAAAGAAAACCACAAACTGGTCCAAGTACGGCTGGAAGATCTGGTTCATCAAAGCCATAAAAAGAGCAGGGGAATTCGTCACACCAAAGGGAATTACCAGAAACTTGTAATGCCCATATCGATAACATAAAGCTAAATTTGGGATGTCAGCCTCAGGAACCCGCAACTGGTGGTATCCGGATTGAATATCAATCTTGGAGAACCACTTCTCACCTCTCAACTGGTCGAAGAGGTCATCGATCCTCGGAAAATGGTACTTTTTCTTTATTGTAGCCTGATTCAGACAATGATAATCCACACAAATCCGCAGAATCCCATCTGCCCTTTTCACAAACAAAACCAGATCTGCCCAGGGGGACACACTGGGCCGGATGAATCCCTTCTCATGAAGGTCGTCCAACTGAATTCATAGCTCCCGAAGCTCTGTGGGTGCCATATGATATACCACACATGATATCCGGGCAGTCCCCAGCTTCAATTCAATTCAAAACTCCATCTCTCATCTAAGAGGTAGTCCCAGGACATCCTTGGGAAAGACGTCCATGTAGTCCTCTACAACGGTAGGGATCCAGATTCCTGTAGCGTCTTCTGTTCTGAGATCCATGATCGCCAACTGGTTTGAAAAAGGTTAGGGTTGCCTGCTCAGAGTATCCATCTGCTATGACACGAGGTCTCGATTACCAAGGATGGTGAACCTTGTCCCATCAGAAAACACTCACTTGAATTGTCTGTAACGACAGTCGATCTGAGATTGAACCACAGATTCCCAATCCATGCCCAGGATGACATCATAAGGTTCCATCATGATGATGAGTAGGTCCCACGTGAAACTCCCTCCTCCGAACGATAGTTCACATTATCTGCAGATAAAGGCCACTAACGAGGCACTTCCCGTAGGAACCTCGAGGCTAAGTGCAGGTGTCAGTGCCTCTACTGGAAGATCCTAACCCCGTACCAAAAGTAGCGATATAAAGGTGTGGTTGTACCATGTTCCTACTAGTACCAAAGAAAGCATAAAGTAAAAAAAACGTATCTCGGACCATCTCGTGTGCTGGGGGATCAGGAACACCCATAGCCTGAAGCTGCCCACGACCCCTACCGCCAGCTCCCTGAGCCTGATGTGGGCCGCCTGGTGGTGGTAGTGGAAGGAACTCAAAATGCCGTCCCCCACCTCAAAGTCCTGCCTCCCTACCTACATCACCTACCTGAGGGCCACACTATCCTCACCTGGGGGATCCCTGGTCAGGCGGTGCCTCTGCCGCTGCAGTGCACCCACTGCCTGCCACGGCTACTCGGTACACCTGGTCGGGCAGTCCCGTGCTAGGTGACCCTGCCCGTCACAAGCATACCACCGACTCTCTCCTAGATGCCTCAGTGATCTATGGCTCCACTATGGTGTACGACCCTTCCCTTGAGTCTTCTCATGGAAGGGTCTCCTTGACTGAGGCTCTACTCTCTGCCGCCTGCCTATTACCGAAGACTCTGCTCTAAAGCGGCCCCCGCTAGGCCCTGCCAGCTGGCATCCCTCATCCAAGAATATCTCTTTCATGAGTGCTCTCTCTAGCACCCCAGCATAAGTAGGGATGCACAGGGGTACTGCACTAGCACATATCTCCCTATGAAGACCCTTCTCAAACTTCCGCGCCCGGAACTAACTATCGCGGACCATATCCTGCGAGTAGCGAGTCATATTGGTAAACCGGGCCATGTAATGCACCACGGTCATCCCCCTTCTTCAGCTCTAGAAGATCCTGAATCTGAATGGAGTGTAAAAAAGAGGGGGAGTACTCCTCCCGGAAGAGCTGCTGGAAGCTATCCGATGTGAGAGACGACTCGTCGTGGGTCTGCGTAACCAACCCCCACCAATGCCCAGCTATCCTGAGGAAAAGGCTCATAGCTTCGGCTACCATCTGGTCCACTGGTGTCCGTAACATCCTGCAATATCGGTCCACAGACTCTAGCCAATCTTCCCCTGCCTTGGGATCCGAGTCCCCGCGAATCTTCAGAGGCCGCTGACGCTGGAAGTCTCGGAGCGCACTCAGCCTACGCTCAACCTCGACCTGTGCTGCCGGTACTAACTGCCACTTTCCATATGGAGGGGCTACTGCTGAAGTACTGGGCGAAAGGGGATCACGTGAGGGTCCCTGAACTGATGCCTCGTCACTCTCCATGTCATCGTCATGAACTAGAGAGGGTAACCTAGCTGACTACTGTCTGGGGGCATCCTGAAAATTATCAAGGATTACCACGATCAGATGAGCACACACACACACACACACATATAAGTAATAACAAAGGGGAGCTGACTCAAAAAGGACATTCAAAGACTCAATTATACTGGATGCATGTTCCAAAGTTCCCTGCAACAAGTGTCTTAGTGTTCCGAGTCAACAAGCGGGTTATCAGGGTCCTGGTGAATGGATACGTCGACCACCCATACCATTACTAGACTCCCTAGCCTGAGAGATGCTCTAGAGACATGTCGACACTATTTCCCTAAATCCCAACCAATTAATTTTTAGGGTTGTCCAAACATCTCCCTGAGGAACGAACCTCCTCTAATACCACTTTTCATGACCCGACCCTATGGGTCTCGAGCCGCAACTACCCCAAGCCCGCCTCCATAGGCCAGGGGTTGGCAACAAGCACCGAAGATGTAACCATCTCAGGGAGGCCTTTGCCTAAGTACCTGTACACACACACATAGACCACACAATGCAGAAGTGCAAAGTAAAAATAAAACCAAAGGACAAACAACTATAACCCAACCACAGTCATGCATCAACCTCTAAATAAAAAAAAGTAAAGTAAAGTAAAGTGCTGAAAAGTACTCACAAGATACTGAACAGAAAAAGAAAAAAACACACACCCAAATCGAAAGGTTCCACAACCTGGAAATAGGTAAAAAAAAGTAAACAGATTGTGAGTCTCACACCTGAAAGTCCTTCTACGACCATTGAACGCAACATAAGTTCCTGTGTCCTCTAGGATCCTCTGTAGTCTCGATCCACTAGTCCGTCATCTGCAAGGGCACACCAAGTGCGGGAAAAGCCCAAGTAGGGGTGAGTATATAGATACTCATTAGGATGCCCCAAAAGCTCGAGGGAGCAACAAAGGAGGTACTAAAACGGTGAGCAGTAGATATGACAAAAAACAGTGTAAGAGTACAATAGAGAGAGTGCAGCTCACCCCAACAAAAGAAAGGAAGTAGACTCGTCTAACCCAGAGGAGCTAGACATGGAAGGCACATGGCATACCCCATGCATATTCTCCCCTCCTAGAAGGAGAGTAACTGAACCCAATGAGTGAAAACAAAAATAGGGTGTATATATATATTCTCAATGAGAAACCCGAATGAGTGTGTAAGGGGATCTCCATCTCTAAGCTCAGCCCATGAAAAGTTGCCAATAGTTCTAAGGATATCCATCACCGATGCCCAAAAATCCCTCATGTCAACGGTGTCTCATTGCTGAACCATGAAACCAAGGATCTCATTCCGGTAACCACGGAGAAATGTCACTGACTTACCTCATAGAAAGGGGCTAAGTCTGAAAGAAGTCATCGGGTAACCCACTGCCCAACCCAACTGGAGGGAAAACCGCAAAAGGTCATCGGGTGACCCACTACCTAGCCCTACTAGAGGTTAAAACCTAAAAGGTCATTGAGTAACCCACTACCCAGACCCACTGGAGGGTAAACCCTGAAGTCAATGGGTAACCCACTGCCCAGCCCCGCTGGAGGGTAAACCCTAAGGTCAACGGGTAACCCACTGCCCAACCTCGATAGAGGGTAAACCCTGATACACCGGTGGGTAACCCACTACCCAGCCCTGCTGGAGGGTAAACCATGAACTGGTCCGATAACTCCAAACTACCCAAACCATCTCTGGGTGTCACTAACATCGTGATCGTGCGTTGGGTCGGAGTGTGTCAAAGGAACCTCCGACCAACGCCCTTTCTTATTTCCACATTTAATGAGATCTCAAAAAAAGCTCTGCACGCCCAAACCAATTACACCGTTGCAATCCTCGCGAAAAAACACACGAGATAGACTACTTACTCACTGGAAATGGACTCCCGATGAAAAATTTATTCAACACCGCTTTATGCCCATACGATATATCGTGGGGCCCACACCTCGGTCCCAAAAGAGGTCGGGCGAACTCCTCCATCATGATGCTATCGGAAAAACACACCGAAACGACCACTCATTTTCCTTGAATGGACGTCTGATTAAAAAGTCGCAAAACATTGTTCATTGCTTAAACAACAGCTCGTGGGGCCCACACCTCAACTCCGACTTCAACACCTGAAACCACCCAGGTCTACATCGTCTTGAAGTTGGGGTTACAATGCCGCTGACGGAATCTAAAACAGACATCATATGTGTTCGTTCCATCTGAAAGAAGAATCCCGACGAGGTGCTAAACAACACTTAACAGTGTGTCGTGCCACCGAGCCCCCATCTTCGGAATTAAAAATACCTATGACCATCTCGAAAACTCTAGCTCAATCTGAGGATCGTGCTTCTATAGATGGAATGCAAAACTATCACCCGTATTGAATCATACAGGTGTTCGAAGATAAGGGGGCTAACCCCCTTAGGGCTGGACTGGCCCGGTTCGGCCGGTCCACCCGGCCTGGGCAGGCCCGTGCCGTCCGGCCCGGCCCACAATGCTGGACCATGGCTGTTCCTCATGGCCCAGCCACGAATCCGTGGTACACCCGTGTCGACCGGCCCTCGTGGCCGGTCGCTGTCTCGCACAGAGACCCGCCTTCGGCGGGTATCGATCTCCGGCCCGGGGTCACGCGCCTCGAACCCGTCACACGCCGCGACCCCCGTCGCGTGCCACATCGGCGACTTGTGAGCTTGCCTCTGCCAGGGTGTCTGCCGCCACCTATTGGGACCACGCCAATTCCTGGGACCACACCGCCGCTTCCTGGGAACCACCGGACCACCGCACTGACCGCCGGAAAACCCAAGGTTAGGCCGAAAAACATCTCAGGGCCACCCCGGGTGCTCTGGGACTCGGATTTTCGATCTGAGAAGAGCGTTAGAAAGCTCGGATCGAATACTACGCAACTATGGGCTTAAATAAACAGGAAAACAGAATTTTTATTCAATGAATTTAATTCAAAGAAGATGCGGAAATTAAAAACGAAAACACAAACTCCTACCTCGTTGGGTGTAGCCTGTCACTTCCCCGATGATCCGCTGGACCGCCGCGCCGCCTTGGAGTGGTGGAGGAGAGAAGCTTAAAGGGAGGTGGATTATGGTTGGGAGACCTTCCTCCAGATAATTCTAAGGGTGAATAAAGTGGGGGGGGGGATAAGGGTTTAAGTGTAGAAACATAATTAAAATTAATTAAGTCTTAAACCCCCCACTAGTAGGCCCCTTACCTGATCTTTCACCGAGGTCAGGGTTAAGCCACCTCTACGGTAAAAACCACGTTCTGAGAGCAACAATGGCCTCAAAATTTTAATCCGAGCCTCCGTTCAAAAGTTATAATTTTTACACCTGAGGACGCTAAATTACGAAAATTCCCTTGGTGGCGTTTTCCACAGAAGGGCCACGCCCGCGAAAGTTACACCCCTCCATGGATAAACGGCATGCTCTGGACTCATAGGTGCACTAAGTGTTTCCATCCGAGCAACCATTTAGGAGTTATTATGTTTATTTGGCATGTCCAGTGTGAACACACTTAAAATTTAATTCCGACCACACCGGGGCTCAGAATAACACGCCGTCTGAACGTCCTACTCTGTAATAAAATTAAGATGATTTCAAAGTCTTACAAACTCAAAACCCGAGTTCTTAAAATTACTCTAACATTAAATTTCATTTATTACATTTCATTATATTAATTAGTTTATCTATACCATCCACAAAAAATAAACAAAATCATGAAACATTAAAAATTTACCCAAAATAAAGTGGGATAAGTCTTTAATTACCTACCTTAGTTGAGACTTCAGATGACCACTATGTAAAAATAAGGTGAAAGATTTGATCACAAAAAAAAATCCATGCAATGAACAACCCAATAAACCCATATTCCAAAAACCTCCATCAAAACACAAATCAATATCTCCCAAATAGAACCAACACTTCTACCTCCAATTCCTAATAAAGAAAAATAAGGAGATAAAAAATAAGTGAAGAGGAAAGACTCACCTTAGATAATAAGAAATAGTTCTCTAGAAGCTGAGGGATAAGTACAATTAAAGGGAGCTCAAAGCTCTCAAACAACAAACCACTGGACACCAATGGTTTTAGGAAGGTGAAGTAAATGAGAAGAATTGAGAGGGACTTCTAAATCCATACAGTTTATGAAATTTGAAAAACCACTATGCAATTTAAATTCCCACTCACAACATGACCAAGTCATACCACCCTTTGAAAATCCAACAATGATTTCCCTATCCATTACTCATTTAAAACTCATCCAAATACCTAGTCTTATATAGATGGGTTGTGGTGAAACTGAGGCACCGTAATGGTGTGACCATCCATATATTAGAGCCAAGCAACTTAACCTCTGAAACTCTGTGGCACAAATCAATTAACAGGGAATAATAACCTCTAGAATAGAAGAACCACAAAACTATCCATCCATGGATCCATGCTAAAAAAACAAGGTTACACTATGTTGTCCATTCATGTAAATTAAACCACACTCTAAAAACCCACTTCACATTTCAACCAAACACACTACGCCATAATTGGAAAATAGTAAAAGAATATGTAAGAGTAAATAAACCATATGTAAAAGTGTCTTCATGAAATGTAAGGGTCTTCAGTTTAAAAAAAATATAGTTCAGAGCCCTTCAATGTGTACCACCATGTCCATGCCACAACATCTCCCCTATAGATGAAATTTAATCTGTAGTAGCATCTCTCTTCCTCCAACCTTATCCCGACACCCCTAACACCCAAAAATAAACAATGTAAAGGATAAGGAAGGTTCTCAATATTATAGAAATAATTTATTATGATAAATAATTTTTACTTTAATTTAAATGATTAAATCCCACCAATGGGTTATTTAATGGTAAAATGTCACATTTTTGGATTTTTTTACTAAATTGTGCTTTGTTACAAAAGATGACTTATTTTTTATTTTTAATTATTTTTATTTACTTTCATATTTCACCCATAAATATTTATATGTTGATCAAAATTGAAAACATCATTCCTTATAGGATTATATGTTCACTGGGATATATTTCATAAAACTATATGTAGAGTTGAATCAAAAAAATTGAGGACTATTAGGGGAATTTTAATTAAGGCCTTGGAATCTATGCCTTAAACATAAGACTTTCAAATATTGGACAATATATACCAAATATAAAACCAAATTGACCTGAAAATTCACATGGAGATGAAAAAAGTAAAGGAATATTTAATTTCTCTATAGATTCATGTAATTGTACCTATTTCAATAACATAAATTCATTGTATCTCCATGAATGTGAATATGAAGTGTTATCTAGTATCAAAAGGTTTTATAGAGAAAATATATCATAACATTTTATACTCTTTTAAAAAAGTCTATATATTTTTCAACATACAAGAAATACATAGAGGAAAAAATTTATAGAAAAAATATTTCTCTAATTCATTTATTTAATATATCATCCAAGGTCATAATTTTCTATGAAAAATATTGAGTGAAAAAGAACCACCCCTCTCCTTATAAATTTGAACTTCCACATACTTTTAATGGATCATATGCTACACTGATGATATGGATGAAGTTATAATTTAGTTTTTTTTCATGTTATTTTCTCTTTCAGTTATATAATATAATTTCATATTTTAATTTTAGTGTTCTCATTTTTAAATTATTATATCCCTCTTTTGTTTTCCCTTATTTTCATTTTTTCATTGTGAATTCTTATACTCATGATCATGAGTAAATAACCTAAGTAATTTCATGAGAGTGCAATCTAATACTCTACCCAAGACTTTTAACTTTCATGATTAATGTTTCTTATTTTATTATAGTTAGGTTGAGTGGGATCTTAGTGGAAAAGTGACATTAATAATGAAAGTTCAAATAATTGGGTTCAACATTGGGTTTCTCCCTTTGAAAATTCATTAGGTTAGTTACTCATGATCATGAGCATAAGATTTCATAGTGAGAGGAGACCAAGTAGAGAAAAAATAGAGAGATAAATTAAGAGAGAAATAAGAACATCAAAATTAAAATATGAAATGATATTTAAATATGAAAATAAATTAAAACATTAAACTAAAATACATCATAACTTTATCCAGATCTTCAATTTAGAAACCTATCCTTTGAAAGGTTATGGATGTTCAAATTTTTTTGGAGAGGGGTAGTTCATTTTTAATTGATATTTTTCCTCCCAAAGGTTTCATGTGGTAGGGATATTAAATGGATAAAATGGAAGAAATTGATTTTGTAAAGTTGTTCATATATCAAAAAATGTTTATCCTATTTTGAAAAGTAAGACCAAAGTTATGATATATTTACACTGGAAAACGTTTCTGGCCAAGACGACTCTTCATATTACCATGTATCAAGTTACCATAGATTTGTTTCCTTGAAATAGGTATAATGACACATTACCATGGTTAAAGAAATTATTTTTCCACATTTTTTATATCTCCATGTAAATTTTATGGTCAATTGGGTTGTTTATTTGGGTGATATGGTCCCATATTTTAAAGTCATCATATCTAGGAATACATTAAAAGGTCAAACTTGAATGCTCCTTTTAGTCTTAAAATAGTTTGATTCATCTCATAGTCTAATTTTTATGAAATATATACCAATGAACATAGAAGTATAAAAGAAAGAATTTTTTCAATTTGGAATAATAAAAGAGAATTTGTGACTAAAATATAATAGTAAATAAAAATGGTTAAAAATAAAAAATTATTCCATTTTTATAATTAAGCTCAATTCAATTCTAAAATATAATAATTTGATAACTTCCCATAAAATAACAAATTTGTTACATTAAATCATTTAAATTAAAAGTATTTTTTTTAAAATATTAGATCTATAAATTACTTCAAACTTTAACATTTCACTCCTGGATAATCATCTATACTAAGGCCAAAATAAACATTCCAAAGTACAAAAGAAACCAAGATTCAATTATCCTATCAAAGAAAAATATCATACCCCCTATGGGGATAAAAATTACCTAATTATAGAAAAACATAAAAATATATTAAATGTAATGTTAATCATCATGTTCATATCATACCAACATCCATGGAAAAATATTTATACCAATACTTAAGGATTCTTAACATGGAGTTTTTCTCATTCTCAAGAACATGTGTGATCAACATAGGATTTCTATCCTCATAGTATATCCACTTTATAAATACATAAACATGTTAATCAGAAGATATTTTACATGGGTTTTATGAGTATAAGGGTTTTCATGATTTAAATGTAAAAACATTAGAGAAAAAATGAGGACGATTAATCTCTAAAGTGAACTAAATGCATGAAATGTAGAACCCCAAAATACCCTGAGAGGAGAGGGGTGAAATAGGGTGTCAATTTTTTTTAAAAATAAATGGATCTTGTTACCACATTGGTAGGAACGTATTAAACCTATATGATGGATTTTATCAGCAATCAAACATTCACTTGCAGAAATAAAACACATTTATTTTACTTGCTTCACCATTGAGGTCTAGTCTAAGGATCATAGGCCAACAATGTTTCTGTTGTTCATAAATCCACTAATCTTCACTAGTTGTAGATTAAAGAAGTTTGATCATAGTAACTTTGTTCTAAAAAACTACCTTTACAATATTTTAGGGATAAATCACTACATCCCTCAGAAAACTTCCATAGACATCCCTAGCTCACTATTTTGAGAGAAGTCTAACTCAATTTATCAAATTGAAGGTTGAATCAATGGATTGGAATTAAATTCTATGTCCATGTCTTAACATGACACTCTACTTTCATCGAATACCTAAGTTGATGATCTTTGAAATACTTGTCCACTTAAACCCGATGTTCAATACTGCCTTTCATGAATCTCCCTACCTTCGCGAAGCTCACTACTTTCACAGAACAAATTATCTTTGTAAAGCTCATAATGTCAATGAGGAATACCATATCATCACGAATAACCATTTAATGAAAATAATTGGAATCAGTCAAGAATAATAGTCTTTTCAATATGTTCAATATCACATATAAATCCATATTTGTGAATCCCCATTAGCTTTATGAAATCAGATAATTTTTGTGTTTTCCTTGAAAATTTTTTCTATGTGAAAGGGTAGCCTCATATTTATAAGATCGGGTGTTCGTGATTCTCCACCACCTATTCAGAGATTTTATTAATCTTTCAAAAATATATTCACATAGCTCCTTCTATTGCAAAGCTTCATGAAAATCCCCCATTACCGATTCTCATCGTAATCGAGGAACTTTCTCTCAAAACCTTTGCACCGCTACAAAGCTCCAATTCTCATAATCATGAAGATCACCATCACCGTTCATGACGCTCCAATTCTTCATCATTCATGATGCTCGTCACTATCTTGTAGATTATCATCAGCTTTATTTGACCCTTCATGAAACATAATTTTCAAAGCCCATCTTTGTGAAATTCAATCCTTTACCATATTTTCCAAAGGACTTCAATAAAAATAACTTTTCTCAATTATAGGCATCCTCTAAATTTTAGAACCCAAAAATTTAGAAAACACTGAGAAAAAACTCCACCTTAAATATTATTGTTAAACTAAACTTTAGTATCTATTTCCTTGAAAACTCTTTGATATTCCATGTGAGGATTATCAAAAAACACAAACCACACTCCATTTCTAGAAAAATTACATCCCTGTTTCCAATATAAAAATAATTTTTCTTACGAAGGAAATGCTCCTCACTCAGCTCGAAAACGATTCACCTCCAAAACCCTATTTATTTCATTTATTAGTTAAATTTTAATCATTTTACTAGAAAAATTTTATTTTATTCCTATTACACTCATTTGTTTCATTGTTTAAACTTTGATTCTGATATGGAATTTCTCATCAGAATCATATTTTTGAGGAAAAGAGTCGAAATTTTATATATTTATATATTGGTGAACTCCTAGAATATATTTGTAAGGATATTTTATAATACCATCCATATTTACATCATTGTTTTTCAAAAAAAATGAAATAAATATAGTATCACTTTTTTTCCATTTCCACCAAAAAAAATCATTAGGAAAGAATTATACAACTCATTTTCTCCCCCCCACACACTTGAGTTAGAAATTATATTGCATTTAAATTATAGATAAAGTTGGTAAGAGATAAATAGATTTTAATTTGGCTTAATAATAAGGAATTTTATGGCTACAAGGGGCTTAATAAAGGTCAAGTGTAATGTAGGCCAAAATAAGAGCTGAATGTTAAAAGGGGCTTTTGAAATAGTTTCTCAATCATACTTAACACATTATATGGAATCTAACAGCTTTAAAAAATATAACAATAGAATTTTAAAGATAAAAAACATGTATCCTGAATATAAAGAATTAGACAAATGTAAAAAATATATAAAAAAGATTTTGAATGCTCTTACGTTTGGAAATATTTTCAATTTAGACAATACTAGGGCACATGAGTTTCACATTCTATAAAAATTCATCAAATAAAAAGATTGGAAATGAAGAAAAAAATAATTTAAAAATAATTTAAATCCTAAAACAATCAATTTAAAATTTTTTTAAAAATACATAAATTGTTTGGATTTCCTATAGTATATGATTCAACACAAGAATCCAAAAAATACACCAAGAAAAAAAATAAAAACCTGATAAATTTATAAGAAGAAAAAACAAAATAAAAATGAAAAAGGGAAACAAAAAAATCATAAAAATAGGTTAAAATCCACCAAAATTATTACATTTACTACCCTATTTTTAGTTTAAATTTTATTAATAAATATTTTCATGCAAAATTTAAATTGGGTAAAAAATAAAATAATGAAAATGAGTGACACAACCTGATTTATTTTTTAGTGAAAGTCTTGAGTTAAACTCTTGGATGTTTCAAATATAAACATAAAATAAATAAGGAAAAAATAATAAATTTTTGAAAAATAAATAAAAATAATTATAAAGGAGAAATAAGAAGGATAATGCTTGATTTAAACCCTCAAGTTGGTGCCAAGTTTTTGCTACCCATAGTCAGGATTTTGTTTCTAGTCATCCCAAATCCAAAGGTGGGTATGGTTTCTTGCTCATAAAACAACATAACTTTTTCTATCTAGTGCTCTTCTCTTCAAACTAGTTATATAACAACCCATATATAAATTATTTTAGATCCATCACTATTACAATTCAATACAACTCATATGGTGGGGAGGGAAAAAGAATGGATCCTTCTCTACTTCATCCACAGCTTCTTTGGACTCTTCATAATTAAATTCATCTAGGGCCTAATTATTTGAAGAATATAAATACATAATTTTAGAAAAGGAATATTTAAAGAAAATTTAATTTTTTGGTTAATTAAACTATGAATAATCAGTATAGAAATACTCCCTTTCATGTTAAGTAGCCTTATAGTTTGTTTTTTCATGTAAATCCACTAGGAATTATTCATTCACCCCTCTAAAAAATGTTTAATTAGATTGGGTAGATTCATGTGTTCTTAATCAGGGGTATTATCATATTCTTATTCATCCTCTAGGGTAATCTAAGTGTTGGATGAATCTAAAAATTCAAAATAAGGGGCTTTAATACTCAATTCAATTTAAACAAAATTAGAATGAAATAAGTTCAAGAAATTATCATCAATCTAGATTGGATCATATTTTATTTATTATTCCTTTCTCATTTCCTCTTAGAGTATGTTTGTTATGGATAAAGGTAGGTAGTAAATTTTTTCTGTCTTCTCTTAAAATTATTCAATTTCAGTGGTGTCATATTCCAAAGTAAGGGAGAAGTATAAAGAAGATGATTTTTCATTTTTAAAGATAGTAGAAACACTATCCTTTTGAGATTCTAAAAATATTAATAATACAAATATAATCCTCTTTGATCTCCCATAATTTCATCAAATGACATGTTTTATTTAGTATCCTTTTCTAGAAATAGATAATATAGTTCAAATATATATTTAGGTAATTCCTTATCAACCGAATCAGGTTCATAAACTTGAAAAAATAATGGGGAAACTTATTCCCACAGTAATTATGGTTCTTGCTCGTATTGATTCAATTGGGATGCATATAAATATTAATCAAACCTTTATATTTTTCTCTCTAGGATTTTTATTTTCAATATAAGTTCTTAAAACTATGATTATTCATCATTTTGAACTTATTCTTGCATCTGATAATGGTTAGTCCATACAGAATAATTTGAATTAAAATACATCAAGGATAAATAATTTTTTTTAGTTTATCTAAATTAAAGTAAATAAATTTATTAAAAAAATTTGAATAATAATAGAGAGTGAATACCACATGGCTCCCTAAAAATGATGCTATGTTTTGATGCATTCTCCATAAGTATGTGTACAAGATATAATTTATTTTCACTACTATAGCACAATGACTGACCAAGGTCAACTCTCTTGAGAATATTTTGTAGTCATTCAATAACTATCCATAGTTTACATAATTATTTAGTAATAAAAGTGATGAAATTTTAGATTTATTTATATTGAATGAAATACTATAATATAAAAAAACAAATTAAATGCAAATAGAATGAATATAAATAGAATTGCAAGGTCTTGGGACATAATAGTCCTTCTGTTGTTAGTTTTGGGTGTTGGTGGTGTTTGGAGAGGGTTTTGAGGTGTTTTAAGGTGTTTTTAATGAAAAAGAGGGTTTGGGAATGTTCTTCACCATGGAGGCTAGTGCTATTCCGTAGGGGTGGTTTTTGTGGCACAAGGTCCCATGTGGAGGAGTTTTAAAGCCTCTTCAGAAAACATCATGGATGTAGCTTAGATGTCAGACAGTGATGTGGCATGGATGAGCCTTGTTCCGTTGACAAGGATTCAATGTAAGGCGAATGAATTCTACAGTGTAGTGTATTTAAGTATTGAATAGTACTTTGGGGAGAGGTTCTTCTAATTTAGGGGGGTATCCATGCCATAGGAAGTTGGCTATGGAATACTCCCCTTCCTTGTAAATAAGATCTATGGAATGGTGGATATGAATGCTTTGTAGTACCTCCCCAAGTTATTTGGGATATATGTTGTGGATATATCCACAGATCTCATATTTGTTTTAACTGAGGGCTATGATGTGGTCTCCTCCTATTATGTTGAAAAATATGTTTTTCCAGTAATTCTATAGTGTGATCTAGGAGGCTGTTCCATGGTATTCTAAAACCTAGAATGCCTATAAATACCATTGATTCCCTTTAACCCATTTTCTCCCAATACTTCCTCTCAAACCTTTTACGGAAAAGGGTATTTTTTAGAGTCTTTTATTTTCCTTTAAATATGGATCAATCCCAACTTCTCAAGTTCAAATCGTGGTGATCCAATGTGAGTTCTACATAATTTTCTAGTGGTTTATTCTTTGTTTAATCTCATTTAATTATACTATTCTTACTATTCTATGTTGTTTTATCACCATTATTCTAATGGAATTTCTCTTGTTATTTTTAGGTGCATCTGTGGAATGACGTCCTTTAAAGATTATAGTGAACTTTTGGGGGAGGTGATTAGAGATCAATGGTGGAATTCCATTTATTTTTCAGAAATATCAGAAGTTTTACATAGGAGATTTATTATTTATCCTTTATTTTATGTGAAATTATAATGTGACCATCTTTTATACATTTGGATGGTGTAGAAATAAATTAATAAATGTTAATGTAGATTAAAGAATGTAATTGTTATATGGTTATCAATCACATGTTATATATTTCCAATGTTATCGTAGTTTTCCTCTTATTTTTCTAGAAAGTGTGATATCTATATTATTCTTTATAGATAATGTTGTTTTTCTTGGTTTATCATATTGAAATTGATGAATATGAATAAAAAATGTAAATTTTGTAATAATTTATTTGTCGGCTAAATAACTAAATCAGAGGCATGTTTAATTAATCTAGTGTTTTTAATAATTTGATGGTAATCGAATTTATGTTGGTATGCATGTTTAATTGAATATGTTATTACATGAGTTAATGTAATTTATTAAGAACATGAATTTGGAATGCTTTTTAATGTTAATGATATTAAAAAGTAATATTAATGATTTTTTTCTTTAAAAATTTTTAAAGTTAAAAATACTAGAAAACATGTTTGAATAGTTTAATAGCTTATTTTGGATTAAGCCTTAGGTTTCATGTAGTTGGAACCAATGATAATGAACCAGTTAACCAAATATCGTGTTAAAAACCGCTATTTGATAAATATAAATTTATGGTTCTTAAAGATATTATTTTCTTTTTAAGGTTTAAATCCTTATGTTGGGGGCCGTGAGAGCCAATTTTCATGTGAATGTTTAATGCCTTGTTTTTAAGGACTAGATTTATTTATTGAATATGCTTATTTGTTTTATTTCATTGGTGATCTTTGAATATGACCATATCTATGTGATTTAATGTGAGCCTAAGATGGCTGATAAGATATGAGTAGGAATGACTGAGGTTGTGGAAGTAGTTAACTCATGTGATGACAAGATTCACGGGGAAATTAATGATGGTGTTAGGTATGGGACTAAGATGGTGGAATAGGTTGAATCCAAGATTACCCATCAATTTTTTAAAATTGATTGCTTGTGAATTAATCTATTTAATATCTAGATAGCCGGGTTGCTTATTTATCTATATTCCTTTCCCCACTATTGATACCAGTCGAATGTGCTTGGTTGAATCTATCTTGATGGTAGCTTAGGATTTTTTTCCTAGAGTACCTAGTGTCATGGAGTGGTAATAATGTTTAATAAATGATTTAACCCATGGGGTTTGTGTTACTCAAATGAAAATGAAAATGATAATCTTAGAAAACCATGGGCTTGATTGGATTATGGATGGGGGTATAGAATTGGATTTGATGGTTATTGAAATGTAATCAGAATAATGTCAATTATTTGTTAATGAATTAATTTCCATTAAGTTAAATTTCAAAATAAAATAATGAACATAATGTATTTCATAAAATTCCTATTTGTTTATAGGATGTATAGTCCCTAACCATGATAGATGGGTGCGAGAGTGACAATAGGTGCAGTTGAGACTAAGAATAGGTTATACCCATAGTGTGGTTGTTAAAAATATTATATCTTATACCTTTGTTGATTTTATATGTGATCCATCCATGTTGGTAGGGTAACAGAAACCTAGTGGACTATGGGTTGGTGTTTTCCCCAACATCCTAGTAATGAGGATGGATGGATTACTACCCCATCAACACCCACACTCTTCTCTTGGTAGTATTATGTGCTGTTATGAATGGTGGCTAGTTTCCAATATATATGTATAGAGGAATGTAATAGATTGTGTTTATTTCACACACATGTATCTATGGATATAGAATTCAAATTGTTATTATAGGTATAATGTTTATAGTCTATGATGGCTTGAGGTATCTTACTTAGTGTATGGATTGTGATGGGTTTTGGTATAATAATCGATGTATGATACACACCATATAGGATATAGTGGCTCCCATGAACTACTTGGTTACTATATAGAAATGTTATGATGTGATGGATGAGATTCACATTATGATACATTATCCCTGGTGTTTATGGGCTAGTTTACTTTTGGGGAGAGATGGATCTGGATGTACGACATTGGGGTAGGGCAGAAAACCAATGAGGTAGAGGTAGTGGGGTACCCTTGTATTTTATTATTATAATATATGGTCTCTTTTATGAGATACTTTATGAGAGATATACATGGTGAGTATATAAACTTAGTATTCTTTTTTAGGTGATGATTTAGTTTTACATATTGTTCATTGGTATTTAGTATGTTTTATTATATTTTGCATGAGAAGATCTAGGGAGGATCATATTGATTACGCTATTATAATCTTCCCACATATATATAAACTATTTTTTCAGGTCAGTAAGATCAGGTTGGTGATTGGGCTTGATATTAGTAGCTCATGGTTGTACATGGGTTGTTTTGGATTTTTGGTCACTGTCGAGTTTACCATTTAGTACATGTAGTTTCTTTTACAATTGTTTTAGTCTTATATGACATTATATGTATTCACTTGGGATTATATTATCTTTATGAGTTGGTTTTCATTAGAATATTTATCTTATCTCCCTCATCTATAAGTTCTCTTAGAGGTTAATTCCTCCCATTTGTTTTCAAATTTATACCCTCGACACTTGTCACTAACCTAGGACCTATTGGGGGAAGGACTTGGGCGATCATTTTTCTCAGTGTTTTCCTATGAGGGGTAATCTTTGTTGGGGAGATGGGGTCATGAAAGAATAGTATCAAAGTTTCAAGTTGATGGATTTGATGATATTTAGAGTTAGGAACAAGTGAGGACATCATGGGTTGGTAGGAAAATCATGTCAGTTGAGTTTAGTAAGTTATGTAAACTTGGTAAACTAGTTGAGACATATTTATTTAGGCCCCCTAATGATCTAATGCACAAGAAATAATGTTTACTAATCCAACTAAATAATATGATACTGGTTTTGGGGTAAAGTACTAGTAAGGGAAAATACAATTTTCTTCTTTGCACTTATGTTTGAAATGAGTAGAACTTGAGATAGGTTAAAACATAAAAGAATAAAATGAAATAAATAAATAATTAATCTTTAGTATTCCATATTCTGATTTGAGGGGTTACTAACAGTTTGTTCTTTATGTATGCATGGATCTAGGTTAACATCCTTATCATGTTCACACAAAATATGTTTTGCAGTATATTCCAACATATCATCGTAGAGTAAAGGTTGAATATAGTGACAATTAGAGGAGGAAAATCTAAGAGTTTTAGTGGTAGAGCCTGAAAATGTATAAGGGCTCCATTTCATATGTAGTTATAGAAGAATATTTAGAAGATAATGAGATATCTTGTAGTTTTATTTATTCTTAGAAGGAGCACTAAGTTTCATTTTTCATGAGATTTTGTGTGAAGTAGTGACTTAGTGGTGGAAATGATTCCTCATGAATTATGAGTAGTTGGTGGAATCATGTGAGAAGTTCAAGGTCCAGTTCATAGTAGAGTTCTTTCTTTGATCATGAAGGTAACCAATCTCCATGAGATTCTTACCCTTTGAAAAAGGAGTTCCAATGTGCGGATGTTTGGGATCCGATCTAGGACATTTCAACAATATTCTTCAGACATATTTCCAGATGATGAGGCCAAGGTGAGGAATTTCAAGGAATATTTTCATTCAGTGATCTAGTTCTAGGTCATCCCATTCATGTTTTCAACCTATATAGAGGTGATTAAAAGAGTATAGGTTGTTAAGAGGATACTAGATATAACCATATCATGATGATATGGGAGTTTTGAGGATTTTTCATGAATTATATCTATCGTTTGTGGTTCCTAGTTTTCTAGATAAATGTGTTTTCATACAACTAAGAGTAGGTCCAATCCATCATTTTCTTATTTCTCTTGGGGTGGCAGTTATCAATTCTATTCCAAGGGATCAGACACATGTTTTCTCTATAGAGGCCAAGTTCATATATGGTGAGAGTTACTGACCATTATGAGTGGCTAGGATATACTAGGTGTTCCGCTTCTAGTTCCTAAATTGAGGTAGTTTCGGTGGAGGTAGCAACATTAGTGTTCCCCATATCAGGATTGGTATAGGAGAGATGGGGTGGGTAAATGATAGCCTTGAGATGCTCTTCATCCTCATAGAGTGAAGCACAACTATGAAGTTGTTCATCGTCAGTATCATAGAGGTAGAGGCGTAGGTCATGGTTAGCTACATTCTCTAGCATTTCCAATGCCATAAAATCCAAACATCGATCAAGGTACCCTTTGCTATTTTTTACCCAGATGCATGTCTTGTTTGGTTCAGGAGCTACACACTCCTTCATTCCACTTACCTTCATCTATGTATTGGGACTTGATGTGGAGAGGCTTCTAGTTTCCTTGGAGTTGAATACAAAATTTAGAGGTTGATATTATCTATATGAAGTATGTAGAGACTGAAATCTAGTGTTGGGGAAGCACTACTCTTAGGGATAATTCCTATATTTACAAATAACACCATACAACATTATACTTTGTATGAAGTGACTGTATTTAGTGTATTTTATTTTGAATTTATTCCTGAGAAAGTTTGTATTCTATAATTTTGATGGTGTGCCTGTAGTTTTCATTAGTGAGACAGACCCTAAAATGGGACAGAGGAATGTTATGTCATTATCTTCCTTTATGGATGAGCCAATGTTGAATTTTTCAGAGGATTAATCCATGGATTTTCCTTGGGTTGTGGAAGAGTACCTCGATGTTGTTACTGAGGAGGATGTAGCATTTCTAACTTTATGAGAGATTGAGTTTGGGATCGATCCAAATCCATGAATTTATCATACCTTGGGGTCTCTATATAAGATGATTCCTTCTAAGTTGCAAGTGGTGTGAGTAACTCTTGATGATCTAATGTGGAGAGGTTTTGTTCAAATGAATTTGTTATCTTTGGGTACACAAGTATTGTTCATAAATAATGTTGATATAAGTTTTTTGGATTTTCTTGATTATTATTGCATGAATCAAATGATATTGGATAAACTCTATCCTATTTAGTGAATTGATGAGTTATTCAATTATTTAAAAGGATTAAGTGGGTTCTCAAAGATCAATTTTCTATTAGGATGTCATCAAATGAAAGAAAAAGATGAGGATATTATGAAGACCTCATTCTAGTTTCATTATGGGTATTACGAGTTCATTGTTATGTTATTATGTGTGATGAATGCTTCAGATGAATTCATGGGTTTAATGAATATAGTGTTTAGAGAGTTCCTGGATTGGTTTATGGCGGTCTTCATCAATGAAATCATTATGTATTCTATATATGAGGAGGACCATACAAAGTATCTACAAGCCATGTTGGGAGTTCTTTATTATTAGATGACATTTATAATGTTTTCAAAGTGTGAGTTCTAAAAAATGAAGTTTCTTTCTTGGGGATTATTGTATCCTAATAGGGAGTAACCATGGATCCTTCAAATATATAAGATGTTTTTTCTTAGGCATCCTCCAAGACTATTCTAGAGGTACATAGTTTCCTTGGTATGGTAGGGTATTACATGAGGTTCATATCCAATTTCTCTTAGATTAAGACTCCTATGATAGACTTGTCTGGAAATGAACATGAATTATTCTAGACTAACTAATGTCATGCAGCTTTTGATTACCTAAATGAGTAATTGTTCAATGATCCAGTCCTATTTTTTTCCTGTAAAGGGAGTTCAATTTGAGGATTTTTGTGATGATTCACATCATGGGATGGGTATGTGTTCTGATTTATTAGAGATCAATGGTTTTATATGGGTCTCAGAAGTTTCATCCCCATGAGCATACTTATTCCACCCATGATCTTGAGTTATTGGTAGTAGTGTTTGACTTGAATTTGTGGGGATGTCACCTAATTGGTGAGAATTTTGTAGTTTTTAACAATCATAAGATCCTGATATTTTTCTTTTCTAAGCGTTACATGAACATTTGATAGTGATGGTGGGTAGAATTGTTATAGGATTACAACTTCAAGATTTTATATACACCTAAAAAGGGAAATGTTATAGCTAATGCGCTAAGCTGAAAGTCATATAGTGATGCTCTGTGTGAATTTGGAGATTATTGGAGAGTGATGGAAGAGCTATTAGTGATGGATCTTGATATAAGAGGGTTTTATGATGTAAGTTATCTTTTTTAGATGATAGTGTAGTTGTCATTGGTATAGTAGTTGTAGGAGTCAAAGTTAAGGGATTCTGAGGCAGATGTCTAGAGAGACTAGGTTGTTTTCGGTGATTCCCTTTATTTTTCTTCTAAGGATGGAAAAATCAAGGTGTTTTTCGAGGGGAATATTATTGTTCCTTTATTAATGAATTATATATCTCTATATGAGTTCCATATCTCACCCTTGGTGGTACATCTTATCATGAAAAGTATTTACCGAGCTCAAAGGTTCCATTTTTCATGGCCTAGGTTGAAGCATGTAGTTGTAGAGTTTATGTCTTAATGTTAGGTCTAACAAAAGGTAAATGCTAATCATTTTATTCATAATGGTTTAATCCAGTCATAAAATGTTCCTCAATGGAATATAGAGGACATATCTATGGACTTCATTACCAGTTTACCTTGAGCCCGGGGAGGCTTTGATACTATATGGGTGATCGTGGATCGATTGAAAAAATAATCACACTTTATTGTAGTTCTAGAGTTGATCTCATTAATGGTTTTTTCAAGGTAGTTTCTACAGGGGGTGGTGAGACTCCATATATTCCCAAGTATGATCATATCTGATCATGATTCTCATTTTACCTCCAAGGTGTGGAGATGTCTTCAACATGATTTGAGATCTCAGTTATGACTTATCATTTCTTTTCATCCATAAAACTGATTAATAGGAAATATATAATATCTATAATATTAAATACATTTTGTGTTACTATGTCCTACATTTTGGAGTATCATGGATGAGTCACATACCTTTTTTAATGTTAGATTATCATAATTTTTTCACACCATCATTAGTTTGGATCCATTTGAAGATTTTTATAAATGACATTGCCATTCTCCGTTGTCCTGGAAATGGGATGGGGAGTCAGCAATTCTCAGGAAAGAACTTGTGTAGAGCATGATATGAATTGTTTTGGTTATTTATGATAGGATTAAGGTAGAACATTATCGTCATAAGTCTTATTATGATCATAGGAGGTGACCATTGGAGTTTGATTTTGGAGATAAGGTTTTCTTGAAGGTGAATCATCATCATGGTGAGAGGAGGTTTTGATATGGGAGTAAGATTTCCTCCCATTTATGCATCCTTTCAAGGTTTTGTCTCATGATAGAGATTTGGCATATCAGATATACCATCGCACATAGATGATTCAAATAGATGGTGTTTTTCATGTGTCATAGCTCTACTATTACATTGAGGATGACTCTCACATCACTGATTGGGGAGATATTGATATTGATAATGATGTGACATTTGAGGAGTAGCCTATAGAGATCTTGGAACTCTAGGAGAAGGTGTTGTATTGGCATGATATTCCCTTGGTTCATGTATTAAGGTTTCATGTTGGGGTGGAGGAGAGAACCTAGGAATGTGAGTTGTAGATACATGCTCATTACCCCCAAATTGTTTTTTGATTATCTCCTATGTTCAAATATTTCAATTTTGTGTATGATGACCTTTTATGGTTTATGATATGGTTTATCTCTTATTACATCATTATGGATTTCTATTATTTTAGTGGTACCTCATCCATGATAAATTTTTAGATGGTTGTCACTATTTCATTGTTTTGTGCTTATTTCATATGAGTGAGGTGGTTGAGCACCTGTGAAATGATATCATTGAGATTTATCTCATTAGGTGTATATTCGAACAACCCCTTTTATTTATTTCTCTCCAGGATAGAGTTTGAATTCTGAAGGAAGAGAATTGTTTGATAGGTATTTGTTGTATAGTATCATACCCTAGTAGCCATTCCTTTTTTAATTTTGGTTGTTGGAGGTTCCAAGAGAGGGTTTTAAGGTGTTCCAAGCTGTATTTGAGGAAAACATGGAGCTTGGGGAAGTTATACACCATAGAGCCTAGTGATTCCCTATAGGTTTGGTTGCTCTAGCGTAGTGGGGCTAGCTGTCATGTAGGGACCAATGTAGAGAAGTATAAGAGCCATGATGAAAAATGTAATATCTTTGATGTGGATGATTGGCTATGGTATAGCATGGAAAAGCCTTGTATCATAGAGAAGGCTATGGAATAGTGTGTATGAACACAACAATGTAGTGAGGATGGGTGTGGCATAGTGTTACAAGTTGATTTTCTGCAAATTAATGGGGTAGCTGTGCAATGAGAAGTAGGCTATGGTAGAGTCCCCTTCCTTGGAAATAGGCTTTATGGTGTCTTGTCTATGGATATCTTCTAATGCATCCACTAGGTATATAATATCTATGTTAGATATAGACTTTAATATCAAACACATATTTGACTAGGGTTTATCGAGTGGTATCCTCCCATTGTTCCATAGTATAAACTACTTCCAGAACTTTTGTGGCATGGTCCAGGAGGTTGTGTACTGGTCTTCTAAACCCCTGAATGACTATAAATTCCCCTAAGGCCCCAGAACCTATTTAATCCCATTAATTCCTCTCATAACCTAGGTGGATATGGGTTATTTTGAGGTTATTTTAACCCCATTTAGATAGGCATTAGTTTTTTAATCCTCGAGTTCAATATGTGGTGATCCATGATGAGTTCCACCTCTTGTTTTAGCAGTTTCTTCTCTATTTGATCTCATTTCCCTATAAATTTTATTCCCATGATATGGTGTTTGATATCCATCATTGTAATGAATTTTATATTATTATTTATTAGTGTTTTCATATAATGGTTCCCTTAGGAGATCATAGTTTTCTTTGTGGGGTAGGTCATTTGAGATATCAGTGGGTGTTCCATTTCCATTTCCGGAATGATAGAATTTTGAGGTCGGGGATTCATTTATTATCATTTATTTTATGTGAAATTGTAATTTGAACATTAATTAGGTCTATATATGTTAGTAAAAATAACATAATTAATATTAAATTGGACTAAATAATTGTATTGGATTATGGGTAGTGATCACATTTTGTTACTTTTCACTATGATAATGGTTTACCTCTTGTTTTTCATGAAAGTGTGATATTTAAACATTGATTTGAAAAGCATGTTGTTATTATTGTTTTAGTATTTTTAAGTTGATGAATTTGTATAAAGAATTTTGATCCAGTAATAATTTTTAGGTGGATATAGAATTAAAGAATTGGGATGTTTAATAAATTTGACATTTGTTATAATTTGATGGTAAAATAATTGATGAAAGTATGAATGTATAATTTAATAGTTTATTCCATGATTTAATGGATTTAATTAAGAAAATGAATTTATAATTCTTGTTATTATAATTAGATTAAAAAGTCATATTAATGAATTATTGTTCTTTAAAGGTTGACATGTATAGAAAATGCCAGAAAACATGTTTGGATTATTTTAGAGTATTTTAGATGATTCCTTATATTCCATGTAGTTGGAACCTACAATAATGAATCATTTAATTAAAGATGGAATTAAATCTAGTTTTTTGATGAATATTATTGTTTGGGGTTGAGAGATCTCATTTTATTGTGAATCATGGATGCCATACATTTGTGGCCATGAGAGCCCATTTTCATGTAAAGGTCAAATATCTTATTTTTAGGGCGTAGATTGACATATTGATTATTATTGTGTTTTTATTCCTTTTGTGTGATTGGGATATGATACTTGTTATGTGATGTAATGTGATCTTGGAATAACAGATGAGATAAGGATGGGGAGGCCAAAGGTTATGGCAGTGGTTGCCACCTATAATAATGAGATGCATGGGGATATGCATGATGGTGTGAGAGATGACATCTATGTTGTGGAATGGATTGAATCTGGGCTTACCCATTATTGTTATGGATGCTACATACTTGTGAATTTATCTTTTTAATGGCCAGATTACCAGGTTTCCTTTTTATCTACATTCCTTTCTCCACTGTTTGAGGTAGTTATATCTTCTTGGTTGCATCTCTCTTGATGGTAGATTAGGATGTTTTCCTAGAGTAATTGGAATAAGGGAATGGTAATAATATTCAATAAATATTTTTACACATGAGGTTGGTTTTATTGGAATTAAAATGATAATGATAATGCTGATAAACCATGGACTCGGTTGGATTATGCGTGGAGGGCATGGGATTGACTTTGATGGTTAACGAAATGCAATCTGACTAATGTTAATCAATGGTTAATGAATTAATTAATGTGAAGTGAGATATTAATAGAAAAGAATGAAATAATATATCTCATTGAAATATGGTGTACTTATAGTATGTCAAGTCCCTAACAGTGGCATCTGAGTGTCTGAGTGACGATAGCTGAACTTGATCCTAGGACTTGGTTTTTTCTATAGTGTGGTTGTGAGATAAATTATATCATGTATGTTTTGTGATATCATTCACTACCCCACCCATGTTGGTAGGGATATTGAAACCCATTAGAATCTAGGAGGGCATTTCCCACAACATCTCGGTGGTGAGGATGGATGAATGACTACCCCCTTTGGACCCGCTTTCTTCTCTAGGTAGTATTATGTGCTAGTATTCATGGGGGTTTGTTTCATACATATATTTATTGAGGGATGTTATAGATTTTGGTTATTTAAAAAAAAATTATCTTTGTATATAGTATCCAAAGGATTATTATAGGTATGATGTGTATAGTATGTTTTGGCATGAGGTACCTTACTCGGTGTATGGGTGGTGATGGCTTGATGTATAATACTCGATATATGATACACATCATATGGGATGTAATAGATCCAAAAAAATACATGGCTGCTATATAGGGATTTGATATGTGATTATTGGATGATGTGAAGCATTAGATGCATGTTATGATACTTTATCCCATGTGTTTATGGGTTGGATTTCTTTTGGAGAGAGATGGATCCAGATATACAACATTGGGATAGGGTGGTAAGCTATTGGGGAAGCAGTAGTGAGGTCCCCTTGTGTTGTATTATTATAATATTTGATCTCTTTTATTCAATACATGGTGAGATATAGCCATGGGGATGTTGGGAACATAATATATATGTTTAAGTGATGAATTAGTTTCACTTATTGTTCACTGGGATTTAGTATATATTCTTTATCTTTTTCATGAGAGGCTCTTGGGAGGATCCTATTGAGTATACTGTTATTCTAACCCCTTGTATATATATATATATATATATATATATATATTTAAGGTTAGTAGGATATGGTTTTAGATGAAGCGGAATATTAATAGATCATGGATTTTCTAGAGATTTTTGGACTTCGTGCTCACTATCAAGTTTACCTTCTAATTCTTGTAGTTTCCTTTCTAGTTTCTAGTATTTTATGAAATTAAATATATAGACTTGAGGAAATTTTTTCTTTATAACTAGGTGTTGATTGGTGTATATTTATTATATCTCTCTTACTCATGTCCTCCTAGAGGGTAATATCATAGGTTATATATTGTGCTATATATTACTAGATGATGGTTTTATAGAATATGATTAGGATTTATGGTCACTGCTAAGTATACCTTTTAGTACTTGTAGTTTCCTTTATAGTTGTTTTAGTCTTGTATGATATTAAATGAATGCACTTGATATTATTTTATCTTTATGAGTACACATTTATTAATGTATCTATGATATCTCACTCTTCCACATGTTCTATTAGAGGGAAATTCCTCCCAGTTGTGTGTATGTTTATACCCTTAGTGTTTGTCACCAACCCATAGTATACTAGGTGGAAGAATTAAGTGGTCACCATCTACCTTCCCTTATTGTTTTCCTAGGAGGTGTACTCTTTGGTTGGGTGGAGGAGGTCATGATAAGAATTATGTTATATGGAAAGTAGATTCTCTTAGGTTAACACCTAGAGGAACCTTCATCATCTTATTATTAATTTAATACTTACATAATGGACACAATCCATTATATATGTGAACATCCTATTTTTAATAGGTTTGGGATATATGGTTCCCTCAATAATTTCCATGTATACAACACATTCACCTCTTCAGTTGAGGGAAAATAATGAAGAAAAAAAATCTCAAACTCAAGTGCTAACTGAAGATACAAATGAACCATTCCCATTAAAATCCACCTCATACTTCCCCTATGAAAACAAGAAACATCAAGATTGAAATTTTAAATACATGGGTTCATAATGAGATTAATCCCCTAGTAAATTACTTGGGTTAGTTACTCAGGATCATGAGCAGAAAATATCACACTAAGATGAGACAGGGAGAGAAAATAAGAGAGAGAAAGAATATGATAAAAATGAGAATAGTAAAATTATAATATGAAAATATATTATAAAATTAAAACAAAAAAACATGAAACTAAAAAACAACATAACTTTAGAAAGATCTTCATTATAGAATATGGTCCATTTAAAGTCTGTAGATGTTTAAATTTATAGGGAGAGGGGTAGTTCATTTTCCCTTTATATTTTTTCTCTAAAATGTTTCACGTGGTAGACATATTAAATGGGTAAATTGGAAAACAAATACAGCGAAACATTTATCCACTATTTATTTCTCATATAACCCCAAAATTTGATCCTTTTTGACAAGTGGAGCTGATGTAATGATATATTTACTTGGAAAAACCTCTTTGGCCTTGATGAATCTTCATATTCCCATGCACCAAGTTCCCATGGATTTACGACCTTGAAATAGGAAGAAAGAATCATAAAAATAGTTAAATAAAATGTTACGCCACTCATTTTCTATCTCCATGTGAATTTTTACAACAATTAGTTTTGTCATTTGGGATATATGGGTCCATTATTTAATGTATCTTGATCTAAGAACATATTCCAAGGCATGGCCTAAATACTCTTTTTGTGTCCCAAATAGTTTGATTCAACTATAATTTTAGTTTTATGAAATGTATCCCAATGAACATAGAATCCTATAAAATATTTATTTCAATTTGGATCAATAAATATGGATGTAATTAAAAAAAATTTAAAAACCAAAATTTGTCTATTTTGGAAATTAAACTCAATTAAAAACTGAAACCTTAAAATGTGACTATTTTACATTAAAAAACATATTAGTGGGATTCAATAATTGAAATTCAATGAAAAATTATTTAAAATATTTACTCTATCAACATTCAACACCATGAATGTTTTTTGATATATATGTAATCCAAGTATTATTCTCAAAATAAAATTCTTGATAAACATGTAGGATTTTTCCCCACATTTATTACATGATAAATATAATCCATTATCTAATTTAGTTTTTTTATGGCCATAAAATAAAACATCACTAAAGTATTAAAATAATCCTACTTGTGATGGGATAAATAATCCAATCAAATTATTTAATCTAATATCCTCTTAATCATTATCATTTATTATTATAATAAAAAATTAAAATAATTTGATCCGTACAAAAAAATGTTTTGTAAAAGATAATACTTTTCCTTTCATGTTCTTTGAGATATAAAGAACAATATATTCAAATATTATTCTTTTTTAGGTATGAAATTTTTATTTTATTGAATTTAATCATGTTCATCATTGGAAAAATCCTGTTTAGTATATGGTTTTTAAAGAGGAATAATTTTATTTAAATGATAGAAAAAATTGTTTCTAAATAAAATCCATTTAAATCTAACTTTTACCATTTTTAAATCCTTATGATTGTTCCCTTGATAATAATTCTTTATTAAATTAGTTTGAAATAATTTTAAATTAGTCATATTTTAATTCCTTGAATGTAGTTATTCAGTTATCCTCTATAGGTATTTATATGGTTCAGGGAATGAGGTTTTAGAGTGAATTGTCCTACCTTGATGAAGTATTGTAATTTCTTGATGATAACATCCCATGTTTCTCAATCTTTGTGGCCACCACACTTATGAAGAACATGAAGAACACCCACTATTTCCTGAATAAAGAGAGAGAGGGAGAGGGAATCTCTAATTTCTTTATCCAATGAAAAAAAATACTAAATGGGGATATTTTACAATGAGAGAAAAAGATAAATTTTGATTAAAGATAATATCTTTCCCCAAATTCTCCCTATAAATTACCATAAAATAAACTATTTATTTTCCCTCATAATTTCTGTACTATATTATTTAATTAAAACTAATCAACTCTCTAAAAAAGAAATCCCCTCACAAATCCTCTAACATTTAGTGTCATTATCATGTAATATGTCATTGATATGTAATTTCGGTATGTTATATTCATTCACATCGCAAAAACATAATAAATATAACTATTTATCTTTCTTTTTATTAAAGCCTAAAAATTCTCCGTCTAGGTGTTTCGAGACTGAGTGTAAAACTTATACCACTAAATGAAAAATACCCATATTCTTGACACAATTATAATACCAAATTTTTTACTAAGGATTATATTTAAGAGATATGAATATTCAAGGTAATGGGATAAATAATTATTTATTTTAAAAATGAAATTATCTCTTAAAATTATACTATCTCTAAATTTCTCAAAAATTAAATTGAATTTTAAATATCATATTACAAGTTAAATGGAACTATTTAAATATTTCTCTTAGTTTAACCATGTAATATACAACTTTCTCTGGAGTTATCTCGGGCATGTTTTCAGGCAATCTTGGTTCTTTTTTATGTACCTTTGTTTGGAGTTATTTTTTGGGGTGTGTTTGGGTGGTGTTTTAAGAATGTTTAAGGATATGGGGGTTGTGCATAGTTTGCACATGGTTTGAAAAATTTTGTGCCAAAACCTAGGTAACTGTGCTATCCCGGATTGTGAGGTCCGTACGGTTAGTAAACAGTTTCCCTAACCATGGGCCTGTGCTAGGGAAAACTATGCACACAATTTTATTTCTTCCATTTTTTTTTAAAATTCCTAGAACCCTTTGAAACACCCCCATTTTAACCTAAGGTCAGGATTGACATATTTTATATGATGAAAAATCTTTTGGGAGGGGTTCCAAGGCCGTTTGACCTTTGTTTTTTCATTTTCAAATCTTGAATAGAAGATTGGATCTTCTCTTGGTAAGTGGATTTCATTCTGATTCCTATCACGATCATTGCTTCTTCTTCTCTTGATATTTTGGTGGAGTTTATACTCCATTTCTTTAGATATAAATATATATGGTGAGATATAGATCTAGGATTTTAGATCTAGATTTAGATTTATTAGATCTTGATATTTTGATATCTTGATTTAGGGATTTAGATTAAGAATCTCAGATCCACGTCATTGTGCTTCTCAGATTTTTTGGATTTTCATAGAAAAAACATCCATAAACAAACTAAGGTGGGTGTTTTAAATGTAATTCTCATAGATGTGAATTTTATATGTATAGGAAAGATTTTAGAATTTCTAGCATTCTTTAGAAATTGTTTTCCTGGAATTGGGTTTATTAGATTCTTTCATTTATTTATCGAAGTCTTGTCTAAATAGGTGATTTATTAGGGAATTAATCATGACACTTAGGGGTTTCCCTATTAGTTAATTAATTTGGGGACATTTATTATAAGAGTTAGGGGTTGTGATTTTGATAATTAATTGGGGGATTAATTACAAGATACTGATACGGGTAAGTTGAGATAATTAGTTGTGGATTAATTATGTGTCTTTGATTATATGATTTAGATAATTAATTATGGTTTTATTTGTAGTAAGTTGATATTGGAATGAGATAATTAATTCTGGAAAATTAATTATGGAAAATAAGATATGAGGGAGATTAATTGATTGGTGAATTAATGAATAGTTTGAAGCACTTCGTTAATTATTGATTTAACCAGTGGAATGAATGTGTGTAAATAATTATTGAATTAGTAATGGGTTTGGGGTGAATAATTAATTGGAAAATTAATTATGTGATAAAAATGAGAACATGGTCATTCTAAATTTAGAAGTACAAATAGTGACATAGCCATCATACTTATGAGTAAAAAGAATGGGAACATGTTCATTCTAACTTGAGAAGTATACATGGTAACATGGTCATTATACTTATGAGTAAAGAGAATGGGAACACGATCATTATATTGAGGGGTAATAATGGTAACATGGTAATCTTACTTTTTCTTGTGATATTGGTAACTTTGGAAATGTTGCTTTTTAAATGTGAAATTAAAGATTGGAAATAATGGTACTCTGAGTTATTGCCTCATAAGAGAATATTTGAACTCCAAAATGAGTTGAATTAGGTACTAAGATATCATAGTAACTTGAATACTTAAAGATTCATCTAGAAGCACGTATTAAGATATGATATTACCAAGGGAATTCTTAGGGCTCCAGTATGAAATGAAGTTAGTATTGAGGTATGGGTATCCTTGAGAACCTTGGAGTTAATGTAGTTAGATAAGAATAAATGAAAATGTGACAAACTATTTATTATTGCATTGTACTTATTTACTTATAGAACTGAATGAACTATCTTTTGACTATATTTTTTTTTATACACCATTGGTGGTTGACTATTGTGTTGTACTCACAACATATTCATGCTGCCTGATTGGTACCCGAATAAATTATTCTGTTGTTGGACTGGATAATGGAATGTTCCTTAATATAGCTAGAAAATTGTGGATAGATCTTGGATGAGGGAACCAAAAATGGTTTGGGACCAATTTGAGGATTCATAGTGTCTTTACTTTCAGTTTCATTATAAAAACCTGACACTCATATTGGTAGAACATTTTTTCTTTTTTAGTTTAGTATTGTATTTCTTATTTGGTTATCTCATGACATGAGTATTGTTCTACTTATATATGCTTCCTCTATTGTTCATTTACTTTAGATAGTGTTTTTACACTAATGAAAGAGGGTATAGTCTACCCATGAATGACTTACTAAACCCTCGCTGCTAGTCGACAACCTCTAGTATATAGGGAGATGCGATTGAGGTCACGTAGAAAACTGACTCCGGGCACCGCTGGGTAGCACATGGGTCAGGACGTTACAAAGTTATATCAGAGGTCCAGTTTTCATTATTATTCATTTGTCTTAATATTTTGGGAAAGTTAGATAGGATACTAGGAAGATTAGGGTCTTGGTAATAAGCTCATGTATGGAAGTTTCAAACCCATGTACAGGGGAAAACCCAAGTACTCAGGGTGGGATTTTTGTTATTGTTGTTTGTTGTTATAGTTGAATGTTATTTAAGATTGGGTGACACACTTGTTGTGTGATGTGATTATCATTTTTGAGAATTTTGATTATTGATTCATAGACCAGAATGTCAGGAGATTTGATTATTCATACATCACTCTTGGCACTCAGGGTTATTGTTCCATGCATCATTTTAGTCACGCATGAGAAAATTTGTCATGGGTAAGTTTTTGTACTTAAACTGATTTACTTGTTGTGAGATTAAAATGAAAAATAGTTCCTAACATGAATTTAAATAGGTTGTAAAAGTGATGAAAAATGATAATAATTGGGTTACTAAATAAGAAACTTGATTATGATTGTGTGTTTACCATGTTAACCAACACCTAGGAGTAGTATGGTTCAGTGTAGTGATAGCACCTCAGTTTTGACCATGTGGCGAGGTGGGATAAAAAGTATTTTTTTGATTATTATTTCCTATTATGTAAATTATATAATGTTGTGATATGAGACCTAATACATGTGTTTGGATTTTAAGAGAGTATGCCTCCCTGACGCTTGTTGAGGGGACAACTGAGGGGCATGCATAGGAATGTTTTTCCAGTTAGGGAACTTGAGGCACCAATCGTTCTAGCAATAGATGAATGGGATCGGTTTTGAGAAAACTTTTTTCGCTTCATGAAATTCATGGAAAGAGACCTAGAACTGGTTGTGAAAAGTATGTCTGAGGTGTCAAGAGAGTTTTAGTTGCAACACCCTCATAATTTTACTAGAGAAGGTGGGCCTGAGGGAGAGGAATTCTGGGTTGACTCCATAAAGATAATACATGACCCTTTTGAGACTCCAGATGAGTGGAGGGTCAATTAGGATGCTTATATGCTATGAGGATCAGCTAAGTGTTGGTGGGACATTTTAGTGCGAACTGGACAGACTAACGGTATGTTATGAAAGGACTTCTTGGATAGGTTTTTGGATCACTTTTATCCAGAGATGTTGAGATAAGAAAATTTGTTGAGTTCATGAATCTGACACAGGGGAGCATGTAGTGATGGACTGTGCTGGATGCTATACAGATCTATAAATCGTTTCTCCAACGTTAGTAGGAGATGAGGCAGATATGGAGAAACTTTTTTAGGATGTACTTAAGTGTGATGTTAAGTCCCATGTGAATATCTTCAGGATGAAGAAGTTTAAAAAAGTAGTGGATTAGGCTCTCATAGTTTAAGGGAACCTAAGGGAGGATTCCAGTACAGGAAAAGTAGTTGTTACTAAACGATCAGGAGGTGCGAATTCTGAGAGTAGGAAGCAATGTTATGAAAAAATGATCCAAGGCAGTGGAAAGTAGAATACACAGACAAGAGGGTTGATTTGACATGACCTTATTAGGGTGATCTGTCATCTGTGTCGTAGGTCGGGACACTATTTTCGATACTATTCATGACCACCAGTAGAGTATTGATATTATGGTAATATGGGACATCTAGAAAAAGTTTTTTGGCCATAGTGACAGACTTGTACTAAACGAGTATCTGGGCAGAGTCAGAGTGTGGGAAGAGGATCTTCTACACCAAATTAGACTGGAAGATGGAGTTATACTAGACTAGGTGGTAGAGGTAGTGGACATGGTGCTTTTGGGAAGGAGTGCCCACATCAGTATAGGGGTGCTACTCAAGGGAGTAAAAAATCATGACATAGAAGAAGGGAATCACAGTTACATGAAGTAAAACCTACACTTGTGGATAGAAAAGCAGGACCATCAGTAGTGAGAGGTACTATTCTAGTAGCTTCTACTTTAGTTAGTGACTTTTTTGATACCGGTGCCTCTCATTACTTTATACCTGCAAAACTTGTTAATGATTTGAGCTTGGTATTGGAGTTTGTGAGTGGGACAATGACTATAGAGACACAGTTGGGAGTATAGTCTATTAATATCTCTCTATGCTAGGTATGTTCTCTATAGATCTGGGAATATCATTTCATAAGGGATATCTATGTTCTTGATATGACAGGCTTTGACCTAATTATGGGTATGGAATGGATAATCTCATACTTATCCTACATCGATTGTTACCATAGGAGGGTTATGTCTACATCTCCTAAGGGTGACCATTATATTCATTATGGATAGTGGGATATCCAAGAAAGCTGAGTAGGAAAAATTACTCAGAAACTTAGATATCTCATAGACCATGTTTATAGTCTTTTGTTGGATGATGGGGGTGTTAGGCATGATGTCCTTCCACCAGGAGTGGAACCGTTTTAGGATGTCTTTCCCAAAGACTTATCAGAGTTACCACCTATGAGAGATGTGGAATTCACTATTGATCTCATGCTGGGGGATGAACTAGTATCTATTCCACCATACAGAATGGAACCTACTAAGATTCAATTTCTTAATACCCAGTTGGAGGATTTGGTCGATAAGGGATTTATACGTCCAAGTACATCACCTTGAGGATCACCTATTTTGATTACAAATAAGGCTGACATGTGTTTATGCTTAAGTGTGGATTTCCAGAAGTTGAAAAAAATGACTGTGAAGAACTTGTATCATCTTCTATGTATTGATGATCTTTTTAACCAATTGAAGGGATATTGTGTGTTCTCAAAGATAGATTTGAGATCAGGTTCCATTTGTTGAGAGTACGGACTTTTGATATATCGAGGACTGCTTGTAGAAGTAGGTATGACCTTTATGAGTTTGTCGTAATGCTATTTGGGTTAACAAATGAACCACAAATGTTGATGGATTTGATGGATAGGATATTTCATCAGTATATGGATTAGTTTGTGGCGGTGTTTCTGGATGACATCTTGGTGCACTCCAAGACTCATAACGATCATGCCAAATATCTTGACATCATCTTGAGTACATTGAGAGAGCATTGGATACACTCCATGCTATCTAAGTGTCAATTTTGGATTGACGAGGTAATCTTCTTTGGGCACATCATCTCAGAAAGAGATGTGTTAGTGGACCTAGAGAAGGTTCAAGAAATGGTTTCTTGGTAGAATCCCATGGATGTTTTTGATTTACCAAGCTTTATGGAATTAGCTAGATATTATAGGAGATTCATCAAAGACATTTACCATTTGGAAGTACCACATTCAGGATCGACCAAAAAAGGAGTGAAGTTTGAATGGTCAAAGGCTTGTGAGAGAACTTTTCCAGAGTTGAAGAAGTATTTAACATCAACAACAATTTTGATCCTACTAGAGTCAGGTGAGGAGTATGCACTTTATTGTGATGCTTTTGGGATCAGAATTGGAGCTATGATGGTATAGGGAGATCGAGTTGTGGTGTATGGGTCTCGACAGTTAAGGCCTCATGAACAGAATTACCCAATGCATGACCTAAAGTTTGAAATAGTAGTTTATGATGTTATGTGTTAGAGACACTATCTTTTGGGAGAAAAGCATAGATGTTATAAATATCACGATATCTTGAACTATATATGTTCACAGCATAATTTGAATCTTCAAAAGTGGAGATAGGTAGAGTATATAAAATCATTTTATTTTGAACTGGATTATACACCCGTGAATGGAAATAGTGTGGCTGATGCCTTGAACTAGAAAATTCAGACTCAGATGGTAGTGGAGTTGAGTTCAGAGTGGGAGATGATGACCTTTCTAGTTGAAATGCATATGGTGGTTCAGGAGAGTTAGGAGGAGATGACTCCAGTTTCAGTTGTAGTGGATTCTAAACTTTTGAGACAAATCAGGGATATAAAGTATATGGATCCAGAGTTCTTATCCTTGAGGGAAAGTTTTGAAAGTGGGGAGACATCTTCAGACTGTTTTATAGATGAGGATGATATCATCTATGTGAAGAATCAAGTTTCTATGGCAACATGCATGTGATAGGAGATCATGAAATAATTTCATGCCTTGAAATGGGTGGTGAATCAGGGAGTAACCAAAATGTATTGTGACCTATGAAAACAATTTTGGTGGCCAGGCTTGAAAAAGGAGATAGTACGGTTTTTGACAAGATTCTTCACTTGTCAATAGGTGAAGGCCGAGCATCAATGTCCTAGAGGTTTACTATATCCATTTTTTATCTCAGAATGGAAGTGGGATAAAATGACCATGGATTTATGGTGGGATTTCTAAATAATCTTAGGAAGAATAATGATATTTGGGTCCTAGGGGATTGATTGGAAAAGGTATCCCATTTCTTTCCTATAAGAGAAAACTTTACAGTAGAACAATTGGGAGAACTATACGTTCATGAGATAATCCATCTGTATGAAGTTCCATGGACTATAATTTCAGATCATGATTCACAATTTAAATCACACATTTAGAAGGGATTGCAAAAAACTCTTGGAACATAGCTATTAATAAGTATGGTTTTCCTCCCACAGAAAGATGGGTAGTTAGAATTTACTATACAGGTTCTTAAGGATATGTTACAGTAATGTATACTTGAGTTCAATGGATCTTGGGAAAAGCACTTGGATTTAGTGGAGTTAACCTATAACAATAGTTATCAAGAAATTATACAAATAGAAACATATGAGGATCTTTATGGTAGACCATATAGATCACCTCTATAATGGATGGAGGTAGGTTAGTCAGAATTTTTGGGACTGATTCTTGTGCAGGAGAGACTTGAACAGGTGCAGTTGATTTGAAAACATACGACTATGACTCAGAGTAGACAAAATTCATATGCTAATAGATAGAGATGACCCCTATAATTTTTAGAGTGTGATCATCTATTCCTTCGGGTGTGGACTAAGTTAGATCACCACATGATACAGAGGCTAGGAAAGTTGGTGCCAAGGTTTTTTGGGCCATTTTAGAAGTGTATAGAATCGGGCCGGTGGCATAACGATTAGATATTCCATAGAGACACAGTTCTCTGCATTATGTTTTCTATGTATGAAAACTTTAGAGGTATCACCCCAACCCTTATCAGGTGATTGATGTGAATGAATTTAACCTTGAAATAGATGCATCCTTTAAGGAGCATCTGATACGTGTGTTGTCTCATAGTGAGAATGTTTTTTAGGGAAATACCATGGTGATAGTTCATGTGTTATGGAAACATGGACATGTATAAGAGGTAACATGAGAAAGGGAAGAAGATATGAGGGATCAATGGTTAGATATTTTTGGCACAAAAACATATAAAGGGTTGGAAGGGTATCTAGAGGATGATTATTTATAAGGTGGAGAGATTGTAAGATCCCAACCTTCTCTAGAGTCATCTTAGGCACGTTTTTAGGTACTTTTTGTTTTTTTAAGTACTTTTATTTGGAGTTATGTTTTGGGGTATGTTTGGATGCGGTTTTAAGAAAGTATAAGGATATGGTTATTTTCATGGTTAGTGCATGTTTTGAAAAACCATGTGCCTTAACCTAGGTAATCGTGCGACCCTGGATAGTGAGGTCTATACGTTTAGCACACATTTTCCCTAACCATGTTCCCCTACTAGGGATAACCATGTGCACAATTTTATTTCTTCAAAAAATTCTTTTTAAAATTCCCAAAACCACCGAAACACCCCCATTTCATCCTAGTCTCAGGCTTGATGTATTTTGGATGATCCTAGAGATTTATAGAGGGGATCTTAGTCTGCTCGACCTCTATTATTTAGGATTCAAATCCTGAATCGATGATCCACTTTTCTCCTAGTTAGTGTATTTCATTCTGATGCCTATCCCGATAATTTCTTCTTCTTCTATTAATCTTTTGATGGAGATTATCCTCTATTTCTTCAAATCGAAATCAATGTGGTGATATCTAGATCTAGTATTGTATATCTAGATCTTGATTGATTAGATGTTGATATTTTGATATATTGATTTAAGGATTTAGATCTGGAATCTCAGATCTATGTCATTGTGCTGCTCTAATTTTGGGGATTTATATTGGGAAAACATCAGTCAATGAACTGAGGTGGGTGTTCTAAATCTAATTCCCATAGTCATGAATTTGATATGTATATGCAAGATTGTATAATTTGTAGTATTATATAGCAATTCTTTTCCTGGAATTGGGTTTAATAGATTGTCTCATTTAGTTTTCTAAGCCTTGTTGAAATAGGTGATTTATTGGGGAATTAATCATGAGACTAAGGGGATGACCTATTAGATAATTAATTTAGGGAAATTTATTATAATAGGTAGGTGTTGTAATATAGATAATTAATTAGGGTATTAATTATTAGATTTTGAAATGGATAAGTTGATATAATTAATTGTGGATTAATTACATGTCTTTGATGATTTGATTCAGATAATTTATTGTGGGAATAATTATGAAATGTTGATACTAGAATGAGATAATTAAGTTTGGAAAATTATTTATGAAATATACATTATGATAGTGATTAATTGATTGATGAATTAATTAATGGTTTGAATCACTTAGTTAATGGTCCATTTAACAAGTGGAATGAATGTGTGTAACTAATTGTTGAATTAGTAATGGGTTTGGGGTGGATAATTAATTGGTAAATTAATTATGTGATAAATAATGGGACATGGTCATTAAAAATTTAGATGTACAAATGGTGTCATGGTCATCATATTTGTGAGTAAAGATAATGGGATCATTGTAATTCTAAATTGATAAGTATACATGGTAATAAGGTCATTATACTTATGAGTAAAGAGAATGAGAACATGGTCATTATATTGAGGGGTAAGAATGGTAATATGGTAATCATACTTAAGTTTGTGATATTGGTAACTTTTGAAATGTGGATTTTAACTATGAAATCAATGAATATAAATAATGGAAATCCAATTTATGGACACACACAAGAATATCCAAACTCTAACATGAGTCTAATTTTGTACTAAGATATCATAGAGCATTGAATACTTTGAGATTCATCTAGAAGTAGGTATTAAGATATGATATTCTCTAGGGAATACATTAGGATTTTGTAAGAGATGAAGATAGTATTGAGGTATGGGTATCCTAGGGAACCATGGAGTTATTGTGGTTAGATAAGAATAAATGAAAATGTGATAAATTGTTTACTATTGCATTGTACTTATTTTCTTATAGAACTGCATGCACTATCTTTTGACTAGACTTGTTTTAGAAACCATTGGTTATGGTCTTCTGAGTTTTACTCACACCCTATTTGGTTTTCCTGATCTGTACCTGAATAGATTATATTACTGCAGGATTGGATAAGAGAAAAGGCCTAAGGATAGGTGGCTGATTGGGGATGGAGCATGGATGAGGGAACCTGACATGGTTCGAGACCCGTTTGGGGAGTCTTAGTGTCTTTATATTTTGTTTCATAATATAAACTTGACACTAATATTAGAATAACATGTTTTAATTTTTAGTTGAGTATTGTATTTCCTGTTTTGTTATCTTGTGACATGATTATTGTTCCGGTTATATATGTTTCCACTATTTTTCATTTACTTCAATGGGTTTTTTACTCTAATGAAAGAGGGTTTAGTCTTCCCATGAATGAAATAACAGACATTCACTGCTATTCGGCAACCTCTAGCATACAGAAAGGTTCTCTTGAGGTCATGTGGTGAATTGGATCGGTTCACCATCATGTGGCACCTGGGTCAGGACAATTAAAACCATTAGGGTAAATTTATCATTTTACCCTCTTTAATGGACTTGACTCTCAAAACTGAAAAATAAATTAAGTTTCACTTGTAAAAACAATGAGTTACAACAATTTTGAAAAATAACCTTGTCTCTATGGATCAACTTGTAGGCCCTTATCCATGTGTCACAACATTTTATAATTTAATTAGGCAGCATCCACATTCTTTCAATGTAATAATTAATTCATTTTTCTAAGAGAAATGGATTAAATATCTAGAGAATATATTTTGTGCTTCGGGATGTAGTAAAAAGGATAATTTTATTATGGTTGTATACCATCTAAAGGGATATGTTGATCAATGGTGATAATTGACTCAAAACAATGAATAAAAGATAAATAGTATGAAATTGAATTTTTTTAAGTTATTATTCCTAGAGTAATTAAATGAGGTGATATTTAATGAAAATTTCTAAATTTTTGATAAAAGGAAAAGGAAACTATTTCTGAATATGAGGATATGTTTACAAGACTAGGGAGGTATAATATATATTATGTATTCCTTCAATAAAGAATGTCCGACCACTTATTTTATATACTAAATAAATGTCTTTTATTGGAATTAGTCTATCAAACATTTCCATAATGTGAGGAGATTGGGACAAGTTACAATTATACTAAGAAGGATTTATTCAAGTATTATTTTATCATAGGATTCATTCTATGAATAGGATGACTATATTCCATATAGAAAGAACTATTTTGATGAAAATTAAATGAGGGAAGAGTTTCAAACATGTAATAATTGTGGCAAGAAACACACTGCTATTTTCCTTAAGGGATTTAGTGTTTTGTTCAAGTGTGGGGATAAAGACCATAAAGATCAAGAGTGAAAAAGAAAGAGATATGTTACCAATGACCAATGCTTTAATCAGAAATATATGAGACCCTATTTTTAATCAATTCTCAAAATGTTAAGGGAATCTATCTTTGTAAAGAGGTTCAGGGTGAAAGGTTGAGATTATGCAATTAATATGATAGAAGTTGAAATCCAAAATAATGTTATATCACATATTTTGATTATAAACTCTAATTTATATAATATATTTTTTATTAAATATTTATGAACACATTTATATCATGTATATTTTTTAAGAACATTTAATCATACCCTTATGTATTATGGAAGGAGTTTTTGGTTATGAAATCAAAGAAAAATATTATTGCAGCCAAAATATATCGTGTTGTTCCTATTTTAATGCATGGAAGTAATCTAGTTTTAATCCTCACTATTATACTAATGGAAGAATTTTACAGAATTATTAGGATATATTTTCTCTCAAAGTATAATTTAAGTAATGTGTTCAAATAGAATGAAATTATAATCTATGAGGTGGGAATAAAAACTATTATTTTTCAAGGGGGGAATTCATTTAAAAATTCATGCCAAGAACCACATCTAATGGATTGTCTTAATGAAATAATTATAGATTAGTATGATAATCTATAAAAGAGTGGGATATCTTAAAAATTAATGTTTTAATGATTTTGTAACATTGACATATTTCCTAAATAATTATCCATATATCCACCTGGTGGTGAATTTAAATTATATATTTATCTCTTCTTTTTTGCGAAGCCCATATCTACACCACCCTATAGAATGGATCCAATGGAATTAGTGGAATTAAAGATGAATATTTAAGATTTGTGTGATAATGGATTGATACACCCTAGAATATCACATTGGGGAGAACCTATCTTATTTTTTTAGAATAAAGATAGTTCTATAAGGTTGTAACTCAAATATAAGTAAATCAGTTTCATTAAAATAAAGAAATAGTATCCTTTTCTATGCATTGATGATCTATTTAATAAACATCAAAGAGATAAATAATTATTATAGATTTATTTTCCTTCTAGTTATCATATATTAAAATTTAAGAAGGATGATATACCAATGATGATGTGAGAACCCGGATCTTCTTTTCAAGTATGTTTTTTCTTTTCTGTTCGTTTTTGAGGAAAAAGGAATTTATGGAAATTTTCTATGTATAGGCTGTATAATTTATGAGTACACGCCGTGTACTTCCTTGCTATAGGATGCCATGTGCTGGACATGTATTAGCCACACACATGACCATGTGGGAGTGAATTAGAGTCCTCTTAAATCGGAGTACGGAAATGGTGAGTACACGTCGTGTACTTCAAAAGTACACACCGTGTAATTTTTTTTCATTGAACGCACCGGGGTTGCATATGACGGTAAGAGCACCCTCCTTTTAGGTATAGTTCATACAAGAGAGTCCATATGGCCATGGATCTTCAAATTTCCCTCGAGCCTCTGTCCATCCCCAGAATCGAACACCGCCAGTTTTGTTGGAGTCGCATCGGTGAGTTCTATCTTCTGCTGGAACCTTGTTTCTTGATTTCTATTGTTTTCCAAGTTATCATGGGTTGAAAATTTTAGAAATTTTTGTAGATCTTCGACGTTATAAGGAGATTGAAGCTTCAAGGTTCACATATAGAAATATCCTAACCCAGAGGTAGGTGGTTTGTGCCTTTCCATTGGAAGTCATTGAGTATTATGTGCAAATTCCACCAATACCCTTGAATGGGGTATTGCGTGTTTACCGTTTTACCCCTATTGTTTGCTTTCCAAGATTGCATGCCTTTGTAGAGGTAAATTGGTTATGAATAAGGATAATTTCTATGATTTGGATTTTTGACCTTCCATGTTCTTTTACAACCGATTGGTCCTGTTTAGCTAGTTTGGCTGCTTTGCCGGTTTCCATGCCTGTTGATGTAGGATGGAGAGTTTGTATTCTGACATGCTTGATATTTTTGAGGCTATTTATCCAAGTAGTTCTATAGGTTTACTTGGCCATATAACACTTCTATGGGCGTTGACCTATATAGGGCCATGAGAACAAGGTGTAGTAGACTATAAGGGGAATTGACCGGGTGAGCTTCTTCAGAGAGACTTTGAGCACTTTTGGCTATAAGGGGGATTGACCGAGTGATCATCCTTAGAGAGCCTAGAACCACATGGGGATATACAGGGAATTGAACGAGTGAGCTTCCTCATAGAGTCCTTGATTTCTTTAGACTATAAGGGGATTGACCGCGTGATTTTTCTCAGAGAGTCTATGTTTTAAATCCTGAACTGTTTAGACTATAAGGGGAATTTACAGTGAGTGCTTCCTCAGAGAGTCTATGAACAACCTGGGATATAAGAGGAATTGATCGTGTGAGCTTCCTCGGAGAGTCTTAGACCTTGGTACTATAAGGGGAATTGACTGTGTGAGCTTCCTCAAAGAGTTCCTGACTACCATAGACTATAATAGGAATTGATTGTGAGTGCTTCATCAGAGAGTCTTATTATACAGAACCGGAGGGGTTAGGTCGAGTGCACTGGCCAGAGGGTTGCTTGTACTTCATAGGAAGGACCAGAGGGGGTGGCTGTGAGTACTTCCTAGAGGGTTACCTATTTGAGGTTTAGCTGTTTGTTTCACTGTTGCTTGATATTGAAACTGTGGATTGTTTACTATTGAGAACTTTCTTATTTACTGTTTTCCATACTTTTACCTTCTATATATTCACTGACTATTAGGAACAGATCTTCGGGCAGTTTCCTGCTGTGATTTAGTCTCACATCCTGTTTGGTTCATGCTTTTGGGCCCAAATAGACTATATTTTTGCAGGTACAGATAAGGGAAAATGCCCTTCTACTTCATGTACTTAACTTGTTGTGGAGCTGGAGAGCATGGGACCAAGCTATGACTTGCGATGTTGAGGAGCTGTTTATCTTTCTTTTTGTACTTTTTTTTAGCACTGTTTGTATTTTCAGCATTGTGACTTGTTTTTCTGCCTTTCTAGACATATGTTTCATGCATCATTTCATATATATATGTGCTCTAGTTGTTTATTATTCCAGTCTTCCGCTATTTACTGTTGTTTGATATTTACAGCTTCCGCTATTGTATGTATTGTTTACTTCCACTGTGTACTCTGCCAATGAGGTCATATTTTCCACACTATCAAACCCAAGGCCCTATCTTCTATTCGGAAGGCTCTGTCATTCAGTGAAATGCTCTTGAGGCCATGTGACCCACTGGGTACGGGGCACCTCTGGGTGGCTTTCAGAACTGGGATGTTATAAATTGGTATCAGAGGAATTCTTCTCTATTGAATTACTATTTGAACCCTTAGCTAGGGATAGGATGGATTAGGTACTTGGTAACAAGCTATGCCTGGGAGTAGCTAACCCGCGTACATGGAAAATCCAATCTACCTCATTAATTGCAATTTTTTCTGGTTTTGCAGTTATTGAAATTGATCTTATTTTACCTTGAGTGATTCACATGATTTTTGCTGTTGTTGTTGATATTATTGAGGTTCTATTTCTATCGCAACCCAATGATATGAGGGTATTCCATCTCATGCTTCATATAGGAACTTTCTAGAAATCACATGTCATGCATTTTTTCCATGCCATCTATGATGCATAAGTGGTTGCATGTTGTTATGATAGGTGATGTGTAAAATATTCATGATTTTGTTATATCTTCCTTGATAGAAATACCTATTGTTTGATAGGGTATTGTTTTGTGTAGATATTTCCATGAATGAACACCAAAATTTGGTTCTCGAGGTGTTATGGGCCCTCATGGACCATAATTTGGTGGATCATTGCCTTGTTTTCCATGTTATACTGTGTTTAAGATGCCGAACTTTGATTCGTGGGGATTATGGGCCCTCACGGATCGGAATTTGGAACTTTCAATGCTCGTTTCAGTGTTTTTTGGGTTTTAGAGTAGTTTCTGAGGCTTATTATCCAAAAAAACCCAAAATACACACCATGTAATGTTATGTACAAACCGTGTTCCATATAAACACGTCATGTAGTCTGACCTAGGTACATGTCCATGTCATGAACAACACAAGTTGGTGTTACCCTTCCACGTACACGCCTTGTAGTTTGATCCATGTGTTAGGTCATGTCACTAACAACATGGGTCGGTGTTATCCCTTCTCATACACGTCGTTTCTGTCTGGAACGTGACATGTAGTTTGAGTCCTGTGTTAGGTCGTGTCACTAACAACACGGGCCAAGTGAAGATTGTCTAGTACATGCCGTGTAGAAATTGTACACACAGTTTAGTCTTGCCTTAGGAGAACCGTGTTGATTAACCATGTAGAAGGACTTGGGGAAGGAAATAGGATTCAAGTAAATGTCGTGTGTTAAGAAAACACGCCATGTGTTTGGGGTGTTACACGAACAGTTTAGGCAGGAGTACACACCCATGAAAATGACTTCAGGGAAAACACCGTGTAGGAAATGTACACACCGTGTAGTCATGTTTGTAAAATTTGAGTGTTTACTTTCTCTTGTTTTCTTCTTACACTCCTTGTTTTCAGTCCTTGATAATCTTTATCTAAGGTGTGTTCTTGACCTTGTAGACTCATGCCACTGAGATGACCTCCAGTTGTGCACCAGTTACCAGATGGTGATCAGACACTGAACATGGCCGATCAGGGACTACATATAGATCCTCCCGTTGAACCAGACTTGGCACCAACTATTATACCTGACATAGGTGCTGATTCATAGTTCAGGGAGGGATTTTTGTGGATGATGCAGACTTTTCAGGGAGTGCCGCCTCCTGCCCCGTCGATAGAGGATTTGACATGGGTCTTTCAGAAGTAGCATCCTCCCATTTTCTTAGGGGATGGAGGACATCAGGCTGCAGAGTCATGGCTAGAGGCCACGCTGATGATTTTCAAGCATCTAGAGATACCTCCAGAGAAGAGGGGGAATATTTCCACCTACATGCTCCGAGACTCCGCCAAGAGGTGGTGGGATGTGATCTCACAGGCAGGCCGCTAGCATAATATGGCTTGGGATGAGTTTCGATGAATCTTCAATGATTACTTCTATCTAAAGACCTCAAGGGCCGATTGAGCCTGAGAGTTCATGAGTCTGGAGAAGGGTACTCTTACTATTATGGAGTATTCCTCTCACTTCACAAAGCTACAGGATTTTACACCTATTCTAGGAGGTGATGAGTTGTACCTTGTACAGAAGTTTGAGGATGGTCTGAGGCATGAAATCCGATCGCAGGTGAACATCTTCAAGTTGACTTCGATATCTTCTATTGTCAACTAGGCGCAGATAACAGAGTGAAATCTGAGAGAATCTGGAGCTGTTATCTGGGGTGGTTCATCATCCAGAGTTATTTCTCCGCCAGCATATAGCAAGAAGCGCCGTAGGAAGGCTACACGAGGATATCAGAGTAGGCGGGATGCATATTCCGGTATCCCGGTGGTGTGCTACCAGTGTGGGAGAAGTGGGAATACAAGGCCACATTTCCCAAGAGACCTAGTGGAGTCCCGATCTTGTGGCAAGATGGGTCACCTTCAGCTCTTTGGTCCCTTCTTATCACCCACAACTGGTGACAGGTTTTCTACTATGACTCCTCATTTAGGAGCAGTGCCACCTGTTTTTGACCATTCTGGGAACTGGAGTTCTTTTTGCTATTCTGGCCGAGGTGGAGGTCGTGGCCGTGGTAGCCAATCGCCTGGTTTTCAGCGACATCTGGGTGGATCCGCTCAGAGTGGTTAGGCTGGGTCACAGGGTCGTGGCACATGCCAGGCTTTTGCAATGGAGCAGACCCAGCAGGAGCAGGATCCCAGACCTTCTACCGTTCGAGGTACGATCTTAGTAGCCTCAGTTTTAGCTTCTTCTCCTTTTGATATAGGGGCTTCCCATCGCTTTATATTTTTTTTCTGTTATGGAGAGCCTTGGGCTCTGAATCATTTCTTATGTTGATATCATGACTCTAGACACTCTTTTGGGGACTATAAAGGATAGTGTACGTCAGTGTAGAGAGTTCCCTCTACAGGTTGGTGGATGTCACTTTATGTGGGACCTCTATGTCCTAGAGATGAAAAGATATTATGTCATTCTCAGGATGGACTGGTTAGTTCTATTCTAGGTATTTGTTGACTGTTATCTCCATAGGGTGAGTTTCATATCACCAGAGGGTGGATATTTTTTTCATAGGGGAGAATGGGATGTCCAGGTGAGCAGAGCATGTCCAGAGCATCATGGGTTGGGAGGAGTTATAACCCAAATTGCTAGTCTATATCTGGATGACTAGGGGACTTCATAGTTATACTTTCCCCTAGTGGTGGATAATTTTAGAGATTTCTTTCAAGAAGAATTTTCATGTTTTCCTATAGAGAACAAGGTAGACTTCTCCATTGATCTTGTTGCAATAGTGGAACCGGTGTCCATTCCTCCTTATAGGATGGCTACACCTGAGTTTCAGGAGTTCAAGAAGCAGTTGGAGGAGTTAGAGGAAAAGGGTTTCGTCTGACCCAGTAATTCTCCTTGGGGTTCACCTATCCTATTTGTGAAGAAGGAAGATGACACCCTCAGGCTTTGTGTGAACTATCGGAAGTTGAACCCGTTGATGATCAAGAACCGATATACCTTTCCCGGGATTGATGATCACTTTGATCAGCTTTGAGGAGCCCGAGTGTTCTCGATGATTGACTTGAGGTCTGATTATCATCAGTTGCTCGTTATACCATCAGATATACCTCTTACATCCTTCAAGAGTAGGTATGGTCTAGAGGAGTATTTGGTTATGTAATTCAGTCTCACGAACTCACCTGTAGTTTTCATGGCAATAATGAACTGAGTGTTCCATCCATACTTGGATTCATTTGTGGTGGTCTTCGTGGATGATATCTCGGAGTACTCTCTCAATCAACACGACCATGCTACGTATCTTGAGATTGTTCTGAGTACACTGAGGGAGCATCAATAATATTCTATGTTCTTAAAGTTCCACTTTTGGATGGATCAGATTCACTTCTTGGGTCATGTTATCTCAGAGGAAAGAGTATCAGTAGACCCAGAGAAAGTGGGAGCTGTAGTTTCTTGGGAGAAGCCAAAGAACTTCTTTGAGGTGCAGAGTTTTCTAGGGTTGGATAGATATTACAGAAGTTTCATACAAGACTTTTCATGCTTAGTAGCACCGTTTATAGGTCTGACCAAGAAGGGTGAAATGTTCATGTGGTCAGATTCTTGTGAGTCAGCATTTCAGGAGCTGAAAGGGGGGTTGACTTCAACAGTGATACTAGTATTTCCAGAGCTGGGCAAGAGATATACTATTTATTGTGATGCATCCGGGATCGGGCTGGGAGCTGTGATTATGTAGAGAGATGGGGTCATTGCGTAAGGGTCTCAGCAGTTGAGGCCACACGAGAGGAATTACCCGATGCACAATCTGGAGTGGGAAACTGTTGTTTATGCCCTAAGTTGTTGGAAAAATTATCTTCTGGGAGATCATTTTGTGGTTTTAACTGACCACAAAAGTCTCAAGTACTTCTTCACTCAGCCTGATCTGAATTTGAGATAGCGCAGGTGGGTTGAGTAGCTATAGTCCTTTGACTTTGAGCTTGCCTATATGCTTGGGAAAGACAACGCGGTGGCTGATCTGTTGAGAAGGAGGACCTAGATACAAGCAGTTCAGGAGGCCAACAGTGAGTGGAAGATTATGGATCTATTATCTGAGATGCATTTGGAGGTGCACTATAGTAAGGGGAAGGCGTTTCTTTCTTCTGTATCTATTAACTCTACTCTTCTTGAACGAGTTTGAATGAGGCAGCTGTCAGATTCTGAAGGCCTAGTCCTAAGGGAGAGTGTGTTATGAGAGGACCCTATTCCTTGATGGACGATAGGCGAGGATGAGATCTTGCGTTTCCAGGGACACATATGGGTGCCCGGAGATATACGCGAGGAGATGATGTGGGATTTTCATTCCTCGGTTTGGGCAGTTCATCTTGGAATCACCAAGATGTATCGTGATCTACACCGTCAGTATTGGTGGACATGTAGAAAGAGGGACATTTCTGGTTTCGTCATGAGGTGTTCCACTTGTCAGTAAGTGAAGGTGGAGCATCAGCAACCAGCAGGGATTTTACAACAATTACCCATTCTCGAGTGGAAGTGGAATGATTTCGTGATGGACTTTGTGATCAGCTTGCCGAGGTTCCTTCAAGGGAATGACATATTTTGGGTTTTCATTGACAAACTCACGAATGTTTATCACTTTTTTCCGATCAAGGAGACCTTCAATGTAGATGAACTGAGATGGATGTACATCCGAGAGATTGTATGTTTACATGGAGTTCCACACTCTATCATTTCAAATAGGGATACCCATTTTACTTCTCGGGTCTGGCAGGGTCTTTATAAGGCTTTGGGTACATAGATACTTTTGAGTACAACTTACCACCCCCAGACAGATAACCAGTCTGAGTGTACGATTTAGGTGCTTGAGGGAATGCTCCGAGCATGCATTCTATATTTTAAAGGTTATTGGTAGAAGCATATAATTCTTGTGGAGTTTGCATACAACAATAGTTTTCAAGTGACTATTCAGATGGAACCTTATGAGGCTTTATACAGTAGGCCATGCCGATCACCCTTATAGTGGCTGGAGGTAGGAAAGGCAGCTTTTCTAGGACCACATCTTATTCAGGAGACCACAGAGCAGATAGAGTTGATTCAGAAGAGGATGATACCGTACAGTCTTGAAAGAAGTCTTATTCTAATCAGTGGAGGCAACCTCTGGAGTTCGAGGTCGGGGATCAGGTTTTCCTGCTTGTCACACCGAGGTTGGGACACAAGAGGATTAGGAAAAAGGGTAAGCTTTCACCAAGGCACATCGAGCCGTTTGAGGTGTTGGAGAGAGTTGGGCCGGTTTCCTACCAGTTGTAGTTTCCTCAGAGGTACCGAGATATGCACCACATCTTACACATTTCTTAGCTTCGATGTTACTTCTCAGACCCATCTCATATCTTTCATCCTGAGGAGGTTGAGCTTGAAGTAGATGCATCGTTTGAGGAGCATCCTATCCGGATTGTGGATCATAGTACAAAAGTTCTCCATGGACAGTCTATTCCTCTGGTATGAGTTTTATGGTAGCATGGGCAGGTGCAAGACGGGACTTGGGAGGGGGAGGCCAATGTACGAGCACAGTGGCCAGAACTGTTTAGGGTTTCTTCTTCTACGCCATGCAAGGGAAATTTGAGGACGAATTTATTTAAAGGGGGAATTTTGTAAGAACCCGGATCTTCTTTTCAGGTATGTTTTTCCTTTTATGGTCATTTTTGTGGAAAAAGGAATTTTTGGAAATGTCCTATGTACACACCCTGTAATTTATGAGTACATATCATGTACTTATTTGCTGTAGGAGGCTGTGTGCTGGCCGTGTAGTAGCCACACACACGGCCGTGTGGGAGTGACTTGGAGGCCACTTAAAGTGGAGTATGGAAAAGGCTAGTACACACCATGTACTTCCAAAGTACATCCTGTGTACTTTCTTTTTTTCATTAAATGCACCAGGGTCGCGTCTAACGGACAAAGCACCCTCCTTTTAGGTCTTGTTCATCCGAGAGAGTCTGTATGGCTACAGATCTTCGACGAGCCCCCGAGCCTCCATCCTTCCCCCGAATCAAACACCGTCAGTTGCGTTGGAATCGAATTGGTGAGTTCTCCATTCTGATGGAACCTCATTTCATGATTTCTCTTCTTTTACAAGTTATCATGGGTTGAAATTTTTAGACGTTTTTGTAGATATTTGACGTTCTAAGGAGATTCAAGCTTCGAGGATCACATATAGTGATCTCTTAACCCGAGGTAGGTGGTTTGCGCCTTTCTATTCGAAGTCTTTGAGTATTATATGCAAATTTTACCAATAAACTTGAACGGGGTATTGCATGTTTACTGTTTTACCCTTAATTTTTGCCTTCCATGCTTGTATGCCTATGTAGAGGTAAATTGGTTATGAATAGGGATAATTCTTATGCTTTGGATGTTTTTCCCTTTCATGCCCTGTTACAACCGATTGGTCCTATTTATCTAGTTTGGATGCTTTTCCGGTTTCCATGCCTGTTGCTGTAGGATGGAGAGTTTGTATTCTAACATGATTGATATGCAGTAGACTGTTTAGCCAAGTAGTTCTGTAGGTTTACATGGCCATATTACACTACTATGCTCATTGACCTACACATGGCCGTGAGAACCTGGTGTAGTATACTATAAGGGGAATTGACCGGGTGAGCTTCCTCAGAGAGTCTATGAGCACTTTTGGCTATAAGGGGGATTGACCGAGTGAGCATCCTCAGAGAGCCTTGAACCACTTGGGGCTATAAGGGGAATTGTCCAAGTGAGATTCCTCAGAGAGTCCTTGATTGCCTTATACTATAAGGGGATTGACCATGTGAGATTCCTCAGAGAGTCTTTGTTTTAAATCCTGAACTGTTTATACTATAAAGGGAATTGATGGTGAGTGCTTCCTCGGAGATTCTAGGAATGACATGGGATATAAGGCAAATTGACTGTGTGAGCTTCCTCATAGAGTCCTAGACCATGGGGATATAAGGGGAATTGGCCATGTGAGCTTTCTGAGAGAGTTCATGACTACCTTAGACTATAAGTGGAATTGATTGTGAGTGCTTCCTCAGAGAGTCTTATTATACTGAACCATATGGGTTAGGCCAACTGCACTGCCCAGAGGGTTGCTTGTACTTCATAGGTAGGACCAGAGGGGATGGCTATGATTAATTCCTAGAGGGTTACCTGTTTGAGGATTAGCTGTTTGTTTCACTGTTTCTTGATATTGAAACTATGGATTATTTACTACTAAGCACTTTTTTGTTTACTGTTTTCCGTACTTTTACCTACCATATATTCACTAACTATTAGGCACATATCGTTGGGTGGTTTCCTACCAAGATTTAGTCTCACACCCTGTTTGGGTCATGCTTTTTGGCCCAAAGAGACTATATTGTTGTAGATATAGATAAGGGAAAGCGCCCTTTTACTTCAGGTACTTGACTTGTTGTGGATCTAGAGAGCATGGGACCGAGCTATGGCTTGCGATGCTGAGGAGATTTTTATCTTTTTTTTATACTTTGGTTTAGCACTATTTGTATTTCTAGTATTGTGACCTATTTGGATGCCTTCCTAGACATATGTATCATGCATCATTTCATATATATATGTGCTCTAGTTGTTTATTATTTAATTATTCTACTTTTTATTATTGTTGGATATTTACTTCTTCCGCCATTGTATATATTGTTTACTTACACTATGTACTCTTCCAATAAGGGCATAATTTCGCTAGTATCACACCCAAGGACCTCATTGCTAGTCAGTAGCCTCTGGAATTTAGGGAAATCCACTTGAGACCATTTGAACAACCGGGTATGGGGCGCCTCTAGGTGGCTTTCGGAACCGGGATGTTACTGATGACTATTCGTATGAGGTATGGTCATTATGAGTTCTCGAAAATTCGTTTAAGATTACAATATTCACCCTATTTGTTTATGGATATAGTGAATAAAGTATTCAAGGATTATCTTGATAAATTTATTTTGGTATTTATTTATTATATCTCGATATAATTTAAATTCTTTGAGGATCCTAAGAACCATCAACTGATAATTCTATAGACTCTGTGTGATAAGGAGTTATATGTAAAATTTTGTAAGTTTGAATTTTGGATTCAATAATTTTCTTTCCTTGTTCATGCAGTCTCTAAGGATAACACGTTTGTTTTCCCTTCAAATACCAAGGTAGTTATAGAATAGTAACACCCATGAATATTATTAAAATATGTTGTTTCCTTTTTTAGATGGTTAATATTAGTGTTTTTGTGAAAAACAATCCATATTAGCTATTCTGTTAACATTGTTTTCATGTAAAGGGGTTAAATTCACTTTATCGAAGGGATGAGAATATTTTTTAAAAAAATTATAGAAGATAATAAACAAGACACAAGTATTAAATTTTGAAAAATCATATAGTGTGTTTCTTATTAATTAATCCAATTAAATAACCATGACTAAAAAAAATCCAACTCATGATCTAGAGTCAGAAAAATACTATTGGTTTTTAAGATATATAGACACTATCTGTATGGAGAATTATATAACATATATATAGATTAAATTATTTTTATGTATATATTCATGTGTAAATAACTTGACATGAGGAAAAAGTGATGGATAGAACTACTCAATGACTATGATTATATGATATCCTGCAACCATGGGAAGGAAAACAAGGTGGAAGATGCCTTGAGGAGGAAAGAACATAGAGTTATATCCCTGGTAAGGATGAAAAATGATACAATATTAGTTTATATAATAAATATGGACATAGAAATTATTAGGGAAAGAGAAACATCATCTCTTTTTAAATAAATTAATAACCATCTTTACTAAAGAAGATAAAGATGTTTCAATAAGATGAAATGGGTTTACAAAATAAAGTTAAAGCTATATAAAGTTAATATTGATAAAATCTAGCTGTAAATATGTGGTTTTTTGTTTGGGAAGACATTATGTGTACCATTAGAACTAGTTTAAACTAAATAATTATTAGATGAAGTATATAACTCAAATTTTATTAGACATCCTAGTAACACCAAGATGTATGGTGATTTGTGAGAAAACTTTTATTGTGACAATATAAAGTGAGAAATCCTTGTCTATGTGTTAAGAAGTTTCATATGTAAACAACTAGATTTTGAGATACAAATTTCAATAGATTTCAGGAAACTAATTCATATACCAATGTAAAGGTGGGATAATATAATAATAGACGTTTTCATAATACTTCCTATGATATTTCGAAGAAATGATGCAATATGGGTTATCATGGATCAACTTACAAATTATTCTCCTTTTCTGAGAAAAAATGAAGAATATACCTCTTGAGAGACTGGAAAAAATTTATATTAATGATGTTTTATGGATTTATGGCGAAACTTTATCAATTATAACCAATTCTAACCCCCATTTCACATAAAATATTGAGAGAAGTCTTCAAAAGACTCTTAAAACTAAGTTTATTTTGACCACTATCTACCATATTTAGATTTAAGAAAAGCTTTAAAGTACATTCCAAACATTAGATTACATATTGATTTACTTCCAAGGTACTAAGTACTAGTATCTACGTCTTCTAAAATTCATATAAAATGATATTTTTCACTCCAAAAGTCAAATGTAATTGAATTAATATTTAATGGGAAAATATGTAATACTCCATCTTTTTTTGATGAAGTTAAGGAAATAAAGCAAGTTGGTCCCAAACTAGATGAGGAGGAAACTAAAAAAGTATGAGCTGTACCAAAATATATCAAGATGTATCAATGAATACATAAAATCTATGCTGATAATTGAAAAAAGGTTTTGAAGTTTCATGTAGGGGATATATCTTCTAAAATGTATTATCATATAAGAGAGTTATAAGGTTTGAAAAGAAATAAAAGACAATAAAAAATTTTATTATCCCTTTTGAGATTTTGCAATGAAATGGTGCTATTTCTTCTAATTTATCAATGCCACCAAATCTATATAAAGTACATGATATCTACTATATGTTATTATTTTTTAAGTATATGCGTAACCAAATTTATAAATAAATATTGAAAAAATAAAGATAGATCCTAATTTTTATTATAAGGAATAACCTTTTTAGAATCTTGATTGTAAAGATATTGTTTTTTCAGAATTAGAGTACTTGGTTGGTGAAGCTAATTTAGAGGAATAACAAGTTGGAGGAAGCGACATTGGTTCCTAAAGAAGAAATGAGGATAAATTACCCATAATTTCTTAGGTATTTTTAAATAACCAAAATTTTGAGGATACAATTATTTAAGGGGGGTATTGTACGACCTAATATTATACTATATATATATATTTTATTTCAACACATTCCTTATTATTTCATTATAATTGTACAACAAAACTATATAGTTTAATTTACTATAATGTCAATTACTATTATTGTATAACATTACATATGAAATATAAATACACTCCATAAAATTTAAAATATAATTATGAGACAATAAATAGAAAAAAAATAACGAAAATAGAACTTGAAATTCATATACATCACGATCACTTAGAAATATCATTCTGATGACCACCCCTATTAAAATGACGCAAATACATAGAAATATGTTTGATATTTTTAAATAATGTATGAATAACATTGAGAAAAAATTAATTAAATTAAGAATGATGAAAATAAAAGGTAATTATAGGATTTTTAAAATTATATTATTGTTAGAAATATGAATGTTAAAATAGTTTCCTAACTGTTAGAACAGTAATATGACCATTTTAATAGTAAAATTACTATTAGGTTAAATGATGTATAAACAAAAAAAATGACCTTATAGGATTATAAAGTCACACTAGTTGGGGAAGGGTGAGTCTGTTATTATTTATTTTACCTAATTAATTTATCTTTCAATTCCCCTATTAATAGTCAAACCTATGTATAGGATAATATATATGGATCAACATATTAATTCTCAATAAAAAAATAATGGAAGCATATAAATAAAGAAAACAAATATGATAATTGATATTATTTTTATAAGGTTCATCTCCAATAGAGGAATATACTTCTTATTGTGTTTGAGTTGAGTTTGAGACACAAATATATAGTACATTACTAAAGTAATTTCAAAATGACATCTCTTGAAAATATTTAAATAAATATTTATTGTTTGATAATCTCCAAAAGAGTTAATTATATTAGATCCTCCTAGACGAGAATGGGTCTTTCTAATATAATCCTAAAATATATCTTCAATATTCTCCTAGATGTCACTACATCAGTTAGAGCGATATTTTTCCTTAGAAATGGGTATTTGACTAAAACAATCTATTCTGATATAGTAATATGCATGTAGGCCTTTTCTTTGTTCCCAAACTTCTAGAAATTATAAATAATAAAGAATACAAGACTTCATAACTCAACTAAATCTTATTATTTAAGAATCTTAATGTATAGTATCTGAATCTGGTAGGAGTAGTGTTAGTATTCCTCAAATCTCTTTTTTCCCTTCTCTATATTTAGATTCTATTATATAGGGATATTATAGGGAAATATTTTACTCTTGGTTATCCTCCTCCTCCTCCTACATTTTCTTTCATTTCTTTTGAGTTTGATGATAATAGGGATTTCAGTAGAATTACCTTATCTGCTTCATTATTATCATTACTCTATTCTTCTTCTTCATTGATGCATAAAATATTTTTTCCATGAATATCATCATATCCTATCATTATTTTATACTTAGGGTTTTCTCTTAGATTGTAGTATCAAATTCTTCTATTCCTTAGTCATTTTGTTATCATCCAGATTCATTGAATCAAGTTAATATTATTTATTTATAATGATAATAAAAATTAAATGATATCCATTACCATGATATTCTTAATATTTTCGTTTAATTCTCATTAAATCCTAGTTAAAGATATCCTCATTTAATAATTTTAGTCACTTGGAATTTTTCTTTTTTCAAAACTTCTATACTATCCAAAATCATTTATTCCACTATATCATGCATGTTTTCAATTTAGAATATCATTTCAATATGAAAAATCTCTTCATGATGAAATATAAACTTTATTATTCTTTCAATGCTGCTTGTTTGTAGGATGAAACTCATTTAAAGTGTTGCAACCCCCATCACATAACTAATTTATTATTAAATTATCACTTCCATTATTCTAAACCAGAATCATGAATATTAAACGAATTATGATTTTTATCACTTTATGATCAATAAATCATTTTCTAACTTTGATTCACAAACAATTTTATATTTTTTTAACTATAAACCATTACGTGTCACATAAAAGATCTCATTAACTCTTACATATTTCCATAAATACCAATGTATATAATTTGAAATATTTTGGTCACCATTATATTTTGAGAGGACCTAAGCATAAAATTCATATATTTTACTTCATTTCCATAATTTAAAAATTAAATCTCATAAACAAAACACACAATCTTAAAACCCAAAGGTTCATTGTATTTGGAGATTAGTTACATAAATCTTCTATTAATCATTATTTCTTCAACATCACCCAAAAAATAGTCCACACACCACTTCCTCCTAGATATATTCATGTATGTAATTCCCATGGTAAATGGGAAATATAAAGAGTGAGCTCAAATGCTCGGTAAGGGAAAATATTATAAATTTTTTATAAAGGGTTATATCATAATCATGTGATAAAACATTATCATAGGAAAAATACATGATTACAAATATCATATGATCATAATAATTAACCATGATACTTGATAGACCAACATAGATCATGGCATGGAAACATAGGACCACAAAAGGATCACCCAAAATTCATAAAACATATACAATGGTATAGAAACATGTAAAAATAATCTTAAACCACATAAACATAACAGATAAATTCAGAACAAACATAAGCATAGAAATAAAAAAATATTTTAAAGTTATCCACTAAGACCATCATAACATTTTAGACAAGTCATCACCACCTATTTCCTATAACATAGTGGATTGAGCATCCCAACCTACTTTTAATAGTTGATCAAGCATCACTAATCATATCCCATAATAATCACATGAGATATTAAATATTACCCAATGCATTGGAGATATATATTAGAACCACCTATCACATAATGATAAAGCATATGTTTGTGGGCCACATGAAATCAATCATAAATTTTATCATAAAAAATAAATGGATGAAAGATGAGTTATATATAATTTGTAAATAGAATTGAATAAAATGAAATTTATAAATAGATCAGTTAATACTAAAAATTTAATCATATAAAAGAATTATATAATAATAAAATTTTGAATGTGATTCATAAAACATAACTCTATAGAATATATATATATATATTATAAATAGAGAGGAAAATGTAATTAAAATCATAAATAGATATTTCTTAATGATTTTATAACATTATCCTAAAAACAAATTTATAAGTCACATTCAAAATCCATTTCTAGGGGTGACAAGAAGAATTTGAAATCCATATTTTTAAAATAATTTATATGAATGTAACCATGAAAATTAATAAATATAATGAAGTATAAATATGGAATGAAATATAAAAAAATAGAATGAAATACCTTTTTAATCACTTTTGAAAGCCATAAAGAAAATCTAAATAAATAGAAAAATTAAAAATTTCCATTTTAAAAATAAATAAAAGAGAAATAAGGAGGTTGTAGAATAGAATGAATAATTATATTTTAAAATAATAAAATAAAGCATATTTATAAATTAATAATATGAATATGTAAGATAAATACCCAATATATGGGATTACAATTAATCTAAACAATATCATATTTTTATGATGTAAGAGTTTGATCTAATACGAATAATTTGACATGAAAATTTAATTTACTTTGATAAAATAGAAAATATCATATAAAATATATAAAATAGAGAATATAAATATTATATAATAACATAGTCAAAGAAGAAATATTATGACCTAAAAAAATTGAAGTTGAGTCTATAAAACCCTTAAAAATTTATTAATGAATAACACAATAGAAAATAAAATTGAAAATTTTAAATAGATATTTAAATACTTTGAATAAAACATAATAATGATAAAATATATTAAAGTTATTTTATATACACCATATAGGTGAAAATTGGTGCAAAATATGAAATCTATCTCAAATTAATGAAATTGAGATGAGAAACCCCTACCTTGGATTCCCACTTGGTCAAACATGATCTAAAGTCTTATATAAACAATTTATATTTTTATTCATTTATATAATAACCATATTTATATATATTTTACTTGATAAAATTATTTTACTTTTTCCAATTATATATTTATAATTTCTAATTACTGATATAATTGAGAATAATTTTTTTATGTTAGCTTTGGTAGGGCAGTTCTGGTCAATTTTCTATGATCATGTGATCATGAACTAAAAAATGGTCATGTAGATTATATAGGTTTGTTTTATATATTTATAAAATCTAATGGTCATTTTTGGGAAGTTATGTTGATAGATTGGGAAGAGTTATTGAAATATCATTTTTTGAATCTTGATTTAATAAAATGAATCAATATTATTAATAAATATTATTATATATATAAATTACCATTCCATAATTATGAGTGAAAAATAAATCATTCTTTATTATATCACATTACTAGTATTCATTTTATATTAATCATACATGATTATAATTTTATAACAGTATTCATGTAGGTGGTAAAACCAACCCTAAAAAAGAATGCATTATAACTATTAAATGAACAAGAAAATGGAGGTATGTTATGATACTATAATTTTTATAAAAGAATATTTTTTTATATAACATAATTATATTATATAATGTGATTTGGGAAGAGTGTAGATGATAATGTAAATGAAAGTAGTGAAGAAGAACACATTTCTTTGATGAAAATGCTATTTCTCATAACATCGTTATTCAGAAAAGAGGACTTATAAATCCTTCTTCGGACCAAAGGATTCCAAAATATGGAGAGGAAATTAAGGTGTGGAATTTGTATTTGTATTCAACATAAAACCTAATGATAGAAGTGGTTTGGAGTGGGTGTAATCTAGTTTTTTTATAGGTGAAAATGAGGGACATTTCTTTGGAAACTTGAGTGAGGTGAATGGTAAAGATGAAACCACATGATAATGAGGTGAGTTAGGTAATGAAATGTTAGTGATAATTTTATTATTGACACCTAAAAATAAAATAGTTCATATATAGTTATTTTATATCATTTTTATTATCAAAATTTTAATCCATGTCATTTCCCCCTTTTTATGTATTTGACCATGTTTAATTATTTACCATAGTAATTATTTTTTTTGCTAAAAGTATAAGATGAACCCTCTTACCAAATTTTGATGTGATGATTAAAAATTTAGACTCTTTAATCTAATTAAATTTCTTGATATTAAATTTGTAATTTTTAAATGAGAACATATGATATATAGAAAAATTATTTTTTAAAACAGTAAATGTTTATATTCTTATTTCATATAAATTATTAATCATCAAATGAGTTATAACCTATTTTTATGTAAACATTAACTCTTAATAAAATAAACCATAAACCATGATATAAGTATTTTGTTAAAGTAAAACTTCATAATACGTTTTTTGGGAAAAATATATCATTTAACATTAAATGATTTTACTCTTAATTATTTAGAATTTATTATCGATTTATTAAAAATTAATTTATTTTTATGAATACATTTTTATCAAAAAAACTTTCTCATTTAATAAAATTAGTTCTTTTAATGTGAATTTTATAAAATCTATAAATATATAAAAACATATATAATAATGAAATTTTACATACAATTTATTACATTAATAATTATATCTTTATATCATCCTAATATTTACACACAAATCCCCTCAAGTCCACCACATAATACCTAAGGGTAAGATATGTAATGGTGGTAGTTTAAGGTGGTGATTCAGCTAGAATGGATTTTTTAGTGATTTCTATAAGAATGAAATTTTCCAAGATTTTTTTTTACCCAAGTAGTACTTATTGATGTTCAGTTTGGTATTGTTTTATGTAAAACCCTAGTGATAATACCTAATATCCATGCCTAAAAAAATAAGTCCCATAAGGAATACTTATACTAATTTATACCATTATATATCCATTATACATAAATTTTATAATACGGTTACTTGTATTTATTCCCACTAATTTAACAAATAATATAATATGGTCACAACTTAATGAAATAATAATTAAAATAAACTTATAATTTTTCTCATTAATTATTATTAAATATAATGGTGGTATCAACAAATATATAATCCGAATGATTATATATGTATAACCATTATATAATCCCAATTACCATATATATAATGATCATATTACATTCCTATATATAACAATGTACACTTATTTAAAATCACTCATCTTATTTTCTCATTCCACTTCTAGATATTTTCATCATATTTATAATTTTTTGTATTCTTTATATAGTTATTATAATTTGTATGATCCTAAAAATACAATAATGACAAGGAATATTTCCATCTTGTAGTATTTTAATTTACTTTTTATTTTTATTCATTTAAAAAAATTTATAATTGAATTTTATTTAGTAGTTTTGTAATGTATTTCATGTATTGTAATAATTTTCTACCTTAATAAAATATTTCAATGAAAATTTTATTTTTATGGTTCATATAATAAAAAAAGTCATATATTTAATCAAAATTTAGAAATATGAGTTTCAGGTGTTACATGCATCATTTATAATATCTAGGAGACCTTTATGTATTCTTTAGAATCTCTATATGAGCCCGAAATATTCTATTTTTAACCCTTATATATACACTATAAATTTATATTCACCCTTATATATTATAGTGTAAATATGTTACTTTGTGAATTTTTTCATCCTTTATGAACCTTTAAACACCACTTTGACCACCATTATAACTCTTATGTATCAAGAAAATAAATATTACATGTCCTAAAGTAACTCATATACTTTATTAAATATTATTCTATAAATCCATGAAAACCCTTTCATATTGTCTTTTCCATAGGTAAACCCTTATGTATTGCATTTTTTTTTCTGGGAAACCCATATATATTGCCTCTACACTAATGAAATCCTTACATATTTCCTTTTTCATAGGGAAACCTTTATGTATTTCATTTTATATAGATAATTCATTATAAACTCTTATGTATATTTCAAAAAATTAGAGCGACCCTTATGTATGCAATTAACATTAAAGAGTAACCTTACATATTAAATGCCTTTTCCAATTTGGTTCTCCAATAAAAAAATCAATAACTTTAACAAATCAAACCAAAAACTCTTCAAAAAATCTCGGGGCATCTCCCACCACTCCAACTCAACTAAAAACAACATAAATGAATTTAGGAATACATTAAAACTTCTAAACCATATTTAATATAATTTTAAAATCATTTTTGAAGAATATGAACTCTTTATGAGCATTTCAATAGACCTACACTACCATAAGTCGCTTCTCAACACCTATTAACACTTATTCTCATGAATAGTTCTGGATTAATTACCAATAACATGTACCATCTATCATAGTTTCAAACTCAGAATAATCCAACCATTATATAAACATGTTAATTAATATATTTAGTAGCCTTTATGCTTGATAACATATTGATTGTTACTCACTTCAATCATTATCCCTATTAACTCAATTCCTATAGTAGAAAAATTCTCAACTTCATAAGGACTATGTTATAGACGGTGTTTTAATCTTCCATCAATATTAAAACTCTTCATTGATTTATTATAAGATCATTTATACAATCACCATTTGTATAGTCTTCTTCAAAATCAGAAAGTAGAATATCAATATTATTTTTTATTCAATATAATAGTAACATCTCAGTATTTAGATTCAATCATTTATCCCATCTAATGAATGGATTTATACAAAAAATTATAGATATAAATACATATATTTTAAAGTAACTCCATCTATATCTCACATATTAGTTATCTTAATTCATTGGGATCTTTATCATCACCCAAAATATAATATATATTTACTTTTTTCTCCTCGTAGACATATTGAAAAAAAAAATAAACACTCTCTATCACATTCCATTTAGAGATTCAACATCAACTATGTTATTTGTTTTCAATACCCGTTTCAATTATACCCATTTTAAATTTAAATTCAATATCATTATCCCCTTATTTACAATGAATGAAAAGGTGAAAGGGTAAGGAAATTTACTAATCATCTCATGTTTTATTCTATAATTAAAAATTCATATTTTCCCCACCCCATTTATTGAGTATTAAAATAATAATTCTCTAAAGAGAAGCGTGGTGCTATATTTTACATAACAATGACCCATAAATTAAGCAACTCAAAGTCTATTTGATCTGGCTTGTTTTATAGAAAGTGTTACTATCCTTAGAATCAAATATATCTATAAGATTATTTATCATGTGATACACACTAAAAAATCTCTTTCTAGGGTCCATTCAAGTATATTTTCAAGATATTTGTTTCTTATATTAAACTAAAAAAATATAAAACATTTAAATGAAAACATGTTTCTTCCTTTTCAAACTACATTCTATATTAAAAAACTCACCCACTTAATAATCTTATTTTATAAAATAAACATATTATTGGAAAAGTGTGAAAATCATGCATTATCTTTAGATTTGTCTATAGATTTAAAATTCACATGAAATAACCGCATCTAGTAGCTTACTCATCTCAAATCCCCCTTAAGGGATATATTCCATCAATTCATAATCATGGATTTACCTTTTCAAAATTATCTATAAGAATACTTTCGCACCACACTAAATATTACAAGGAGACATCTTGATATCAATTAAATAACTACATGATGATTGAAAATCCTTGATGTAATACTTTCACAATATCCCAAATCTCCATTTTCACCAAACACCTTCAATTACATACACATAAAAAAATAATATGAGAATATAATGTTTTCTCCATAGTTTATTAGTGATAGAAATAGGATATTGATTTACTTATAAACTCAGAAACACTTGTCTTTTTATCTCTAATTTTGTGAGAACTCTTCATACATTCTCCATATGTGATTTTACAGACATGATCATTCTGGGGTAGAATAATCACCGTTTTTCACTTTTATTCTTAGATGGAATAGGCTTTGTGAATATTTTTATGAAATAAAATTAATTATTTTGTGATTTCCCTATGTTATTTTATTTTTATAGTAGAATTGGATATATTATCATTCATTCCTTAGAAAAAGGTCAATATTAATCCATGCATGGAACCACATTTTCATAGAATATTTCTTTGAATTTTAAGACATTGGTACTTTATATTTCTTTCTAAATACTTAATTCAATAATCATATACATGTCAAGAATTTTCTGGTAGTATGTATATTCTATTTTAACTTCTAACACGTTTCCCCCCATCTTTGTGTTACCCTTATTTGTAAATATATCACGTTCTTCTTCATGGATGGATTCTCGTAATATAATACATCTGTTTCTTTATTGGATTGAATCACTTATTTATTCCAAATTTATTCCTTTAACTTTTATTTTCATAGATAATTTTCCATGTTTTATTATATGGACCATTCCTCTATAGTATATTCATTTCATCTTCATTGGTGTGTAATCCTTCATAATTATGTTTTTATGAGTGTTTTTAACATATTTAATTTTTTACAACCACAATACCATTAATAATTTTCCTTTTTTTATTTATTTATTGTTAAATTATTCCATTAAAAACTATTGGTTCATTATTGTTATTCCTAAATAAATATTTTTTTTCATAGTGACCACACTCATTTAAAATTCTACATAAACTTTCAAGACTGTCAAACCAATTTGAAGTGAACAAATTTCACCTATATTTTGTACTTTGATTCTGTCCAAATTTTCCCCTCTTAATCAAGCCCTTCCATAATTACCATGAATTAACATATAATTCAAAAATTAAATGGACTTATGCCGAAACCTTCCATAACATAACAAATGACCAATAAGTCTTGTTCTTTTTTCTTTTGGTTCGAGTTTGGATTAATTTTCCACCTTGATATTTTTGGGATAACTCATCTTTATTTTAATATTATTTTGGGGAAAACATTCTTTCTGGTGAACACTTCGAAATGTTTTGTTTTGTTGGATTTATCATAATTTTTATCCATCAATGTTTGTATTAATTCTGAATTATAACATGTACTAGAATATTAACTAAAATTAGTAAAAATAGAAATTTTTTTAGATGAGGTTACCTATTTTCATATGCGTATAATTTATATATTATTGGATGATTTAATGATATTATTTACACTAATGTTATTATTTTTATATAAAATAATATTATTAGTAATTTTCATAGAATATTTTCTTTTTTAAGAAACATGGTAAGTCTCAGCTTACGTCTACTCTAGATTTTTAAGTTTTTCATCTAGTTCAAGACACTTCATGTTGAGGGTATTTTCCTCATCCTACGAAAATCTATATTATAATTATGTATTCATAATCCACTTTAGAATTAATTAAATATATGGATATTATTTGAGTTTTTTTAAATTAATTGATCCTTTCCTAACATGATTCGATTTTCCCAAATTTTTAATAAATTATTTTTGAAAATATTCTTTTGAAAGTGTGCATTTATCCTTATAAACCCAATTTTTTTTTTCTTTATATTCCACATATTTGATGAGAATTTTGAACAATCACAATTTTTTAAATAATTTTTCCATTTCATTATCTTTAAATTATAGTATGATTTTTCATCCTATACCCCCTTGATTAACACAAAATTATTTTTGATAAATTTAATTGATAAATTTTTTAAATAGTCCTTTGTTTTGTAGGAAAATATATCAAGTGATTCACTGTGAAATTGATCTTCACTTATTAAACTTGATTCTCATGTGAAAATTTATGAAAAAATATTAAAAATGGACTGAAATTTTATTAAATTAAATTAGTGATGTACGCTCTGTCACTTTTGAAATTTTTATCAAATTCTTAACTACTGTCTTTTACCTTTAATTCAAGGTTTTTGGGAACAACCACAATATCTACTTCGATAAAGATGGAATTTTCATTCAACATTTGAGGCAACTATTTTTTTTAATATAAAAATTATATATATATGAAAAAAAATTAAAAGTAAAATAAATATATTTATAGGAAAACTAAATTATTTTTGACGTCTCTTTAAATACCCGAGAAAGACTATAATGTCACAGGGGTGATTATTGTATGCTTATTTTATTGAATTCATTCCTCTTTTACTTTCCCCCTTAATATTCAAACATTTTCATTGATTAAGATATATGGATATTCTTATGAATTATAAAAACAAAATTACCACATGAAAATTTGTAAATAAAATAAATACCTTAGAACATAGTATTTTTAAAAGTGTCAATCCCAATGTAAGAATTTAATTGTTATTGTGTTTGGGTTGCTTTTGAGACAAAATTTTCCACTATATCACTAATGTATATAGAAATTATATCCCTAAAAAATTCTTAACCATCTCTTCATAGTTTTATAGTCTTATAACTTGTTATTAATACCACCTTCCACCACTTTATAGTGGGACCTCCCAATAAACTCCTGAACAAGATCTTCCATCTGATTCTAGATGTCATTGCATCAACTGGTGATACATTCTTCCCCAATAATAGGAATTTAATTACCAATATTTCTATAGATTCAATATTACGAATCTTCACCATGTTTTGGTACCCAAACATTTGAACCTTATATAAGATGTTGAATATAAGCCTTATTCACTCAACTCAATATTATTTTTCATATTCCTTGACAAGAATAATATAAATCAAGTAATAAAAATATTTTTTCTCATTAATTATACTTTTTATTTCCTTTTCTTTGGTTTCTACTATATAAAAATATCATAGGCTCCACTCACACTTATCCTTCTCCCACTTCTTTATTTTCTTCTTCCTTATATGATAATAGGGCATGCAATGGAAATAACTAAATAGTTTCCTTCTTATGATTCAATTCTTCTTATTCATAAATATATAGGATATGATTTTACTAAAGTTCATCAACTGCTCTCATTCTTTGATACTCAGGGTCTTCTCCATGAATATAGTATTGGTTTCTTCTATTCCTCAGTCCTTTTTTCTCATATATGCTAATAGAAACACATGAATATTATTTCTATACTTTTTATATAGAAATTCAAATATCATTAAAATAGTGATCTTCTTACCATTTTTTTATTATAATTAAATTATAATCAATGTTATCTTAATTTAATCATCAAAGAGACACAATTTTTTTTCAAAACATCAAGAACATATACAAGAATTTAATCCACATTTGAATGTATGTTCACATATAGGAATATCATTGTAATGTGATACTTATTTTCATGATGTAAGATAAACTTTATTCTTCTCCATTAGTTGCTTAGTTATGGTATGACACTCATTTTCTATATATAAACCCTCATCAAAACACATTTGTCTTCTTAATTTCACATCTCTACTATCCTTGTCTAGAATCATGACTATTCCGAGAATTGTATAACTTTTATGTACTAGATATATCCCATTAACTAGTAACACTTACATATCACCTGAAAGATATCAATAACTCTTAGTACTTCCTTAAAGGAATTTACATATCCCTTTAAATGTTCAGGCCACCCTTAAGTATCATTTGTAATCTCTATGTTTCCCTTATGTGTTATTGAGAATCTTTTGGACACTCTTACGTATTATCCTACTAACCCTTATGTATGCACTATAAATTTCAGGTTACCCTCATTTACCATAGTTCAAATCATATACTTTTTCAAATCATCTACCCTCAGAGCACTCTTATATATCACTTTTAATGATATGTTAACTCTTACATATCAACCAACTGACCTTAACATATTATAATGTGACTTAGGTACTTTATCCAATTTTATTTGGTATATTATGGGAAACTATTCATATTTTCCTTAATATAGAGAACCAATTACACAATTTCCTTTTCATAATTAAACCCTTATGTATTTCCTTTTCCATAGACAAAACCTTATGTATTCAAAAAATCATAGGTAAACCCTTACATATTGCTTTTTCTATGGACACCACACCATAAAATCTTACATTTACATTAGGATATCACAGTGAACCTTTTGTATATAATACATATTCAAGAGTACCCTTACTTATTCCATGACTTTTCTAATTTTCATCTCAAACTCATAATTTCATAACTTTTATAAATCGTCTCAAAACAACTTCAAACGTTCTCAAATAATCTATAATCACTACCATTTAAACTAAAAAAAACAAATGTCTTTAGTAAAATTTAATATCTTATTAAACCTCTTCAGTATAATTCCCAATAAAGTTTTCATTATACAAACTCATATTGAGTATTTAAATATAAATCTACTACCTCGACTCGTTTCTAAGAACCTCTCAACAATTATCATCAATAATAGTTCTTAAATAATTACCATTAAATGAAGGAACTATATCAACTTAAAACTCAACATTATCCAACTATCATAGAATTGTGTTAATTAATATATGTCTCATCCTTCATGCTTTATAACAAATGTATGGTTTTTTACTTCAATCCCTAGCCAAATTTAATCAATTCCTCTACTATCTAGTTTATCAACACTATAAGAAACATGTTGTAGACAGTGCTTTCATATTCCATCTATATCATAAATTTTCATTGATTCATTATAATATCTACTCTATAATCATAAAATATATAGGGTTCTTCTAAAGCACCAAGAAACATCTCAACATTATTTGTCGGATTGTATAATGGAAATGTCTTAGTATTCTAATTCAATCACATTTTCCAACTTTTGAATGGATGTACAAAATAAAATAAAGTAATAAAAACATACAGATTATAAGAACTCTAACTGTATCTCACTAATTCAGTCTATTCATTCATTGGTCTCTTTATCACCATCAAACATCAACAAATATTGAATTTTACTCATTATTGAAATATTGGAAACAAATAAAAAAATGAAACTCTCATCATAAAAATATTTTTGATAACTACATAACCTTATAAATAATGTTTACCATCAATTATGTAAATATAACTATGAAAATACTATGAAATAATTACCAATTGATGTGACTGAATATAGGTATTAGTATAAAGGTTTATTAAAACTTGTTTTGTAATATTTATTAATTTTTTATACTAGAATTAAATTATAAAATTACTAAATTTAGATTTTTTGTGGAAATGGATATAATTTTTAGATTCATCACATCAATTTTAGGTGGGGGAAATGTTTTTCTTAATTTTTATAAATAGTGACATACATAGGTTAATAGTGAAATATGATAAAATATGAAAATTTTCATTATATGTTAAACAGATGGCTAATTAAATCCTTAATAATGTAATAAACTATTATTTATTCCTCACATGCTTCAATTACATTACATAGTCACAAAAATATATACCATTCATAGCCATCGTAAAAAATAATAAATTAATTAATATTTTATTCAATAAACACCCTCCCCTTCATCTATAAATACACCCCTCTTCCACCCATTACTTATCACTTAAAAAATACCTTACCTTGAAAACTATCTACTATAATACATAAAATAATTCTTCTAGAAACATTTTTTATGTTTTAGTCTCATCAAAAGATCATTCTATAAATTCTTACAGTGCATTCCTAAGAAGCTGTCTTAGGAAAGAATGAAAACCTTGTAATATAATCCCTTTCAATTCCTTTCTCATTATTTATTCATTTTTATATTTGTATTTTTAATAAAAATATCATTTAATCACAAAATTAAGGATATGATTCTATTTTAATATAAATTAAACCTTACTATAATTCATAAAAATGCCTGTCATAATTGCTTATAACATTCATTCTATCTTGACCGGTTTCAGCTGTTTATATAGAAGTGTTATGAATATAATACTACCATATTAAATGGATTATTTTAAAATTTTATACAATTATTATATATAATATTTATGACATAATTATGATTCTTTAAAGACAATATGTACATTATATTAATGATATTAAAAAAAACATGGCCAATTAAACTTTACAAAGAGAGTATACTGGTATATATTTTTAATGTGAATAATTTTTATATTATATATTGAACATGGAACTTTTATACCACTTTAATGGAATAAGGAAAAGTAACTTGTTATTTATGGTTCTTAGGGAACCATTGGATAGTGACCTTGGATATTACAATTACATTAAATCAGATTTGAAATCATGAACCGAAATATATTAAAATGGTTGATGAAAAAAAAAAAATTTAATAAGTAAAGAAAACAAGAAAATAAATGTATTATAATATATGAAATAAATATAAAAAATATTCTTATACAATTAATTAATAAAATTAACTTTACTACTCATTATGTTAGATGAGAATCCGAATAAATTCTCGACTCAAAGTAATTATTCATAATACTACATGTTTCTTTTGAAACTCTTTTGTTAAAATCATTTTTCAAAAACTTTTTTATATTCTACTCTTTTCATAATACCATGAAATTAGCATCCTTTTGATCTATTTTTTATTATATATTAACCATTCCCTCTCATAAAACCCATTTATAAAGTTTTTATGTCAGAGTAAGGGTTCTCTTATAAGATATATTTCTTTTCATTAATTTTTTATTAATTGAAAATATTCTCATCTATGTCTCAAATCCAAAGTATTAAATGAATACCATAATATTTTTAATTTACTTTTGAGGTACTTTTTATCTCTTTACCCCTTATTTATTTCATAAATTATGTTTTTCATAGGGGATTTGTTCCACTATTTGTTCTTTAATATAATTATGTTCTCTATCACTCCCAATATTTAACTTGATTTTATCTTTTTATTACATGTATGTTTTATTTATATCAAGGGTGTATTCTATATATTATACATTAGTTCTATATATATTTTTTTCATTTAATACTAACTTAACTATATAACTATTACTCTGTCTGCGGTGAATACCCACTATTTCAAAATTCAGCTTGAAGGGTGTTTAATTAAAAACTTATTCCATTAATTTGAGTGAAGAATTTTTTAAAATATATATTCCCATTATTTATGTACTGATAATAATTTATTATTTATCCATATCTATATATGATATTTTTAGGGTAAATTATTTACTATATTTCATATCCTATTATTCCTTTCACATGATGAATACATTATACTTTGTAAGTGATAGGTTGGCATAAAATTATATATCCCCTTAATGAATTAATAGTTACCATGAGACAGACTATTTTAGGTATATTTGTTATGTATAATAATTTATGTATTATTTCATAGTTGAGGCCTTGATGGTATGGTGATAATATTTGGTATCATACATTCCATCACAATTAGACTATTTATTTCTTTCCATGTGATTATTTATTTCCCCCATTATGTCATTTATGAATATGTTATTATCATTTTGTAAGTTATATGGAAATACTTGATTATTTATTCCAACTATAATATTTGGGTCTTATTTATGTTTAATATCCCACTTTTTTTTATGGATTATATTTTTTGTCTATGATTTTTGTTTGTTTTCAATGGTGGTCAATGAAATAACAAGATTTCATTGATGTCAATATATTGAATAATTTTGAATGAAGTAAGTTGTTGTAGTATCCAAATTATCCAAGAATTATTTAAAAGTGAATATTACTTGGATTAATGAATGAATAAGAAGGTACTCAAGTCATACTATCTAAAGGGATTACTTTTCAAGACATTGAGTTTATCACTCTGACGATGGTTGAACTAGTCTTAAGTTCAAAAGAAATGTGTAACTAAGTAAATTAACTTGAAACATTGTTTTAAAAAATTAATAAGATGAGAAGAAGTAAGATTATTTGATTATTAAAGAGTTATTTTTAATTCATTGTCCAAAAATAGAAGAAAAATATGAATTAATCAAAGGTCGTTAAAATGAATATTATTTAGCGTGGAATTTTTTTGAAGAGGAATTATGAGTGTATAGATTGAATTTTGTGTTAGAAATTATTATATATAATATTACAATAGATATTTTATAAGTGTAATTGAAAAAAATTTCCAAATATAATCCAACCAAGTACCTCTTAAAATACATACATGGGACCCTAGAGGTCAACTGCATGGGAGGCAGTCAACCTTGCTAGCCCATAGTAATATGATAATAGAGCTTAGAGTCCATAGTGTTTTCATGGAGGGTGCATGGATACTACTCAAAAAGCATGTATGTCACATAATAGGATACCTAAGTGGACCATAGAAATGTGTGGCTTAACCTTTATAGGTCGTGGTTGAAGGTGTGTCCAGGTTCGGACACCTGTTCCATGGCTCAAAGCGCAATAGGTACAAAATGATTTATTAAGTGTATCTCGACCATGTAAAGGATCGATGTGGGATGGTCAAAGTAGATTGGGTACTGTTCCTCCTCTTAAAATATATAGACATAAAAAAAATTCATCTGATCCCTGTGATTTGAGTTATCCAATCATGCTAGAAATCATCTTCTACCACCAGCTTCATCAGAGAAGCTTCAATTCCCCTATGTTATTCACACTAAGAAGCCATAATCATCGATCATGATGAGATCCATACTATGATGTAATCTCCCCATAAAAATCATTCAAATCATCAGGTATGGTTTCTTTGATTCTCATATTATTAGGAGTTTGATAAACATGCTATAACATAATTCAAGATAAAGTTTCATGATGATGTTTTTGAATTTAGTATGCAAGTATGAGTCTGAAATATAAATAGGATCATTTAATTTTTATTACATTCATGTGAGGATTCTTTACATAAGAATATATAACACATTATTTGGCATCATGTAATCCACACTCATAGAAGAGATATTATGAGATCTTTATATATAATTGTTTTTTATTTATATGGAATAAACTATAGTATTTGAGTCAGTAATGAAATGGTTGCATGGTGGTGATTCTCACTGATAAAAGGAGAAGAAACCAAGGCTGAAAGAAGTTTTTATCACTCAAATATCATATGAGAGGTCTTATTTTTCATAAAAAAGAGAATCTATAAGTTTAATTTATTTTACGAGGTAGAAGATCTGAAACCCTCCTAGGAAAGAGGGGAGTTACATGCACAAATTTGAATGAAGGAGAAGTAACATGTAATAATTTTCATGACTAATAAGAACTACAAGAACTAAAACCCATATGATCTATTTTGTAAAGAATAATTACATGATACAGATCTTGGGTATTATACTACCATTTTTTTACGTGGAAAATAAACATATAGTAATTCAATGTATAAACTCAAATCCAACATTATCATAGTTCCTTACCAAGTTAGTGCGGATAAGAAATGAAATCCATATACTCATGATAAGAAAAAGAGATACAATTTATAATAATAATGAATATATAAGTGTTACATAAAGAATAAATAGAACCCACATATACTATTATCCCAAGAAGAAATTGAGAGACCACATACTCAGTTATGAGAAAACAAGAGTAATTTCACCATATACTTATTAGAAACAATAGTAAAATCTAGTATACAATTCATGTACTTGAATTAATGAAAAATGTGAATGGATAAACATTAAGATTCAATACCACATGCAAAATGTGTTTTCAAGAGTGTGTGGGTGAAATAAGATTATGTGAAATGAAACCACACACTAAAATTAATCTTACACTTTCACAAAAAAATGTGTTTCAAAAAATAGAAACTAGTATGAAATTTAGTAGTTAAATTTGTGTGTGATATTGAGAAACTAAATTTATAAATAAATATCTCATGTTTTTAATTGAAGAAAAAAAGTATAATAAATAATTATTATGATGGTGATCTTACCTTTAATTTTTTGATAATCAAAAATGAGATTTTTTATTCTAGGAATACTAGAAATTTAGTCTACTGAAAGGAAATAGAATGGTTTGACCAAATGCTCCACTAAGCATTTATTTTCATATGGTATTGAATGAACATGGTGAAGAAGAAGAAGAAGAACACATGTAGTGTGTCTACCACTGAAGTATAAGGGAAGAAGAAGATAATATGGGAGTACTATGTATATCTATTTACATATGAATAAGAAGAATAAATATCATATATTAGTTTTCTACTATAAATAAGAAGAGTTTCTTTTCTACTACTGTGCAAGTAATAAGTGAAGAAGTTAGAGGAAGAACAAGCCAACACTGTGATATCCAGCATAAGTATCATCTGGTGTAATAACTTATTAATATTAGAAATTAACGTAATAGGAAATTGAATACTATCTTCAGTGGAAGTATAAATAACTAAACATTAGCATTAAAACTAGAACATTAATTTTAAAATAGTGCGATACATGTGAATGATTATTCCTTTCTTATTGTAACCATTTTTAAAGGATTGTTTTTCTTGGGGTTTTGTGATTTTAAATTATTTCCAAACCATTCCAAGGACTAGATTCTCTTATTATGAATCCAAAATTGTAAAAATATCATGTTACATCTTCACATAATTTCATATACTTTTATACTATAAAGAAAAAATAATTGTATAATCTAGATACTAATAGGTCAAAGAGGTAAATGGATAAAACTTATAAAATTTCTCAACACTGATTCACCCCCTATCAGTGTTGAGTATATCCCAAAGTGGGTATATCAATTGGTATCATAGCCAATGTTCACCACTATTGGATTATATACTTTTTAGTTATTCTCTTTTGAAGATTTGAATTTACTTTATATGTTAAAAATGAAGTGTAGTTTTGGTGAAGATTCAATTTTCATAGAGAAGATTTCTGTTTCTACCAAAACTATGATTAATAAGATAAGGAAAGAGAAAATAAATATAAATAAGATATCCCTATTATCTAAATAATAGGAAGTATAAATATCTCCAAGTATTTCCTACAATGAATACCTACTAGGATTCGAAAATAAAGAGCATGTGGGTCAATTTTACAGCATAGAGATGGTTTGTCTCTCTACCTTAGGTGATCAAGAGGTATGTGATAGTTCATTTCAAAAATACCATGAAGATACTCCAAGAACTAGTTGGAGTGATAAAATTTTAGTTTATTTTTTAATTGCTGAGTTAACTGATATGATTTGTGGTTATCCAAAAGAATTAGTCTCTATTATATTTGGGATATTTGAAAGTATGAAGGAAGAGATCACTTATCTTAAGGATCATTCAAAAGTAATAGAGAAGGCTTTTAAAGAAAAAAATATATAGAATGTATACAACTCTATAATAAAGTTGAATTTGAGGAAGCCACAAACATGATCCTTAATGAAAAATTTTCAAATTTTTAAGAATATTATATTAACAATATTTTAGAGAAGTATGTATCCTATAATGATTTAGAATAGAAGATCCATGATTTTGAAGAAAAATTTGGAAAAAATATCGATGCCAAGGATTTAAAATTGGAAAAAAATACAAGAAAATCAAATAACATGATTCTTTATTTCAAAACAAAGTTAAGCTGCATGAAGATGAAGTTAAAAGTTTGAAGAAGGCTTCTGAAGAGAAGGATGTTATGATTAAAAATCTGAAAAAACCCATGATAAAAAATTAATAGAATTTAAATATCAATTGGAAAATCATGAGAAGACACATATTAAGACTTAAAAAAGAAGAAGATAGTTTCTACAGCTACATAATTCTCACTAGAGGATTCTATCTTTAAAATAACATCAATATGCGATAATAAGATCTTGACTTCGTTCAATGATTTATCTTAAGCGTCTTTGAAGAAAGAGGTACCATCCATACTATATTGTAATAATGTTTCTAAATATTTTTTCATGAAAAGTGTAATATGGAAACAAATATGGACAATTATGGATAAATAATTGGGATATGTGACCTACCGCCATGACTAGGGTGTATACGAAAAAGATTTCGGAAGCTGGTTCCTCAGAGAGAGCATTAAATATTTTGAGGATGACTCAAACACATCATACAATAGATAAAAAAATGATAATAGTTTTTCGGTCAATATTACTACTACATGTAAAGATCCGGACATATCATATATTAATATTATATCTTAATAGATGAATATTCATTATATAACATAAAAATTCACACCATAATCTTTTAGGTCTAGTGCCTTCAAAAAATTGGACACATAAGAAACTGATCCTTAAGTGAGCCATGTCATATACCACTATGTTCTTCATAACATTCCCCATTATTAGACATACCATACATAATATATTTCATCATAACCTGGGGAAAGGAAACATATGAAAGGGTGATCTCAATTTCTCATTAAGAAAAAAATTTGGATATTTTCATATCATGAGCATAAGGATATTATAATAAGATAATAAAATTTTAAAATCATACCTCTCATATCATAGATCATAAATCTGATTCATTAAATATATTTTGGAAGTTTATAAAACATGAATCATAATTTAATCAAAGAACATGAACCATGAGAACATAACATTGGCATAAGGTATAATTTTTTTTTCATAATCATAATCATAGAAAATCATTTCCTTATTAGTTCAAGGTTCATTGATAAGGATATCATAGTGGAATAGGTTAACTCCCCAAACCATTATAGTAGTCAAGGTTCCCTCCCAAGACTATCATAGAGAATAAAATCCATTAATAAACTAGATTCACTATCCTTTGTTGTCCTATTTATCTCATGAGATATCAATCATTACCCAATGCATTAGAGGGAGGTACAAGTCCCACTTTACCTAAGTGTTTCAAAAGATCATAAAACATTCATCATAAAATATTCCATGAAGATAAATGTGTTTCATAAGCATTACATCATAACATAACCCATGAAGAGAAATTGGTTTCATATACATTTCATCATTTCTTCATAGCATAACATGTGTAAAAAAATAGGTTTTATGAGAATTTTTTCATGGTATAACACATGGAAAAGAAATAGGTTTCATAAACATATTTTCAATATAAATATAAAAAATTCAAAGAAAAAATAATAATGGTAACCTTGATTCATATCCCCATTAATGTATAAATAACATCAAAGGATATCATCTAAGATGGAAATTGATTTTGAAAGATCATTTGTAAATTTTGTTTGAGGAAAATACCCTTTTAAATTTGAAAATATATTTTTTAAACTAAAAATATAAAGAACATATTCAAAATTATTTTCATTGTAAAATAACATTGTAAACATATAACAGAATCCTTAAATCATTGATCAGTCATGGTGGTGGGAAATTACCACGAACCATCCCGGATACCCTATTAACTCGATAACCGAACCAGTATTCATATAGCCCGAAGGGAATTACCAATTCCCATGGTTTGGAATCATGCACCTTGAATTATAAAATTTTAATATGGGAACAAATTTTCCACAAAAACAATGGAAGAAATAAAAACAAGTTAGTATGTATACAAGAAAAACTCCATAGAGAGAATTGTATTAAAAATCAAATAGGAATGAAAACCCAAAATACATAATCATAGTACTATAATAATAATATAGACAACCCAAATACCAATGGATGAAACTCTTTAATCCCCAAGGATCACTAACAAGAACCACCTCCACATGGAACCTTCCTCTTGGAAGAACTTGGATGGAGATAATCTATAAACACTCGAAGGCATGAGTAGGGTGTGAGATAAAAGCCAAGTCGGGTCTCCCAAGGATTCCATAATAAGATTCCATATATAATTAACCAAATTAAGATTTCAATTTTAAATAAATAGGAATTTAATTTCAAAATAATATTTAAACAGATCATGATTTATAGTTCAATTGATGGAAATAGTTCTAAAAAATGGATTAATAATCATTTTATATAAAATAGTTTATTTAAATTCATAAGGAATGTGGAAAAAAATTTATAATAAATGAAATATATATGAATGGATTAACAAAAAACATTGTCATCTTCTAAAACATATGATAGTTCTAGGTTATGGGATTCCCTCATACTTGAATAGTTATCAGGGGAATATGTGTACACATGTCCCTCAGACACTTGTCAAAAAAGAACCCGTCACCATCCCATTAGGGATATGACTTCCTTTATATGTATTGATAGTGTTTTAAAGAATGAAGAGACTGATTTACCAATTAAATCACAAACAACCTAGGATTTCATGTTCTCTAACAACATTTCAATAATGGGAAATTTATTTCAAAAAAGTTCAAAATAAAATTCAACCCATTTCCCCCATTTTAATAGGAAAATTTCCATTTAAAAACAAAAATTGGGTTTTAATAAAATCATGAATATTTTAAGAGAAAACCAATGGGTTTATATGAATAAAATTTATACCAGTTTTTAAATTACGAATTTGAAATTAATTCTAATATTCCTTTTCACAATTAAAATTCTATAATTAAATTCAACAATTTAATTTAAACAGTTTTCCATCAAATTTTACAACACACCCCAATTCAGTGGAATTGGTTTTTTACTAATTTCATGCCAAATCCAATTTCAAATTCCCAATTCAATGGAATTGGGTTTTTAATAAACCAATTGAATGAAATTAAAATTAAATCAAAAAATTTAATTTAAATCAAGTAATTTAGGTTTAATCAAATTGGACATCATAATAAAACCACCTAGCTCTATATCATAGAATCTAGAAACACAAATCCATAATTGGAAAAATTCAATAAAGAAAATTAGAAATAAAGATCATAAAATAAAACCTAGATTCACAATCTGAAATAACAAGGATTAGATTGTCCAACCATATAAAGATCTATAAAACCCTAGGGCGGAAAGAGGAGAGATTGGAAAAAGAGAAGAGAAGAAGAAACTTATCAGGAAGGGATTTAAAATTATTTTCATAGCTTTGATTTTCTTATATAGGGGTGTAGAGTTGAAAAATAACTTGTTGGGAGCCTCCAAGGAAGAATAAAACATGTTGCGGGTCAAATTATCCTTTTAGGCACTTAAATCGAGTTTTTCGAGGTTTTAAAAGAAATTTTCAGATTAACTAAATCCCATACACATGGTTTCCTGGGAATTTCTGCATAGTTAGAAAAGTTGTGCATCCTAACTATGCTCCCCTTTTTTCCCAAGTGCACAATTTCTATTAGGTGGGATTACGGTTTTAAAAAAAATGTTCCAACCATGAAAACCCTCACTGTCTCATTTTTTACGGTTTGCACTAGTATTGTGAAAATTTTGGATAAACCATGAACCAACTATGCACAACCCAAAATCCCTTCTATATTTCCAAAAGTTCACCTAAATCAACCTTAAATGAAACCCAACCAAGTAATGATCAAAATAGGGTTTTTAGGAATACATGAAAGTAGTAATATGATGTTACAACCTCCCCACAATAGATACTTTCTATTCACAGAAAGTATGTTATGATGTTTCCTTACCAAAAAGATGACACTACTTATCCCTAATTAGTGTCTCAGTCTCCCATGTCTCCTGAGAATGAGAAACATGTTGCAATAGCACTCAAAACAGAGACATCATCCTCCCATGCAGTACCTTGGATTCAGAATCAACTATCCTTACTAGATGCATGGTCAAAGATAAATCATGTTCAACATTGAGATCAATACAAATCAAAAAGTGAGATAGATCATAATGATACTTTTACATCTGTGATATATGAAAAATCTTTTGTATTGAAGTCAGATTCAGTGGAATTGCTAAATCTTAATCCACTATCCCCACCTAATCAACAAACTTCAAAGGTCCCACAAAACAAGGAGAATGTTTCCCTTTCCTTCCATGGTGTCGATGAACCAACTGAGGATAAACTTTCAAGATTTTTCCAAAAAAATAACTTTCACTGATCTCTTAACAGCACAATAATGATTTGAAAGGACATCCATAGAAGGCCTAACAAGTTTCCGTTCTAAAAAGATACTGGTAACTATTATTATAAGAAAACTCAACCAACCCTAGATGGTCATCCCAAGCCCCACTAAAGTCAACCACACAAGCACAAAGTATATCCTCATTAATCTATATAGCTCATTTTATCAAGCCATATGACTATGGATGGTATGTTTTTCACAAAGAGACATGGGATCCCAGTGCTTCATGAAGGCCTCTTGAAAATATAGAAGTTATCTAGAGATATTTGTCATAAACTATAGTAGATGGAACTTCATGAAGATGAAAAATTACATTAACATAGATATTTCCCAACTTCTTAACATTGGATGTATCACGAATGGGTATAAAGTGATCCTATTTGGTCATCCAGCCAATCACAAACAATATTATATTATTCTTTCCCTGAGTACAGTAAAAACTCACCAAAAAGTCTATAGAGATCTCATCCCACTTCAAAGTCGAAATGAGAAGTGGATGAAGCAAACCATAACATATCTAGTTCTCGACCTTGATCTGTTAGATGTGTAAAAATGGGAGACAAAATCAGTAATACCTCATCTCATACATTTCCACAAAAATATATGCCACATGTCATAAAACATCTTCATGGTTCAGGGGTGCACGAACCACTGGGAATTATGAAAATCCTTCATAACATATTTCCTTACCATTAACGGTACCACAAAACAATGTTGATAACATAGAACTCACACCATGGAAAACGAACAATCAAAAAAAATATCCCCACTAAAAAGATAGTCCCTAACACTATATAACTCATCATTAATCTACCATTCCTAAATAATTATCTTGAGAAGAGAATATTTCAACTAAAAATTTCCAAAAAAACCTCGACCCATGTTTCCAAGACTCTTACATGAAACTGTAAAAAAAGATTTATCAAGTTACACTCTTTAGATGCTTCTTTCATAATATGAGTCATAAGTTTCTTGCTCCAAGAATCTGTAATGATATACCATTTCCCTGAAGTATAAGTGATGTCAAATTTGAAATATTTCTGGTATTCCACCTGATGCATCTAGTGGAGATTCAATTATTTTTGATAGAATACATAACTCAATATTTTGTGGTATGAAAACATGGTAAATATTTCTCAAAAAATGTAAAGTCGCCAACTCTAAACCATGTGAATCACCACAATAAGCTCAAGTCCATGGGTTGGGTAATTCTTATCATGTGGAAAAATCTGAGAAGATCCATAAGTAATGAAATTATCACCTCACATATGAACACAACCAAAAACTGAACCTGATGTATCAAAGAAGACCACATAGCCCTACCCAACATCTGGAAGAGTCAACACCAGTGTATTAGTCAAAAGACATTTCAATTTAAAAAAATAATTTTGAAATTTTTCATCCCATGTAAACATTACTCCCTACTAAGTTATAGCTATTATAAGAGAATAAAAATTTAAGAAAATGTTTAAAACATGATGATAAAACCCAGTTAATCCCAAGAATATTTGAATCTAGATAATATTTCATGGTTGTTCCCATATCATAAAATCTTCCACCATTTTAGCACCAACTAAAATACCATGTTCTGAATCCTTGTGTCCCAAAAAATTTACTTCATGAATCCAAAAATTATATTTCTAGTGCTTGGAATAAAGTCATTGATTCCTCAACAATTACAGAACTGCTCTCAAATGATGCACATGATCCTCCTCAGAGATAGATTAAACAAGGATGTCATCCACAAATACTTCCATGAAGGTATCGAGGTACTCATGGAAAATACTGTTCATTAACGCAATAAATACTACATAATCATTGGTTAAGACAAAAGTTATTAAAAGGTACTCATAATTTCCATAAGTTCTTCAAAATGATGTCTTTTGAATGTCATATTCTTTTATTCACAACTAATGGTAACCATACCAAAGATCAATATTCGAGGAACAATTATCCCCCTTCAACCAGTCAAAAAGATAAAAAATCCATGAAAATTGATATTTTTTCATTACAATAACATGATTGAGTTTTCAGTAATCAAAAAAAAGTCGAAGTGACCCCTCATATTTCTTATTAAAGAGAACAGGCGCTGCCCAAGGTGACACAGTCAAGTTTATAAAGAATTTCTCTAAAATATCATCCAAATGAGTCTTTAACTCTATCATTTCAGATGATTAAAATTGGTAAGAAGGAATAGACACTGGTTGAGTACCAGGCATTAAACCAATAGAAAACAATACCTCCCATACCGGTGGAAAACTAGAGAACTATAAAGGAAAAAAAATTAGGAATATCGATCAAAACTGAATGGAGATCACTGCTCAAGGATTCCCACTCTAGATAAAAAACACTGATATCACTTTCCCCACCTCTGGAAAAGAATTTTTGGCTTTACTCGACCTTGGGTCCCATTGTCCCTGATAGGTATAGTATACCCCATTGGGTGAAATAAAGGGGACCTGTAAAAGATAAAATCAACTGAATCTTTATTTCAAATGAGAAAATTTATCCCAAAAATTATTTCAAGTGGTCTTATTTCAAGAAACCAAAAATCCCACGTAGGATCAATATCTAATAATGAGAAAAAACAAGCATGAAAATTAATATCCTCCTATCTATTCATTCTCAAGGAATAGTAATATCCATCACATTCAATAAAAAATTTATATGAAGATTTAGAAGATTAATAATATGGGTTGAAATAAATTAATGAGATTCACCAGTATTAAATAAATTAGTAACTAATGGGGAATATATAGTTCTCACACTCACTGTACTCATATAATATTTCTCTAAAGGCTCTTTCACTATGTAAGGATGCTTCATTATGGATGTCTATGGTTTGAACCCCTTTGTTTGTGAAGCATATAATTAGACCACAATTTTAGTTGGATCAGATGATCTCATGACACTACATGGAGTAGAATATACATGTAAAAACTTCTATAAGTGACTTGAGCATCCATAGAAGCCACATATCTTTGGTGCCTTAATGAAAACTATTTAGAATACCTAGGATTTCCAAAATTCTATCAAATTGAAGGGCCTCTTATAGGAACTGCAACAGGTTTAGTAAAACCCCTACTTTCTAAAAATACTATGAGAATCATCACACTTTATCTTTCCATTAGAGGAATTAACATTACCCCTGGGAGAAAAAGGATCTCCCATCCTTACTGACTTACCCTCTAGGTCCATTTCAACCATTAACTCTCTATCCATCACATCAACATAAGAGGGTAACTTCAGCAAGAAAACCTAAGAATGAATATCATATTGAATTCCCAACTCAAATTTCTGGGTTTACATATTCTCATTCAATACAATATTAGGTGAAATATTAACAAGATTAGAAAAGTTATTTTCATATTTTATCATGATTCTATTTTCCCGCTCATGTTTGTAAAACTCAATAGCCTTTTCTAACACCATCAACTCTGGATATAAATTTTCTGTGAAAATATCTTTGAAGTATTTACAATTTAAGACCTTGGGTTTCTTCACCATCACCATAGTATCCTAACATATCCTAATAGATCATTCCATCACAAAGGTGTAACATTTCACCATTATTTCATTAATTTTATCTAAGAAATCAAACAAAAATTCAATACAACTCAACTATTACTTAGACTTTTGAGGATCATTAGGACCCTTGAATTCTCATGGATTCTGGAAAAGTTAAGTCTGATCACGATTCCAGAAAACATCCATTTTTGGTACCATAGCTAGATCTTGAATTGGAACTGATGGTGGTGCATATCCCAGTGCATGGATAGTATGCACAATTACCTCAAATAGACTCAGGTCCAAAGAATTATTTCTCACCTTGGTTTTTTGGTATCTTCCTCTTAGATCCTATTTTAATGTCTTCTCAGAGCCATGACACTATACAAAATTAGTGAACAACATTGAATACATCATATTATAATACCAAAATGGAACAACAAGGGAAATTCTTCCCAATAGATTAGAAAATAAGATTTGGATTTCAATTCATCAAGATCAAAATTAGGGAGAAGGCTAGAAAAAATACTTAATATGTCTCTACCAAAAAACCTTTGGTGTCTTAAGGATAATTTTGGTGAGAGATAAATAAGAACTCAGTAAAAATTACCTCCTATATCCCCACAAGAATACAAAACTGCATAATAATATCAAGGCAAGATGAAAAACCTTCTCCTTTGATACCACTTTCTCATGAACCAACCCAGATACCGTAGTAACTTGATAACTATTCCTGTCCTAACATGGACCTGAAGGGAATTCCTGATCCTCCTAGGTTCATGACATGAACTTGTTATTATATGAAATGAACATGGGAATGAATATTCCATAAACACAACAGAAGAAATACAAACAATTCAGCACGCATATAGGAAAAAACTCAACTGGGAACACTATTCCAGAAGTCAAACAGGTATGAAAACCCGAAGTTCATCATCAAAGTACCTGATAAATTGGATAGACAACCCATATTCCAATGGATGTAGCTCTCAAATCCCCATCGATCAACAAAAGGAACCACATCCAATTGGCACTTTTCACATGAATTAACATGGGAGAAGATAATCTAAAAACACCTAAAGGCACAGGTAAAGTGTAAGATAAAATCCAAATAGGGTCTCACCGAAGATTCTATAATAACATTCCACATTTAATTAACCAAATAACGATTTAAATTTTTAATAAATAGGTATTTCATTTCAAATAGATTTTGAAACAAATTATGTTTCACATTTCAATTGATGGAAACATTTATAAACAATGGATTAATAATCATTTTATATAATACAATTTATATAAATTCATAAGTCATGTGTTCAAAAGTTTACAAGAAATGATATTTATTTCAAATAACTAACAATTAAAAACATGGAAATCTTCCAAAAGGTAATATAGTTCCAGGTTATGGGATTCCCTCACACTAGAATAGTTATCACGACAATATGTGTACACACCTCCCTCAAACACTTAACAAAGAGGAACCCATAAAAATTCCATGAGGTATTTGACCTACACCATATGTATTTTTAGTGTTTTAAATCATCAAGAGAGTGATATCTCAAGTAACTCACTAACTAACTATCCTTTCATGTGCTCTAATAACATTTCAATAATTGGAAATTTATTTCAAAACTGTTCAAAATATAATTCAACCCACTTTCCCCTTTTCAATATGACAATTTCAATTTAAAAATGAAAATGGGGTTTTAATCAAATCATTCATTTTTCCACAATAAAACCAATGGGTTTATATCAAAATAATCTAATCCATTTTCTCAAATATTAATTTTAAATCAATTTTAGAATTCAATTTCAGAATTCAAATTCCATAATTAAATTACACAATTTAATTTAAACAATTTTCCATCTAATTTCACAACAAAACGTAAGTCAATGGAATTGTATTTTTAATAAACCATTTAGAAGCAATTACATTTAAATAAAACAATTTAATTTAAATCAATAAATTTAGGGCTAATCAAATTAGACATCATAATGGAACAACCTACCTCAAGATCATGGGATATTGAAACAAAAATCCCTAATAAAGAAACTCCAATAAAGAACATTAGTAATTAATATATACTAATAAAACCCTGATTCATGATCTATGTAATAGGTATTATATCCTCCAATAACATATAGATCTATAAAACTCTAGGTGTGAAAGATAAGAGAATGACAGAAAGAGAATGAGAAGTGGAAACTTACTAGGAAGTGATCGAACACCGTTATCTTAAATTTGACTCACTTATATAGCGGTTTAGAGGAGAAAATTCACCTATTAGGAGAATAAAAGAAAGGTGAAAACATTTTGGAGTCGAATGATCTTTTCGGGCACTTAAATCGGGGGTTTTAGGGTTTTAAAATAAATTTTCAGATTAAATAAATCATGCATGCATAGTTTCCTATGGAGATCCAAAATGTTAGAAAAACTATGTGCCCTAAATGTGCACCCCTTTTTCATAGGTTAATATTTTTTCAAACCATGAACCAACTATATAAACCCTGACTATCTCGATTTGAATGGTTTTCACTAATAGGGAACACGGTTTAGGAAAACCTTTTACTAACCATGCACATCCCAAAAGTGCTTCAAGATTAAAAAAATTTCACAAGAAGAACCATTAAACGAATACCAAACAAGGAATGATAAAGAATGGTTTTAAGAATAATTTAAAATAGTTATAAGATATTATATAAATGCCATTCATTCCATACATGTTACCAAACTGGGATTCCATTCACATTTTTTGGTAAATACCAAACGAGCCTTTCTGGAAAATGACATGAAAATTACTTTTAAAACATTTCATAAAGATTCAAAAATGGGTAAAAATTTATTTAATAAATTATTTGGATAATTTTTAAAAAATTGAAAACATTTTTAGAAAACATGGTTATGAATGAAAAATGTTTTTTCGACCAAATAGAGAAATCAATGCAGTTGAATTTAACAATATTCTTTTTGAACCATGAGTAAATAATGAGAGGAAAATAGGGGGAAACATGTATTTTCACAATATAACTATAGTAGATGAAAATTAATGAATTTATTGAGATATAGATCATAATACTTTATCATCATTAATATAATCATAAACAATCCTGATAAGCGAAAATAATGTATCATAATAACCTTATCACATTGGTAACATTGAATTGTAATCCAAAATGAAATATTAATATTATATGAACCTTAAAATATCATTATAATAAATAAATTCATGATATTAAATTTCAATGGGGCTGTATATATGCCTCATCAAATAAGATTGGTGCATAATATAACATATGTCTCAAAGAAGGAAAATTGTGAAAAAATACATTAACTTAAGTCTCAAAATCCTTTGAACATGGTTAAAAAAATTTAATTATAAATATAATTTTTGTATACAAATATTATAGAATCATAATAATATTTCTAAAATAATATATGATTTAATTATGGCATTTTATTAACTATTTATCAAAGAGTCCTTGTTAAAATCACATTTTGGGTAATAAAAGCTTTGTTTTTCATGTATGATTTGATTTGTTATTTTTGATCCTATTACTTTGGTCATTATTCCATAATATCAAAAAATTTAAAAATTATATATATATCAGATATATTCAGTAAATATGTATTTAGATTAATCCATAAAATTAAAGATAGAAAATGAAATACACCATTATGGAGATTGTAAGCCGAACATACACATGAATGTTATTTTTATTTTCCCTACAGATAAAATAAAAGAAAGGTAAACAATAATTTAACTTTATAGAGTAAATTTTATGTAATTAATATCACATATATTAATTAAATTTACCCTAATTACCTTCCATGAAAATCATTATTGAAAAACAAATCACATCGCTTCGCAAGGCGGTAGTCTGCCGTACATAGGAACAAAGTTATCATATCCCCCACAGAATGGAACATAAGAATTTATATGTGATATAATAATTAAATAAGTATAATTATGTTTCATTTTTCATATATATTCATTTTATATATCTTTATTTCCATCTAAGTGAAACAAAAATAAAAAACACATCACATCAGTTCGTGAGGCGATAGTTCGTCGTACACATCAGCGACTTTATTTTTTTCCAATAGGTAGGAAGGTAAGGATTTATAAGTGATATTATAATGAAAAATTATAATAATATCATATATATCTTATATAAACATTAAATAAATTATTATATCCTTCCATGATAGGTGGTGATGGAAAATGAATAACATCGGTTCATGAAGCGGCCATCTGTTGTATACATGATCGAAAATTTCATTTCACATTTGATGGAGGTGGAGATATATATAGGTTATTACATTAAAATAATAAAAAATCAGTATATTTTAGATATGGGTGATATTATATAATCATTTTTAGGTATATTTGAATGAGTTGTAATAATAAATAAAACTAAAACACAAGTTTATGAATTTTACCTCTTCTTCAGAGAACCTCTCTAGGTTTATAGTTAATCCCTTCTTAAGAGGGTTTAATAATAAAACTAAGGACTTAAGTATGTGGGTATGGAATTAATTAATAGATTTTTTAATGTATTTTCATAACAAAATGGTATTGGAAGTTTGAAGAGGATAGGATATGGGGTGGTCTTTTATAAGTGAGGCAGATGACACACTTGGTATTTTTTAAAAGAATAAAGTGTACCCACATTTTTAATATGTAAAAATGATCCAAAATGGGTAATTATAGAACATTATTTGTTATAATTAATAATTATGTCTATATAATGAGTTTCTTACCGCATTTTTTTTCATTTTTAACCTTCAAACTTTTAGTTTAACCCTCAATAAGCACATTTTTACCATAAAAACATCAAATAATTTTTATTATTTTTACTATTAATTATGGTAAAAAATTAATTTTAACTTATTATATAAAAAAAATTATTTAAATTATAAATATAGAATCCATTTTCAAAATTTATCTCATATAAGTGGATAAATTTTAATTTAAAATTACCCCCACTGATGCGATGAGAAAGCGGGTTTTCAAAGAGAAATGTTTCATAATGAGAGAAAGTTTTAATTTACAAATTGAACATGAAATTGATTAAAATGTCAAAATTGGATCAATAAATATATAATTTTACTAATTATACTTTTAAAACCGTTTTCTTTTTTTTATGTTTTTTAAAGTAGTAAACGAAAAGACAATTCTTAATAAAAATATGTATTTTTCACTATTCATTGAGTAATTTATCTTTTCCAAAAATTATCAAAAATTAAAACTAATATAGTTTTTGCATGTAGATTTAAAATATTAATTTTAATTTTTCAAATAAATTATATAATATTTTAAAAAATTAATATTATTATTTGATCACAAAATGAAATAAAAATATTATTTTGAGAAAATAATATTTTCAAAATATATAAAGACTTTTCTAAAAATTAAATACTTTTTATCACTATATTTTATTTATATAAAACCATTATACTTAATATTTAAAAATTATTTCTTACTATTCATATTTTACTTTTAATGGAAAGGTTATAATGGTTACATTTAAATAATAATATTAATAATATATTACAGTTTGTTAAAACTGAGTGCCAAATGTAATGAAGGCTAATCTTAGTGTTGTGTGTATCAAAAGAAAAAAATCATTGTTTCATGTAACCTAACCTATCAATGTTATTGAACTTATTTGAGAAAAATAATTTATAAAAACCATATTAATTATATTATACACCCCTATAAATTAATTTCTCCCTCAAAATTCATCACTCTAATAGACAAATGAAGACACTTCAACCTCATCATTTCCTTTGGTTCCCACATAGCTTCTTCAATCTGGTTGTTTCACCATAAGAATTTGACCTATGGATTGGTATTTCTTGGATACCCTTTCTCTCTAAGATCCAAAATCTCCACTATTTATTCATCATAAGAAGGTTTCTACTCCAACCATTACAACCTATGAGTTTTGTACACATGAATATTTAAGTATATACTTCCTAAAGAGAGGTACATGGAACACATCCTAAACATGATATTGATTTGGTGGTAGTGAAAAATGATAAACTACTATCCTAATATTATCAATAATCTTAAAATGACTGATGTATCTAGGGATTAACATTCCCTTCTTTCAAAACCTCATAATCTTCTTCCATGGAGATTTTTATAGGAATACCATGTTACAAACATCAAATTATAGATCACACTAGTGATTATAATCCTAAAATTTATACAAAATCTATGTTTCCATGATGTTTTTCTAATGTATCTATCCATATCATCTATTTCATAAGATATCTCAGGTCCCAATATCTTTCATTGTCTAACTTAATTCCAGTACATTGGAGTTGTACAATTATTTCTATATTGGGATTCATAAGGAACCATCTGAATGCTCGAGTGAAATAAATTATTGTATGAAAAATAAGCTAGTAGAAGGTGTTGATCACAATCACCTTTAGAATATATATAACAAGATATAATCATATCCTCTAGGTTTTGAGTTATTTTCATAGACTAACCATTTTTTTGGAAGATATACAATGCTAAAACTTAACTCTATATCAAGAACATATTGAAGACTTCTCTAGCACTTCAAGGTAAACCTTAGATCTGAATCAGATACACTAGAATATGGTAATCCGTAAAATATTACCACTTACTTGATTCGTATCATTTAAATATGATCTAAAACGAAATTTTCTCAGATAGTGATGAACTGTGTTGAATTTTTAAGGAAATCTACTACAACCCATATAAAAGTATGCTCTTTAGATGATTTAGGGATTCTAATGAAAAAATAAATTATAATGTTTTTTAAATTTCATTTTCAATGTGGTTAGTGTATGTAACATCCCCTTATACTTTTGTCTCTCACCCTTCAATTTCTAACATATGATGTACTAAGATACAAACTCTACGATATATATTTTCATGCCATCCCACCATAAGTACACTTTAAAATCTCTATTAATATTCATACTTATAGGATGAATAGAGAATTAAGAACTGTGATAATCCAATTATAACTCCTTCATCATATCTAGAATGTATGAAGCAAATACAAGGTTCATGAACTTTATCATTCTATCATGATCAAGATTAAATGAAATAATATTTCTAACCTTCTTTTTTTTCTCTACAACTTCCTTTCGTGCCTCTTTAATCTTTACATAGATATATAGTTGAACATTCAATCTTTAAAGATAATATTTATCCCCTTACTTATGGAATTCTAGATTAATCCTTTATAAATAAAGAAATATTGGTTCTTTTGAGATCCTCATCATAGATAACCTATAATTATCCTTTCAACTTAAAGCACCAACCACCTTATTCATTTTCTCAAGGTGATAATTTATTGAGAAGTCATAATCTTTAATTAGCTTTAAACATATTCTCTTGCACATATTAAACTCCTTATATGTGAATATATATTTTAAACTTTTCTGATTGGTATATATATCACACTTTTATCCTTAATGATAATTCCTCCATATCATTAATGAAAAAATTAAAATAGTATACTCTAAATCATAATTTGGGAAATTGTTTATCATGAACCTTTAATTGTTGTGAGGCATAATCTATAACCATGTTATTCTACATAATAATTCATCCCAATACCTTCTTGGATGCATAACTATATATTAAAAACACTTCACTACTATAGGGTAATATAATCATAGGTGTGATGACTAATATTTTAATCAGTTCCTTGGAATTTTCTTTACAATCATATATCTCGAAGAACATGGATCCCTTATGAGTTAACTTGGTGAGTGGATTAGATTGACATGATAAATTATCTACAAACATTAGATAATATCCATCTAAGCCAAGAAAACTATAGAACTTTTTTATTGTGGTTGGTCCGAGGAAACATTCAATAGACTCAATCTTTGATGGATCTATCGATATAGCCTATCTTGAGATTGTATGACCCAAAAATGAAATAATTGGTAAGAAAAATTCTGATTTTTTAAATTCTTTATATAAGTCTCTTTCCTTGTGATCTTTATTAAAAATTTCTTGTGATCTTGATGCTCTATATTTATCTTTTAATATATAACAATATCATCTATAAATACTATCAAAAACTGATTAAGGAAATCTCTAAATACCCCATTCACTAAATCCTTGAAGATAGTTGGGACAATAATAAGACCGAATGGAATAAATATATATTCATCGTGTTTATATCTTTTATGTAATGATGTCTTGGGAATATATGATTTCTTGACCCTCAATTGATGATATCCAGAATGAAGGTTAGTATTGGAAAAGTAATGACCTCCACACAGTTGAAAAAATAAGTCATCTTTACAGGGTATAAGATACATATTCTTGATCATGATCTTATTCAGCTCTTGATTATCAATGTATAGTCGCAACTATCTATATTTATTTTTAACAAAAATAATAGGTTAATATTAAGGTTATACATTTGGATGAATGAATCCATGATCATGGGTATCCCAGGGATTCTTTTTCAGTTCCTACAAGTCAATTAGGGCCATTTTATAGGGACTATTTAAATTAGATGTAGCATGATGTATGAGTTCTATGCAGAACTCAGCTTCTCATTTTTGTTGAAGACTAGGAAACTATTTTTTTTAAGACATTGAAAAACTCACACAAAATAGGAATATCATCGGTGCTGATTTTATCCCCATCCATCTGATATAAACACCCCTCTTAAATAAGAATCAAAACCTATACAATGTATGAGATTTCTTTGAGAAGTTCATATTTATCATCAAAATGATATTCGATAAAATATTGTTTGGAATATAAAACATTAATTACACTTCTCTAAAATTAATTTATAATTTATTTAGAGAAATACTATCCATTCTAAAGATAACATAATGTCACGACCCGCCTTCACCAAAAGGAGGGAAGGGTCAGCAGATTGCCAGGCCCTTCCTTCTTTAAGTTGAAGGAGAGATAATGACCCCCGAAACCCGCCTTCAATAGGTCCCGGAGTGGAGACTAGCACCAAGGGTATAGGAAATCCTCGCAAATGGAAGGCATTACCCTTTTTATTTTATAGGATCGAAAGATAAGGAGGAGAAAACCCAACAACACCAAGGTAGAAAGAAAAGTAAAGCCAAAAGTAAACCATTCCCACATGCATGTTTCAAAAGTGAAAGCCACAAAGTGCAAAAAGGTGTCTACAAAGTAAGTACCAAAAGAAAAAGAGAACAACTGCAACTGCTCCAAAAGTCCGAGCTAGTAAGGTCCTGCGTGATCCCCGAAGTCCTCCTGGAAACCTGAAAGCAGTTTTATATACGTAGGGTGAGCATACAAGTACACTCAGTAGGGAAAACCAAGACTCTCGTGCACAAGTGGGGGAACGTACTAAAGTCCCGTGAGAAAAGAGAAGAACCAGAACTAACAAGGCAACTATCCATCCCATGCCTCACCAAGGCTCGCTCCCCAAATAACGCAAGTCAAGTAATATATATATAAGAGCACATCGATGTTTGGGTACCCCGCGCCACTTTCCCACTGGTTATTGAGACATCCTACGCATCGGACCAATCCCGCCATTCTCACCGCAGTCCCACTGCCACACCCGCCCGCACACACCTGGGCCACAACCACACACAGTCCCACTGCCGAAACCCGCCCGGACACACCTGGGCCACAACCACACGCAGTCCCACTGCCGAATCTCGCCCGCACACACCTGGGCCACAACGGTCACATGTAACCATGCCTGCAAACACCTAGGCCAGATCAACCACCGCTACGCCCGAAGACACCTGGGATAAAGGATCCACTGCCACGCCCGAAGACACCTGGGCCTCATCCCGAAGACACTTGGGAAACCACCTGCCGCACACACCTGGCCAACCACCACAACACCCTGCCCGATGGTTCTTGGGCTAATAATGGACTTCAGGCCATCACAGCCTGCCCGAAGGTACTTGGGCTATCCGGGAAAGGGAGCAGAAAAGGAGATAATAACCAGCCACTAAGTATAGTGTTGGGAAAAACACCCTTCCACCATAAATGGGGGTGTTCGGCACTAAGTGATCAACTTGGGTGGGGCGCGAATAAGAAACACAAAGCTACAAGTATAGATATAGGTAACAAAACACTCACCCAAAACTTAGGTTTTCCTAACCAACCTACAGAACACAACACCACTGAGTCCGAGTCACAATTCACAACCCTTTCCCACAAAACCATTTGTCCCATTCTTGTTTCACGTTCAGTCAAAATGTTCAGTTAATTTTAAGAACTACTGGGCAACTACCATAAACATAACCAAGGAAAGCGTCAAAAGCATAGATCAACCAAAACACTCACACCCGGTTCTGCCAACAGAGGATCTCTCCCCAATTTGTGATAGAAACTCACAACCACTGAAACCATACCAACAGGAGATCCCATCCCCCAAATTCACACAGCCACCAAGAGTATAAAAGAACAGGGGATCCCATCCCCTCCCACATTTCCAGCAAACGGCCCGAAAGGAAGACAACCAACCACCGCTACCAACACAAGTCAGGAATTTTCAGATTTAAAAGACTTAACACACTCCATGATTTCAAATTCCGTGTGTTCTAACCGGGAGTTATCACAGAAAGGTCGATCCTGGTGCTTCCAATTATTCAGCCGGATATACGTGATTAACCAATTTCACGGCAGGAGTTCACAAATTCAGAAACCCATTTAAAACATCACGAGGGGATTTATCAGTGCACACACAACGACCACCAATGACCTCAATTTTCAGAAAACATAAACCAGCACAACTAAAAAGGATGATCACAAGATAAGGCATAAACAACGATCACAACCCCTTCCCCTTCATTAACCAGTTATTATCTTCATTTAAAGGCTCAACCATTTCTCATGAGAACAAAAGATAACGCCCACCCCGCATGATACACAGAAGTGAGAGACGAAAGAAATTCCTTACTTGTTGATAGATGATCGACGTTTAGGTCGGGGGCGCGGAACTTTACGGATAACGACGCGGCGGTCCCGATGCACCAGAAGAGCCACGATCGAAGAAGGGGGGAAACCATGGCCTAACCCTTAATTTATAAGAGCCGGGAACGGTTGAGATAAAAACGCCGAACCACGTAAGATGTGGAAGTCGTGGGTTGACCACGCGGCTTGACTCATCATTAAAGGTGCTGAGTGGTTTAAACCGACTCATGAGCCGATTTAGTATTTAATTAAGCTTTTGTGCACGTTACTGGAACAACTTGGCAAGGCCGGGTGACGTCGGACGGTTCCGCCAATCAGTCACACCGATCGGTCGCACCGATCGGTCTCACCGATCCGTACCCCTTAAGGATCCGGATTTTTGGCAAAGGAAGGGACCAAGGGGGGTCTGGGTCATCACATCAGATACCTCTTAAACGATTCTCGTCCTCGAGAATCACAACAAACCAAAAGGAAGGAGAGGGTCCGAACAACCATCTTCGAAAGATACCTCTTAGGAGTGAACCCCTGCTAACTAAAAACACTCTCCTGACAAGAACTAAGAAACATACCACGCCAAACAGTCCAGTCATGCTGGTTTGGGGAGTTCCCTTTCCCCATGTCAAGATATTATCCGCTTTGGTCGGTACTGACTCGCCCGCACGGGTTCAATCGCATCCTCATTAATGCGTCTTGATTAGGGGTCGGGTTCCCTCTTCCCTTTTGTCGGGGATTTTCACACACAACAGAGGAAAGGAACTAGTACATTTCATAGCCAAAAAGGTCAAACGTTCTACCACAGCAGGTACAAAAGGAACAAGGCTCAAAACAACTTGGGGTATTGGGCACGCATTTGTGCTTCCCTTTCCCACGTACTCTCCTCGAGCCCGCCATGTCTCCACAACACACGAACCAAGGGAATAGCTCGCCCAAGAAGCACCTTCTATTTGCGATCCTCGATCATCACTGGTTTTTCCACAAAGGTTGCGTCGTCCTCGATGTCTAGTTCACCCCAATCAAGGACGTGTGAATCATCATGCAGATAGCGACGGAGCTGGGATACATGAAAGACATCATGTATCCTTAGCAGCGGCGGAGGTAACGCTAGCTGATAAGCCACTTCGCCGACCCGCCGTAACACTTCGAAGGGTCCGACGAATCTGGGGGAAAGCTTACCCCCCTTGTCGAACCTCCGTTGTCCACGCCGCGGGGAGACCTTCAAGAACACGTGGTCTCCAACCTCAAACTCCAAGGGCCTTCTCCTGGTATCAGCATATGACTTCTGTCGATCCTGGGCCACCTTCATCCTTTCCCGTATGAGATGAATCTTCTCTGTCGTGTTCTGAACTACCTCCGGGCCAAGGATGCCTGCCTCTCCTACTTCGGTCCAACACACAGGTGAACGGCATGGCCTCCCGTACAGAGCCTCAAACGGGGCTATACCGATGGTAGAGTGGTAGCTATTATTGTAGGAAAACTCTACTAGAGGAAAGTATCGCACCCACGACTCTCCTGAGTCCAGAACACATGCCCGTAGCATACCCTCCACGGTCTGGATGGTTCGCTCCGTTTGTCCATCTGTCTGGGGATGGAAATCAGTGCTAAGGCGTAACTGGGTGCCGAACGCATGCTGCAATCCTCTCCAGATTCGTGAGGTAAAACGTGCATCTCTATCCTAGACTATAGACCTCGGAACTCCATGCAACCGCACCATCTCATTCACGTACTTCCGTGCCAAAGCATCCACAGTACTTGACTCCCTGATTGCCAGAAAGTGAGCTGATTTCGTCAACCTGTCCACCACCACCCAAATGGCGTCGCACCCTCCTTGGACCTTGGGTAGTCCCGTGACGAAATCCATTGAGATGTCATCCCACTTCCACTCGGGAACAGCTAAAGGCTGCAGTAGGCCGCCTGGAACCCGGTGTTCAGCCTTCACTTGCTGACATACTAAGCATTTGGCCACGAAATCCGCCACCGCTCGCTTAACTCCGGGCCACCAGAACTGCCTTTTCAGCCCCTGGTACATCTTGGTAACTCCTGGGTGCCCTGCCAGGGGTGAGTTGTGGAACTCACTGAGAACCTTGCCACGCATCACTATTGGAACAAAAAACCTTTTCTGAAAAAGCATCCGGTGCTGACCATCCTCTGTCCATTCTCTCGGAGCATCACCCTGGTCAACCCGATCATGCATCACTTCGCACTCGGGGTCTCCCCACTGAGACTCTTCCACTTGTCGAAACAGAGACGTCTGCACTATCATCTGATATAGGCAGCCTCTGCCACTATCCATCTTCGCATCCAGGTGTAAGGAAGCCAACTCCTCCATTGCCTCCCAGGCATTTTCCGACTCTCGGACCGCATCCTTCTGCGTCCTCCTGCTCAAGGAATCGGCCACCACATTTCCCTTGCCCTCAGTATAAGAGATTTCAAAGTCGTAGTCCTGGAGGAACTCCACCCATCTCCGTTGTCGCAAGTTCAAGTCCCGCTGGGAGAAGATGTACTTTAAGCTTTTGTGATCTGTGAAGACCACAAAGCATTCCCCGATGAGGTAGTGCCGCCATAACTTTAGCGCAAAAACGACCGCTGCAAGCTCCAGGTCATGGGTGGCGTAGTTACGCTCATGGGGGCATAACTGCCTGGACCCGTAAGAGATCACCCCTTGTTGCTGCATCAACACGCATCCCAGACCCTGTCCTGAAGCATAAAAAAATACCTCATAGGCCATCCCTTCTTCTGGTAATCTCAACACTGGGGCACTAACCAGCTTTTCTTTTAGGTAGCTGAAGGACGACTCGCATTGCTCGCTCCACACGAAAACCTGGTCCTTCTTGGTCAAAGCCGTCAAAGGGGCTGCTACTCGGGAGAAGTTGGGTACAAATCTCCGGTAGTAACCTGCCAGTCCGAGGAAGCTCCGGACTTCCGCCACATTCTTGGGTGCTTCCCAAGAAACAACTGCCTCAACCTTTGATGGGTCGACCGCTACCTCCCGCTCAGACACTACATGCCCGAGGAGGTGCACTTCTCGTGTCCAGAACTTGCACTTTGACAACTTCCTGTAGATCTAGTGCTGTCGGAGGACTTCCAAAACTGTCCTCAGGTGCTCGGCATGGTCCTTTTCTGACCTTGAATAGATCAGGATATCGTCGATGAATACCACCACAAACCGATCCAGATACTCCCGAAAGATGGAGTTCATAAGCCCCATGAACACGGCCGGGGCGTTCGTAACACCAAAGGGCATGACCACGAACTCGAAGTGCGCATACCTGCACCTGAACTCCATCTTCGGGACGTCGCTATCCTTTACCCTCAGCTGGTGGTATCCAGATCGCAGGTCGATCTTCGAGAACCATCCTGCCCCTTTCCGCTGGTCAAAAAAATCATCTATCCTCGGAAGAGGGTAGCGATTCTTGATCGTTACCTGATTCAGCCTCCTGTAATCGATGCACAACCTGAGGCCACCATCTTCCTTATTTGCGAACAAGACTGGAGAACCCCACGGTGACGCACTTGGACGAACATAACCTCTCTTCATCAGATCGTCAATCTGTATCCGCAACTCCCGTAGCTCCGAAGGTGCCATCCGGTAAGGAGCCATCAAGATGGGTCGAGAGCCGGGCTGCAAGTCTATCCCGAACTCGATATCACGCCGAGGGGGTAGAGTCGTCACCTCCTCAGGAAAGACGTCCATAAATTCACGAACGATCTCTGGAACTTCCACCATTTCCGCGTCTACTGATTCTATCGTCAGTTCGGTCAACAAGGAGAGGAGAGGTTCCTCCCTCCTGTTTCCCTTCGGACAGCTCCGCTCGCCGGTGAAAGTAACACGCTGGCCGTCCAAACCGGAGAACACCACCCTTCTTTGGAAACAGTCGATGACGGCGCACACAGAATATAGCCAGTCGATGCCTAGGATGACATCGTACGGCTGAATCTGTAGCAGAAGGAGATCCCTAACCGACTGATGTGGCCCTAACATCAGTCTACATCCCCGACAAACGAACAGCAAGTCAGTCTGACCTCCAACTGGTGTGCTCAACACCAGGGGCACTGGAAGTCTCTCGGCATCTAGACCCAAGGCGCGGGCTAGACTAGGTGCAACAAAGGAGTGCGAAGCTCCGGTATCGAACAAAGCATAAGCAAGAGTGCTAAACACACTGATCGTACCTCAAACAACCTCTGGCCCTGCTGGAACTGTTGCTTCCGCGGCGTGTAACTGTCCACGCCCAGCTCCCCTGCCCCTCGGCTGTCAGCCACCTCCCCGACCACGCCCTGGTCGAGGTCCCTGGGGAGCGCCCTGAGGTCGGCCTCCCCCTCCTATGTCTGCCTGCGGAGGAGCGGGAGCTTGCTGTCCCTGCTGCTGCTGCCGGAAGGGTCTGGCTGGAAACTGCTGCTGCGGCGGATGCTGGGGATGACTGCCACTGCTGTACTGCACCCGATCGGGGCACTGACTCCAGAGATGTCCAGGGATCCCGCAGATGAAGCACCGTAGTCCTGAGCCTGAAGGAAAAGAACGTGGGCCAGGGGATCGAAACTGAAACTGCTGCAGCCTGCTCCCTGCGGGTCGGAACCTGGAGGGTCCCGATGTTGGAGGCCTGGCGCCGACGACTTTCCCCTTCGATGGTCCCAGCTGGATCCCTTCTCGTGACACTCCGCCCAGAGCGTGCATCCTTTCCACCACTTCGGCCTTCTTCTGAACCTCTAAGTATGTCGGAAGGGTAAAGGGGGTAACAACATACTGGAGGGAGGGTCGGAGCGCCTCCTCCAAACGTCTTGCCCGAGACTCCTCATCGGGAAAGAGGTCCGGAGCAAAACGCAGGAGGTCCTTGAACTTGATTCCAAGTTCCCTCATGGACATGCTCCCCTGCTGTAGGGAGAGTAGCTCCTGCCTCTTCTCCGCCTTCATTGTCGAGGAGAGAAACTCCGCCTGGAACTCCTTCTCGAAATCCACCCAGGAAACCTCAGACTCTTTCCCACTCCCCAGGTGAAGCATCCACCACTGACGTGCTGCTCCTCGCATCTGGCTAATAGCCAGAGGAACCCAGTACTCAGTCGGGGCCCAAATCAGGCCGAAGGCTATGACTAGCTCCTCTAGCCAGCCTTCTGTCTTCATATCGGAGGTGCTGCCCTCATACTTCTCGAGGGCCTGTCGCTGGAAGGCTCGAAGAGTCTTCTGCCACTGGTCGTCCTCTTCCTCTCGATCAGCTCTCTGCCGATTGGCCAAAGTAGTCTCAGGAGTCTCGATCGCCTGTACCACACGTGGTCTCCTTCCAGGTGCCATAGCTGCAAGGTAAACAAGGAATGCCTAAGCCCGGTAGTGCAAAGAAAATCGTTCTTAAAACTTATTAAGATTTAATTTATTCTTAATTCTCAAGACATCCCAGAAACACAAGAACACAAGTCATTATGATGCAAGTACCTTTCCTAGTGTCTCTACCCCGCAATCAGTGTGGCCTCACTTGGTCGTTCGGTAGGCCCAGAGTCCTTGCATCGGATCACGGGGGGCCCTAAAATCCCGTGCCCTAGCCGGTCTTCCCTGGCCTAATTCATGCTCCAAGGTCACCCAACACCGTTGCATTACCATCCCATGCAATCCTCACTGTTCCTAACTCCAGACTCCGTCCTATCTCTCAACCTTCCTTTGATACCATTCTGTCACGACCCGCCTTCACCAAAAGGAGGGAAGGGTCAGCAGATTGCCAGGCCCTTCCTTCTTTAAGTTGAAGGAGAGATAATGACCCCCGAAACCCGCCTTCAATAGGTCCCGGAGTGGCGACTAGCACCAAGGGTATAGGAAATCCTCGCAAATGGAAGGCATTACCCTTTTTATTTTATAGGATCGAAAGATAAGGAGGAGAAAACCCAACAACACCAAGGTAGAAAGAAAAGTAAAGCCAAAATTAAACCATTCCCACATGCATGTTTCAAAAGTGAAAGCCACAAAGTGCAAAAAGGTGTCTACAAAGTAAGTACCAAAAGAAAAAGAGAACAACTGCAACTGCTCCAAAAGTCCGAGCTAGTAAGGTCCTGCGTGATCCCCGAAGTCCTCCTGGAAACCTGAAAGCAGTTTTATATACGTAGGGTGAGCATACAAGTACACTCAGTAGGGAAAACCAAGACTCTCGTGCACAAGTGGGGGAACGTACTAAAGTCCCGTGAGAAAAGAGAAGAACCAGAACTAACAAGGCAACTATCCATCCCAGGCCTCACCAAGGCTCACTACCCAAATAACGCAAGTCAAGTAATATATATATAAGAGCACATCGATGTTTGGGTACCCCGCGCCACTTTCCCACTGGTTATTGAGACATCCTACGCATCAGACCAATCCCGCCATTCTCACCGCAGTCCCACTGCCACACCCGCCCGCACACACCTGGGCCACAACCACACGCAGTCCCACTGCCGAAACCCGCCCTCACACACCTGGGCCACAACCACACGCAGTCCCACTGCCGAATCCCGCCCGCACACACCTGGGCCACAACTGTCACATGTAACCATGCCTGCAAACACTTAGGCCAGATCAACCACCGCTACGCCCGAAGACAGCTGTGCTAAAGGATCCACTGCCATGCCCGAAGACACCTGGGCCTCATCCCGAAGAAACTTGGGAAACCACCTGCCGCACACACCTGGCCAACCACCACAACACCCTGCCCGATGGTTCTTGGGCTAATAATGGACTTTAGGCCATCACAGCCTGCCCGAAGGTACTTGGGCTATCTGGGAAAGGGAGCAGAAAAGGAGCTAATAACCAGCCACTAAGTATAGTGTTGGGAAAAACACCCTTCCCCCATAAATGGGGGTGTTCGGCACTAAGTGCTCAACTTGGGTGGGGCGCGAATAAGAAACACAAAGCTACAAGTATAGATATAGGTAACAAAACACTCACCCAAAACTTAGGTTTTCTTAACCAACCTACAGAACACAACACCACTGAGTCCGAGTCACAATTCACAACCCTTGCCCACAAAACCATTTGTCCCATTCTTGTTTCACATTCAGTCAAAATGTTAAGTTAATTTTAAGCACTACTGGGAAACTACCATAAACATAACCAAGGAAAGCGTCAAAAGCATAGATCAACCAAAACACTCACACCCGGTGCTGCCAACAGAGGATCTCTCCCCAATTTGTGATAGAAACTCACAACCACTGAAACCATACCAACAGGAGATCCCATCCCCCAAATTCACACAGCCACCGAGAGTATAAAAGAACAGGGGATCCCATCCCCTCCCACATTTCCAGCAAACGGCCCGAAAGGAAGACAACCAACCACCGCTACCAACACAAGTCAGGAATTTTCAGATTTAAACGACTTAACACACTCCATGATTTCAAATTCCGTGTGTTCTAACCGGGAGTTATCACAGAAAGGTCGATCCTGGTGCTTTCAATTATTCAGCCGGATATACGTGATTAACCAATTTCACGGCAGGAGTTCACAAATTCAGCAACCCATTTAAAACATCACGAGGGGATTTATCAGTGCACACACAACGACCACCGACGACCTCAATTTTCAGAAAACATAAACCAGCACAACTAAAAAGGATGATCACAAGATAAGGCATAAACAACGATCACAACCCCTTCCCCTTCTTTAACTAGTTATTATCTTCATTTAAAGGCTCAACCATTTCTCACGAGAACAAAAGATAACGCCCACCCCGCATGATACACAGAAGTGAGAGACGAAAGAAATTCCCTACTTGTTGATAGATGATCGACGTTTAGGTCGGGGGTGCGGAACTTTACGGATAACGACGCGGCGGTCCCGATGCACCAGAAGAGCCACGATCAAAGAAGGGGGGAAACCACGGCCTAACCCTTAATTTATAAGAGCCGAGAACGGTTGAGATAAAAACGCCGAACCGCGTAAGACGTGGAAGTCGTGGGTTGACCACGCGGCTTGACTCATCATTAAAGGTGCTGAGTGGTTTAAACCGACTCATGAGACGATTTAGTATTTAATTAAGCTTTTGTGCGCGTTACTGGAACAACTTGGCAAGGCCGGGTGACGTCGGCCGGTTCCGCCGATCAGTCACACCGATCGGTCTCACCGATCCATACCCCTTAAGGATCCGGATTTTTGGCAAAGGAAGGGACCAAGGGGGGTCTGGGTCATCACACATAAAATTCAACAAGGGGAAGAATGATAAGATTTTCTGGTAGATCATTATCACAAACCTCAAATGGATAAGAATCATATACCTGACATGTGATCGCAGTACCATTAGAAGTTTTCACTAATAATTTGTCATCTAATAATTTTGGTGGAATATTGACAACATTAGTAAATTATTAGAATATGAAATAATGGGTATATCTACTTTCAAGCAAGACATTAGAAGTTCTAGAGTGGAAGGTAAGTATACTTTTTCCACATCATTATCGCACCCCACATCAATAATAGTGATCTGATGAGAATTACCTTTTCCCCTCATCTTAAGAGTTTTCTATGTATATCATCATCATTAAAATTCATGTTTTGGTATTGGTTAGTATAGTCTCCATACTCCTTCCATTTGAAACACTAGAGTGTGGGTGGTTCATTCTATAGAGATTTATCTCTATTCGCATCATTATTTAACTTATTCCCATCACTATAGAATTTTATTTCTCAATGACCTTCCCTTAAACAATTTAAATATTTAACAATACCCTTAAGACTATTTCCTCCATGTTTCCTTCCACACTATAGGTATGAAATAAATGTCATCTTTGTCTCTCCATGGGTTTTAGAATTTCCTTTGAACTAAATCATCCTTTTCTTTTCAAAACCATGAGATCGAAGTGTAACTCCAATCCCCATTTCCAACATGAGTGAACATTGAATGATTTATTTATATCTACTAAAGTAAGTTATGGATTAAACCATTTGAAGACTTATTTTTAAGCCATTGAAGAATCGATAAACCTTACATTCAAGTTGGATGATAATCTCATTATCCAGCCTCACAAGTCTTGTAAAATTTTCTACACAAGTACCAATATATTAATCATGATTTTTTCTTTATTTTAAGTAATTAATTCCCTATTTTTGTATGAATAATACAAGGTATGTAATTATTTAGAAATAATATCTTAAACCCATCCCAATACATTATGTAACTATCATTGTGTTCCCTTGTATTCTTGATGAGAGTCCACTAATGATCGGCTTTTCCTTCCAAACAATAGAGAATGAAAATGATGTTTTTATGTTTCAAAAACTAGATAATAGAACATATCATATTATTGGTGCTTATTTATTACTCAGTAGCTAGAGGATCAACAGAACCACAAAAAGAAGGTGGAAGTTTCCTCATGAAGGTATCAACAAAATGTTTTCCCCTCCATTTCTAGTTTGGAAGTTCAAAATTATTCATGGCTCTAGAATGTTTCATGATCATATAAATGAGAATTTTTTATTCTAGCTCCCATAATGTTTGTCTACTCGGAAGGAAAATCATTTCATTGTCCATCACACTCAATATTAAAATAATTCCTTTCGGTTCCAACTAATGACTAAAACAAAAAATCATAGTGTGAGGAAAAATAATCACAATGGGGAACCACATAATGAGGAAAAATCACTTATAGGCTATATAAATCATGAAACCTTATTTTTAATATATAAAACCTTAGGTTTATCCTCAATAATTATTAGTAATCATCTGTTTTAATTCTTCATGATGGTTTGTAAAGAGTTTTTGAATTTTGAAATCATAGAACACATGAGTATCAAACAAGTTTTGTAGCAAAAAGCATTGTTGTACACCAAGTGACTATTGAGTCCTATTAAATTCACCATTTTTAGAGTTATTACCCCTAAACACCTATATGCCAGAGCCATATACACTTTCAGTATCTAGATTGAGATGTAATTTCTTCGAATCCACTTTTTCTATCCTTTACGAAAATCACAAGATAGTTTCTGATACATTAATTCATCCTTAGACTTATCCTCGGAAATATCCCTTGAAATATGTTTAGAAATATCCATAGGGATCTCAAGTAATATCAAATGATGTTATATTGTTGGAAAAATTATTTCTAAATATCAATTATAAATTTTATTGAGGAAAACATAATTTTTTACTTTAAAAATAAACTTTTAGAACAAAATATTCAAAAAAAAATTTAAAAATTATTTTCATTGAAAAATAGCATTGAAAACATATTAAGGAATCTTTAAATCATTGATTGGTCATGGTGGCCTAAAATAACGTTTATTCCTTCCACATTAAAAAAATATTCCATTCACATTTTGATAAATATCAAATGGGACTTGTTTGGAAAATCACATGAAGATTACTTTAAAAATATTTCATAAAGAGGAAAATTTCTTTCATAAATACTTTTTATAATGTTAATTTTTTTTGAATTTATTTTTAGAAAACATGGGTATGAGAAAAATGGTTTTTTGACTACAGATGGAAAATAAAATCAATTTACATTAAAAATATTGTTTTTGAATCTTGAGTACTTTAATAGAGGAAAATGATGGGAAAAATTTATTCTTATAACATATCCATATGATAATAAAATTCATGAATTTTTGGAGATATGGATTATAATATTTCATCATCAGAGAAAAAATCATAAACAATCTCGATAAATGATGATATTTCATAATAAAACCCTTCCCACATTGGTAACGTTGAATTTTATGCCCCGGTGAAATAATAAAATTAAATGAAACTTAAAATATTATGAGAGTAAATAAATTCATGATATTACATGTCAATGAGGTTGTATATACACCTCAATAAATAATATAGGTCCATAACATAACATATGTCTCAAAGAAGGAAAATTGAGACAAAAATTCTTTAACATAAGTCTATAATTCAATCATACACATTCTAAACTCATGTATCATACAATATATTATTACTTATGACCTATTATTACACATTTATAAAAAATTCCTTATTGAAACCACATTTTAGTTAATAACTTCTTTGTTTTTCATGTGTGTTTTTATTTTTTATTTTTGGTCCTCTTACATTGATCACAGTTACATCATCTCAATAATTTTAACCATTATATAAATTTCATATATATCTATTATATATGTATTTTTATTAGCCCATAAAATTTAGAGATAGAAAATTAAATACACTGTTCATGGATATGGTATGTCGTACATACGCACGAATACTATTTCCATTTTCTCGACGGATGTAATGAAATAAAGGTAAATAATATATTACTTTTATAGAAATTTTTTATGCCATATATTTCACATATATTCATTAAACATACCCTAATTACCTTCCATGATTTGTTTAGTGAAAAATGAAACACATCGCCCTGTGAGGAGGTAAACCATCATATACACGAATGAAATTATCATATCACCCACAGAATAAAAATCAAGAAGTTATATATGATATCATAATTAAAGAGGTATAATATTTTTACAAATATAATATATATTCATTTAATATATTCTTATTACAATCCAATTAAATCATAAATGAAAAACATATCACATCGGGTCCTGAAGAGGTAGTCCACTGTACACATGAACGTCATTATTGTTTTCCTATAGGTTAAAAAGTGAGAAGGTAGGTTTTATATTATAATTATTGAAGTATAATTATTATATATATATATAATATAAACATTAAATTCATCATTATATGCATACTTAAGTTGAAATTGTGGAAACCTAACAACATCAGTTCATGAGGTGGTTGTCCACCATACACATGATCAATAGTTTTGTTTCCATTTTAAAAGAGGTGGAGATAGATATTTTATATTCTATTAAAATAATAACATATTATAATATTTTGGATACTAGTGTTATTTTATTATCATAGTTGGAAAAAAATATGGAGGTGGAAGAAGAAACAAAACTAAAACACAAGTTTACAAATTTTACACCATCTTCATAGAACCTTTTTAGGTATATACATAAATACTTCTTATTGGGATTTCTAATAAAAATAAGATATCGAGTTTTTAGGTATAAAATTTCTGAAGTAATATGGGTAGGTCTTGGTTAAACAAAATGGGTTTGTATGTGTTAATAGTAAATGAGAGGGGTGACCTTTTATAAGTGGGGGAGATGACACATTTGGTATTTTGAAAAGAATACAATGTACTGAAATTTTTCACATGAATAAAGATCCAAATTGGGCTATTATTGAACATTATAGGTGATAAGGTCTAAATATGTCTATAAAATTTCTATTTTACATGTTTTGGATCATATTAAACACCGATATTTTTATTTTAACCTCCAGATAAAGCCATTAATACCATAATCGTGATAAATAATTTTTATAGTTTTTACTATACATTATGGTCAAAAATTAAGTGGAAATTATTAGATAATATAAATTATCATTATTAAAAATTTGGAATCCATTTTTCTAAATTCAACTCATAGTAGTGGAATAATTTAATTTAATATTAAACCCACAAATATTACAAGAATTCATATTTTCAAAGATAAAATTTTCATAATTTGAGAAAGTTTAAATATCAAAATTGTAGAGACCCTAGCCTAGTATCCCATAGAAGGTGTCTACATAACTATATTGGAACAAGATACATGGAATCACATCTAAAAGGAACAAAAATTTTAGTAGTATTTTTAAAATAGATACAGATTGGAATTCAAATTTCATTTTAAATAATAATATACACAAAGTATTTACTTTTATAATGACATTATTCTCCTTAGCATGTCCCTTTATATTTATCACAAAATAGTTTTTTCATCCTATAGAAAATAAAATATAAGAAAGGGGTGATATTATATGCTCAGTAAGGGTAAGAGTGTAGTGGAATCTACGATTAAATATGGCATAATCAATATTAAAAGGTAAATAATTTAAACACACACCATTTAATCGGAAACTTAAGCATAATATGGCAGGAATAAGTGATGATCAAAAAATGTCATATAAATAATTAAATAAGCTAGAAAACCTAACCAAGGATATTCTAACTAATTGAATAATCAAATGGAATATCAATAAATAAATTCATAATTATTGAATTCATAATACTATACATCTAAAACATACACTCTAGGACTTGTTCCAAGACATAATAATAAATGGGTAAGGCCTCACACAAAACCCAACCTAGATATTCTCATGAGACCTACTAATTCATATAGTGGCTAAAGTGGGAACCACAAATAACTTACTAAGTCTAATTCATTCCTTATATTAAAGGGGTGAAAACAAAATAAATATAAAAATTCATATTAAAAAACCATCATTTGAAATGTTAATGCTTTCCCCAATCAATAAACATAATTATAAACCATCCAAAGAAATATGGTGAATGGTAATAAAATTGTACGTCCTAATTCAAACTGATCATAAACCATCCAAATAAATTATAAGAATGATATCAATGCAGAATATACCTATTGGATCATAATTACAATAAAGGGTTGATTTCATTGATAAATGAAATATCATAAAATTTTCATTAAAACGATTTTTTAGGAAAAAAACTTTTTCTCCTTGAAAATATTTAAAATAATTCAAAAAATAATTAGAAAGAAATTTTCATTGAAAATAAACTTTGAAAAATTATAAAATTTATTTTAAAAAATAAAGTGGTCATGATGGAAGAATATTCTATTCATGTCGAACATGTTAAAATAAATATTCTTCTCATATTTTTTATAAAATTCCAACGAGCCATGTTTTGAAAATGGCATAAAGATTACTCTCAAATTTTTATAAAATTATTTAAAATGGGTAAAAATGTACATAATAAATCTTTTGGAAAATGTTAAAAATATTTTTTCATTTTTTTATAAAACATAGATTTTGATGAAAAAGGATTTTCGACTAACGAGAGAAATAAAGTCAGTTTGTCTTAAAAACATTTTATCAAAATTTTTAATTACCAATGAGTGAATAAATGGTAATACTAATCGAAAAATATCATGAATTACCAGAGGAGAACAAAATATATTTATTTCAATATAAAAATATCCATTAATTCCTTAAAGGGAGACTAACACAAAAACAATCCCAAATAATGATGAGATTCTGAAATAAATATTTACCACTTTTGTAACTTTTGAATAATTATTTTCATGGAAGAAATATATTTAAATAAAACTTTAATACCATTAATATATGTATATACATGATATAAAATATAAAAATTATAATTATATACACAACATAAATGAATAAATGGTGAATTTTGCATATTTCTCATGAAAGTAAAAGTGAGACAGGGAACCCTTATCTCAGGTTTGAATTCCTTAGTATTTGTATGAACCTACTATATAATAAAAATAGTTTTATTATACATATTTTATAGAATAATACTCATATATATAATAATATATATTATTTTTATAGTTTTTTATCACATGTTTATTAACAACTCTTTATTAAAATCCTTGTTACAGGTGCTAATTTCTTCATTTGGTAATTTTGGTTACTTTAATTTGATCGTGGTTACATCATCTATAAAATTTTAAACCTTATATAAATATAATATCTATCCATTATATATGAATTTATCATAATCTATAAATGTTAGAGATAGAAAATATATTACATCATTCATCGAGATGGTAGGTCGTACGTACATATGAATGTAGTTTCCATTTTTCTCGATGGATGGAAAAAAGTAAAATAAATATTAATTAACCTTTATAGAATATTTATTATGTTATATATATCATGTATATGAATAAAATCTAACTTTATTTCTTTACATGTATAAACAAAATTAAAAACATTTCACATCGCTATATGGAGGCTATAGTCCACACATATGCACTAGCGTCATTATTGTTAACCAACGAATTGAAAGGAAAAAAGTTATATGTGATATTATATATCTAGAAGTATGGTTAGGTGATATATATCATATATATTCATTACAACTTAGTAAAAAGAAATAGGGTCCCCTTCTCTTCTCCCAAATGCTACCCTAACGAAACAAGCTAGCCTCCCTCCCCCTCCCCCTCTGCAGGAAGAGGGTGTCACCACGACTATGAAACCTCCTCATTTCCCAAGGATTTATAGCTATTTCTAACTTCCTAAATTTATTCCATAATTTTATCACATCTATCTGAGTCTAAAGATTACTGGGTTTGAAAATGGACTCATAATATTCCCTTTATCCATGTTGAAATTTAGAGTAGCATCTGACCTTATTCTCTTCTCTCTGGTGGCTCAGATTGGCATTCAACAGCCATATACAGATTTATTTGACAGATTTTTCAAATTTAGATGGTGGTTAAAATATCATGTGTTGGTATGATTTCTCTACATGAAGAATTTTTTTGATTAGGCTTGAAAACGAACATGATCTCACTCTCACCTGGTCGAAAGGAAAGCAAATGGCTGAAAAATATCAGTTCATTATTTTAAAATGTTCCTATGATTTCCATATGAAGCATGACCCCTAAATAGTAATGATTTTGATAATTATTCCAGTTTTACCACTTCAATTTCAAAATTCTAGTATTTTAAGTATGATTTTAAATTTAATCGGTCTATTCTTATGGTTTGACAAATGGTTGGAAGTTGGATGTCATCCCATAAGTCCGTTTATCGACATGAAGGTTTATGTTTCTAAATCACTGACTGATTCTATATATATTGTTGTTAAAGAGGAATTAATATGTACTCATGTGGTACAATTTTAATCATGGTGTGATTTTTTTCTTCCAATAAGAGGTCGGACCACCTTATCCACGAATGTCGCCTAGCTTCCCAAAAACAAGACGGATATTCTAATTTCCAGGTAGTTGATCATGGTATCAGAGAAAGTGGTGGGTTCCTGATTATAGAGAAGTCATATTTACTTACCACAAGAATTTATACATAAGGAATGTCATATTTATTGAGTTTTGGGGTGTCATAATCTATGTTACTGCAATCCCTCACCTAAGGAAGGTGCTTTAGGTAAAAAAATTCATATTCCTAGGTTGTGTGGGATTTTATTATTCTAATTAGTAGTATTGAGGTGAATTCTACCTAGCCTGTAAATAGTCTCAGAAACATTTTTATTCTGGAAATTATTCTCTTAGATCATGATGAAGATTAATGAAAGAAGATAAAAGCTAAAGATCTGGGTGAAACAATGCTTGTTAATAGATATACTTTCAAGTTCATCCAGAAGAAGATATATGGCATTGAAACTCGGAATAAGTTCATGGAATTGGATAATGATGACTATAATTCATAGGAGGGGTGTAACAAGGAAGTGGTAAAACAATTAGGGTATAAAAATTAGGGTGGTCACATGGATGGAAATCTTTCTGAGAAGGAACTTGATACTCAAACATGATCTTCTGAGAGAAAGGGAGAGACTCAAGTAGACGATTTTCTTTAGGCCATTACCAATAAAGGCAAGAAATCAACAGTGAACTTTGATGGATTTACCAAGATAATAAATATGGCATGTGTATAGAGTTAATATTCATATTTTACAAGTCCAGATATCACATGATCAACTAGTAAAGGTTTCCCTCATCTATAAATGGGTATTATAGTCACTAAAGCTATAGTCCATGAACTGCAAGTGCGACCACATCAGAAGATCACTAGGAAAAAACTGTTAATGAGGAATTAGGAAAGATATAACAAAGGGTTAATTTATTTCCATGACATTTATCTATGAAAATGAAGTCTTATTACATATAATTTGGTGGAGCTTCTCCCAAGGAATGCTTTCTAGCTCATACCACCACCAAACTAACAAAAGAGTAGTGTAATTGATTGTATGAGGAAAGATGTCCTCATAGAGATAATGAATAAAGTGGGTTGTTGTTTAATTCATAACTTAATTACATTTTCTATGATATTGATCATGAACAGTCCTTTGTAGATGATAACTTAGTGGTTGTGAGTCTTATCACCCCTGACATTGATGAAGATATTTGTCTTCATCCTAGAAAGGATATAAGAGACCTATTATAGAAATATTAGAGTGACCTCTCCATCTCAAAGTGTAACGAGGAATATATATTTCTATAATCCTTACCTGAAACATGATATCCAAAGGTATCATCTCTCTTTCTCATGCATTATGCTGAATTTATTTTTTGTTTCTTCATTTCTTTGATCTGGTATTCTAGATAACTATAACTACATCTCATTTTTTGGATTTTCCATTTCTTGTATAATGGCTTGTGTTGGATATTTTTTTGAGGGTTTTCACTTAACCCCTAAAAATAGGATTTTCTCAAAAATAAAAGATAAATAATATGTAGTTAGTTAACATATATCCATTAAAATTTTCTTTTCTATATTCCACGTAAAGTGTTAGTGATAAATGATTCACATCACTTTGTAAGGAGATAGTATGTCATACAAATGAGCGACATTATAATATCCCTCATGAAATAAAATGTAATAATATATATGTGATATAATAATTATAGAAGTATAATATCATTTTAAATATAACATACTTATGTTAAATCCATAATTACATCTATCCTTGGAAGGTTGTGATGGAAAACGAACTGTATCATTTCATGAGATGGTAGTTTGTTGTACGTAAAATTGATGATTTCATTTTCTGTTTTGTAGAGGAGGAGATGGATAAATATTATACCATAAAAATAATAACATCTATGTATATGGGATATACTGGTGTAGTTATATTGGAAGTGAAAAAACATTATTTAAGGCGGAAATATAATAATGACAATGAAAGAGCTTTTTTAGCATAATCACCTTCTCTAAGGACCCTATGGTAGGGATTTTGGGAGGACTAGAAGCTATATAATGTGTATAAGGGTGTTGGGGAGATATTTTGGTAGGTGGTGTTTGATAAAAAAGGAGTTAGAGGTGATAATAATTTAAGGAAGGCATTTCCCTTTTATAAGTGGGGAAAGGGAACCCTCTTGAAAATTACTTAAAAATTTAACAAAGGAATCCAAAATGATAGTATTTCCCAAGAAAAATTATTCCTAATGACATTATATTTGAATTAAGGATGGATAAGGTTTAAATATGACCATAAAATAATATTTTTACAATTTTTTAGGTCATTTTAACCGTCATCTTCTTAGTTGATCCCTCAATAAACCTATTTTTACCTTAAACATGATAATTAATTTTTATATTTTTCACTATTAATTTTGGCCAAAAATTAATTATACCTTTTCAAATAATATATGTTATGTTTACTAAAAATATTTATTCCATTTTTCCAAATTCAAACCATACAAATAGTAAAATAAAATTTAAAATTATACCTAAAGACATGACAAATAAGGGGGTTTTCAAAGAGACAATTCCAATAATTATAGAATGTTTTAATATCAAAATTCTTTGTGAAATTTATTAAAATGAAATAAATTAGTTAAATTGTAATATAATTGAACAAATCTTACTTTAAAACCAATTTAAAATATAATTTTTCCTTGTAAATCATTTAAACCAAAAGGTAGTGTTCAATGAAAATCTCTATTTTTCATTATTCATCAAGAAATGAGTCATTTAAAAAAATTCCCAAAAATTTACCCTAAGATAATTTTGATACGACGATTTAAAAAAAATTATTTTTTTGAGATATTTTTTTTAAAAGTGAGGAAAATTAATTATAATTTATGTGCAAAAAGCATGACTAAATCACCTTTTAGAAAAATACATTTTTTTCAAAAAACATTTATTTATTTCTCAAATGGTTTTTATTTTATTTATATTCAATATATATCTATTTTATTTATTTTATTAATGTGTAAAATATAAAGTTTTCATAATTTAGTTAATGTTATTCATATCCACCAATTTAATGGCTAGTTTATAATGGTTATGATTGAATAATAACTTTTCAATAGAGTATCATGTTTTGTTTAAACCTGATGTCGCATAAATCAGAAGAAATCAAAATGATTGAATTTATTTAAAATTATATATATTAAAGTATTAGGATGTTTTATTATCTTCTAAGATTGGTTTTGTATGTAATACACTCTATTGATCATGATGTTCATATTTTAAAATGTCAGGGTGTTTCATTCTACCCTTTTAAATAAACTACAACCTCTTAATTTAATATTGATATTGGTAATCAATGATTTTACATTTGAAAATAAATTTATTGAAACCTCACATCATAAAAAGGGTTAGTAAAACTTTGTATTGATAATAGAGGAAGGGATGTTTGATGGACATCTATAATAATACATACTATATATTAAAACATGAGAAAATATTTAGAATTTAGAGATATAGACCTGAATGAAAATAATCATTTCCTAGGATTAATAGAGAGCGATATAAATAATTGGTCACAAGAAAGTGAATGATCAAGAGAAAATTAAAAATGACAAATCAATAAATCTATAATGGTAATAGACGTAAAAGGGTACAATTTTCATTTCAAGATCCATTTCTTAAAGTTGAGGGATTCTTCTATAATCTATTACCAGAATCTATAAAAATATATTTAATTAATTTTATTTTATTTTTATAGGCACAATTTCATCTTTTGGTTGTTCTTAGATAATTTTCCTCTTCATGTCTTACTACAATAAATGAATATCCAAGACAAAGTTTTTTTATTCCCAAAGCATTAAAATTTCATTTTAATAGATCAGAAGTTCCATAAAATATTATGAATCTTTTCCACCCCTATTTACTAAAAGAAAAATATTGAAACAAATTAATCCAATAAAACCAAAAGTTTAACTTTATCAATTCAATTAATTTTTTACCTTAAAGCTCATCCAAAATAGGCATGTCCAAATTTTTAAGGAAGGCCACTAAATCAACATTATATTCCCAATAAAATATAATGCATCTATTAAGGTCACATTTTAAATATTTTAATACATTGATCAATGTAAAAACTTAATGAAAACATAATGAATTCCAAATATAAAATTTTAGGTTTTAAAATGTACTCCATAAGTTAATACTTGAAGTAAACTCCATAAAGAAGATAAACCATCAACTCACCAAATAATTTCATGCTCACCAATAATATCCCATAAAAATATTTTTTATTATCTCAAAATATTTCATATATTTGTAGTCATATTCCCTCAATCATGTATTTTACAAGAAGTTCAACTTCCCTCAGAATCACTTTTCCTGGTCATTAGTACCATTAAGAATTTTATCTGAAATACTTAGTGAAATTTTATTATAGTACAATATTTATACATTTAATAATTATTATAACCATAATCTAATTTATCAAAATACTACAATAACACAATTATCGAATCCAAACACAATAACATTAGTCATTCTACTTCGTCTATAGTAATAACATAAGCTTGACCTTTAACCCTTAAATCTATTTGAAATATATTCCCTTGATGCCTAGAGAATTTATTTGAATAGTTCCACATCTACTTATAGCGAAATAAATGAGAATTGGCTGATTCTTTCACTACCTTATAATAAAAGTCATGGTGGCCTTTTTCTCCACACATGAAGAAAACTCTTTTTTACTTTTACACATATACCAAGATGTTTCTTCCCTTAAGTATCACATTTTGGAAAATCCATCTTTCCCTAATTCCCTATATTTATCTTTTTCTCTATCATCAACCTTTTCTCTTGATTCCTATTAAAGAAATAATACATATAGAGTTATTTCTCTATCTTGATATCACATGATAATATATCCTCATATAATAAGAATTTTTGGGAGACAAGTTTCCTTCACAGGATTGGCTTCAAAGAAAGAGTCAATCTTGCCCTTTGGATTATGTGAATTCTCTTCAATATTCAATGATAACCTTGTAAAGTTATCTTTATATTTAGTGACATTTCCATCTTCCTTTTTTCCTGGACTCAATAATTATCTATCCGTATCCACTAACATCCCAGGAGGAAAATATTTTTCCAAGAAGAGTAACATAAAATATTCCCACTCCATTCTTGATATTTACTCATTATCCTTAGTGATTTTAATTAATGAAAACCATTGGTCCACATCCTATGATAGATGAAAAATTTCTATGAAAACCTTATCCCATTCATTACTTCCTCAAGAGAGAAATATATTATCTAAGGAACACATCCCTTTCTCATCTTCAAATGGATTTTTAGTCTAATTGAATGATAAAGGTTACTGATGCATAAAGTAGTCTAGCATCATTACACTACATGGTGATGTAGTACAATGATCTACATGGGCAAGTTTATTACAGATAAATTGATTCAGTTTCCCTAATGTAGTTATAATTTGATCAATTTTAGCTCCATCTCTAGATTCATTATCTTTCCCAATGGGAAATCACTACATAGGGCACATGCATTGATATGGTTCCCATTACATCCACTATGCATCATTTATAAACAATAAAATACTCTATATTAGATCATAACATTATGAAAAATAATTTATAATATCAAAACTAGTAAAACACCAAACATAAATTGAAACATTCAGGCATAGAAAATCTCATAATCATAAACATGTTTTCTTTTGCTATATATTTATTTTCAATTCTGTCATAATGTTTTGTAAATAAAATGAAAATTATCCTAAGCAAAACCTTTGGGAGTGTCAAAATAAGTGACCATTAAGGCCAATTTTTATGCACTAGGTGATGATCGGTTCAAGCCCAATGCACTCTTTTAGGAGTTATTACCACAAAATAGATATATTTAGAACCATTTCCACTTGTAGTATCAAAACAATGATGTATTTATAAGAAAAATATATATAATATTTTCCTTATCAAAAAATTTGGATTTTCTAATATACTTATCCTAAAATTCTATCGAAGGGTTATGTTACCTAATATATTTTTTCATAAATATAATTTCCATTGTTTCTACTAAACATTCTATGATACCAACTGTAGTGACATAGACATCAGTACCCTAGAGTCGGTGGATACTTTATTTCATTGTCACTAGATACAGGATATCAAAACACAAAGGACTGAATAGTTTATTGTTCTTGTTAAAATATATACACACTTGAATACACATTACATTTTAAAATATAAGATACAAAAATTATTTTCATTAAGAATTCCATTATTCCCCTTAACGTATCCTTGCATATTAATCACAAAACACTAGCTGGTATTCTGGTGAAAATAAAACATAAGAAATAGGTGAACTCAGATGTTCAGTAAGGGAAAGATTATATTATTTGTTAAAAATAAATAAGTTATAATCAATACTGTAAAGTAAATAACTCAAATAGATTCCATTTAATCAGTGGCTTGTTCATAATATGGTTGAAGTAAAATATGATCAATTAATTACATATAAATAATCACATGAGCCTGATAACTTAACCATGGGTATTCTAATCAATGGAATAATCACATTTAATAATAATAATTGAATTCATAATGATATAGTGAAAAGTGTTGGACATCTTAAACATACCATCAATACCTTTTTCCAAGGAATCTAAATAACTGGATATGTTCTTGGCCAAAGCCCAAACAAGTTTTTTTCACGAGACCTGTCGATGCATCAAGGGGCCTAGGGGATCTCACCTATGACATGCCAAGACTAATTCTTTCCTTATATTAAATGGTTAAAACACAATAAAATTAGTCATATTTATCGATGAACGAGCAAAGTAAATGTTAATACTTTCTCCAATCAGTAAACATAATCATAAAAAAAACAATTCTAATATGGAGAATGATAATAAAATTATAAAACCTTAGTAAATAAGATCATAAACCATCCATATAAATAATTAAGATGATAAAAATACATCATATCCCTAGTTGATTATATGTACAATAAAGGTTTAATGTTATTTATGAATAGAAATACCATTAAATAATTTTTGGGGAAAATAGTATTTTCATTTTGAAAATATTTTATTCAAAAAATGTTCACAAAATTTTTATAAAATAATTTGAAAATAAGCATTGAAAACATTTAAACTAAGATTTTAAATAGTGAGTGGTCATGATGGAAGAAAATTATGTTCATTCTATACACGTTAAAACAAATATTCCTTTCACATTTTCAATAAAATCCAAATAGGATTTGTTTTGAAAACGACATGACTATTTCTCTCAGTTTTTTATATAAAGTAAAAAAGGGAAAACATTTCATTAATAAATTAGTTGGAAAAGGTTAAAAAAAATTGAAAACATTTTTAGACTACATGGATTTTGATGAAAAATGTTTTTTGACCAAAGAGAGAAATCAATTAGGTTTTTAATAAAAACATTTTCTTGGTCATTTTAACTACCAAAGAGTGAAAACGGTATAAATTCTTAAATAGGTTAATGAATAACTAGAGGGGAAGAAAATAGATTGTATTTAATATATAAATATCAATTAATTCCATTAAAGGAAACTCAAACAAAAAAACCCTGAATAATGATGGTATTGTGAAATAAACCCTTATCACTTTGGTAAATTTGGAATCATAAGTCCCATGGAAGAACTAACTTAAAACGAAAATTTAAATACCATGACTAGAAATAGATTCATGATATTATATATCAGAAGAAATATTATATACACCACACAAAGTAATAAGTGGTGAATGTTATAGCTACACTTGCTTAACATACATTGACATTACATTATTTTTATGGAATACTTAATACCATATAAAAAAACCCACCAAAGACTATAATATTTTAATGTATTTGGAAACATGGAACAAAATATTCTAATTGGGTGAAAGATCTTAAATATTTCCCACAAATATATCCTCCTTTAGTACTTTTACTTTAAGTTGTTCTTCATAACCCGGGGAAAGGAAACATATGAAAGGGGTGGGCATAGATGCTCAGTAAGGGTAAATGGTCTCGCCCAAATTTACCCAAGTTTTAAGGGTCAAGCGGTTGCTTGTAGTGTAGCTTGGGTTGTCGAATCCTCAGAGACCTAATAAGAATCTTTAGACACTCAATAAAAAGATATGGATTTTTGGCTATGAAATGGCCAACTTGGGTTGATTTTAGATTGTTTTTAAAGAGCACTAAAAGATCTATGTGAATTCAATTATGAGAAAATTAGTTGATCCTAGGTTATTGCTCGGGGTGGATTGAATGAATTCCTTTTTTTTACGATTTTAATTTCATTAACTCGAGATGGATTCATGCAATAAATTCAAACTAACCTCATCACTTACTGATTAAACACATTCAAAACATACGATAATCACCTATACACTTATAGGATCATTTTCATGAGAACTCCAAGGTAAAGGATGTAATTAGCACATGAAAGTGGGGTGAATAAATTCAATAAGGAAGAGGAAGAATAAAAATCATTGAATGAAAGAAACTCAATTAAAAGAAATTAATAACATTTAGGGAATAATAAATAACATTAAATCCAGACCCTTGCTACTCCCTTGGATCAACCCATAAAATAGCTAGCCCTCCATTGATGACAAGTTCTCAACGGAAGCGGAAAGTAGACTTATGAGGGTGGAATTGAAGAAGTAAAAACAAAAAAAATAACGATCAATCCACCGTTGTGTGAACAAAATCAAAAGGTTTGGTGTGAATAAATTCTCACATTGAGGCAATGGTATCATGGTGATAATGAGAAGAATAGAACAAGAGAAGAAGAAGAACTTTTATTGAAGACTAAGGAGATTCGAACAACTTACATTAGAAGGAAGAACATTACAAAGGCAAATTGGCATAATAACATTACAATGAAAAGAAAGCACCCAACCTTCCTAAATCAACCACCACACCTGCATTAAATATGAAAAAATGAAGCCTTGGCCGAGCCCCCAACATCCCATGTGCCTTTAATTAATATGTTGGGGAAAGGTGGGTGGAACATTAATGATGAGAGACTTTTCCACTTCTTGCCCCGAAGTTGCATCCTGCTTGCATCCACCGGAAAGACGCGCCTAAAGGACCTTCTATAATGCCGGATTTGAGTGGGCCCTATAAGACTTAAATGTATACCCGGATGTTCCCTAATATCATGTAAAATTTCAGCCCAAAATACTTTGTGGTTCGGGAGATATGATTTAAATAGTGGGATGTTTTTCTGGGCCGCAGACTCTGGACCAAAATTAAAGCTTCAACTTGGGCCGCCTTAATCACCACCATTGAGGACGAATTAGCACTGACTCCAGAATAATTATTTGTTCCCATATATGTCTTCTATCCTTAAATAAATTTTGGGCTTCATTGGGATTGTATTGAGGTCCCCATAGTCCGATCAGTGGGATGATATCCAATCTGCCTTCTCCAGAATTGTTTCCATTAATCGCCAAATATCTCCATCATCCTTTATTAATAATCCATTGATCCCTGAATAAAAAATGTTCATAATTAAGTGAATATACTTTTCCAAAAATATAAAATTAAAATATTTATAGTTACATTCTTTAAAATTAGATGAATCATTGGGCCTAAATTGGTGCACATTAGGCATGTAGTGCACAAATGATGAGAATGGGTGTTCAAAATGTAAAATGCACTAAAATGGTATTTATGAATAGCGAGGCACATGAAAACTACATATATTAGCAATGAATATTAGTCTCTTAAAGTGGATAATCACACCCCCCAACATGAGTTTTGCTAGTCCCGAGCAAAATATATCTCACAAAAATGAAATTCGAATGACCTTTTCCAAAAACATTTTAATACACATTTCTCACCCAAAGATCACATACCAAACAATTATGAAACCCATCAAAATCATTTAAAACAAGCTATGTCCACAGGAATATCTCAATCCCAAGCCCATTCCTTTATTCAAATTCATTTCCATATTTCATCCAAATTCAATTAAGCATGATGAAGTGTTGTGCGTCACAATAGACATGGGGGTTCATTTACATTCGAGGGAGAAAATATGGAAGCGCTAGGAGAAATAAAATTTTAATAATAAGATGAGTAATCATTTTTTTATTTTCTTTTTTTGGGTTTTTTTTTGTTGTTGCAATTTTTCCATGGTAATTGAAATTGAACTCAATCGAGTCAACCCATGTAGCAAGACTTTGCCGATGACTCCCAGGATCAAAGACCTTAGGGCACCAAGTGAAGCTCACATACTCAGGCATCATCTCGAGTTAACTCAATCAAAAATAAATTCAAATTACCAAAAATAGAGATAAAATGCCCAAATCTGGGCCAGACAACTATGGAGTCACGATCCCCAAGTGCCGAAAGCCACACATTAGGTCAATTCATTTCTCTACGCGCAATTGATTTTTTTTGAATACTCATGTTAAAATTAAAATGATCGCCAATACTATGCTATTTATTATGGGTCCCCAAGAACTCAAACTAAAACCCCACAATCTAGAGGACGTGAATTGTGTTTTTTTATTAAATGGATGAAAATATAACAGTGAAAAATCACATAAAACAACCGCACATTCCAATATATATGCACATGAACATAAAGTTGCATTAAAATCAGAATCAAGGCATGAAAAATTATTTGATATCCAATTTCAGAGTTTGGAATGTGTGTTATCATGTTCAAGGTTAATGGAATTTTTCCTTCCACACATTTTCATCTCCCCCCCAACTTGGAATACACTGTCCCCAGTGTTTAAAGAATTGAAACATAGAAGTGGCAGGATAGAAGTTCAACAAAGAAATTGAAAATGAAAATTATGGAATGAAGTCACCTGGTGGTTGATGTTGAAAATGCATTCTCATGTCTCCCTTCAGTTCGGTTTATCTTCCAATGGCTTGGACGGTTGTGACCAGCTTTTCCCAATGACCTATGACATGCCTTAATTTTTTTTAATATATATATTTTTTGTATTTTTTTAACCTAAAAAAAGTATAAATAACATAAACTGATGATACATTGTCTTTTTTATATTTTCTGGGTAAGGTATTACTCAGGGATCACACCGCGTGACACGGATGAATACGGTGCTCCCCTTTTATACCCATCCTTACTCATAAAAGAAGAACAGGTCAACAATCTATGTTTTTTAAATACCAACAAAAATATAAAATAAAATAAAATAAACTGATGATACATTGTCTTCTTTATATTTTCTGGGTAAGGTATTACTCAGGGATCACACCGCGTGACACGGATGAATACGGTGCTCCCCTTTCGTACCGATCCTTAGTCATAAAAGATGAACATGTCAACAGTCTATATATATATATATATATATTTTTTTTTTAAAATAACAAAATGAAGAAGGAAATAAAGAAGAAAAAAAATGATTCAAAAAGATTAGAAACATGAAGACCACGGGTTGCCTCCCGTGCAGCGCTTTTGTTTAACGTCGTTAGCCCGACATGGATCCTAAATCTATCAATTTTTTCCTGGTTCATAGGTTGGCTCTGTTAACTCTACCTCTATTTCCTGTTTATTGAATGATTCAATGAATGGTTTTAACCTATGACCATTGACCTTAAAAATGTTAACACTTGTGGGATCCTCAATCTCTACTACCCCATGGGGGTACACATGATGCACTATGAAAGGACCTGACCATATAGACCTTAACTTTCATGGGTGTAAATGAAGTTTTGAACTATACAAGAGCACATGTTTTCCCAGTTCAAATTGTTTGACTTTGACATTCTTATATTGGTAGGCTTGAACTCTATCTTTATTTATCCTTGAATTTTCATACGCCTCCATCCTAAGTTCCTCAAGTTCATTAAGATCTAACTTCCTCTTTTCTTCAGCTAAAGAAATGTCAAAATTCATTTTCTTGATTGCCCAAAATTCCTTATGCTCAATTTCAACAGGTAAATGGAATTCTTTTCCATAAACCAACCTATATGGTGACATTCCTAGGATGGTTTTGAATGCTGTACGATATGACCAAAGAGCATCCAAGAGTTTCTCAGACCAATCTTTCCTAGAGGGGTTGACAGTTTTTTCAAGAATTTGCTTAATCTCCCTATTTGCTAACTCAGCTTAACCATTGGTTTGAGGATGGTACGCAGTGGAAACTTTATGAGAAATTCCATACTTAGACATGAGTGAAGAGAATGGGCGATTACAGAAATGTGTTCCACGATCACTGATTATAGCCCTCGGAATTCCAAATCTAGAAAATATATGCTCTTTTAGGAATCAGATCACAACTTGATGATCATTAGTCATGGTGGGAATGTCCTCAACCCATTTTGAGATGTAATCAACAACCAAAAGGATGTAGAGGTATCCCTTAGAGTTTTGAAAGGGTCCCATGAAATCAATTCCCCAACAATCAAAGATTTCAACGACTAGAATGGGAGTGAGGGGCATTTGATTTGTTTTGGAAATGGATCCTAATTTCTGACACTGAGGACAACTTTTTCAGTATTGGAAGGAATCCTTAGTGAGGTTTGGCCAGTATAAACCACTTTATAGGACCTTTGCAGTGATTTTCTTTGTAGAAAAGTGGCCTCCACATTCCTCTCCATGACAAAATTTTAGAATGGACTGTTGCTCAGACTGGGGAACACATCTCCTGATGATTTGATCAGGACAGAACATGAAGAGGTAAGGATCATCAAACATATAGTCTTTGACATCAGAAAGGAATTTTTTATTAGATTGGGTCCGCAAGAATTTTGGAATGTCACCCGTCACCAAATGGTTTGCTATGTCAGCATACCAAGGGCAATCACTCACTGAATAGAGGTGCTCATCAGGAAATGAATCAGACACAGAGAGGTGGTGTGAGTTGTCTTTGAATTCCATCCTAGAGAGGTGATCAGATACAACATTTTTAACACCCTTTTTATCCTTAATGGTTAAATATAACTCTTGAAGAAGAAGGAACCACCTAATCAATCTAGCCTTGGCATCTTGTTTTTGGAAAAGGTATTTTAGGGCTGAATGGTCAGTGAAGACAATGATGGGTGATCCTAAGAGATAAGACCTGAATTTATCTAAAGCAAAGACAACATCAAGCAGCTCTTTCTCAGTGGTGGTGTAGTTTATTTGTTCATCATTTAAAGATTTTCTTGCATAAGCAATGACACATGGAGTTTTCTCACACCGTTGTCCTAAGACTGCTCCTACAGCGAAGTCACTTGCATCACACATGAGCTTGAAAGGAAGTTTCCAATTTGGAGATTGCATGATAGGTGGAGATATAAGAGTTGACTTGAGTGTAGAGAATGATTCCTCACAGCTTTCTGTCCATAAAAATGGAGCATATTTTACCAATAGAGCACAAAGTGGTCGAGAAATAGAGCTGAAATTCCTAATGAACCTTCTATAAAAACCAGCATGTCCTAAGAAGGACCTTACTTCCTTAACAGTTTTAGGAGAGGGAAGGTGACAAATGATGTCAACCTTAGCTTTATCAACTTCAATCCCTCTACCAGATACCAGATGACTTAGAACATGTCCTTCCCTTACCATGAAATGGCATTTTCCCAATTTAGTATGAGATTCTTATCCTCACACCTTGACAAAACCTTTTCAACATTTAGAAGGCATCCCTCAAAAGTATCCCCAAATATGGAGAAATCATCCATGAAGACCTCTAAATAATCCCCCACCATGTCCGAGAAGATTCCCATCATGCACCGCTGGAAGGTACCAGGGGCATTACATAACCCAAAGGGCATGCGCTTGAAGGGAAAAGTGCCGAATGGACAAGTGAAGGTCATTTTTCCTTGACCCACTAAAGAGACTTCGATTTGATTATACCCTGAGAATCCATCTAGGAAGTAGTAGAATTGATGACCCGCCACTCACTCGAGGACTTGATCTATAAAGGTCAAGGGGAAATGGTCTTTATTGGTACAAGAGTTGAGCTTCCTATAGTCAATACAGACTCTCCATCCACTACTAACCCTTGTTGGAAGCATCTCTCCATCATTATTGGTTACTACTGTGATTCCAGCCTTCTTTGGAACCACATGGATTGGGATAACCCACTCACTCTCGGCTATAGGATAGATGATACCAGCTTTAAACAATTTCAAAAGTTCTTTTCTCACTACTTCCGTGAGATTAGGATTGAGTCACCGCTGAGGTTGACAACATGGATTTAAATTGAATTCTAGAACAATTCTATGAGTCCCGATATGTGGGCTAATCCCAGGAATATCTGATAGGGTCCATCCAATGGCTTTCTTGTGTCTCCTAAGGACATCTAGAATCATCCTCTCATGATTGGCTTCAAGAGAGGAAGAAATGACAACATGAAAGGATTGATTGTCCCCTAAGAATGCATACTTGAGTGATGAAGGTAAAACCTTAAATTCAATATCGGAGTGGTTATCACTTTCCAAGAAAGGATGAGACTTTGTATTGAACTCAGTTTCTTTGTTCACATTTCTTGACAAAATTGGTTCCTTGTGAAGAGAATTTTCATCCACTAAATTAGCTAGAGTAGTTTCACGAAGAGATATGAACTCGATGTTATTTATTTCACCCATGGTATCATTGATTGGTGATTCTATAAAATCATCAATAGAGGAATCTGAAAGAGATTCAAGCCAAGGAGACAAATTTCCCTCATGTGAACAAAGAAAATCAATCTCTTCTTGACTTAAACATCCTTTGGTAATTTCTTGATGTTCCTTGAGTTCACTATCAACACTACCTATCCAATTAACCTCATGGATCTCTTCATCATCCCCAATTTGAGAGTTTTCATTGTAGATGTTCAAGTCTAGACTCATGTTTCCAAAGGTGATGGTCATGTTCCCATTTCGGACTCGGATAACAGAGTTGATTGTTGCAAGGAAGGGATGACCAAGGATGATCGGGGTTTGCTCCCTAGGACCTAATCTTGGGTGATTTTCTAGAACAATGAAGTCATCTAGGTAAATGAAATTTTCAACTTTCACCAAAACATCCTTTAAGATCCCCTTTGGAACTCAAATACTACGATCAACAAGTTGAAGAGTGACAGATGTGGGTTGGAGTTCTTCGAGCCCTAACTGACAATACATAGCATAAGGAATGAGGTTCACACTGGCTCCTAGATCACACAAGGCTTTGACAGCTTTGTTCTCTCCTAGTTCAACATTTATGTAAATTCATCCCGGGTCCTTCATCTTTGGAGGAAGGGTTCCTTGGATTATTGTGCTAACATTTGCTGCCAGAAGGACTTGGTTCTTATGTGAGAATTTCCGTTTAAATGTACAGAGGTCCTTAAGGTATTTTGAGTATGCAGGAATTGTTTGAATGGCATCGAGGAGTGGAATGTTAAACTTGACTTGTGAGAATATTTCCTTCAATGTTTCACTCAATTCAGGCTTGGTTTTCCCCCTCATGCATTGAGGAAATGGGGCAGGTTGTGGGGTTGTTTTTTGAAGAGCTGTGTCTTTCACATTTATATTAGTATCTTCAGTTTTTTCATGTGTTTCATTTGAATTTTCATTAGAGTTTGAATCTTCAGGTGGGTTTTGAACAATTTGTTCAGGTTTCTTAATTGATTTCCCACTTCTCAAAACTGTCACAGCCTTTAGTTGTTCATGAGTTGTTTGAGTGCAACTTGTCTACCCCCTTGATGTTTGTTGTGGAATGGTCTGTGTGGGCATGGGTTCCTTTCCAGTTTTGATGGTTTGAAGTTCTTGTTTAAGAGACGAGACTTCTGAGTTCATCTTTTCCATTTTTTTGCACAATTGTTCAAGGATTGGGAGAGGGACAGATTGGGAAGGGGTTTGTGTTGGTTGGTTTATCCTAGGGGGATAATTTGGTTGTTGGATGGGTTGTTGGTATTGGACTAGAGGATTTTGGTATTGGACTGGTTGTGGTTGGAATTGGTTATTGTTTTGAAAATTTTGTGTAGGGTAGGGGTTTGGTCCTTGTGGTTGGCTAGGTTGTTGGTTATCTTTCCATCGGAAGCCTGAGTGGTCATTATACCTTGGGTTGAATTTGTTTGGGTATTGAGGCTTTTGAAAGTTTAGGTCATTGACTTCAGCAGGTGGTCCTCCTAAAAGAACATCCTTGATGGATGGAATGGTTGGGAAGTTGTCTGTTTTGTGGTCATGTTTGTCACAGATTGTGCAAACAAGGTCTACAGTTTGGATTTCATTGATTTTCCTATGGTCTATCTCTTCAACCTTCCTAGAGAGTGCTGCAAGTTTCACCCTAAGGCTTTCCTCTTCCCTAAGTTTATGCATTCCAGTAGTTCTTTGAGGCTTTTCAGAATAAGGTGATGTTCCCCATGTTTGGTTTTGTTCAGCAAGGATTTCTAGATACTCGTAAGCATCATTTGGGGATTTGTTTTTAAAGGTCCCATTACACATCATGTCAATGAAATGTTTGTTCCCCGGGCCCAAACCTTCATAGAAAAGTATTACTTGTTCAGGAATAGAAAAACTATGGTGTGGAACCATGTTTGGGGTGTCTTTGAACCTCTCCCATGTTTCATAAAATGACTCTCCCTCTTTTTCAAAAAAAATTTGGATGCCCTTTATTAGTGAAATGGTTTTGTGATGGGGGAAGTATTTTTTGTAAAATTCTCTTTGCAGTTGGTTCCAAGTGTGGATTGATGAAGATATCAGATTATTTAACCAGTTCTTTGCTCGATCCTTAAGTGGGAAAGGAAAGAGCCTCATCTTAGCTGACTCAAGTTGATGTGGTGAGCACATGGTTTCAACAATGTCATTGAACTCCTTGACATGAAGGTAAGGAATTTCTGACTCCATCCCATGGAAGGTTGGAAGGTGGTTTAGGACATGAGGTTTAAAGACATAGTGGGCATCTCCTACGGCAGCATGCCTAATGCAAGAGGGTTCATTTTTTCAGGTAGGTGTAAGGTAGTCATTCATGGTTTGATCGACTGCATTCCCCAAATTGGGGGCTGCCTCATTTGGATTTCCATTTTGGTTCTCGCCCGGGTTTATGAGTTGGTTTCTTTGAAGACCCTCCATTGAAATTGACTCAATATTCAACTCTGGGGTATTAGGAAGGTTAGGATCCAATGGTGTACTTGACTCCCCTATCCTATGACTTTCCACCCTAACTAGTCTGTTTGAGTTATCGCATGTTAAGGCGGACATGCGCCAAAAAAAAGCGAGAAAGGGAAAAGATAAGAGATCTTGGTTGAGAAGAGAAGAATGGGGGTGAGGAAAGAAGGTTTTTGTCTAAGTAACTTACTTGGTCCCCGGAAACAGTGCCAAAATTTGGTCTCGCCCAAATTTACCCAAGTTTTAAGGGTCAAGCGGTCGCTTGTAGTGTAGCTCGGGTTGTCGAATCCTCATAGACCTAAGAAGAACATTTAGACACTCAATAAAAAGAGATGGATTTTTGGATATGAAGTGGCCAACTTGGGTTGATTTTAGATTATTTTGAAAGATCACTAAAAGATCTATGTGAATTCAATTATGAGAAAATGAGTTGATCCTAGGTTATTGCTCGGGGTGGATTGAATGAATTCCTTTTTTTAACGATTTTAATTTCATTAACTCGAGAAGGATTCATGAAATGAATTCAAAATAACCTCATCACTTACTGATTAAACACCTTCAAAACATATTATAATCACCTATACACTTTTAGGATCATTTTCATGAGCACTCCAAGGTAAAGGATGTAATTAGCACATGAAAGTGGGGTGAATAAATTCAATAAGGAAGAGGAAGAATAAAAATTATTGAATGAAATAAGCTCAATTAAAATAAATTAATAACATTTAGGGCATGAGAAATAAAATTAAATCCATCCCCTTGATACTCCCTTGGATCAACCCATAAAAGAGCTATCCCTCCATTTATGACAAGTTCTCAACGGAAGCGGAAAGTAGACTTATGAGGGTGGAATTGAAGAAGTAAAAACAACAAAAATAACGATCACTCCACCGTTGTGTGAACAAAATCACAAGGTTTGGTGTGAATAAATTCACACCTTGAGGCAATGGTATCAAGGTGATAAGGAGAAGAACAGAAAAAGAGAAGAAGAATAACTTTTATTGAAGACTAAGGTGATTCGAACAACTTACATTTGAAGGAAGAACATTAGAAAGGCAAATTGGCATAATAACATTACAATGAAAAGAAAGCACCCAACCTTCCCAAATCCACCACCACTCCTGCCTTAAATAGGAAAAAATGAAGCCTTGGCCGAATACCCAACATCCCATGTGCCTTTAATTAATTATTTTGGGGAAATTTGGGTGGAACATTAATGATTAGAGACTTTTCTACTTCTTGCCCCGAAGTTGCATCCAGCTTGCATCCACCGGAAAGACGCGCCTAAAGGACCTTGTATAAGGCCGACTTTGAGTGGTCCCTATAAGACTTAAATTAAGAACCTGATGTCCCCTAACCGAATGTAAAATTTCAACCCAAAATACTTTGTGGTTCGGGAGATATGATTTAAATAGTGGGTTGTTTTTATGGGACGCAGACTCTGGCCCAAAATTAATGCTTCAACTTGGGACGCCTTAATCACCACTATTGAGGACGAATTATCACTATCTACAGAAGAATGATTTGTTCCCCTATATGTCTTCTATCATTCCAAAATTTTTTGGCTTCATTGGGATTGTATTGAGGTCCCCATAGTCCGATCAGTGGGATGATATCCAATCTGCCTTCTCCAGAATTGTTTCCTTTAATCGCCAAATATATCCATCATCCTTTATTAATAATCCATTGATCCCTGAATAAAAAATGTTCATAATTAATTGAATATCCATTTCCAAAAATATCAAATTAAAATATGGATATTTACATTCTTTAAAATCAGATGAAACATTGGGCCTAAATTGGTGCACATTAGGCATGAAGTGCACAAATGATGAGAATGGGTGTTCAAAATGTAAAATGCACTAACATGGTATTTATGAATAGAAAGGAACATGAAAACTACATATATTAGCAATTAATATTAGCCTCTTAAAGTGGTTAATCCGTAAACAAGGGACATATGTAAGCATAACATGAGAATAAGGGTATTAGAACATGATCATATCATTAGAATATTATACCCTTCATATCAAAGATCATAAACCAAAATCATGGAATAGATATTAGAATTTCATAACACATGAATCATAAAGAAATCAAATACATGATTCATGAGAGAAAAATATTAGACTAATATTTGAACTTGTGTCATACACATCAAATTATAACCCTGAGAACATGTTCAAATAGAAATAGGATCACTCATTTGGCTTAAGAGTTAACACTGGGCCCTTAGATAAACATTTGGACATGCAACTAGGTCGATGCATTATATTGTGAACATGTAATTAGGTATTAACATAACATTGTGAAAATGTAATGATGTTCATGTATAACATTGTGGACATATAATCAGGTTAAAAAAACAATTTTAAATATGTAATAAATTTCATGAATAACATTTTTAACATGTAATCTGTTTCATGCCTAACATTGTGAACATGTAATCAGGTTCACACATAACATTGTGAACATACAATCATGTTCACACATAAAATTATGTATATGAAACCATTACCACTAATAAAATTATGAACATGTAATCAAGTTTACACATAACATATATACTCATGATAAATACATTATTACCCACAACATATGAGGTAGATATTGGTGTCACCAATCACATAATGAAATCAAACATATGTGTGTTAAAAATAATAATTATTTACAATATCATAACCCATGAAATGAAGTGGGTATTATAAATGATTCATCCTATCATTACTAGCGTAAAAGTTATATCTTTCATAATCATTGAATCGTTGAATAACATATAGAAGGGAGTGAGTTTCATATGTACTTTATCATGGTATAACCCATAAAGAATAACCAGGTTTCATAATCAACTTGTAATCATAATCATAAACCAATCAAATAAAGAATAATAATGGTTTCCTTAGATCACATCCTTAATAAAGTATTAACTATATTAAAGGATGTCATCTTAGATTGAATTTTTTTTGAAATATCTTTCAAAAACCTTTCCTGTGAAAAATATCCTATATTCTTTAGAAAATTATTTCTGAAACATAAAACCATTTGTAACACATTTTATTTAAAAATAACCTTAAAAATGTATATATAAAGCTTAAAAATATTTTGAAATCATTTTTTGGATGAAATTGACATTGAAATCTTGTTAAAGAATCTTCAAAACATTTTAAAACACTTTTTAAATATATATTTCATTTTAAAACCTTTTCTTTGAAATATATTTGAAAATTTTTATAATAATCTTTGAAAATTATATAAAATAATTGTTGAAAATATTTTTTTTAACCCTTTTTATTTGAAAAATAATTTAAAAATAATGAATTTATAGAATATTGGGATATTTTTCTTAAAAAATTAATCTAGTAAACATGAAATGGAAGCTTTAAAAAAATTATGGTCATGAGATCGGATAAATTTGTACATGAAGAACCTTCCTATTATTCCATAAAAAGTTTAGAAAAGTGTATCGATCAGAAATTGAAAGGATATTCCTTTTTAAAAACCATTTTTAAAAGTTGTAACATGTGTAAAAATTTATTTCAAATATCATAGGATAATATTATAAATTTTTTGAAAACATTTTTAGAAAACATGTTCTTTAAAGAACACAGATTCCAAACTGAAGAGAGAGATATAGTCAAATTTTCATAAAAAAAAATTATTAATTATCTTAATTACAAATGAGTGGGAAAAAATGGTACCATTTCCTAAATATATTATGAATAATTATAGTATAATAATGGTCATGAGTTTTAATGAGATATGGATATTTTTAATTTTATCAATGAGATCATAATCATAAATAATCCCAATAAGTGATGAGATTGTTGCAATAAACACATACCATTATGCTAACTTTGAATAAAACTCCCCATATAAGAAAATGAAATTGTGTGTGGCTTAAAATATCATGAAAAGAATAATACTTAGGATATAACAAGTAAAATTTATGTATATACACCTTATGAAAAATATATGTGCATAACATGGCTTGTATCTCAAAAAAAGGCAAATTTAAGAAAAAAATTCATTACTAATTTGGTAACTTGTGAACCATAAACCCCATGAAATAAAGATAATAAAATAGACATGTAAATACCCATAAATTTAATTATATGAATAACAGAATACATTTATGTTCAGTTTAAAACCACATAATGGAAATTGTGGGTGAATAAGGAATAATCCTTACAAAAATACAAGTGAGACGAGAAAAACCTTACCTTAGGTCCTGAATGTCTTCATACATGTTCAAAAAAAAATGTATTATAAGTATAATTTTATTATAAATATATAAAATAATCATATTAACATATATAATACCATATATTATTTACTTATGAATTTATATTAACTATTTATTAATAACTCTATGTTAATGTTAGGTTTCAGGTGATAGCCGCTTTGTTTTTCATAAATGTTTTGACTTGTTATTCTTGGTACACTTAATTAGATCCTAAATTAACTATTTAAAGAATTTAAAAAATGATATAAATTTAATATATATTAAGTAAATATGTATTTATAATAATCCATAAAATATATAAATAGAAAATAAAATACACCGTTTATATAGTCTATATGTCGTATGTAGGCATGAATGTTGTTTACATTTTCTTTTCTAATTGAAAAAATAATGTTAATGATATATATTTGTCTGTATATATATATATATTATTATTAAATTAGAATTATTTTTTCATAAATATCAAATACATTCACTAAAATCATCCCAAGGACATCCCATGTAAAGTGTGAATGAATCACATCGCTTCGAGGAGGTGGTAGTCCACACGTCCACAAACAAAGTTGTCATATTTACACAAAATAGAAAAATTGAAGGTATGATTTATATAATAATAATAATGGAATAACTAAATAATAAATATCATATATATATTATAAAAATATTATTTCTATCATAATTCCCAATCATGATAGGTTGTAAAGGAAAAATGAACCACATCGTTTTTTGAGGTGGTTTTCTACCATACACACGAATGGTAAGTCTGTTACGCATTTGAAGGAAGTGTTTATATGTGTAAGTAAAACCCATAGAATAAAAAATATTAGTATATTTAGTATACATAGGTTATTATACAATCACAAAATTTGAATAATAGAGGTGGTGTAGGAAGAAAATAATACTAGAGATCTTATGGAAGCATGTTACCTTTTCTTTGGGTAACTCCACTTTGTTTACACCAAAGGAATTACTTGGTTGCATTTATTCTCAAAGAAAGGATTATAGGATTATGTTAGGTAATTTTGTATCTTATTTGGGAAGGTTTTGGATGATACAAAGGGTTTTATAGGTGTGAATAAGTGAGGGCGTGAGTACCCCATTATAGTGGAGGAGGAGTGACATTCTTATAAATATAAAAAGCTAAACTCTATTGAGAGGCCTACCTTAAATAACGTGTTTCCAATAATTGTCAATTTTTGATAAAAATTATAAAATGGACTAAATATTTACATAAAACGGATTTTGGACAAGTTTATAGGTCTTTTGGAACTTTAAGATTAATGTTTAACCATAAGCTAAACTCATTTGTTCCTTACTCAATGTAATTAATTTTGATTACATTCATTAATATTTTTTCTCAAAAAAATAGTTGACCATAAATTAAATTATAAATTATTCTAATTCAAAATATGGAATCAATTTTCCAAATTCTAATCACATAAGTGGAAGAAATTAATTTAGAATTAATCCAGCAGACGGGATGAAATGACAGGTTATTAAAGTTAAAAAGTCTAAAAATCAAAATGTTTGAAATGTTTTTATATCCAATTTTATTGTGAAATTGGTTCTGATGAGATAAATAGGTTAAATTTAGGTATAATTGATCTAATTATACTTTAGGACCATATTAAAATATAATTTAACTATATAAATATATTAGATAGAAAAGAAGTTTTTAATTAAAATTTAGTATTTTTCAATCCAAAAATAAAATATTTCAGAAAAATACCAAAAATTAAGTCAATTTAAATATTTATATTCTACTTTAAAAAATTATGTTTATTTTTTAAAATAATAATTATAAATGTTTCGAAAATTATATTTAAAATAAGTGTTTCAAGAAAAGGCGTTAAAATTACCTTTTAAAAAATATAACTTTTTATTTGTAAAATTGGATCTATTCTTATCTTATACCTATTAAATATATTGAATGAGTGTCAAAATTATTTTTTTAATATATTATATTTAATTTTTTTTTGAAAAAATTCATAAAAAATGGTTTGTTTAATTTATTGAGATAAAATTATGTTTATAAATAAAAAAAATAGTATTCTTAGAAAGTAATTTTTTTTATTTCCAAATAGTTCATACTTTTATTTCTAACTAATTGATATCCAAAGGATTCATTTTATTTGTGTGTGTAAATAAAATTTTCAAACATAAGTTAATTTTATTCATAACTTCCATTCTAATGACTAGGTGGTAAGTATAATAATATTTTAATAACAATATTAATTGTATTTAGTAGTTTGGTAAAACTCGGCCTTTCTTGTAATGCATGCTATTGAAGGGACTTGGTACCCTATGAAACAGAAGAAAAAAATATTGGTGCATGTATTTCATGAAAATATAAATGTTTCATGTAGTAGAAGATTAAGTTGGTTTTTCATATTACACAATCTTAACTCAGTGCTTTCATATATAAAAGCTATATTCATTGTTGCGTGAAGTGAAGAAAATAAAAAAGATTAAATTTATTCAAAAAAATAATTCATAAAATCTCATTGTGTTATATTCTACCCCCTTAAAATGAATTTATTCCTCGAAATTTTTTTCGGTTTATCAATGATTTAATACATAAAAGTTCTATTCATATAAACCCACATGGTATAAATGAATACTAAAACATACATTTAAAAAAGGAATGTTAAAACCATAATGGTTACCCAAATTAACACATAACTAGGTTTCCATATAGAAGAACATATGTGGAAAGTGAAAACAAGGACATGGAAGAGAAATATAACTATTAAGTTATAATGGAGAGTGATAATGGACATGGTTAGGAGAAAGAAAATAATTACAAATACATAAACCAATGAGGCTTGAAAAAGGTCATTGTTATAGTAAAAAATGATGATAATGGGAGAACATTTTATTTGAATACCCTTTTTACTCATGTTGAAGAATTTACATGTGAAGATATTCTTACATGATTTTAGGAAAACCTCACCCTTTTTTGTCCCTTGATCAATTTAAACTTCATCTATTATTAAATTAAATAATGGTAAATTTTTAATTCATGAAGCATTAGTAGATCATGATATCCATAAAGATAATGATAGCTCATTCCAAATGTCTTCAGTTAGCATCACAAAAAAAATAGTTAACATAAGTTATCAAATATGCATAAATACTCATATAGTGAGATAATAAATTAATATATAAAACCACATTTGAAGTATTACATAAACCATTCCATAAATTGTTAACCTTATTTCCCTTATTAATGATGAAAATTTGAAATATAAGGTCATCAAATTTCATAAAAATATCTTAGAATTTCCCCCATGTATCATAAAGTAGCTTCTTGTTTGTCACATATGAAACATGTGGATACAATCATCACATATTCCCATGAAACATGGTAATAACTTGAATTTATATAAATAATTATAAAAACCATGCATGTTTCCATATTTCAAAGTTTATTGGATATATTCCATAAATCCAAAAATTCTACAAACTCTATCCATGATAGAATAAAAAACATTTTTGACATATCCTTAATCAATTCCAAGGTAATAGTTGCTATCCAATTTACTTATTCACATCCTTCTTATCTTTATCCAAAAAGAATTATTTCAACATTTGAAACATATTAAGGGTTATCTTCTATTAGTGAAAATTTCATCTTTATATTAAATCATTCATCCAGTCCATCAAAACCATTCAACATATTCTTGTAAATCCATAGTAAAAAACCTAAACTGAACAATCCTTATATATTTCATAATTCTTGAATCCAAATACACCAAAAAATCAACACTTACTCTCCAATTATTGGCATGGAATATGTAATTCTATGTTTTAGAAGTAAATTATATGGTCTGGGAATTTATTTATGTAATTCTCATGTTCTCCATAGATAATAAATTGGGCTCCATGACAATTCATCACTCTATAACCCTGTTTACATCACAGATATCTTCTTCCCCTCCATTTGTGGTATTCATCATGGATCTTTTTCCATTCTTCTTGACATGTAGATAGCTGAATGTTCTTTCTATTATGTTCCTTATGATGTGAACATTTATAAAATTCCATCTTCCTGTTATTAGATTTTTTAAAAATATCACCAAATTTAAAATTGTTAATCATATACCGTTGTAGATGATTTCATGTAATCACAATATCATTCTCCCTAGTCATGATACTATTTTATTGTTCATAGTCACCAAATTATCCATTAGATTCAATGTTACCCCAGTCACTTTGGGTTCCCTCCATTGAATAAAACCAAAAAGCATAACGTGAGAAACGTGTGCCATAGACAAAAACCACAAATTCATGAAAAATTACATATTTCATTCCTAAATCATGAAACCTACTTTTAAATCAATGACACATTTGGATCAACCTTTGAGAAATCCCTAGATATATCTGTATAAATATCCCTAGAGATCTCACTAAATGTTTATCATTATAGTTCCCCAAGGTTCACTAATCTTTTGAAGTATTACCAACTATAATGAACCTTTCTTAACATACACTTAAATTGCATCATTTCTTAGAATACATAATGCTTTATAAAAACATGCACTCAAGGATTGTTATATTTTAGTGTATTTGGAAACATGGAACTAAATAATCTAATTCGGTGAAAGGTCTTCAATGTTTCCCACAAATATCTTACCCATTAGTACTTTTACTGGAAAACTTTCTTCATAACCTGGGGAAAGGAAACATAAGAAATGGGTGATCTCATATTCTTAATAAGGATAAAAAAAGTATACATGTAATAAGAACTTGAGTATAAGGGTATGAGAACAAGATCTTACCATTAGAAGATCATACCCTATATATCAAAGATCATAAGCCCGAATCATAGAATAAATATTAGCTGTTTACAAGAAAAAAATAATAAATAAATCAATGAAAATGAGTCATGAGGGCATAACATTGGCATAAGATATAAAATTGTGGCATAAAGATAAAATTATAACCTTTTGAACATGTTTATATAGAAATAGGTTCACTCATTTGGTTTAATACATGAAATTAGGACCTCACATAATCTTATGGACATGAGACCAAGTTTATTCATAACATTGTGAACTTGTTATCTGGTTCACACATAACACTATGAACATGTAATCACATTCAAACATAACATTGTGAACATATAATAAAGTTAACATATAAAAATGTGATCTTTTAATTAGGATCACACATAGCATTTCCAACACATAATCTGGTTCACACATAACATTGCGAACTTGTAATCAGGTTCACACATGACATTGTGGAGTTATAATCAGGTCCAGCTATAAAATTTTGAACATGGAACCAGATCCAGGCATAAACTTGTGAATATGTAATCGGGTTTATACATAATATATATACTCACGAGACATCAATCTTTACCCAATTCATTGGAAGGATATATTGGTCCCACCAGTCACATTATTAAATGATATATATGTGTGTAAAAGGATTTTAAAATTTATAATATCATAACCTGTGAAAGGAAATTGGTATTATAAATGCTTCATCATATCATTACCCATTTAAGATACATGTTTCATAAGCATTTAATCATATCATAACCCATGAAAGTAAGTTAGTTTCATAAGTTTTTTATCATGGTAATACCCATGAAATAGAAAAAGGTTTCATAATCTAATTTTCACCATAAACATAATCCAATAAAATAAATAATAATAATGGTGTCTTTGGGTCATATCCATAATAAATAACAAACTATATAAAAGGATGTCATCCTAGAGGGAAAATAATTTTGAAATATCTATTAAAAAAATTCTGGAGGAAAACATTCTTTCTTATTTGAAAAATAATTTTTGAGACATAAAACCTTTTAAAACCCATTTTATTTAAATTTAACCTTTAAAACTCATAATGAATGTCTAAAAAAAATTTAAAACCTTTTTCCATTGAAATTAACTTTGAAAACTTATAAAATATTATTTAAATCATTTTAAAACACTTTTTAAACCTAAAAACTTTTTGAAACCATTTTCTTCAAAATGGATTTCAAAAAATTTAAAGGAATTTTTTTAAATTTTTGAAAATACTTATTGAACATAAAACGTTTTTAAAAAACTTTTTTTTAAAAAACTGTATAAATAATGAATGTACATAATTTTTGCGAAAACAAATTTCTTAAAAAAATTAATCTTGTAAATTTGAAAATAAAGCTTGAAATAAATGATGTTCATGATGGTGGATAAATCTATACTTACTGAACATTCCTTTTGCGCCAATTTTTTTTTTAAAAAAGTGTCTCTATCTGGAAACAACATGAAGATTTCTGTTTAAAACAGATTTTTTTAAAAGGTAAAAGAAGGGTAAAAATTTCTTTTAAATATCATATGATAATATTAGAACATTTTTGAAAACATTTTTAGAAAACATGGTTTTTAAAGAACATAGATTTCTTATTTGAGAGAGAGATAAAGTAAGATTTTATTAAAAACACTTTATTAATTATCTTAATTAAAAAAGAGTGAAAATGGTAAAATTTCATAAAGATATCATGAATAACCATAGGATAAGAAACTTCATGAGTGTTCTTGATATATATATCATATGAATCCATCATTGTAAGTATAATCATAAATAATCCTAATAAATAATGAGATTATTGCAATAAACTCATACCACTTTGGTAACTTGGAATAAAACTCCACATGTAAGAGAATGAAATTAAATTAAGATTAAAATATAATGAAAAGAATTAGATTCATGATAAAACATTCCAAATGTTTTTATATACTCCTCGTAGAATAATATTGGGGCATAACATGGCATGTATCTCAAAGAAGGAAAATCTAGACAAAATTACTTTACTGATTTGGTAACTTGTTCCCCATAAAACCCATGAAATAAAGATCATAAAATGGATATGTAAATTCCCATGAATTTAATTATAATAGTCATATAATACATTCATGGGTAGTATACACCCCACATAATTGAAATGGTTGGTGAATAAGGCATAGGTCTCACAGAAATGAAAGTGAGATGAGAAAACCCTTACCTTAACTCTTGACTATCTTCATACACATTCAAACCTCCTATATAATAAGTATATCTTTATTATAAATAAATAAAAGAACCATATTCATGTACATAGTTCCATATATGTTTTACATATGACTTTATATTATCCATATATTAATAAATACATGTTAAAGTTACATTTTAGGTGATAACTGCATTGTTTTTCATACATGTCTTGACTTTTTATTCTTGGTCCTCTTAATTTGATCATGAATTACTTATTTAAATAATGAGAAAAATGATATAAATATAATATATATTCATTATAAATATTTATTTATAATAATATATAGAATATATAAATATAAAATAAAATACATTGTTCATGGTGACGGTAGGCCGTACGTATGCATGAACGTTGTTTCCATTTTCATATCGTAAAGAAAGAAAGAAATTAAATGATATATATGTATATATATATTATAATTTTATTATAAGTATTATTTTATACATATAATATAAATTCCCTAAACCCATCCTTAATACATTCCATGTAATGTGTGAATGAATCACGTCGCTTTAAAAAGGCGATAGTCCACACATTCACAAACGAAGATACCATATTTACACAAAATGTAAAGATAAAGTTATGTTTCATATAATAATTAAAGAAGAATAAAAAAATAAAAAATATTATATATATAATATAAAAATATTATTTCCATCATAATTCTTAACAATGATAGGTGGTAAAGGGAAAACAAATGATTTTGTTTCGTGAGACAGTAGTCCGCCGTACAAATGAACGATAAGTTTGTTATCCATTTGATGGAATTGTGTATAAATATATGTCAAACACCTAAAAAAATAATATAATTATATTGAGTATACTGAGTTTATTAAATAATAATGGATTAACAATAATTGAGGTGGTGGAGAAAGGAAATAATACAAAAGAGTTTGTGGAAGGATGTCACCTCTTCTTTGGGTAACTGGTCTTGGTTTGTTCCAAATGGCTTCCTTGGATTGATTTATGCCCAAATAGAAGACTCTAGGGTGAAGTAAGTAAATTTTAGAGCTTATTTGGGATGGGGTTGGATGATAAAAATGTTTTTATAGGTGTGAATAAGTGAGGGGGGTGAGTCCCGTTTTACAGTAGAGGAGGAGTGTCATTCGTTTAAATATAAAAAAGGAAGAAAACTATTGAGAGGTATAAATTACATCATGTGCCCCCAATAATTTTTAATTTTATAGAAAAGGAGTATATAGTAAAAATATGGAAATAAAGTAACTTTTTTACTAGTCTCTAGGTCATTTGTCCCTTAAGATTAAAGTTTAACCATTAGGTAAACTCATTTTTTCCCTAAGTTGCTGTAATTAATTTTAATTAATTTCTATAATATTTTTATTAAAAAATAATATTGGACTAAATAGACATTATAAATTATTATTATTAAATATATGGAATCCATTTTTTAAAAATATAATTACATAAGTGGAATAAATTATTTTAAAATCAATCCCAGAGACAGGTTGAGACAATAAGTTTTTAAACTGAAAACGTCCAAAATTTTGAAATGTTTTTATATATAATTTCAATTTGAAATTGATTTTATTAAACTAAAATGAATTAATATATGGAAAATTTATCTAATTATACTTTAAAACAAAATTAAAATATAATTTAACTTTATAAATAAATTAGACCAAAAAGTAGTTTTGAATTAAAATTTATTATTTTTCACTATTCATCCAAATTGGAAATATTTCAAAAAATTACCAAAAATTACCTCAAAGTAAAATTTTATATTTCAATCTCAAAAATCACTTTTATCTTTTCGTATAAAAATTAATAAAGTGTAAAAAAATATATTTAAAATAGGTGCGCCAGTAAATGGCATTAAAATTACCTTTTAGAAAAATACAACTTCATATTCATAAAATATGATCTATTCTTATATTATACCTATTAAATCTATTGGATGAGTGAATTTTTTTTATTTAATATATTATATATAAATTTTATTTAAAACATTAATCAAAATTGTGTTGTTTAACTTATTGAAAAAAAAATTATACACAGAAAAATAGTTTTCTTATAAGATCAATTTCTTTACTTTAAAATTGTTCTTACTTTAATTTATAACTAATTCATAACCAAAAGACTCATTGTATATTTTTGTGTAAATAATATTGTCACACATTAGTTAATCCTATTCATAAATTCCATTCAAATAACTAGGTGAGAACTATAATAATATTTTAATAACAATATTAAAAGTGTTTTGTTGTTCGATAAAACTCCATCTTGCATGTAACACAAACTATTGAAGGGACATGGTATTCTATGTAACACAAGCCCAACATATTTTTATCTGTATCTTAATAAATTATAAGTGTTATGTGTAGCACAAGATTAACTTGGTGTAACGTATAATGCAAGATGAATATTGTGATTTCATATAAAAAACTTATATATTCAGTGTTGCATGAAATGAAAAATATCAAAAAGATTAAAATAATTTGAAAAAAAATCAAAAAATCTCAGAGTGTTATAAATATGATGTATATATCATGAAAGTAAAATTGAGATGAGAAACCCTTTACTCATATTTTAATTCCTTCATATATTTCTGAACCTACAGTATTGCAAATAAAGGTTTATTATACATATATTATAGAACCATAGACAAATATTTCATATTATACATGATTTAATTATATTATTTAATAACGTATTTATTAATAACTCTTGGTTAAAATCACTACTTCAGGTGATAATTACTTTATTCAATAACTATGGTTCTTTTAATTTGATCATGGTTAGATCATATCTAGAATTTTAACCATGATATAAAGATTAAATATATTCATTATATACGTATATAGCATAATCTATAAATGTTAGAGATGGAAAATGGATTTCACCATTCATGGAGACAATAGATCGTACATACACATGAATAGTGTTTCCATTTTTCATGATTAATAGAATGAAAGGAAAATAAATATTAATTCACCATTACTGAATCATTATTATATTATATATATCATTTTTATTAGTAAAATCCAACCTTATTTCCATCAATGTAAAAAGTAAATTAAAAAACATGTCACATCGCTACGTGGTGGTGGTAGTCCACCCATATACATAAGAAACATTATTGTATTCCAAAAAATTGAACGGTTCAATGTTTGATGTGATATGTCCCAACCCGAACCAAGCCAGGGCTCAAGCCACAACTACCCCAAGATCGCCCCTATAGGACAGGGGGTGGCAACAAGCACCGAAGGCACAACTAAACCCGGGGAGGCCTTTTCCTAAGAACCTGTACAGATGCACACAACCTACTTAATAAAAAATTGTAGAGATACCAAGTAAGAGATGAAAAAATGGTATAAATAAACCAAACATGCATAGAACACTAAACAGTACAAAGTACAATAGTGTAAACTAAAAACAAAAGGGGCCAAATACACTCCCAACTAGAAAAGTTTCTTATCCTAACTAAAACTATAAATTTAAAATATATGAGAGATCCCTGCTCCAGGAACCCAAGATATGACCACTATACATGGTCCCAGTACCCTGTATCCCTAAGATACTATGAAGTCACGATCGACATATCCATCGACTACAAAAGGCACAACACATGTGGGAAAATCCCATGCAGGGGTGAGTATATACATACCCAGTAGAACACCCCGAAAGGTGTGAAGTGGGATCAATAAGAGATAAAATAGAAGATGAATGTAGTAGACAAAAAAAGTCACATTAAGAGAGTACAACTCAACCCAACTAGAGAGTGAAAGTGAACTCACCCAAACACAAGGAGCTCAACACAATGAGAAGATGAACTCCTTGTCGTGTCCTCACTATATATAGAAATAGAGTGGATGCATCCAACCATGAGAAGCTACTCATTGAAAGAATGTGGAATACCCTATATGACCTTACCTCACCTAGAAAATGCATAACTATACCCAATGAGTGGGTACTTAAGTAGGATATATATATTCTCAGTCAAAGATGGCCAAATGAGGGAGTAAGGTGATCACCATCTCACAACCCATCCTTAGAAGAAGAGTAGTCAATAGTTCCAATAGAAGTCCATCAACGATTCCTAGAAATATAAAACATCTTCCCTAAACCCATATATCTAAGGGAATCAATCAAAAAACCTTGATATTATCCTCTTTGGGAGGCACTGACTCACCCACATGGTTTTAGGTCGCGCCACAAGGACAAGTCTTAGTGGTGAAATCATCCCTCTTTCTTGTGAGTCCAAAGATATGTATACCCATGTATCATCACTATGATACATAGTTGAGGGGATATAAATTCTAGGTATGGATCCCATACTTGGTATGAAAGGAGGTTCCTACTCTGATAATCACAGAGGAACTCCAATGTGCAGCCCAATTGGAGGGGTATGCTCGGGAATGTCATTGGGGAATACCACAACCCAGTCCTACTTAAGGGTAATCCCAATGTGTTGTTAGTGAAATCTATTACCAATATAGGATGGAGGGTTACACCTAGAATATTTCATCAGAGAATTTCATTTCCTATCCCCTCTAGAGAGTAAGCCCAGAACTGTTATTGAAGAACACCATTGCCCAACCCAGTTGGAGGGTAAGCCTGAAATGTTAAGGAATTCCACATCCCAACCTAACTGGAGGGTAACTCGGAAATATCATTAAGTAATTTCACTACCTAGTACTACTATAGGGTAATACCCGTACTATATTTTGGGAATTACACCACCTAGCCTTTCTGGACAGTTACGCTTAGGATGCTCTGATGATTATATGTGATTGCTACTGTCATCGAGTGTCACGTCAGCATGTGTCAAACCCATATAATTTCACATAAAATATGAAAAATATTATTCTAAGGGAACCATAACATTATAATAAGAAAAAAAAACTCAGGATAGGCATCTCACATGCCAAAATATGAGTTCAAACAAATGAGATACAAACATTTGAAAATTTCTCAGAAGAACTCAAGGGGGACATGACAGGTGAGCGGACCCACACGATGTGTGGTCCCATTCCATAGCCTGGCTATGTCCCTAGACAACACACGACTACACCCATTATAATAGAACAAACCGTGTAGGTGGAATACATGCCGTGTTATGAATAATCACAGTCAAGGCCGTGTCTTTTGGTTATGTCAGTGTACTTTGGTAAACGACATGTGGCTTCACACATGATGCCATCCATGTTGTCAAGACATATCTGTGCACTCAACACATGTTGTGTTCCTAGATATGTGATCTGTCACACAACTTCCCCACATGGATAAGTGGTATACAGAGTGTTAAGGGGAGTTCACACTATTCCATCCTTATGGGTTTCCAAAACCCTAGCGTCACCACTAAGGGAGGATACACACTATATGTTATTAGTTTTACACGACATGTAGTCAGGATTTTTCCAAAAAGTTATGATATGTATATCCTATATTAACACGTTGAATCTGGTCCAACCAATTTATATTATTCCTCAATTATTCTCTAAAATCACGGATCTAGACTTGGATATCGGATCTCAGTCGTCGCTCACTGTGAATCGAATCCATTCATCTGGAAGGGTTTGGTTGTGCATTATTCACAACATCGATCATTTATCATCTATTTTATTGATCTTAAATTTTCATATCGAGCATCTGTGGTTCACAAAGAACTCATATATATTATTCTCTCAAAAAACCATCATCTTTGTGTTGATCCACATCACATTAGGGCACCTGATTGAGCTCGAATCACCCGAAAATTATCAAATGAGGACTACAGGGTTCAATCAGTGAAGAATGTGACAAACAAGAGGGATAAAAAGAATAATTAAAAGGGTTTTATATATAGTTATACAAGAGTTTTTAGATAATGATCAAGAATGTTCTCCATGGTTAGATAAACAATGGAAATAAATTTAAATCTTCATTCTTGGTCGCATGAAAGGTTTTCAAAAGCTTAGATTGAAGGAATAAAAATAATCTACTAAATTATATGATTATAAGGGAGAAAAAACTCAAATAATGAGGCCTAACACTTATTTGGATCATTCTTTGTGGATGAACATTCTCATTAATGAATTCGAGAGAGTTGATTCTTTCATTGTGCTTCGATCTGCCTTAGTCCATAGGTTTGTTGATTGTCTCCAATGGGGGAGGGGAGAAGCTCCCAACAAAAAATGGGAAAATTACGAGCCAACCATGGAAAATTATCCCAAAATACTAATATATAAAATTTTATTTGTGCAAAATAAAATTAATTAATTAATTAATTAATTCACTTAAATGCATCGTCAACCAGCAAGGTGTCCGAACATCCTCTACCAACTCATTTTATGTCACACAAATGGTAAAAACCACATTTACGACCCTATAGTGGTCTTGGATTTATAATATAATTAATTATTGAAGAGTAATCATATTTTATATAATTTAATTGTGTGTAAAATATAATATATATTTAATATTTTTATAAAATTAATTCTGGGCACCCCAGGCCTCCAAATCACACGATATCTCAATGCTTATCTCAGGAAATATCTTTTGAAATATGTCAGTGTATTACAAGGAAAAAAATAGGGTCTATGCATCATTCCCTCTTTTAAGATTTTTGTCGCTTAAAATAAAAACAAGGAAATAAACTCAGGATACTAAGCCCAAATATTTCTCTCCCACTCCTAGGAAATATCCTATACATTCATGTGCTTCCACAACATGCCAACCAAAGGGATGGTTCATCCTCACAAGGTTCTCTCTTATCGATACTCGATCGCCACTAGGTGATCTATAAAGGTGGATCCATCCTTGATATCTAGATTTCCCTAGTGAATGACGTGAATAGGGTCATGCATGTATTTCCTCAATTGTGACACATGGAAGAAATAATACACCCACTCCAACTGTGGGAGTAGGGAGAGGTAATATGAAACCTCAGTAACCCTCTATATGATCCCGAATAGCCCAATAAAACTTGAGGATAACATGCCTCCTCATCTGAACCTCTGCATTCCTCATTATGGGGAGACTCTAAAAAAGTTGTGGTCTCCCTTCTCAAACTCCAAGGGATGATGATGAAAATATTTATAGAATCTATGCCTGCTCTGGCCTGTCCTCATACATTCATGGATGACCTGTAATTTCTAGGTTGTCACCTACACCATCTCTAGACCTGCAAGAGATGACTCACCAATTTATGTTCAGAAAACGTTTGACCTTAATGATTTACAATAAAGGGCCTAAAATGGTGTTATGTTGATTGTAGTGTGGTAGTGGTTTTTGTACACAAGCTCTACCAAGGGAAGCTGATCCTCCCAGCTCTGGATGAAGTCCAACATGCAATCCCTAAGCATATCCTCCCTCACCAAAATAGTGCACTTGATCGGCCCATTGGTCGAGGGTGAAAGGAAGCACTCATCATAAAATGAGTCATGAATTCCTCCTCTAGGCCTCTCTACATTCATGATGCAAACCATGCATCACGAACGAAAATAATCATTGAGAGTATCCTATAATGGTTGATGATCTACCATATGTACAACTACCCCAAACTCTCCACCGAAGTGAGATCCCTGATGGGAAGTAAGTGTCTTGACTTCATGAGTTGGCCTACTATCACATATATGGAATCATGTACCTTTGATGTGTGTGGAATCCCAATGATTAAGTACTTGGATATTCCATCCCATTTCCACTTTAGAATCTCAAGGGGTTGCAACAGACGTGTCATAACTTGGTTCTCAGCCTTCACCTGTTTATAGGTGAGGCAACGAGAGATGAAATCATCTACACTTCTTCCCATGTAGGATCACAAAACTGCCACTAAATATCCCTATATTTATTCCCCACATTGGTATGTACAACTAAGGGGGAAATGGGGAACTACCTCATCACCTCCTTCTGCATCGCGACTAGAACCACTGTTCTCCCATGGAACAATATATTTTGATTCAATCCTTTAGAATATCCATACAACAAGTCACCTATGGATATTAGATCACAAAGAAAATCACAGGTGATGTATCCGTATTGGGAATCTTTCACACACTCATGGAGAAAATGAGTTAACACCATAAACTGTAGAAAAATTGTACCCTCCTCTTCCACAAGAGTCAGCTATTGGTAAGCTAACTGCTCTAAATATTCCCACACTAGTAGATCCTAAGACTTATTTCTAAGGGAATATGCTACAATGATTCCGTTTCCTAGATTTTAAACTATCTCAAAGTCATATTCCTACATGAACTTCAACCAGCATCATTTTCTCAGGTTCAAGTCTCTCTAAGTGATGACGTACCTAAGACTATGGTGGTTCAAGTAAACTAGAAAGCACCCACCCTGATGGTAGTGCCTCCACATCATCAGAGATAAAAATATTGCTGATAACTGTAGGTCCTGAGTCACATAGTTCTACTTGGGGGGTCTCAACCACTTCATCCCATATACGATAACTTCCTACTGCTACATCAACACACAACCAATCCCAGCACATGAGGTGTCACAAAACATTATGAACTCAACACATTTCTCTTGTAGTCTCAACACTGGAGCACTCTTCATTCTCTACCTTAACTCATCTATGTCCTTATGGTACTTCTCAGACTAGGTAAAAAACTATCCCTTCTACATCAAGGCAATCAAATGGGATGTGATTCTAGATACTTACACAAAAAATATCCTATATTAACCCCCAAGCTATGAATACTCCACACCTATAACACATTCTTGGGTGGATCCCAAGCAACCACTGATTAAATATTTTCTCGATCAATTGGTAAAACTTGTTCAGAAATGATGTTCCCCAAGAGGTGAACATCATGTATAAAAAAATGGAACTTCGGGAGCTTTTCGTAAATCTAGTTATCTCAATGTAAATCAAAAATCATCTTCAAGTGCCCTGCATGCTCCTCCTCTATTATAGAGTAGACAAGTATGTCATCAATGAAAAAAAAGAAAAAATGGTCCAATTATGGATGTAAAACCCAGTTCATCAAATCCATAAATAATTCATGATCAATTTTATCACCAAAGAGAATCACATGGTAGTCATAGTGTCCATAACAACATCAAAATTCCATCTTTGGAATATCAGCCTCATGAACCTGCAACATGTGGTAGACGTACCAGATATCAATCTTAGAGAACAATATCTCACCTTGAAACTGATCAAATATCACTTCAATCCACATCAAGATGTCCTTTTTTCTTTATCATGGCATAGTTCAAGTGATGATAATCCATGCAAAGCTGTAAGCTCCCATCCACCTTCTTCACAAACAGAACTACATATGCCCAGGGGGGACACATTGGGTCTAATGAGATCCTTCTCACAAATGTCCTTAACTAAAACTATAGCTCATAGAGCTCGATAAGTACCATCTGGTTTTCCATAGAAGATATCAGGGTTGTTCCTGGATTCATGTCTATAAATAACTCCATCTCCCTCCTCATAGGGAGTCCAAGAAAATCTCCTGGTAAGACGTCTATATAATCCTCCCCAATGGAAGGAACCTAGATACCTGAGGATTTTTCTACTCCAAGTGTTACACTTGATAACTGATGGGTGATAGGATGTAATATTTTTCTCATAGTATCCACTCATATATCTATGTTGCCTCTCTTGCTGAAAAAGAAGTACCTCATCCCATCAACATATAGGCATCTGTCTAGTTTGTGGTGACATTTGATCTGGGATCAAACCATAGAAAGCCAATCCATTATAAGGATAACATCATATGCTTCCATAGTGATAACCAAAAGGTCCCACGTGAACCTCTCTTCAACAAGTGGTCACTGACATAGCTCGTAGATAAAAGATACAGAATAAGAATTTTCTATAGGAACCTCAGTACGAAGCTGTCATGCTAGCATCTCTACTGGGAGTTATATCTATCACACCATGAGTCAAGAGATAAAATAATGGATGGAAGTCGTGTCTACTAATATGGAGGCAAGAGTTGAGTAAACAAAAATTGTACCTAAAATAATCTTGTGAGCTGAAGGATCCTAGACGTCCAATGATTACAACTATTCGCGACCCCGACCGCCAACTCCCTGAGTCTCACATGGGTCACCTAGGAGTGGTGGTGGAAGGATCTCATATCACCGTCCTCTACTTGAAGTTCCTCCTAATATATTCCATCTCTTCCTCCATGGAAGCCACCCTTTTCATGCCTAGGAGATCTCTAATCATGGAACTGTCATGACCTGACCCATGCCAGGGCTTGAGACTCAACAAACCCAAGACCACCTCTATAAGACAAAGGGTGGGGAAAAGTGCCGAAGGTACAACTAAACTCATAGAGTAATTTTCCTAAGAACCTATAAACATGTAAAAACCAACTCAATGAAAAATATAAGAGAGTGAAAGTAAATAAATTCAACACTATTATAAATAAACATAAGGTGCATGAAAATCTAAATGGTATGAAGTGCGATAGTGTAAACTGAAATGAAAATGGGCCAAATACATGCCCAACCAGAAAAGTGGTCCAACCTGACTAAAATTGGGTATGTAAAATAGATGATAGATCCTAGATCTTGGAACCCAGGCTATACCCATTGTATGTGATCCAAGAAGTTCATATCCCTAAGCTCCTTTGAAGTCATGATCGACCTTTCGAGTGACTGCAAAAGACATAAAACATGTGGGAAAATACCATGCGAGGGTGAGTATATACTTACCTAGTAGAATGACTCTAAATGGGGGAAGGGGGAGCTATAAGAGATACAACTGAAGAGGAAAATAGTAGATAGAAAAAAGTACATTACGAGAGTATAACTCAACCCAACAAGAGAGTTAAAATGAACTCATACCAACACAAAGAGCTAAAAATGGTGAGAAGATGGACTTCTCATCGAGTCTTTGCTACTTATAGTAGGAGAGTGGACTCATCCAACCATGAGAAGCTAAACAAAGAAAGAACATGACATACACCACATTTAATCGCATCTCCTAGAAGAAGAGTATCAATACCCAACATGTGGGTACTGAAGTAGGGTATATATATATATATATAATTAGTGAAATAATCCCAAGCAGGAGAGTAAGGGGATTTTCATCTCATATCTTAGCCCACGAAGAAGAGTAACCAAAAATTACAATATAAATCCATCAATGATGCCTAACATCTCACTTTTCTACCCTGAACACATAAGTCTAAGGGACTCAATCACCACACCATGGTAATATCCACTTTGGGCAGTACTACTTCACCTGTATGGTTTTAGGTCACGCCACAAGGACATGTATCCTTGTGAGTCCAAAACTATGTAAAATGATGTATTGTCACTATGTTTTATAGTCCAGGGGACACATATTTTAGGTAAGGATCCCTTTCCTTGGTATGAAAGGAGGGTCCTACTCTGATAGTCACTAAGGAACTCCACAGCCCAGTATAGCCGGAGGGTTATGCTTAGGAATGTCATTAGGGAACACCACCGCCTAGTCTTAATGGAGGGTAAGCCCAGGGAGTCCTCACAGAACACCACTTCCCAGACCGGATAGAGGGTTATGCCTAGAAGATGTGATCAGGGAATGCCACTGCTCATCCCTACTAGTGGGTAAGCCCAGGACTTTCATTGGGGGACATCACTACCCAACCCAGTTAGAGGGTAATCCCATAACGTTGAGGAAATCCACTTCCCAACATTAATGGAGAGTAAAATAGAAAGATAATTGAGGAATAAAACTAAACATTCATACTAGAGGGTAATCCCAGTACTGTCTTCACGGAACACCACTACCTAGCCCTATTGGACAATTACACCCAGGATGCTCTGATGATTTTGTATGATTGTTGCTGTCATCGGGTATCACCTTAGTGTGCGTCAAACCTGAAAATTTTTAGGCCCTATCCTAAATGATTAATATGAGGGAACCATTATGATATATGTGAAAAAAATCATGATAGGAATCTCATGGGCCAAAATCTGATTTCAAACAAAGGATATATGAACATTTGAGGATTTCTGAAAAGAGCTCAAGGGGAACACAATGTCTGAGGGGATCCACACAACATATGGTCCCACTCCTCAGCCTGGTCATGTCCCTGGCCAGCACATGGATCCACCCCATGTAGTATAACACAACATATAGGTGGACTACTTGTCATGTCTTGACTAATTGGGACCAAGGGCATGTCCTGTTGTCATGTCCATGTACTTTGGTACATATTGTGTGGCTTCACATGGGATGTTTCCCATATGGCCAAGTCATATTTGTGTACATAGAACATGGTATGTTATGGGTTGTGTGATCTGTCAGATGGCTTAGCCACACAGATTGGTGGTACATGACATGTCAATGGGATTACCCACCATGCCTTCCTTATGGGTTTCTAAAACCCTAACATTGCCGCCAAGGGAGGATACACGTAGTGTGTTCTTAGATTCACATGGAGCATAGTCAATATTTTTCTAGAAAGTTAATATCTATATATATAGTATCCGAAAAATAATATTTGGTAAAACCACATTAGATTCTTCCTCAATTATGCGAAAAAATAATGGATCCAATGGTGGATTTTGGATCTCATCCATTGCTCACTGTGAATTGGATTTGTTCGTCGGGAAGGGTTTGGCTATTTGTTCTTCACACCTCCAATCATATATTTTTTGATATATTAATATCAAATCACAAGATATAGCATCATTGGGTCACGAATAACTCATATTAGTACTTCTCATATAAAACCATTGTCGTTTTTTTGATCTGCCTCAAATTCAGGCACACGATCGAGATGGGATCCCCCAGAAATTGTCGAAATAGGAACCATGGGGTTCTATCGATGAAGAACACAAATAATGGGAGGGAGAAAAGGCATATGAATAAGGTTTTAAGAAATATTTGGCCAAGATTTCTTGTTCAAAGATTACGAACGTGCTCTAGGGTTAGATAAACCAAGGAAATAAATTTAAATATTTGTTCTTGGGTGCATGAAATGTAACACCTGAGACTTTTATGATAAATATTTTGTTTTTATAAATCATAAAATGAATCTTTCACTATACACAACACTAGCTTGGTTTGCTTTACACGCAACCACGACCTTCCTCGATAGCTTGTGTCGTACGCAATACTGAGTTTCACTAAACAACAATATGCTATTATAATATTATTATGAACTATCCATTATGAATAGTATTAACTAAATTTTGAATTTTATAACATTATTATTCATTTTAAAAATTTTATAGAGCATGTTATAAGAACAAAATAAATTTTTCGGGTAAAATATGTATTTTTCAAAAAATGCAGTTTTGTCGCCTTTTGATGGCGCACCCACTTTAAATCTAGTTGTTGACATGTTTATAAGTTCAATTTGACAAAATAAAATTCTTCTTTTGATTCAGGATATAAAAATTTACATTGGATAATGTTTTGATATTTTTCTGATAACTTTCATATTTTAATGAATAGTAAAAACACGCTATATTTTAATTAAAAACAACTTTTTTCATCATAATAATATATATGGTTAAATTATAATATTTAGTGGTTTTAAAGTATAAATAGAATATATTTTTACCATTTAATATAATGTATGTCATTAGAATTGATTATACATTGAATTCATAGGTTAAATCAATTCAATCTTTTGCAATGTTTTAAAGGAAAACCCGTTTTCTTTTGACAACGGGATTAATTTTAATTTAATTTCTGCAACTTTTGTGTATTGAATTGGGAAAAATGGATTCCATATTTTGAATCAGTGGGTCCAAATTATGTTAATAAGCTACTTTTTATTTTTGGGAATTATGAATAGTAACTACGGTAAATTTTATTTACCATAGTTAAAGGTAAATCGAGTAATTAAGTGTAAATATAAGATTATAAAATTACCCTAACACCTGCCAAAATCCTATTGGATGACTAAAAGTCGACCCATATCACCTAAGGGTATGATTAGATTCATTTAATGGACTTTTTTCCATGAAAATAATGTAATAATTATTAAAACCAAAGAATGTGACAACATGTCACTTTCTTAAATCTTATAAGTATAATAATTTTAATTTAGTGATAAACTTTATGAAACTTCGAACATGAATAGTCTCCAGAAATCTAATACAATTATCTACATCATAAGAATTTATTTAGAATTTTTAGGGATTAAATATGTATCATTAATTATGACACAATAGTGATGTTGAAATTATTTTATTAATTAAAATATCAAATAAATGGTTTTAGAAAGAATAAAATAAATATTATATGAACTATTTAATGTGATCCAATAATTTTCTAGATACATATGACATTTTATGGATATATTAAAGCTTTTAGTTTGAACATATATTCTGTATATATATTTTATTTAAATTCAAATAAATGAATAGTGTCAAAATTCACACTATTGTTATTTTATAAAAATAACATATTATAAAATTGTTTAAAAATAACAAAAATATTTAAAATTTATAAATTAAAATTTACATGGTCAAAAATGTCATAAAGTGTCAAATTATGGAAAATTCACAACACATATGTAATTATTTATAATAATTTAAAATTTAGAATATTATTACCACAAATAAAATTAAATTGATAAATAAGGATAAATCAAGTTGATAATGTTTAAAATAAATTACTAACATGTCTAAATTTTATTGGTTGATGCGATTAAAACCCTATCTCATCTAATCTTCGGATATGAGTCATTTTGGAAGTTTTTAAGTGGGGTTGGGATTTAATATAAACTAATATTTCTTATATTTCCAAAGGTGCCCCTCTTCTCCCTTATAAAAGGGCACCTCCTCCCTCTCTTCATCACACCAATTTGAGCCTTCAAGTTCGGCCAACCCCTGCCCATTTCACTTCCCCACTTACTTATAAACCTATTAGAGGTACTGGTCTTATCAAAAGACCAACTCTAGTGCCTTAAGAGAAAGTTTAAAGGAGGCACTTCGAGAAAGAGGTAACACCTTCTGCCGTTTTCTTCAAGTTCCATTCTTCTTCTACTCACTCTTATTTAGTTGTTTCATTATGAGGTAATAACATTAGTATCCCTCATATACGGATATGTTATTATAAATATGAAACAACCCTATTTCATTTCTTATCGATCCTACGGAAAACGAAATCACCGCGCGTGGGTACGTACGGAATACCATCTCCACGCCGTAGTGTAATCTGTTTTCCACCACCACCTAACTTGGATGGGTATAATGGTGTAAAGAATAACTATATATGATTATTGAAAATTGATATTGATTCTGAAATAGTATACATATGCTTCAATATAATTCGACCATCATGGGAACGATATCATCGCTCGTGCGTACGTACGACCTACCGTCTCCTCGATGTGATGTGACTCATTCTATATGATCTTCTTTGAATAATGATTATATAAATGAATTGAATGAATGAATATGATATATATTACACTAATACCATTTTGTAAATGATGTATCTATATCCTATAAAGAGGAATAATAATTTATTCGACAAAACACGCATAAGAACAAAAAGTAATAAACACCCGAATAACAAGTAGTAATGAAATATTACTTATAAGAAGCTAATAATATGAACATATATGATATCATAACAATAAATATGATTCTGTAATAAATCAATGACATTATTTAAATCATTATATAGGAGGTTCGGACATGTACAAAGCATATCAGACATAAGGTAAGGGAAAATATCACAATCTCATTTTTATCCGAGATTGTTTATACTTTGGTATTTACTGGGGTGTATTTTATCATCCACATCCATGTTTCCTCAATATTTAATATTATTTCCATCCACCTACAATTGTTTAAATCCAATTTTACCCTTCGGTGAGTTTTTAGTAAAGGATATGAGAGCAATATTTTGTCGTTTTTCGTACGAGGAACTTTTTGACTTTTCCTACAAAAGTACGAGAAGAATGTTTTTTTAAGTAATACGGCATGAATGGATTTTTAAAACATTATTTCCAAGAATCTTCCTTTACAAGTTTTCAAGCTTATTTTTAATCAACTTCTTTTAGATTAAAATTGTATGACATGTTAACAAAGGAAAAATGTTTTTGAAGTAGAAAGGATATTTTCCTCAAGAATAGAGTTCAAGTGTTTTATCAAAATTATTTTCCATCTAAGATAATATAGGGTTCTGTTTATATTCCTATTGTTACATTGATATGATTATGTTGTGATGGATATATTTTTATGAATTCCTTTATCTTATATGAATTGTTTTATGATGTTATGATGTTTAAGATTCCCATTTTTATTACATGGGTTATGCTATGATGTATGGTTTATGATTTTGTGGAACACATAAGAATGGTATCATTATGAGATGGGTGGGACTTATATCTCCCTCCAATGAATTGGGTAAAGATTTTATATCTCATGATATAGACATGGCTGGAACGGCAGGTTAAACCGGTTAAGTGAAACATGACTGAAATGAGGAGTGAACTCAGTTCAGAAATGGACTTTGTCCACTAAGATAGTCTTGGCAATGAGTCTTGAATACTAAGAAATTGTTTTCTATGATTATGTGTGTATGCCACAAGTTTCATGTTTTAAGTTATGATTAATGGGATTACATTTCATTACTATGATTTATCCCATGTTATGAAATTGTGATCTCTTTTGCAGGTTAAGATTTCCAAAATTTATGTTCTTATGTATATGATGTGACTGATATTTATTTTCTTTACCCTTACTGAGCATTTTAGATCACCCTTTTGTATGTTTTATTTCCCCAGGCCAGGAAGAAGGTTATTAATTAGGATATTCCAAAAGAGACTCTAGATATGATGAAATAAATGGGAGGCAAAGTAGATGCTTTATGAACCAGTTGTTTATGTTTCCCAGTTTCTAAAGACTCTATACCTATACGGTCCTTTCCTGGTTTTGTTATATGTTGTAATAAATGTGCTTCAATTTTGAAGTATTAACCATGTATGTAAAGTATGGGTCGTTATAGTTGGTATCAGAGGAAATGTATAGTCAACCTTTGGAAACTAGGATGTTAAATCCTTAGTAAGAACCCTAAGGATAAGTCCAAGTACAGAACACAATCTTAGTGTTTTAGAAATGGCCATGAATAACCTAGGATACGACCTTAAGTGTGAAATTTTATTCTTAATTATGTGGTTTTCCTATTATAATTAGTGTTTCTCACACTATTCTTCTTGGTTTTAGTCAATGGATGGAACCCAAAGGAACTGTGTTAATGCGGAATGTGATGGGAAATGAAATGATTGTCCCCCTGAGCAACCAAACGTTATGGGAGATGGAATGTAAAATCTTGTAGCCATGCTCACACAACTTTATCAAGCTATGAATCTTGCAGGGCTTCCAAACGAGCAAAGGAAGGAGCAACATTATGTTGAATCCATCATGAGGCACCGTCCACCTTCTTTCAGCGGGTCTACCGATCCATTAGTTGCTGAACAATGGATTAGTACTACTGAAAAGATATTTTCAGTTCTTCAATGTTCTGAACATGATAAAGTCATCCTAGCAGTGTATCGTTTAGAAGGAGATGCTGATCAATGGTGGAATATTATTAAGAATATGAGGAAAAGGGATGAAATTGAGTCCATGGAATGGGATGAGTTCAATAAATTATTTTTCAATAAGTACTTCCCTCGTATTCTCCGAACAAATATGGAGAAAGAGTTTCTTGAATTGAAACAAAAGGATGATGAATCTGTTGGTACTTATGAAGAAAATTTTATAAGACTTGCAAGGTACGCTTCTGGTATTACTATCCAACCTGAGAGTAAGATCGATCGATTCTTTAGTGGCTTAAAACCAAGTCTTCGAAGGGCGTTAGCCATAAGGGACTTCAATAGCTATGAGGAAATCGTTCGATGTGCTCTCAAAGTTGAGATGGAGATTGGAGTAACCCATCAGTCATATGGGTTTGATAAGAAGAGGAAAATGGAATTCAAAGGAAAATCTAAAGAGCACACTAAAAAGAATATGAGATTTCCCTTATGCTCAAAGTGTGGAAAGAAACATGGAGGGAGTTGTCTTAAAGGAACAAGTAAATGTTTCAAATGTGGAAAGGAAGGTCATTAGACATTTTAATGCCACAATGATGGGAAGAAGATGTCTAATGATGAAAACAAAGGAAGGGATACACAGAATGAACCTACTACACTTCAATGTTTCAAGTTCAAGGAGATGGGGAATTATGACAATAAATGCCCAAATCCAAGGGCTGATGATGATGGTGGACATCAACAAACTATTAAGGCTAAAGACAAAGGAAAGTCACATGCAATTTCTATCAGCGATGTGGAGTATGATAATGATGTGGTGAAAGGTACACTTACCATCCACTCTAAAGTAGAAAATGTTTTATTTGATTCTGGATCCATCCACTCTTTTATTTCTGAAGAATTTTCTAAGGGTATCACCATATTACCTCAACAATTAGATGTTGAGTTGGTTGTGACAACTCCTAATGGCACAACAGTCACATCAAAAGTTTATAATTCTTCCCCGATTGAAGTTTGTGGGAAAGTGCTTCCTGTAAATCTTGTGATCCTTCCTATAGTGTAATTTGATGTGATTCTTGGAATGGATTGGCTTTCTTTATATGGATCTCATATCAATTTCCAAATAAGGGAAGTCACATTTCATATTCCAGATCAATCTATGATCATCTATCGATGCAAGGATGAACATAACCTTCCAGTGGAAATTTCTTCCATCTTATGGGTCTTGATTCCACTAAATAAAAGTTATTTACCTAAAATGGTTGGTGAGAAACTCACGATTAAGAATATTACCATTGTACGGGAGTTTGATGATGTATTTCCGGAGGAATTTCTAGGTCTTCCACCAAATCGTGAAGTTGAGTTTTCAATAGAACTAGTTCCAGGTGCTTTACCTATTTCAAAGACACCTTATAGAATGGCCCCAATTGAGTTGCAGGAATTGAAGAAGCAACTCCAAGAGAATCTTGATAAGGGATTTATATGCCCTAGTGCGTCAACTTAGGGAGCACCTGTTCTATTTGTTAAGAAGAAAGATAGATCAATGAGACTCTGCATTGATTATCGAGAACTTAACAAGATCACTATCAAAAACAAATATCCTCTACCACACATTGATGACTTATTTGACCACTTACGCGAAGCTCGATACTTTTAGAAGATTGATCTTCGTTCAGGGTATCATCAATTAAGGGTCAAAAGGGAGGATATACCAAAGACGGCTTTCCGTACAAGTTATGGACACTATGAATTTATAGTGATGCCATTTGGTCTTACTAATGCCCCTGCTATCTTCATGAATCTAATGAATAGAGTCTTTAGAGTCTATATTGATCAATTTGTGGTAGTCTTTATAGACGATATTCTTGTCTATTCAAATATCAAGGAAGAACATGAAGATCACTTGATAATTATATTGAAGACCCTAAGAAAGGAGAATATTTATGCCAAATTTACCAAGTGTGAATTTTGGATTCAAAAGGTTACATTTTTGGGTCACATAATCTCAAAAGAGGGGATATCTGTGGATCTATCAAAAATAGAGGTTATCGAAAGATGGTCGAGACCAACAACAGTAACCGAGATCCGAGGTTTTCTTGGTTTGGCTAGATATTATCGAAATTTTGTGAAAGATTTTTCATGATTATCTAATCCACTCACCAAGTTGACTCGGAAAGGAGTTAAGTTTGTTTGGACAGAGGAATGTGAAGAGAATTTCAAGGAGTTGAAAAGAAGGTTATCCAGTGCACTTGTGCTCACACTGCCTTGTAGTGGAGAAAGGTTTGTGATCTACAGTGATGCATCCAAGAAGGGATTGGGGTGTGTTCTTATGAAAAATGATATGGTGATAGCTTATTCCTCAAGACAGTTGAAAATCCATGTGCAAAATTACCCAACTCATGATTTGGAGTTAGCTGTGGTAATCTTTGCATTAAAGATTGGAGGCATTATCTTTATGGAGAAAGGTGTGACATTTATACAGATCATAAAAGTTTAAAGTATATTTTCACACAAAAGGAGCTGAATATGCACCAAAGAATATGGTTAGATCTGATTAAGGATTACGACTACTCAATTCATTACCACCCTGGGAAAGAAAACAAGGTGGCAGATGCATTAAGTCGACAAGACCATTCCAGTTTATCCATGATGAGGATCACAAAAGATCCAATATTTATGGATTTACAAAGGATGGATCTTGGAATTATAATGGAAGGTGGAAAATCGTATCTTTCTCAAATGAATGTTCAAACATATATACATGTGAAGATTAAAGAGGTGAAAAAAGAAGATGTAGAGTTACAAAAGAAGGTGAGAAATATTCAAATATTCAACCTTGATTGTGATGGGATAATAATGTTCAGGAATCGGGTTTGTGTTCCTCCCATCCCCGAATTAAAGAAGGAGCTGCTTGATGAGCCTCATAGTTCTTCATTCTCAATTCATCCTGGAAGCACGAAGATGTATAGGGACCTGAAAGAGTACTTCTGGTGGGATGGAATGAATAGAGATGTTGTTGAATATGTCTCTCGATGCTTGGTTTGTCAGCAAGTTAAAGCTGAGAGACAGAAGTCTAAGGGGATGTTACAGCCATTACCCATACCCAAATGGAAATGGGAAAACATCACTATGGACTTTGACACAAGACTTCCTAAAACATCCAAAGGCAATAATGTTATCTGGGTCATAGTTGATCGTCTTACAAATTCTGCACACTTCATTGCTATAGAGAGGATTTCTCTCTGGATCAGCTTTCCAGGATATTTGTAAAGGAAGTTGTAATATTGCATGGAGTACCACTTTCTATTATATCTGATCAGGATCCGAGGTTTACCTCAATGTTCTGGTGAAGTCTTCAGCTTACTCTGGATACAGAGTTGAGTTTTAGCACTGCTTATCATCCTCAGACAGACGGTCAGTCTGAGAGAACAATTCAAACTCTAGAAGATATGTTGAGAGCTTACTATATGGATTTCAAAGGTGGTTGGGATCAAAACCTACCGTTGGTGGAATTTTCTTATAATAATAGCTTTCACTCCAGTATTCAGATGGATCCTTATGAAGCTCTCTATGGAAAGAAATGCAGGACTCCAACTTGCTGGGATGAAGTTGGGGAAAGAAAGCTATTAGGACCTGATCTTGTTGATGAGATGGCATAAAAGTTCTGATCTATTCAACAACACATAAGAGCATCGCAGAGGTGACAGAAAAGTTATGCTGACAACCGAAGAAAAGACCTAGAGTTTGAAGTGGGTGATAAAGTGTTCTTACGAATATCTCACTGGAAGAGGGTCATGAGATTTGGAAAGAAGGGGAAGTTGAGCCCTAGATATATTGGTCCTTTCGAAATACTGGATCGTGTTGGAAAGGTATCTTACCGATTGTCACTTCCACCGAATCTCTCTCAAGTTCACGATGTGTTCCATGTATCTCCCCTGATAAAGTACATACCTGATCCTTCACATGTACTCAGCTCAGAAGTTGTACTGCTGGAGCAAGATCTTTCTTATGAAGAACAGCCGATAAAGATTCTAGATCCTAGCTAAAAAGTCCTACGAAACAAGACCCCTCACTTGGTGAAAGTTTTATGGAGGAACCACCAATTAGAAGAAGCTACATGGGAGCTTGAGGATATGATGAGGGAGAGGTATCCTCATCTATTTGTTACAAAGTGATGAATTACGAGGGCGAAATTCATTTTAAGTGGGGTAGAATGTAACACCCAAGACTTTTATGAGAAATATTTTGTTTTTATAAATCATCAAAGGAATCTTTCACTACACACAACACTAGATTGGTTTTCTTTACACGCAACCATGACCTTCCTCGATAGCTTGCGTCGTACGCAATACCGAGTTTCACTAAACAACGATATGCTATTATAATATTTTTATGAACTAGCCGTTATGAATAGTATTAACTAAAATATGAATTTTATAACATTATTATTCATCTTAAACATTTTCTAGAGCATGGTATAAGAACAAAATAATTTTTTTGGGTAAAATATGTATTTTTCAAAAAATGCAGTTTTTCCGCCTTTTGATGGCGCACCCAAATTAAATCTAGTTTTTGACATGTTTATAAGTTAAATTTGACAAAATAAAATTATTCTTTTGAATCAGGATATAAAAATTTACATTGGATAAAGTTTTGATATTTTTCTAATAACTTTCATATTTTAATGAATAGTAAAAACACGCTATATATTAATTAAAAACAACTTTTTTCATCGTAATAATATATATGGTTAAATTATAATATTGAGTGGTTTTAAAGTATAAATAAAATATATTTTTACCATTTAATATATTGTATGTCATTATCATTGATTATACATTGAATTCGTAGGTTAAATCAATTCAATCTTTTGCAATGTTTAAAAGGAAAACCCGTTTTCTTTCGACAACGAGATTAATTTTAATTTAATTTCTGCAACTTTTGTTTATTGAATTTGGAAAAATAGATTCCATATTTGAAATCAGTGGGTCCAAATTATGTTAATAAGTTACTTTTTATTTTTGGGAATTATGAATAGTAACTACGGTAAATTTTATTTACCATAGTTAAAGGTAAATCGGGTAATTAAGGGTAAATAAAAGATTATAAAATTACCCTAACACCTGCCAAAATCCTATTGGATGACTAAAAGTCGACCCATATCACCTAAGGGTCGGATTAGATTCATTTAATAGACTTTTTTCCATGAAAATAATTTAATTATTATTAAAACCAAAGAATGTGACAACATGCCACTTTCTTAAATCTTGTAAGTATAATAATTTTAATTTAGTGATAAAATTCATGCAACTTCGAACATGAATAGTCTTCAGAAATCTAATACAATTATCTACATCATAGGAATTTATTTATAATTTTTAGGGATTAAATAATTATCATTAATTATGACACAATAGTGATGTTGAAATTATTTTATTAATTAAAATATCAAATAAATGTTTTTAAAAATTATAAAATAATTATTATATGAACTTTTTAATGTGATCCACTAATTTTCTAGATACATATGAAATTTTATGGATCTATATATCTTTTAGTATGAACATATCTTCTGTATATATATTTTATTTAAATTCAAATAAATGAATAGTGTCAAAATTGACACTATTGTTATTTTATAAAAATAACATATTATAAAATTTTTTAAATACAAAAAAATATTAAAAATTTATAAATTAAAATTTATATGGTCGACAATGTCATAAAGTGTCAAATTATGGAAAATTCACAACACATATGTAATTATTTATAATAATTTAAAATATAGAATATTATTACCACAAATAAAATTAAATAGATAAATAAGGATAAATCAAGTAGATAATGTTTAAAATAAATTACTAACATGTCTAAATTTTATTGGTTGATGCGATTACAACCCTATCTCATCTAATCTTTAGATATGAGTCATTTTGTAAGTTTTTACGTGGGGTTGGGATTTCATATAATCTAATATTTCTTATATTTCCAAAGGTTCCCCTCTCCTCTCTTATAAAAGGGCACCTCCTCCCTCTCTTCCTCACAACAATTTGATCCTTCAAGATCGGCCAACCCCTGCCCATTTCACTTCCCCACTTCCTTAGAAACCTACTAGAGGTACTGGTCTTATCAAAAGACCAACTCTAGTGCCTTAAGAGAAAGTTTAAAGGAGGCACTTTGAGAAAGAGGTAATACCTTCTACCGTTTTCTTCAAGTTCCATTCTTCTTCTAATACCTCTTATTTAGTTGTTTAATTATGAGGTAATAACATCAGTATCCATCATATACTGATATGTTATTATAAATATGAAACAACCCTATTTCACCTCTTATCCATCCTACGGAAAATGAAATCACCGCGTGTGCGTACGTACGGAATACCGTCTCCACGCCGTGGTGTAATCTGTTTTCCACCACCACGTTACTTGGATGGGTATAATGGTGTAAAGAATAACTATATATGATTATTTAAAAGTGATATTGATTCTTAAATAGTATACATACGCTTCAATACAATTCCACGATCATGGGAACGATATCATCGCTCGTGCGTACGTACGACCTACCGTCTCCACGATGTGATGCGACTCATTCTATAGGATCTTCATTGAATAATGATTATATAAATGAATTGAATGAATGAATATGATATATATTACACTAATACCATTATTTAAATGATTTATCTATATCCTATAAAGAGGAATAAGAATTTATTCGACAAAACACGTATAAGAACAAAAAGTAATAAACACCCGAATAACAAGTAGTAATGAAATATTACTAATAAGAAGCTAAGAATATGAGAATATATGATATCATAACAATAAATATGATTCTGTAATAAGTCAATGACATTATTTAAATCATTATACAGGAGGTTCGGACATGTAAAAAGCGTATCGGACATAACGTAAGGGAAAATATCACAATCTCATTTTTATCCGAGATTGTTTATACTTTGGTATTTACTGGGGTGTATTTTATCATCCACATCCATGTTTCCTCAATATTTAATATTATTTCCATCCACCTAAAATTGTTTAAATCCAAATTTACCCTTCAGTTAGTTTTTAGTAAAGGATATGAAAGGAATCTTTTGTCATTTTTCATAAAAGGTACTTTTTGACTTTTCTGACAAAAGTACGAGAAGAATGTTTTTTTAACTTATACGACATGAATGGAATTTTAAAACATTAGTTCCAAGAATATTACTTTAAAAAATTTCAAGCTTATTTTTAATCAACTTCTTTTAGATTAAAATTGTATGACATGTTAAGAAAGGAAAAATGTTTTTGAAGTAGAAAGGATATTTTCCTCAAGAATGGAGTTCAAGTGTTTTATCAAAATTATTTTCCATCTATGATAATATAGGGTTCTGTTTATATACCTATTATTACATTGATATTATTATGTTGTGATGGATATATTTTTATGAATTCCTTTATCTTATATGAATTGTTTTATGATGTCATGATGTTTAAGATTCCCATTTTTATTACATGGGTTATGTTATGATGTATGGTTATGATTTTGTGGCACACATAATAATGGTATCATTATGAGATGGGTGGGACCTATATCTCACTCTAATGCATTGGGTAAAGATTTTATATCTCATGAGATAGACATGGCTGGAACGGTAGGTTAAACCGGTTCAATGAAACAGGACTGAAACGAGGAGTGAACTCAGTTCAGAAATGGACATTGTCCACTAAGATAGTATTGGCAATGAGTCTTGACTAATAAGAAATGATTTTCTATGATTATGTGTGTATTCCACAATGTTTCATGTTTTAAGTTATGATTATTGGGATTACATTTCATTACTATGATTTATCCCATGTTATGAAATTATGATCTCTTTTGCAGGTTATGATTTCCAAAATTTGTGTTCTTATGTATATGATGTGATTGATATTTATTTTGTTTACCCTTACTGATCATTTGAGCTCACCCTTTTTTATGTTTTATTTCCCCAGGTCAGGAATAAGGTTATTAAGTAGGATATGCCAAAAGGGACTCTAGATATGATGAAATAAATGGGAGGCAAAGTAGATGCTTTAAGAACCAGTTGTTTATGTTTCCCAGTTTCTAAAGACTCTATACCTATACGTCCTTTACTGGTTTTGTTATATGTTGTAATAAGTGTGCTTCAATTTTGAAGTATTAACCATGTATGTAATGTATGGGTCGTTATAGTTGGTATCAGAGGAAAGGTATACTCAACCTTTGTAAACTAGGATGTGAAAGCCTTAGTAAGAACCCTAAGGATAAGTCTAAGCATAGAACACAATCTTAGTGTTTTAGAAATGGCCATGAATAACCTAGGATAAGACCTTAAGTGTGAAATTTTATTCTTAATTATGTGGTTTTCTTATTATAATTAGTGTTTCTCACAATATTATTCTTGTTTTTAGTCAATGGTTGGAACCCGAAGGAACCGTGTTAATGCGGAATGCGACGGGAAATGCAATGATTGTCCCCCTGAGAAACCAAACGTTATGGGAGATGGAATGAAAAATCTTGTAGCCATGCTCACACAACTTCATCAAGCTTTGAATCATGAAGGACTTCCAAACGAGCAAAGGAAGGAGCGACATTATGTTGAATCCTTCATGAGGCAGCGTCCACCTTCTTTCAGCGGGTCTGCTGATCCATTAGTTGTGGAACAATGGATTAGTACTACTGAAAAGATATTTTCATTTCTTCAATGTTCTGAACATGATAAATTCATCCTAGAAGTGTATCATTTAGAAGGAGATTCTGATCAATGGTGGAATCTTATTAAGAATACGAGGCAAAGGTATGAAATTGAGTCCATGGAATGGGACGAGTTCAAGAACTTATTTTTCAATAAGTACTTCCCTCGTATTCTCTGAACAAATATGGAGAAAGAGTTTCTTGAACTGAAGAAAAAGGATGATGAATCTGTTGGTACCTATGAAGAAACTTTTACAAGAATTGCAAGGTACGCTTCTGATATTATTATCTAACCTGAGAGTAAGATCGATCGATTATTTAGTGGCTTAAAACAAAGTCTTCGAAGGGCGTTAGACATAAGGGTCTTCAATAGCTTTGAGGAAATCGTTCGATGTGCTCTCAAAGTCGAGATGGAGATTGGAGTAACCCATCAGTCATATGGGTTTGATAAGAAGAGGAAAATGGTATTTAAAAGAAAATCTAAAGAGCACACTGAAAAGAAGATGAGCTTTCCCTTATGCTCTAAGTGTGGAAAGAAACATGGAGGGAGTTGTCTTAAAGGGACAAGTAAATGTTTCAAATGTGTAAAGAAAGGTCATCAGGCATTTAAATGCCGCAATGATGGGAAGAAGATGTCTAATGATGCAAACAAAGGAAGGGATACACAGAATGAACCTACTACACTTCAATGTTTCAAGTGCAAGGAGATGGGTAATTAGGCCAATCAATGCCCAAATCCAAGGGTTTATGATGATGGTCGCCATCAACAAAATCTTAAGGGTGAAGACAAAGGAAAGTAACATGCAATTTCTATCAGCGATGTGGATTATGATAACGATGTGGTGAATGGTACACTTACCATCCACTCTAAAGTAGAAAATGTTTTATTTGATTCTGGATCCACCCACTCATTTATTTCTGATGAATTTTCTAAGGGTATCACCGTATTACCTCAACAATTAGATGTTGAGTTGGCTGTGACAACTCCTAATGGCACAACAGTCACATCAAAAGTTTATAATTTTCCCCGATTGAAGTTTGTGGGAAAGTGCTTCCTGCAAATCTTGTGATCCTTCCTATAGTGGAATTTGATGTGATTCTTGGCATGGATTGGCTTTATTTATATGGAGCTCATATCAATTTCCAAATAAGGGAAGTCACATTTCATATTCCAGATCAATCTATGATCGTCTATCGATGCAAGGATGAACATAACCTTCCAGTGGAAATTTCTTCCATCATATGGGTCTTTATTCCACTAAATAAAGGTTATTTATCTCAAATGGTTGGTGAGAAACTTACGATTAAGAATATTACCATTGTACGGGAGTTTGATGATGTCTTTCCAGAGAAATTTCCGGGTCTTCCACCAAATCGTGAAGTTGAGTTTTCAATAGAACTCGTACCAGGTGCTTTACCTATTTCAAAGACACCTTATAGAATGGCCCCTATTGAGTTGCAGAAATTGAAGAAGCAACTACAAGAGAATCTAGATAAGGGATTCATATGCCCTAGTGTGTCAACTTGGGGATCACCTGTTCTATTTGTTAAGAAGAAAGATGGATCAATGAGACTCTACATTGATTATCGAGAACTTAACAAGATCACTATCAAGAACAATTATCCTCTCCCATGCATTGATGACTTATTTGACCAACTATGCAGAGCTCAATACTTTTCCAAGATTGATCTTCGTTCAGGGTATCATCAGTTAAGGGTCAAAAGGGAGGATATACCAAAGACGGCTTTTCGTACAAGGTATGGACACTATGAATTTATATTGATTCCATTTGGTCTTACTAATTCCCCTGCTATCTTCATGGATCTGATTAATAGAGTCTTTAGAGACCATCTTGATCAATTTGTGGAAGTATTTATAGACGATATACTTGTCTATTCAAAGAGCAAGGAAGAACATGAAGATCACTTGAGAATTATATTGAAGACCCTGAGAAAGGAAAAGCTTTATGACAAATTTACCAAGTGTGAATTTTGGCTTTAAAAGGTTGCATTTTTGGGTCACATAATCTCAGAAGAAGGGATATTTCTGGATCCAGCAAAAACAGAGGTTATCGAACGATGGTCGAGACCAACAATAGTAACCAAGATCTGAAGTTTTATTGGTTTGGATGGATATTATCGACGTTTTGTGAAAGATTTTTCACGATTATCTAATCCACTCACCAAGTTGACTCAGAAAGGAGTTAACTTTTTTTGGACAGAGGAATGTGAAGAGAATTTCAAGGAGTTGAAAAGAAGGTTATCCAGTGCACCTGTTCTCACACTGCCTTGTAGTGGAGAAAGGTTTGGGATCTACAGTGATGCATCCAAGAAGGGATTGGGGTGTGTTCTTATGAAAAATGATATGGTGATAGCTTATGCCTCACGACAGTTGAAAATCCATGAGCAAAATTACCCAACTCATGATTTGGAGTTAGCTGCAGAAATCATTGCATTAAAGATTTGGAGGCATTATCATTATGGAGAAAGGTGTGACATTTATATTGATCATAAAAGTTAAAGTATATTTTCATACAAAAGGAGCTGAATATGCGCCAAAGAAGATGGTTAGAGCTGATTAAGGATTACGAATGCTCAATTCATTACCAACCTAGGAAGGCAAACAAGGTGGAAGATGCATTAAGTCGACAAGACCATGCCAGTTTATCCATTATGAGGATCACAAAAGATCCAATATTTATGGATTTACAAAGGATGGATCTTGGAATTATAATGGAAGGTGGAAAATCGTATCTTTCTCAAATGAATGTTCAACCATCTATACATGTGAAGAATAAAGAGGCGCAGAAAGAAGATGTATCGTTACAAAAGAAGGTGAGAAATATTCATGAATTCAACCTTGATTGTGATGGGATAATAAATTTTAGGAATCGGGTTTGTGTTCCTCCCATCCCTGAATTAAAGAAGGAGCTGCTGGATGAGGCTCATAGTTCTTCATTCTCTATTCATCCTGGAAGCACGAAGATGTATAGGGACCTGAAAGAGTACTTCTGGTGGGATGGCATGAAAAGAGATGTTGCTGAATATGTCTCTCGATGCTTGGTTTTTCAGCAAGTTAAAGCTGAGAGACAGAAGTCTAAGGGGATGTTACAACCATTACCCATACCCAAATGGAAATGGGAAAACATCACTCTGGACTTTGTCATAGGACTTCATAAAACATCCAAAGGCAATAATTCTATCTGGGTCATAGTTGATCATCTTACAAAGTCTGCACACTTCATTGATATTATAGAGGATTTATCTTTGGATCATCTTGACATGATATATGTAAAGGAAGTGGTAAGATTGAATGGAGTACCACTTTCTATTATATCTGATCGGGATCCGAGGTTTACCTCAAAGTTCTGGCAAAGTCTTCAGCATACTCTAGATACAGAGTTGAGTTTCAGCACTACTTATCATCCTCAGACAGACGGTCAGTCTGAGAGAACAATTCAAACTCTAGAAGATATGTTGAGAGCTTGCTGTATGGATTTCAAAGGTGGTTGGGATCAACGCCTATCTTTGGTGGAAGTTTCTTATAATAATAACTTTCACTCCAGTATTCAGATGGTTCCTTATGAAGCTCTCTATGGAAAGAAATCCAGGACTCTAACTTGCTGGGATGAAGTTGGGGAAAGAAAGCTATTAGGACCTGATCTTGTTGATGAGATGGCAGAAAGGGTCCGATCTATTCAACAACACATAAGAGCAGCTTAGAGTCGATAGAAAAGTTATGATGACAATCGAAGAAAAGACCTAGAGTTTGAAGTGGGTGATAAAGTGTTCTTACGAATATCTCCCTGGAAGAGGGTCACGAGATTTGGAAAGAAGGGGAAGTTGAGCCCTAGATATATCGGTCCTTTCGAAATACTAAATAGTGTTGGAAAGGTAGCTTACCGATTGGCGCTTCCACCGAATCTCTCTCATGTTCACGATGTGTTCCATGTATCTCTCCTGAGAAAGTACATACCTGATCCTTCACATGTACTCAGCTCAGAAGTTGTACCGCTGGAGCAAGATCTTTCTTATGAAGAATAGCCGATAGAGATTCTAGATCGTAGCGAAAAAGTCCTACGAAACAGTACCACTCGCTTGGTGAAAGTTTTATGGAGGAACCACCAATTAGAAGAAGCTACATGGGAGCTTGAGGATATGATGAGGGATAGGTATCCTCATCTGTTTGTTACAAAGTGACGAATTTCGAAGGAGAAATTCATTTTAGGGGGGGTAGAATGTAACCCCCAAGACTTTTATGAGAAATATTTTGTTTTTATAAATCATCAAAGGAATCTTTCACTACACACAACACTATCTTGGTTTGCTTTACACGCAACTGCAGCCTTCCTTGATAGCTTGCGTCGTACACAATATCGAGTTTCAATAAACAACGATATGCTATTATAATATTATTATGAACTAGCCATTATAAATATTATTAACTAAATTTTTAATTTTATAAAATTATTATTCATCTTAAACATTTTCTAGAGCATGGTATAAGAACAAAATATATTTTTTGGGTAAAATATGTATATTTCCAAAAATGCAGTTTTGCCGCCTTTTGATGGAGCACCCACTTTAAATCTAGTTTTTTACATGTTTATAAGTTAAATTTGACAAAATAAAATTCTTCTTTTCAATCAGGATATAAAAATTTACATTGGATAAAGTTTTGATATTTTTCTGATAACTTTCATATTTTAATGAAAATTAAAAACACGCAATATTTTAATTAAAAACAACTTTTTTCATCGTAATAATCTATATGGTTAAATTATAATATTGAGTGGTTTTAAAGTATAAATAGAATATATTTTTACCATTTAATATAATTTATGTCATTATCATTTATTATACATTGAATTCGTAGGTTAAATCAATTCAATATTTTTTAATGTTTTAAAGGAAAACCCGTTTTCTTTTGACAACGGGATTAATTTTAATTTAATTTCTGCAACTTTTGTGTATTGAATTTGGAAAAATGGATTCCATATTTGTAATCCTTGGGTCCAAATTATGTTAATAAGCTACTTTTTATTTTTGGTAATTATGAATAGTAACAACGGTAAATTTTATTTACCACAGTTAAAGGTAAATCGGGTAATTAAGGGTAAATATAAGATTATAAAATTACCCTAACACCTGCCAAAATCCTATTGGATGACTAAAAGTAGACCCATACCAGCTAAGGGTCAGATTAGATTCATTTAATGGACTTTTTCCCATGAAAATAATTTAATTATTATTAAAACCAAAGAATGTGACAACATGTCACTTTCTTAAATATTATAAATATAATAATTTTACTTTAGTGATAAAATTCATGAAACTTCGAACATGAATAGTCTCCAGAAAGCTAATAAAATTATCTACATCATAGGAATTTATTTATAATTTTTAAGGATTAATTAATTATCATTAAGTATGACACAATAGTGATGTTGAAATTATTTTATTAACTAAAATATCAAATAAATGGTTTTAAAAACAATAAAATAAATATTATATTAACTATTTAATGTGATCCACTAATTTTATAGATACATATGAAATTTTATGGATCTATTAAATCTTTTATTTTGAACATATCTTCTATATATATATTTTATTTAAATTCAAATAAATGAATAGTGTCAAAATTGACACTATTGTTATTTTATAAAAATAACATATTATAAAATTGTTTAAAAATAACAAAAATATTTAAAATTTATAAATTATAATTTATATGGTCTAGAATGTCATTAAGTGTCAAATTATGAAAAATTCACAACAGATATGTAATTATTTATAATAATTTAAAATTTAGAATATTTTTACCACAAATAAAATTAAATTGATAAATAAGGATAAATCAAGTTGATAATGTTTAAAATAAATTACTAACATGTCTAAATTTTATTGGTTGATGATATTACAACCCTATATCATCTAATCTTTGGATATGAGTGATTTTGGAAGTTTTTAAGTGGGGTTGGGATTTAATATAAACTAATATTTCTTATATTTCCAAAGGTACCCCTCTCCTCCCTTATAAAAGGGAACCTCCTCCCTCTCTTCCTCACACCAATTTGAGCCTTCAAGCTCAGCCAAACCCTACCCATTTCACTTATCCAATTCCTTGGAAACCTACTAGAGGTACTGGTATTATCAAAAGACCAACTCTAGTGCCTTAAGAGAATGTTTAAAGGAGGCACTTCGAGAAAGAGGTAATACCTTCTACCGTTTTCTTCAAGTTCCATTCTTCTTATACTCCCTCTTATTTAGTTGTTTAATTATGAGGTAATAAAATCAGTATCCCTCATATACTGATATGTTATTATAAATATAAAACAACCCTATTTCACCTCTTATCCATCCTACGGAAAACGAAATCACCGCGCGTGCGTACTTACGGAATATTGTCTCCACGCCGTGGTGTAATCTGTTTTCCACCACCACCTTGCTTGGATGGGTATAATGGTGTAAAGAAAAACTATATATGATTATTGAAAAGTGATATTGATTCTGAAATAGTATACATACGCTTCAATACAATTCCATGATCATGGGAACAATATCATCACTCGTGCGTACGTACGACCTATCGTCTCCACGATGTGATGTGACTCGTTCTATATGATCTTCATTGAATAATGATTATATAAATGAATTGAATGAATGAATATGATATATTTTACACTAATACCATTCTGTAAATTATGTGTCTATATCCTATAAATAGGAATAAGAATTAATTCGACAAAACACGCATAAGAACAAAAAGTAATAAACACCCGAATAACAAGTAGTAATGAAATATTACAAATAAGAAGCTAAGAATATGACCATATATGATATCATAAAAATAAATATGATTCTATTATAAGTCAATTATATTATTTAAATCATTATACAGGAGGTTCGGACATGTACAAAGCATATCGGACATAAGGTAAGGGAAAATATCACAATCTCATTTTTATCCGAGATTGTTTATACTTTGGTATTTACTAGGGTGTATTTTATCATCCACATCCATGTTTCCTCAATATGTAATATTATTTCCATCCACCTAAAATTGTTTAAATCCAATTTTACCCTTCGGTGAGTTTTTAGTAATGGATATGAAAGGAATCTTTTGTCGTTTTTCGTACGAGGTACTTTTTGACTTTTCTGACAAATGTACGAGAAGAATGTTTTTTATCTTATACGGCATGAATGGATTTTTAAAACATTATTTCCAAGAATCATTCTTTACAAGTTTTCAATATTATTTTTAATCAACTTATTTTAGATTAAAATTTTATGACATGTTAAGAAATGAAAAATGTTTTTGAAGTAGAATGGATATTTTCCTCAAGAATGGAGTTCAAGTGTTTTATCAAAATTATTTTCCATCTAAGATAATATAGGGTTATGTTTATATCCCAATTATTACATTGATATGATTATGTTGTGATGGATATATTTATATGAATTCCTTTATATTATATGAATTGTTTTATGATGTTATGATGTTTAAGATTCCCATTTTTATTACATGGGTTATGCTGTGATGTATGGTTTATGATTTTGTGGCACACATAAGAATGGTATCATTATGAGATGGGTGGGACCTATATCTCCATCTAATGCATTGGGTAGAAATTTTATATCTCATGAGATAGATATGGCTGGAATGGCAGGTTAAACCGGTTCAGTGAAAAAGGACTGAAACGAGGGGTGAACTCAGTTCAGAAATGGACTTTGTCCACTAAGATAGTCTTGGCAATGAGTCTTGACTAATAAGAAATTATTTTCTATGATTATGTGTGTATTAAGAAAATTTTCATGTTTTAAGTTATGATTATTGGGATTACATTTCATTACTATGATTTATCCCATTTTATGAAATTATGATCTCCTTTGCAGGTTAAGATTTCCAAAAGTTATGTTCTTTTGTATATGATGTGATTGATATTTCTTTTTTTTACACTTACGGAGCATTTGAGCTCACCCTTTTGTATGTTTTATTTCCCCAGGTTATGAAGAAGGTTATTAAGTAGGATATTCCAAAAGGGACTCTAGATATGATTAAATAAATGGGAGGCAAAGTAGATGCTTTATGAACTAGTTGTTTTTGTTTCCCAGTTTCTAAAGACTCTATACCTATACGGTCCTTTCCTGGTTTTGTTATATGTTGTAATAAGTGTGCTTCAATTTTTAAGTATTAACCATGTATGTAAAGTATGGGTCATTATATGAAAGGTTTTAAAAGTCACAGATCAAATGAATAATACTGATCTACCCAACGTTCAATTATAAGGGAGAAAAACACAAATAATTAGTCTTGCAACTTGTTTGGTTTTTTATTTTTGATGAAAATACTCATCAAAGAATTTGGGAGAAGTCATTGCATTATTTTCACTTCGATCATCCTTGGACCAGAGGTTTTTCGTTCATCGACAACGGAGGAGGGGAGGATCTCTCATCAGAGGAAGGGAGAACTATGAGAAAACCTTGTCCAATTCTCCCGAATGAACTATTTATAAAAATTTTATCATGTAAAAAGTAAATTAATCAATCAATAATTCAATTAATTAATTCACTTAAATTCACCGTTGATGACTAAGGGGTCTGGACGTCCTGCACCAATTCATTTTCTGTCACTCTTAGAGTAAATACTTTATTTAAGACATTGTAGTGGTCCCATATTTTTTATTTGACCAAGAATTTAAGATTTAAACAATTTACTTTAATTTAAACTCATATGAAATATAGAATATTTTTATAAAATTAATTCTAGGAACACCGAGTCTCAAAATCACACATCGTCTTCGCGCATAGCTCTATAAATATATATCAAAATATTTCAAAGTCTTTAAAAAAAACCCATGTCTCTATATGATATTATATTTATTGAAGTATTTTTAGGTTTTATATATCACATAAACACATTAAATTTATCCTTATTACCTTCCATGTAAAGTGTAAGTGAAAAATGAGTCACATAACTTCACGAGGAAGTATTTTTTCATACACAGAAGTAACATTATCATATCCCTCACAAAATGAAAATAAAGAAGGAATATGAAATATAATAATTAAAAAAGTAAAATAATACCATAAATATCATATAAATATGTTACATTGATCATTATATCTATACTTTAAATATGGTGATGGAAAATGAACTATTTTGGTTCTTAAGATGGTAGTTCGCTGTACACACGATCGATGATTTCATTTTCCATTCGATGGAGGAGTAGAAGTAGAAATATTATACCACTTACATAATAATATATTAATATTTGGGATATACTAGTTTTATTATATTTTATGTGTTAATAAATAATTTAAGGTGGTAAAGAAGAAAGAAAATGAAAGATATTTTTTAACATAATTTCCTTTTCAATGAGAATCCTTCTTTGGATATCCACTTAAAGGCCCTAGGGTTTGGATTTTGGGAGGAGAAAAAGCTCTTTATTTTTATAATGATGTTGTGGATGGATTTTTATTGATTTTTATTGGGTCTACTTTCTTACGATTCATGAGGAAGGGAAAGGAGGGAGTCCCCTTTTATAAGTGGGGTGGGGGGGCTCTTGGAAATTACTTGGAAATTTCCCAAAATAATCAAAAATGATAAATTCATTACTAAAAAATGATTAAAAATAAAATTATATTCTAATTTAAGATTTATAAGGTAAAAATATTCCTATAAAATAATATTTTGACATGTTGGTAGGTTATTTTAACTCTTATCCTTTTAGTTTAACCCCTATGTAGATCTGTTTTTATCATAACTATTGAAATTGATTTTTAATATTTTCACTATTTATTTTGATAAAAAAAATTAAGTGGAAATTTTTAGATAATATAAATTATTTTTATTCCAAATTTTCAATCCATTTTTCAAAATTAAATCAATAGAAGTGGCAGAATCCAATTTAAAATTATACCCACAAACGTGATGAATAAATGCGATTTTCCCAAAAGAAAATTCTAATATGTATAAAATGTTTTAATATGAAAATTTAATATAGAATTTATAAAAATGATATAAAATAGTTAAAATTTATTATAATTTAACTAATTTTAAATTTCAACCAATTTAAAATAAACTTTATCTTGTAAATTATTTAAACAAAAATGCAATTTTCAATAAAAATCAGTATTTTTCACTATTAATAAAAAAATGAAACATTTCAGAAAAATTCAAAAAATTTACCCTAAGTTAATTTTAATATGGTGATTTTAAAAATATATTTAATTTTTTAAAATAATCTTTCTAAAAGAGGAAAATTTTATTATAAAATATGTGCGCAAAGAGTGACTAAACCGCATTTTAGAAAAATGTCATTTTTAGAAAACATTTCATTTTTAATTCAAATGGTTCTTATTTTATTTATAATAAAATAATATAAATTTATTTTATTTTATAGATTTTTAAATTCTATATGTTTCATAATTTATTCAGTTTTATTTATACAAACCAATTTAATGGCTAGACTATAATTGTCATGTAAAAATAATAACTTTTTAATTGAGTATCGGGTTTAATTTAAACCAATTGTTGCATGAATCACAAGAAATAAAATTGATTGAATTTATTTAATAATAAATATATCACAAATTATTGGAATTTTATATTCTCTTCTAAGATTGGTGTTGTGTTTCATACACTCTATCGATATTGAAGATCCTATTTTAAAATGTTGTGGTGGTATAAAAAATTCAAAATGAAATTGATTAAAATGAATTAAATTATATTAATAAATATATAATTAAGTAATTATTACTTTTAAAACCATATTAAAACAAATTTTATGTTCTTAAATGTTGAAAATGAAAATACAATTCTTAATAAAAACAAGTATTTTTCAGTAGTCACTGAAAAATTTATATTTTCATAAAACATTCAAAAAACCACTCCAAGATAATTTTGACATGTATATTTGAAAACATAAGTTTATTATTTCAAATACATTTTCTAAATATGTTAAAAATAAGAATTATTTTCCGTTCACAAAATATAATTATGAAATTCTTTTTAGAAAATAATATTTTCAAAACATATAAATAAATTTCTAAAAATAAATTACTTCTTTTATCAATATGTTTTATTTTTATAATATAATCATATTTAATATTTAAAAATTAATTATTAATATTAATATTGATATTTTTAACAGCTATGTTATAATGGTCATATTCAAATAATAATATTAATAATATATTATGGTTTTTTAAAACTCAATGTTTCATATAATGAAAAGTAAACTCTATGTTGTGTGTAATGAAAGCTAAAATTAGTGTTAGATGTAAAAAGAACTTTAAAATAAATTTAAATTATTTGAAAAAAATAATTCTTAAGAACATGGGGTGTTAGACTATAATAAATAATATTATTATAAATCAAATATTTGTTAGAATACATTAAATAAAAAAGAAAAAATAAAGCCAATGTGAAGGGGGATCAAGCCAGAAATGAAGATGCAACATCCACAGGAGAAGAAAAATATTTTTACATCAAAAACATTTTAAAATATTGAAAATATTTGTGATTTGTGAAATGGTAGTGGTCACAAGGTTGGTACATGATCATCTCTACATGCATCAAAATCTAATTAGAAAAGAATACTATATAGTTTGGTTAAGAAATAAGAATCAACCTTGGGAAGAAAGTAGAACAATGTTGTAAAAAATATCTCTCCATATAATAAATGTACGAATACATTGGATTCCAAATCCAATAATCTAAATAATTGTTAATAAACTAAAATACATGATAAGAATAAAGGAACTCATAATAATCCATGTGAACATACCAACCATCATTCCAATATTCCTAATGATATGTTAGTTATCTGGAAAAATGTTTTGGAGAAGTGATAATATCAACAAAGCATCAACTAGAATTTAATATCAGATATGTAGGTTTGATGAGTAAAGGAAATGGAGTAACTTTATTGTAAAAACCATCTCAACCTTTATATCCACATTTATGATGAAATTTTGATCCACCTTATTCCCTTAATCATTTTTAATTGTTTTTATTCTGATAATTTGGGGAATTGAAGGTAAAGAAAGTTATCAAGGGGGAGATCTTGAGAATTAGTGAGTACCATAAATTTTTTACAACAAAGGTGAAGAAGTCTTCATACTTAAATGATTCCTCAATTTTCATTCAAATACAAATATAATAGAGGATTATCTTTGATAAATTTGAAGACTATGATATCATATCATAGATAACAAGTATAAAGAGAATATCATATTGGTTTGATATTATAGTTGTTATCATAAAGAATAATCATTGAATATGATCATTCTTTTTGAAGTTATATAAATTTTCTAATCTAGAAAGTCACATGTGGAAGATCCATATTAGTGCATTCCCAAAATTAGAACATCTTAAAATACATTCTTCAAGATATCCACCATTATGAAGACAATGAGGAGTATTTCTCTTGGGGGGAGACAAATGATGAAACTTAAAGATTCTGTCCGAATCATTATATTAATTGTTATCCAATATGATTATTTTAGAAACTGATTGAAGATCATGTCATTGGAAAATATATGTTTTTTCTTAATAAATCATCCCTTTTTTTATCAAAAGTGTAAATATAATACAGATGGCAGTGGTTAATTGAATTAATCTATAAAATAATAAAATAAAATTTATGAAAGTGCTCCATGAAATCTTTTCTTTATTATTATACTTGAATTCTTTTGATCTATTTTTTGAAGTGATTTCATTATTTATAGGTTGGTCGTTCTTAAAAAAATATTTATATATATTGTAGTATCTTAAACATGTATTAAAAGTGGAAAACCCCTGAACAGATGTAATTGAGATATCATTTCATGTGGTATCAAAATATATTGTTAAAGGAAAAACTTATTTTCTAAATAAAATCATCATTTTTTCTACATCGATCATAGGTCATGTAGACTTAGAGTGAAATTATATATGTAACATTGCTTAATTATGGAATGATACCATTTTACCAGGAACTTTTTATTTCATTTCAATAAGTGGGAGAGAAAGTAAAATTATTTTTTTGAAAAGTACATAAGAGAGATTCATATATTGACATCTTCATTTGGAATGAACTTCGTAGGTATTTACAACAATTACAAAGGGGTATATTAAAGAACCCACTTTGTGTATGGATTTTATTTTATATCAATGGTTGTTATTGGCTGTCAATGGTGGTCAATTAAATATCAATATTTCATTAATGTTAATATGTTTAATAAGTTAAAATGAAATAAGTTTTTATATAATCAAAGTTATTCAACATAGATATCAAAGTGAATATTTCTTGGATGAATGGTTGAAGAGTAAGGTACTAAAGTATTATTATATCAAGGAATTACTATTGAAGACTTTGAGTTTATCACTATATAAATTGTTAAATATGTCTTATGTTTAAATCAATTGTGTCACTATATACTTTTACTAGAAATATTGTTTTCATTAATGAATAATATGATAAGAAGTAAGATTATTTCATTATTGAAGAGTTATTTAGAATTTATATTCCAAAACTATTATAAGAATGGGAATTATGAGAAGTCCACACAAATAAATACTATTTATCATGAAGAATTTTTGAAGATTAAGATTGATTATATGGCTTGGAATTTGTTTTTTTAATTCTTATATTTCATTTTATAGAAGATATTTTCTAAGAGTAATTGAAAATATTTGGCCAACCATAACCCAACCAAGGACCACCCCAACCAATAATGTGTGAACATAGAGGTCAAACACATGGGAGTAATTCAAATTGGACTACCTAAGGTGCAAGGAGAGGATAAAATAATTTCGACTAGGAGTGCTTGGAGGGTGAACACATAACACAACTGGAAAATGTCCCTATACTGATAGTTTAGAGAAATATGGGAGCATAAGCTGGTGGTATATCTCTGAGTAATATCCACAGTTTGAAAATTTTATACCCATAGTTATGAATAATGGTAATATTTGAATGGGTAATATTATACCATGTTAATAACCCTATACCCACAGTTTTGAAACTGTGGGTAAAGGATTTAAAAATATGTCTACCACTAGATTCAAACCCTGGAACACCTCTATAAAATCTATGTTCCTAACCACTACAACACTTACAATTATCAGTATATAAATATATATTTACATATAGATATTTTTTTAACTGTGTCTATAGGTGTAAAACCCTAGAAATAGGTTTTCCTACAGAAAAGTTTTTTTCCCATGGAAATGTTTTTTTACACACTTGCATGGGAAATCAATACCCACAGTTTACCAAAACCATGGGTATAGGTCATCCCTATACGCATGGTTTTTGGATAACTGGTTCATTGGTTTTGAACCAAACCTTATACCAATTGTTTTCGGGAAACCATGGGTATAGGTTAGACCTATACCCATGGTTTTTTGGAGAACCGTGAGTGTAGGTATTGAACCAAACCCTATAAACATATTTTTTTCAAAAACCATGGGTATAGGTCTTGAACCTAACCGTATACCCATAATTTTATAAAAAAACATGTGTATAGGTATGAAATAAACCTCGTACCCATGTTTTGGGGAAACCGTTGGTATATGGGTGTATTATACTCGTAATGTTTTTTAAAACATATGGGTATAGACTTGTTTTCTAGTAGTGTAGCTTCTATAGAGAACACATGGAGAATAATAGAGTACCTAAGTCGACCGAGAAAATGTGTGGCATAACCCGTGAAATGAGTGGATGAAGGCGAGTCCCAGTTCTGACCCTTCTTCCTTGGATCAAAGCACTATTGCAATAGAACCATTCATTAATAACACCTCTAATGTGTAAGAGATTTATGTGGTATGGATGAAGAGTAGTGGGTACTTTTCCTCCACTTAAAATATTATGGAATAATAAAATAAATCTGATACATTTTATCCAAGACATTTGATCATGGTTGTGATCATCTTCTACATCCTTCCTCTTCAAAGAATCTTTTATTTATGGAGATTCTATATGCCAAGAAGTCGACTTACACAATCATTTGGAGCTCAATATTGTGATTCAATGTTTCCATAAAAATGTTTCAAGTCTTATAGGATGGTTTCTATGATGCTCAAATGATTATAAGTTTTATGAACATGTTAAAGCCGAATAAAAGCCATAGTTATAGAAGAATATTTAAACATTTGGTATGTAATAATGATTTTGAAGTTATAAGGAGGAGCATGTGATCATCATCACATGCATGCTAGGAATCATCACATAAGAAGAAATTCCATTTTTTGATGTCACATAAACTGTGTTTGAAAATTTAAATACTATGATATTTAGGAATTCAATTTGTTAATGTACATAGTATAAAATAATGGATTTTAGTTTTTAAAGAAAACAAGGTAAGGTGGTCATTCTCGTATATAAAAGGAGAAGAACCTAAGGCTGAAATATGATTCTGTCACTCGCATTTCATATGAGATATCTAAAATATCATAAAAATGGAGAATCTAAAAGATTCATTTATTCTACGAGGAAGAGGATATATGAGGCACCTAGGCTACATTAAGAGGGAAGTTCTATATAATAATATTTATACAGAGGAAGAACCATGCTCTAATTTTCATGAAAAAGAACCCAAACTTGTGTTAACACCTAAGAATCATGTTTCAAAAAGAATATCTCCCAAATCCAATGCTTGATTATTATACACTGACTATGTTATGTGAATAATATTAGTATAGAACTTTAGTACATATACATGAAGCTATAATTATCAGAGTTCCACACCTGGTTTGAATGAAGAAGAAACGACATCCACATAATCATGGGAAGAAGAATATATAAATGTTATAATAGTACCATATACATAAGTGTTAAGTTTATATGAAATAGACCCCACATATAATTATTATATGAAGAATAAAATCAGATACCACATACTTAGTTATGAGAATACTAGAGCAAGTAAACCATATACTTGTGAAAAAGGACAATGATAACAAGTATACTGTGCATGCACCTGCATGTATGAATAATGAGAATTCTTAAATATTATTATTCAATATCTCATGCATAGGGTGTTTTGGAAGTGTTAATGTGTGAAATAATCTAATTTTAATAGATATTACACATTGACATTAACATTGAAATTGTTAAAGGAATGTGTTTCACCAATTATAAACTGATACTACATTGAATTTGTTTGTGATGTTGAGAACCCAATACTAAATTTCAATATCACATGTTTCTTTTCAAATAAAAAAATTGAAAGAATTAATTTTGATCATTTTGAGTTGATATTTTATTATTTCTATAATCACAAATTAGATTTTCGATTATAGTAAGTCTAGACATTCAATGTACTGGATGGAAGTTGAATGGTTTAACCAGATACAATATAACTACCCATATTTTATTAAAACTTAATTAATGATTTATTACATAATGATTCACTTAATAAAATACCATAAGGCCATGTGGCCTAGTGTCTTTGGGAAAATAGGAACGTATAATATTAACTTAAAAACATTTCACAACGACATTGTTTAAAAACTCGAAAACATGCCATTATATTCATTGGATCTTCTAAAACTACATGCGATAAACTGGGGACATACATAAGAAATGGGTGAGTTATAAATAGTAGTAAAAAAATAAAAAAAAATAGCATGAAGTAAATTGGTATATGTGATCCAATAGGCATATCAATGTATCATAAGAGTGATGAGAATAACAATCTTGAATAACGAGTCATGGTACAACATGATAACATAAAGAAACCTAGAAATGCAGAAACAACATAAAAAATGACATCATAAAACATGAACTTGTGTGATTAGGATAACCTCATATGAACCATAAATGGAATATCAAGCAATAAAAATATTACCCAATTCATTTTAGGGCAATAAAATTTTAGGCCCACCCATCACATTCATATCATGTACATGAATAAGTGTGCCTCATAGATCTTACAACATAAGGATGTGTTTCATTAATTTTAACCCCTTAATTAAGAATTGAATTTTAAACATATATAAATCCCCAATAAATTATGGTTAGTTACAACTAGGTGAATTTAATTTAGTAGAAATAGAGATGGGTATTCACTACACAAATTTCTGGCATGGAAAATCCTAGGATAATTTGATAGCATAACAGGTGTACATAAAGGTTTATAGAGTGGATTAATGGGATAAAATAGGCATATAATTACTTTGTTATCATAAGAATAATAGTATGGATGTAAAAAAATATATCCCAAATTGATGAATTGGAAATAAGAATATAGTACATAAAGAAGGTGTTTGAATAAAGTAGAGAATGAGATGATCCCTTACCATGAGAGGGTTCCTCTAAAATACTAAGAAGAGCTTATTAAGATCTTGGGGGAACCTTAATAGGGATATATAGAGGTAATTGTAGTGTAAATTCATGATAAAAGTTTTTTTAGTGAAGAGGGAAATGATGTTGGGTGGGTTTATATAAAAAGAGAGAGGATAATTCGTCATTAATTTCAAAACAACAGTTTTGGACTCTATATGACCAAGTAATCAAACCCACAAAAATTCCCATGATTTTCCCCCTGATTTCTTCCAAAGAGGATTTTTTTTTTCATTATTTTATAAGGATATGAACTAATAACATTCAAACAATTTCCTAGGTAATGTTAAACTGAGTTGGGTTTATAAAGAATTGATTTTAAAAACATAAAATATAATATAGGTTTGGAGGATTCATTAATGGTTTATAAAATTAATCAAATAACATAATAAAATACATTATTTTAAATTTTAAACAAAATTTTTGTTGTGGATAATCCTTATAGTATTTATTACATCACTTTGGGTTTTATTCTTTCATAATATATAACATATTTAATGTTTACCCAAAAATCAACTATCTCAGAAAATTATGAAACATTCACCATTTGGTAATTTCAATATGATTATTTAAAACATACGATTTGTTTTATCAAAATAATTATCTAAATATAAGAATTTATAATTTCAAATTAGAGATCCCCATTTATTGGAAAACACTTATTTTTGAAAATAATAGTTTTTGAGCCTTATAACAATTACATTGGACATCATAAAATTATATTATCATTTGTATTTACAAAATATTATTTAATAATAATATTTAAATATAGTATAATGTATTTTAAAATTTCTCAAATTCATCAAAAATATTTTTTTATCAAAATTATATATTTCGTAAAAATATAATATTTATTTCCTTATATCAATTTTTTTAAAACTCATTATTTAATCATTTTAAAAGAAATATTAAAAATGGATAAATATAATTATTCTATTATTAGAAATAAAATATAAAAAAATCATACTGGTAGATTCTAGATACAAAGCCCCTTATTACACGAGTGAATAGCCTAATGGCAAGTTGTGCGATGATGAGATATTCATAGGGTGGTTCGACAGACATGGTTCAGGACATGATATCAATGAGCTTGATCTTCTCTGATAAATGGTTTTTTCATGTTCTTTAGTTTTTGAATCCCATATTGGGAATGGTTATGTGAGAATCCCAAGTATTCTATCTCCTTATGAAGCTTCGATAAATGGGATTCATATGGTTTGATCCTACTGGTTGATGTTGTAACAAATGAGTCGTATTGACAGCACAAACACCCCACCTTAACATGGTCATCGGGTCCTAGCCCACCAGGTACCACTAGTTTCTCCACATACATAAGGTCGCCTCCCTAGGGCCCACCTATGTGCCCAAATGGTTTATTATACTAATGAATATCCCCAAATTCTAACACATTTTATTTGCAGTGTACTTTTCCCTCACTCTCACACACCCTAGAAATTTTACTAGAAGGTCACCCATCATAATGACTACTCCATTAAAGAACTATTAACTATGGAATTCTAACTAGGTAGGCTCTAGAAAATATAGGTGCAGCTTATTGACAAGAGTAATATATTTTATTCATTTAACCTTTTATCATTCTGATATGTTATAGAGGCCATCACTTGCTTTCTGTATGTCCATTTAACTTTATAATAACCCTTAAAATACTAATCATATTGTTCTTTGTGTAATGACTTTACTATCATTGGTTACGATTCTTAATATTAATTTAAATTTGAAAGACTGTATAACTATAGAAAAAAATTTAAGTAGTGATTTTTTTCATTAATTTCATTTCTTAATAAGGAATCTACTAAAAATTGAATTTCATTTATAAGATTTTTGGTCATTACAATCTTCCCCCATTCAAAAATTTTCCCCTAAAAAGATTCATTTCATAAACTAAAATAGACGAGGAATTTTTTTCGTCACCTATTTTTGGTTCCCATGTTACTTCCTTGAACTAATGGTTCCACCAAATCACAATAACCTAATGAGTTTTACTATTTCATATAACCTTTTCTCTAAGATCTATGATATTCATCATATCCTTGCATGAAAGATCATTCTCCAATAGAACCACCTCTTTATTCATTAGATGTGAGAGTTCTAGTATGTACTTCCTCAAGAGCATTACACAGAACACATCATGAACCTGATACATGTTAGGTTATGGTGATTGTTTATGGGCCATAGATTTTATGTGATTTGGGATAACAAAAGGTTTGATTTATCTAGGAATAAGTTTTTCCTAGTTTTAAAAAGTCTTGACCTTCTTCTATGATGATGTATGAGGGAACACTTTGTATGTAATCTCAAACACTAGGTTCCATAAATCATTGGCTGTAAAACAAATTTGTCAACATTGTGTAGATTTAACATGACACTAAATGGTGTGAACTTTATCTTTAATATCTTGGATATGATCAGGTCTCAAAATATTCTTCTCTATAACTTCACCCCGGCATGTCCGAGTCTAAAACCTCTTCCCATACAAAGCCTCATAAGGTTCCATTTTAATTCTATAATGGAAACTGTTGTAATATGAGAACTCGAGTATGGAAAGGTGATAGTCCCAACATCCTTGGAAATCCATTGAACACAATATCAATATATCCTCTAGATTTTGAATGATATTTTTAGAATAAACATCCATTTTTTGGAGATAAGAAATATTGAAGCACAATTTTATATCCGAGGCTTGCTAAAGGGTTCTCCAAAACTTTGAGGTAAACCTTAAATCTTGATCAGATACAATAGAGAGTAGAAATCCATACATTCTTATCACTTCACTTATTTATATCTTGGAAAGTTGATTAAGATGGAAATATATATTGATAGTAATGAAATATTCTGACATGGTAAGGTGATCAGATAACATGATGACGGTGTTATTTCCATTCGGGGTTCTGGGGAGTGGTATGATAAAAAAATGGTTATGTTTTCCTATTTCCTTACTTGTATGGAAAACAGTTTCATCATACTCTTAGATATCACGCTTCATTGAATTATTGGCATACAAAGCATCACGAAACAACCACCACAATCTTCCTCTTCAAATTATCCCACCAGAAGTTTTTCTTAAAATATATTTATATATAGATATATTAATCCTTCTTGGATGAATAGAGAAGGATGATCTATGTGAATCATTCATAAGTTCCCTCACTAGTAAAAAAATATATTTTTTACATCGGGTTTTTATATGTTTAACATCGCTAATCAAGGAAATGTTGTGATGTCTCAAACATGGTTCACCAAAAAGTAACCAAAACTAGTTGGATGCATGGACTCAAGCGATCCTCCCTGCATTCCAGAGGTTTCCAAATTGAAGTGAGGGTTTATGGCATGTTTTTGGGGATAATATTCAATCATAATCAGAATTTAGCACAATATATTAATTATGTTAATCAATAGTGGAGGCATAATAAATATTGAACATCAGGTAAACATCTAAAATAATGTAGTAATTATAATAAAAAATCCATATCATATACAATGTGTTGATCATATCTCTATAGACTAGGAAGAAAGGTATAGAAGCATCCTCTAAAATACATGTATTTAAATTCAATAAAGAACAAAATGTGATATCTCTAGAAATAATCATGATTCTAGCTCGGTCTTTTGCTGTTATAATTTTATGAAATGACTAAAATAAGTATTTTACAGTGGGAAAATTCCTTGGTCCCTACCTACATCCATTAAGTCTGTCAGGGTACCCAATAGTGGCCCGAACAAGGTGTGGGATGACACTCAATAGGACACCACCAACAGTTTCTATAATAAGTCCTACCCATATATAAAATATAATGCATCATACATATATAAAAGGTGTACAAATAATGATAGTAGAAGTGATGATATCGACTCAATAAAATATCACCGTGATTAATAAATGGCATAACAAGTGCTATCTATAAAGCATAGAAAGTATCAATGATAATGGCCTACACCATGTAATCTGTTGTCAGACCTCCAAGGTCCAGGGTCCAAGGAGTGGTAATGTCCAAAGAAACCAAGAAATATATGTAAAAAAATATAGGATCCATGGGGTAGTAATTACTAAGGAATCCTAAGGGATTTTGGATCCAAGTAGTAGTAATGTTCAAGGCATCCTAACATGTCATGTAAACTAGTTCAATTGGATCCTTGGAGTAGAAAGGTCCATGAATCCTAAGTCAAGCATCCAAGGTCCAAAGTGTAGGAACATATAAGGAATATTAATAATATAGATAACGTAGATCCAATTTATAGTAATTTAAAAGGTAATCCAACATTTCAAGTTAGTAGGATCCAAGGAGTTGAAATGTCCAACACATCAAAGAAGGAAGGATTCATAGAGTAGAATTTTCCATGGCATCCAATTATGGTCATAGGATCCTTGGAGTAGAAATGTGTAAGTAATACTAACCAATTCATTCACCAATTCAATAATCATTTAATTAATCAATTCATTATTCCCTTCTTTAACACAAGCATGAAAGGGATATCAATTCTATATCATTAAATTTCAATTGACAAGATTCTATAAGGTGTTCACAACCATAAACAATTCTCTTCAATATTTCATATAGCTTCCAAATTACACATGGAAACCTCATCACACCATGATGGTTAAATAAATGTAATAAGAAGTGTATAACCCACCCCATGGGTGGTTCTAGTTAAGGTGCATGACCTCCAACCATACAATGACACTAGGTAGGGAACCTAAACAGGTTTCAAACAACTATATCAAGAAGTTCATTTAATTTTAGTGAAATGCTAGAAGGTATGACATATGAAAAAATGGAAAAAAGACATAAAAATTGAGATATTCCTAGAAAAGGTATAAACCACCCACCACATCATGGTATATGAACCATCAACCTTTCCTAGCCTCAGATTCTGTCTAGATTGAGAGACAAATGAAGAACTAATGAAAATATGAGAAATAGGTCATATTATCTAGCATTGAAATAGATATTTCAATAAAAAGGTAAATGAATGATGGTATAATATTAATGTAGAACATACCAACATGGATAAAATTAGACAAATGGTTCTTTAATCAAGAATTAGATGAAGAAATTAGAGAAAATCATAAGAATTAGATTCAAGGGAATCTCCCAAGCATTAGGTCTATCCACTGGAGGAGAAAATAAAATTAGATTTATGTTATAATTTATTTAAGGGGAAAACATTAATTTCACATATTTTAAATGGGTCTCACCATTTGGCTGCAAGGTCAGGAATGCCATGTTCTAACCATGCACCCTTCTCTATGTCAAGGGGACCTCACATGGTTATTGTGGAGAGTTTTCCTCACCATGAAAAATCCTTTTTCTAAAAAATGTAGAGCCCCCCATATAGGTGTGCGACTATTGTCACACATTTTTCTCAAATCGTGTTACCACTTTAACCCCTCAATTCATCCCCACATGGGTATCCAGCCTGGCTTGCATGGTTTCATGAAACCTAGTGGTCTCTAACAGTGGCATGGACCACTACACACGTTTTCCTCAAACCGTGTGGCCTTGGTAGAAAATTTTCTACTAACTGTGAGGCCTAGATTCATTTTCTAAAAACTGGGGTTCTAGGCTCCGAACAATCCAAATACACCCTATTATCCTCTATAGAGTCATTATTCTTCTATAATTGGTCAATACTAAGAAATTAAATAATAAATAAAAGGTTCCATACAACATAGAAAATCCAGGATCATAATATTTTCCCATTAAAGTAATTTATCCCCAAATTTACCTTCCAATAGTGGTCAAGCATTGTCTGATAATAAATCCTGCCACGAGGTATGTACTTCAACCTCTTGCTCCCAAGTCTCATCATATACATGGTCATGCTACCATAGAACCCATACTAAAGGAATTGATCGGGCTCAAAGAACCTTCATGCTCCTGTTAACATTACCAATTAGATGGCCATTAAATGAATCTTCTACAAATATCTCATCTTAATTAGGATTAAATAAGTGAGACATGTCTGAATAATAATGGACTAGCTAATATACAAGGAATACATCATGGATGGCTCATAACCTCTGAGGCAACTACAACTGATATGCTACCAACCGGACTCTCTCCAAAATCTCGAATGTCCTGACATATCATGGTGAAAGATTACACTCTCTATTGATCTATATGTGAAACAACCTTGGTGAGAAATATAAAAAAACCAATCCCCAACCTCCAACTCTAGATGTCATCGACAATGATTTGTGTAAGATTTTTGTCTTGACTATGAAGAATACATCTGAATTCTAGGTAACTGGACATTTTCTGAAGTCTTCTAAATGAGACGATGTTAGCGAAAAGTTTCCTCACTTTCCTCTAGTTATCACAGGGGAAATCAACATATACTATTATAAAAACTTTATAAGGTCACATCTATATAGTCTCTTGATAGCTATTATTGTATTAAACTAAAACAAGGGTATATTTCTCTCTCAAGAACACTCAAAATCAAGAGTTCGTGATAAAAACATGTCCTCCAAATCCCAAATCATGTACTCTCACCATATATCATTCTTAGAGTGGTATACCATGCTTAGAAGCATCAATTTACCCAACACTATCTACAAATTTTCTAGAAATAATGTATAAATTAACTTTCTCTATCCAATAAAACAGAATATGGAACCTCATAGAGGAATATGATCTCACAAATGTTGAGCCTCCCAAGCTTATCCATCAAAAGAGTCTCCTAAATAGATAGAAAATGGGAAACCTTTGTAAACATATCTATGATCACCCACAATACACCACTTTATCGAGGTGATATAGGGAGTCCTATCATGAAATTCATGGTGATGTCATCCCATTCCCACTCAGGAATAGGTAACAACTGTAAAATCCTTTCCAGTCACTAGTGCTCCTCTTTTACATACTAGCAGGGGGAACACTGTTTCATGAACCTCGTTATCTCCTGCTTCATCCTCAGACACCAATACCTACAGGGTGAATCATGATACATCTTGGAAATACTAAGATGAAAAACCCATATAGAGGCAAGATATTCATTAATTAGCTCCTCCCATATATCGGTTGGAACCCAAATGCATGTGTGGATGCATAGGATCTCATTCCCATCAACTATCCAACTCGGAGGCGGGTCATCACCTGCAATGAAATCTCATAGGACCAATTGCTATGAATTTGATTAAAACCTAATCCTCACTCTATTCAAAATACTATAAGTCACAACTAAAGAGGAAAGTGAAGTCTTCCAGAGACTATCCTACACTTCCAAGTGCATCTCTGAAAATAGGGACATAAGTTTCCACTCGCTACTGGCCCGTTGAAATTCCTGTCTCAAAGTCCTAATTCTTAGTTCATAAGCCACTAAATTTTCTTTCATGGGTGAATAATCAACCTTGAATTTAAACGACTAGAGGTACTCAACCCACCTTCATTGCCTCAAATTCATGTCACACTATGTAGAGATAAACATGAGGCTTTTTTGGTCTGTGTGAAAATCAAAAATGTCTTCCAATAAATAATACCTCTAGAAATTCAAGAAATGTAAAAAAATGACTAACTTAAGATCATATGTCGGGTAATTCTTCTCATGAGGCCTCAACTAAACAGAGAAGTATTCCAATACTCACACCTCTTACATCATAACTGATCGTATCCCGATACCTAATGCAATACAATATACTATATATCTTCTGTCTGGGTCTGGTTGAATCAAGAACTATGTTGAATTTAGTCTCTCTTTCATCACCTGAAAATTTATCTCACAGGTATTAGTCCATAAAAAATTCAAATCATTCTTAGTTAATCCCGTCAAAGAATTTTCTATGTGTGAGAAGTCCTATATGAAACATATTTAGTAACTATTTCTCTCTATGAAACTCTGAATATTAAATAAATTATTGGGATGCTGCTTAGAATCCACATCTCCCAACTTCTCTGGGTCAACTGACACTCTTATATATGAGATAATAAGACTTAGTATGTGAATTTAATCCATCTAAAATCAACATTTTGTGATATTAGAATATAACAGAAAATCTCTTAGTGTATCCAAAATGATCTCAAGAATTCTCTCATGGTCATGTTAATTTAACAACACAATGGGATATCACCCATTAATAACACCAAAAACAAATCTAGATATAGATAGAAAACACAATTCTGTAGTTCCATGAATATTTCTGGTGCATTCATAAGACCGAACGACATGACCAAATACTCATATAGACTATACCTTCTACAAAAACTATACAAGGTTTGCCCGAAGGTTGAACGTGCAGCTGATGATAAACCGATCATAGATCAATCTTCGAGAACACCCATGATCTTCAGAGCTATTCTAAAATATATTATATATGAGGCAATGGATAGAATTTCATAAGCAAAAAAAATTAGACCACTGATAATCCACGTATAAAAGAAGTTTATTATCCACATTATTTTGAAAAATGTACCATATAACACCATGGAGAAGTATTGGGTTGTATAAACGCCTTGCCACCAAGAACACTAGCTACCTCTTGTTCTCCTGCAACTCAGAATTATCTATCCTATAAGGATAAATACACACTAGTGTAGATCAGAGAACTGGCTCTATGGAGAACTCTACCTATCTCTCAAGAGGTAGTTTTGAAAATTCATCAAGGAAAATGTTTCAGAAATGATAAACCATAGAAGGGAAGTCCTATTGACATGGTCCCTGATCACCCAAATATAAACTAGCAATATGGGATATTATTCTACCCATACCTTGATGATTTGGTCTACCTCGGCCTACTTGGACATCCCATTCATCCTTTTAAATAAAAAAACCTCCCTCTTGTGATGTGAAGTCATTATTTGGTGATAACAATCGACGTAAGTGTGATAAGAAACTTACCATTCCATGACGAGAATAATGAAAACCCAAATCATCTTGAGGAAAAATAGATCCCATATAAAGTGAAACTCAACTATCTCAAGGGGTTATTCCACGTACTAGTGAACACTCTCATATTGAATCCATAACAGAGTAACATGCGTTATCACACCCTCAAAAAATTGAACAGTGATCCCAAGGATCTCCACGATAGCTACAAATATGAAAGAATGAGATGAACCTATATTGAAAGAGAAGATTCTAATATAGATTCTATAAGAATATTATATCTCCTGGTTGAATGTTTGTAACTTTTCACCTTTAGTATTGGTTGTACAATATACATCTTTCTTGAACCGTGGCCTTGAGATATAGAATGACTACCTTGAGTAAGTCTGCTCTATGGTCAATGAGAGTTTGGTGTCTAACTTCCTTTTCATTATGAACTCTTCATTATGACCATCCATTAAAACTCTATATCCTTTTCTGATAAGCTGTTGATGACCCCACTCTTAAATGTGTAGTCAGTACAGACCCTCTCTCACTGGTTGCTGGAGGAGAAGTCCCACAGAACCATTGTAGATGTCTCATTCTGCCAAAATCTTGGCTCTCAACTGGGTCACTATGAAACTGGTTCCACATATGACCCTAACTCTCTCATTGATTAAAAAGTACAAAACTATATGCTCCCATTCTTGGGATGGTATTCCCTCCACAAGTGACCTCAAAGTGTCTCTTTCATCTACTCGATATAGAACCACTAGGCCACGAAGCTAATTTTCTTAGCTCTACAACCTAGCTTCCCTTAGGTTTCATTGATTAATCCAAGACTCATTTTATATTTTTGATATAATTTTTAGGTGAAAAACAATCACCTGATACCATATGTCATACCTGAGACGATCCTCAAATCATTAGTCTCTTGGAAACTCTTCACCAAATTGAACATGTGAGAAATTATGGAGCTTTATGAAATGGACTGAATAGTCCATAACTAAAAATGTGGCTTGTCCTAGTTGTATATGTTGGATTTTGTGTCTTATAAAGAAATACTTTTAAATTTATTCATTAATAAATACCTTATCACATCTTGATTGTTCTTCTATGTGACAATTCATGTGATAATTTCCTAAGGGTAGTTGTTGCATCGAAGGGTCATAGAAAATCCCTCTTATGATGAGAACCCAGAAGTTCCATAATACTATTCTGGAATATATATGTTCTATGACCTGATGATTTTATTTGAGGGACATTAATAATAAAGGCCATTAGGGGTGAGGACTCATAAAACATTGAGGAACCTTCTCATGGTGTGTCTTTGGTGATATCCAGGAGGATATTATGAGAACGAGACCCACCACTAGGAAATACGCGTTTCATAGTGTCATTGTATGTTCCTATATAAGGATGTGTGTATTGTTCCTTAGACTCTAATAATATTATTAATGGGTATTAAAACTCATTCCCTTAGATGTATTGAAAAAAACTGTGATGACACACTATTCGTAGTGAGGTAGGATATGTTGGTTGTGTCACAAGTAATACTGCATTAATAGATAATGAGATAAAGGATTTTTCCCTTATGTTCCATAACAAAAGTTGATATCTCAAACCCTTTGATGGAATTTATATATCCTAAATAAATCCATAGACATGGTAATGAATGGGTGAGTTATGTTATAGGATGTCAAATAAAAAATAATTGAGCACAACGGTTGATGGCACTAGCATGAAACTCTCCTGATTAGATATATTATAACAAAGGGATTACATTACAAGGTAAGCATTCGTAGGAGGTGACACATAATTGCGGTGTTATATGATTTCTCTATGGGTTTCTTGGTGTGTTTCTAGATTCTAACCATGGACTTTAGGTAGGATCCTCCTAATTCCACTGGGAAAGAGGCCTAGAGGGTCACAGACTAAGTGTTTCCAAGTAGCTCTGATAAATATTCATTTAACAGGTTGAATAAATATTATTCCCGATTGTGGTTTAATAATTATTCAAGGATTCATGATCAGATTTATTTCGACACTAGTTATTTGAGATAATATATTATGGGGGAAATAATATATATTTATTAGCGAGTAATGCAGAGATATTTATTTGAGAAATAAATAGTCATTATTCAAGGTCTAATAAATGTGTTGGGGGAAATAAAGAAAATGAAAAAACAAAAGTTAACATTGTGTATATTAATATATACATGCCATGTAGTTTATCTGGGAATTTGTGAGAAATAATATTTTTTATTTAATAAAATAATATTAGGTGTAATTAATTGAGCGCATGTCAAGTAATAATAATAGTCAAATGTTATTATTAGACATGGGGTCTTATTGAGAATTAAATTAAATGAATAAATTCCATTGGGTAATTAATTAATTTTATTATTCTAAGTATTATAAATCCCTATTAAATTATTCTAATTAAGCCTAGAAATTATTTGTGGTTGTGCACAACATATATAGTGAAAGCTCTCAAGCCAAGAGAGAATTCTTTTTCCTCCAAGAACGCTGTCAAGTTACGAGAGGGATCCTCCAACACTGGATCAAGGATATCACTTTGGAAGCATCTCTCAAGGCGATCGAAGGCGGACATCACAAGTGAGGTCTCTTCGATGCTATCTCCTGCAGATCCCGTCAACGATGTCTAGAGATACATGGAGAACATGTGGATAAACTCTAGATAAATCCAACACTTGGCTTCTATGACGCAAGAATGGACCACATTTGATCGTTACTAAAAACATCAACGAAGATAAAATTCCATTAGGGTAATTCTTGTATTTTAATTAAATTAACTGTAACCAACATATGATGATTATCTCTATTTTTTTGAGACTTCCCACTTTACTTTTTCATTATTAGTTCTATTTTGATGATCTGGAATTTTATTATCGTGATGGATCTTGTATTGATCATTTTTAACGCTGAAATTAAAGTTGGGTACACCCATCAATGCACTTTCGCTGCACCTAGAACCTATAGGTGGTATCAGAGCAGTCAATTTTTTTATTATAATTATTTAGATTTTTTATGATGATTTATGAATTTAATAATTTAGTTGTTTCAATTCGAGTTAATCGTTTTGTAAATCTGAATCTCGAGATCTATTCCTCCTCTATAGTTTCTCATTCACCTTATAGAAACGATTTTTTTTTTTAATTTTGATTAAAATAAAACAGAGGATCTAATCTGAAGGTGCCAATGCTTCCTGGCCATATAACACCAGAACACATGACGTGTATTCGATAGTACACACTGTTTATTCAAGGTTCAATGCATCAGACTACTCTGCCAAACCAAGCTATGTCATTGGAGTTTATCTAAGTCTTTATAACTTAGTGTATTGACCAGAAATAGGTGGCACACGATTTCCGGATTGCATGTTGTGTGGACCACTGGACATGGTGTGTAGTCCTGTCGGGTTAGGTTTGGACAGTGTACCATGTACATGACTTTCGTGACTGGAGACCGTGTAATGAAGATACTACATGATGTGTGGCCCACTAGACACGCCATGTACTCCAAAGATTTCCAAAGTATATCAACACGCCGTATCCATGGGAATGTACTTTGGATGGATGGTAAACGATAGTATATGATGTGTAGTTGGAACTACATGACATGTACTCATCCAAATTACATAGATTTATTAAAATTTATTATTATATCATACAAACCTTTGAGACGTGTACCATTGTGTGTGATTAAAGCTGAGGAACAACACATGATAAATATTTTATATATATGTGTTTAATTTAACATCTACTTAATATTTATTTATACTAATTGGGTAGTTATGAATGGGAATTCACCGAGTTTCCTCCAAGGAACATGTTTCATACAAATATAATTTTAAAAGAATTTATTTGATTGAAATTATAATGGATGAGAATCACAAGGATATTTAGAAAAGGGTTTAGGATAAAATGATTGTTTAATTAAATATAATTAATTGATTTGAGAATGATTTATCTTAAACAAAAACAATTAAAGAATTGATTGATAGTTTTATTTATGCATAAATATCTTTGCATGTATGGATGATCATGAGCTAGACCAGAACCTTTTCATGTAGATGGTTTTATTTAATTAATTTATTTAAATTAACTTTGTTGTCCTTTGATCCTTCTCCACATTAATATGTAGGGCTTGCGTGCCCTATGATTGTTTTATGTAAAACCCCATTTTACCCCTCTCTTGCAAGTGAGATGAAAGAATATGTAATGGATGGAGATCCCAAGCTAGTAGAGGTGGCTCAAGTTAAGAGACAATGTGAAACCAATCTAAGGAGATACAAAGGTGGACATGTGGAAAGTGGTAAACCCTAACCCAAAAGGTTCAAGGTGTTTTTACCATAGGTATTGGGTTATTTTATCAACTTCTAGATAAAGTAACCAATATAACTAGATCATTATCATTCCATTTATTTTATTTTTTTTCAGTTACATGGTTTATTTATTATTGGTGTATTGTCACGATCACACAATTAATTAATTAAACAAGCGAGCAAGATGGAACTAAAATAAGACCAGCTTATTTGTAAATATTATCTAATACATGGTTAATCACTTAAGTATATCCCAATTAATATTAAAAATCATGTAATAAAGATAATAAAATGGATATTATTGTATAAGAATAAAATCCCTCAAAGAAATATTATGTCAGTATAACCTTCCATAATCTTGGTTAGAATCAAACCATAGTTCAAAGTGTTTGACCAAATATAGTGGGGGTGATTTCAATTATTGGGGAATTCTAATTCAAGGTTTTGAGTTGACTTGACTTGGTTCACATCAAGGGTTAACTACCAAAGTAGGGCTTGGTGTGACCAAGAGTCAATGGTTGAGGAAATACAAAATAAAAGGATTTCTGGATTGGGGATTCCACTCCGTGGATCAAGGAACTACGAGATAATGTAGTTGGAATTTAGAATGCATACCGAAAACCTTTTAAGTTTCTTTAACAACCCTATTTTGGGTAATGAGAAGGGAAATATGAATCCTTTACATTATAATATTTAGGCAAAAAAATATTTTAAAGTCAATGGTGAGGGCTATTGGATTTTGATAAAATAGTGGGAGACTAATAAGTATTAATTTATTTATTTGTCTCAGTTTTATCATGATAATGTACTAAATCTTTGGTCATATTAAATTGTATAAATGATAAGAAAAATGAATTCAAACATATCATTGAGAACCATACTCAAGAAGGAAAACCTTCTCACTAGTACCAATTTCCAAGAGCTACAAAGGCGTTTACGCGTCATCCTTCATCATGAGAGGAAATTTTATGTGCTGGAGGAGCCTATTCAGGTTGCGCCATGAAAATAGGTCAATGATGAAGAAACATCTCTCAATATGAAACACTCGGTTGATTCTATAGAAGTATAATGCTTCACGATATCATCCATATCTAATGATCTCTTTAAGTAACATGAAAACACGGAAGCATTTAGCATGATGTCTCACATTAAGGATCTATACCAAGAGAAGGTGAGAGAGGAGAGATACGAGATCTCCAATGCTTTTTTTATAACTATGATTTGAGAGTCTGTTCCATTGGGCCTCATGTAGTCAAGATTATTGGCTACATTGAATGCCTAGAAATTTTAGGAATGAAGTTCCTAGATGAGTTACATAAAGATCTCATCCTATCATCACTTCCCAAGACCTTTTCTAGATTTATTATAAACTACATCATTAGAAACAATGAGAAGAGTCTATCAGAACTAATAACCATAATTTTCCAGGTAGATGAGGACATGGGGTGTGAAAAACCCGTAGTCTATATGGTGAATAAGAAAAGGAAGGACTAGGTAAAGGGGCCAAGGACTTATAAATGGTCTGAATCCCCTGAGCACTATCCGTCCAAGAAGGGGAAGATCTAGAGGTAGGTCAGGGAATGGGAGGCGGTGGGTTTTTCATGTGGAAATCCAGACCACTGGAAGAGGAACTGTACCCAGAAGTGTGGTGACACAAAAGGTTCATTCATTATTGAGTGTAATCTTTCCATTTCTACACAATGGGTATTAGACAAAGCTTGTGGGGCTCACATCTGTATTCAAATATAGGAACCAAGTATATTTAGAAAGACTTCCAGAGGAGTGGTAGATATTAAATATACTAATGGCGCAAGGTAGGCTGTGTTAGCCTTTGGAGATTACTATATCTCATTGGCAATTGGGATGCTTTTGGTTTTACATAACTATTATTATGTTTCTAATGTTACCAAGACAACAATTTCTATATCATGATTGGATATGGATGGATTTATTTTCAATTTTGGAATTAAAGGTTTTTTATTTTATAAAAACAAAGTATGTTATGGTATGGAATATTTAAATAATGGTTTTTATGTATTAAATTATGAAAACCAAGTGTTCTAAATCGACAACGAAATAAAATCTCATTACTCATACAACACCCAATTATGGCATCACCATCATGGTCATGTAAATGAAAGCACTCGACAAAGATCTCCAAAAATGGCTATTTAGACTCTGCTGAGATAAAACCATTTGATAGATGTCACACTTGTTTATAAGGTAAAATGGCCAAGCCTCTTTTCGGTGGATAGGGTGAAAGGGCTCTAGAGCTTCTAATATTGTTGCACACAAATGTGTGTGGACCATTTCCAGTAGAAGCTAGAGGTGGATATTATTACTCTATTACCTTTACGGATGTTTCAAACAGATATAGCCATATCTACTTAATGAGGTATAAATCAGATTCCTTGAAAAAATTTATGGAATTCAAGAATGAATTATAGAATTAGCTTGGTAAGAAGATAAAGAAGATTCAATTAGATTGAGGTGGAGATTATATAAACCCATAGTTTTTGAACTTTTACGAGAGTTTCGAATTCTATCTCAACTCACTCCTCCTTATACACCACATTGGAATGGGGTTAGTGAAAGGATGAACCACAGCTTGTTAGAAATGGTGAGGTAGATGATGAGTCATGCAGATATTCCATTATCCTTTTGGGGATATGCATTGCAAAACGTAGAATACACATTAAAATGAGAACCAACTAAGGCAAAAAATGGAATTCCCTCCGAGTTATGGAATTGAAAGAAACCCATAAGGTCGCACACACATTTATGGGGATGTGAGGAATTTGTTAAGGCCTTCTCAGGAAACAAACTATCACCCCAGCGTATGAGGTGTATCTTTATAGGATATCCCAAGGAAATGAAAATATATTACATATATAACCCTTCATACAAGAAAGTGTCTATCGCTAGACAATATGTCTTTCTCGAGAGGGGTCATATCCTCAAAAAGGATAGTGTGAGAAAGATTGAATTCAATGCAGTTGATGCTCAAGATACACAAGAGTTGGTATATGAACAAGTTCCACATGTCCCAACGGAAGAGGTTCCAGAATCAAAATTACTATGTAGGAGCTCCAAAGAGGTAAAGGAACTAGAGATATTTGGTTTCCTAGTAGCCAAGGATGGTGAATAATTATTGTTCGACAATGATGAACCTCACTACTATAAGGAAGTAGTAGAGAGCTCATAAGCAGCTAGGTAGCTTAAATCTATGAATTATGAGATGGATTCCATGTATTAGAACCATGTTAAGATTTTGGTCGATGATCCAGTTGATGTAAATCATGTTGTATGAAAATGGGTATTCAAGAAAAATATGGACAAGTAACATCAAGTTAGAACCTATAAAGCAAGTCTAGTGGCTAAAGGATTCAGACAATGTTAAGGAATTGGATATGATGAATCCTTCTCTACAGTTTACATGTTTAAATCTATAAGAATTATACTTTCCATAGAAGATTACCATGACTATGAAATTTTGCAGATGGATTTCAAATAGCATTCCTTAATGGTAATACACATAAAGATATCTATATGACACACCTATAAGGGTTTGTGATACTAGAAGAAGAAAAATGGGTTAGAAAGTTTCCGAAATCCATTTATGGATTAAAGAAAGCACTCAGGTAAAGGAACATTCAATTTGAAGAATTTATAAGGGAATTTAGTTTCATTAATAATGAATGTGAACCATGTGTTTATAAATGGTTTATTGGGAATACCGTAGTTATACTAGTAGTGTATGTTGACGATATATTATATATTGGAAACAATGTACCAGTCTTACAGTCAGTTAAGGACTAGTTGAACATGTGTTTCTATATGAAGGACTTAGGTGAAAGAGCCTACATTCTAGGGATCAAGATCATTCCTGACAGATCTAAGAGGATTCTTGTACTAAGTCAAGGTATATTCATTGACTAGATACTAAAGAGATTTAGTATGGAACAATCTAAGAGGGGATTGGTTCTAGTATCACATCGCCTACATCTTTAGAAGATAATGTGTCCTCAGACACAATAGGAGAAAGATAGGATAAGTAAGATATCATATGCTTCGTCTATTGGATCCATCATTGATGCCATGTTATGTACCAGGCTTGATGTTTCCTATGCCTTGATCATGGAAGGCATATTTCAAGTAGATCTATGAGAATATAATTGGACTGCTGTTAAGATTATCCTTAAGTATCTGAGAAGAACCAAAGATATATTCTTGGTGTATGGAGGAGATTAGGATCTTTTCATCAAAGGGTATGCTGATTCTAGTTTTTAGACAGATTAGAATGATTTAAAGTCGTAATTAGGATATGTTTTATGTCTCAATGGAAGAGCTATGAGCTAGAAAGGTTCAAAACATCCAGTTGTCACTGATTCTATAGTGGAGTCTGAATATATAGAAGATTTTGATGCAGCAAAGGAAGATGCTTGGATTCATAACTTTTTCCAGGAGCTTGATGTCGTGCCTAGCAATAAAGATCCTATCACATTATATTGTGATAATACTGCAATGGTGTATCCTTTAAAAAACCAACGTCAAATCAATGGAAAAAGAAAATTCTCTTGAAATATCACTTCTTGAGGAATTTTTTATGAAAGGAGTTAAGTTGTAGTGAGAAAAGTTTTTATGAAATAGAATGTGGTAGACGCCATGAATATAAGGTATATCTCAGAAGAAGCGAGAATAACATGTGAGATCTAGCAGGTTAAAGGTTGTTAGCATTTGGCTCTAGTTCAAGTGGGAGTTTATTGGATTTAGTTTCCTAGAACAAAATACTTTGTACTTTATTAATTAATAAATACCTTATCACATCTTTATTATTATTTTGTGTGACAATACATGTGATAATGTCCTAAGGATTGTTGTTGTACCAAGGGTTCATAGCGGATCCCTGCTATGATGAGAACCTGGAAGTTCCATAGCACTATTTTTAAATATATATGTTCTTTGGATAGATGATGTTATTTGAGGGACAAAAATAATACAAGACATTAGGGGTGAAGACTCGTAAAACATTGAGGCACCTTCTTATGGTGAGTTCCCTTGGTGACATCTAGTAGGATATTATGAGAATGAGACGCACTAGTTGGAAATCTACATTTCATAGTGTTGTTGGATGTTCCTATCTTCGGAAGTGTGTATTGGTCCTTAGACTTTAGGATTGTTATTAATGGGTATTACAACTCACACAATTAGATGTATTGACGAAAATAGTGATGACACACTATTCGCAGTGATGTAGGATATATTGGGAGCATCATGAGTAATGATGCATTAATAGATAATATTATAAAGGATTTTCCCTTCTATTACATAATGGAGGTCAATATCTTACGCCCTATCATGGAATTTATTTAGCCTAAAAAAATCCATGTCTATAGTAAGGAACGAGAAAGTTCAATTACATGAAGTCAAAGAAAGAATAATCAATCACATGGGTTAATGGAACTAGCATGAAACCCGTTTGATTAGAGATATCATGATAAAGGAATTACATTACATGGTAAGAATTCATAGGAGGTGACACATCATTGTGACGTTAACTTATTTCCCTATGGGTGACTTGGTGTGTTGCTAGATGCTAACCTTGGACTTTAGGAAGGTTCTGCCTAATGCGACTGAGAAAGAGGCCTAGATGGTCACACACTAAATGTGCCCAAGTATCACAGTTAAATATTAATTAAACAAGTTGAATAAATATTATTCCCAATTACAGTTTAATAATTATTCAAGATTGTATACACACATTTACTTTGACACTAGTTATTCGAGAGAATTTATTGTGGGTGAAATAATATATATTTATTAGCAAGTAATGTGGTAATATTTATTTGAGAAATAATACACATTATTCAAGGTCTAATAAATATGGTGGATAAAATAAAGAAAATGAAAAAAAAGTACACACCATGGATATTTTAATATATACACCATGTATTTTTTTTGTAAATTTGTGAGAAATAAAATTATTTATTTAATTATAATATATTAGGTGTAATTCGCTGGGTGCATGTCAAGTAATAATAATAATAAAATGTTTTTATTAGTCATGTGGTCTTACTATGAATTAAATTAAATGAATAAATTCCTTTGGTTAATTAATTCATTTTAGTATTCTAAGAATTATAAATCCCAATTACATTATTCTTATTATTCCTAGCCATTTTTTGTGGTTTTGCACAATGGATCTAGAGAAATATCTCCAACTAAGAGAGAATTATTTTACTTATATGAATGTCATCAAGTTACGAGATAGATCCTCCACCACCAGATCGATGAGAGTGCTTTAGTGGTGGTTATCAAGGTGATTGAAGGCAGACATCACAAGAGAAGTCTCTTTTGTACCAGCACCTAGAGATCTTTTCAGTGACATCCAGATAAATATGGAGCACGTGTGGATCACCGCTAGAGGAAGCCTACACTTGGATTGTACAATGCAATGACAAATGACATTAGACCGTAACCAGAAACATCAATAGAGAGAGAATTCTATCAAGTTAATTTTTTTATTTTAATTAAAGTAATTGTAACCAACATATGATGATCCTCTCTATGGTAACGAGACTTCCTTCTTCCATTTTTCATTCTTCTTTCTAATCCGATGATCCGACATTTTATTATCATGACGGATCTTGTATTTATCATTGTTAATGCTAAAATTATAGTTGGGTACACCCATCAATACGCTTTCGTGTGCCATGAACCTACATTATAAACTCCCTAACTCTATCACCCCTCAACATATTTGGATAATATTAGTAATAGAAAGCCATATGGAAATCCCCCCGGGGCATATCTCAATGTCGTCCCACCTAATTAATCACAACCCACCATCTATCAGAGGAATCCTGTAACGTAAGTGTTGCAAGATTGAACCTACTCTCTAGAGGCATCTTAAGATGCTCAAAAATTAATAACATGACCTCCATCCATGTTTATGATACATGTGTTATATCCCCTAAAAACATGGGCATATGTTGTTACTGAAACACCCACATCAACTCTTGAATAGACAAGTAAATTTTTGAAGTTCCGTGAACATTATACATAAAATTTAGAAATATCTTTCAAAACTAGGAATCAACACCCATACCTAGTATAACTGATGGTTTCACAACAAGAACTACCAAAGGATATACTTGCATATCATGAAACACCACCTCCAGAACATGATCATAGGGACTCTATTGACATACAACTAGAGACCATCATGATTTCAAGTCTCTACAAATTCTAAGTACACATCTTATAAAAGAGTTGGTAGAATCCACATCACAAAAAAAAACATAGGGAAGAAAAAACCCTCTTATATACTAGTTAAAAACATATTCCTACTGCTAAATCTAGGTTTGGTTAAGAGGAACTACCAAAAAAGGTACAATAGAAACTACCTGCTACCCACTCAAAAGTCAAGTCTAGGTGGAGTTCTTTATTTTCAAAAATCCCTTTTCATTCAGATTCATTTTCATTTTTATAAAAATCCTCCTTAAATGGTTTAACAAAATGGATCATAATTTCCAATTTATAAGGCCCCATACACCTCATAAATTAAAGGATGGTGTCCAGTAATCCCAACCATAAAACATTCCATCCCAATGAGACCTATGGTCGATGGCCCAACATGCCATAATTAACTTCATAAAGTGTTTACTTTATCCTATGCAAGAAAACACTTTTAGGTTTAGGAAGAAACATTACGAATAAATTATTATTTTCTCAATTTCTTACATAGATCATTGATTAAATTCTAGATATATCACACAAGGAACACATAATATAAACATGCAGTCAAGAAATGCATCCTATATGGAATTACATAATGCATGTATTGTGAATGCTGAAGGTATATAAAATTTTGCATGATATGGAATACCCTCATATCTTCAGAACAAATCTAAAATATGTAATCATGATAAATATCAAAACATGAGTTCATTACCCAATGGTGGAATAAAATCAACTATAATTCGAAAAATCCAAAATAACATGCCCCATACCATACAATTTGGATCTTTCATGTACATGGGTTACCTACTCCCTGAAAAAACTCATTAGAAAACCCAAATACCTTCTTAATTATCCCTTATACCATACCAAAATAGTACGGTTAAAAATAAATAAAAGAAAATATCTAATACCACTTTGTGGCATCTGGGACCCGGTTACCTCAATAGTAACCAAACCTAGTTAGCCACATGGCCTCAAGCATGCCTCACCGCATGCCAGAGGACTCCAGATAATAGGTAGGGCCTTGGTTATTCTTGATGGGAGACTATTCCCTCAAAATAATAATTTAGAATATCATAGTAATCATTTCATTCAATAGAGGAAGCATAATAAATATTGATAAATAGGTAAACATATGGAAGACTATAATAATAAATAATGAAAAATAAATATCATATACAATGTGATGATCATGTATCTAAAAAGTAGAAAAATAGTAATACCAGAATCCAGAATAGTACATGTATTAAAATACCAAAAATAATAAAAATGACTATCTACAGATAGCATCCTGAGCCTAGATCACTCCTATGCTCTCCTGCTCAAAAGAATCAAGTAAATCAAGAATAATATAATGAGTTCTTCCCCAGTCCCTACCTGCATCCATTAAGTTTTTCCATGTACCCACCATCTTCCTGAACAAGGTGTGAGATAACACTTAATATGCCACCACCAATGATGCTTATAACAATTTCTGTCCATGTATAAAATCAACAAAAATGTATAGATATAACAACAATATACATAATAATAGTAGAAGTTATGTTATTAAGTATATCAAATATTACTTTGATAAAGAAATGATATAAAAAATTATATCTATCAAGCATAGAGAGAATCAATGACAATGGACTATTCCATGCAATCGAGTGTCAGGCCTCAAAGGGATACGCTCAAAGGAGAAGAAACTTACATGGAAACTAAGAAGTATAAGTAAAATAAAATTATAGGATCGAAGGGGTAGTAACTCCCAAGGCATCCTAAGTGGTTGTCAGATCCAAGGAGTAGTAATGTCCAGAAATTATATCTTATCAAGAAAACTAATTCGACTTGATCCTTGGAGTAGAAATTTCCACGGAATCCTAAGTCAATCACCCAAGATATAATTAGTAGAAATATCCAAGGAATCCTAAATAAGTTCATCAGATCCATGGAGTAAAAATTTCAAGGCATATTAACAATCTAATTAATCTAGATTCAAGGATTTGTAAGGTTTAAGGCATCCTAACATGTCAAGTCAACATGATCCAAAGAGTGAAAATGCCCATAGTATCCACGTAGGTAAGATTCCTGGAGTAGAAATTTCCATGGAATCCAATTTTGGTCATAGGATCCAGGGAGTAAAAATGTCAATGGCATCCTAAACAATTCATTCTCCAATTAAATAACCATTTAATTAATAAATTCACTATTAACTTATTTAACACATGAAAGTAAGGGATATCAATTTTATACCTTTAAATTTCAATAGACAAGGTGATATAAGGTGTTCAAAACCATTAACAATTCACTTAAATATCTCAAACAACTTTGAATTACATAAAGAAATCTGATCACACCCTGAGGGTGGAATAAATGCTAAAAAGTGTAAAACCCAACCCATGGTTGGTTTAGGTTACGGTGTATGATGTCTAACCATACAATGGTACTAGTTGGTCAACCTAAATAGGTTCCAAACAACTATATAAATAAGTTCAATTAATTTTAGGGCAACTTTGGAAGGCCCAACATGTTGCACATTGACAATAAGCTATACATAATGAGACATTCTAGGAAAAGGTATAGACTAGCTACCTCATCTTTCTAGAGGAACAATCAAACATTTTTAGCCTATTATTTAGTCTAGATAAAGGGAAAATGGTGAATAAATGAAAATAATAGAAATAAATTATATTTTCAAGCACCTAAATAAACTCGTTGATATAAAGGTAAAATAAGAATGGCACAAGATGAATGTAAAACTTACTGATGTGGATCCAATGGGACACACTGTTGTTGAATTGAGCATCAGATGAAGAAATAAGAGAAAACCAAAAAACATTCTTAATGGGGAGATACCATGTGTGAAGTCTATCCAACATAGGAGAAAAGAAATTTTTATTTAGGTTATGGTATATTTAATGGAAAAATGGTAATTTCCCCTCTTTGAAAAGGGATGTATAGTTTGGTCGCACAGTTGGCCAAAACATGCACCAACCATGTGCCCTTATCTATGTAAAGGGGGAAATCACATGGTTACTAAACATAGTTTTCATAAACATTCAGAAACCATGAAAAATAACTCTCTTAAAAACTACAAAGCCCATGTATGGGCATGCACCTCACATCACACGGTTTCCTCAAACCATGTGGCCTCCTGCACCTCTCTATTCAGAACTGTATGGGAATGCAGCTTGAATCACATGGTTTCCTAAATTTTTTTATCCTATGATAGTGGCCTAGACCACCACACATGGTTTCCTCAAATAGTGCATCCAGGGTTATATGGTTTCTACTAATCGTGCCGCCCAATAAACTTTTTCAAAAACTCAGGTTCTGAGCACTAAAAAATTCATAGACTCCCCTGTTTCTTCCAAAACCTCACTAGGAATCTATAATAGTTCAAATACAAGTAATTAAACTAGATATAAAAAAGGCTATGTACCTCATAGAAAATTTTGGATTATATAAATGTCTTTGAAGGAGATGTTGTAAATATAATTTGTAAATGTGTTTTATTAAAATTAACCGTAAAATGGTTTTAATATATTTTTTCACATCGATTTGAAAAAATATATCTCAAAAAACTATGTTCAGGTAATATTTTATAAAAACAATGCGAGTAACCTTTTTTCAAATTAGTTTATTAAAAAATTTATGTGAATGTTTATTTTTCACGTCAGTTTTTAAAAAATAGATGAAAAAGATAATTTTAATGGTTAAGTTTTTTAAAACCAAACAGGAAAATATTTTTTTCATGTCAATTAATCCATATAATGAAAATAGAAGATTTATAAGAAATAAAATATCATAGAAAATAGAATAAATCATGAAAAAAATACTTAAATATTTGACTTAATTTTCAACCATGTCTCATTTTTTGACAATATAATTTTCTATCAAGGAAATATCTAATGAGGAAACCAATGATATGACACAGAGGGAATTTTAAACTATAAATTAAGATTTATAGTTTAAACATGATCTGAATAAGGATTATTAATTATCTTAAAAAATGAATCATTATCTAAAATATCAATTAATAAAACTAATCATAAAAAAATAAATCAAGAAAAAATAATTATAAATACAATGATGAGATCTCTGAAAGAAGAATCAGTGGAATTTTTATGAATATTGAAAGAGTTGAATTGGTAATAAAATGATGATCTAAAGGCTTGATCATTAAATGAATACATGTGGTGACTGAAAACTTACAAATGGAGTTGAAAAATATAAAAAAATATCATAAATTTTAGGCAAGAATGTAAAATTGTGAAGGGGTGTATTAAATAATTTGGAATTCCACATTGGAAGGATATTAAGTTTTAACTTTAATGTTGGTTTTAAAATAACCAATGAGTAAAAATAATGTTTTAACATCGGTTAACCTAAAACCATTATTAATTATTTTTTCATGTCGGTTTTATGATAATCGATTAGGAAAACTCATTTTTAACCTCATTTATCTTAAAAATGATGTTACAGAATTTAGTTTTTCATGTCATTTTTATGATTAATGGTGTGAAAAACAATGTTTTCACTCTGGTTATCATAAAATTGATGTGAAAATACCAAGTGTATTGTTTTTTAATGTTTCTTAGTTAAATAAATGATTTTTAAAATATGATATAGTATTTTTTATACTAGTGCCTATTTAGTTATGGTTTTATGTGACACATATTATGTTCCAAACCCTATAACCCCATATTTAGGAATTTTTAACTCTAGAATATTCACTAATTTTTTGGTATTACCCAAGAATCATTTTGAGACCCCTTGATCTTCTCCAGAATAGATGGTTGATTATTTATTTCAGAAAGGTAAGATGTAGATCCTTTTATTATTCCCATGATAAACCTTTTCAGGTCTAATAATATTGGATCCTTAGTAATCCTTATCATAGATATAGTTGCAGGATATAGTGATGCAAACTTCTTATACATAGATTTTACATCTTTTAGATAAATATTCACTATGTTACAAAAACACATAACTGAGTATCATAATGGTTTAGTGAATTTGAAGACTAGTTTCAAAATATTCTTACTTAGTGAATGGTATTAAATATTTCCAAAAAATATCTTCCCATTTATTAAAATTTATAATAATACCCTAGTTAAATCCATTCTTTATAACCTGGGGAGAAGAAACACAGGAAATGGTGATATTAGATGCTCAGTAAGGGATAACAATGAAGATATCAATATAATGTGAGCATATAGGTATGCGAACATGATAACAACATTTTAAAACCATAACATGTATATCATAGATCATAAACATGAGTCATAGGAAAAATCTTGGTATTTAATAGGATATAAATCATAACGATATTAAAGAACATGAGCTAAGAGATCCTAACATTGGTACAATACTATGATTTGTGGAATACACATAATTATATAAAATTATTTCCATAGTTGTGAAGGATTATTTCAAAAAATATCATAGTGGAATTGGTTCACTCCAATGACTATCATAGTAGATAGATTCCCTTACTGAACTTGGTTCACCCCCCATTCTAGTCCTATTTATCTCAAAAGATATCAATCTTTACCCAACAAACTTGTAGGTAGATATATGTCCCACCTATCTTTAGTTATAACGTAACCACCATCCTTTGATATAAGGTAACCACTACCCTTAGTTATAAGTTAACCACAATCATAAAATTAAAACAGTACATAAGTATACCACAACATCATAAAACATTCATCATATTAGTAACCATGAAAATCAATGGGATTTATAACATATTTATCATAAAAAAACCCATTAAAAGAAATGAGATTTAAAAATCACTCATCATATCAGAACCCATGAAGAGAAATGGTTTTCCAAAAATATTTCATTATAGCATAACCTGGGGAAAAGAAAGGAGTTTCATAAACATCTCTTAATAATAAAAAAAATCCAAAGAAATAGTAAGAATGGTTTTATTGGATAATATCCTTAATAAATCATAATTAACATTAAAGGATGTCATCATATATGGAAAATGATTTTTAAAGATAAATTAGAATTTTTTAGAGTAAAATAGCCTTTAAACATTAAAAAATATTTTTAAAACAGAACACATTTTCAAAATCCTTTTCTTTTATAATATATTATGAATCTTATAACGGAATATTTAATATTAAATTAAAATATTTCTTGAGGAAAATAACCTTTTCACTTTGAAAAACACTTTTTAAAATAGAAAACATTTTTGAAATCATTTACATTAAAAATTACCTTGGAAACATATAAAGGAATATTTAAAAATCATTTAAACATTCATTGAGGAAATAACATTTTCATTTTAATATATATATATATATTCAAAATAATTTTCTTTGAAAATAACCATAGATAATTATAAAGGTTGATTTGAAATTAATTTAAAATATTTATTGAGAAAAATAACCTTTTCACTTTGAAAGGAACTTTTTAAAAAACAATTAAAATCAGAATAATTTTCATTGAAAATATCGTTGTAAACCTGTAATGGAATATTTAAAATAATGGGTTGTAAAAATGGTGGAAAATACAATTCATATCATACACTTTAAAATAATAATTCCTTTCATATTTTCAATAAATGTCAAACTAGAATTGTTTATAAAATGACATGATGATTACTTTTAAATAATTTAATAAAAAGTAAAAAATGGGTAAAAATGTCTTTAAAAATTACATTTAATAATTTCAAAACATTCTTCGAGACATTTTTTATAAATCATGGATATGGAAGAAACATAGTTTTTTTTTGAAGAGAGAAACATTGTATGTTTTCTTTAAAAACATTATTTTAAAATATTAATTGTATAAAGAGGGGAAAATGAATTTAAAATATATTTTCTTTATAAATAACCATAGGATAAGAAAATAAAAGAGTTTATTGAGAGATATATCATAATATTTTATCATTATAATTATTATCATGAACAATCCCGATAAATGATGAGATTGTATCATAAAACCCTTATCACTTTGGTAAATTTGAATTATAATCCTCATGAAATAATAAAATTAAATGAAACCTAAAATATAATGAGAATAAATAATTTCATGATATTACAAGTCAATGGTTCTGTATGTATTCCTCATAAAAGAAACATGAGGTGAATATGTAATGTGACTCAAAAAGAAAGTGAGATAAAAAATACCTTACCTTATGTCTTGACCTCCTTTATACACATTCAAACCTCATATTTAAAAAATAAATGTTTATTATAAATTTATTATATAACTATAATCATATGTATCAAACCATATATTTTTTACAAATTACCTTTTATTACCAGTATATTAACAATTCCATGTAAAAATCATGTTTTTGGGAATAATTTCTTTGTCTTTCAAATATGTTTTGATTTGTTATTTGGGGTTCTATTTATTTGAAAATGATTAAATAAACTCCATAATATAAAAAATTATATAAATAAAATATATATTTAGTATATATTTATTTATAGTAATCCATAAATGTTATCGATATAAAGTTAAATACACAGTTCTTGGAGGCAGTGGGCCATTTGTACGCATGAACGCTATTTCAATTTTATCGAAGAATTGAAAGAAGGATGTAAAAATTGTACATTACCATTATAGTATCAATTTTATTTCATATATATCAGATATTGTTATTTAAAATTTTCATTATATCCTTCCTTGAAAAGCATATGTGAAGAACAAATCACATCCCTTCATGAGGTGGTAGTGTGTCGTACACACGAACGACATTATCTTATTCCCATGGAATGGAAAGTAAGAAGGTGTATTTAATACCATTAATCTATAATAATAGTAATATCTTAAATATAATATATAAATATTAAATCCATCATTATATCCATCAATGATATGTGGTAATGGAAAAATAATTACATTGGTTCATGAGGCGGTATTCCTCCGTACACACTAAGGATGATTTTGTAACCCATTTGATGGAATAAGATATGAATATAGATAATTCATTAAAACAAATAATCTAATTATATGGAATATAATGAGTATATTATATCATAATTCTTTTATAATAATTAAATGATGTGGAGGAAGAAATAAAATAAAATGCTTGGTTAGTAATGTTACCTCTTCTCCAAAAAAATCTAATTGATTTTCAGCAAATGCCTTCTTGGGTTATATTTTTGACCAAAATAAGTCATATAATATGATAACAGGGAATTAAGAAAGTTATTTAGGTTTTATTGGATGAACCAATGGGTTTTGGATGTGTAAATAGTGGAGGATAGGGGGTGACCTTTTATATGCAAGGTGAATGGTTCCCATGTAATTTTGGAAAAGAAAATGGTCAAGCCATGTTTTTCACATGAAAAAGGATAAAAAATATGTAATTATAGAATATAGAATATATAATTTCAAAATAAGTCTATAAAATGAGTTTTTGAAAAGTTTTGGGTTTTTTAACCCTTATAGTTTTATTTTAATCCCTTAGTAAACCCATTTTTACCTTAACCGCAGTAAATAATTTTTACTATTTTTAATTTTAATTATTGTAAAAAATTAAGTTGACATTATTAAAAAATATAAATTATTCTAATTCCAAATATAGAATCAATTTTTCTAAATTATATTCACATAATTGGAATTATTTAATTGAATATTAATCCCATAGATGTTATAAGACAGGAGGTATTCAAAGAGAAAATGTTCATAATTCTACAATTTTTTATATCAAAATTTAATATAAAAATAATTAAAATGACATAAATTGGATTAATAAATATATAATTGAACGAATTTTACATTTAAAACCATCATAAAATATTATGTATTTTTTTAAATTTTTTAAATGAAGTTACAATTATTAATAAAAACAATTATTTTTCACTATTCGTTCAAAAATATGCCTTTCCAAAAAATTATAAAAAATTAACCCTAAGATAATTTTGACATTTAGATTTTAAAAAATATTTTTTATTTTTTAAAATATATTTTCAATACGATTCCATAATTAATTTTATTAGTTTTTCACAAAATGAAATATTCTTTTTAGAAAATAGTGTTTTCTAAACATTTATGTACTTTTCTCTATATGATGCAGAATCTAGACCAGTTATTCCTAATAATAAATTTCAGACTATATAATTATAGCCTCAAATTTTAGTACATTTTATGGATTAGGTATGTACTTCCTCAACATAGATACATCAGGGAAATTGTGAACCTGAGAGAGGTTCGGTGGAAGCACTAAGAGATAAGCTACACTCTCGATTTGATCAAGAATTTTTAAGGGACTGATATACCTAGGACATAGTTTACCATTATTTCTCCCATGTATATATTCATAGAAAAACCTACATAGTAACTTCAAATTCTATATCAAATAGATAATTATTATCATAACATTTCTATTAACTCTGCGGTACACTTATGTGTTGTTGAATTGCTCAAACATTCTCAAATGTTTAATCTGTAAGCTCAGGTCCCAATAGCTTTCTTTATGCAACTAAATTCAAATATGTTTGAGTTAAACACTCCTTTATATAAAGGGACTAATAATGATCCATCATAATTCTTGAGTGAAATATATTTTCACATGAAAGTTCAACTAGATTATGGTGTTTGTCCCAACCACCTCTAAAATTCCATAGAACAAAATCTTAGCATATCCTCTTAGGATCGAATAATTTTTTATATTTTCCATCTATTAGAGGATTATAAGAATTGTTTAAAATAAACTCTATATTAATTTATTTATAAATACTTCAACAAAACATTGTGGTAAACTTCACATCCCAATTAGATACATTAACTGTGTTACTCCATTTAGCCTTAACACTTTCTTAATGTATATTCTAGAAGGTGGATCCAATAAAAAATATTCTATGATTTAAATGATGTTTTCTAAATTTTTTACGCTATTTACTACAACCCATAATTACCTCAAAATCATAGATATGGTAAACTCTAATGGTTACGAGTACCTTTAATCATATTTATGAAAAGCATAAAGGCATTCTTCCTCAATTTAAAATGACACTAAACCATATACAAAACTGAAGGTTTATATTTACATAAATTTCACTTAAAATATCTAAAATCTTGATAAAATACCTTAAAATAAAACCTCAAAAGTGGTTTCAATTTATTTGAAATTATGATCAACCTTAAACTCATAATCCAATGATGGTATCCATAACTCTTAATTTAATATTACATGGAGACATATACACTTACAAAAGATATTTCACCATTTATTTCTTATATAATTTTTTATCTTATACAAAAAATTCATTTGAATCTTGGGTTCATACATGTACTAATAGATTATAAAATTTAATTTCATTACACAAAAATCCATGTAGAGGGAGTTAATCAAAGATGAAAATCACATGAAATTTCACTAAAGGATAAATAATATGATTTTCATAGGTATCATTCATACCAAATCAAACATATAATTATTAACTAAGGATGGGAGGATAATTTTCCCTATTCTTCATGATTCACTTCATCCATTATGATTGTATATTCTCTACCTTTTTTCTATTTTCATCAGAGGTGGTTATGGTTTATCATCCACATTAGCCCTTGGAATGGAGAATTGATTCACATGATTCCCAAAATCATCACACTTGAAACACTGAGGGTGGGTAGCTCATTTTTTTATCTCTCTCTCCATTCATTTCACTGACTTTCCGGTTCACATTACTTCTACATTCTTTTTCTCAATGGTCATGCTACACACACTTATAACACTGTCTTGTTCCTCTCAGAAATTTACTTAAGTGAATCTTACCACATTTATGGAATGTAGGTGACTTAAATTTATTTCCACCATATTATTTATCTATTTTCTCATGAGACTTAACCTTGTTTTATTATTAACATCATAAGAATGGTCGAAATCTTCAATTTTCATTTCAACCTTCAATTCACATCAAATGAATTCTTCATAGCGACTAACTTATCTTATATCCAATATTTTTATAAGACTTAGAATTAATCCACCAAAGAATCGATCAATTTTACTTTTTGGATTGTGGATTAAACCATAAGCTTACTATGAAAGTCTTATAAAATTAGCATTGTAGGTACAAATAGATTTCTCATCCGTATATTTGAGATAGAGAAATTCCTTCTCCATCCCTATTCATACATTATGAGAGATTTAATTACTAAAAGATATCCCCTTAAACTCATCCCATTATAGGGATTCAATTACCTTCTATTGATTGATATTCTTAATAAGGTTCTACTAACGATCTACTTCTCATTATAAATGATACAAAACCTAATTGTCTTTTTCATGCTTCAAACATCGGAGAATGGAAAATATGTTTTTCGTGGTATTGATCTATTGATCAGTGACAAGTGGATCAGTGTACCCACTAAAATAGGGTGGATGTTGCCTTATGAATGAATCAATAGAACATTTTCCATCCTTTTAATATTTTTAATTTCATCATGATTCACATCTTGGGAAGGTTTTGTGAAAATATCAATGAGATTTTTCATTCCATCTCTTATAACATTTGGTTTCTCATTATGATAATCATTTCACTGTCCATTGCATTTAGCACTAACATGGTTTTTTAGGCTTCCAACCATTTACTAAAACCAGAAAGAATAATGTGAGAAACACTAATCATATCGGAATACCACATTATCATGAAAAATCATTTATTGGATTTCTAAATCATGGAACATTCTTTTCAATCTAATAAAAGTTAGGCTTAACCTAGTACCTTCATAGTCATTATTTAAATCCTTCATAATGTTTTATAAAGCATTTTTGAATTCCCAAATCATATCCTCTAATAGTTTCAAACCAAGTGTGCATCAAGGATCATTGTCATGCTCTAGGTGGTTATCGGGTCCATCTCAATACACCCTTTTTGAAGTTATTACCCTTAGGTACCTTTGTGCTAGACCCACATCCACTTCTAGTATTTAGACATGGATGAAATTATTTTGAATCCACTGACTATATCTTTTACCAAAATTCTAGGACATTTTACAACACATTGACTCATATATAGACTAATATTGAGATATATCCCTAGACATATCCTTTGAAATATATATAGGTATCTCACCAATGTTTTATCATCTTAGTTTATAAAGGATAATTTAACCTTTACTCTGATATCAACTACAATGACCCAGACTTCTCATACATAGATATTACATATTTCATATAAATATTTTTTATATTACTCAAACATACAACTAATGATTGTAATGGTTTAAGGACTTTTGAGACTAGGTACACAATTTTCATACATAGTGATGCATCTTCAATGTTTCCCACATAGATATTATGATTGAGTAATCTTCATATACATACCTTACTTAAAACGTTTATTCATAACTGGAGGAAAGAAATCATAATAAATGGTGAGCTCAGCTACTCAATAATGGTAAAAAAGGGAGAAATCAATATAACATGTGCATATGGGTATGAGAACATGAGGATAAAATTTAAATCCCACAACTAGCATAAATGTGGGTAGTTCATAAGACATGAATACTATTGGGATAAAAGAACATGATTTTTGAGAGCATAACATTGGCATAAAAAATAGTTTTTTGGGATAAAAATAAGAATATAAAATCATTTAATTAGTAATGAAGGACTATTGAGAAAACTATCATAGTTGAATAGGTTCACTCTAAAAACATTCATAGTCATTAGGGTTCACTCCAATGATAATAATAGTTTAAATATTCATTTACTAAACTAGTTTCAATCCCCATTCTGTTTCTCTTTTATCTCATGAGATTGAAATCTTTACACAATGCATTAGAGGAAGATATAGTTCCCACATGTCTTTGATTATAACACAACCACCATCCTTGGTTAAAAAATATCCACTATCACCTAATGAAAACCATACATAAGTGTTCCACAAGATCATAAAATATTTATTATCTTAGAACCCTAAAAAATAAATGGTATTTATAACACATTTATCAAATCTAAACCCATGAAAAGAAATGGACTTCATAAAACATTCATCATATTATAACCCATGAAAAATAGGTTTCATAAAACATTTCACCATAGCATTACCCATGTAAAATAAATGGGTTTCATAAACATATCTTCATCATAAAAATAAACCATATCAATAAATAATAAAATTGGTATCCTTAAATCATATCCCCAGTAAAAGTATAGGTAACATAAAAGGATTTAATCTTAGATGGAAAATGATTTTGGAAGATCACTGGGAAATGTTTTGCAGAAAATCACCGTTCCAAATTAAAAAAAAAAACTTTTAAAAAAATCATTTTCATTTTCATTGAAAATGAATCTGGAAACTTATAAATGAATCCTTAATAATTATTTAAAAAACTTATTGAGGAAAACAACCAATTCACATTGATTTTCATTAAGAATAAAACATTTTCAAAATCGTTTTATTTGAAAATTACCTTAGAAACATATAAAATAAGTCTAAAGAGTCATTTAAATCCTTTCATGATGAAAATAAACCTTACAATTTGAAAAAAAAAATTAAAGCACAATTTTTTTAAATCCCTTTCTTTAATAATAACCTTTGAATCTTATAAAGGAATCTTTAAAAATCTCTTATTTATTTTATTGGAAAAAATAACCTTTCAAATATGAGAAAATATTTTTAAACCATAAAAAAATTTCAAAATATGTTTCTTTGAAAATATATTTATAATAGTACAAAAAAAACTTTAAAATAATGGGTAGTCCTAAGAGAGGAAAATATAGTTCATACTATACACTATAAAACAAATATTCTGTTCACATTTTCAGTAAAAGGGAAATTAGATTTTTTTGTAAAATGACATGAATAGTATTTGAATTTATTTTTGTAAACTTTTAAACATCAGTTAATATTTATTTAATAAATTATTTTGATAATTTTAAAATGTATTTTAGAAAACAATAATATTCATGAATATGTTTTTTCAATCGAACAGAGAAATAAATTCAGTTTTCTTTTAAAAAAATTATTTTGTAATATTGAGTGTATAATGAGTGGAAAATGAAAGAAAAAAAATTTATTCTTAATAAATAAGAATATGAAAAAAAATCCAAGAGTTTATTGAGATATAGAACATAATATTTCATCATTAGAAGCATAATCATGAAAAATCCAGAAAAACGATGAGATTGTATCAAAAAACCATTACCACATTGGTAACTTTGAATTATAATAACCTTGAAAGAATAAAATTAAGTTAAATTTAAAATATCATCATAATAAATAATTTCATGTTACCAAATTTTCAAAAGGGTTGTATATACAGCTCATATAAGAAACATCTGGTGAATATGGAATGTGTGTCATAGGAAATAAATGTGAGACAGGAATCCCTTACCTTAAGTATCAAATTTCATTGTACATGTTGAAACATCATGTATTATAAATATAAATTTATTATACATATATTACATAACCATACTTATATGTATCATAACATATATTATTTACTTATTACCTTTTATTACCTATTTATTAATAATTCTATGTTAAAATCATGTTTTGGGTAGTAAATGCTTTGTTTTTCATGTATGTTTTGATTGGGAATTTTTGTTCCTATTAATTTGAACATGTTTCCATAATAACTGGAATTTTAACCTTTATATAAATACTTTATATATTATGTATATGTGTATTTATATTAATCTATTAAAGTAATAAATATAAATTGAAATACATCGTTCATGGAGACGGTCGACCGTACACACGCATGAACACAGTTTCCATTTTATCGACAGATTGGAATAGAGAATGGTAAATAATAAATTACCATTCCAAAATCATGATTATTTTATTTATATCACATATTTTTATTTAAAAATTTCTTTATTAACTTCTATGAAAAGAGTATTTGAAGAACAAATCCCATCGCTTTGTGAGGCGGTAGTCTGACGTACACACGAACAAAGTTATCATATTCCCAAGAAATGAAAGTAATGTGTAAGAAGTGATATATTGATCAAATAAATATATTAATATCATAAATATAATATATAAAAAATAAATACATCATTATATCCATCCATGAGAGATGGTGATGGAAAATGAATAACATCGGTTCACGAGGCGGTAGTCTGTCAGACTCATGAATGATGATTTTGTAACCTATTTGATGAAAGAAGAGATGAATTTAGATAAATAATATAACATAAAAAACACCTATTTATATTTAAGATACTGATTTTATTATATCATCATATTTTAATAATAATTTAATGAGGTGGGTGATGAAATAAAATAAAACACTCAGTTATGGAGGTTACCTCTTCTCTGAACAACTTCTCTTAGTTTTCACTAGAATCCATTATAGGTTTTATTTATGAAAAAACTAAGTATTAAATGTTGGGAGGAGGTAATTATGTATGTTATTTGGGAAATTATTTGTTGAACCAATGTTTTTTATATTTTGAAGAGGAGAGGAGAGAGGTGACATTTTGTAAGTGAGATGAGTGGTACACTTGTCATTTTTGAAAAGAAAAAAGGTGTACCCATGATTCTAAATTTAAAAAAGGATAAAAAATGGTTGATTATATACAATATTATATATAAAGTTAAAATATTTCCAGAAAATATGTGTTGGACATGTTTGGGGAAATTTTAACCCTTATTATTTTAGTTTAAACCTGAGTAAACCCAATTATTTTCTTTAAGAGTGGTAAATATTATTTTACTATTTTTGATCTTAATTATATTTAATATTTAATTGAAATTATTAGATAAAATATATTATTATACAATTTAAATTACTTTTATTCCAAATATGGATATAAAATTTCCAAATTCTATTAAAATAAGTGGAAAATTTTAATTTAAAATAAATCCAGCAGACACAATGAGAAAGTTAGTTTTAAAAGATAAAATGTTGAAAAGTTACAAAGTTTTTATATCCAAATTAAATAATAAAATGATTATAATGAACTAAATTGTATTAATAGTTATATTATTGAATTAATTTTACTTTTAAACCAATATTAAAATAATTATGTTTTTAAATTCTTTAAAAAAATTATAATTCAGAAGAAAAACTAGTATGTTTCAAAATTTATCGAGAAATTTTGTTTTATATAAAATTATAAAAAATTTATAGTTAGATAATTTTAACATTTATATTTATGAAATGAAATTTATTTTTTAAAATAAATTTAATAATAGTTTTAAAAATTACTTTTATTATTTCTTTACGAACTGTAATAAAAAAATTTTATTGAAAAAAATAGTGTTTTTGAACCATATAAAGAGTTTAATAAAATTTAGTACCTTTTTATCAATATGTTTTATTTATATGAAATCATTATACATAATATTCTAAAATTAGATATTACAATTTATATATATAAATTTAATTAATAGGTTATAAAATTCCTATTTAAAGAAAACTATTAATAATATATAATGGTTTGTTAAAACTCAATGTCACTTGTAACATAATAAAAATCAGTTTTGTGTATAATAAAATATTAAATATGTGTTTCATTTAACAAAAACTATAAAAAAGATTAAATTTATTTGAAAAATATATTTTTATCAAAATCATAGGGTGTTGCATGAGATTCTTTCCACTCAGATCATCTGCCACTTTGTTAGTTTTTCTTGGATGGTAGTGTATTAAACATTCATAATACATGATCATATCTAACCACCTCCATTGGTGCATATTGAGGTCCTTTTTTGGAATATATACTTGAGGCCTTTATGGTCTATATATATATATATCCTACTTCTCCCTATGGAGACAATGTCATTAAATCTTTAACACAAAAATCCCTACTGCTATTTCTAGATCATGTTTTGGGTAGTTCTGATCTAATATATTTAATTGGAAGGAGGAATACACTATCAATTTTTTCATATTTCAAGCGTATAAAACACAATCCATTTTTGGATTCATCATTATAGATTAAAAATCATTCCCCACTCATGGGTAATGTGAGAATATGTGCAACAATTATCATCTACTTCAGTTCCTTAAATATTTATTCACATTCATTAGTTTAAAAAAAAACTGGACTCCATTCCAAGGATAATTGGTCAGTAGGATTGAAAATTATGAGAAGTTTCTCAAAAATCAATAATAGTACCCTACTAATCTAAGGAAACTATATATTTATATAAAAAATTTCTGTTCGGGCTATCCATCAATTACCTCTATTTTTGAAAGATCCATATATATCCTTTTTGAGTGATAAAATCCCCAAGAATATGAATTTACCCATCCAAAAATAACATTTACTATAGTTTGAAAATAATATTTCATTTCATAAAGTTTTTAGTATCGAATTTAAATGATCCTCTTATTTTTCCTTACTTTCTGAGTAAATAAGAATATAATTTATAAATACCACTATAAATTTTTCAAGATAATCCATAAGTCTCTATTTATAATGTACGAAAATACTTCGAGAATTATTGAGTCAAAATGGAATCACTAGGAAATAATAGTGATCATACCTTATATGAAATGAAATATTGGGAATAACAACCTTCTTTAACATCACATAATAATATTCTGATCAATGATCCACCTTTGAAAAGTATTCGGCTCCAAATTATTGATCGAAAAAGTCATTAATTAGGATACTTTGTTTTTATCATTATCCTATTTATCTCACAATAATTAATTTAGAGGCACATTAACCCATCCATCTACTTTAGGAAGAGGATTGGTGCACCCAATAGTGAAGCACTTGGGCATAGGAACCCTTTATCATGAATATCTTGTCATTTTTTCTTTATCTCCTAAAGATCAATAACAACCATTCTATATAGTGTCCTAGATATTATAAAATATCTATGTATGAACCCAATTGAGAACTCTACCTCACGACTAAGAGGAAGACTATGTAATTGTTCTCGAAACACATCAATGAATTCCTTTCAATGGGGATTTCTTAAGGAATTATATTTTATCTAGTCACAATTATTTCAACTAGATATTCTTGATCACCAGAAAATAATATCCATTCATGGGATTTTGGTACCAAAGAAGATTAAACCTCCTACTTTCACTTGTATAGAACCATAAATCGATTTGCGATATGAAGGGTTATTTCATTCGCCCATCAATTTATGTTGTCTCTATACAAGGAAATCTAATCCATGCCAAAAATTGCATCAAATTATTCTAAGGGGAGAAATACAAGGTTCGTTGGGATATATAATCCACAAATATATACATGGGATAAGTTATATTATTGGGATTCAAAATTGAACCATTTTTCTTCTTCATCAATTAATCGAATTCCTTGTTTTGATATATTGTTTTAATAGTTTTAGTAAACACGAATGATATGAATTAATGAATAAAACTAGAATAAAATAGTATATTTGTTATCCATAAATTAATAACATGCATACCTGTCACAACTTTGTTATCAGGATCCACATCTATAATTGTGATTGAATACACTCTCCCTTGATCTCTTGGCCATGGTAGTTGTTGTCATTAGTTATCATCAACAACATTTTTCTTAGGGAATTGATTCACACAATTTCCTTATTCATTGTAGTTAAAACACAAGATAACATGCTGAGGTTTTACTAGAGAATTCCTTTATTCTATCATATTGGTGGGTTTCTCATGTCGATAATCACTATCTAGGTTCTCTTCCTTCCAGATCCTAAATAATATTTTATCCCCTTTAGATAATTTCTATGATTATTCTTCACATACTCCTGAAAATTGGAATGAGGTAATTTCTTACCCCCACATGATTTTTTCATTACACCCCCAGAATAAAAATCCATTCTCTTTATATTATCTCTATTCTCAATAGACCCTTGAGATTCACTGATCTCTATTTTTTACTTTGAGGAAACATCAAAAAAGATTTATCGTAGCAGTCAAATTCTTGAATTTCTAACACTTTTTGTAGATTTTTCTCTATCCTACCATATAATCCATCAAATTTACTTTTAGGGGTAATCAGAAAGACAAAGGTGTATCATTAAAGTATTGTAATTTTTTCCTTGTATTCTTTGATGACGTTTTCATCCTTTTACATAATGTTAAGACAATATCTCTGATTTTTATGTCAGGAAGTGTGAGGAAAAAAATTTAATTTATTTTCCTTTAAATCATTTCATTTTATAGTTTCAATATCCTCATCGAGATTTATATTTTTTTACCAATGTCCGCTATTGATCATATTCTCCCTCTATATGATAAATATCCCACACAACATTCTCTTTCTTAGAAAATTCAAGGATGGATAATATCTTTTCCATTGATTTTATTCATTACACCCCACCTAAGGGATAATAATATCCACTTAAACATAGAGGGATTTGTCACATAATTGTATCAATTAAAACATTCAATTTCTCTATGGAATAAAACTATTCTTATTGATTCAATTTTAAATTCAAAACTTAAGTTAACTATGAAAATTTTATCACAAAGTTTGTAAATCCTACTCACATCGGGTTAAGCATCTCATTTGGGTAGTCAACACATTTCCCCTTACATTGGTTTTTTTCTCGATTTCTCTTATTTCCATCCATTTAATAAAATTAAAGGGTAATCTAGAAATGGGTATTTTTAAAATATGAAACATATAAATTTGAAACCAAGATAACTAAAGGTACAAATCATAAATGACATATATTCTTTAACTAATGAATTTATAGGTTTCTATCTAAGTTGTCCATGATCTATTTCCTAACTTAAAATTTTATAGGTATTTTTTTTTCCTTAATAAAGGTTCCTAGTGAGGATGTTAATTTACCAAATAATATCCCCCATGAGTGTCAAAATAGGTGTTCAGTAAGGCCTATTATCATGCAGCATGTGAGGATCGAGTCCATCACAATGTGGCATTTTGGGGTTCTTAACCCTAGGTTCAACTATGCTAGAGTGACATACACATTTAGTATTTATATCGATATGTATTTTCATATAAAACAAATAGTATATATTTTAATAAAATTTAGGGATGTTTTCCTCTATATAATCTTATCCCTAAAAATTTTACTATAATATTGTAATCCTAATCCAAAAAATAATTATACTTTCCTTTGATACCAAATAAGTCAAACCATATTATATTACATATTAATTCATGGTTTATTACATATAGATATTCTTAATACAACCCAAAAAGATAACAAGTCATAGTCTCTTAGGGAAATTAGGTGTATATAACATTTACACGAACCATGGGTACAACATCATTATTTAAAAGCTCTAAAACATTCCCTTATATTTCTTTGATATTATAAAGTTTTATTGGATAACCTGGGGGTGTGCATAATAAAATGGTGAGCTATAAAGCCCATTAAGTGAATAAAGAAATCATAGAATAAGGTAAAACTATACATGTGATATAATATGTATTTCAATGTAACATAATAGGGGTGATAATAATAACCTTGAACAATGAATCATGATATAACAAGATAACATAAATCCAATATGGGAAATTGGAAACAACATTAAACATGAAAACATAAAAATAAGTCTAGGATGATGGAAAAAAAATATTTACATAGTATGATTATGATAACCTCCCATGAACCATACATTTCATTTAATTAGATAAAAACATTAACAAATGCATTTGAGGGCAATATAATTCTAGTCCCATCTATCACTTTCATATCATGTACGTGATAGATGTGACTAGAATTATATAGCCCTCAAATGCATTTGGTAATGTTTTTATCTCATTAGATGAAATTTATGGTTCATGTACATTTAGTAGTTGGGGTTTGGCTTAGTGGTAATAACCCAGTAATCCTACATGAAAAATGGGGGTTCAAAACCCATTGGGTGTATGTACTGTAACAGTACTGTAATATACTATAGCAGCGGAGGTACTGTAGCAATAGTGGGCACTGTAGCGGCGGCAGGTAACTGTAGCAGTGGTAGGGCACTGTAGTAGCAGCAGGTACTATGTGGAACTGTAGCAGGCGAGTACTATAGTAATACTATTCACAGAATGGGGGCTGGGACTATAATTTGAGCCTACGGACCATGTAATGCGCTAAATGCCCACTAGGACTTTGTGCTATGTAATGGGTCTCCCTCTACCCAGTTAAAGAGGTCCTTTCTTTGCTTTAATAATAAATGAGGCTTCAACCCTGACCATTAAAAAAATCATGTACATGTATATGTGTGTGACATATGTCATACAACATAAGGATATATTTTATCAAATTAACCCCAATATTAAGGATTTCATGTTACATATATGTAAATACCTAATAAATTGAGGGTTGTTATAACCATGTGAATTCCCTTGAGTTGAAATGGATATGGGTATTTACTACACTAATGTTTGTCATGGAAAATCATTGGATAATTTCGATAGCATAATGGGTGTACATAAAAGTTTATATAAGGGGTGAATGAGAGATAATGGGGACTATCATTATTTTTTAATCATTAGGTATGTGTAAAAATATATCCTAACTTAGTCAATTTAAAATCAAAATACATGACATAAATAATGTTATTGAATAAATAAGAGAATGATAGGGTCCCTTACCTTGAGAGAGAGATTCAAAAAGTATGGAAGAAGCTTCATAAGAGTTTGTGGGATCATTTTTAGCTATATAGAGAGGATAGGTTTTATTAAATTCATCCTCTTAGAGTTTTGAGTGAATATGGAAAGGAGGTTGGGTGGGTTTATGATAGGTCCCGGGCATAACAGAAGCTCGTGGGTGGATGTGACCACTTGACTTTTTGTCATTAGAAATGATCAATCTGGGACCAATACGACAATAAAATCTAGACTCTACAGATCGAATAATAGAAATAGACAAAGAGGAAGAATAGTCCTAGAACCACGAAGGAGTAATATCACATGTTGATTATAATTAATTTAATTACATGGCAAGAAGTACCTTTTATGGAGTTCTTTCTTCGTTGATATTTTTGATCACGTTCTGATGTAATTCATCGTTGTGTTGTAGAAGCCAAGTGTAGACTTTCTCTAGTGGTGATCCACACATGCACGATGTATCTCTGGATGTCGCCAAAAGAATCTTCTGGTGCTGGCATGGAGAAGCCTTTGCTTGAATTGTCCGCATTAGATCGCCTTGATTAGTTGTAGGAGGATATCTCTCGGTCATGATAGTGTTCTTGGAGGAAGGAGTTCTCTCAGCCTTTAGATAATTATACATAATTTTTTTGCACAACAATTAGGGAATAGTGCTAGTGTTGTGAGGATATTTATAATTAGGTTTGAGGTTATAGAGTTATGACAACAAATAAACGCATTATGCATTTTATTTATTTCATTTACTCTTATTGAAAAACCTCATGTCGAATCATTAATTCCTTGACATGTGCCCATACTCATTATAATAAATATCATTTTATAAAATGATATTATTTCCTCAAAATACCAACTAGAAAAACAACACACTGTGTAATATTCAATACATGGTGTGTACTCATTTTTCACTTCTTTTCCAAAATGAAAACTACACGGCGAGTACATTTAATGGACATGGCGTGTATATCTTGTTATCATTTTATTATTCCTCCAACAATAAAACGATTTAGGATTACTTGAATAATTATTAAATACCATATGGGAATAATATTTATTCTACTTGAGATACTTGGATACACTTAGTGTGTGACCCTCTAGGCCTCTTTATTTTTGGCATTAGGCGGGATTGCCTAAAGTCCAAGATTACTGTCTAGCAACGGGTCAAGGAACCCAAGAGAAAGAAGTTGACACCACATTGACGTGTCACCTCATACAAATTCTTACCATGTAATTTAATCCCTTTGTCTCAATATCTCATCATGTTGGTTTCATGGTAGTGTCATAAACCTATATGATTGATCCATCATTCTTTGATTTCTACAGATAAACTCGTCGTGACACCATAGCCATGGAATTTGGGTGAGATTTCTATTTTAATCAAAGGGAAAAAGATATCTACATCCACAAATATGGAAGGGACGAATCCTTCCTCGACATAGCCATTAACAATATGTCATTCGTGATGCACCCAACATACCCTACTTCCGTCCAACTATCTTCATGACAGTTTTCGTCAGAAAATAAAATTGCGCGAGTCATGACATGAGTTAATGATAATCTTTCAGTCTAAGGACCATTACACACACTCGTAGATAGCAATATCTGATGACACCAAGACATGCGGAATTACTACTAGAAGGTCTGTTCTCGTAATCTCCCATCTTGGAGATTACCAAGTGCCAACTCCATGAGAGAAAGTATCGGCTTCTTACGAGTACTCGTACATGACGGTCTGTATACTATGTGTCTTATTATAGTATGTCATCCAACCGTAGAACTTTATTTAAGAATATTGTAATATCATTTCAAGGTTCTCATCCTAGTGGGGATCTTCCATGACATTATTAATGCAACAAATATTCTATGACATTATTATATTATTGTCATTCAGAAAAATGAACAATATATAATAAGTGTACATTCATGTAATCAAAGTATAAACAGTTGGTTCTTAGGACACCAACTCCAACAATTTATATAGTAAAAGAGAGGATAATTTTTTATATATTTTCATAACATAGATTTGTCACTCTATATGATAAACTAAACAAAAACAAAAAAATATACCAGGGTTTTTTCCTTTGGTTTGTTTCAAATAGGATTATTTTTCATTATTTTATAATTCAAATAACTTAACACATTAAAATAATTCCCTTAGCATTGTGGAATATATTCATATTTATAAATAATTGATTTTAAAACCATAAAATATAATATAGGTTTTGGAGGATTCATTAAGGGTTTATAAATTTAAAAAAATAAATTAAGAAATGAATTTATTTAAAGGGGAGTCATTATTTTGTCTATGGATACTCTTTATAGTATTTATTACAGTACTTTTGGGATTTTATTATGTCATAAAATGTACCATATAATTATACCGTGATTGATTTTTTACCAAAAATCCAACACTCATAAAATTATAAAATATTCATATTTGGATAATTTCAACATGTTTAATTCAATAATAATATTTCTTTATTAAAACAGTTCTCTAAATATGAGAATTTACACATGTAAATAAAATGTACTCATTAATTAAAAATTATGGTTTTCTTCAATAAAAATTTTCTGATGCTTATAACAATAACATTTGACTTCATAAAATTATATTATCATTTATATTTACAATTTTTTTTAATAATAATATGTTATTAAAATATTATTTATTTAAAAAATTATTAAATTCATCAAGAAGAGTGTCTTTATTGAAACTATATATTACCAAAAAATAAAATTTGTGTCTAATTGTATCATAATTAAATTTTTATAAACTTTTTATTTTATTATTTAAATATTAACATTAAAATTGAATAAATTTAATAATTATTATATCTGAAAGAAAACATGAAAATTTATACTCTTAAGCTCTAAATACATAGTACTTTATTAGACCAGTGAATTCCCTAAGGGTAAGGTATGTGATGGTAATATTTTCATTTGGTGGTTTAGCGATCTTGGTTTGGGTTGGGGTCTCGGTGATCTTGATCTTCTCTTATAAATGATTTTTATCATGCTTTAGTTATTAAATCTTAACCTAGTCTTCGCCAAGGGAAAATTCTAGTAATTATATCTTTTTTGGAAACTTTGATAAATGGTATTTATAGGGTATAGTCATACTAGTCAAGGAAACACTTCCTTTTTCAATATCAAATGGAATTTATAATAACCCTTAATATACAAATCTGAACAGTCACTATAAAAATTCTTTATTATTGGTGGTTATGATTCATAAAACCATTTAAATTTTATAGACCATACAAAAATCCAAAATAACTAAATAAATGCATTTGTTTTCTATAACATCATTTCTTAATAACGGATTTACTGAGAAAAAGGAATCTCGTTTAAAATAGTTCGAGTTCTTGCATATTGGACGTAACATCTATTATCATTTGATATCGAATGAATAGGGTGAAGAAAAAGAATACATGGTGAAAACTATTCAACATTAAAGTATAAGGGAAGAAGAAGAGAATAAAATAGTACTATGGATATAAGTTTTCATAGGAAGATGAATAAGAAAGATAAGACTTCATTTTTCTTCCATGAAGATCATCATCAAAAAATAAATATTTTTATTAAGGAGAAACTTTTATGGAGAACGTGTGAAACCAAATAGTAAAACATAGCCATTAGATGCTATAGCACATAAAAAAATTAATAAAATCCAGCTCGAACCCATTTGACTTAACTTCCATGAACAATTTATAGGAAAGATTTGTTACCATTTTTTCAGGGTCGTCTCTAATAATGTCTTCGAAATGAGATGTCAGCTTACCCATTGCTTGCAAGAACTCCTCCTCAACTATATTCTTGTTGTTGAAACCTCTAACTAGGATTAGGTGTTTTTTTCTAATCCACTCGCTTTGGTCCTCATTCATGTCAACTTGAATCAATCTTGCTTGGATACTTTCCACAACCATAGCAGAAGCACATAGAGATACCACCTTCTCTGCCATCTCTTCCTTGAAATGTAAAAGAAACTCCCATAAATCTTCTCTGGTCACAGCTTCTCATTTTGGCTCCTAAGGAATCCCTCCTACTACCACCTTAGCAGTTGAGAACAGTTCCCTCTCAGGCATGTCTACTTCCTCTTCACCAACCATACTGGTTCCTGCCTCACACTGTAGACCAAGGGTTAAAACCAGTGTTTCCTCCTCTATATGCAGGTGCATATCCTCCAATTTATATCCTTACTTTGAGGTTTGAGTCACTTGATTTTGAGATTTGGAGACCAATGCATTCTGGCCTTCCTCTCCCTCCACTGGCTGAATATCAAGTTCCTTGCGAATACCCCCTTTTTTTCCAACTGGGTCTCCATCGGTCTTGGAAGGTACAAGTAGTATTTGCGCCCCTTCGGATTCGGCTTCATAGACATAATGCAGCACCCTGGGTCCCTTTTCTCTTTGTTCCCTTTATTCCTTCTTTGTTTGTGCATCTTTTTCGTCACTCCTCCCAAGCCATTATCATCAAAAAGATGCTCATCACCAATATACTTCGCCTCAGATGGACCATTTGAATTTCCCTCAGACTCTACCTCATTACTCAAGCTTCCAAATTGGTTGATTAGGTAAATCCAGGACAAAGAGCCCCCCAATTTGGTGTCCTTGTTGGTATCCAGTGTCTTGTGATCCCCATGTAAAGACTGCCCCCACTCATGGCCTGACTTCAATTTACTCTCACCAGGAGACACCCTACCAAAGTTCATGCAACTGCCAATGCCCACTGCCATAGCATATGTGCATGGAGCCACCGCCCCAGAATATGGATCAACAGCACCAGCATCTCCAACATACTTTTGCTAAGCCTGAGAGGGTGATTTTAGGGTGTCCAGAATTGATCCCTCCACAACACTGGCCTTGGTTCCCCCATCCATATTGCTGTTAAGAAGGCCATACAGATCATTCCGAAGACTTTTGAATACTTCCACTACACTCAGCCCTGGAGGGGAGGCCATAGCAGGTTTATGCATCCTAGATCCACCCGAGCACCTAGTTTCTTCCGTTTCACCATTCCCTTGACCGGAGCGAGCAGACCCTTCATAAAATAACGAGGGAGTATAAGGGAAGGATAAATTAAGAAGAAAGTATAAAATAAAATGAAAAAACTAGTGATGAACCTATATAATTTATCTACAGGACCTGAACTTTGGTCTTCATATCAATCCCTAGAAGAGGCATAAAAAATATTTATTTATTGATCTCTAGGGGTGCTCATTTTTCATTAATTCCACCATTATTTTAAACATAAATGAGCTTCTGGTCTACAATTGTAGTCTCATACAATTTGAGGTTATGACAATGATGCCTGTAACATCCGAGGTAAATAAAGAATAAATATTTTTCATACTTGTTAATATTTAAGAATTAAATATTAATTTTACTTTAAAGGGGTTGCTATGTTCGATAGCGTACCCGATACACAACAAAGAGTTTCATTGAAATATTACGTTGCACACTAGTAATAAAATAATATTATTTTAAATGGTAGTTAACACATAGCCGTTGTATTGGCGGGAAAGGATAGAAATAACTAAAATATTATTATATATGTTTTTTAAATATTTTTACATTTATCCAATAAAAGATAAAGGCTTAAAATACAGAAAGAATTCAATTTTAGGCATATATGCCCTAATTTTCACCAAAGGTTCACTTATCACCTTTTGATGGTGAAACGTCATTAAATATAGTTTTGTTCACTCTTATACATTATATTGGACAAAATAAAACTCTTCTTTATAATTGGGACATCAAAATTTACTTTGTGTAAATTTTTGGTATTTTTCCGACAAAGTTCATTTCTCAATGAATAGTTTAAGATGTTGTATTTTAATTCAAAACCTCTTTTTAATCTAATTTATTTATATGATTAGATTATATTTTTAATTGGTTTTAAATTGAAATTATAATATATTTTTACCATTAAATCCAATAGTGGTCGTTGGAATTAATTTCACTTTGAAATCAGACTTAAACTAGTGTCAATCTTTTGATACTTATTGTTTCATAAAAATACCCTATTTGTCATGACAGCGGGAATTAATTATTAAATTAATTAATGTGACTTATATGTTTTGAATTTTGTAATATAGACTTCATTTTTGAATTCTGAAAATCAAATATAGCTTAGGGTGAATTTTTGGTATTTTTCTGAAAAACTTCAATTTTTGATGAATAGTGAAACCACTAAGTGGTACTTAAAAAAACCGATTTTTCGTTTAAATGAAATTTTACCACTTCTGTGTTTTGAATTTTAAAAATCCAACATACATGGCTGTCATTAAGAAGTAAAATGTGGTTCAATAAGATTAAAATAATTTTTTGGTGAATAGTAAATTTTAAGTTCGTAATCGCGATTAGAGGTAATTAGTGTAGTTTAAGGTAAAAATAATGTTTTAATAATATGAGATGAGCTTGAAACATGTCCTACCCTTATTGGATGTGTCATGGCCGACCAATACAATCCATGGGTCAACTTGGGGACCCCATGGAGCCACTTTGGTTGGAAAATGACATAAATACCTTTTTATTAAATGTTAAAGTAAAAATGACACAAACATGAGATGTTTTACTAAAACAATTTTTACATGGGGTTATATAAATCAGATTTTTGACTATAAATATTCATTAGAAAGCTAAAACGATTTCCTAAATCATGATAGTTTTTTTATAATTTTTAGAAATTAAATATATTAAATTAGTTATGACATCATGATGATGCAGCGATTACCTCATTAATAATGGATTTAAATAAAATGGAAGGATAATGTAAAATATAAGACCTACATATGTCCAAAACCTATTGGATGGGTGGATTTCGAACCCTTATCACCTTATAGTCGAATTATATCAATGTGGGACCTCTTAAATCCGAATACCATTTTAAAATAAAGTGACTTTTCTTTACTTTTCAAGAGTGCCCCTCCTCTCCTCTTATAAAAGGCCCCCACCTCTACCACCTTACCCACACTCCCAAATCCTTTGGATCGGCCAACCTCTACCCATTTTGTCTCTCCACTTCCCTCTCTTACTCCTTTAAGCCTCACTATGGGAATAAGTCTTCACAAGGAAGCCTTTGAGCTCAAACTAAAGGGAGTTACCTGATTTTAAGGACATTAAAGAACGATCGAGTCAAGTCGGACCTGAGGTAAGGGAACTTCTTAACCAAAATTCCTTTCTTTGGGTTGATCTTATACTTATTTTTTATTTCATGATATTATTATTTGAGAAATGAATTTTGATATCCTGCATTTTATTTATACTTTCTTTATGTGTACTTATAGTGAATACACATAATTGATCTATTTTATTTACAAAATGATCTTGGTAAGGTACTTCATCTCAATCTCCTTTCATTGAGGCATATTTATTTTTATACACAACTTTCTTTTATACGGTGTATAAACCCATTTGTCTTTTACTTTCATACAAAAGGATTCTTTTTCTACGAAGCGTTTTACAAAACAACAAAAAGGAATGTTTCTTTTAACGTACGCAGTGACAATGACATTTTCCGCCGCCACGAGTATTATTTGGTATTTGGCTTCCTAAACAAACCATAATGTTTTTTTAAAATGAAATAAATACCATATACTCTTTTATGTATTTTGGTATTGAAAATGGTATTTATAATGGATTATTTATATCAATATATTTGAGTGATATATTGTGATCAAAGTGTGGAAATTTTTTCTTTCCTTTATGTTTGCTTTATGTATTATGATTTTATAATGGTACTTGGACATTTGATGGGTGGTTACGTGATGAAGCATATGACGGGTGGTGCCATGAATACCAGGATGGGTGTTTACATTATAACCTCCAATGCATTGGGTATGGAAGTCGGCCGTATGGCTATTCCATTAAGTGATATGTGTGGAAGTCGACTGTATGGTTATTCCACTTAAGTATGTTTATGTCCCAAGTTACCTTTATATGTTATGTGTTCTTTATATGGGTCTTATGGTAATATTTTGGTTACAAAAGGGTAAGTAATGATCTTTTATTCAGTGAAGAGTATTTACTACTTCATAAAGGTGAAAAGTATTACTTTACTTGTTGTTTTGATAAACTAACAATTTTCATTCTTTGTGTATCCCTTACTGAGCTCTTTATGCTCACCCCATGTTTTTTTGAAATGTTTTTCATAGGACCTAATGAGGAATGGGGTCAAGAATGGGATCAAGGGAAATTCATGCTATATAAAACTTGGAACTAGACATGTTTCTTTTTAAGAGTTTTTTTTATTCTATGGAAACTTAGTAGAAGTGTCTACTTTGTAATCTTTTGAGATGTAGTAGTTATGTTCTAATTCTCTAAAACTCTAAACCTGAAAAGATCCTTAATGTAAATTATTCATTTAATTCAATATTAAGAGATGTTTAAGGCTGGGGCCTTATAGTTGGTATCAGAGGTCGGTTTAGACAACTTTAGGAGTTAGAAAAGTGTTAAATTATAAGTTAATTTATGGTATGATTGAAATGATATAGTATTTAAAGAGTACCATGTTTCTTATCCAAAGATATTTCTATTTTAAGAATGGTTTTTCATAGAGGAAACATAACAGCTTTTCTAGGAAGGCATACAGAGGGAAATGACCTTTCAAATCAGTATCCTGAGATGGTCGGAATTGGAACTGAACAGTTTGTTGCAGTGATGGCTCAGTTGACTCAGGTGAAAAATGTTGGTTGTTTTTATTGATGATATTTTGGTGTTTTCAAAATGTAAATATGAGCATGAAAGACATTTAAGGGTTATTTTGAAAACACTAAAAGAAAAGAAATTGTATAGTAAATTTAGAAAATGTGAGTTTTGGTAGCAACAAATTACTTTCGTTGGTCATATTGTTTCTAAAGATGGAATAATTGTGGATCCTACAAAAACAAAAGTTGTGGAAGAATGTAAAAGACCCAAAAATGTAACCGAGATTCGTAGTTTTCTTGGATTGGCAGGTTACTACCGAAGGTTTTTTGAAAATTTTCCACGGTTATCTAGTCCAATGACTAAGCTAACTCGGAAGGGTGTTAAGTTTATCTGCACAAAAGAATGTGATGATTGTTTTCCAGAGTTGAAAAGAAGATTGGTGAATGCTCCAGTTTTGGCACTTCCTTACAGGAATGGTGAGTTTGTTATATATAGTGATGCTTCGTTGAAGGGACTTGGCTGTGTCCTTATGTAGAATGATCAGGTAATTGCTTATGCCTCACGTCAGTTGAAAACTCATGAGGTAAATTACCCTACACATGATTTGGAATTAGCTGTTGTTGTTTTTTCTTTAAAAATTTGGGAGCATCATTTGTATGGAGTAAAGTGTGAAATATATACTGATCAGAAAAGTTTAAAGTATATATTCACTCAGAAAGAGTTGAATATGAGACAGAGGAGATGGCTGGAATTAATCAAGGATTATGATTGTAAAATTCATTACCATCCGAGAAAAGTAAATAAAGTGGCTGATACTTTGAGTCGAAAAAGTAATTCTTCATTAACAATGTTGCGTTTGGAACACGATCCATTTGTTAAGGATTTGATGAGATTTGGCATGGAAGTTGTTGGTGCAGGATGTTCTTCTGTTTTGTTTTAGGTATCAGTGAGATCATCCTTATTAGACAGAATTAAGAAAGCATAGAGGGACGACAGTGAGTCACAGAAAATGGTAGAGATGGTTCATAAGGGTAAGTTTCCTGAATTAAACATTGATAATGATTGTGTTTTGAGGTTTGGGAAGAGATTATGTGTGCCTTTTGATTCACAGTTGAAGAATGAGTTGTTATGTGAGGCTCATAGTTACCCGTTTTCAGTTCATCCTGACAGTACAAAGATGTACAGAGATCTGCGGGAGTATTACTGGTGGGATGGAATGAAAAGTGATATTGCTGATTTTACTGTGAAGTGTTTGACTTGTCAGCAGGTTAAAGCAGAGCAGAAGTTACCGAAAGGGATGCTTCAGCCTTTACCAGTGCCAGAGTGGAAATGGGAAAACATATCCATGGACTTTGTTGTGGGATTACCAAGGACATCTTGAGGTAATAATTCAATCTGGGTTATTGTTGATCGCTTGACTAAATCTGTGCATTTTCTTTGCTATACGAGATACTTTTTCCCTAGATCAACTTTCCCCGTTTTTATCTTAAGGAGATAGTCATGTTACATGGAGTTCCTCTCTCCATTGTGTCCAATCGTAATCCCAGGTTCACTTCTAACTTTTGGAAAGGCCTTCAGAAGTCGTTGGGTACTGAATTAAATTTTAGTACAGCTTTTCATCCGCAATCAGATGGGCAGTCAGAACAAACAATTCATACCTTGGAGGATATGCTACGATCTTGTTCTATGGATTATCATGGATGTTGGGACCAACATCTTTTTTTGGTTGAGTTTTCTTATAATAACAGTTTTCATTCCAGTATACAGATGGCACCATTTGAGGCATTATATGGGAAGTAGTGTCGAACTCCAGCTTTCTGGGATGAAGTGGGTGAAAGGAAGCTGATGGGACCAGAATTGGTAGAAGAGATGGCAGAAAAATTTCAGTTGATTTAGAAACACATGAGAACAGCTCAAAGCAGGCAGAAGAGTTATGCGGATAACCAGAGGAAGGATCTATCTTTCGATGTAGGTGATCATGTTTTTCTCAATGCATCATCGTGGAAAAGTGTGATGCGATTTGGTAAGAAAGGAAAGCTGAGTCTATGGTTCATTAGACCATATGAAATTCTGGAGAAATTTGGATCAGTTGCATACAGAGTGTCTTTACCTCCGAGTTTATCTCAGGTACACAATGTTTTTCATGTTTCGATGTTGAGGAAGTATATGCCAGATTCATCTCATGTTTTGAGCCCAGAGGTAGTTGAGCTGGAAGAGAACCTATCTTATGAAGAACAACCAGTCCAGATTCTTGATCGAAGAGACAAAGTGTTGCGAAATAAGGTAATTCACCAGGTAATGGTTTTGTGGAAAAACCATATGGTTGAAGAGGCAACGTGGGAATCTGAAAATGCTATGAGGGATAAATACCCCCACTTATTTTGATAAGTGAATAAAATTGTGAGGACACAATTCCCAAAAGGGGGAAGGATGTAACATCCCAGGTAAATAAAGAATAAATATTTTTCATACTTATTAATATTTATGAATTAAATATTAATTTTACTTGAAAGAGGTTGTTATGTTCGATAGCGTACCTGATACGCAATAAAGAGTTTCATTGAAATCTTACGTTGCACACTAGTAATAAAATAATATTATTTTAAATGGTAGTTACACATAGACGTTGTATTGGCAGGAAAGGATAGAAATAACTAAAATATGATTATATATGTTTTTTAAATGTTTTTACATTTATCCAATAAAAGTTAAAGGCTTAAAATATGGAAAGAATTAAATTTTAGACATATATGCCCTAATTTTCACTAAAGGTTCACTTATCGCCTTTTGATGGAGAAACGTCATTAAATATAGTTTTGTTCAATCTTATACATTATATTGGACCAAATAAAACTCTTCTTTATAATTGGGACATCAAAATTTACTTTGTGTAAATTTTTGGTATTTTTCCGATAAAGTTCATTTTTTAATGAATAGTTTAAAATGTTGTATTTTAATTCAAAACCTCTTTTTAATCTAATTTATTTATATGATTAAATTATCTTTTGAATTGGTTTTAAAGTGAAATTAGAATATATTTTTACCATTAAATCCAATAGTGGTCGTTGGAATTAATTTCACTTTGAAATCAGACTTAAACTAGTGTCAATCTTTTGATACTTATTGTTTCATAAAAACACGCTATTTGTCATGACAGCGGGAATTAATTATTAAATTAATTAATGTGACTTATATGTTTTGAATTTTGTAAAATATAATTCATTTTTGAATTCGGAATATCAAATATAGCTTAGGGTGACTTTTTGTTATTTTTCTGAAAAACATCAATTTTTGATGAATAGTGAAACCACTAAGTGGTACTTATAAAAACCGATTTTTCGTTTAAATGAAATTTTACCACTTCTATGTTTTGAATTTCAAAAATCCAACATACATGGTTGTCATTAAGAAGTAAAATGTGGTTCAATGAGATTAAAATAATTTTTTGGTGAATAGTAACTTTTAAGTTCTTAATCGCGATTAGAGGTAATTAGTGTAGTTTAAGTAAAAAATAATGTTTTAATAATATGAGATGAGCTTGACACATGTCTTACCCTTATTATATGTGTCATGGCCGACCAAGACAATCCATGGGTCAACTTGGGGACCCCATGGAGCCACTTTGGTTGGAAAATGACATAAATACCTTTTTATTAAATGTTAAAGTAAAAATGACACAAACATGAATTGTTTTACTAAAACAATTTTTACATGGGGGTATATAAATCTGATTTTTGACTATAAATATTCATTAGAAATATAAAAAGATTTCATACATCGTGATATTTTTTTATAATTTTTAGAAATTAAATATATTAAATTAGTTATGACATCATGATGATGCAGCGATTACCTCATTAATAATTAATTTAAATAAAATGGAAAGATAATGTAAAATATAAGACCTACACATGTCAAAAACCTATTGGATGGGTGGATTTCTAACCCTTATCACCATATCCTCGAATTATATCAATGTGGGACCTCTTAAATCCGAATACCATTTTAAAATAAAGTGAATTTTCTTTACTTTCCAAGAGTGCCCCTCCTCTCCTATTATAAAAGGCCCCCACCTCTACCACCTTACCCACACTCCCAAAGCCTTTGGATCGGCCAACCTCTACCCATTTTGTCTCTCCACTTCCCTCTCTTATTTTTTAAGCCTCACTTTGGGCAGAAGTCTTCCCAAGGAAGCCTTTGAGCTCAAACCAAAGGGAGTTACCCGATTTTAAGGACATTAAAGAACGATCGAGTCAAGTTGGACCCAAGGTAAGGGAACTTCCCAACCCAAATTCATTTCTTTGGGTTGATCTTCTACTTCTTGTTTATTTCATGATATGATTATTTGAGAAATGAATTTCTATATCCTGCATTTTATTTATACTTTCTTTATGTGTACTTATAGTGAATACACATAATTGATCTATTTTATTTACAAAATGATCTTGGTAAGGGACTTCGTCTCAATCTCCTTTCATTGAGGCATATTTCATTTTATACACAACTTTCTTTTATAGGGTTTATAAAACCCTTTGACTTTTACTTTCATACAAAAGGAATATTTTTCTACGAAGCGTTTTACTAAACGACAAAAAGGAATGTATCTTTTAACGCACGCGATGAAAACGACCTTTTCCACCGTCGCTAGTATTATTTGGTCTTTGGCTTCCTGAACAAGCCGTAATGTTTTTTTTAAAATGAAATAAATACCATATACTCTTTTATGTATTTTGGTATTGAAAATGGTTTTTATAATGGATTTTTTATGTCAATATATTTGAGTGATATATTGTGATCAAAGTGTGGAAATGTTTTCTTTCCTTTATGTTTGCTTTATGTCTTATGATTTTATAATGGTACTTGGACATTTGACGGGTGGTTACGTGATGAACCATATGACGGGTGGTGCCGTGAATACCAGGATAGGTGGTTACGTTATAAGCTCCAATTCATTGGTTATGGAAGTCGGCCGTATGGCTATTCCATTAAGTGATATGTGTGGAAGGCGACCGTATGGTTATTCCACTTAAGTATGTTTATGTCCCAAGTTACCTTTATATGTTATGTGTTCATTATATGGGTCTTATGGTAATATTTTGGTTACAAAAGGGTAAGTAATGATCTTTTATTATGTAAAGAGTTTTTACTACTTCATAAAGGTGAAAAGTATTACTTTACTTGTTCTTTTGATAAACTAACAGTTTTCATTCTTTGTATATCCCTTACTGAGATCTTTATGCTCACCCCAAGTTTTTTTGAAATGTTTTTCACAGGACCTAATGAGGAATAGGGTCAATCATGGGATCAAGGGAAATTCATGCTATATAAAACTTGGAACTAGACATGTTTCTTTTTAAGAGTTTTTTTTATTCTATGGAAACTTAGTAGAAGTGTCTACTTTGTAATCTTTTGAGATGTAGTAGTTATGTTCTAATTCTCTAAAACTCTAAACCTGAAAATATCCTCAATGTGAATTATTCATTTAATTCAATATTAAGAGATGTTTAAGGATGGGGCCTTATAATGCCTCTCATCGAAATCCTCATAAAATAGTCGAATCCTTCCCCATCAGCTCATTTAACATTGTAATATTTTGTGTCTAATCTTCCCACAATAGAATTTGTAGCATAAGAACATTCCATGAAATTTTTAGAGTGCATCACGAGAGGACACATATGTATCACAGTGTGATGTATATGAGTCATGTCGTGACACATGTGATTCTTCCTCAGAATTATTTTTTCCTTTATTCCCTGATATGTTTACATTATAAAATGTACATTTATAATTTAAATATTTTTTTTCATCCCCCAAAACTCCTTTTCACCCAAAATATTCATTTTAAACCCGTGAATGATTTTATGATAATACCTTGTGATGAAAATTCCTTTTTATAGAAATAATTTCCTTTTTGTATCAGTTTTCTCATTTTACATAAATTGTTATATCCTTCAAAATATGAAAAAAAATAATTTATTAACCAGGATATAATTAATCATTTATGTCATAAAATTAATGTATTTTAATATCAAAATGTATCCATGAAATTCTTTTTTCAAATCCCCCACACTTGAATTTATACTTTTCTTTAAGGATTGAATCTCAATATACTACAAAGGATTCTCACCTTACCATCCTTTAAACCAAATGTTAATAAAATCAACTAATAAAATTGGAAAATAAGTATTTAAGTACCACATGGGAAAATTATTAAATTCCTCACTTTTCTAAGGAACAAATAAAATAATTATTTTACTTTTCTTATTTTTAAATATTCAATCCTTTTTATACATCCTTTTTTATTTTTAAATTCATTATTAATATACACACCATTTTCAATTTACCTCTCATTGAATTTTTCTGATCACCATTATGTTAACAAGTGCATATTAATTTCATCTCATACCTTAAAAACAAGTCACTTACCATAGGAATTAAATTCATATTTCATCTACACCATGTAAATACATAATAAAAAAAATTATGAGGTCTTCTTCATTAGATTCAAATGACTCTATGACACAGGCCAGGTAGGTAAATGATGTAAAAATATTAAATCATAAAAAGAAGGTATGACACTAAAGTAATTTTCATTATATAAAAAATATATAAGCTCATTGTAAATCTCCATTTATATATATCATCTATTTCTTCCACCCAAATAGATCATGGTGGGCTCAAGAAAAATTAAATATCAAGGAATGTATCACCATATCTTAATTTTTTCTTTTTTATAAAGAACATGTGCTTAAGAAAAATCTTACATCCATCACCTAATCATATATGATCAAAAGATCATCAGTATAGGAATGATGATTTTTTATCCATCCAAGACCAAACCAATTTTATTATATATATATATATATATATCATTTTATTAGTAAGAAAGGTGAATAATAAATTAAAATTAATAAAACATTGATGCTCCCTAAATCACTACAGAACCCAAGTAAATTATCCTCACTATAGTATTTCCTAATTGACCATTGAAAATATCTTCCCCTCACTAATTTTTGTAAATATAATGCAATATTTTGAAAGTGGTATGTGAATGGATATATTAGGATTTTAATGCATCACTTTACCTAGAAAGGTCATCCATGTATTCTATGGACTTAAAAAATATTAATATAATGTTGGTCTAAAGAAAAATGGATAAAAAAATTACTTAATCATATTAAAAGTTATTCTATTTAGTCACAACTTTGTAAAGATTACAAGAAATTTATAGTGATGTACATGAAAAAGTTGATCAATAAATATAATAAAGAAAGTCATGGGAGAAATTGGTTCAAAAAAAGTACGGATAATGAGATGAATGGTTGAGACAATCAATCATAGAAATGAAAAGGAATAATTAAATTAATTAATGAAAATATCGGAAATTTGAGTCAGGATAAATCCTAGAAAAATTTCATTTAAAAAAATAAATAGTTATCTCTAAATCATTAATTTCTTATCAAAAACAATATAATTTCTCTACTAATTATTTTCCCCATTTTCTATTTCAAATTTATTGACAAATAAATTTAAAACATGGCGTAAAATTATCAAAAGTAGTTTATGTCTCATAGTTCATTTGATCAAATAAATAATCTATGTTGGGAATGAAATTGTTAGTTCAAAATAATAAACAAATTAATTTGGGGAATATAATTTAAAAACATATAATTTTAATTATGACTCCCATTTCTATGATTCTTTAATTTTGGATGTGTGGGTTCTACATATAACATATTCATGATGTGTTTTATCCCTACCGATCCTTGTCATGCTTCCATCCAATGTATTCCTTTTCCAAAAAAATGTGAAAACATTCAAGTGAATGTATAGGACATTTTCAATGAAGATTGAAGGATTTTTGGGATTTCATGCACCTAAAAATAGAAAAAGATAAAAATTGTAGTTTCCCCCCAAAATTAGTTTCATTTAACATTTTTTCCTCACCCATAACTCTTTCTTCTTTAGATTACATGATAGATGATTGAAAATATTTTACCTGTATGGGGACCATAAATGGTCTTAGCTCCGACCTCTCCATAAAGGTGGGTCCCTATCATTTCTCATTAAATAGATTAAGTTTTCTCATTAATAGTACTTTCTATATTTATATCATCCTAATCCACCATTTCATCCTTAATCCTAATAATCTAAATGGAAGGTCATGTATCATCTATATATGTTGGTATTTTTCAAACAAAATTGGGGAAACTACTCATTTAGTGTTGGTTTTTTGATCCCATGGTTTCCCTTTTTTCTATTGAGTACTTTTAATTTTAATTTCCTCTTACTCAAAAACAACTAACTCATATATTTATTTATGTTTAGTAACATCCTAAATTTCAAGAATTTTTTCCTATACCATCTCATTACATTCTATTACATTACAATTATTAATTTTCAAGTGGATATTGAAACTTACTTACTGGATAAAATCTCTCAAATAGAGTTATACAATTTGTAAGTCTATGAGTGAATGCCTGGTGGAAAAAAATGGTCTTTCCAAAATGATATGAGTCTTTTCCTATTCCATATCTGATACTAGGAAATCTATTGGGAAGTATAATTTTTTTATCCTTGATCAAAATTTATTCAATAAATCATTACAAAGATTTCACTATTGAGTTTAGAAATTGAAGAAAAACTCTCATGGGATCTAGTTCTTCTAATCCTATGATTTTGAAGGCAGTTTATGATATAATATTGAAACTCACACCTATATCAAATAATACTATTCTAAATTTATTATCCCCAATAATGATAGGAATTTAAAACATATCTTGATATTCTTGCTTCTTGGGAAGGACCATTAATACAATAATTAAACATTACAATTTGAGTGGTATGGTGAAAACTTATACCAGTTTAATTTTTTTGTAACCATATCTTTCATTAATTTTTCATAGGTCTAAATATTTGTGGGAGCCTCTATAAAGGAAATATTAATAAGTATTTTATTTAAATGCTCCAGAAATTTACCTTTTTATCATCGATTCTTCCTCATGATATTCACTCTAGAAAAGGATGTGTCAACTTATATTATGGTAGTTCTTCTTCAACATCTTCAATAACTATGTTCTCATTATTCTTTTCCATATCATTAACTAATTTTTTAGTTTTTTATAATTTTTGTCTCATTTTTATTCAGAATATTCCTTGGTGACTTTTCCACTTCACATAGTAATGACTTTCAAATCTACCATTGGGTGAAATTTTGGGAATCCTGGAATTGATATACTTTGTCTCACTCTAAACTTCTCATAGATCTATCTAACACGATTGTCTATAATTCATATTACTTCCTTCTGAATCATTGAGATTTCATTTACCTCTTTGATTACAACCCCCATCACGACTATAAACATGGATAATGTCTCATCCAATTTATGAACTTGACTCGTTAGTGTAGTTCCTTAGTGTGGAGGTTAAAAACATTTTTTTCTTGGTTGAAATCCTTGTCTTTGATTCTATTGTTGTGGTTTTTGTATCCACCATCCCTGAAATTGATATCACAATTATAACCAGTGTAATTTACTTCTTCAATATATGTACCTTAGTCTTCTTGTTGTCCTATCTTTAGGTCAATATTTTTGTTTAGGGATTCCATTTTCACCACCATATATCATTTATTATTGATCACATGCCCAAATATTCTATACGTTCGATTAGTTTTCCATCAGAAGTAATTTCTTTTTATTTCCTATAATAGGTTGTTGTTTTCCTCCAATGGTTTATTCATTAACAACCCACCATATATGAAATTCATAATTGAAATATTACCATATAAAATCCTTCATATAATTTTTAAATTTAAATACTTAATTAAATACCGTGGTGGAAAAATTTCCTAATTTAATCCTTGAAATTTTATCAAGTAGCGTAAAGTGATTTATCCTAATATTTAATATGGTTAAGAATGTTTACCTAAATTTCCATAAACTTTATGGGAGGAAATAAATAGGTATGAAATTGTACTTCAATATCATTCCATGTATTGATGAAATGTGATGGAAGACTATAGATCTATTCACATGAATTATCTCATAATGAAAATCAGAAGAGTCAAATACTTACTGAATCACTTAAGACATTTTGGAGTTGCAATATCTCACAAATCTCTAGGAAACTTCCCAAATGTGCATTTTGATATTCATAAAATAGTTGAGATAATTTTATGGTGTTTAAGATTATATTAATTATTGTAGGTTTGATCTCTAGATGATTTACAGTAATATGAGGCACAAGGATACTTGGTTATAGTATTTTATGGGATGGCCACAGGTAGTCTAATATGGTTCGCATCCATGAATATCCTGGAAGAACTCCGACAACATGGTTTATCTCTATGACTACCATGGTCACTTATATGTTCTTCTTTCTCAGGCTTTGTTCTAGTTTAGGATTGAAATCAAAAATTTCTTTTCCCTTTTCTTGAGTATAGTGGGTGTGAATAAAAATTGAAAACTAAAATTCACAGCATAAGAACACCTATTGTAAAATATTGAAACTAAAATTAAAAGGAAAAAATATAAAACAAAAAAAAACAATGTTTTGAACATACCAAAAAATAGTGCCTGTTTTACCACCTATGGGGAATTATTAATTCCCTATAGGACTAACCAAGATTAAATATTTAAAAAACTCTAGAAAGTGTGAAAAAATAATTAAAGCTTAGTACGTAGATAGATGAGGTTGAACCCATGAGACAATGAAATTAGTTTATTAGGTTTTGAATATTGATTTACATTCTTTTTGAAGATGATGAAAAAGAAAGAAAATTTTATTTAAAAATAATATTGGTGAAGAAGAAAAAAAATTTGTTGTTTGAAAAAAAATTGAAAAGGCATTTTGGGGGTTTTTAGATTTAGGGTTTAGGTGAAACTAGATTTTAAAATTGATTTTATTAATTCATGGTTGGTGTTAGAGTTGGGATAAGGATGATCTAATGAAAATGTATACCCTCCTTAGTAGAAAATATCACATTTCCCTTAATCCAGTAATTTTGGGTTTTAATGAACTATGTTTTTCCAAGTACCATATTTTAACAAAAATTCAATAGATTACCCAATGGTCATGGTATAGTCTATGGTAACTAGTACCACAATTAAAATATTCTATTTTCTAATTAAAAAATTGTTGGTCTTGAATTTAATATAGAGAAATAGATTAGAAACTTATTTATGAAGCATGATAAGAAAAATCATTAATAAAACACTGATAAAAATCAAACACACCTTCCTTAATCATCTACATTACCTTAGTAGAAGTAGATAATTATCCCTAATTCTAATAATGAGGTAGTATGGGGGAAGAAAAAATGAATAAGAACCCCTAAAGAAAAATGGGGAGAAAACGGGTGAGAAACCTATAAAGTGCAACAACTATCCCCAAGCATTGTTATCTGGATCGACCCCTAGCAGTGGTGATGGAACTCTCTATTTTTATATGTATATGGGTTCTTTAGTTTAATTAATTACATCTTTATTATATTAAAATATGAGGCTCAGGTCATCAATTGTGGTCCTAAGCATTTTTTGGATCACAAAAATCGATCCTCCTATCAAAATACTCTTCAAAAGGTCGAATATATCCATTTCATTACATATTATATAATTAATAGTGTTTTTACACCCAAAGATTTTGTTTCCTACCTTCCCATAAGATAATTTAATGTTTAATAACATGTATTAAAATTTTTATGGTGACTCATGACATGAAACATATGTTTCACACCTTCAGGAATCTGCTTCATCCTCTGAGATATTTTTTTCTAGGTTACCCTATACTTTTGCATCATAAAATTTATATGTAAGACATAAATGATGTTTTTATAGCCATGTAACCACTATTTATTATTGAATATTCATATTTTAACCCTCTTAAGCCTCTATGATCATCCCTTTTTTATTATTAAAGTCCCTCTTTTTATGGAAATCATTTTTGTTTTGTATTATATTTCTAATTTTTGATAAATTGTTGTATCCTACAAAATATGAAAAAATAAATTAAATAAAAAACAATAATTAATAATTTATATCATATAATTAATCTATTTTAACATAAAAATTATGTATAAAATTTACATATCACCCTTCTTACTGTAAATATGTTCAAAGTATTATTTTCAAGTTGTTACATGGTATTGGATTATTTCCAGACCATCCTAAAGACTTGATACTCTTATTGAGTATTGAAGATTTTAAAAATCTCATGTTCCATCTTTACTTTATTTCATATACTTTCATAAGATAAAGAAAATAGAATTGGAGAACCAATATCCTAATAGGACTAATAGGTAAAGGGATAAAAAGTTATAAAATTGGAAAACGTTCCCAACACCGATTCACCCTCTTAGCGTGGAGTATATCACTAAGTGGTTTTGTTAGATGTTGTGATATATTCCACTAAATTCCACTACTTACTAAGTATATCATATAACCTCTTTTTAGTGTTTACTAATTTCCCCAGTTACCTATCAAGAAGGAAACTTGTGATCTTAGGATGATAAATGAAGGATTGATGAATATTTTTTAAATTTTTAACTTTTAATGTATTATAATGATAATAAATATATAAATATATCTTGTATCCTGAAACTACTAAAATTTTGACTCTTTAAGTTTTCAATGTAATAAAATTGCACCCCTGACTCTAGGATGATGGTTTTGGGGTATATAAAATACCCACCATTCCATTTTAAAAAATAGGACTACGATCTTCAAAAAAAGTTTGGATACCTGATTCTTGATGGAACTACATTTAAACATCAATGGTGGAAGAGAATTCCTTTTATATTATCAAGATTACCAAACTCCTAGTGAGGCTGCATTGGAGTCTCAATGAGCTTCTATTTCGAGTAAATTCTTTCAAAAAACTTATCATCTCAAATTCCAATCACCTCTTATCTCATCTAACACCTTTCAAATACAAGTTTCATCTAAATTTTTACAATGCATATAAAATATAATTTTAAATATAACAATAAAATGTGGTATTTGTATACCTTTTTAATAATTAAAAAATCATAGATCACTTATTGAATAATTAATTTTATTGTAATAAAAACATATCACATGTTCTAAACTAAAAAACACAATATGTTATAAAAAATAAAAAATATAATGTAATGATCCAATCAGGGAAACATAATTTACTAGAAACAATTTTCAATAACTTGAGATACATTTCCTTGAATGAAAGAGGTTAGTGGCAAGTGATGGGCATAAACACCAAAATTTCTTTCTTTTTGTATGTTTGTGGGGGGGGGGGATCTCAAACTCCCAATAACTCTTTCCAATGTATGATTTTATTTGGATCTATCTATATATCATCCTTACATCATACCATAACCAATAAAATATAAAAATTAACCATCAAAGAAAATAGAAATGTATAATTGCATTCTATAAAATTCAATAACACATATTTCATACATCCATACACAAAATACCCCTAAGTCCATTTAAAGATCAAGTATAAACATATTAGAACATCATAGACATAATTAAAAAAATAAAAATATATTCACCCCTCAATTATAATTCTATAACAAAAATAGATATCCATGTGATAATAGTTCTTTTCTGATTGAGAATTCTTATAAACCTGTACTACATCAAAAAAATACTAAATGTACACATCTATGCCCCCCACAAAATATGTATATATAGAGGGTGGGTATAACAACTCAATATGATTTTCTCAATCTCTCAAACTTATATGAGTGAATATAATCTTAACATGTTCATGTGATATTATTCAAAGACATTTATATAATCCTTAAATTACAAAAGTTTGTTATGAGAAAATGATAATAATAGTATAAGTAAATCAATTATCTAAAAAACATTAATTCACATTTATTATTTTATAGAAAAAAATTACAAACATTACCTCTCATATTTCTCACAAAGGTAAAAAAATGATTAATTTTCATGGAATACCCTTTAGATAGCACTAAAGATCCCACACCTTATGAATATATACTACTTTATAGCATTAATTAAAAGAAACAATAAAATACTTACGTTATGATTACCTAAACACTATGAACACAAAACCTTACCCTTAATAAATTTTTGGAAGTGATGGAAATTCATTGATCAAAATTTCAGTGAAAAAAATATAACCAAAATATGATGTAGTTCTTATAAAATATTTCATACTCTAGTATTTAAACAAAATGGGTGTCTAAAAAATAAAAATGTCAAGGTCAGGGTATTTATTTCTATATCTTAGGGAACACCCCATATATAATTCTATGAATTTACATTAATTATAAGAAAAGGTTATCTATCCACTACCATAAAGAAATAATACTTATTTTTCTACATAATAAGATTCATAGATTACATATGAGCATCTTAGGATACTCTATCTGTAGAGACCCAAATCTTGACGTACATATACATTACATTACTTTTTCGTAATATCTAATACATAACAAAAACAGACACTAAAGGACCGTAATAGTTTAGTGTCTTTGGAAACTCGAAATATAATCTTCTAATCTTGGTGAAAGATCTTCAACATTTTCCATAAAGATATTCCTTTTTTCTTACCTAAAACCATTCTTTATATCTTGGGGAAAATAAAACATATAAAGGGTGATCTCAAATTCTTGTTAAGGGTAAGCATGGAGAAAATAAAACAAACCATATACATTCGAAATTCAAAACATGAACATAATATTTAAACATCAAAATCTTGAGCAATGATATAAAACATGGCAGTACGTAAGGAATATATCATAATGGATCATTAATCATGATAAAATATCATGGGAATAAATCATGTAATTTTGGAAAACCATTAATCACATGATATGATTTCCATAGTAGCCAAGGCATTGCTTCCAAGACCATCTTAGTGGACAAAGTCCCTTTCTCAATCGAGTTCAACCCTCGTTCCAGTCCTGTGTCACTGAACTGGATTAACATACCGTTACAACCATGTATATCTCATGAGATATAAATCTTTACCCAATGCATTAGAGGGATATATAGGTCCCACCCATCTCATAATGAAATCATTCTTACGTGTGCCACAACATAAACATAAATCATTAATCGTAACCCAAAGAATAAAATGGGTTTTATAAACATCATCCAATCATAACATATTCCAAATAAAACAAATTGATATCATTTCATTATAAGATAAGTGAAACCTTGTAAATAATAGAGACATTATACTTGAAAAATACACATATGAAATAATGTCATCTTAGATGAAAAATGGTTTTGATAAAACACTTGAAATGAATTCTTCAGGAAAGTATCCTTTCTTCTTCAAAATAATTTTCTATTCACAAAATCCCATGAAATTTTAAAAGAAAAGTATTTTTTTTGAAAATAGTAATGAAATATTGTATATTAAGCTTCTTTAAAATAAGGTGTTTTGAAAACGTAAAAATCCGTTCATGCTGTATGAGTTAAAAAAACATTATCCTCGTAATTTTGTCAGAAAAGTCAAAAAGTTCCTCGTATGGTAAAAAAAGAAATATTCCTTTCATAACATGTAGTAAAAGTAAAAAATGGGTAAAAAGTACTTTAAATATACATAAAAACACTTTTAGAAAACATGGACATGGATGATAACAATAACCTCAATAAATACTTATGAATAAACAATCTCGGATAAGAATGATATTGGAATAATTATCCCTTACCTTAGGCCCGATATGCTTCGTACGTATCCGAACCTCCTTTATAATTAATTAAATAATGTAATTTACTTATTACAGAATCATATTCATTGTTATGATATCATATATGGTTCAATTATGACTTTATATTACCCGTTCTTTTGTAAATTCCATATTAAAGCAGCATTTTGGGTAAAATCGTTTTATTTATTGTACATGTTTGGACTTGTTGTTCTTTATATTATTTTTACTTATATCATAATTTAATTACTTCCAGAATGTAAATAATGATATATATATCATATATATTCATTATATATATATAATAGATAGATAAATGAAATGAAATACACCATTCATGGAGACGGTAGGCCGTACGTACGCATGAATGCTGTTTTCTTTTCCTTATTAACTTGAATAGAAGTAAGTAGATGATATATCTATATATACATAAATACAGTAGATTTATTATGTCATATATTTCATTATTACTTATTATATATACTTTATAATCATTCTTGAATTGTTAACATGAAAAATGAATCTCATCGCGTCGTGGAGACGGTAATCCGTACATACGCACGAGTGATGATATCGTTCCCATATTTATTGAATGGAATTGGAGTGGATGATATAATATCTTAGAATCAGTATGATTTTATAATAATCATATATAGTTATTCTTTACACCATTTTACCCATCCAAGTAAGGTGTTGGTGGAAAAAACTGATTACACCACGGCGTGGAGACGTTATTCTGTACGTACGCACGCGCGGTGATTTCGTTTTCCATAGGATGGATACAAGGTGAAATAGGGTTGTTTTATATTTATAATAACATATCAGTATATAATTAATATTTATGTTGTTACTTTATAATTAAACAACTAAACAAGAGGATGTAGAAGAAGAACGAAACTTGAAATAGTCGGTAGAAGAGATTACCTCTTCCTCGACGCACCCCCTTTAAAATTCTTCTTAGGGGAATAGAGTTGGTATTTTGAGAAGACCAGAACCTCTATGATATAACTAGGGAGGTTGAGATGAGTAATTGGTAGGGGTTGTCCGGGATCCATGGCTCAAAAGGATGTGAAGAGAAGAGGGAAGGGGTTCCCTTTTTGTAAGGGAGGATAGGGGAACCTTTGAAAAAACTTAAAATATTATTTTATAATAAAGTCATATTCGGTTTATAATAGCTCCAAATTGATTTATTTCTAAGATAAAGTGGGGATGGGTCGCAATAAGTTCAAAAAATAGGTTTTATACAAGTTTAGATTAATATTTTAACCTTATCATTTATATTTAACTCTAAGTTAAATAATTTAACTTTTACCGTGTGTTCTTGATTTCTTACACTATATGGTTAATAAACTTACTATATCAAGCCAAACGAACACCAAGTGATTCGTCATTAATATATATAACCTTATCTAAGTCATTTTTCTGATCCTAAGATTTTATGGAATATAATAACAATTAATAATATAATATGTTTTTTAAAAACTATTTTATGTCAATTTTGAAACTATTTGGTAATTGATTTTTTTGAAAATCATAAAATCATGATTAGTTCGAAAATAATTAATTATATCAATACTAACATGTCATATTAACCTATAAAATTAGTTTAATTGATAAAAAGTCTCAAATTATATTTATTTGGGTATTTATAACATCAATTATGTTAATATTTTATTAATAAGGTAATTACTGCATCATCATTGTGTCATAAATAAATTACATTATTTAATGTCTAAAAATTATAAATAAAATACAATTATGTGTGAAATCTTTTTATATTTCTAATGATTATTTATAGTCGAATTTATCTTATGTGTTACCCTATATTAAAAATGTTTTAGTTATTAAACTTTGATTTTAATTCTTTTAACCCTTCTTTAAATAAAATTATAATAAGTATCCTAATCTAATCCAAGTGAAAATAAAGGGTAATAGTTCATTAATAAGGTTGTTTTTGGTTGAATTAAACTTATAAAATAGAATTATTACATGTGTTAGGGTAATAATAATATCATTTTTACCCTTAATTACCCTATTTACTTTTAACTGTGGTAAATAAAAGTAAAAAGTTACTATTCACCAAAAATTATTTTTATCTTATTGAACGACATTTTAATCCTTGATATTAACCATGTCTCTCATATTTTCGAAATTCCACTCACAGAAGCGGTAAAATTAAGTTTTATGTAAATTTTCAAATTCTCATAGGAAGTGGGTAAAAGATGGAGAAAAGTTCAATAAAATTTTTATATAACTAAAATTATTATAAAATGAATTCAACAAATTGCATTGAACTTATATAGGTATTATGTATCAATTTTTATCTAAAATAAATTTAAAAAATAATTAATTATTTAAATAAAAAGGCGGTTTTTAAATAGTAACCCAGTGTTTTCACTATTCATCAAAAATTGAACGTTTTCAGAAAAATACCAAAAATTCACCCTAGGCTAATTTCGATATTCCGAATCCAAAAATGAAGTCCATTTTGAAATATAAAATTTATAAAATTTCAAAAAGTGGGTATTACTATTCATAACAGCTTGTTTATATAATATTTTAATAACATATCGTTGTTTAGTGAAACTCAATATTGCGTACAACACACGCTATCGTGGAAGGTCGCGATTGCGTGTAAAGAAAGCCAAGTCAGGGTTGCATGTTGTGAAAGATTAATTTATTGTTGTGTATAATAGAATCCAACCATATTTCATTTATACATTGAATATATATATATATATACATTCAATGTTGTGTAGAATAACTTCTATCAAACGATCTTGAAATTTTGTGTTACACGATCAAATAATAGTTTTGCATATAATGAAAGCTAATACAGTGTTGCATATAATGCAAGATAATCTTGGTGTAGCATACAACACAAGTCATCAAATAAATTAGAAATAATACTTCTCATTAAATCTCAGGGTGTTACATTCTACCCCCCTTAAAATGAATTTCACCCTCGAAATTTGTCGGGGTTATTAATGGTTTACTAAATGAATGTTTCTTTCAGAGAAACCCACATCGTAAAAAGAAATACTAAAACTTCATTTTAAAAAGGGAAGTTAGAATCATAATGGTCACCCAAAGTAACACAGCACTGGGTTTCCACATAGGACAACATATGTGAAAATATGGATATGGAAGAGAAATCTAACCATCAAGTTCTGATGGATAGTGGTAGAGAACATGGCTATGAAAAAGTCATCAATCACAAAGCCATAAATTTGTGATGATTTAAGGTACCATCTAATTCATCGGGTATGAGGGTACTAGGACAACGTTTTCAGTTCTCAAGATCATTTCCACAATGTTGAAGAATTTTTGAATTATAAGAAATACTTACTTGATTTTGGTACAATCTCACTGTTGTTTGTGCCTTGAACAATTTCCACTTCATCTCATAAATAAATGAAGTTGAATTTGTCTTCCGTGAAGTGTTAGAATATCATGAAATAGAATGATAGTTCATTCCATCTGTCTCAAACATAAGGTTATCAAAAGTTATATACATAAGTCTATCTCTGGTGAGATTAATCATATATGGTTCCTATAATGGACTTATACTTCATCTATCATGCCTCTTAATAAAATAAAACTAATTTCTACTAACCAGGGTCTTCCTGTAGGCCAATGGTAGGCGATAAAGTCATGTCGCACTTCGATTGTGGGTTCGATTCCCGCAACCTTGTCCGACGTGACGAGTTGTCGCTCATCCTACGAGTTTTACTTTTTTTAAAACTATACTATTATAACATTCCAAAAATAATATCAAAATGTTCTAGCCTTAAACAATAATATCTAATGTCTAAATTTATATATTCCAATCTTTAGGCTTATCCAAAATATTTCTTTCCAAACTCATAGTATAAAGAGAATGATTACTAAAAAGGCCATATAACAAGCACGTGAATACCATCATTTATCCCTCATATATCACAAGATATATCTTGTTGATTTCATTCCAAACATGTTAATAACTTAATCTTGTATTCTATTGAAAAATGAATACCCATTGAACCTTAGTGAAAACATGAATGTTGTCAAAAGTTAACACTTTCCACATACCAAAATCCCAAAAATATGTATACTCAAACCATGATATCACATTATACTTACACCAGTCATGAGCTCATTAATACTATCGAACATCTCATTATCTCCTTATCCTTTAATTATGCACATACCATCTACCTTCCAAAAAATTTTGAATAACCTTTCATAGTTACATGTACCATTCAACATATAATTTTTAAAAACTCAAGGAAAGACAATAGGGAAACAATCCTTAGATTTTTCTTTATTCCATAATACCATACATTATTCTAGATAAACATAAAATAATTCCACTACCTTCTTAAACCACTGACTGAGCTTCATCATTTCTTTCATCTCATATATCATTTGTAGTCTCTTCATCATCGTAAACATAAATTCTACCCATACGACCATTCTGATTCTCTTCATGAATTTTTTCCTTAGAGCATTGGTTTTCATAATGCCTGTACATTCCACATTTAAAACATTTAACCATTGTTGATGTCTTAGCAATACCATTATCCTTGTCCATGGTGTTAAATGAACCTTTTCCTTTACAATTACTGACTTTGTGTCCTTCTTTTCCACACCCAAAGCATCTTCTAGTTCCTTTGAAATATTCTCCCTGATTCCTATTACCACATGATTTACATGATGGAAATGAAACTTTCTTTCCTCTATGATCATCATGAAACTCCATCTCTCTCTTATTAGCTGAGTTAGGAAACTTACCAAAGTTGAGATTATTGATCATATTATGAGATTGTTGATTTGGAATAATAACAATGTTTGGAATTCCAAATATCATTTCATTTGTTTTCTCATGAAAAATATCATTTCCCTGTCCATCATATCCTCCATTATCATGAATCTTCCTGTTTACAACCATTTTCTAAAACCCAAAACGAATAGTGTGAGAGGAAAAAATCATGCTAGGAAAACCACATAATAAAGGGGGATTACCTTCAATATATAACATCTTAGGTTTAATTATAAGATCGTTATCATACTTCAAGGACTATAACCTATACTTATATGTAACCTTAGGGACATCCCTAGACATACCTTAGAAATATCTCTACGGATCTCACTAAAGTTTTTGCATCCTAGTTTCCAAAGATTAACTAAACCTTTCCTCTGATACCAACTGTAGAGGTCTGGAATTACTTTCAGTGGACTATAATTGATACCTATCTGGGCACTCCATGGGCGGCTACACCCTCTGGGCAGGACACACCACCATCCCCAGTTGCAGCCATTTCCTCATGAAGCCCTTGGGCGGAGAGCCATGCTTCGTCCAACGCTCACATGTGAGAGTTCCCAAGGATCGAATTCATTCCTACCTCCTTTGCCTTTGATACCAATTGTAGAGACCAAAATATTGACATAAATAGACATTAAATTACTTTCACATAATATATTATAAATAACAAAAACATACACCAAAGGACCTTAATAGTTTAGTGCCTTTGGAAACTCGGAATATAATCTTCTAATCTTGGTGAAAGATATTCAACTTCTCCCATAAAGATTTCCTTTTATTTCTTAACTAAAAACTTTCTTTATATCTCGGGGAAAATAAAACATATAAAGGGTGAGATAAAATGCTCAGTAAGGGTAATCTTGGAGAAAATAAAACAAACGATATACATTTGAACTTCAAAACATGAACATAATATTTAAACATCAAAATCTTGAGCAATGACATAAAACATGGCAGTACATAAGGCATAGATCATAATGGATGATCAATCATGATAAAATAGCATGGGAAAAAAACATATAATTGTGTAAAACCATTAATCACATGATATGATTTCCATAGTAGCCAATGCATTGCTGCCAAGACCATCTTAGTGGACAAAGTCCCTTTCTGAATCGAGTTCACTCCTCGTTCCAGTCCTGTGTCACTAAACCGGATTAACTTACCATTCCAGCCATGTCTATCTTATGAGATATAAATCTTTACCCAATTCATTTGAGGGAGATATAGGTCTCATCCATCACATAATTAAATCATTCTTAAATGTTTCACAACATAAACATAAATCATTCATCATAACCCAAAGAATAAAATGGGTTTCATAAACATCATCCCATCATAACATGATCCATATAAAACCAATGGATATTATTTCATCATAAGAGAAGTGAATCCCTGTAAATAATAGAGACATTATACTTGAAACATACACATATGAAATAATTTCATCTTAGATGAAAATGGTTTTGATAAAACACATGAAATGAATTCTTGAGGAAAATATCCTTTCTTATTCAATATAATTTTCTTTTCAAAAAATTCCATGAAATTTTAAAAGAAAATGATTTTTTTGAAAATAGTAATTAAATCTTGTAGATTAAGCTTCTTGAAAATAAGGTGTTTTGAAACCGTAAAAATATGTTCATGCCATATAAGTTAAAAAAACATTCTCCTCATACTTTTGTTGGAAAAGTCAAAAAGTTCCTCGTATGGTAAAAAAAATATTCCTTTCATAACATGTTGTAAAAGTCAAAAATGGGTCAAAATGACTTTAAACATACATAAAAATACTTTTATAAAACATGGACATGGATGATAACAATAACCCCAATAAATACTTACGAATAAACAATCTCGGATTAGAATGAGATTGGAATAATTATCCCTTATCTTAGGTCTGATATGCTTCGTACATATCCGAACCTCCTGTAAAATGATTTAAATAATGTCATTGACTTATTAAATAATAATTTTCATTGTTATGATATCATATATGGTTCACTTATGACTTTATATTACCCGTTCTTTTGTAAATTCCATGTTAAAGCAGCGTTTTGGGTAAAATCGTTTTATTTATCGTACATGTATGGAATTGTTGTTATTGATATTATTATTACTTATATAATGATTTAATTAATTCCATAATGTAAATAATTATTTATATATCATATATATTCAGTATATATATATAATAGATAGATAAATGAAATGAAATACACCGTTCATGGAGACGGTAGGCCGTACGTACGCATGAACACTGTTTTTCCCTTGTTGACTTGAATAGAAGTAAGTAGTTGATATACATATATATAAATAAATCCAGTATAATTATTATTTTTTATATTTCATGATTACTTATTATATATACTTTATAATCATTTTTGAATTGTTCACATGGAAAATGAATCTCATCGCGTCGTGGAGACGGTAATCTGTACGTACGCACGAGCGATGATATCGTTCCCATATTTATTGAATGGAATTGGAGAGGATGATATAATATATTAGAATAAGTATGATGTTATAATAATCATATATAGTTATTCTTTACACCATTATACCCATCCAAGTAATGTGGTGGTGGAAAAACTGATTACACCACGGCGTGGAGACGATATTCCGTAAGTACGCACGCGTGGTGATTTCATTTTCCGTAGGATGGATAGAAGTTGAAATAGGGTTGTTTAATATTTATAATAACATATCAGTATATAAGTAATACTGATGATATTAATTTATAATGAAACAACTAAATAAGAGGAAGTCGAAGAAGAAAGAAACTTGAAAGAGTCGGTAGAAGAGATTACCTCTTCCTCGACGCACCTCCTTTAAAATTCTTCTTAGGGCACTAGAGTTGGTATTTTGAGAAGACCAGAACCTCTATGATATAACTAGAGAGGTGTAGAAGAGTAATGGTCAGGGGTTTCACGAGCTTCAAGGCTCAAAAGTGTGTGAATAGAAGAGGAAAGAGGTGCCCTTTTTATAAGGGAGGAGAGGGGCACCTTTGGAAAAACATAAAATATTATTTTATAATAAAGTCATATTTGGTTTATAATAGCTCCAAATTGATTTATTTAAAAGCTAAAATGGGGATGGGTCTCAAACATTTCAACCAATAGGTTTTAGACAAGTTTAGGTTACTATGTTAACCTTTTCATTTAGATTTAACTCTAAGATAAATAATTTAACTTTTACCGTGTCTTCTTGTTTTCTTACACTATATGGTTAATAAACTTACTATAACAAGCCAAAAGAACCCCAAGTGGTTTATTATTAATATATAAAACCTTATATAAGTTATTTTGCCAAACCTTATATTTTTAGGAATAGAATAACAATTAATAATATAATATTTTTAAAAAAAACTATTTTATGTCAATTTTGAAACTATTTGGTAATTGATTTTTGTGAAAATCATAAAAACTTTATTAGTTTGAAAAAAATTAATTAAATCAATAATAAAATGTCATATTAACCTAGAAAATTAGTGCAATGCATAAAAAGTATCAAATTATATTTATTTGGGTATTTATAACATCAATGATGTTAATATTTCATTAATAAGATAATTACTGCATCATCATTGTGTCATAAATAAATTAAATTATTTAATGTCTAAAAATTACAAATAAAATACCAATATGTAGGAAATATTTTTATCTTTCTAATGAATATTTACAGTAGAATTTATCTTATGTGTAACCCTATATTAAAAATTTTTAGTTATTAAACTTTGATTTTAACTCTTTTAACTCTTCTTTAAATATAATAATAATAAGTGTCCTAATCTAATCCAAGTGGACCTAAAGGGTAATATTTTATTCCTAAGGTTGTTTTTGGTCTAATTACACTTATCCAATAAAATTAGGACATGTGTTGGGGTAATAATAATATCATTTTACCATGAATTACCCTATTTACTTTTAACCATGGTAAATAAAAGCAAAAAAGTTACTATTCACCAAAAAAAATTATCTTATTGAACCACATTTTACTCCTTGATATTAACCGTGTCTCTCTGATTTTCGAAATTCCACTCACAGAAGCGGTAAAATTATGTTTTATGTAAATTTTCAAATTCTCCAAGGAGGTGGGTAAAAGACGGTGAAAACTTCAATAAAATTTTTATATAACTAAAATTATTATAAAATGACTCCAATGAATTGCCTTAAACATATATAGGTATTATGTATCAATTTTTACCTAAAATAAATTTAAAATAAATAAATAATTATTTAAATAAAAAGTCAGTTTTGAAATAGTAACCTACTGTTTTCACTATTCATCAAAAAAATTGAAAGTTTTCAGAAAAATACAAAAAATTCACCCTAGGATAATTTTGATATTCCGAATCCAAAAATGAAGTCCATTTTGAAAGATAAAATTTATAAAATTTCAAAAAGTGTGTATTACTATTCATAACGGCTAGTTTATATAATATTTTAATAACATATCTTTGTTTAGCGAAACTCAGTATTGCGTACAACACATGCTATCGTGGAAGGTCGTGATTGCGTGTAAAGCAAGCCAAGTTAGGGTTGAATGTAGTGAAAGATTCATTTGTTGTTTTGTATAATAGGATCCAACCATATTTCATTTATAAATTGAATATATATATATATACACACTCAATGTTTCATAGAATGACTTCTATCAAACGATCTTGAAATTTTGTGTAACACGATCCAAGAATAGTGTTGCGTATACTGCAAGATAATACGGTGTTGCGTATAGTACAAGATAATCTTGGTGTAGCATACGACACAAGACATCAAATAAATTAAAAAGAATATTTCTCATAAAATCTCAGGGTGTTACACTATCTATTAGAATATAATAAAAACTATGATTGGAAAACTATGGTTTTCTAATTACCATCTCTAAGAAAATATTTTAAAATGATTGTAGGTACCAATATTTAATATAATATTTATCATCCTTTCTAAAAACATTTAAATTTTAACCTAAATCATGGACCATGGTTCGATGCATTAAATTGTGGGGCTTCATGGACTCATCACACTTCATTAATATAAAGTGAATCATGATGATAAATGGATGTATCCACATAAATTAATAAGAAATTGGTTGAATTTTTAAGAAAATAAATGACAAACCATTTTGAATTTTTTCCCTTGGATGTGTCGAAGAGGCTGATAAAAAATCAATCACAATGATTCAGACTTATATATAAGCATGGTTAGAGTTTTCAAAACCTATTTGAGATATTTTATATCTGACTTAACTTATTGGAATACTAATCACTTTTTGTATAGTTAGTAGAATTTCAATTTATGTTAGGACACCAAAAAATATCTCAAAGTTCTTTATACATCTTGGTACTGTATGAAAACATAAAGTAATTCAAACTGTGATATTTACCCTATAGATTCATCACATCTACAAGTAATTAAGCAAATAATCAAATTTAAAATATCAAGAATATATTCTCACTGATATTTAAATTAAACATAATTTTACCCTATAAAATTTTTACTTCTTCTTCTTTGGACTAATTTCATCTTGCATTGAATTCTTGATATTCTTTAAAAAATATATTCAAATATTTTTATATTAAAGGATTGATTTTGACCCATTTATTATATATTTTAGATATATTCATACTAAATATTTTGGTATTGAATAATTATCAGTACTTATCACAGATGTATCAATATGACATTTCCTACTCAATTCATCCAACAACTTGTTTACTTTTCTAGGATGATAGTGTATAAAATAATAATCTTTTAGTTTCACTATTCATATCCTTTTCCCAATCCTTAATTGTTTTCATGAATATATTCTTTATTTTTTTTATCTTTGTATATATCCTAATTATCTTCATATTTGTAGTTTTGTTATACATATAATTAATAAATTATCATTGGTAATTATAAATCCTAAGTTGGATAATTTTTATCAAGCAGATTAAACAATTACAATTCATATACTGATATCCCCACATTATATATTCATACACATCCAAACCGTCTCCTTGATTCAAAACTATAGATAAAAACCAACACTCCCCACTATAAAGGTTCCCAAAATTTCATTCTCTATCATTTCCTTATGATCTTTGAAAGTCTCCTCATATTCAGAACAACATATGATATTGACCACCATACATGTTTACTTGGTTAAGAAATTAGATAATTGGAAAACAGTTTCAATAAATAACTAATAGTAACCAATTAATCCAAGAAAACTATATATTTTTATATTGGTATAACCTAGCCATTAATTCACCACATGGGTATTTTATGTCTTAATAAATATTATATTATTATAAACTAAATGATTAAGGAAATTAATATTATTTTCTCAGAATTTACACCTATTAAATTCAATATATAATTCTTTTTTCCTTAGGATTTATAGAAGATTCCTCAAATGAGTTTTATTCTAATAATCGATTTTATAATATAAATCTATATCATAAATAAAAATTAATAAACATATATATATAGTTTCAAAAAAACTCTATATATAAAATCCATAAATAATGTGGTTTATCATTCAACATAGAATATATAACTATGAACTCAAAATATAAATACCTTTAATAACCTTCATCTCTCATATATCTTATTTATTTATACATAAATAATGGAACCCTAATTAAAAATAGATATTCAATTTTTTATCCCATTGGATTTGAATAAACAACTCATAAATTCATGTAAATGAATACTTCTTTATTGTAGTGATATTATTTATCTATTTATATTTAATGAAAATCCTTAATAATAAATTATTTTTTCTCATAAAAAATAGTTTCACCAAAAGGTAAAACATTTGATACAACAAATCTTGTGACACATAATTCTTATTGTTTTTTCTTTAATTATTTTAACTATAATTTAGTATGGTTGTTTGGATATAGGGTTTTCATCAATATGAAGTTAAAATAAAATTGTTTTTCATCGTTTTTAGGAAATAAAGAAAATTCATCTTGAATTATATAAAATTTTTCGATAGAATGAGTATATATTCTATTATTTCACCCTCCTTTTCCTCTGTTGTTTATATATTTTAAATTCTTATCTAAACCTATTTGTAATATGTTCCATAAAGGGTGGTTTTTGAATTGATTTATGTGAAAATAGAAATATCTTCTAAATATAGGTAATTATATACACACCTTTATTATTATAACATAGTTTTGTATGCAATGAATTTATGATCAATAATTCAAGACTTAATCCTTCCCTGAAAATTACATCAAAGTTCAACATTGGTATGTTTGTTAGGATCATGACTTGAATATTCATATGATTTCTATTAAAAATTGACCAATATATTTTTTCCTATTTAAAATCTCACATGCTGTCCAAAATAATAATTTTTTTAGTCTCTCATGGGATTCTTCAATATTCTTTGAAAACTTGTTTAAAATAAAAGTGTTTGTGAAACCAAGATAAAATAGTGTATTGGATAATTTTCACTACCCAATCATAGTATGTTTTATTAAATTATGAAGAAAATTTAAATTTAAATTATCCATAAAATGATTTTTATATCTAGATATTTTTTAATTATTTCATTAACTCTTGGGGCACTAATTGTCACTGTTCCATTACAACCAAATCATTTTACATTGATTTTTGTTTCGATCTTCATCTATATTTAGTTATTTTATTATATACCTTATATGTTATTAAAAACGTTATTAAACATTTTTAATAATATTTAGTATTCTTATACACAAAATTATTTCATTATGGGAACTCAAATATTCCTTTCTTCTTTGTTCATTATATCCATTCAATATAATGATCTATTTTCCTCTTCTTGTCATGTTTCCCCTTAGAAAGGTATATAATATAGAATAATTTATTTTTACTTATAATATGTTACATAATCTATTCATACAGGGAAATTATATGAGATACCATATAACGTTATAGGTAAGGGTATAATCAATTAAAATTTTATTTATCCCACTCTTGGGTTTGCGTACATGGTTTGAATCTTACCTCACTAGCATTGTGAAATTAGTATTTTACTCAACTAGAACCTATTATTTATCTTTATAGTATATTGGTATTTTATTCTTATTTTCACTCATTTTTCATGAGGAAAATATTTATCTAGTAAGAGTATTTTTAATGTCCATCACTCTATACATTCAATTTCCTCTTCTTTATTAGTTTTTTGAATCATTTTTCACCCTAATTGAATTAAGAAAATGTTGTTCGTATAATTATTTCTAAATCCAAATAATGTGAAAACATTATATAAAAATGATATATTACTCTACTACTATTATATTAGTTTTAATAATACTGGATAAAGGTTGTTAACTCTTTTAGAGACAAAGTTTAGTTGATATTAATTAAAGGGTACCCAAATTATCCATGTGAGTAAGGATATTTTTTCAAAAACTAGGTTAACTCGCCTAAATTCATATCAAAATTTAACCAATTTTGAATTATATTATAGGATTTTCTATAAGATCATCATAAATTTATTATTCTATACCGATGTTCTTTTAAATATAGCTACTATGATTTTTAATAAACACTATATGATACCAACTATAAGTCCACTAACACTAGTTATCTATATCCAAATGTTTTTTTATTACAAAATATAATATTATATATTATCACTCATAAATATTGGTCATTTTGTAGAATTTGGAGGCTATATACATACTTAAACATTATAAAATTATACCATACTTTTCATGAAACATATAAATACTTCAATACATAACTTTACCTGCACACTAGCCTTAGTAAAATACTTATACAAAAAACTCATCTTGATATCCTTGGGAACTAGGAAAAATTAAATATTTAAGTGAACTAAAACACTCATTAAGGTTCAATGCATAAAAGGAATTTCACTAATATCGAACAATAAAAATAGAATACATAGTATATAAATAATCAATAATCAATATAATTTCATATAAAAAATAAAACATTATATGATTATAGATTGGAAAATGATGGACATCACAAATATACAATCGATGACTTGTTCCAAGAAAACACAAAACAAATCGGTAGATATACACTAATTAACCTATATTTATTATCTCATAATACATACCAATATAATAGGGTATATATAATTTGCGACCTATGCATGGATTAGTATATATATAAAGAATCATATTAAAAAAGTATCTTAGAAATACAACCCATCATGTTTAGAAATAAATTAATTATAATGTCAACCCATATAAAATCAAAGAAGCTAAGAATTGAGTACACTATTTACCAAGATGAAGGATATAGAATATCCTTTTATCAAATATAAAATATGGAATTCTTGATTTCAATAGAAATATTGTTCAATAAAATAGAGTATATGGTATAAATAAACTTGGATAATTACGTATGGATGGATATTTGTTTAAATGATTATCAAAATGGTTATTAAGGTTTTAATTTAAATTAATGATTTAAAAGGAAATAACATGTATCCATATATCTAGAAGTTTCATGATATATTAAAATTATTAATGAAATTATTCCCAGGAAAACAATAAAATGAAAAGGGTTCATTTCCTTCCAATACCAATAGTAGTCCTAAAGAAATTAACCGTGTATACAAAACATCACATTATGATAGATTTTGATCTTATATTTTCTATAAATTATATAACATATGAATAAATATATATACATACATGGATTATGAAATAAAAAATAGGAAGTCTAAAACCAAAATCAATAGGAACCACTTTGAAATAAAAATAAAATTCAAGAAGAATCCAAAATTAATAAGGGGAGAGAACAATTACCCTAATTTTTAGATCTTATATTTTGATAAAGAACAAATTAAATCCTTAAAAATTATTGTATAGTAATTTTAAATAAAATTAGAAAATAAAATATCACATGAGTCTTAGAGTGATGACAAATGGCTGGAGAGGGGGTATTTAGAGTAAATTCTGAGAAACTATTTACCAATATTTTATTATATAATGGGAATCTTGGATATAAAATCTTCATATCTAAAGATCCATAAAGAAGATTTACAATATGGTATTTGATTTTGAGGCCAATGAATTTTATTTTTAGATTATGTTTTTTGACTTTTAAGCCTCCCAAAATTAGTATATACCCTTTAGAATAAATTCTACTTTTGAAGAAATCTTAAAATAGTATTTTATAATGATACAATATGTTTCGTACTATAAAATTTACATTATAGGTTTGAATTTGAATTTATTATTTAGAAATAAATCATTAGAATAATTAAATTTATTTTAGGAATTGTAAAATATAAATTCCAATTTTGATATCAATTTTATATCTTAACTAATTTATATAGTATATCATACACATATATTATATTTTAATTATTATTTCGATATTTTCATATTTATATAAATTAATGTAGTTTTTCCCTTACCTATTTTCAATAATCCAATATGATGTTCTCAATTTATTTTATGAAAAATAATTTATAACTATGAATGTTGTTAAATAGAATATATATTTCCATCAAAATCAATAATTATTTGTAAAGAAAAATTTTTTGTTGAGAATTTAACATGAAGTTACCTTTTTAACTTATAGATTCATACACCCTATATGCATGTGTATTATATTTAGTATTTATAATAGTTAAAAGTTATTTATAAAAAACTTATGATGATTGCCTCTAATGGTTATATAATAGTCTTTCCAACATTTTCTTAATACCCTTACAATACTAATGTAATGACTACAGTACTGAAATTACTTCCTATAAATCAGCCTCATTATAACATTAAAATCATACTCCTCATTCTCAGGTTTATTTTAATTCTAATTTTTTAATATATTACATATATGTTTTTTTAATAATAATTTTTCTTGTATCCATGATACATCCTATATATTTTGAGTTAAGAAAATTCTAGATCTTAGCTATAATGTTCATTTATATTTATTTTCCAATTTAAATTTTATAAGTAACACTGAATGTTTATAATTGATTATAATTTTTTATTATAAACATATAAGGTAATTATTTTTTTTAATCCCACTAATGTGTTTGATACTTTATCCTTATTTTTTAAAAAAACTCTAAGTTCATATACTTATAATGGGTGTGGGTATGATTTCTTAATCCAAATAATGTGCACATCCAAAGTGTGTTAATATTATTATTTTAAATTGATCATAATGAGGTCCAAACAATGATAAACATACTGAGTTTTAATACTCACCACAAATTACACCTTTTTTAAAACTTATATATGTCATTTTAAACTTCCAGTATCATGTTAATGAGGGTGTTCTAAATTAATAACTTGGGATGTATAAAAATTCATCTGATTTCTTGGTTAGATACAAATAACATAACTAAGAATGTAATAAACTAAATCATAATTTCTTATTTTGTTTCCATTTTCATTTCTTCTGGCTATAATTATACATATATTTTTGGTTTTTTTCAACTAATAGTTTTATAATATATTTTAATGTAATTTTTAACAATCATGAGTAGTATAATTAATACGACCATTTTATTTATGTAATATTATTTATTACATACATGGTGATGTGGTTTCATGTTGTTTTAAGTGGTGTTATAAGTTATTTTTTAGGAAAATTACTTATATTGTTGTCGTTATACCCTCATAAAAGTCTCCAAACCTTGCTTTATTAGAGGATTAAATAGATATGATCCACATGATATTATAATTAGAATTGCGTGGGTTCCCACCTATATTGTGTTATGTCAAAGATGTTTTAGAGATAATGTTTTATAAGATTATTTTTTGGATTAGTTTCATGTGTGATGTTTCAATTTGAGATGGTATGGTAGTACTATGATTGAAATTTATATGGTAAAAGGCTAAAGAAACAATATATGGATATAGAGGGGATCCATTATCCTCCACAATGACCTTTGTGGTCTATAGATAATGTATTGTGATGTTAAACTATTTTATAGTTATTATTGTAAGTGTGGTATATATATCAAGTAGTTTCAATCAATCCATGAATGTTATGTTAAATGATTACAGGATGATGGTTCTCAAGAAATGAACCATTATTTAGAAATTCTTATATATTTTAATAAAACTCTCTCCTTGGGTCATGTTTTATAGAATATGTTATTTCATTTATAGTTATTCCACCAAGGAATTGATAAATATTTTTACTTGAGTTGGTAGTATTAGTGAAGAAAGTACTAGCAGAGACGTTCTATAGAGTATAGGAAGTGATTTGTGTGGTATATGATGTATAGTATGAGTTTTGATTCATATTTATTAATGGTTAATATATATATTTATGGGTTAAAAACATGAGTAAATGTTTGAGTAGTGGATTTTAAATTATGAAGGAAACATAACTATTTTGAATATCATATGATTATTGAGAAAATATGGTATCAATATTTCAATGTGGAGGAGTTTTGAATTTATCAGTGATTTATGATATAAAATGTGATGAGTATACATATTGGTGGAAATAGTTATAAGATTACTTATAGAGGTATTTATTATTATTAACCATTCATATTTTGATATTGTATGGTATTTTATATATTCATTAGTTATGTTATATTCTAAAAGATTGTTCCATGATTTATATAAGTTTTATACAACACTATACAAACATTATTGAGGATAAGTATTTGAGAGAAAATAATTTTTATGTTGCATTGAAATTTGATATTCATCATTTTTTGGTGCTCCTTTTTTGAAAAGGATGGAATCATATTTATGGTAAAAAAAATTATTGGGAAGAGAGATGTTAATTTTATCAATACTTTGGGAATGTACAGAGGTCACATCACCTAGGTCCCTAGGTATGTTATCTGGGAATCTCACCTAAGATTCTATGTGCGCACTCTAATCTCTTCATATTAAGCCTCCTCTAGGTTTTTATTGCATGTTTAGGTCACTTGTGAAAAATGCCTTCCACACCCAACTTTCTTCTGACCTAATCCCTGGATTTTACTTTAAATGTTCCCCATTGGTATTTATTTTCTAGAGCGATTATTTTAGAGAAATATAAAAGTAAAACATGAGAGAGTACCTTTATACACCCTCATCTCTCTCAATCACCTTTCAAGTAGCTTAATTAAGCCTAAATCCTTGGGAAAATAACTAGAAAATGAGGATATTTGTGTTACCCTTAATTTTAACACATTATGACCTTTATGGGATAGTACTTATAAACTATTTATTCAAGAAACTAGTTAAGGAACCTATATTGGATGAAATGTTAGGGTGTCATGCACATAATTCATACCCAATGATCAATTTACTAGGGATAACTCCGACCCAGGCCTCATCATTAGGGGGACCACTTCACCCCACCCAAAACTATGGTTCCATATTCAAGATGAAATAAGGATTGCGTGAACCATCACACAGACCATAATACTAGTGTTCCATATTCATCCAACCTCTATAAGAGGTAAAACCTTCATCTAGACCCTATAACTAGTGTTCCATAATCTTCCTACCACCATACTAGGTTAAAAATTCACATAATACATCAATTAGTTGCTAACTATATCTACCATTGTGCCTAAGAATACCCTCACCATGATCCTCAACCTAGAAAAAACATTTTCCTAGGTTTCCTATATGGGTTTCTACTTACCAAGGACACCATTATGACCTCCTAAATTACATGACCAGGTTGTGAGTGCTAGTGTTCACCCCACCAATCATCTGTTCCCCAGAAACTTTTCTTTCACAATAAATCATCCCAAACCAATTGGACCCTCAAGGTAGTCACGATCATGTATTCCATTGATAATATGGATTCCTATCATGAAAATATAGTTGAGACCTTCCTTGGCTTAATCTACCCAATTTAGCTGGTTTATATCCAATTATAAATCAACCTAAACATGGTATAGGTAACCTAATAGGTGTAATACCAAAAATATTATATTCACCTAAGTCACCAACTTGTTTAGGCGTCTATGGGAAAAAAACATTCCCATTACTCTCAAACATGGTATTGCTAACCAATGTATAAGCCCAAACCTCCTTCTCATGAGGACATATTCACCTAGAGCCCTACCATCCTTCCCCATTAAACTATAAAATATAAAGTATAAATCCATATATGTCTCTATTACAAGGTATAAGCACCAATCATGACCTCATTAATGATATTATCCCTAATATCCATTAGTGATCCATACTCATCCGAGCATCCCATGCGTAAGCCGCAACTCATCATCGTAGGGATATATCCCTTGAGAAATCTTCCTAAAATTGAAATATTCACAGTGATTCATATCCTTCAAATAGACATATTCCTTATGAAATATATACACACATGTATCCCATATGTATTCCCTACGTCTTCCCTAAAGGTCCATATCCATCATATAACCTTTCTTAAGAGGCCATATCCCCTAACATACATCATTCCTCTAAGGTTCATATAACTAATGAAAAATAATTCCTCAAAGGATCATATTTTTATAGAGATAAACCAAAAAGGGTTTTCTATATGCAAGGAACACACTAACTTTTTCTAAGAACCATTCACCTTGTAGTCCTCAATGTATGAAATTAAAATACATGGTATAGTTATTTCACATGAAATTAAATCTCGTAGAAAAAATACATGGGAATTTATTCCCATATTTAGGATATATATGATTCATTTTGTAAGTTTAAAATCAAAACTCATGGTTATAGAGGTACAACCAGAAAATAAATTTCATTAGTCCTTATCACAAGACCTTATAAGGTGTAATGTGTCATATTAAGCGGTAACGAACTATACTGGTTATGATTCCCTTTATAGGGATACATATGAAGACCCGTTTATAGGTATGATCCCAATATCACAACACCTAATGCCTCTACTAATGATTATAAATTCCAAATCTCCCTAATGTGTGGCTTTAAACAATTATATAGTCATCTATTAAAAAAATATAGAGAAACTCTTCTACGTACAAATGCTCACATCATTGCTTTGTTATAATCAAGTATCTTGCATGGAGGTAATAATTATTTCACTAGTATTTTGAGAAATATTCATTAACATGTATTAAATTTATAAGAGAGACCCATATTACGTAAAAATTTACCACTAAATTTTTTGATGGTCTAATCCTCTCATCCTGTTGACCAATGAATACTCAAAGCATCACTCTTAAAGCCCTAAAATCTTGAGGCCTTTGGGAAAATATTTCTATATTAGATAAAAAAGGTAATGAGTTTATTTTATTCCAAAAAATAACCAACTTAAAATACTCATCCACTTTATAAAACAAAAATTTGCGAAGGAAAATTCATGTGTTTGTCATGGTGTTTCCATTAGAAAACGAATATTAAACCTGATGTGAAATCTTAACTCATGACTATAATCAGTCGACCATGCTTCCACTTCTAATGTTTAATTTGTGGGTTTCTTATTTTTTGTTTATTGTTTCTTTAATAATTTTGATTATTTTATGGGTTTTAAGATGTTTTGAACTTCAATGGATACCATAGATAAATCTTCAATCCAAATAGTAGCATCATGCCCTGCATTGTTTCAGGTTAGATTATTGTCTTAAACCAGCAACCTCAATGGAAATTATGAAGAATATAATATTACCCACTAGAGACACCAAATATATGAATTAACAATAATAAAGGCCTTGGAAACGCAACTGAGGAGGATGATTTCACCAACTTTATGACTCCAATGGAAGGTGGAGAGAAAACTGATATAGGAATACCTTGTCAAGGACTTTTTCTCAATGTTGGAGGTAGATCACAAGATCCTATAGGAGGATAATCCTTACAAATGACTCTACTAATGATGGAATGTGGAGAATAGCATTATTTTTAAGACTATATATAACATCTTTAGAAATATTTCCATATAATATGACAAAACACATATCCACAATCTTTGAAAAAATGGAAGATTTTATCTCTAGCTCAACTACCATTCAAGAGCCTCCGAAGAAAGATTCTTATTTTAGTCATCATTTCCCCCAATGTCATATAACCTTAGTCTCTTAAGAACTAACTGAGGAGGTCACCTAGTAAAAACCAGCCCTGTTCACCTAGACCTGGGTGCCCAGGACGAGGTATCACTAGGTACAAAAGACCCATAATGGAAGGGAGTGGTATTATATCCCCAATGCCTCCAAATAACACTATCAACATAATTCAGATGAAACCATGGAGAAATATCATATTCCTACTCATTTCTTCCTATATTTACAAATTATTATAGTCATGATAGAAGACAAATATTGGCGTATTTTAGTAACCACTAGGGGAATTCTAATATTCCTACTCCCACTAACATCAATGAAGGTCATTTACATATCACAACAACTTCTCAGGACTAGGACCATATTTTTGCTCTCATTCTATAGGATCATAAACACACCTAGTGAGGAATAAAGATCATGGGAAGGCCTATATCCTAGCTTCTACTAGGGTTCCCTGGCATATCTCAGTGGTCACCTTAGGACATGATAATATTCCTACCATCAAAACATGAGATTGTCAGCATATCCCAACAATCACTCTAGAGTAGTCTAACATTCCTATTCTTATTGAAGAGAATAGAAAACTTGTATTTCCAATATTTCATGTTCAATACTATATCAATGCCCATAAATATGAAACCTAATGGAATGACCTGATGGAACAAAACGAGGAATGCAAAAATATTGCATTCCATATCTTGGAAGCGTATCAATATATTCTGAAAATGTCTAAACACCGTAAGTGGGATCATATTTTTTTATCATTACAACACTTTCAGTAAAAGTTGTTATATTTTGATATCCATTTAAGGAATCCATAATAATATTTTACAAATAGGTAGAGGCGCACTAAGAAAGGTCCCTATGTATGAATTTTGTTTCCCAGACTATGTGAATCCACTAATGATCAAGGTTAAAACCCTTATTTATTTTTCATGGATATGTAAAAGGTTTTATTAAGGTCATTAGGTCATCATAGAGCCAATTCATATTATTTACCTATCTAACTTTGATATTCTTAAGTCCCTTCAATGTATTTAACTAGAAGCCCAATAATATGATAAATCTTAATTAATAGGGGAAAGTAATTATGGTAATGGATGTCCTACCCATGGTATAGATATAAACAACTCTAAGGGTCCTCCACAGAGTATTATCCATAACGGTCCTCCTTGTGGAAATTTGATGTTTGTCCATAGAGGTCCTCCCCATGGTGCTAATTACGGAGGTCCACCCCATAGTGACACATCTTACCAGCACAAAGGTACTCCTTATGTCATAAAAACTTCATGATTAACAATATATCGAGAGGAATTAAATATTTTAATAATGTCCACACCAAGAACATCATTACTGACAAGTGATATCTCATATCAAATGAAGGATGTCCTGAGGGGAAGGCCATATTCTATGCTTCCTATATATCTTTTCCCTCTAATACAATTGAGGAGACCTTGAATGACCTTACATCAATTGAAAAATTGATAGAGAAATAATATTTATGTTCATATTAAGTCAAGTAATCCATCTATTAAGATAAGGAATGCAATATTTTTAGGTGGAAGGAACTAGCCCAGAACAACCTTCGGGTTATGTTTTGGCCCATGGATAATCCCCCATATGACATTCCAAAATTAATAAAAGGGGAATTACTTACATGTATACACTAAAACTTATGGGTTCATTTCTAACATCTCATGGAGTAAAATCTAACTTATGATGAGTATGATAATCACATTATCGAAATGATCAATCTTGGTCATTAAGATGTTTTTTTCCATCTTAGTGGACTAAAACCTTATAGAAGAAAAGTATTGACATTAACTCCAACAGATCTTCATTAGTAGTGTGAATGTTCTCTTCCATATAATCATAGTTTCTACATCAAATGTTAATAGTAATGGTTTAGTTAAATATAGAGATTTACACTTCATCCTACGTTTGGTTAGCCCAGTTTGTTAGGAAACACAATAGGTATTATCATTGTATCAATCTGTGTTTTGGTCCCATTCTCTTTACATGATATTTGGTAAATAAAATAAATCCATGCCATTTTTGAGGCATAGGAAAAAAATATTTTATAGTATAATTACACTAAAAGGATCTTACATCAAGTAACTATGAAATCTAAACGAACATATTATATAAGGAAAACAATCCAACAACCATATAGTATCCCTAAATGGTAAATAGTTCTCTCCCTAAAAAAGAACTGGATTAGGATCATTCTTGAGTAGAATCACTGAAAATTAGGAAGGATGAAATAGGATCTATGATCCTAGTATTATAAGAGAAAACCTCTAACCCTAGGTAAGATGATATTTTTACCACCACCACCACCACTAGGGTTTTCATATCCACAATTAGTCTTAGATATGGTGGTGGTGTGAATACCAAGTCAACTCTATCCCACAAGGTTAGGATTATTATTAGGCCCTCCATCCCCAAAGAAATCATTATTTACTGTATTTGGGTAATCTTCACATGAAGCGCCTTAATAGTTTCTCCCACTTCATTATCTATCATTCTAATTTGGAGTTCATTTACTAAAACCCATTAGAAACTCTCTCAAAGCGACCATCAATCAAATAGGGTATATAAAACCCTATAGGGTTTGTAATCCAAAATGTTTAACTAAGATGGTGAATATAGAGGGAAATCGTGATTTATCCATAGATAGATATTAAAAGAATGTAAAATATCCTTGATAACCTAATGAGTCTAAGGGACATTATTTTCATTTTATGATATGCATCTCTATATATCATTAGTGTCAGAAACATTGATAATCTTGATCTTAACATTGACAAGGAAAAACATGATGAAGAGATGTCTACCCAAAACATGATTTACACTAATGAAAAGGGTTTGTATACCTGGTATAAAATGCAACCTCAAAATCTTTGAGTTCCCCCAAATAATAAACTAAATCCACTTTAGTGAGATTTGGATAAAGATATAGGGAATGGTGAGGCTACATACTACCCATCATCCAAATAAGTTTAGGTTATTCCTATCCAAGAGAGTCTATATCATTATGATGTTGAGGTGGATAAATTAATGTGACTCAAATATTAACTACTCAATGAAAATATTCTTATGGAGTATAATTCCCAAGAGGAGTTAAATGAATAAACTCTAGTATATATACAATGATAATGGGATAAATTAATAGTAAGAGTAGATTCCATCCACGTTTTTGGGTCTGGGTCAATACCATTGATTTATATGGAGGTGATGGACAAATAGTAATGATAATTTCCTCTAAAGGGGAAGCATGTATAACTATTTAAAAAAACCTACCCTAGTATCACTCAAATTTGATATACCAAGCTGGAATAGGTGAACTGACCATACTAGGCTCTAATCATTAATTCCATCGGGACATCATCCCTAGTGAAATTACCACTAGAACATATTAATTACATTGAGTCCCTTGTCTCTTGAATAGAATTTATGGAGGAAATAAGTGCACTAGTGCAGTTAGAGATGAGGACATATCCTAATTTGGTTGATATTTCCACTCATCCACCTAATTTATAGAATCCAACCTTCACCATATATAAACGTATTGATGGCTCAAATAATCACTTCGCACACTTCGTGTCTCAGTGAAGACCCATGATGGGAATGATAAAATAACAAGAGAATAAGAAACACAGAATATTTATCCAGGATCTAAAGGGACAATAATTTGTTTGGTATAACAATATATTGTTTAATTTTGCAGATAAAGCCTATTTTTTTTATTATGAATGAAATTCAGTATGACAATATCCTAGTAGTTTCTATCACCAATTAGGAAGATCTCTGAGAATATTTCTTATAACATTTTAGTTAATAACTAATGAATATATTTTTACATGACCTCTCAAACTACAAAAAGAGGTTAAAGATTTTATTAACAAGTGGAAGGGAATATCATATCAATTGATAATGAGTCCCCAATAAGATTAGTTGCGGTAAATCACTATATAAATTATTCACAATGAGTTGCCGATGATGTTAATTTAGATAATGTTTCATAATGTTTTTTAGAAGTTTGAAGTATCGGTATAATGATTGGAGGATTTCATATGGTTATCTAAGACCATGTCTCGACTGATGTATTTAGAAAAATTAAGAAATTATGGTTGAGTAGAAACAATAAACATCATAGTGAATATACAACCAATACTAGATTAAGCTATTAATCCCATGAAATATCACTTAGTGCCCCCCAAAAACTATCAACAGTAATAAAGTCGTTCTTAGGTTGAAATGAAAGAGAAAAATCATCCAAAGTTCAAGGATCAGAATAATATAATTTATTCTTTCCATCAAGATAAAGATACAATATCATTCATTATGCCCGTGAATAAAAACATACTCAAACTAATAAAGGTCATGAATCTCAATTAAGTCTGTTGAAATAATCACCCAGATTACTTCCTCTTCTATCAGATACTAAAGCAGAATATGTTTGGTCAGATATGGTGATAACAAATGGACAAGAAGGGGGGTGAATAATCGAGTTTAAAATTTTTAAAGTGATTGATTAATTAAATATATTAATTATCAAAGTCAATTAACATCATTAATTAGAAATAGATATATAAGAAAGAACATATGAAATTTTTATAGTATTTCAGCCTAATGCTGACCTACTCTATTATTATTCCTCTCTACTCTATGAGAGATATATTATGCACTAAAGTAGTTATTGAAGTGGAATAATAACCCAATTAAAATCAATTTATTCTAGGGTAATTAAAATTCCGAAAACTATCTTTTTTTATGGGGAGTCACAACCCAATTAAAACACAAGATTTAGACTATGAGAGACATAACTTGAAAAGTACTTACTTTATAATCAGAGGGTCACAACTAGAGAAGTCCTAAATTTATTATCTAGTTATCACAACCCAAAGATATATAAATATTTTGTATGTAAAAGCATAAATAGAATGCGAGAGAATGTGTGAGAGATATGATGTAGTGTTATAGACACAGGAAACCAGGATAAAATAGATATATAAAAAAGAGAAGCAAAAATAATTATTCTTCAGTATTGGATTAGCTCATCTCATCAAGGTAGTAAAAGTTGATGATGTTTAGGTAAAACACTTAAGATATCATCAAGTGCATTAGTGAAATTTTATCATAGATAGAATTGTAGAACAAGACATATTATCACATCAAAACACTTTTTGCACAATATCTCTTAAAAATAAGTCAGATCACATCGAAGAAGTATTGTTTAACTATTTATATATATCTTTGAATACTTTTAAGTATTTATTTATATCCTTTTAAAATAAATAACTCAAAAGAGAAAAGTTGACCATTATATAATTCAAAATTCAGAAAGATAGAAATTATAACAAGATTAGCGTTGTAATTATCAATGAGAGAGAGGGGAAATAAATTTTATTGTAACATGATAATCACTGAAAAAATTCATACAATTAAAGAAAAATTCAATCCAATATAAAACCATCATTTAAATTGTAAAACTACTTTTTAATAATTAGCAATGAAAATCCCATGATACTCGCACATCAACATTCATTAAAATTAAAAATTTAAAAACATGCTAAACAAATGAATATATATATAAAGAAATTTAAAAATAAATAATGATTCATTAAAACTATAAAATAATTTTGAATAATTTTTTTACATATAATATAAATATAGAAACATTATAAAAAAACAACTCAAATTAATAAAATCAAATTTTGTGACTTCCATACTATATGTTTATACGTAATTGAATAACAAACTTTGATATACATATAAATAGGTTTAAAAACTATAAAAAATCTCATAGAATTTATAAAATTCCTATGAATTAATATATAATGATTTATAAAATTTAAACACATGAAACAAATATGCAATAAATCATCATACCTCAAAATTGTAAAAATAAGGTAATCTGAAAAACTAGTTTTGCATTAAGGTAAAATACCATTTCGTGTAATGGTTACAAGGAGATATCACACCTTTAATAATGGAAAAAAACTTTTCATACTATGTTTATGGGTAAAAAACCATTTTTATACCTTTTATATGGGTAAAAAAAATCACATGATGTGTATGGGTAATATAAGAGTTGCATAAGTGTAAACAGATAAATTATTGTTCTATGTATGGATAATCTAGTATGCTACGTAAGGTTAATATGCATTTTCTATATGCTTGATAATGATAAAAAAAGTTATATAAAGGTAATATTCTAATTATATAGTTTATGTAAGGGAAATAAGAAATACATTAATCATACATAAGGGTATAAATCAGTTTCCATATATTTCATAAGGGTATATTGAATAGTCTTATAAGGATAACCCACATTTTGTATATACTACATAAGGGTCTAGGAAAATCTATGTAATGGAAAATAAACGTTTATAAAACTTACAGAAGGGTATAAATAAAACATACATAAAGGTAAATAAAAATTAAAAAAGGATATGTCAGTTTAAAATAAGAGTTAAATACTTGCGTAAGGGTATGTAAAATATATAGAAATAAAATAAAAAATTGAAATCAGTTTAATAAAAAAAGAAAAAAGGTAATTAAATAAAAAATAATAAAATAACTAATAAAAAAAATAAATACTATATAATTAGATAAAATTTTTGAGAGGTATAGAATATCATTAAAAAAATTTAATAAATAAAAAATTTGAGAGGAATTTTCAATATTTAAAACATAAATAATAACCCATATATACTCTAAAATTAGAAAAAAATCTCCCTATCTATAAAAACATCCCATTTTTTCAAAATTACAAAACCAGACAATATTTTTTAAAAAATAATCCCCTTTTTTAAAATTTATCAAAAAGAAATATATGACATATTTATATTAAAATTTAAATCTCCTCCTCAATAAAAGTAAAAGAAATATTATTTTCCAACAAAATTTCCATCAATAAAAGTTCGTATTTGATTTTATCAAATCTAGAAAAATAAAATAATTTAGTATAAATATCGACAATTATATTTTCAGTAGGAACATATTCTAAAATAATATCTCCTTTGTTGACATAATCTCGAATAAAATGAAATCTCATATCAATATTCTTAATTCGAGAATGTTGTGATTGGATTTTTGAAATAGAAATAAAAGATAAATTATCAATATAAATAGGTATCTCTTCAAAATTAAATCTAAAATCATATAAGGTTTGTTTTGTAACACCCCAAGTTTCCATGGTATGTTTCCCTTTGAATAATATAATATCTTGTGTTGTACGCAACTTCGAGTTCAAACACACCATAACCAATCAAACTAGCCGTTATGAATAGTAATACCCACTTTTTAAAATTTTATAAAATTTATATTTTAAAATGGACATCATTTTTGGATTCAAAATATCTAAAATAGATTAGGGTAAATTTTTGGTATTTTTCTGAAAACATTAAATTTTTTATGAATAGTGAAAAAACGCTACGGTATTGGTTAAAACCGAATTTTTATTTAAATAATTAGTTATTTTCTTTTAATTTATTTTAGGTCAAAATAGATAAATAATACCTATATATGTTAAACGTAATTCATTTGAGTCATTTTATAATATGTTTAGATATATAAAATTTTATCGAACTTTTTACCGTCTTTTACCCACCTCCTAGAAGCATTTGAAATTTTTTATAAAACTTAATTTTACCGCTTCTGTGAGTTGAATTTCAAAAATCGGAGAGACAAGGTTAAAACCATTAAGTAAAATTTTGTTCAATATGGTGATAATAATTTTTGGTGAATTGTAACTTTTGACTTTTATTTACCACGGTTAAAAGTAAATAGGATAATTATGGGTAAAAATGGTATCATAATTACCCTAAAACATGTCCTAATTATATTGGATAAATATAATTCGACTAGAAACAACATTAGGAATAAAATATGATACCCTTTGGTCCACTTGTATTAGATTATGACATTTATTATTATTTTATTTAAAGAAGAGCTAAAAGAGTTAAAATCAAAGTTTAATAACTAAAACATTTTTAATATAGGGGTATTCATATTATAAATTCGGATATAAATATTCATTAGAAATATAAAAAGATTTTCTAAATAATGGTATTTTATTTATAATTTTTAAACATTGAATAATAAAATTTATTTATGACACAATGATGATGTAGTAATTACTTTATTAATGAAAGATTAAAATAATTGATATTATAAATATCCAAATAAATATAATTTGAGACTTTTAATGAAGTCCACTAATTTTATAGATTAATATGACATGTTATGGTCGATTAAATTATTTTTTTTCTAACTAATAATGCTGTTATGTATTAAAAAAAATACAAAATAGTGTCAAAATTGACATAAAAGAGTTTTTAAACAAATATTATATTATTAATTGATATTCTATTCCTAAAAATATAATATTCGAAAAAAGGGATTAAGTAATATTATATATGTCATTAATGAACCACTTTAGGTTCTATTGGAAGTTTATAGTATGTTTATTAACCATATAATATAAAAATACAAAGAGACATGGTAAATGTCAAACTATTTAACTAAGAGTTAAAAATAAACTATAGGGTTAATTTGATGACCTAAACCTGTCTAAAACCTATTGGTTGAGAGGTTTTCGACACATACAAACATTATCCTTTAAATAATTCATTTTGGAGCCATTATAAACCGAAAATGATTTTATTATAAAATAATATTTCAAGCTTTTCCTAAAGTGACCCTCACCTCTCTTATAGAAGGAAACTTCATTTTCTCTCAAATTCACACCTTCAAGCCATTTGGATCAGCCAAACCCTACCCAAATATTATTTCAACTTTCCTACCTTAATTATATAGGCCTTCCTTTAGTCACAAAGACATTCTAAAGAGCCCTTTTGATCAAATCAAAAGGAAGAACCCGAAGAAGAGGTAAATATGTTTTCACCTCTTTCAAGTTCTTTTCTTCTTCCACTTCCTCTTTCATTGTTTTTTCGATTCTAAAATAATAAATCCAGTATATTCTATATACTTTGTTTTTATTATAAAAATTTAACAACCATATTCAATATTCTATCCATCCTCTAAATGACAAATTCCCCATGTGTGCGTACGTACGGATTACTGTCTCCACGTCTTGGTGTAGTTTGTTATTCAAACACTTCATCATTTGGATGGGTATAATAATGTTTATAAATGATATAAATAATAAATATAACTTGATAATGATTCTTTATATATGATATACCATCCAATTATATACAATTTTAATTTCAAAAGAATGATATTGTCGCTCGTGCGTACATACGGATTACCGTCTCCACGAACGCGATGAGATTCATTCCCCATTGTACCCATTCAAGACTAATTTTCATTTTATGATTAAAAATAATAATTTTTAAAGACATAATATCATTCTGAATATAAATAAGATACATCATATCTATAATAAACATTAATTACGTAACGAAGCATATAAAGGAAAACGAATTAGTTAACACCCGAAACAATGATACTATTAAAATATCATTAACAAAGCAATATCAGAAGATCATATATGATATAATATTAATTTATATGGTTCTTGTATAATTTAATAAAAATTATTTCACCATTATACGGGAGGTTAACCTACCCTCGACTAAGGAAAAGTACAAGGTAAGGGTTAATTTCACAATCTCTTTATTATCTGAGGTTGTAAAGACCGAGATTTACCATGTATTTTTTTAATTAAATGGGAATTTTAAGAGTCTACAAAAATTGACGGCGCTTTATTCTGAGGCCCGGTGTGCCTAGAATCAATTTATAATGTTTTGTTCAGGTATGCTCAGTGAAATGTCGAGCGGGTTTTTATAACATTAGAACCAGTGCTTGGAATTGAAATTTGGGGACACCATTGAACTCGCAGTGCCGGTATTCGCTTAAGAATACATTCACCTCAACAGCAGTTGTTCGAGGGTGGAAGTTAGTATTTGGGTTTTACATGGAAATAATAAAATAAAATAAGCTCATATTTTATTTTATATTGTTGTAACCAACCATGTGGGAGTTGAAGTGTGGGGACCACCCGACCTTAACCTCCCAAGAAAGATTATGATTCTAGGGCCCACCCAAACCCAACCTCCCCTGAGAGGTTATGGTGGTGGGGATCTCCTAGGACTAAACCCCCCATTTAATTGAGAGAAACTCTCAACTCCCCTAGTTAATTAGGGAGAGCCTCTTGACCTCCTCTGCCTTTATTTATTCCAACCACTCCCTTAATAGTTCCACCACCTCCCTTAATTTATTACGCTTCCCACCTTAATTAATTAGGCTTTTTGAATTATTTCTAACAAAATAATAGATGGTTTAATCTATAATTTTGGTACACATTTCATATTGGGTGGAATTTGGGGAGAGGAGGAGCTCTTGGGAGAAAGTTTCTCCAACGAAGAATGAAGAACTTCCCCCACAAAGAATGTCGGCGAGGAGAGTATTTAACTTCTTCCTCGGAAGCACCTTGCAGAGGCAACCGACGTGGGACGTCTTCGACGACCGACCTTCCCTTCTCATCATCATCAATGAACCGACGCACGATCTTGGGATTACAGGTGTCTGGCAGACGTGACAAACGACGACAATTCCATCTTCATCCCCGAGACTCCGTCGTCGAACAACGAACAGGGTAGGAAATTTTTGTGATTGATTTTATATTCTCGTGATTCTTTCCTTGTAAAAAAAAGAACGCAGATAAACTTCTAACTAGATAATCTGTATATGTTTTTCTTTTATGGGTTTTGGGATTATTCATTACAGGAGGGTTTTTTGTTCTTTGTTCTTGTGAGCCAAATGGTACCACCCTAAACGAGGAGGGTGCGGACCAAACCAACTTGGCCCGACCCCTTCTCTGTTCTCTTTTGCGGTGTTCTTTGAAATAAAGGAAGGTAACAACGACGATGAAGGTGACGAAGGCAATGACGGTGCCACACGTGTCCTCTGCGACCCGTGCCGCACCACTGCCGGCCGAACCTGCCGCGCCACCTCATAGCGCCCTGGCCGGACTGCTCCTGTGGTCTCCGCCCTTCCAGCCAAGCCACCCCGGGCCGGGCTGAGCCGCCCTCATCACTCTATCCACCGACATAATTGGCCCCGGCCACCCCGTACTCTCAGCCAAATCAGCTCCCAACCACGCAGGCCCCCCAATCTGCCCCAACCGCACCCGCCCCCGACCCGCGCTATTGCCGGCCAAACCTGCGCCGACTGCGCCGTGCCCCAGCCCTGCCACCCCAGCCCGCCGGCTTCCCGAGCTACCCCGGCCTCGCCCACCTGCCGTCATTTTGATCCCCCGGCCGAACACGTGCCATCGCGGTGCCCCAGCTGAACCTTCCCCTCACAGCAGCCTCTAGGCCGAGACACCCTCAAACCGACCCGCGTCCTGTCCACACCCTCACGACCGTTCTGCGCCCTCACGGCCGGCTGGGCTGGACCCAGCAGGTCGGGCCGAACCTAACGTGCTGGTCTGTCCAATGGGCCGGGCCAGATCCAATGAGTCAGGCCGGGGCGACCCGAACCGGGTCCGCCCAGATGAGGTCGTACCAGGTCGGTCCAACTGGGTCGGACCAGAACCGGGCCCACTACGACCCATTACTTTCTTTTGGCCATATCATTAGCACCGGACGTCCGTTTGATGAATCGTCAGTGGCCCTAGTAGTCTTGGAGCATGAAAGTCCCTTTGAGTATACCCCACTAAAGTTTAGGGTATAGTTGAGATACAGTCAGGTTGGGACGTGCACTAATCCAACCGGGCCCCCGGGACTAAAAGGCTAATAACTCAAAGATCGGGCGTCCAATTGATGTGTCGTCTATTGCGTTGAGACCCGTATGACATGGAAGACCTTTGAGATACTTCTTTGTGGGACATAATGACAGTTGGTGTATCGACCAGTATCTCATGGAGCGGATCCTTCTAGTGACGATCGAGCAGAGTGCGGAGACCTTGTAGCTGGCGGAGACCTGAAGATTACTGACCATTTGATGTGGAGTGACTCTACAAGCCCATTGGGGAGTGCCTGGGTGTGGCGGCAGACCCACAGTGGAGGAGCGTTCTTTGTGACACAACAAAACCACAATACTCGATAAGAGGAGTACCTCAACAGGCTATGAGGGGGAGTGCCTAGTTGTGGTAGTATACCCATGGTGGGGAGCGCCTCTGTGTGATGCAGCAGACGCACGGTACTCGACAGGAGGAGTATTTCAGCAGTCCAAGGTTAGTTGGAAGCACGCTTGGTGTCGTGGCAGGCCCACTATACTCGATTGAGCAGGATATCTCCAGCATCCGAGGTTTTGATAATTTTACTGGGGATGTTACTTGATACTACCCCTAAAATATTATCCTGGTTGACTTGATTCAGTACTTTTGTGTTTTTCTCATGATTGAGATGGATTACTTATTAACTTAGGTATTTGTATGGGCATATACCTATGTAGGCTTATCTGTTGATTCCTTACTTTATGGTTTATCTTTGGTGGGTTTGTGAGACCTTGAGGGTCTCGGGTTCCCTACTGAGTATCATTATACTCACCTTAGCATGGTCTATGCATGCGCCTTGTTGTGTTGTATGTAGATGACTGACAGCACTGACTAAGGCTGAGAGTACCAGGACTAGACGGTACCTAGAGGTGGACCTTAAGATGAGTTGGTACACGGAGGAGACTGACGGAAGTGGAGTTCTAAGAAGGCTATCTATATCAACCCATCAGGTAGGAATCTCGGAGGACAACCCAGTAGCTATTTTTCCTTTATCCAGTTGTACTTGTACTTCCAGTTCCTTATACTTTACAGTTGGGCTTGTATTTCCGGCCCATTTTACTTTGAAGCACTCTTTTGTTATACAATTTACTTAGTGTTTTTTATCCAACTATGGGCTCTGTTGTGTGAGTGTATAGGTTATAAAGGCAATGCCTTCCCACTTTTAGGGAATTATGCCTTTGGTGCTAGTCTCCAGCCCCTGGCCTGCGAAAGGTGGGCTTGGGGTAGTCACGAAATTGGCCTTGGGGGATGGGTCATGAAAAATTGGTATCAGAGGGTGGTTCTACCAAAGAACATAGAAATCTGATATTTTCTGTGAAACAATAGTGTTAAGTGTAGTTAGTGTGGGTTTCAGTTCAGGGAGTCTAGTGTTGGTGCAGCGGCCGACGTATCCATACACCAGGACCCTGACTTATGATTTTCGACTCCGTCCACAAAAACACTGATTACGTGTGTGTTTTCAAAAGATTTCTTTAAGTAAGGTCACAAGGTGTACCTTTTTAACCATAGCACACCTGTTTCTTTTCAGGATGCCTCTACGAATACAACCGGCTAGTGTTCCGAGAGTCATATACATAGATAGCCCACCGAGCAATGATGCCACGGTGCAGGGATCTTCTCCAGCGGAGGCACTAGTGGCACCATTCCCCGTTGGGCCACCGATGCCACAAGCCTAAGCAGTAGATGTTGCACGCCACTTGAGTGAATTTCACGAGTTCCATCACTAGAGGTCACCCAGGTTCAGGGGAGAGATGGACCCACAGGCGACTGAGACTTATCTGGAGGCTATGGTGAGATTCTTCTGACTGGTAGGGAAACCAGTCGACGTCATGGTGATACTTTCTGCCAACCTTATACAGGAAGCAGTAGGTAGATGGTGGATATTGATGCTCCAGGTCCACAATGAGGTGATGCTTCTCTAGGTAGACTTCGAGAGCCTATTTCAGGCAGAGTTTGTCCCAGTGACTCTCCACGCAGTGCGCATACAGGAGCTACTTCATCTGTATTAGGGAAACATAACTGTAGTTCAGTACTCGGTGTGGTTCACAAAACTCTCATGCTACTCCACTGTTATGGTGAATGACCAATTCTTCAGGGCCTAGACCTTCGAGCAGGGACTCAGACAGGAGAACAGGGCATCAGTGATCTCACTCAGCATCCCGACGGAAGTAGGGGTTTTAGAGAGAGCCCTCCTGGTGGAGAGTTTCCATGCTGAGTAGTCTCCAGTAGAGAGATCCACCACTAGTCGGCATGTAGTGGAGTCTTCTGCAGCTGGCAGTAGACAGATTTTGCAGAGGTCCAAGAGGACCAAACCTATAGGTGGACGACCACATGACTCAGGATCGGTTGTGTAGGGCTCTCAAAGCAGAGACATGCATGCCAGGAGTGGGTAGTGTTACGCATATGATGGGCAGGGTCACATGGCTCCTGACTGCCCGACCCACAATTTGGATGATCAGAAAATGGTTGAAGGACAGCCCAGGAACAGACAATGATTTAATCGAGGCAGTCTGCAGGTAGAAGGTGGATGTGGCAGAGGAGCTGGTCATGCAACTGGTAGTGGATGACGATTCGAGGTGTTACCGCCACCACTACCATGAGGTCTACCCAGACCGTAGAAAGAAGGTGGACAGGGGAGAGCTCAGCTCCAAGCAGCTGAGGCATAGAATCATGGTTCTCCCGAGATGATTCTAGGTATGACATATGTCTACTCCAACATAGTTGCAGTACTTATAGACATAGGTTCCAGTCATTCTTTCATTTCCACTTCCATCTTTCAGAGCTTATAGATTCCGATGGAGCCGTTGGATCGATCCTTATGGCTAGAGACTCCTACGAGAGAGGATTCGATGATTACGCATAAGTGCCGGCAGTTTGATATTACTCTCTAGGAGGTGAGAGCTTTGGCTGGGATCTCCTAGTAGCGGCGCCGAGGCCTTACAATGTCATCTTGGGTATGGACTAGTTATCTACAGTCCATGTTCAGAATGACAGTATTAGGAACAAAGTGCGGTGTGTCTGCACAGATGAGACCAGGTCTACCTTCACCAGCGAGAAGGGATCCTTTGCAGCACATTATGGACTTACTCGGAAGAGATTGAAACTGATCACTCATCAGTTGGCTAGCCTTACCCTCAGATTAGTTTATGTGGAGAGTCTAAGCTATCCAACAGTGGTGGACCAGTATGCAAATGTCTTTTCTGATGATGTTCTAGGCCTACCACCTCACAGAGAGGTAGAATTTTACATTGACATGTACCTTGGGATGGCTCCAATATCTACACCAGTATATCGGATGGCTCCCGCGGAGCATCACGAGCTGCATGTACAGCTAGAGGACTTTCAGGGGAAGGAAATCATCCAGCCCAGTATTTCTCCCTAGGCATCCATGATTCTATTTTCCAAGAAGGCAGATAAGAGATTGAGGCTTTGTGTTGACTATCCACGCCTGAATCAGGTGACCGTGAAGAACAAGTACCCACTCTCGAGGATTTACGACCTCTTTGATCAGTTGAAGAGAGCACGGTGGTTCTCAAAAATAGACATCAGATCAAGCTATCACCAGCTCAGAGTTCGAGACGAGGATATACGGAAGATGGCCTTTAGATGTCGGTACAACCACTACGATTTCATGGTTATTACATTCAGAGAAACCAACGCTTGAGCTGTGTTCATGGGACTCATCAACATGATCTTTCAGCCATACCTCGATCGCTTTGTCATAGTCTTCATCAACAAAATTTTGATCTACTCGACTACTGAGAAGGAGAATTCCTATCATTTTCTAGTAGCACTGGACACACTCCGAGAGCACCATCATTATGGTAATCTCTCAAAGTTCCAGTTCTAGATCTGAGAGGTTCACTTTTTGGAGCATTTCATCTCAGTGGATGGAGTTGGAGGGGATCCAGCGAAGATTGAGGCAGTACTTTCTTGGGATGCGCCTAGGAGTGTGACGGAGGTACGAAGTTTCCTGGGTTTTGCTGGATACTACCATAGGTTTGTGCCAGACTTCTCCAGAGTTGTAGTACTACTATCAGCCTTGACGAAGAAGGGGAAACCCTTCGTTTTGTCAGAGAAATGCCAGTGGAGTTTTCAGGAGATGAGGCAGAGGCTGACTGGTGCCCCCATATTGAGGCTTCCATAGGAGGGTGTAGGGTATGTAGTTTACAGTGACGCGTCAGGGACCAGACTCGGATGTTTCGTGATGCAGGAGTGAATAGTGATCACTTATGGCTCTCGAAAACTGAGACAACATGAGCAGAACTATGATACCCATGAACTGGAGTTAGTAGTGGTGGTCTTCGCCTTGAAGATGTGGAGACACTATCTGATGGGCAAGCGTTTTACCATGTACTCTGATCACAAGAGTCTCAGGTATATCTTCTCTCAGAAGCACATGAACATGAGAAAATGACATTGTCTTGAGTTCCTCTAGTACTATGACTTCGAGATAGTCTATAATTCTGGGAAGGGGAATGTTGTTGCAGATGCACTCAGCAGGAGATCTTGTATAGAGCTGCTAGGCGAGGCGACGAAGCTGCTGGCTGCTTTGCAGATATCCTTTGTGGATCGGGATGGATCATCTTTTCTTCAGTCTCTTACAGTCACTCCCCCACTTCTTCAGCGAGTCAGGGAGGCGCAGCGTGGGGACACTGACTACGAGACACGATGTACTCAGATATCCACAGGGTAAGCACCTGGTGTATTTTCTGAAGGTGGGGAGGATGTCATCCTCTTCATAGGACGTACAATGTTACCAGTGCCACTTCAATAGGAGGTGTTTAGGGATTTCCACAAATCCCCTCTAGCAGTACATACATGAGTGGAAAAGATGTAACAGGATCTCTAACGACAGTATTGGTGGCTGGGAATGAAGAATGCAGTTGTAGAGTTTGTCTCTCGGTGCCTCACTTGTCAGCAAGTGAAGGTGGAGCACCAGGTACCAGCAGGCTTGGTTCAGCCTCTAGAGGTTCCAGAGTGGAAGTGTGATGGGGTATCCATGGAATTTGTGATAGGAATTCCATGTACATCTAGGGGTCATGACTCTATCTGGGTGACTGTCGATTGACTCACCATGTCGGCCGACTTCCTACCGATCAGAGATCATGGCTCAGTAGAGATATTGGGATGCCTCTATATGCATGAGATTTTTCGGCTACATGGAGTAACTTCGACGATTGTCTATAATTGAGACGCATGTTTTACTTCCCAGTTATGGAAGGGGTTTCATGAGGCTTTCAAGATGCAACTTCGTTTGAGCACCACCTTCCATCCTTAGATGGATGGTCAGACTAAGCAGACTATTCACACCCTTGAGGACAGGCTGCGTGCTTGCGTCCTTGACTTCGTTCGCAGCTGGGATGATCACTTTCTTTTGGTAGAGTTTTCTCACAACAACATCTTTCGCTCCACCATTGGTTTGGCACCTTTTGAGGCATTATACGGGTGACCTTGTAGATCACCATTGTGCTGGATTGACCCAAGGGAGTCAGCAATAGTGGGAACAGAGATGATACAAGCTAACACAGAGAAGGTGAAGATCATCCAAGAGTGGATGAAGACTGCACAGAGCCGGCAGAAGTCTTATATTGACATGAGACGAAGACCTATGGAGTTCGAGGATGGCGACCACGTCTTTCTACGGGTCTCAACATGATGAGGTATACAGATATTTGGACTAGGATGCAAGTTATCTCTGAGATTTATCGAACCTTTTCAGGTCCTCAGCAGATTTTTCAAGGTGGCATACCGCTTAACTCTTCCACCTTAGTTGCATCATGTGCATGACGTCTTCCACGTATCCCAGCTGTGGAGATACGTGCACGACCCTTCTCACATCATCGGCAATGGTGAGATAGACATCGACAATGGGGTGACTTTTACGGAGGTTATAGTAGATATTGAGGATCTACAGGAGCGGGTCTTTCGTGGACAGTCGATAGCTCTGGTACACGTTCTTTGGAAGCATGAGAACCTCCAGGAGAGCATAGGGGATCAGGAGGTTCAGATGCGTGCTCAGTACCCTCACTTGTTCCTTTAGTTTGAATTGTAGCTTATGGGGACGTAAATCCCTGAGGTGGGGAGAATGTAAAGACCCGGATTTTTTAGGTAATTTTTTTTAATTAAATGGGAATTTTTCAAGTCCATGAAAATTTATGGAATGTGATTTTGAGTCCCAGTCTACCCAGAATCAATTTCTAAAGTTTTGTTTTGGGTACATTCAGTGAATGTTTGAGCGGGTATTTATAACTTTACAACCGTTGCTCAGAATTGAAATCTGGAGACACCGTTGAACACGCAATGCCGGTATTCGATTATGAAGACTTTCACCTTGATGGCAGTTGGTCGAGGGTGGAAGTTAGTTTTTGGGTTTTATGTGTAAATAATAAAATAAAATAAAATCATATTTTTTTTATTTTGTTGTAACCACCCATGTTGGAGTTGATGTGTGGGGACCACTTGACCATAACCTCCCATGAGAGGTTATGGTGGTGGGTCCCAACCGAACCTAACCTCCCATGAGAGGTTATGGTGGTGGGGACCACCCGGGACTAAAACCCCCATTTAATTGAGAGAAACTCTCCACTCCACTCATTAATGAGGGAGAGCCTCTTGACCTCATCTACCTTTATTTGTACTAACCTTTCCCTTAATGGTGCCACCACCTCCCTTAGACTTCTTCCTCGGAAGCACCTTGCGGATGCAGCAGACACGAGACATCTTCAAAGACCGAACTTACCTCCTCATCATCGTCAACAAACCGATGCACGAGCTTGGGATTGGACATGTGTGGCAGACGTTATGAATGACGACAATTCTGTCTTCTTTTCCTTGACTCCGTCATTGAACAACGAACAAGGTAGGGTATTTTTGTGATTGATTTTATATTCCCATGATTCTTTCCTTTTAAAACAAATAACACAGATAAACTTCTAACTATTTGATCCATATATGTTTTCCTTTTGCGGGTTTTGGGATTATTCATTGGGGGAGGGTTTGTTGTGCTTTGTTCTTGTGATCCAAATGCTACCACCCTAAACACAGAGGGTGCGGACCAAACCAACATGGACTGACCCCTCTTCCATTCTCTTTTGTGGTGTTCTTCAAAATGGAGGAAGACAACAACGGTGATGAAGGTGACAAAGGAAAAGGCCACGCCACCCGCGACCTCCACGACCCGTACCGCCCCCATGACGTTCCGCACCGTCGTCGGCCGAACCGTCCATGCCACCTCGCGACACCTTTACCAAAATTCCCCCATTGTCTCCGCCCTTCCGGCCGAGACACCCCTGGCTGGGACGGGCCGCCCTGGCCGCTCCGTCTGCCGGGCGACCAGGCCCTGGACACCATGGCCACTTGGCCGAATCCGCTCTCGGCCACACCGGCCTCCCAAGCCACCTTGACCGTGCCAGCCCTTCGGCCCCATGCCTCCACCAGACGAACTGGCCCTAGCCGCGCCGTGCCTCAGCCACACCACCCCGGCCAGCCGGGTTCCCGAGCCGCGCCAGCCCGCCGTCCTCCCGAGTGCCCGGCCGAACCTGCACCCTCGCAGTGCCCAGGACAAACTGGACCCTCGCGGCACCCTTCGGGCTAACCTGTCCTCAAGGTACCCTTCAAGCCGAGCTTCCCTCACTCCAACCAAGGGTGGGTCTGCGCCCACGTGGCCCTCCGCGACCCCTCGTGGCCAGTTGGACCGGCCCAGAAGGCCGGGCCGAACCTAACGGGCTGGCCCGCCCAACGGGCCGTGCCCGACCCAACGGGTCAGGCCGGGTTCACCAGAACCGAGTCGACCCAGACTGGGTGGGGCTGGGTCAGTCCGACCGGGTCGGACCAGACCGGGGCCCACTACGACCCCTTACTTTCTTTTGGCCATATCATTGGCATCATACGTCTGTTTGACGGACCGTCAGTAGCCTTGGTAATCATGGATCATCACATTCCCTTTGAGTATACCCCACTAGAGTTTGGGTTATAGTTGAGATACAGTCAGGTTGGGTCGTGCACGAATCCAACTGGTCCCCCGGGACTAAAAGGCTAATAACTCACAGACCGGGCGTCCGATTGACGTGTCGTCTGTTGCATCGAGACCCCTATGATGTGGCAGACCATTGAGATACTTCTTCGTGGGACTTCATGATAGTTGGTGTATCGACAAGTAGATCGTGGAGCGGATCCTTCTAGTGACGAGTGAGCAGAGTGCGAAGATCTAGTAGCTAGATGAGACATGACAACTGCTAATCATTTGACTCAGAGTGACTCTACTAGCCCAGTGGGGAGCGCCTAGGTGTGGCGGCAGACCCACGGTGGAGGAGTGTGCTTGGTGACGCGGCAGACCCATTGTACTCGACAGGAAGAGTACCTCAGTATGCTATGAGGGAGAGTGCCAGGGTGTGGTTTCAGACCCACGGTGGGGAGCGCCTCTGTGTCATGCAGCAAGACGACAATGTTCGATAGGAGGAGTACCTCAACAGTCCAAGGTTAGTGGGAAGCGCGCTTGGTGTCACGGCAGGCCCACTGTACTCGATTGAACAGGAGTTCTCCAGCAGCCGAGGTTTCAATAATGTGACTGAGGATGTAACTTGATACTACCCCGAAAATAAAATCCTGGTTGAGAAGTGTCAGTTCTTTTGTGTTTTCCTAATGATTGAGATAGATTACGTAATAACCTAGGTTTATGTATGGGCATATACCTATGTAGGGTTATATGTTGATTCCTTTGTGTTTTATCCTTGGCGGATTTTTGAGACGTTGAGGGTATCTGGATCCCTAATGAGTGCCGTTATACTCACCCCTGGATGGGAAATTACCGCAACTTGTTGTGTTAGATAGAGACGACTGACGACGCTGATTGAGGCCGAGAGTACCAGTACTGGACGGTACCTGGAGTTGGACCGTACGACGAGTCAGTACACGGAGGAGACTAATGGACGTGGAGTGCTGAGGAGGCTATCTATACCTACGCTTCAGGTAGGAATCCCGGAGGATGACCCAGTAGCTATTTTTCCTTTCTTCAGTTGTACCTGTACTTTGTGTTCCTTATACTTTATAGTAGGGTTTGTATTTCCAGCCCATTTTACTTTTCAGCACTCTTTTGTTATAAAGTTTACTTAGTGTTTTGTATCCAGATGTGTGCTCTGTTGTGTGCATTTATAGGTTATAAAAGAAATGCCTTCCTAGTTTTAGGTAATTACGCCTTTGGTGCTAGTCACCAGCCCCTGGCCTATGGAAGGCGGGCTTGGGTTAGTCACGACATGGGCCCCAGGGTACAGGTCATGACAGAGGTTGTTTTTACGTAAGTATCTACTAGGACATATTTATTATCCATGCCCATGTTTCATAAAAGTGTTTTCAAAGGGATTCATTTAAGGAACTTTTTTACTAGAATATCATTTAAAATGTTTTACATATTTATTTTTATTAAATCATTCTCATTAATGTCCATGTTTTAAAGATGGTTTTTAAGGATTTATTTATATAGGCATGAATGTTTTTAAAAATTCTTAATTCCTTTCAAAAGTTTCAAAATTGTATGGGTCAATTTGATTCAAAAATGTCTTTAAATGTCTTCCTTTCTAAATTGTGTGACTTTTAAATGTTTTCATGAAAAAGAGATATTTCTATCAAAGAGTTTAACAAACCATTTTCATCTATTTCAACATCCTTAAATGGTTTTTAAACTTGTTTGAAGTTGATTTATTATGATACCAATATTCCATATTGTATTGAAGGTTTTTGTGATATGTTTGATTGTGGATGTGTTATTTTTACACCATTCATGTTTTATGGATAAATTATTGACATTTCGTATGCTAGTTTTAATATGAATGTTTATGTTATGTTTAAACCTTTTCATATGAGGAATGCATTGGACTTAGTAAGTGACGGGTGGAGCCCGCTATAGCTCCTCAATGCATAAGTAGGTCTCATGATACAAACTAGTGTCTTGACACAAGTCCTTGAAAAAATCTCATTTGTATTCTTGGCCCAAGGCCTTGACTATGTGGTTATGAAGTCTGGCATTATGCATTCCATCATTATGAAAGTGTCTATTTATATTTCATGTGATTATTCGACTAGTAGAATATCAATGTGAATATGTAAATGGCATTATTTTATTTTATATTTTCCATATTATACTGAAGTTCAAGTTTAAAAGGCTTTTGTTTTAGTCTTACATTGCCTTAAATGTTTATGCTTATTTATAAAAGTTTATGCTATATTAGTATCCTTACTGAGCATCTAAGCTCACCCCATTATATGTTTTATTTTTCCTAGGATGCGAAGAAGTATGTTATGAACGACCTGCAGGGATAGTCTAAGGGGTATGAATGTGGCCTATGGAGACTATGTTGTTGTTGTGTTTTATTTTATAATGTAATGTAATACTTATGAATGTGTCTATTATTTCCAAGTCTACTAAACTAATCGGTCTTTCGAGAGATGATCTTTTGTGATCATGCCAATGTTATGTAATAATGCACCAACTCTGGGTAACTAGGGTCAGGGTGTTACAGTTTGTATCAAAATAAGTTTAGTACAAACCTTGGAAGCTAGATTTAGAAAAACTCTAATTAAAGAACATTACCCTAAGACTGACATTGAGGATTAATATAGAATAACTTCCTAGAATTTTGGTACTATAGAGATTTTGTGAGTTTTCCATGAAATACATCCCTATCTAGATATGAGCAGGTAGAGGCATCTCTGACACAAATGTACCTAGATGTAAAACCCAAAAACACCACTTTGATCTAGACTTGAATGGGAACTAGCACTACTAAAAAAATGAGAAAGGGAAGTGCCACCTTATATCAGCGCTAAGCAAAAAAACACTGATAAAGAGTCCCTATATCAGTGCTAAAATTTTAACACTGGTACAGGGAATCTTTATCAGCTCAAAAATTTTAGCGCCTATAAAGGGTAACCATTATCAGCTCTAAAAAAGCGCTGATAAAGAGTCCCTTTATGAGTGCTAAAAAAGTGCTGATAAAGGCTTCCTTTGTCAGCCCTAAAATTATAGCGCTGATAAAGGAAGGCTTTATCAACGTTTTTTAGCGCTGATAAAGGGACTCTTTATTATCGCTAAAAAAGCACTGATAAAGACTTCATTTATTAGCACTAAAATTTTAGTGCGGTAAAGGTATCCTTTATCAGCACTTTTTTAGCACTGATAAAACTGTAGTCCCATATTTTATAAAATTGGTCGCACATTCTCCTATGTTTATCGCTCCCTAAAGCTCCCGCGGTACTGTACCCCTGCAACAACTCCCCTCCCCCTGATCTTCGCGTTGCCAGACCTCTGCCGCCCCCCTCCCCCCCTAATTTTCGCGTTGTCGGACCTGGGCCACTAGCCCTTCTCTTTATCCTCCCCCTTAAACCCCTTCGGCGGATCCTACTACCTGAAAACCCTACTTCTCATCCTATCCACTTGACCTTACTTCGTGCGCACCCTACTCCTCCATTTCGCAATGGTTGGCAACTCCTCCAATGCACCTCTCCCTCTGGCGGTCGCGCCTTCCCCTTCCGATGTAGTGCATAATGTTCCCTACTTATCCTCCTCTAAGGTGAATTTTTTTCTCTTCTTCTTGATACTCTTCTTGAACTTTCTTCTTAGGAAGAATGTGAAAAAAATGTTGATTCGGTTTTAGTGTTTTTTTGTTATGGTTTTAATGGATAATGGTCATACATGGGACTTTTAGATTACCCTCATGTGTTAAGTCATGTTTTATTTGACTATTCTTCTCATTCTTATGAAATATCTTTTACATATTTAGTTTAGGTTGGGGATATGAAATTTCTCCTTCTTTATTATGTGCTAATTGTGGAATTATCATGTTATTTTGTTTCCATTGGATGGATAGTACTGATTGACCTAAATACTGTCATGAATTACACTAAAGGAAATTAAAGTGAAGAGTGAGTTTTCATGTAATTTATGAAGTTCCATAATATTTATTATATATTTATGGATTTATTGGTGTTGTTGCTAAATGATTAATCATTTATGTTGTGAAAGAGATTTCTTACTACTAATAATATGTTATAATCACCTTTCATAATTTTCTACTCACTTAAGGTAGGTAATGAATTGGTTGTATGGAAATATGTAATTAAAGTGTTATATTTAAACTATACAATCTACTTTAATATGATAGAGTGTTTAAGGGATAGTTTTTAGTGTGATTTTCTTATATGTTTTCCCTTTCATGTTACTATGTATGGGGTATTTATCACTATGATTATAAGGGTGATGGTTGATTGATGTGGTTGGGAGCATGTGGTGTGGTAATTAATATAGTAGTGATGGATGGATTATTGTGTGGTTATGATAGCAATGATATGGATATTTAGGTAGAAAATAAGTGGTTTTATGGATTTTAGAATGTGTTTAGTTGTATTTTATGTCACAAAAATTTATTTTTTATTGTGTGGTGTTATAGTTTCCTTCTAGCGTGGAATATGGTTGGAATAAATGAAAATAGTAATGGGTGATGGGTTGGAAATGATAAGTGATGGTTTGTTAAATGATTAATGATAATGATTGGAATAATTATGTTTAATAAATGGTTAAAGATAGAATAAATGTTATTAATGATTAACAAATGGATTATAGTGGGAAGTGATTTAATGATTGGTTTTACGTTAAAAAGGTTAACAATTGAAATGCATATGGTAATAAAAATACAAGGAATTATAATGTTAAATGAAATGAGAAGTCGGTAATGTTGATATGGATAATAATGTGGTTTGTTGGGGATTATTTGTGGCATTATAATGGAAGTGGTTATAAGAGGGTGGAAGTAACAAGGCATGGGTTGATGAGGGTGTTTGCAGTGTTAGTTTAGTGTAAACCCTTTGGAATTACTTATGTGTGACTATATACTTATTATATTTTCTTATTATTTCTTATGCACCACCACTTGAGTCGAGTAACCTAATTGAAATCCATATGGGTACTTTGGTTTTGAGTGTTTTTCTCAGTATCTAGGTTATAGAGGGAACACATATAGAATCACTCCCTCTTCCCTTCTTCCCCTTCACACTTAGTATGAGTTGTAATGGCTCATAGTGGGTGTATATATACGACCTATAACAATTTTAGGTTTTGGTGTATATATATTCATGTTGACCTTATTATGTGTATTTTCTGTGGATACATAGTGGGGGTTGTGCATTGTAGGAGGAGAGTATGATGTTTATGTCCTTCATGTTCACGATATCATACTGTGATGAGGATGTGATGTGTGGTTGTGATGTGGATATGGTTTTTATGTGTTTGTGACATGTGTATGTGTGGATATATGGTTATGAGATTATATAGAATGGGTTGAAGCATAAGAAATATTCCATTAGAGTGTGAGAATGACCAGATTATTGGGGAAGTGGATGTTGGGTAATTTATTAATATATATTCTTTTGACATTACACTTAAGAGGGAGTTTGGACTTAGACACTCATGAGGATTGAATTGGATGATAGGTCAATAATATTTGTTAAAATTTTCATATGGAATAACATGGGAGACCATCTATGACACAAGTTATTATCCCCCATATGATTTAAAGTGAGTAACTTGAGCTTACCAAAAATATTTGGAATGATGATATTGAATGTAGGGCAGAGACATAGGAGTAGTAGATATATCATTCTTGATTATTCTTGTGTTTGGGATGGGGCGATTTGAGGAAACTATAATGAATCTAAAGTAATTATATTTAATTAATTCCATATTGTAGAGATTATGAGAATCCTTTATTTACTTATAAAGAGGGCTACTGGTTTTCATCCCTATATATTTTAGGTTGGTGAGGTATAAAAGGATGGACTAGTTGAACATAGAAGGGTTGAACTGATAGAGGATGATGAGCCATAGGGGATGATGATGTGTGAGTTTTACCGTCTATGACACAAGTGATTATCCCCACGAACCCCTTTATGTTTGGAAACTGTGTAGATTTTTATGTGGGGTCTATCATGGTTCTCTTGATCTCCAAATCTTTATTGGAAATGGTTAGGCTCTATTAATCTCTATTTTTATAAGGAAGTGGTTCTCTTATACTGTATTTGGAAGTATTGTTTTGTGTATTTGAACCATAAATACTAATATTTGAGATTCAAATAGGATGGAGATGAATAAATATTTGATGGATGCTAATCGTTTGACAAAAGAGTTTGAGAACGGAGTGAAAGAGTTCATCAAGTTTGAAAAGGATCATGCAAAGGATCCTTCTCAAATATTTTGTCTTTGTTTACATTGTTGTTATTATAGGCTACTTACTCCGGAGGAGTTGGAGGAACATTTGATATGTCATGGAATAGATCGGAGTTATCAATGTTCGAATAAACATGGAGAAAAAGCGAATGTAGCTACTAGCTGGGATAAAACTGCATTTTATGGATCATCAAATATGAATAAAAATATGGATAATAAATAAGACTGTATGGAGGATGTGATTACAGATGTCAATGATGATGAAGATTGTATTGAGGAAATGACAAAGACAATTGAATATGAACTCCGGGATTGACCAAAATTATTTGAGAAGTTAAAGTGTTGTGAAAAGACTCCATTGTATGCGGGTAGCACTAAATATACAACATTGTCAGTTGTACTGAAGTTGTATAAATTGAAACCAGGCAATGGATGTAGTGATGTCAGTTTTAGGGAACTACTTTCTCTCTTGAATGACATGCTCCTGGAAGATAATGAGCTCCCAATCTAGAAATATGAAGCTAAACGAATGCTACGCTCGATGGGTATGATTTATGAAAGAATAAATGTCTACCTGAAAGGTTGTATATTGTTTCGTAAGGAGAAAAAATCACATACAGAATTCCAAAATTGTGGTTCTTATCGATACAAGAAAGATGAATCCAATCCTACAAAATTTGTATGGTAATTTACAATCATTCCTTGGTTTAGGCGTCTATATGGAAGTGAAGAAACTACAAGACAATTGTTGTGGCATGCAGATAAACCAAATAAATATGGGAAATTACTTCATCCGGCCGACTCTCCTCAATAGAAGAAAATTGATCATGAATATCCTTAATTAGGAAAAGAGCCGAGGAACCTTCTTCTTGCGTTATCTACAGATGGATTCAACCCTTTTGGTTTTCAAACCTGCACTCATAGTACATGGCCTGTTATGTTGGTAAATTATAACTTTCCACCCTGGTTATGCATGAAGTAGAAATTCATCATGTTATTTAAGCTTATATCAGGACCAAAAAAACCAGGTAAAGATATTGATGTTTATCTTGTTACTTTGATCTAGTATTTGATTTTATTGTGGGATTCAGGTGTTATGTTGCATGATGACTATAAAATTGAATACTTCACGTTGAGAGAAACGTTGTATGGGAAAATAAATTATTTCCCAACTTATAGAAATTTGTCAGGCTATAGCATTAAAGGAACTCAAGGGTGTCCCATGTGCGAAGAAGATACCGAATCAATTAGGTTGAAACATTCATCGAAATATATGTTTCTAGGACATCGTATATTTCTACCTTGTCGGCATAAGTACCAATCTTGGACGACATCATTCAATGGAAGTTCAGAATAACGCGCAACACCGTCTCCACTAACTGGTGATCAGCTGTTTGAGAAAGTAAAAGATGTGAACACTATTTTTCGTAAACCATTTTCAAAAAACCTTACGAAAATCAGTTGGAAAAAGAGATCAGTTATTTTTGAATTACCATACTGGAATTGTTTGTACATCAGACATTTTCTTGATGTGATTCATGTGGAAGAAAAATGTATGTTACAGTGTTATCGGTACGTTTCTAAATGCCCCTAAAAAAACAAAGGATGGAATTAAGGTAGGGTTGGACATGGTTGACATGGGAATATGAGATGCATTGGCTCCCGTGAAGGGTGAAAATCGAATGTTTCTTCCACCAGATACATACACTCTTTCTAGGGAGTAGAGATATTAGTTTTTCAACTTGTTCAATGATGTAAAGGTTTTAGAGGGGTATTCAGCAGATATCAAGAACATTGTGTCAATGAATGATTTGAAGTTAAAAGGTTTGAAATCACATGACTTCTATGTTTTGATGAAAGATCTAATTCCTATATCTTTAAGTTGAATTTTTCCAAAAAATGTTCATCATACATTAACCAAACTTTGTTTTTTTTCAAATCTATATGTAGAAAAGTTTTAGACCCGGTGAAATTTCCAGCTATGGAAAAAGAAATTTTCATCATATTATGCGAATTAGAAATTTTCTACCTGCAAAAATTATTTGATATGATGGTTCATTTGATGATTCAATTGGTGAGAGAGATTCAATTTTCTGGTCCTGTGCACTATAGATAGATGTACCATGTTGAATGGTATATGATGATTTTGAAAGGGTATGTCAAAAATTGAAGTCGGCTATAGGGTTGTACAGTGGAGGGATATATTTTTGAGGAATCCATTGAATTTTGTACCGAATACCCATCTGATGTGGAAAGTTTTGGTCTCCCAAAATCTTGTCACACTGGACGCATTGAGGGTGAGGGAATTTATGGAAGAGATGTTGTGACAATCAGTATTACAGATTGGGAGCAGACCCACCTTTTTGTTTTGCATAATAGTTGGGAGTTTTCTCCAAATATTGAAACTCACAAAGAAATTCTTAGGTGGTTGAATCCATCAAGGGATGAAAAATGGGTATCAAATACACATAATCACCAGTTTATAGGATGGTTTCAAGACCATATTTTTAAGGAGTTGGATGATAATCCGAATTCAATTTTAGAACGACTTTGATGGCTAGTCGCTGGACCAAGTGTGTATGCATTATCTTACATTGGTTATGTAATTAATGGTTATACATTCTATACAGATGAACATGATGAAGGTAGTACCATGAAAAATAGTGGAGTTACACTTGTGGCTGAAGCGATGCATGTTTCTGGTAGTAAGGACAGAAATCCAATTTATGCAAATATGTCATACTTTGGCATTATCAAAAAAATATGGGAGTTGATTATACAACATTCCAATTGCCGTTTTTTCAATGGAAATGGGTTGATAAGAACAGTGGTGTTAAAATAGATGAATGGGGATTTTTGAAAGTTGATTTTAGTAAAGAAGGGTACAAAGACGAACAGTTTATAATGGAATCACAAGCGGTACATTTTTTTATGTTCCAAATCCCGCAAAATGAATGTGGTCGATTGTTCTATTATTGTCCAAAACTACTGAAGGGTCTGATGAAAATTCAGTTGAGGATGATCCTTTCAGTGGTACGTCCCAATAATTTCACAACGGTCCCAATGTAGATGATGTTTTGTATGTTAGAGGAGACCCCAATTAAAGGATTTGGATAATCGATAGAGGTGTCAAATCCCTTCAGTCTTTAAAAAAAATAAAGAGAGTTCAATAAAAAGTTTATATTTTGTTTGTTATATAGATCTGGTTATCTCATGTTATTATCTTATCATTATTAAATTTATGTTATCTAAATTAAATGTTCAACTACTTTTCAGATAATGACTTCCACATGTTCTAGTGCTCTTAACCTGGAGGCTAAACTAGTCTCTCAAGTTGCTGCTGCTGCTGCTGCTCCTGCTATGGCTGCTCATAGTGCAGAGCAACAACAAGTTTATGAACCAGTTGTTGCTCCTAGTGTTGAGGTCCAACAACCATTATCACATGTCATTGCTACCATTTTAGATGAACATATATATGATATTGATATCGATGAAATGGTAGGGGATGAAGGTCCGACGTCGCAAAAAACACAGGTGTGTCATAGTTTGACGGTGTTAGCCAAAGTTTTTATGGTGAAAAGAAAAGGAATCAAATTTGATGTTGGATGGAATGCACAAGGACAACTTGTGAATCCCAACAAGGTTATGTTTAGTAGTTACATTGGAGTTGTCACTTGGAAAAACGTGCCAATTGACATAGATTCATGGCACCATGTTGTGTCTGGGCTAAAGGCTTTGATCTGGGAAGAAATTACGGTAACATTATGATATTATTTCTTTCATTTACTAGAAAATAAAACAATGAAATAGTGTCTTACTCTTCTCAATATCTTGCAGAGTACATTTATTGTAGACGATTTACACAAGAATTCTGTACTAAGTCTTGCAGGAAGGATTAATCGAGTTTTCCAAACTATTTTAACAAAATGTCACCTAAAAGATTCCAAAGTTAAAATAAACCCACACCCACCCATTATCTATGCTCACTTGATATCCCAAGAAGCATGAGATGCATTTATTGGCCGCCATGGGGATGATACGTTTCAGGTACATTGTGGGTGATAATATGTTGTTTGAGGATACATGTATTCATCACTTTGTCAATATTTCATTTATGAAACAACAACTCTGTACTAAAAATAAGCAACGTGCATCAAAATCAACATACCCCTATCATAAAGAAAGGATGGGGTACGCTTTACTAGAAAAGAAAATGGCATGTATTTTAAACTTACAGTAATATTGTTAGGTTCCAATTAACAACATCATAATTATCTTTCTATATTTATATGTAGATTGATGAGTCTAAAACCAAAGAAACTTCCATCCCACGTCATGTGCTATGGAAGGAGACACGTGTGAATAAGAAGAAACTAGTAGATGAGAACACACAAAAGTGTGGGAAATATGTGTAAGTATGAAAATATGATAAAAATATTTGTTTTAAATTGCTATTACATAAAAAAAATTAGTTATTTTTCTATATCTGAAAGTCACAGGAATCAGCTACTCTGGTAGCAGATACAGACCAATTATCGATGGATTTGAAGTAGCCATAACAATACGGTTGTGTCAAAGGTGCGAGGTTTGGGGTGACCCCCCGATTATATTTTGAGAAAAAAAATAAATGGATGATTGAGATGAAAAATTGAAACAAATGAGCGAAACACTAACAAATCATGAAGAACGATTACAATTGCAGGGAGAGTTGCTAGAAACTTTTATGGGTGGGAAGCAAGGAGAATACAAAACATAGGAACAACCAATGCATAAAGATCCCACCCCACCCCTACCAGCTTTGAGGCGAGTCATTCCCCTCAAAGAGTTGTCTTAGCCGTGGTAATCAATATTCTTATAATTGTTCCCATGAAATGTGAATCAGAAAAACACTAATACTTTTCCTATAATAGTCTTCTAGAGGGTCATAATGATAGTGATTTATATCTTTTAAAACCCACCTATCACCTTGGAATGAGGTCTATAGTGTTAAACATCCCAGACGACAAGCTACATAATAGGCCACTTCCGAAAGATCATATGAAAGTGACGATTACTGTAGCTCCTGAGCTGAATGAAGAGCTACCTATTCCACTTGATAACAATGATATTCATATGGTCAAAAAGGCTATTGGGACATTAATTGCATGGATATCACAACTTGTAAGAGAACATGAGGAAAAAGAGGTATTTATTTCCTTTTTTTTCAAGATAAACCTTTAAAAATTAATGAAAAAAGGGTACAAACCAATGAATGTTATTATATATGGATAAAGGGAAGGGGGTGACAAATGTATTCTCAAAACCATCAAAATGATTGACCAAACGATCATAAGGAGATACTAAAAGCACAATAACACCACCTATTCTCTATCCATATTTACTAGAATTGAAGACTAATGTGGATAAGAAGATAAGATGTGGTAGTAGTCATATAGTGGTTTTAGAAAAGAATATATACGGAGAGGAAAGTCAATATTTCGTTGCTGCTAAAAATGTAAATGAGATCCTTGAAAATGGTTTTCTCGGCATCACAGTTGTAAATATATATATGAGGTATGTTTTCAGGAATTGATTTTCTAAAAGCTGATCTAATGTGAAAATAATGACTAAATGCATTTTATATTGTTGACAGACATATATATGAAAAATAGTTGAAGGAATTTTCCCATGAGACAAAATTCGGACTCGTTAGTCCTCACACCACATCAACACATCTAATGAAATTAGAGCCATCAAAAAAGTATGAAATAGAGAACAGCTTGTAGAAAACATTTGAAATCAAGATTACAGATGACAGACTCTTCCTAATACCAACCATGTAAGGGTAAAAATCTATAATTAAATAATATCAATTATATTTTCAGTTCTTTTATTACTTATTACTTTTTGTGTTTCTAGGAAACATTGGATACTAATTGTGATGAACTTGGATAGTCCAAAGATTTATTTTCTGGATTCAATGCAAGGATATCCATTAAACCGACCACACATGATGGATTTTGTGAATATATAAGACACTAAATCCTATGTTTTAGGTCTAAAAATTAATTAATATAATTTATATTATCTTTTACTGAGGACTCTGTTATGATAGGGAAGTGTATCATTATCATATAAAAAATGAATGAGGACAGGGGATAATGATAAGGAGGTGAGCAAGTACTACGTCTAGAAAAATATCAGGGTATATATATTAAAATTTCACTATCCAAACACATATCAACAAAAGTTACTTATTCTCCTAATGATCAAATTTTTTATAGTGTACAAAACAAACAAATGATAATGATTGCGGTTATTATTTTTGTAAATTTATGAAATAGATCATTTTTAATCAACAATAAATCATCCCTAAAGAGGTATTTTAAAAAACAACTACTATTTCATTTAATTTATTTATTAATTCTTTATTTTTATATTTTTTCGTACAACTCTGACTACTAAAAAGCCTCATACTCACAAGACAATATATATTTTTTCAGAAATGATTGGGCCTCATACTTGATGGTAGATTTTACACAAATATCATGAAGATCTGACATGGGAACATGAAAAATTGGTGGTCATTTTTGAGAGGGGTTAAGGGGATAAAAAATGAAATATTGTTGTAAGTAAATGTTCATAGAAAAATTATAATTGTTATTTAATAAAAAATCCTTTCTCCAATGAGCCATTTTTCTATTTTAACAGATGAAATGCACCAGCAACATGCAAGAATAATGAACCACTCAATGTGTCTATCTTTTGTTTAAAATTTATAGAATTTTAATTGAAAAAAATAACTGACGTATGAAAATCCAACCCAAAGCATTCAGATTGTGTTGATCCTTTAACAGAACGATCAATGGGTGCATTGGTGACATGTATGAGTCAACCCCACTTCAATCCGAGGCACGGTGTGGCCGGTATCACTCAAAGGGGCTCTCTTTTTATTAAAATGGACATAATTTTATGTGAAACAACAACAACTAACGTATGAAAATCTGAAAAAACTCATTCGTATTATGTTGATACATTAGGAGAACAATCCATGGGTCATTTGTGATGTGTACTAGTCAACCCACCTCAATCTGAGGCATGGTGTGGCCGGTATCAATCAACGAATATCTCTTTTGTTTAAAATGGACAATATTTTAAGTGAAAACAACAAATGATGTACAAAAATCTGACCAAAAAAATTTTAATTGTGTTGATACTTTAGTAGAATGATCCATGGGTGCATTGGGGATGTTTACGAGTCAAACCTGCCTCAATCCGAGGCACGGTGTGGCTGGTATCACTCAAAGGGTCTCTCTTTTGTTTAAAATCGACATAATATGAAGTGAAAACAACAGATGACGTACGAAAATCTGAGAAAACACATTCACATTGTGTTTAAATTTTAGGAGAATGATCCTTGGGTAATTTGTGATGTGTACGAGTCAACCCTACCTCAATATGAGGAACGGTGTGGCTGGTATCAGTCAAAGGGACTCTCTTTTGTTTAAAATGGACAGAATGTTAAGTGAAAACAAAAACTGACCTATGGATATCCAACCAATGAAATTTGGATTGTGTTGATACTTTAGTAGAACGATCCATGAGTTTTTTGGTAATGTGTACGAGTCATTCCCACCTCAATGTGAGGCATGGTGTGGCCGGTATCACTCAAAGGGTCTCTCTTTTGTTTAAAATGGACAGAATTTTAAGTGAAAACAACAAATGACCTATAGAAATACAATCAAACACATTAGGATTGTGTTTATCCTTTAGTAGAAAGATCCATGGGTCAATTGTGATGTGTAAAAGTCAACCCCACCTCAATCTGAGGTACGGTGTGGCTAGTATCACTCAAAGTGTCTCTCTTTTGTTTAAAATGGACAGAATTTTAAGTGAAAACAAAAAATAACATACAAAAATCCGACCAAATGCATTCTGATTGTGTTTATCCTTTATTATAATGATCCATGGAACATTTGTGACATCTATGAGTCATCCACTCCTCAATCAAATCAATGGTGTGGCTGGTATCACTCAAAGTGTCTCTCTTTTGTTTAAAATGGACAGAATTTTGAGTGAAAACAACAACTGACGTCTGAAAATCCAAAAAAAAAATCATTCATATTGTATTTATCCTTTAGTATAAAAATACATGGGTTCTTTGGTGATGTGTACGAGTCAACCTCACCTCAATACAAGGCAGGGTGTGTCCGTTATCACTAAAAGGGTCTCTCTTTTGTTTAAAATGGATATAATTTTATGTGAAAACAACAACTGACCTACAAAAATCTGACCAAACATATTCATATTGTGTTGATACTTTAGGAGTAAGATACATGGGTAATTTTTTATGTGTAAAAGTCAACCCTGCCATAATCCGAGGCACGGTGTGGTCGGTATCACTCAACGTGTCTCTCTTCTGTTTAAAATGGACAGAATTTTAAGTGAAAACAACAACTGACATACTAAAATCCAACCAAAAACATTCAGATTATGTTGATACTTTAGTAGAATGATCCATGGGTCATGTTTGATGTGTATGAGTCAACCTCACCTCAATACAGGTCACGGTGTGTCTGGTATCACCCAAAGGGTCTCTCTTTTGTTTAAAATGGACATAATTTTAAGTGAAAACAACAATTGACGTACGAAAATCTAACCAAACACATTCCAATTTTTTTATAATTTATTATAACGATCCATGGGTCATTTTCGACATGTAAGAGTCAACCCTGCCTCAATTCGAGGCACGGTGTGGTCGGTATCATTCAAAGGGTCTCTCTTTTGTTTAAAATGGAGAGAATTTTAAGTGAAAACAAAAAATGACCAACATAAATCCAACCAAATGTAATTGGATTGTGTTGATACTTAATAAAAACAATACATGGTTAATTTTTGATGTGAACTAGTCAACCATGCCTCAAGACGGGGTATGGTGTTTCCAGTATCACTCAAAGTTTCTCTCTTTTGTTTAAAATGGACAGAATTTTAAGTGAAAACAACAACTAACATACGCAAATCCAACCAAACCCATTAGTATTGTGTTGATACTTTAGGATAATTATACATGGGTCATTTCGGACATGTACGAGTTAACCTCGTCTCAACTCGAGGCACAATGTGGCCGGTATCACTCAAAGTGTCTCTCTTTTGTTTAAAAGTGACGTAATTTTAAGTGAAAACAACAACTGACATTCGAAAATCTGACCAAACACATTATTATTGTGTTAATCCTTTATTAGAAAAATACATGGGTCATTTTTGACGTTTATGAGTCAACCTCGCCTCAATCTGAGCCACGGTGTGGCTGGTATCACTCAAAGGGTCTCTCTTTTATTTAAAATGGACATAATTTTAAGTGAAAACAACAACTGACGTATAAATATCAGACCACACACATTCAAGAAGTTTATATCCTTTAGGATAAAGATAAATGGGTGCATTGGGGATGTGTATGAGTCAACCCCACCTCAATCTGGGGCATGGTGTGGCCGATATCACTCAATGGGTCTCTCTTTTGTTTAAAATGGACAAAATTTTAATTGAAAACAACAACTGAACTATGGAAATCTGACCAAACTCAGTCTGATAGTGTTGATCCATTTGGAGAAATATAAATGGGTCATTTTTGACATGTATGAGTCAACCCCTCATCAATTAGAGGCACGTTGTGGCCGATATCACTCAAAGTGTCACTCTTTTGTTTAAAATGGACAGAATTTTAAGTGAAAACAACAACTGACGTACACAAAACTAACCAAACGCATTCAGATTGTGTAGATACTTTAGGAGAAAGATCCATTAGTCATTTTAGACATGTAAAAGTCAACTCTACCCCAATCTGAGCCACGGTGTGGCCGGTATCACTCAAAGGGTCTCTCTTTTGTTTAAAATGGACAGAATTTTAAGTGAAAATAACAACCGACGTACACAAATCTGACCAAACGCATTTTTAATGTGTTTATCCTTTAGGAAAACTAAAAATGGGTCATTTTTTATGTGTATGAGTCAACCCTTCCTCAATATGGGGCATGGTGTGTCCGGTATTAGTCAAAGTGTCTCTCTTTTGTTTAAAATGGACATAATTTTAAGTGAAAACAGCAACTAAACTACATAAATCCAACCAAACGCGTTCAGATTGAGTTGATTCTTTTTTTAAAAGATCCATGGGTCATTTTTTATGTGTAAGAGTCAACCTCGCCTCAATTCGATGCATGTTGTGGCCGGTATCAATCAAAGTGTCTCTCTTTTGTTTAAAATGGACAAAATTTTAAGTGAAAACAACAACTGGCATACGAAAATCTGACCAAATGCATTCAGATTCTATTGATACATTAGGATAACAATCCATGAATCTTATTTTACATGTACGAGTCAACCCTGCCTCAATCCAAGGCAATATTTGGCCGGTATCAATCAGCATGTCTCTCTTTTGTTTAAAATGGACAGAATTTTAAGTGAAAACAACAATTGACGTACGAAAATCTGACAAAAAATAGTCAAATTGTGTTAATACATTAGGATAATGATCCATGGGTCATTTTTGACATGAAAGAGTCAACCCCGCCTCAATCCAAGGCATGGTGTGGCCGGTATCACTCAAAGGGTCTCTCTTTTGTTTGAAATGGACAGAATTTTAAGTGAAAACAACAACTGACTTACGCGAATCTGACCAAATGCATTAGGATTGTGTTTATCCTTTAATATAATGATCCATGGGTGAATTGGTGATGTGTACAAGTCAACCCCTCCTAAATCTGAGGCACGGTGTGGCCGGTATCAGTCAAAGGGTCTCTCTTTTGTTTAAAATGGACAGAATTTTAAGTGAAAACAATAACTGACATATAAAAATCCATCCAAGAACATTAGGATTGTGTTTATCCTTTAGAATAATGATCCATGTGTGTGTTGGTGACATGTACGAGTCAACCCCACCTCAATCTGAGTCATGGTGTGGCCGATATCAGTCAAAGGGTCTCTCTTTTGTTTAAAATGGACAGAATTTTAAGTGAAAACAACAACTGACGTACGAAAATATGACCAAGCACCTTCAAATTGTGTTGATCCTTTTTTAGAACGATCCATGTGTTATTTGGGATGTGTAAAAGTCAACCCCACCTCAATCTGTGTCACGGTGTGACCGGTATCAGTCAAAGGGTCTCTCTTTTGATTAAAATGGACACAATTTTAAGTGAAAACAACAACTGACGTACAGATATCCAACCAAATGCATTTGCATTGTGTTGATCCTTTATTATAACGATCCATGGGTTATTTTTGATTTGTACAAGTCAACCCCGCCTCAATCTGAGGAACAGTGTGGCCGGTATCACTCAAAGTGTCTCTCTTTTGTTTAAAATGGACATAATTTTAAGTGAAAACCACAACTGAACTACAAAAATTGGACCAAACGCATTAGGGTTGTGTTGATCATTTAGTAGAACAATCCATGGGTAAATTGTGATGGGTAAAAGTTAACCTCACCTCAATCTGAGGCACAATGAGTTCAGTATCACTCAAAGTGTCTCTCTTTTGTTTAAAATGGACAAAATTTTAAGTGAAAACAACAACTAACGTACGAAAATATGACCAAACACATTTATATTGTGTTTATCCTTTTGGATAAGTATACATGAGTCATTTGTGACATGTACGAGTCAACCCTTCCTCAATCTGAGCCATAGTGTGGCCGATATCACTCAAAGGGTCTCTCTTTTGTTTAAAATGGACATAATTTTAAGTGAAAATAACAATTGATGTACGCAAATCAAACCAAACGCATTCATAATGTGTTGATACTTTAGCAGAAAGATCCATGGGTTTGTTGGTGACATGTACAAGTCAACCCCGCCTCAATCTGTGGCACGGTGTGGCCGACATCACTAAAAGGGTCTCTCTTTTGTTTAAAATGGATAGAATTTTAAGTGAAAACAACAACTGACCAATGGAAATCCAATAAAACACATTCGTATTGTGTTGATAATTTAGGAGAACGATACATGAGTCATTTTTGACATGTATGAGTCAACCCCATCTCAATCTGAGGCATGGTGTGACTATTATCACTCAAAGTGTCTCTCTTTTGTTTAAAATGGACAGAATTTTAAGTGAAAACAACAACTCACATACAAAAACCGGACCAAACGATTTCGGATTGTGTGGATCCTTTAAGAGAATAATCCATGGGTAATTTGTGACGTTTACAAGTCATCCGCACCTCAATCCGAGCCATGGTGTGGATGGTATCACTTAAAGGTTATCTCTTTTGTTTAAAATGGACATAATTTTATGTGAAAACAATAACTGATGTAACACCCCAAGATTTCATAGTACATTATTTCTTCAAATTAATTCAATAACTTGCACTACACGCAAAACTGAGTTCAAGTGCACCATGACTTAACAAACTAGCCGTTCGAAAGCTGTTATGAATAGTATTAACTGAATTTTGAACTATATATAATCCTTATAATTTTAGAATCCATATTTTGAGTTTCTTAGACATAATGTAAGAACTAATTCATTTTTTTCAGATAAAAGAAGTATTTTTCAAAAAATCACTTTTACTACCTTTTAATGGTAAACCCTTTTTAAATCCAATATTTGAAAATTTTATAAATTCAATTTGACAAAATAAACTTCTTCTTTATAACAGGGACATAAGAATTTAGTTTCAATAAATTTTTGGTGTTTTTCTAATAACTTTCATATTTGGGTGCATAGGGAATAATACTATATTTTAACTGGATATATATTTTTTAATCAAAATAATTTAATGTGTTAAATTATACATTTTAATGGTTTGTATATATAAATAGATTATATTTTAACCATTTAATCCAATTCTGGTCATTGTAAGTAATTTCACTTTGAGATTGGACATAAACAAGTGTCAATCTTTTGATAGTTATTATTTCTTAAAAACACGCCTTTTGGTTTTGACAATGGGAATTAATTTTAAATTAATAAATGAAAATTCTATGTTTTAAATTTTTTAAAATAGACTTTATTTTTGAATTTGGAATACCAAAATTAGATCAAGGAGAATTTTTGGTATTTTTCTGAAAACTTTCAATTTTGATGAATAGTGAAAAACACTGAGTTATTATTTAAAAATGATTTTTTATTTAAATAATTATTTATTTTAGTTAAATTTATTTTAGGTCCAAATAGATACATAATACCTATATATTTTTAATGTAATTCATTTGAGTCATTTTGTAATAATATTATATATACAAAATTTTATTGAACTTTTCACTGCCTTTTACCTACCTCCTAGGAGAATTTGAAAATTCACATAAACCATAATTTTACTGCTTCTGTGAGTGGAATTTCAAAAATCCAAGAGACACAATTGATATCAGTAAGAAAATTTTGGTTCAATAAGATTAGAATAATTTTTGGTGAATAGTAACCTTTTACTTTTATTTACCACGGTTAAAAGTAAAAAAGGGTAATTAAAGGTAAAAATGATATTATTATTACCCTAAAACATGTACTAATTCTATTGGTTATGTTTAATTAAAACAAAAACAACCATAGGAATAAATTATGAACTTCTCTGGTCGACTTGGATTAGATTAGGACATTTATTCATATTTAATTCAATGAAGAGTTAAAAGTGTTAAATTCAAAGCCTAATAACTAAAACATTTTTAATATAGGGTTACAAATAAGATAAATTCAGATATAAATATTCATTAGAAAGATAAAAATATTTCCTACATAATGGTATTTTATTTATATTAAATAATTAAATTTATTTATGACACAATGATGATGTAGTAATTACCGTATTAATGAAAGATTAAAAGAATTGATATTATAAATATCCAAATAAATGTAATTGGAGACTTTTTATGAATTACACTGATTTTATAGGTTAAAATGACATATTAGAGTTTATTAGATGAATTTATTTCGAAGTAATAATGCTATTCTTAATTTAGCAAAAAAAATACCAAATAATGTCAAAATTGACATAAAAGTGTTTTTAAAACAAATATTATATTATTAATTGATATAATAGTTCTAAAAATATATGGTTCGGCGAAAAGTATTATGTAATAATATATATGACACTAATGAACCAATTAGGGTTCGATTGTCATTTTATAGTATGTTTATTAACCATATAATATAAAAATACAAAGAGACATGGTAAATGTCTAACTATTTAACTAAGAGTTAAATCTAAAAGTTAAGGTTAATATGGTGACCCAATCCTATCTAAAACCTATTTATTGAGTATTTTTCAACCCATCCCCACCTTATCCTTTAAATAATACATTTTGATCCATTATAAACCGAAAATGATTTCATTATAAAATAATATTGTAAGTTTTTTCTAAGGTGCCCTTCACCCCTCTTGGAAAAGGGAACTCCCCCTTTACTCTAATTCACACCTTCAAAGCCATTTGGCTTGACCAACCCCTGCCCAAATCTCCTACCAACTATCCTACCTTCATTCTAGAGGACTTCATTTGGTCAGAAATCCAACCTTAGGATTGTGTTGATCCTTTAGTAGAACGATCCATGGGTCATTTGTGACGTCTACGAGTCAACCCCGCATCAATTCGAGGCACGACGTGGCCGGTAAAAGTCAAAGGGTCTCTCTTTTGTTTAAAATCGTCAAAATTTTAAGTGAAAACAACAAATGACCTACATAAATCCAACCAAACACATTCGGATTGTTTTGATCCTTTAAGAGAACAATCCATGATTCATTTTTTATGTGTACGAGTCAACCCCGCCTCAATCCGAGGCACAATGTGGCCGGTATTACTCAAAGTGTCTTTCTTTTGTTTAAAATGGACAGAGTTTTAAGTGAAAACAACAAGTGACATATGAAAATCCGACCAAACACATTCGGATTGTGTTGTTACTTTAGGAAAATAGTCCATGGGTCATTTGTGATGTGTATGAGTAAACCACACCCCAATCTGAATCATGATGTGGCCGGTATCACTCAAAGATTCTCTCTTTTGTTTAAAATGGACAGAATTTTAAGAGAAAAGAACAACTAACATACAAAAATTCTACCAAACTCATTCGGATTATGTTGATTTTTTATGAGAATGTTCCATGGGTCCTTTGTGACATGTAATAGTCAACTGCACCTTAATGCAAGCCATGGTGTGTCCGGTATCACTCAAAGGGTCTCTCTTTTGTTTAAAATGGACATAATTTTAAGTGAATACAACAACTGACGTATGCAAATCCGACCAAAAGCATTCGTATTGTGTTGATCATTTAGAAGAATGATCCAGTGTGCATTGGTGACATGTACGAGTCATCCCTGCTTCAATCCGAGGCACGGTGTGGCTGGTATCACTCAAAGTGTCTCTCTTTGGTTTAAAATGTACCGAATTTGAAGTGAGAACAACAAATGACATACATAAATCTGACCAAATGCATTCAGATTGTGTTGATCCATTAAGAGAAATATCCATTGATAATTTTTGATGTGTAAAAGTCAACCCCTCCTCAATCCGAGGTGCGGTGTGGCCGACATCACTCAAAGTGTCTCTCTTTTGTTTAAAATGGACAAAATTTTAAGTGAAAACAACAACTGACATAAGAAAATATGACCAAATGCATTATGATTTAGTTGATCCTTTATGAGAATGATCCATGGGTCATTTGTGACATGTATGAGTCAACCCCGCCTCAATCCGAGCCATGGTGTGGCTAGTATCACTCAAAGGATCTCTCTTTTGATTAAAATGGACAAAATTTTAATTGAAAACGACAACTGACGTATGAAAATCTGACCAAACGCATTCGGATTGTGTTGATCCTTTAGGAGAATGATCCATGGAATCCCCCCCCAAACCTCCTGGATGGCCCCCCCAACCCCTGGACGCCCCTTACCCCCTCGAGACTCCACCCCACCATCTGGACCACTTCCCCACCCCCTCGACACCCCCACCCCCATGGACAACCACCACCACCCCCACCACCCTTGGACAGCCCCATCGAAAACCTGGACCTCCCCCACCCCCCTTGACACCACCCCTCTCCCTAGATACCCCCACCCCTCTGGACACCCCCACCCCCTGCAAATCCCCCCAACCCCCTGGACACCTCAACCCCCTTAACACGCCCACGGACACCCCCACCCTGGACAGCCACCCCCCCGACCCCCCCGGACACCCCCATCCCCTTAACACGCCCATGGACACCCCCACCCCGGATAGCCACCCCCCCCCGGACACCCCCACCCCCTAGAAACCCACCAACCCCCTGGGTGGCACCCCCACCCCTCCTAGACACCATCCCACCACCTGGATACCCCCACCCCTGGACACCCCCACCCATGGAAAACCACCCCCACCCTCCTGGACACCACCCCACCCCCTGGATAGCCCCACCAACCCCCTGGACCACCCCCCACACCCTGGACACCCCCACCCTCTAGAAAGCCCCCCTGACACCATGGACAGCAACCCACCCCCTGGACACCCCCTGGACACCCCCATGGACAACCCCCCCCCCCACACACACACATGGACACCACTCCCCTCCTAGACACCACCCCACCACCTCGACACCCCCACCCTCATGGACATCCCCCACCACCCCTAGACACCACCCCACCCCCTTGGACAACCCTCCAACCTCCTGAACCGCCCCCACCTCTTGGACACCCCACTGGACACCCCTATCCCCCCGGACACCCCATCACACCTCTTGGACACCACCCCACCCCCCTTGGACAACCCCACCACCCCCCTGGACCACCCCCACCCCTCAGACACCCCCACCCCTGGAAAGACCCCCTGGAAAGACCCCCTGACACCCTGGACACTAGCCCCCCTGGACACCCCATGGATAGCACCCCCCCCCCCCCCCACACCTGGAGCCCCCCCTAGACACCACCCCACCACCTAGACACCCCACCCCCTAGACACCCCACCCTCATGGACAACCCCCCACCCCTGGACACCACCCCACTCCCCACTAGGACATCCCCCCAAACCTCTTGGACCACCCCCCTAGACACCCCTATCCCCCCGGACACCCCCATCCCCCCGGACACCCCCTACCCCCCCCTTAGACAGCCACCCCAAACCCTTGAACAGACCCCAACCCCCTGAATTCTAAATTTAATTCTTTATGTATTTAATTAACTTATGAATTATGTGTTAATGGTGTATGGGTATACTTTTGTATGGGTATACAAGGTGTAATTACCTTATGAATTATGTTTTAATTTTTTATGGGTATACTTGCTTGGTGATATGCTGAATTTTTTGCAGGTGTTGTTTGGGTTTGCTGCTGTAGAATTTTTTATTGCAACAGAAATGGCATTTATCATTGATAAAAAATCACTGATAATAGCCACCTTTATCAGTGCTAAAAAATCACTGATAAAGGATCAGTTTAGCAGTGCTAAAAGAGCACTGATAAAAAGAACATTTATCAGCACTGATAAAGGTGTCCTTTATCAGTGAATTTTTAGTGCTGATAAAGTCTCCCTTTATCAGTGCATTTTTAGCAGTGATAAATGCTTCCTTTATCAGCACTTTTTTAGCACTGATAAAGTATCCCTTTATTAGTGCTTATTTAGTGATGATAAAGGGGACCCCCACACTTATCAGCACTGATATTTACAACGCTTTTTTAGCACTGATAAAACCCAATTTGAGCAGATAAAGCCCATTTTTGTAGTTGTGTCATGCACGACAATGGCCTTGCTACACTCTTGGTTATGAAACTCCCTGGGGATATTCTTAGGATAATTCACATTTTCTATACAAACCATTATTAATGGTTTATGAGTATATACATCCTCAATGAAAACATTTTTATGATTATGGATTATATCCATAAACAATTCAATTGATGTTAAGTGTTTTACATGTTTGAAATTATGTATTGATATTCAAAAACTAATATAGTGTAATACATTTTATAGAAATGTATCCTAGTGGAAGGAATAGAAACCGTATCAATGCATGTAATCCATGCAGGGATTACAATCCTACTCAAGATAATTATAGTGGAGCTGGTGAAGCAACTGGTGCTGATCATCTTATCACCATACTTAGACAACTCACTCAGGTTATGAATAATAAACATACCTGTATAGAGCACCCTGATCCACAATGCAGCGGATCAATGTTAGACCACTTCATGAAGAAACAAGCACAAACTATCAATGGGATTACAAATCCATTAGTAGATGTGAAATGGATGAATTCCTTATAGAAAATATTTCATGCTTTGGGGAGTAGTGGAAGAGAAAAGTTTTCTTGGCAGTTTATCTCTTTACGGGAGATGCAGATCAATGGTGGCCATTGATTCAAAACAAAAAGGAAGATGATGAAGTATCAAATATGGAATAAAAGGAGTTTAAAGAGATTTTCGTAGATAAATACTTTCCTCATGACCATGGAGTGGATATTGAAAGACAATTTCTGAGTCTAAGGAAAAAAGAGGATGAGAATGTATCAAAGTATGGGGCTAACATTACAATGTTAGAAAGTCATGCTACAGATTATATATGTAACCCAAAAAGTAATATTGATCATTTATTTGATGGGTTAAAACCATTTCACTATTGAGAATTAGTCTCACAACCCTTCTCATCATACGAAGATATTGTCTCATGTGATATAAAGACAGAAAAATAATTCTCTAAGTATTAAAAATTTAAAGCAAATAAGGAGAAGAAGAGATCTACTAAACACACTGGAAATAGAAATAAGGGGAATAAGGGAAATGTTGAATGTCTATCATGCAGTAAATGTGGGAAGAAACACTCTAGAACTTGCAAGAAGGGAATTGGAGTCTGTTATAAGTGTGGAGAAAAAGGCCACCAAGCTCATGATTGCAAGGGGAATAAAGAGGCTATCACTGTTGAATTCTACAATTTTAGAGAAATGGGGAATTATGAATATGAATGTCTTAATATCCAAGGAAACATATCTCAAAAAAGTCAAGGGATCATGGATAATCTTATACTATCAGTACTGATGTGGTTGAAGCTCCGAAAGACGTTGTGGCAGGTAATTTAATGATTTCCTCATGTTTAGAAAATGATTTGTTTGATCTAGATCATTTCATTTTATCACATCTTCCCAATTTTCTAAGAAAATTAGATATTTTAAATTTGGTTTAACATGGTAGTTGTTAGTCAAAACTCCTAAGGTAAGTATCATTGCAACAAAATTTTGTGAATCAGTTCCCATTAAAGCATATAAACATTATTTATCTGCTGATCTCATCATCATACACATGATTTAATTTGATATTATCCTCAGTATGGATTGGCTTTCAGACGATGATGCAAAAATTTATTATAAGAAGAAGGAGGATACAATTTTCGATGATGATAAGGAGTACCTTATCTTTAGAGCAAAAACATCACCACCTGATTCTTATATAGATCCACCCCTAGTAGCTCTACTAAATTCAATTATTGTGGATGAATAAAATGAAATAACTGTGGGTGAGGAAAGGAATGTTCAAATAGAAGACGTACCTATTATGCAAGAATATGTTGATGTGTTTCCATAAGATTTACGTGGACAAACTCTGGAATAAGAAATTGAGTTTTCTATTGATTTAATTCATGGTTCAAGGTCCATATCGAAGATCCCTTATAGAATGTCCACTGTGGAATTAGTTGAAATAAAGAAACAACTAGATGAATTAAGTAATAAGGGATTTATTATCTCCAGTGTTTCTCCATGGGGAGCCCCTGTACATTTTGTTAAGAAGAAAGACCGATCTATGAGGTTGTGCATTGGCTATAGGGAGATAAATATTATAACAATAAAGAACAAGTATCCCCTACCTCACATTGATGATTTATTTGACCAACATCATGGAGCTCAATATTTTTCAAAGATTGACCATTGATCTTGATATCATCAATTGTTTTTGAAGAAGGAAGACATTCCAAAAACAACATTTTGAACTAGGTATAGGCATTACGAGTTTACAGTAATGCCTTTTGGGCGGACTAATTCACCCTGTGTTTTCTTGGATCTATTGAACAATGTTTTCAAGGAATATCTTGATGATTTTTTAGTGGTATTTATTGATGATATCCTCGTATACTCCAAAAGATATAAAGATCATGAAAATCATTTGCGCACCATTCTGAAAACCCTCAAGAGAAATGAATTATATGGGAAGTTTAGCAAGTGTGAATTATGGATTCAGAAGATTTATTTTCTTGTCCATATTTCCTCTAAGGATGGAATCTCCGTTGATACTTCTAAGATAAGATCAATCCATGAATGACCAGCACCAACGATTATAACTGAGGTATGTAGTTATACTGGTTTAGCAGGTTATTATCAGTGTTTTTTCTAGAATTTTGCTGGAATGGAACAAGATCACACGTAAAGGGGTTAATTTTTTTTGAACAAAAGAGTGTGAATAATGTTTTGAAGAATTAAGGAGAAGATTATTCAATGATTGTATCCTGAATTTACCATTGAGGGATAATGGATTTTTTATTTATAGTGATGCATCAAAGAAAGGACTTGGTTGTGTCCTTATGCATAATAATAGAGTTATTTCCTATGCATCATGAAAGCTAAAAAATCATGAGAAAAAACATCCCACTCATGATCTTGAGTTAGCAGCAGTAATCATTGCTTTGAAGATATAGAGACACTATCTCTATGGTAAAAAATGTGAGATTTATAATGATCAAAAGAGTTTGATGTATATTTTCTCACCAAAATAACTAAACATGAGTCAATGGAGATGGATTAAACTACTCAAGGATTATGATTGTACAATACACTACCACCCGAAAAGCCAAATAAGGTGGCAGATTCTTTGAGCAGAAAGGATCGTGGATTTTTGAACAAGATGAGAGTTGAAAAGGATCCTATTTTCATGGATCCAGTAAGGATGGATATGGGAATTAACATGGAAGGTGAAACATCAATTCTTTTCAAATGGTTTTCAAACCATCTTTACTAGAAAGGAAAAAAAGTTCTCAGACTGATGATAATGAATTTCAAAAGGAAATTAATGCTTTGAACGATGGGATATTGATCGACTTCGTATATAAAGATGAAATTTTGAAATTTGGGAAGAGACTTTGTGTTCCTGATATACTTGATCTAAAAAGGTAATTGTTGGATGATGCTTATAGCTCCAATTTCTCAATACACCCTTGTAGCACTAAGATATATATAGATTTGAAGGAACATTTTTGGTGGGACAACATGAAGATGGAGATTGCTGATTTTCTATCAAGATTTATGGTTTTTCAACCAATAAAAGCCAGAAGGAAATAGCCTAGAGGAGTCATGAAACCTCTTCCCATACCTGAGTGTAAATGGGATGATAATATGATGGACTTTGTCATGGGGCTACAGAAGACTCCTATAAGGAATGATGCAATATGGGTCATTGTTGATCGTCTTACCAAGTCAGCACATTTTCTTGCTATATGAGAAGATTTACCACTTGAACGTTTAGAAAGACTGTATATTAATGAAGTTTTAAGACTTCATGGAGTACTTCTATCGATCGTTTCTGATTGTGATCCACATTTTACACCATGATTCAAGAAAAGTCTTCAGAAAGCCCCAGAAACAGAACTTTGTTTGAGCACTACCTACCACCCTCAAACCAATGGACAATCAGAATGAACTATTCAAACCTTAGACAACTTTTTGAGATCCTTCTCAAATGAATTTCAAGGTATATGGGATTAATATTTACCTCTCGTAGAATTTTCCTATAACAATAGCTTCCATTAAAGTATTCAGATGGCACCATATGAAGCGTTATATGGAAAGAGATGTCACACACCAACTTGTTGGGATGATGTTGGTGAAAGAAAACTCATAGGCCCAGAACTTGTTGAGGAAACAATGGAAAAGGTGAAGGTTATCCAAACCCACATCAAAGCATCCCTAAGTAGGAAAAAGAGCTATGTCGATAACTGAAGGATTTGGAATCTCAAGTAGGAGACCATGTTTTATTGAAAGTATCTCCATGGAAGGGTGTTATAAGTTTCGGTAAGAAGGGTAAATTGAGTCCCAGGTACATCAGACCTTTCAAAATTATAGAATTAATTGGAGTTGTATCTTATCATTTGGAAATGCCTCCAAGTATCTCCAAAGTTAATGATGTGTTCCACATATCACTGTTGATAAAATACATGCCTGACCTAACACATGTACTCACTTATGAAGAATTATAACTAGAACTCGATCTGTCTTATTGTGAAGATCCTCTCAGAATTTTTGATACCAGAGAACAAGTGTTGAGAAACCGGATGACTCGTCTGGTAAAAGTTCTATGGAGAAACCATAAGATGGAAGAGGCAACATGGGAACCTGAGGGACTTATGATGAAGAACCATCCAAATATTTTTATAAAGTAATATTCTTGAAATTTTGAGAATGAAATTATTTTAAGGAGGGTATAATGTAACACCTCAAGCTTCCATGATACGTTTCCCATTGAATAATACAATTGCTTGTGTTGTACGCAACTTCAAGTTTAAACACACCACAACCAATCAAACTAGCCGTTATGAACAGTAATACCCACCTTTTGAATTTTTATAAATTTTATCTTTCAAAATGGAATTAATTTTTGGATTCGGAATATCGAAATTAGCTTAGGGTGAATTTTTGATATTTTTCAGAAAACATTCAATTTTTGATGAATAGTGAAAAACACTACGTTATTGGTTAAAACTGACTTTTTATTTAAATAATTAGTTATTTTATTTTAATTTATTTTAGATCAAAATAGATACATAATACCTATATTTTTTCAACTTAAATAATTGGATTCATTTTATAATAAGTTTAGATATATAAAATGTTATCGAACTTTTTACCGTCTTTTACCCACCTACTAGGAGCATTTTCAAATTTGTATAAAACATAATTTTTCCACTTCTGTGAGTTTAATTTAAAAAATCTAAGAGACATTGTTAATATCAGTAATTAAAATTTGGTTCAATATGATGAAAATAATTTTTTGGTGAATAGTAACTTTTGAGTTTTATTTACCACGATTAAAAGTAAATAGGGTAATTAAGGGTAAAAATGATATCATAATTACCTTAAAACGAGTCCTAATTATATTGGATAAGTATAATTCGGCCAAAAAATACCTTATGAATAAAATATTATCCCCTTTGGTTCACTTGGATTAGATAAGGACATTTATTACTATTTTATTTAAAGAAGAGTTAAAAGAGTTAAAATCATAGTTTAATAAATAAACCATTTTTAATATAGGGTTATACATAAGATAAATTAGACTATAAATATTTATTAAAAATTTAAAAATATTTCCTAAATAATGGTATTTTATATATAATTTTTAGACATTAAATAATTAAATTTATTTATGATGCAATGATGATGCAGTAATTACCTTATTGATGAAAGATTATAATAATTGATATTATAAATATCCAAATAAAAATAATTTGAGACTTTTAATAATTTCCACTAATCTCATAGATTAATATGACATGTTAGGGTTGATTAAATGAATTTTTTTTGAAGTAATAATGCTGTTATAAATTTAACAAAAACAAAATACCAAATAGTGTCAAAATTGACATTAAAGAGTTTTAAAAAAACTATTATATTATTAATTGATATTATATTCCCAAAAAACTAATATTCAGTCAAAGGTATTAAATAATATTATATATGTCATTAATTAACCACATGAGGTTCTCTTGGATGTTTATAGTATGTTTATTAACCATATAATATAAAAATATAAAGAGACATGGTAAATGTCAAACTATTTAACTAAGAGTTAAATATAAAGGATAAGTTTAACATGATGACCTAAACCAATATAAAACCTATTGGTTTACAGTTTTTTGAACCATACCCACCTTAGACTCTAAATAATTCATTTTGGAGGCATTAGAAACTTAAAATTATTTTATTATAAAATAATATTTCAAACTTTTCCTAAAGTCACCCTCACCTCTCTTATAAAAGGGTACTTCCCCTTCTCTCAAATTCACACCTTTAAAGAAATTTAGATCGGCCAACCCCTGCCCAAATATCTTCTCAACTATCATAACTTCATCCTAGTGGCCTTCCTTTAGTCAGAAATCCAACCTATGGGGCCCTTTTGATCAAATCAAAAGGGAGAACCCGAAGAAGAGGTAAATATTTCATCACCTATTTCTAGTTCTTTCCTTCTTACACGTCCTCTTTCATTGTTGTTTCCATTCTAAAATAATAACTCTAGTATCTTATATATACTTTTATTTTATTATAAAAATGTTACAACCATATTCATTATTCTATCCATCCAATAAATGACAAAGTCACCATACATGCGTATGTACGGATTACCAACTCCACGTCGTGGTGTAATTTATTATTCAAACACTTCATCATTTGGATGGGTATAATAATGAGTATCAATGATGTAAATAATAATTATAACATGATAATTATTTTGTATATATGATCTACCATCCAATTATATATGATTTTAATATCAAAATAATGATATTGTCGCACGTGCGTACGTACGGATTACCATCTCCACGAACGCGATGAGATTAATTCCCCATCGTATTCATTCAAGACTAATTTTCATTTTATGATTAAAAAAATAATGTTTAAAGACTTAATATCATTATGAATATGAATAAGATACATCCTATCTATAACAAACATTACTTATGTGACAAATCATATAAAGGAAAATGAATCAGTTAACACCCGAAACGACGATACTACAGAAATATCATTAACAAAACAATACTAGAAGATCATATATGATATAATATTAATGTATATGGTTATTTTATAATTTAATAACAATTATTTCACCATTATATAAGAGTTTAACCTACCCTCGACCAAGGGAAAGTACAAGGTAAGCGCTAATTTCACAATCTCTTTATTATCTGAGGTTGTTTTACATAAGTATCTACTAGGACATATTTATTATACATGTCCATATTTCATGAAGGAGTTTTCAAATGGATTATTTTAAGGGAATTTTTTACTAAAACATCATTTTAAATGTTTTAAATATGTAGTCTTCAAAATCATTCTCATTAATGTCCATGTTTTCAAAATGGTTTTTAAGGATTTATTTATATGGACAAGAATGTTTTTAAAATGATAATTAATTTCAAAAGTTTCAAAGTGGTATAGGACACTTTGATTCAAAAATGCCTTTAAATGTCTTCCTTTATAAATTGGTTTACTTTTAAATGTTTTAATGAAAAAGGGATATTTCTCTCAAATAGTTTTAAAAATCATTTTCATCTACTTCAACATCCTTTTAAGGATTTTAAACTTATTTTAAGTTTATTTGTTATGATAAAATTCTTCCATATTGTATTGAAGGATTTTTGTGATATGTTTGACGGTGGATGTGTTATTTCAACACCATTAATGGTTTATGGATAAATTATTGACATTTTTTATGCTAGTTTTAATACAAATGTTTATGTTATGTTTAAACCTTTACATATTAGGAATTAATTGGACTTAGTATGTGATGGGTGGAGCCCGATATAGCTCCTTGATGCATCAGTAGGTCTCATGAGACAAACTAGTTTCTTGACACAAGGCTTTGACAAAATATTATTTGTAGTCCTAGAACATGGCCTTGACTATGTTGTTATGAAGTATGAAATTATGCATTCCATCATTATAAAAGTGGATATTGATATTGAATGTGATTATTCTACAAGTATAATATCCATGTGAATAAGTAAATGACATTATTTGATTTTATATTTGTCATATTATGCTGAAGATCATGTTTAAAAGGCTTTTGTTTTAGTCATACATTTCCTTAAATGTTTATGCTAACTTATGAAATTTTCTGCTATATTTTTATCCTTACTGAGCATCTGAGCTCACCCATTTCTATGTTTTATTTTTCCTAGGATGCAAAGAAGTATATTATGACTGACCTGTAGGGATAGTCTAAGGGATATGAGTGTGACCTATGGAGACTATGTTGTTTTAGTTTTTAATTTTATAATGTAATGTGAAACTTATGAATATATGTATTATTTCCAAGGAAACTAAACTAATCGGCCTTTTTAAACTTTATCTTTTGTGATCATGCCAATGTTATGTAATAATGCACTGACTCTGGATAACTATGGTCGGGGCATTACATGTTTAATCCAAAATGATCAAGAACTACATAAATCCACAAAAATAAATTAAACTTTTTTATTGTAGGCACCAAAATTCACTGAATGCCTTCAAAAGGCATCCTTGGAAAAATCGAAGGAAAATTTGGACTCAACATCATATTTCGGGATGGGCCAAAAGGTTGCACACAAAAAATCTGAGGGGTGCGCATAAAACTGTTTCCCCATGTGAAAAAATATCACGACCTGGATGGGTTTTGTGGACCTACACAGAAAGTCACACACAACCAATTAATAGGCGGGGTTTCCATGTAACACCCCAAGGATTTGAAAATAAATATATAATGAAATTTTATAATATATCCATTAAACACAACGTTGCATCTTCTATGTTTTGAATTTCAAGAAATGGTTATCTAGAGTTGTGTTCAATATGTCATTTGGAATCTAATAGAACAAACTTGATTTTTTTTGAATAGTAAAATACCCTTATGAATAGTAATATGAATAGTAATATGACCCTTGAATAGTAAATAATGATATTATTTTATTTTCTATGGCATTATGATAATGGGATCTTAATTAATTTTTCAATGTCACATATAACAAACTACACTTCAAGATTGTTATTTTTCGAATTAACTATGACCTTATTTAAAAATTAAATTAATAATATTTAGAAAATTATTTTTGAAAAATTTATTTCACTTTTGAATTCTACACGTCGAAAAATGGTAGGGGTGAATTTTTGGTATTTTTCTGAAATTCTCGAATTTTTAATGAATAGTGAAATACGGTAAAATACTGTATATTCATTTTATCAGTTAAATACACTATTCATGAAATCTCAAGTGATGCAAGGCCACTTGTTTCTAACTCACATGCACTTATTACTATTAGGGGTCATATTAAACAAAACTATTTGGTTGTCTTGAGAGAAATAATGAAATAATGAATTAAATATTCAAAATATACCCCTCTCCTCCACTATAAAAACCCCTCACCACTCCCTCTTCTCTTCACTACTATAAGAATTGAGTCTCCTCAATGTTCTGCCCAATTACCCATCCCTAGTCACTCCCCATGACCAGGAATCTCTTAGTCTTTCCAAAAGACCAAAACCTCTTCCCTTAAGGAGTTTTTCAAGGAGGTTATTTCAAGAGGTAAACCACTCTTCTTTTTCATTTGGTTTCATTTCAATTTATCTTCTTTTGCTATCCACTCCTCACCTCCTCTATCAAAATGATCATGGTAACTATATTTAAATCTATATACTAGATTTAGATCATGTGAATGGAAGAACCATCATAAATATTCTTACTCCCTCCCTTTTATTTTATAAACAAAATCGACGTCCATGAGGTTTTGATTTATAACCTTCGTGGACGAAGAAGTTTCGCTCTTCAATTTATTCTTCATTAATGGTCATGAAACCATATTCATGGTCAAACCAGACTATAATATATGTTTTATAACCTAATTAATATTCTGGAACCAGAATATGTACATACAATTATGTTATATGACAAAACTGGTTCATAATATTCCAAATACCGCCGAATAATCGAAGTGGTTTTCATCTAATGATTCATCCTTATTACATGTAACCAAATGATATAAACGAACATTATCAATTATTTATCTTCATTAATAATATATAATTCCAATCTGGTAGATTTATAACCATTCCACGTGAACTTCATTACATAAAAACAAGTGAACCGAATATGAAAATAAAGGAAACGAACACTCCAGAACGATGAAAATCAATATAATAACTTATCAATAAATACATAACTGAACTAAACTGAATTATGGTAACTAAATACATGTATAATATGTTCTGAAATAATTTTTTAACAAATATAATTTCATATTTCAGGAGCTTAAGTACAAGAGTGGAACACGTTTGGAGTTAAGGTAAGGGTTTTCCACCCAAACTTCCATTTTCATTTGGGTTACTTTTATTGTCTAATTTCCTTGATGAAATTGTTATGTATTTTTATTAAATCCTCATAGATTATGTGTGAGTATTATATATATGTTCAATAACCAGAATCCTTCCCTATTTTTTGGTTAGTTACATTTTTTAAAAAGAAGCTCTCAAAACTGTTTCCAAAATACGAGCTCGATACAAGGGAATTTCTCATATTCATATCTATTTTCAAGGGAAAGATATAATCTATTTTTGGAAACCATTATCCTTATAAAAACAATTATTTTATCATTAAATAATATCTTACTTTACTTCTGGTTTTATACAAATATTTTTCCAAAAGAACTCTTCTTTTCAAAATAAAAGAGTACTTATCACAAGAATTGCATAATGATTTTAGAAGATTATTCTCATTTGATTCAACACTCTTGTTGATTATTATGTATTGTTAAGGTTAATCATTTAGGATGTCATATACCATATTTTATTGAATGGTTTATGGATAACACTATTGTGTATGATCTATCCTAAAACCATTCACCATATTATTCCAAATGGTTAGTGTTTTATGTTTAATGATTGGGGAAAGTTAGTTAAATTTCATATGATAGATTCAATATGAATGTATATATTGTGTATGTTGATCCCCGATCATTTGAGGAATGCATTAGACTTATGATGTGATGTGTGTGGTCCTCTATATCCCCTCGATGCATCGGTAGGTATCATGAGACAAATAAACATGGAATTGGCCAAGGCCTTTCCCAATGTGATATGGATTTTGGCTGAGGCATTAATCAGTAGATGTCTTGGCCGAGGCCATGAAAAAATGATTCAAAATGTCTGGAATATTCACTTACCTCATTATGAAGCTAGTAATTGAAAGTTCATGTGGTTATTCGACTAGTATAATACCCATGATTATGTTTTATTATGGCATTATTTACTCAACTCATTTTCCTACCATAATGTGTTCATATTTATTATTAAAGGAACATGTTTTCAATTATTCACCATGTCTAATGTTTATATTATCTTCTGCTGTATTTCTTACTCTTACTGAGCATTTGAGATCACCCCTTCTTTATGTTTCATTTTATCATGATATGAAGAAGTAATTTATGAATGACATGCAAATATAATCCTGGAGACGTGATGTTTATAGTGGAATAAAGTAGTGTTTTGTTTCCCTTCATGTTGTAATGATAAACTTATGTATGTAACTTGTTTCCAATAATACTAAACTACTCAACCTTTCTAGATTCACATTTCTTGTATGTATGCCAACGTAATCAAATAAGGCACCGGCTCTGGGCAACTGGGGGCAGGTCCTTATATTCCATGCCACTCTAATTAAATGTGTAGCCACTTCCCCTGATCACCAATAAATAGATGGGCATCGCACCCTTATGGTGGCTTAAGAATTCGAATCGTCTCCCATACATGTAATACATCTTTTCCATTCGAAAAATATGATGTTCAGGTATATCATTTTCCATGACAGGTCTTCGAGGAGTCACCCTTCACCTGAAACCCCTAGGGCTTGAACCTCTCCCAATTCCTTTATTGATAAGTCACTTGCAAGTAAAACTCTCCCACTTGCGTCCAAACCTCTTCCCCTTGCATGCAAATCTATTCTGCTTCCACATAAAGCTCTTCCACTTGTGCGCAAAGCTCATCCACTTGTGCACAAAGCTCTTCCAATTTGGGTGCAAACCTCCTTTATCTGTGGAACCTAGCCTACTGCACAAAATAGTTCTCATATGCATTCCTATTGCGCACAAAATGATTCTTTTGTGTGCAATCCTCCCCCTTTGGGTGCGCCCTTGAGCATGTCTTCAATATTGCTTTCCCTGGCACCATATTGGGGCAATTCTTACGCGAAAATAGCTATGTTACACACCCTTCTCCCATACGACCATCCAGGTTCATACGAAGTGATTTCAAGGTCCCTTGGGTGGTGATTCATGTTTCATTTCTTAGCCTCATGCTCCTTCACATAGGCACACTAACGACTATTGCTCTTTCATATAGCCACGCTAACGTGGGGCCCTCAGTGGATCACTCCACAACACTACATCATCACGGCATTGCCGATGCATTCCCTTACCCAAGGGTGGGTAGGTATTAGTCATGTAAGTCCTAGGGGTATAGAGTGAATCCTCCCTGTCCGAGATACAAGACATTAAACTGAAAAGAACCATCATCCTCAGTAGATGATGTTAAACTATGGCCTCACCCCACACAATGTACCTGAACTGTCCCACGTCAGATATTCTCCAACCCCACTCATCTCCACAGGAATGAAATATTCCTCACATGGAATGAGATCATCATTTTTGGAGCAGCATCTATCTGCGGGGAAGGGAAACCATCTTAGTGTAATCCCCTAGACTTTCATGCAGGAGGTAGCATCCCTACTCCTCCTCTATTCTTCAGTGCCAAATATTAGAAGAGATGTGGGTATTGAGACCTTTGTTACCCCATCCCACTCCCTCTAGGTCATTTTCCATCAAGCCTCCATCCAGGAGTAAGTCCCAATCTCCATATCCATGGGTTTCTATCCACACATAAGCCCTTGTTTCCTCTTTGGGCTGCTAACCACATGTAAGCCCCACTCCACTTCCCACATACACACCTTTTGTGACATGATCTTTACGTATTTTCCACCTCTTGTTTCTCACACCAATCATGAATCATGTGGGATTAGAGTAAGAATTGACTGTGACATCCTTCGTGGGCCGCCACAATGTGTAATATCCAAACCATCCCAACCTATGTGGGCATTGATCCTTGAATCCTAGGAATGGTACATAGGAAGCCTCTGTGAAGTTCAAGCCCAACACATACTTGTCTCATCCCTTCACATTGATTCACCTTCATCCTGCATGACGTTAAACGGTATCCCCCATCCCAAACTACATGGAATTTAATCCTTTTCTTCAAGGTAGGGTATGTAGGAAGCATCCATTAGGTTCAACCCCATCCAGCAGTAAAACATTGTGATCCCCAATCAATGGTAATATATTGTGTTCTCCAATCAAAGGAATGATGTTGTGATCCCCAATCGATGGTAATCCGTTGTGATCCCCAATCGATGGTAAGCCTTTGTGAACCCCAACTAGCAGTAAGCCATTATAATCCTAGTTAGCGGTAAGCTGTTGTATCCCCATCCAGTGGTAAGCCATTGTAGTCTGCAATCGATGATAAGTTGTTGTAGTCCCTTTTTCTGAGACCCACATGACTGGTCTTCCCTCGTGGCATTAGACCAACCCGGGATGCTAACCAAGAGTAAGCCCTAGCATCATCTTCGGGTATAATTCCTATGTGTACACCCCAATTCGATACCCCCATCCTAAACAACGTGATCTTTGATTCCCTACCTCGAGGATACGTAAGAATCCTCCCTGAGGTTCAAGACCATCACTCATGTCCCATCATGTTCTCTCCCTTGAGTCTATGTGTTTCAGGTAAGGTCATGTCCCAACCCGAAGGTTCTACACCCTCTAGATCACATCCATGCATCCATTCTCATGGGTCACATCCTTAGGTGTACTGTCGCCCCACTGAACTGGATGGACTTTAATTATCCTCCAGAGGGATAGGTAGAAGGTCTCTTCGAGGCTCGATCCCTACATCACATTCTTCCCCAAGTCTGTTCTATCTCATTCTCCATTGAAACTCAACAATTCATTTCCATCTTGATTCTTACATGGTCCACCACATCCTGGTGAGATCGTGTCACCCACTTTCTCACTGCTCCTAGTATCAATCGGGTAACTAACCACACATTATCATCAACATCAGTGTTCACTCCTGGGGTTGCACCCATCTGATCCACTATTATCAATGTTTCGATCATTCCAGTCAATCTCTAAAAGATGTTTATCTTTTGTAATACCCTATGTAAAACATGATAAGTTGAGGAAAACCTCAATGAAATGCCTATGTCATATAATTCCCTGCACTCGTTGTGGAATGCATCAGGCTTCCATGCCCTCAAAGAAGCCCTATCGAAGGATGTTTCCTAGACTCGACCACTTGGAATGTCCTCATAGAAGCAGTGTAATTAACCATCCTTTATGAAGACATGGAACTGCTAAGAGTTTCAAGAACAACGTCTTAAATCATTAAGGGAGACCCAGACCAGGTGACAAGCCCCGAGGAGGAATCCATTAAAGGAGGAACCAAAATACCATCATACCATTTTGATCAAGGAGAAAATATCCTTGAATAAGCAACAGATGTCTCCCACCTTTGGAAAGCACAAATACGGGGAAACATGTAGTGGGTTCCCCCAAAATAACAAATGTGCACCCTGGAGAAAGCATCATAAAAATAATGGTGAACTCGATAAGAAATTATTCTCCTCAATGTGGAGATTAGTATATTTCAAGACATCAGCGGATTAGTGTGTCCCCAGATCCACATATCTGGTTCCAGGTCCCGCCAAGAAAATAGTGGGCCTAGCGTGAAACTCACTAGAAATTGGAGTAGTTGAACGTTGGATATCATGATTTGTGATGTTGTCAGCAAGGATCCTTCTTACCAACCATGGAAGATGAAATGGAATTGGGGCATAAGATGTCACTTTCCTTATTATAGCACTAATGGTTAAATATCCCTACTTTTCAGGACCCATGCTGTCATGATAGGAAACTAATTACCACCCACCCACCGATGTAGGGGAAGAGGCAATGTCAAAGTCGAAATCCCGTGCGACCTTATCTCTCCCATGGAAGCCTCCACATCCTCAGCTGCTGGGTGCCCACGCCCCATCTCCCCATCTGAATTCATTCATAGAAGGGTAATTAATGATCTCATTCAATGATATGAGGAGGAGGGGAGTATCCCATCCTGGGATATAGCCCAACAATTCTTAGAGGCTTTTTCACCTCAACATCACTGCCACCCCCAAGGGACGTGCATGGAGTCACTACTCCCCACTCCGACGTCTCTCCCCAAAACGATTCAATGACTCCCTCCCCTACACCAATGAGATGAGGGATGTCCAGGACAACCCAACTAGAATCTCATTCCAGGGGCTTCAAAGGAGGTCTCCCACCAGGCTATGCCATCACCGCCACCCGAACCCACGAGATGAAGAGCCGGTGAGTTATGCACCAGCACCACCAACCCTAGTCCGGTTAACCCTATTCTAGTGTTAGGTGTAGGCTGTGAAGGATGGCTGCCAAGGGGAATCAACATCAATAGCTACTATGGCCCATGCCACTACTTGCGTATACCATCAGTCCCTGTTTATGCTGGGTAGGGGCACTCATACACCCGACCTGAATCGAGGACCCAACCACCCCACGGGCAGGCTGGGTCAACTCTCCTGGTTGGCGACACAGGTGGAATCCATCATGGGGCGACCTGCGAAATTGACATCCAGTATGGATTTCCTCCTCGTACCATGAAAAATGAGATCTTAGGTCCTCCATGCTCCCAATATTGGCATGTAGGTCCTCCCCATGCCACCATCAATCTGAGCAAAGGTCCTCCCAGTAGAATTGACCCCCAGTATGGAAGCCTCTTCCGCACCAATGACCATAGGTATAGAGTCGTTTGTCCTATCATAGGTCACCAATGTAAAGATGCTACCCATTTGGTCAACTGCCAGCGTGGTGGTATTCCCCATGTCTTTACATCAACTGAAAAAGGTCCTCCTCATCCCATCAATCAGAGAAGTGAAGGTTTTCTTCAAATCATGGGAACCCAACACAGAGTTCCTACCCGTGTTCAGCTCAACCAGTACAAGGACCCTCCTTATACCAATGCTACCAAAGTAAATAAGCATGGAGTCCCTGCCAATGATCCTACCAACTCCATCGGAGGCCCTACCTACTCTAGAACTTATCGTAGAGATTCCATCAGCGTGCTAGCCAGCTGACACAAAGGTCCTCCCAGTGTTCCTTTTGAAAATATTTTAGGTTCTCCTAGCACACCAACTCACCCAGGAAGAAGTCCTCTCTACCCCAACATCATCTCGGCCAATGGTCCTCGTGCTGTAAACATAATATTTCTTGAAGAACCACACTATGGAAGAAGGGCAGGTTTCTGATGCCATAAGAAGAATTCTGGGATGTTTCAGACCATGATTAAGTTCATCTAATTATCAGGTTTGGAGGGGGAATGCAATTTGACAATAAAACCTCACCCTGATCTTTCGTGTAAGGGCTGAGGATGGGTGAGGCATATTAGCCTCATCCTTCCAAAATGTGAGGTCTATCAGATTCCCACCTCCCTCCACAGATACATCTAGGAGGATGAATATTTGGCCCCATCCTTGTTCCTAGCTAAGAAATCCTCCCTATCATCAACAGGGTCATTCTCCACCTCAACTAGAGATAAGGAAGAGTTATTCTAGGGGTTGATAGGGGAAGAACAACAAAAAGACCCACCATGAGTAACCATAGCCCCTACACTGGAAACTGCAGTCGCTCATCCATCTTACCAGGATGTGGGGGCTCAATCATTTTATTCTTTCTTGGAAAACCCAAGATGTGGTGACTTGTTAGCCCTTTCACCGTATTATACCCCAGCTAGTATACGATCTCAATGGTCTACTTCAGTGTCATTACTGGTCCCACAACTGCCCCCAGTTGATGAGTGGTGAAATGAAAGTATGGATCCCGAGTTTGAGCTGAAGAGCTTGTGGTAAATCCTTGTAGTGGATCATTTCTAAGAGATGTTTTGTCAAATCTCAACCACGAACATTAGTGTGCCCAAACCACTTACCCAGGAGGAAGTCGTATGCTTTCTCTGAACCCTATGGGCGATGCACTTCTGTCCCTATTATTAGTGAGTGGCTTACCCCATGAATCAGGTCCAATTTGAATATATTGACCAGCAATACCGTATGGTTGACTTGGCTGAATACCCTGTGGCATAGCGTCCGGAGTCGCCCAGTCTCCATTGGACCCTCCAACAACGATGCGTTCAAGGCATTAAAGTGCTCTGTATAATTTTCAAGGAGGATTACCGCCATGCTTTGGTCCATAGTTGGGGGTAGTATGATTCCCTCCATTTTAGTTCTATCCAGTGTCATTCCAACTTTCCAGGTGTTATTGGGGATATGCCTCCAGGTAGAGTCATGGTTAACATGGATGATCTATCAGAGGGGTAGACCGAGATAGAGCTCCTTGGAGAGGACATACACCACCCCCACCAAGGGGAGTTCCACAGTTATTGGATCCACCGAGATGGGTTAATCTCTAGCAGAGAAACCTACTGGATCTTCCCATGCCCATAGAGTCCTTAGTCCTCATCCAGAATCCCAATAAAGGAAAAGATCATCTCAGGACCATCAAAACCTATAACTCATCTGGATCAATTCAGAGGAGGTAAGATGATCCTGAAAAGACCGTTTTGTGTCAAAAACTGAAGGAACAAAAGAATATAGTCAACGACCTCCTCATTAAATGCGTTGCGGAGCAGCGAACAAACTTTAGTGATCCTCAGCTGGGAAAGTTGGGGAAGGTACAATATTCCCCCAAGTGAATTGCCTCTAGGTGACCCTGACCATCCTACCCTTGTAGATAGGGTAGAAGCTAAAGCTTTTTGAAAGAGGGAGCGGTATGTGTCACCAAATCCACATGAGCGGCGTGATAATCCTAAAGACCTAGATAAAGTTCCCCCAACCGCTCCACAGGTTATCCCCCCAACCGATCCATGAGCCGTTGGGATTTCTTATCATATTGAAGAACCTTACAATGCACTGGTGGTCAGGGACCCTCATCAAGATAGGAATCCACACCCAAATGATCCAATTCCAGCACTCATTGCCTGCCTCGAGGATTTGGAAACTCGATAGGTGCAAAATTCTGCATGTTGGTAAGCCATATTTGGTGTGGTTGGATGATATGACAGCACCCTCTAGTTTTTGAAACCATACATTTTCTCCATTTAATGGGATGAGAAATCCGCTATAGCATCTAGTCCACTTCATCTCAAGGTGTGGACCCATGCTGGGAACTCCAGTGTAGTAAGAGGATGACAAAGTCCTGTATTTTACACAAACATTGGAAGGACCTGTATTTGTCTGGTACAACCAACTACCCCTTGGTTCGGTCGCCAGCTGGGAAGATCTCTATAGATAGTTTCTTTACCAGCTCAGCTCTACCTCCCATAAGACGAGTATTGAAGACCTATTCAGATGCAAGGAAAGGCCTGATGAGCACGTCGCGGATTTCGTCGCTTAGTGGAAAAGACTTACCTATTCCATGGATATTCCACTAACTCAGGAACAACTAATAAACATTTGTGTGGGGAAAGTCAAAACTGATATGATCCCTATTTCATTACTCAAAATTACCCTGTGGTATTCCAAGATTTCTCTGATAAGTCTCAGAATCTAAAGGATGCCTTGCAGCAGGCCAAGAAGGCATGGCTGTTGCCTCCCGCGATTCCCCCGAGAAGAACCGCTATGGTTGAACCCTCCATAGTGGCCCAAATAGAGGCCCCCGGGAAACTAGAGTTATTACCAGTGGATAAACCTACACAGCCTCTCAGAGGCCCTCCACCTTAGGCACAACCTCCGGCCCAGCAGCGACCACCCCAGAACCGGCATGCGCCCCCGTGTAACATGCCACCACCACCCAGTCCAGATAACTAGGTTCCACCTCCTTAGTTGGTTCCTCTAGCCAATCATCAGGGCTAGGCTCCTAAAACCCCCTTCCCAGATAGGAGAAATCAGACCTACTCATTCAATGAGGCTCAGGTCCCTCGTTATTTCCGAAGTGCCTTGGAATATGGGATTTTACGGTTTCCCGAATACAGGAGGCCCAAAGAGGCAGATCTCACTGATCGTCACAACTACTTCCCATACCACCAGATCCTGGGAAACACCCTCAAACAATGTAATGTGTTTAAGGGATGGATTCCCGATCTGGTTAATAATAATATAGTCAGGTTAGGACCATCTCCAACATAGGTGGCATGTGTATTTGTAAATGCAGATAGTGTTAGTGATAGTGAGGGTGATTGACATCAAGTTCCTATCCGCCAGTCTAAAACATATGAAACCCCGACGGCTCGTAAAATAGTCACCCATGCCCATGGTATTATACGTGAATGTTTGAATCGATATGAGCCTTCAGAAGATGTTGTGTCACCCACAGTCACAACTTCTGCGTCGATGTTTCAGCCTCCCTCTTCTCAGAAGTGCAAGTATCGGCGACACAAGAGGAAAAAAGTACCCCACCGATGTCATTGTCAACCCTCACTCTCAACGAATTCATGACCCAGGAGATGGCGGTTACCCACAGAATCTATCTAGTGGTGGAGGATTCTTCATGTGATGATCAAGGGCATGCTTCAGTTAAGACCATGGAGATGGTAAACCTATACATGATTCCTAACGACAAGAAGCACCAGACAGACCCTCCCAGTGTCCCCATATGTCTCTAGTATTGACAGATCTATTGTAATATAGGTCATCAGAATTCCATGATTAGTGCTTCTAGGAAGGCTGTATATGCCACTGACACCAGAAAACATGCCCGACACTGATCTGAGCATGAACAGACTTCTCATCAGGTATCGTCAGGTCTACCTTCACCGCTGTTTGTGTTACTTGATCAGGCGGAGCCGCCACAACCACACCGCGATTAACCGAACTATGTTATGAACCAAACTCAGTCATCTAGACCACATCCAGTAGTTGCTACATGTGTTTCTACTACTAAGCAGTGGTAAATTCATCACACTAGTCGGCCGCTGGTTCAGTTAGAAGGGCTCTTTATACCCCCTTCCATAGAATGACCTCCTGTAAGAATAAGTTCATACTTGATATGAAAGTATGATACCCTTAAGCATCTTTCCAGCATTCCAATGAGGATATATGTTCTTGAGGCTCTTCGCCTATCTTCGAATATGCATTAAGCCCTTACTAGGACTTTAAGAAGCCCCCTCCAAAGTGAGACAGAGGTACTAGCTGTTGAAGCCTTCCATGTTGAGGTAGTCAAGCATGCTGAATTTCATTCTATTAATCTCTTTATCTAGAGAAGATGAAGGATCTACCAAAATAGGGAACATCTTCCCATTTTACATCACTATCCACTTCAACGGTGTGGAGGTTCGTTATTGTCTTGTCAATACAGGTTCGTGGATCAACCTAATCAAGACCCGGACATTGCAAAAAATAGTGTTGTACAAGGATGATCTGAGTCCCTCCGACCGAGAAATTCAAGGTGATGACAGGACGAAATAGAAACCTATTGGAAATATCTTATGGAATATGAAATTCGATGGTCTGGTAGCCATCAACGAGTTCATGGTTGTCTCTCAGGAAAACACCTACAATGAATTGATGGGTAGGCCATGGCTTCACCTGAATGCAGTGGTCCCTTCATCATATCACTAGTGCCTTAAGTACTCTCTTAATGGTCGAGTGGGTGTACTCCAAGGTGACACATCTCCCTTTGCCTCTTGTGAATCCTGCTACCTAGATTCCAACTATTATAAGAGCAAGGACAAGAAGATCTAGGCAAACGAGGTTGAACATGCTATGACTGCGACTGACCCGTGGACATACCTGGATGATGCCTACATTTTTTCGATCCACCGATTAGAGGAAACGACCCCGGATCTAGGAAAATTATTTGTTGTTTCTAGAACAATGGGGAAACACATTCCCATTTCTAATGGATTCTGGAAGATCACCTCGTATTCCTACAAAAATCAGGATCGAGTGATCTCGGAGCCCCTACTCCCATATGGTATCTAGATGTCTGCCCCATGGCAATGGAAATATGTCATACCTTCTTGTTTTTCTGGGATAAGATAATTTGGTTCAACCCAACATGCCACTATTTCTTTGATATAATTAATCATGGAACCTTTTTCTAAAGGCCATATGGGATAGGGTCCACAACATTCATCGCTATGGTTTTGGCAACACATGATTCCCCCAATGCAGTGTCCATCACTGCTCAGGGTGGAACCAGCTTCCCATTGGGATCTGTCGACTCGAAAGAACCACCTCCAGCTAAGGATCCATCCTAGAAGAATGAATAAGAGGATTTGGAGGATGCTCCTCCCACTTTAAAAGAGGGTTTCTCTACAATGGTTGATGAATTGGTACATGTGAACCATGGTAATATGACGGATCGTAAACACTCATTGATCCAAGCCGTTATGCCTGCCGAAGAGAATCAACAGTAAGTGGACTTTCTGAAGAAGTATCATGATGTGTTTTTCTGGAGTTATGATGAGATGCCAATAGTAGAAACTCAGGTCATCGTCCACCGCCTCGGTCTTCCAGAAAGTCATCATGGGTTAGAACAACCTCCCAATAAGATTCACCTATCTCATGAGACCATTCCAGAGGCAGAGGTTGTTAAACTCATTAGAGACAAATTTTTCAAAGAGGCCAAATACCCTAGATGGTTATCCATCATTGTGCCCATCACAAAGAAAAAAAGATAAATCAAAGACTTAATTGACTATCGAGATCTCAATCGTCACTGTCTGAAGGATGATTTTTCCTTTCCTATGATGGAAGTGTTTATTGAAACCACCACTGGGTTCCAGGCTCTCTCTTTCATGGACAGGTATTATGGGAATAACTAAATTTGAATGGCCCCTGAGGACGAATAGTCTATACACTTCAGAGAACCACAAGGTACTTTTTCTACCAGGTAATTCCCTTCAGTGTAAAGAATGAAGAATCCACCTATCAGCATTCCATGCATCAAATATTTAAGCCGATCCTTAGGAAATTGTTGGAATGCTATGTGGATGATATGATGGTAAAATCTTTCTAGCATCAGTACCATATCAAATACCTTGAGAAGGTGTTCGACTTCTTGCATTCCCATCATCTGAAGATGAACCCCTTGATGTGTGCCATCGAGGTCACCTTTAGAAATTTAATCCACTTCAATGTTAGATATAGAGGCATCAATATTGATCCGGAGAAGATTAAGGCCATCAGTCAGATGTCTCCTCCGAGAAACATTCGCAAATTCCAAGGGTTTCAAGGCCACTTGGCCTACGTACACCGATTCATCACGAATTTGGACGGAAAATGTAATCCCTTTTCTCAGAACTTGAAGAAAGGTATTGTATGTTAGTGGGAAGAGTAATGTCAGACTTTATTCGAGGAAATCAAGCAGTACCTATTACAGCCTCTGGTCTTGATGCCACCCATTTCCAGAAAACTGCTAGTCCTTTGTGTGGGTGCCCTAGAATGATCTCTCAGTTCCCTTCTCTCCCAGAAGAACAATGAGGGAATAGAGAACAGTCTATAATATATCAACTGTATGCTCCTCGATATGGAGACCAGATTATCATATATCGAGAAAGTCCACCTAGCAATGGTATTTTCAGTGCATAAATTGCGATATTACTTGCAGCACCATGAGATACAGCTAGTTTCCCAGGTAGATCCACTGAAGTGCATCCTAAACATTCCCATGCTGAAATACCATCTATCTCAGTGGGCAGTAATCCTCCAGCAGTTCGACATCAGGTTTCTCCCCTAGATGTCTATTAAGGGGAAAGCACTGGCATCCTTCCTTGCAACCCATCAAACTCTTGCGGACCAGTCCCTAGACCATGATTTTTCAGATGAGGAAATCCGATTAGGAGACCAATCCACTCAATGTTGGAAAATGAACTTTGATGGTTCCTCCTGAAGCCTTACCAATAGGAGACTCAATGACCCCGGACTCAATAGAGTGGGCTTGGGTACTGTCTTCATCACGCCAGTACAATCTATTCTTCTATATTCATTACGGTTTTCAGAAGGTTGTACCAAATACAAGGCATTGTACCAAACTCTCTTCACTGGCCCCAATCTGGCCCTCAAGATTAAGGTCCCCCACTTTCATGTGAAAGGAGACTTCTAACTAGTCATCAAGAAGATCAACAATGACTATGTTGTTAAAAAGCCAGAGCTCATACCACTATTTGAATGTACCCTCTAGTTGATGGCCCATTTACCATCTCAACAAGAAATTACCCATGTCCCTAGATCCTAGAATAGTCGATCTGATTTCTTGTCCATATTGGATTCCTATCTTACAGATCCTGATCTAGATGATCTGATTATCCATGTGGCACACCTGAGAGTCACTACCCCCATCACTCTAAATGACGATGGTAGCCCGCAGGTAAGACACCTTATCACTGGTGCCTCCACGTCAAGATACCTAGGCCCCCCATAACATAGTGATGGAAGTGACTCCCCACTAGAGGAACCCCTTTATTGAGTACCTCCAGCATGGCAGTATCCTGGCAGATTGAGCCGAGCGTGAGTGCATATGATACCGTGCATTTTAGTTTACCCTCCAGAGTGACCCTGGTTTTGCGAAGATCCTCTAAAAATGTGGTTTCAATGGAGTCATACTCCATTGCATTCAATGAGGTTAGATTTCTCAGGTCATACAGAATGTTCATGTCGGTTCCTGTGATGCTCATCCGACCGGGCTGAAACTATCTCATCATATCCGGAGACTGGGGTATTTTTGGCCCTCCATGATCCATGACTTTTTCGAGATTTCCAAGAGGTTCCATGAATTCCAAATTAATTCTAATTTTGTGCATCAGCTTCCATAGCCTCTCAAAACTACCAATTACTCTTGGACCTTTTCAGTCTAAGGACTCGATGTCATGGGACATTATCTAATGGAAAAATCTCGCTAGTACAGGTTTATCCTCACACTATGGATTTCTTTTCCAAGTGGCCAGATATAGTTCCACTCAAGGAGGTCAAGGCTCATTCTATCATTGAATTTGTGATATCCAATATCAACTACCTATTCAGAGTCCCTCACATTGTCCTCACCGATAACAACACCAACTTTTGCGCAGCCAAACTAAAGAATTTGTATGCTAAGTACAACATTCGTTCTAACAATACCTCCGGCTATCACATGCATGAAAATGGAAATATCGAGGAATTCAACTAAACCCTCTCTAACATTCTATATAATATGGTTGGTCAGAATAAGAAAATTTGTCCAGACAAACTCCTCAATTCCCTCTTGTCTTATTGGATAAATACTAGTAATTCAACCCATGGGACCCCATACTCCATGGTGTATGGAATGAAGGCCATCCTTCCCATTGAGATTCAATTTCCTTCATTATGAACAACTATCTACTATTATTAAGCACCAAATGAGGTAGATGAAATCCATCTGGCTGAATTGGAAGCATTTGACAAGAACATGCTTTGTGTCGTTCATAATCTAGAAAGGCATCATAACAATATACCTAGATATTTCAATAATAAAGTTCTACTCCGCTCTTTATTTCAAGTGTACATGGTGTTGGACATGATAACACCAATGACACTTGGTAGGAAACCACACAAGATGGTGCCCAAATAAGAAGAACCTTACATCATTCACAAGGTTTACCCCAATGGTGAAAACTCCCTGGTTACCATTGATGGAGAGCGTATAACTCCACCCACCAATGCCAAATTCTTCAAGAAATACTTTTCCTGAGTAAACGATCTAACATGACCATAAACTGTGATTTCGTTATCGCACAATGTTAAAATTTGTGATCTATCCGAGATGAAGGATGTAAAACTACACTGCAGTCATCCTGCCTGACAATAAACTGAAAGATGGTCTGATTTCTATGAACTTAAACTAAGATTTCCCTGCATCCATCATCCTACAAGACATTAAAATTCACCTTCAAGAATAATGTATGGCTTTATTCCCATCTTAATGGGATACGTAGGAACGCTCAAATGCTTTATCTTGTAGTCTAGCACCCAAATTATTCTCTTTGACTACCCCCTTGGTGTAGATCTCTTGGAAGATCCCACATGGTGTAGTGTAGGATTCATTGGCCCCACTCATGTCGGGGTTACGATGGTCGCACCATGCCCTCCACCCATTCTTCTATCCTCCAACGTCCTCACAGCATGATGTTAAACTGCATTGACCTTTTATAACTATGTAAGGATTGATTCTCATCCTCATGGGATACATAGAAACTCCAAAACATTTAGGTTATAGGCCCTTCCCAAAACATCATGAGATTCCCTTGGGTCGAAACACATAGTGTGGTGTAGGATTTTTCCTTCATTCACATTGAGTTCATCATGACCGCACCATGTATCCATCTCTTTAGAGATATCCACCTCCTTCATCATCTTACATGATGTTATACTACACCAACATATTTATGCTTCACACATCCCCTTTATTTGGGTCTTCATCATATTTTACATCCAAAAGGGACCCCTGAACGTCATGAATTCTAGTCCTTAGGGATCTCCTATCATTTCTGTAACACCCCAACCCCAGCTACCCAGAGTCGGTGCATTACCTCGTAACATTGGCATGATCACAAAAGATCAAGTCTCGAAAGACCGATTAGTTTAGTAGCCTTGGAAACACTAGATACATTCATAAATGTTACATTACATCATAAAGTGAAAAACTAATAACAAAGTCTTCATAGTCCACACTCATATCCACTTCTGACTATCCCTGCAGTTCATTCATAAAATACTTCTTCACATCCTGGAAAATATTAAAACATTGAAAGGGGTGATATCAGATGCTCAGTAAGGATAACAATATTGCGGAAGCTTTCATAAATAAACATTAACATTTAAGGCAATGTATAACCAAAACAAAATCCTTTTTAAACTTGAACTTCAGCATAATATGGCAAAAATAAAATTAAATAATTCCATTTACTTACTCACATGTATATTCTACTAGTGGAATAATCACATGCAATATCAGTAAACACTTTCATAATGAGGGAATGTATAATGCCAGACATTCTGAAACATTTTGTCAAGGCCTCGGCCAAGACGTCTAAAATGATTAAGGCCTCGGCCAAAACCATAAATCAAATTGGGAAAGGGCCTCGGCCAATTCCATGTCTAGTTGTCTCATGAGACCTACCGATGCATCGAGGATCTATAGCGGGCTCCACCCGTCATTTATTAAGTCCATTACATTCCCCATATGAATAGGTTTAAACATAACATAAATATTCGTATTAAAACAAGCATACGAAATGTCAAAAATTTCTCCATAAACTATGGATGGTAAAATAACACATCCACAGTCAAATATTTCACAAAATGTTCAATGGAAGTTTTGCATCATAAATCAATTTCAATTAAACTTAAAACCCATCAAAGGATGTTGACATAGATGAAATCAAAGATATTTGAGAGAAATATATCTCCTTTTTGAAATCATTTAAAAGTCCCATAATTATAAAATAATACATTTACTTTGAAAATATTCTTATAAGCTTGTTAGGGAAGCTTCGACGAAGTTATAATGGCAGAAAATAGCTGCACCCGCCGTATAAGTTAAAAAAACATTCTTACCTTAAATTTGTCAAAAAGGTCAAAAAGTACATTGTTTGGAAAACGACGGTAAGATTCCTTTCAAAAACTTATAAGGGTATAAATGACTTTAACCCATTTTCCATTTAATAGTAAAAATGTTTTGAAAGACATTTTTAAGAAACATGGATGTGGATGATAACGAGGTCCCAGTAGATAATTATGTTTAAACAACCTTGGATAATGAAGAGGTTGTGAAGTAAACCCTTACCTTGTACTTTTCCTTGGTTGGGGTAGGTTAACCTCCTGTATAATGGTGAAATAATTGTTATTAAATTATACAAGAATCATATACATTCATATGATATCATATATGATCTTTTAACATTGCTTTGTTAACAATATCTTAGATTTATCGTTGTTTCGGGTGTTAACTTACTCGTTTTTGTAAGTCATGTTTTCATGAATAGGTTGTACCTTATTCATATCCAGAATGATATCATGTCCTTAAACATTATTTTTAGATCATCTGATGATAATTATACTTGAATGGATACGACGGAGAATGAATCTCATCGCGTTCGTGGAGACGGTAGTCCGTACGTACGCACGAGCGACAATATCATTATTTTGATATTAAAATAATATATAATTGGATAGTATATCATATATACAGAATCATTATCATGTTATATTTATTATTTACATGAATTACATATCATTATTATACCCATCTAAATAATAATATATTGAATAACAATTACACCACGACGTGGAGACGGTAAGCCGTATATACGCACGTATGGTGACATGTCATTCAAATGATGGGTAGAATACTGAATATGGTTGTTCCATATTTATAATAACATCACAGTATATAGAAGATACGGGAGTTATAATTTTAGAATGTAAATAATAAACAAAGAGGGAGTGGAAGAAGAAAGAAACTTGAAAGAGGGTGATGAAAATGTTACCTCTTCTTCGAGTTCTTCCATTTGATTTGATCAAAAGGACTCCATAGGACGGCTTTCTGACTAAAGTAAAGCTTCTAGGATGAAGGGAGAGAAGTTGGGAGAGTATTTGGGCAGAGGATGGCCGAACCAAAAGGCTTGAAAGTGTGAATAAGGTGGTAGAGGTGGGGGCCTTTTATAAGAGGAGAGGAGGGGCTCTTTTGGAAAGATTGAAATGTTACATTATTATTCAATGATTTTCGGATTATAAAGGTCCCACACTTATATAATTCGTGGATAAGGTGATAAGGGTTCGAAATCTACCCATCAAATAGTCTTTGGACAAGTGTAAGGCTTGGATTTTACATTATCTTTTCATTTTATTAAAATCGTTAAATAATGAGGTCATCGCTGAATGATAATGATGTTATAAATAATTTAATTTATTTAATGTCTAAAAATTATAAAAAAAACTATGATGTAGGAAATATTTTTAGATTTGTAATTAATATTTATAGTCAAAATTTGGACTTGTGTAACCCCACTTAAAAACTATTTTAGTAAAACAACTCATGTTTGTGTCAATTTAATTTTAACATTAAATAAATATATATTAATGTCATTTTCCAACCAAAGTGGCTCCATGGGGTCCCCAATTTGACCCATGGGTTTTCCTGGTCGGCCATGACTCATCCAATAGGATTAGGAAATGTTTCAAGCTCATCTCATATTATTAAAACATTATTTTTACCTTAAACTACACTAATTACCTCTAATCGCGATTAAGAACTTAAAAGTTACTATTCACAAAAAAATTATTTTAATCTCATTGAACCACATTTTACTTCTTAATGACAACCATGTATGTCGGATTTTTGAAAATAAAATCACAGAAGTGGTAATATTTCATTTTAACGAAAAATCAGTTTTTAACAACCACTTAGTGGTTTCACTATTCATCAAAAATTGATGTTTTTCAGAATAAGGCCAAAATTTCACCCTAAGCTATAATTGATATTCCGAATTCAAAAATGATGTCTATTTTACAAAATTACAAACATATAATTTGCATTAATTAATTTTATAATTAATTCCCGTTGTTACAACAAATAGCGTGTTTTTAAGAAACAATTTATATCAAAAGATTGGCAATTGTTTATGTCCAATTTCAATGTAAAATTAATTCTAATGACCACCATTGGATAAAATGGTAAAAATATATTCTAATTAAAATTTAAAACAACTAAATAGTATAATTTATCACTATTAATTATTTTGATTAAAAAAGTTGTTTTTAAGTATTTTGCACTATTCATAAAAAATTAAAAGTTCTCAGAAAAATACCAAAAATTCAACATAGGCTAATTTCGATATTCCGAATCCAAAAATGAAGTCCATTTTGATAAATAAAATTTATAAAATTTCAAAAATTATGTATTATTATTCACAACGGCTAGTTTAATTAGTTGTGGTGGGTGTTAGAGCTCGAGGTTGCGTACAACACACGCTATTGCATTATTCGAAAGGAAACGTACCGTGGAATCTTGGGTTGTCACATTCTCCCCTCCTTAAAATAATTGCGTCCTCGCAATTTCTAGGGTATTACTGCATAAAAATACTCGGGTGGTTCTTCATCATAAGTTCCTCAGGTTCCCACGTTGCCTCTTCCATTTTATGATTTCTCCACAAAACCTTTACCAGACGAGTCGTCCGGTTTCTCAGCACCTTGTCCCTCACATCAAGAATTTTGATGGGATCTTCGCAATAAGATAGAACGGGTTCCAGTTCTAATTCCTCATAGGTAAGTACATGTGTTGGGTCGGGCATGTATTTTCTCAATAGCGATATGTGGAAAACATCGTGAACTTTCGAGAGATTTGGCGGCATCGCCAAACGATAAGCTACAGCCCCAATACGATCTAGAATTTCGAAAGGTCCGATGTACCTGGGACTCAACTTACCCTTCTTACCAAAACGTATAACTCCCTTCCATGGAGATACCTTTAGGAAAACATGATCTCCCACCTGAAATTCCAAAACATTTCTTCTGTTATCGGCATAGCTCTTCTGCCTACTTTGAGCTGATTTGATGTGGTTTTGGATTACCTTCACCTTTTCCATTGTTTCTTCCACCAGTTCTGGTCCCACAAGTTTTCATTCACCAACGTCATCCCAACAGGTTGGTGTACGACATCTCTTTCTGTATAACGCTTCATAAGGTGCCATCTGAATGCTTGAATGGAAGCTATTGTTATAGGAAAATTCTACCAGTGGTAAATATTGATCCTACATACCCTGAAAGTCAAGAGAGCATGATCTCAACATGTCTTCTAAGGTTTGAATAGTCCGTTCTGATTGTCCATCTGTTTGAGGGTGATAGGCAGTGCTCAAATGAAGTTCAGTATCCAAGGCCTTTTGAAGACTTTTCCAGAATCTTGAAGTAAAACGAGGATCACAATCAGAAACAATCGATAGGGGTACTCCATGAAGTCTTACAACTTCATTAATATATAGTCTTGCTAGACATTCAAGTGGTAGATCCTCCCGTATAGCCAGAAAATGTGCTGACTTAGTAAGTCGATCAACAATGACCCATATTGCATCATTCCTTCTAGGAGTCTTTGGTAGTCCCATGACAAAGTCCATCGTAATATTATCCCATTTCCACTCAGGTATGGGAAGAGGTTGAAATACTCCACCAGGATGTTGTCTTCCAGCTTTCACTTGTTGACAAACCATACACCTCGACACAAAATCAGAAATCTCCCTCTTCATATTGTCCCACCAAAAATGTTCCTTCAAATGTCTATACATTTTGGTGCTCCCAGGGTGTATAGAGAAATTGGAACTATGAGCATCATCCAGCAATTCCCTTTTTAGATCATGTATATCGGGAACACAAAGTCTCTTCCCGAATTTCAAAATTCCATCCTTATACACAATGTCCCTCAATCTTCCATCATTCACATCTTTAATCTTCTTCTGAAATTCTTCATCATTGGTCAGAGAACTCTTAATCCTTTCTAGTAATGATGGTTTGAAAAACCATTTGAAAAAGCATTGATGTTTCACCTTCCCTAGTTATTCCCATGTCCATCTTCACTAGATCCAATAAAATTGGATCCCTTTCAATTATCATCACATTCAAAACTCCATGGTCTCTTCTACTCAAAGCATCTACCACCTTGTTTGCCTTCCCCAGGTGGTAATGTATCGTGCAATCATAATCCTTGAGTAGTTCAATCCATCTCCTTTGCCTCATGTTGAGTTCTTTTTGTGTGAAAATATACTTCAAACTCTTGTGATCAGTATAAATCTCACATTTTTCACCATAGAGGTAATGTCTCCATATATTTAAAGCAAAGATCACAGCTTCTAACTCAAGGTCATGAGTATGATAGTTTTGCTCATGAATTTTTAGCTGTCGTGATGCATAGGCAATGACCTTATCATTCTGTATAAGGACACAACCAAGTCCATTCTTCGATGCATCACTATAAATAACAAACCCATCATTCCCCGATGGTAGAGTCAATACAGGGGCATTGACTAATCTTCTCTTTAGTTCTTCAAAACATTCTTCACACTCTTTTGTGCAGACAAATTTAATCCCTTTACGTGTGAGATTTGTCAATGGGTTAGCCAATCTGGCAAAATTCTGGACGAAACGTCGATAATAACCTGCTAAACCAATAAAACTGCGTACCTCAGTTATACTTGTCGGTGCTGGCCATTCTTGAATTGCCTTGGTTTTAGAAGGATCAACGGAAATTCCATACATAGAGACAATATGGCCAAGAAAAGAAATCTCATGAATCCAGAATTCACACTTACTAAATTTCCCATATAATTCATGTCTTCTAAGAGTCTTCAGGATAATGCGTAAGTGATTTTCATGATCTTCGTGGCTTTTGGAGTATACCAAGATATCATCAATAAATACCACTACAAAGTCATCAAGATATTCCTTGAAAACTCTATTCATTAGATCCATGAAAACAGAGGGTGCATTAGTCAATCCAAAAGGCATTACTGTAAACTCGTAATTCCCGTACCTTGTTCGAAATGCTGTCTTTGGAACGTCTTCCTTCTTCACACACAACTGATGGTATCGAGACCGAAGTTCAATCTTTGAAAAGTATTGAGCTCCATGTAGTTGGTCAAACAAATCATCAATACGAGGTAGGGGATACTTGTTCTTTATTGTTATAGCATTGATCTCCCTATAGTCAATGCACAGCCTCATAGATCCATCTTTCTTCTTAACAAAAAGAACAGGGGCTCCCCAAGGAGATACACTAGGGCGAATAAATCCCTTATTAATCAATTCCTCTAGTTGTTTCTTTAGTTCAACTAATTCCATAGTGTCCATTCTATAAGGGGTCTTCGATATGGGCCTTGATCCAGGAATTAAATCAATGGAAAACTCAAATTCTCGTTCAGTAGGATGTCCAGGTAAATCTTCTGGAAACACATCAAAATATTCTCTCACAATAGGTACATCCTCTATTTGAATATTCCTTTCCTCACCCTCAGTAGTTTCCTTCTCTTCCTCCCCAATAATTGAATTTAGTTGAGCTACTGGGGTGGATCTAGATAAGAATTATGTGGAGACGATTCTGCTCTAAAGATAAGGTGTTCCTTATCATCATCATCAAGAATCGTAACCTATTTCCTCTTACAATAAATTTTTGCATCATGGTCCGAAAGCCAATCCATACCAAGGATTATATCAAATTCAATCATGGGTATGACGATGAGATCAGCAGGTAAAGAACATTTAGGTGATCTAATGGGAACTAATCGACAAAACTTTGTTGCAACAATACTTCCCTTAGGGGTTTTGACCGACAACTCCCTTGTTAAATCAAATTGGAAATATCTAATTTTCTTAGCAAACTGGGAAGATATGAAACAATGCAATGATCCAGAATCAAATAATGCATTTGCTAAACTTGAGGAAACCATTAAATTACCTGCCACCACGTCTTTCAGAGCTTCCACCTCAGCAGTATTGATAGCATAAGCCTGGCCTTGATCCCTTGGCCTTTTCTGAAGTAAGTCCCCCTAACTCTTAGGACATTCATTTGCATAATGTCCCTTCTCTCTACAATTATAACATTCCACGTTGACAGCCGCTTTCTTTCCCATGCATTCATGAGCTTGGTGGGCTTTTTCACCACACATGTAACATACTCCTTTTCCTTTTAGATAGGCACCAGGGTGCTTCCTACCACAATTATCACAGGGTGGAAATTCATTTCTACCCTTCTTCCATGCTTCCTTATTTCCTTTCCCAGAGTTTTCAGCGGATCTCTTCTTATCTTGCTTTGATTTAAAGTCATAAGACTTAGAGAATTACTTTTCCGTTTTGATAGCGCACGAGACAATACCTTCGTATGAAGAGAAGGTTTGTGATACTAAAGCTCGACGGAGAAATGGTTTTAACCCATCAAAGAAACGATCAGTCTTATTTCATGGGTTACGTATGTAATCAGCAGCATACCTCGCTAACCTTGTAATGTTAGCCTCATACTTTGCGACATTCTCATCCTCCTTCTGCCTCAGACTCAGAAATTTCCTTTCTATATCCGCTCGATGGTCTCGAGGAAAGTATTTTTCTAAGAACAGCTCTTTGAACTCCTGCCATTCCATGTTTGTTAATTCATCATCTTCCTTTGTGTTTTGAATTAGTGACCACCATTGATCGGCATCTCCAGTGAGGCGGTAAACTGCCATGACAACTTTCTCCCTTGCACTACTCCCCAAGGCATGGAATATTTTCTCTAAGGAATTTATCCATTGCTCAGCTACTATAGTATTTGTACTCCCATTGAAGGTTGGTGGTTGTTTCCTCATGAAACGGTCTAGCATTGATCCTCCACGTTGCGGATCAGGGTGCTCCATACGAGTAAGGTTATTATTCATAACCTACGTGAGTTGTCCCAGTATGGTGAGAAGCTGATCAGCACCAGTTGTATCACTAGCTCCAACATAATTATCTTGAGCAGGAGGGCAATCCCTACACGGAGTGCGTGCATTGATACGGTTTCCATTCCTTCCACTAGGCGCCATTTCTAAACAATGGCATAAACTAGATTAGTTTATGAAATAAAATACATAATTCCATATTTGTAAAACAATTTACATAAATTAAACTATTTATGGATATAATCCATAATCATAAAAAGAAATGTTTCCTTTGAGAAAGTATATACTCATAACCCTTCATAGTGGTTTGTAAAGAAAATGAGAATTATCCTAAGCATATCCCCCAGGAGTGTCGTAACCAAGAGTGCAGCAAGGCCCGTTGTCGTGCACCAGTTCCCGTTCGAGTCTAGATCAAAGCGGTGTTTTCGGGTTTTACCCCTAGGTACATCTGTGCCAGAGCCGCCTCTACCTGCTCATATCCAGACAGGGATGTATTGCTCGGAAAACTCACAAAATCTCTATAATACCAAAATTCTAGGAAGTTTTTCTATACTAATCCTCAAAGTCTATCTTCGGGCTATGTGCTCTAATCAGAGTTTATCTAAATCTAGCTTCCAAGGTTAGTACTAAACTGCCTCTGATACCAACTGTAACGCCCCGACCCCAGCTACCCAGAGTCGGTGCATTACCTCGTAACATTGGCATGATCACAAAAGATCAAGTCTCGAAATACCGATTATTTTAGTATCCTTGGAAACACTAGATACATTCATAAATATTACATTACATCATAAAGTGAAAAACTAATAACAAAGTCTTCATAGTCCACACTCATATCCACTTCTGACTATCCCTGCAGTTCATTCATAAAATACTTCTTCACATCCTGGAAAATATTAAAACATTGAAAGGGGTGATCTCAGATGCTCAGTAAGGATAACAATATTGCGAAAGCTTTCATAAATAAACATTAACATTTAAGGCAATGTATAACCAAAACAAAAGCCTTTTTAAACTTGAACTTCAGCATAATATGGAAAAAATAAAATTAAATAATGCCATTTACTTACTCACATGTATATTCTAATAGTCGAATAATCACATGCAATATCAATAACCACTTTCATAATGAGGGAATGTATAATGCCAGACATTCTGAAACATTTTGTCAAGGCCTTGTCCAAGACGTCTAAAATGATTAAGGCCTCGGCCAAAACCATAAATCAAATTGGGAAAGGGCCTCGGCCAATTCCACATCTAGTTGTCTCATGAGACCTACCGATGCATCGAGGAGCTATAGCGGGCTCCACCCGTCACTTATTAAGTCCAATACATTCCTCATATGAGTAGGTTTAAACATAACATAAATATTCGTATTAAAACTAGCATACGAAATGTTAGCAATTTCTCCATAAACTATGGATGGTAAAATAACACATCCACAGTCAAATATTTCACAAAATGTTCAATGGATGTTTTGCATCATAAATAAATTTCAATTAAACTTAAAACCCATCAAAGGATGTTGACATAGATGAAATCAAAGCTATTTGAGAGAAATATCTCTCCTTTTTGAAATCATTTAAAAGTCCCATAAGTATAAAATAACACATTTACTTTGAAAATATTCTTATAATCTTGTTAGGGAAGCTTCGACGAAGTTATAATGGCAGAAAATAGCCACACCCGCCGTATAAGTTAAAAAAACATTCTTACCTTAAATTTGTCAAAAAGGTCAAAAAGTACATTGTTTGGAAAAAGACGGTAAGATTCCTTTCAAAAACGTATAAGGGTATAAATGAATTTAACCCATTTTCTATTAAATAGTAAAAATGTTTTGAAAGACATTTTTAAGAAACATGGATGTGGATGATAACGAGGTCCGAGTAGATAATTATGTATAAACAACCTTGGATAATGAAGAGGTTGTGAAGTAAACCCTTACCTTGTACTTTTCCTTGGTTAGGGTAGGTTAACCTCCTGTATAATGGTGAAATAATTGTTATTAAATTATACAAGAATCATATACATTCATATGATATCATATATGATCTTTTAACATTGCTTTGTTAACAATATCTTAGATTTATCGTTGTTTCGGGTGTTAACTTACTCGTTTTCGTAAGTCGTGTTTTCATTGATAGGTTGTATCTTATTCATATCCAGAATGATATCATGTCCTTAAACATTATTTTTAGATCATCTAATGATAATTATACTTGAATGGATACGACGGAGAATGAATCTCATCGCGTTCGTGGAGACGGTATTCCGTACGTACGCACGAGCGACAATATCATTATTTTGATATTAAAATAATATATAATTGGATAGTATATCATACATAAAGAATCATTATCATGTTATATTTATTATTTACATGAATTACATATCATTATTATACCCATCTAAATAATAATATATTGAATAACAATTACACCACGACGTGGAGACAGTAAGCCGTACGTACGCATGTATGGTGACATGTCATTCAAATGATGGGTAGAATACTGAATATGGTTGTTCCATATTTATAATAACATCACAGTATATAGAAGATACTGGAGTTATAATTTTAGAATTGAAATAATAAACAAAGAGGGAGTGGAAGAAGAAAGAAACTTGAAAGAGGGTGATGAAAATGTTACCTCTTCTTCGGGTTCTTCCTTTTGATTTGATCAAAAGGACTCCTTAGGATGGCTTTCTGACTAAAGTAAAGCTTCTAGGATGAAGGGAGAGAAGTTGGGAGAGTATTTGGGCAGAGTTTGGCCAAACCAAAATGCTTGAAAGTGTGAATAAGGTGGTAGAGGTGGGGGCCTTTTATAAGAGGAGAGGAGGGGATCTTTTGGAAAGATTGAAATGTTACATTATTATACAATGCTTTTAGGATTCTAAACGTCCCACACTTATATAATTCGTGTCTAAGGTGATAAGGGTTCGAAATCTACCCATCCAATAGTCTTTGGACAAGTGTAAGCCTTGGATTTTACATTATCTTTTCATTTTATTAAAATCGTTAAATAATGAGGTCATCGCTGCATCATAATGATGTTATAAATAATTTAATTTATTTAATGTCTAAACATTATAAAAAAAATACTATGATGTAGGAAATACTATAAGATTTCTAATGAATATTTATAGTCAAAATTTGGACTTGTTTAACCCCACTTAAAAACTGTTTTAGTAAAACAACTCATGTTTGTGCCAATTTAATTTTAACATTAAATAAATATATATTAATGTCATTTTCCAACCAAAGTGGCTCCATGGGGTCCCCAAGTTGACCCATGGGTTGTATTGGTCGGCCATGACTCATCCAATTGGAGTAGGACAAGTGTCAAGCTCATCTCATATTATTAAAACATTATTTTTACCTTAAACTACACTAATTACCTCTAATCGCGATTAAGAACTTAAAAGTTACTATTCACCAAAAAATTATTTTAATCTCATTGAACCACATTTTACTTATTAATGACAACCATGTATGTTGTATTTTTGAAAATCAAATCACATAAGTGGTAATATTTCATTTTAACGAAAAATCAGTTTTTAACAACCACTTAGTGGTTTCACTATACATCAAAAATTGAAGTTTTTCAGAATAAGGCCAAAATTTCACCCTAAGCTATAATTGATATTCCGAATTCAAAAATGATGTCTATTTTAAAAAATTCCAAACATATAAGTTGCATTAATTAATTTTATAATTAATTCCCACTGTTACAACAAATAGCGTGTTTTTAAGAAACAATTTATATCAAAAGATTGGCAATTGTTTATGTCCAATTTCAATGTTAAATTAATTCTAATGACCACCATTGGATAAAATGGTAAAAATATATTCTAATTATACTTTAAAACCAAGAAATAGTATAATTTATCACTATGAATTATTTTGATTAAAAAAGTTGTTTTTAAGTATTTTTCACTATTCATAAAAATTTAGAAGTTCTCAGAAAAATACCGAAAATTCAACATAGGCTAATTTCGATATTCCAAATCCAAAAATGAAGTCCATTTTGATAAATAAAATTTATAAAATTTCAAAAAGTAGGTATTATTATTCACAATGGCTAGTTTAATTAGTTGTGGTGTGTGTTAGAGCTCGAGGTTGCGTACAACACACGCTATTGCATTATTCGAAGGGAAACGTACCGTGGAAGCTTGGTGTGTTACAATTTCGGGCCAATGTACTTGAGGATTTCAAACGAAAAATCGATACAAGTCCCATGTAGTGAATATGGTCAGCAGTTGACACTCATTTGTTGTTCCCATTTCAAGTAATATGATGTGGTTTCCATGTTTTGGACACGATTAACAGCCATCTCCCATCTATAGCAGCACCCTGGTATGTCCCAAATATTGTTTGTGGTGGTTCATTTTCTCTTTCCATCCCTTCAAACATCCGTTTTCCTTAGGTAGGATTGTTTATTTGGTTTGGATCGACCCTAACTGATCACCTTCACTCATTTCTATACCCTTATATATTAGGGAGAGCCTGATCCAATTCCTTGTTTCCTATACCGAGCATTGTGCACATGGGATTAGGAGCTAATGGTAAGGCAATTCCCATATGAAGGGTCATGTCTCTATGGTCCGAGCCCTATGGCCTTAAAATAAGATCATTCACTATCCTTACCGCAAGACGTTAAACTTCAAAAATTTTCGTACTTCGCGTCTTAGGCACCTCAACCTTTTCATCCCCCCTGGCCCATGTTCTCATTTAGGATTATGTAGTGTGGTATGGGCTTATGTCCTCATTCACATTGGGCTATTATTTCCATGCTACACATTTCCCCTTGAGACATCCCTCCTTCATTCATCTTCCTTACCGCATGAATTTAAACTGCATGCTATCCTCTAGAACTATGTATGGATTGATTCCCATTCTCATGGGATATGTAAGACTACCCAAACATTTAGTCTTCTGGTCGAGCTCCATTTCTTAAAAACTCCTCATCTTTCTGTCCCCTGGCCTGAGTTCTACGAGGAGGGTAGAATGTGGTGTGGTATGGGTTTATGTCCTCATTCTCATCAGGGTTGTAACATCCATGCCACATGCCTATCCCCCTTGAGAGGTCTTCCTTCCTCTATTTTACACTCATCTTATCGAGTCGAATACTCTTGAATTGAGCCCCTCAACCCTCTTTGGAAGTTCACCAATTTTCCAAAGAGAACTCTAGTTCAGGACCTATAGTGTCATATTCTACATAGACATGTTATCACACATTTTCATTCTTCATGCTCCCCTTAATTTTGGATTTCATCATCATTCAATTTCAAAAGTACCCACAAACGATATGGACACTTGGACCGAATTCCCTTCTACCGCCTTGGCTAACATCCCAAATAATTTCAAACGACCAATTGATATAAGTTTCGCGTTGTAAATATGGTCAGCGGTCGATGCTCATTTTTTGTTCCCATTTCAGGTCACAAGATATGGATATTGTTTTTCAAACATGGCCAAAAACTATCCTCCATCATCATGCCACCCCATCAAACCCTAAATATTGGTAGCATGATTCAGATCCTTTTCCACTCCATCATGCCAAAGTATAATTTCGACACTCTTGGTGCTATCCCTCAGTGCACGTTTGTGCATTAGGTGGAAGAAGCCATAGTGAGGTTTCATTCGGGGCTCCGTACTGTTTTCCCCTTTTCATGTATTCTATGTGTTTCAAAGAACTTCTACATCCTTGTTTCCAAAACTGATCATAGCTCACATGGGATTAGGGATTTAGTCAATGTTTTCGCCCGTTTGGAAGAGTCTCTATTCTCTATGGTCTGAGATCTAAGACCATAAACCAAGATCTCTATACGTTTTTTCTGCAAGGTGTAAGAACCGAATCTCCTAAAACTATGTATAGATTGATTCCCATCCATGTGGGATATATAGGAAAGCCTAGGCATCACGTCTTCAGGCCCTACTCAGGTTCCATTAATTACCTCTTCTGTTTGGACTTGTGGCCTTTACTTTTATAGGATTGCATGGTGTGGTGTGTGTGGGCTTCTGTTCTCATTCACATCGGGTTTACAATAGTTGTACCACATACTACCGTTCTAGGAGCTAGTCTCTTCTATCTCTTGTCTCACATGATGTTAAATTGCACCCTCATAACTATGTATGAATTGATTCCAATCCTCATGGGATACATAGGAACCCCTAGACACTTCATCCATGGGTCAATCCCCATATTATATGACCTTTTCTACCCCCTCGACCATAGATTTATTCCATATAATTGTGCTTGGTCTGGTGTGGACCTCTTCCTCATTCACACCCAATATGATTTATCACACCATGTGAATCCCCCCGTAAAACTCCATTTCTTCTATATGTTTCCAAGATATATGACTTTAAACAATGATGCGTAGTCCCACATGACATTAAATTGTTTCATCTTTTATACAAGATGTTAAAATGAAGGGGTTGGTGCTATCATACGACCCTAGACTATGACATTATCGCCCTAGACACGTGATGAAAAATGACATTGCATTGTGATGTCCTCGGTCGAGGAGACATCATGTTTGGTAGAGGTTATCCACCACACCATTTGTCAATGCCTACCTATGGATTGATTCTTGTAACAATGATTGGATTTTATGACCTAGGTTTATCGCTTTACAAAAAAACACATACATCCATCCTAAAGGACAAACAAGATCTATCAAATGCCGCTTCTTTTGGTGCATGTGTTAGACCCTCATGAAAGTATTGTCCCTAGAATTGGTTTCCCACCATGGCACTTATAAAACTACATGTGTCTTGATCCCCATCATCATGGGGTATGTATTAATTCCCACACACTTTGCATCTGGCCCAACCTATCTTTCATTCTCGGTCCCTCGACCTAAAACCTCCCCAGAGAACACATGGTGATATGGATTCTTATTGTCCTCATTCACGTCAGGAATTATAATTATTGCACCATGTCTCTCCTTAATCCCTTTCCATTTATGGTTCGACCACTAAGACCTTAAAAATATGATCTCTTTTCATCCTTGTTGAAAGACGTAAAACTGCATGAAATTTTCTAGAACTACATGTGGCTTGATTCCCATCCTCATGGTATACGTATGAATTCCCGTACATTCGTTCTGCGGGTCCATCTCTAGGAATCTTAAATCTTGCCCCTTTTTCGGCCCCTTAGCCTGAACTCTTTTGGGAACATGTGGTGTGGCAATTACCTCTTAGGAAATCATACACATCCGGATATGAATCATGTTGTGGGTTTCTTTTCTGGGTAACCATGTTCTCAAAGCATGACTTTAAACTGTAGTTATACCTTAAACAAGTTCAGGATTCCCCATGATAACTATGTGATGTGTTAGATTCCTTACCAAAGATAATTTGACCCTCCAACATTGGTCTATAACCACGGTGTGCTCAATAACTACTTTTGGATTGATTCTCATCATTATAATATACATAGCGACACCCAGGAATTTCAACTTGGGCCCAGCCCTAGGGTCATTAAACCTTATGGCCCCTCAGTCCCAATCATAGTCCTTGCAGTATAACCTTGAAACTATGTTCACTGTTCACATAGTACAATGTTATACTATGTTTCTATCATATTCATTGGTATAACGTAAAACTGCAATCCATTCTAGGTCTTTTCTAGAGACGTCTTGTATGGAAGTAGGTATGATCCTAATTAGACCAATGCACCAACCTAACGTGTTTCCACCATGGTGGAATAATTTTAGTAGTGTTGGAATCCAATCAAACAACCCATCAATCCATCCTCAATGCTTTTCATTCCCTTTATTTGGATCCTCATCCTCTTTCATGCCAGAAAGAACCCCCTAAAAGCACTGATGCTCGACCAATGGCTCAGCCACTATCCTGGACTAACATTTCAGAAGACTAATGGATGGAATATCGAGCCAGTACTTGTGTTTCGAACATGGTCAGTGGTCAGACTTCATGTGTTATCCCAATTTAGGGCTAACACAATAGGGATACTGTGTTTCAAACACATTAAATAGTTATTCTTCATCATCATGCCACCCTAACAATGTTCTAAATTTTTCATACCATGATTCACGCTTTCCAATCCCCTGTGTTCGTATCGATTCTAACACTCATAGCATTACCCCACTCGTGCAGTAGAGGCATGTTGAGAAAACATCAATATGAATATTTTGAGAACTTCATTCTCTATTTAGGCCTCCCTCTTTATTCCCAAAATCCCGAATGGGTCATTTATACACCGGATATCCGAAGATTGGCTGGCACTCCCACATTTAAACTAATTAACGTTGTAACCATCCCTTATTTCTCACATCGGGTGAGACCCACATGAGCTTAGTGATTGATTACTAATGACTTCACAATTTTGTAAAGAATACATTGAAATAAATGAGGAAAAAATGATCCATCTATGCACACAGTTTAGAATAAAAGGAAACAATGAAGGAACGGGTTATGAGTTCTGCCAAAATAGGGACCTTATGGATTGGATCCTTTTTTGGATCGCTCCAATGCTACTACCTTCTAGCTTGTAGCCTCCAAAAATGCATCCCACTCCTTGAGATCCCTCTTCTCATTAGCAGATATGGAGCTGATCTTGTTATCTCCTAATCTGCATTTCCTCCTGCTCATCTTGAAACCTAGCTATTTGATAGTTTGCATGTGTTGCTTTATCCTGGGCTTCAGCTAGCCGGGCCTTGAACTGCTTGATGACTTCATATAGGTTTGCGATAAATATGGATCACTCATTAGCTTTCTCTTCAAGACGCCAAACTTCTTTCTCAACCTCAAAGAACTTCTGTATGTTCATATGTTTGTTCCAGCATTGGTCAACGACAAGACATTAACTGCTCTCCCGTATTTTCTCACCCACGTAATCCCAGATCATCATGTGAAGGAGACGAGCATCCACCCATCTAGCATAGATAAGGCACAACCAGGTGTGTAGTGATCCCATTCGGGCCACCTAGTCAGCTATTGGATGTTTGAGGAAGCACATCATACACTTCCACCCCTTGTACCACATCATACGGATCTCTTCAGCTGCTTTAGGGATAGAATCATCTTTCTCCTCAAGGTCTTCAGGCTGTTATTTAGGGAAAGTATCCAAAATATCAGTGAAAGGGTCTCCCTATATTATTCCTCCCAAGGGGTTAGGCTCTTCAATATGTGAGAGACATTCCTATCTCATCTTTGTTCCAGAAATTTCTCCCTAGCCATCTTCATATCCCACCCCGGTAGTGAAATCACTATTTTACACTATCCTTTTCTCACCAGGTGTCAGGGCCAACTCGGTTTGAGAAGCAGGTTATGAGTGGGTTGGTGCATTCTCCATCAGATCTTCAAAAGATGGTTTCAATTCAGTGGCCTGAAGAGCCTTCAATATCGTGATTACTGCACACACAATGAATGCCCTGATCAGATGAGCTCTCTGATGATATATATAGGTGTCTGAGTAATGAAACTTACAAGATCTCAACACATCAGCCTCCATCATTTTATTCGCTACAGGAGTTGTCACTGTAGGAGATCTGTCAGCCATCATCAATTCACTGATGGGTGTTAGATCCCCATCCCCATGTTCTATTGGTGCGACTTCACCCCTTCAGATGGAGCTTCCGGATCACCAGCACTAATATGCACTTGAACAAGGTAAAAGTTTGATTGGTTATTTCAAATGAAGAAAATAGGAAAGTCTAGGATAAGAATTAAAGCATACCTTGAGTTGCTCAGTTATTTCTATGTCAGAGCTAGAAATCTTATATCTATCCTAGGGAGTCCCTTGGAGGGAGTCCCCTAAGACCCTTCACCTCCAAGATCCTCTTTAGATTCTCCTATTTCTTCTTCCTCTTTGTCTTCTTCTTCTTATTTTGAATCAGTTTACTCTATATCCTCATCACTGCAATCATCTTTTGATGGCATTTGTTCCCGTTCATGTTCCTAGCCGCACATCACTTTCACCGGGAGAGGTGGTTCCAAATGTCGACCCTAGTGGTGTGAACCTACATACATGGCTGTAAAATATGCGTGAAGAATATGAAATTTCACTTTTTCATCAATCCTAATGAGTCCAATTTCTAGCATGGGGATCCCATATCGTCCCATTTTGTGCCAAAGGGCTTCGGTGGTCATGGACTGTTGTAGGGTCAACCAGGGTGACCATAGAACAGGGAAGATTGTGTCCTTAAAAGGTTGAAGCAGATACCTTATCTACTTCCCAAGAAGTTCCATGGACACTCAGTAGGATTGTTCACTAGCCCCTCTCCCACCGGACGATGAGGGAATGGTCGCACCATGTGACATTCCCGCAATTGAAATCCCAACCTGTACTGACCCAGCTACCCGACTTGTTTCCATTCTCTCCTCCCCAGTGGTGCCTTGTATTCTCTCTCACCACCCAAGTTCCACACTGACCACCTAGAGTCACCAAAATTGCTTTCTCATGACCCCCTTAGGATATGCTGACACCCAATGTTTTGCATACTTTGTTGACAGCCCAACGTCAACTCTAGTTGGGGGGAAAGGTAATTACCTCACCAGAGCTATATGTTTTAAACATCATCAACATTTGAAGAAAAACAAATGGATGTTTCTCTCCCTAGACATTTGTACACACCTTCTTTGGCATCCATAGGATGAATCCAAACTTCATGGAAAGTATTGATGGCACATAGGGCTTTCAAAAGATCTCCCATCAACCTTGGCCACAAGCACCCCACTTCTGATGCTTTGCATGTATTCTCTTTGCTCTAGTGATCCTTTCTCGTCATCAATCATCTAGTCGGCCAGGGAGGGGAATGGAATAAAGGTAAAATTGGTATGGTAACTGATCCCGTTCCTGATCCCATCTTCATTGAGAATCAATGTCATTGTCCCAAAAATATTTGACAAGGAAGGTCGCAGACCATTACCTGGGGACTAATGGAATTTGAAAAAGTGTACCCACCAAAATGAGCTGTGAACCAACCATGAAGGATTTGGAAAGGGCCAAATATCCTCCTTGGTGATCCTCCTCTTGAAATATATGCCATAATAGCGTATCGTTAGGCAAACATGGGGACCCCTAGGTTAAACCTATGATTAGATGCCATGATGCAAACCATTACTAATGTTTTTGGGTGGACTCCCATCCTAGTATCCCTTACTGGTAGTATCCATCCAATAAAGAAAGTTGCATGAAATATAGAATACTAGACGTTCAAGTCTCAGTTTTCATCCCCACAAAATCCCCAGGATTGAAATTCCCCCATCTCTAAGATCATCCAATATGACCTACTCTAGCTACATTGCACCATGGTCAGACACCACTTTCCTTTCCCCGAAATCTTTATATTTAGGTATTTCTGCAGAAACAGGTTGAACCAATTTGAATAGTTGATGTCTTTAAGAAAGTCCTTGACCCCCATCCTCTCCTTGTCTAGTTCAAATAGACGCCATGTTAGGATGGGAGTCCGAGACCTGTCCCCCAGATATTCTATGTCGGAAAAAACTTGTCGTACTGGTGGCCATCAAAAGGGATACCCCCGATGTAATGAACATCCCAATGACTGATGACAACCTCTCCATGATGAAGACATAAGGTGTTCGTATCATGGGAAAAGAGAATAAATAACTCTGACCTGAGTTTTTACTGGCGATTGAAATGGAACTGTGACGTCCACACTACCTCGAATAGCCCAACGTGCCACAGTTATTCTCTGAAATGCTCTCATGATTGGTGTACCCAATACGCCTAGGCCAACTCCCTTATGAAATTACCTCAAGACCTCAGGTTTCAATCCTATAGCCAGGCCTTGTTTTCATCAGTGATGCTTTATCAAAAGGTACTCACATAATGGGCTGGAGAATCCTCAACAACTAACTCTCTTCCCAAGATGGTTCAAGTCCTTAGATGCAAGACATAAATGGCCATGTTCCTGGTTACACTATTAGTATAACCATTTTTTGAAATGTTGTATCATAGAGGATCATACTCATGCTTCTACCATGACTATGATGTATCAACATAAAATCTTGGCATCAGTACCTCATCTAAAATACCAAAGTCCCATATCGGTAGGTTATCAGATAGAACATAATCCTTCTTGTATTGGTTCAACATATTGAAGATAGCTTGGTTATTGGATACACATTTCTTGTCATCGTAAACCTCAGGGTTTTCATTAATATCATCCCTACAAGTGGCATGCATAGCATCTCTCCAAAAATCACTTTTATTAGGATCCATTTGTTTTGGTAAAGTCTCGATAAATCAAGAGGTTTTGCGAAAAACTAAGAGGTTGCGAGAAAAACTAGAAGGCTACGCAGAAAACCAAGAGAGCAGCATGGAAAACGAGTGTTGTGTAAAAACTTGTGGCAAAAGTCATGGAATTACATACAAAACTGAACAAATTCCATGCAAAGGCGTGCAATATTTACACACACGAGGGCTCCAAAGAATATCCTATGAGAAATCCTGTAAGGAACATGAGACCCCAAAGGGTATTTATAGGCATGAATGGGGTATTCAACATGTGATAAAGAGATTGTGTGAAACATTAACCATTTTTCATGCACCTCCCTCAACATGGCTAAGCTTCTCGGAGTTTCCCTCAGAAATTGACCTCCATGCCCCCTCATAGATCCAATTCTGGGGGGGGGGGATTTGTAGATGGTGAAATTTCCTAAAGGCCATTGAAAGGCATCCTTGGGAAAATAAAAGGCATATTTCAACTCATCATTTGATTCTGGGATGGTCCAAAAGTCTATGTGGAAAATTCGAGGTGTGTTCATAAAACTGCTTCCCAACACACAAAAACTGTCATGGCCTAGATGGGTTTTTTCACGCAGGCGTAGAAAGTCCCACGCAGTCGATGAATGGTTTGGGTTCCTGCACTGGCCGAATTACGCATGCACCCACTTCCCCTGATCGCCTATAAATAGAAAGGTACCCCTCCCTTTCGGTGGCTGAAGAATTCTAACCATCTACACAACACGAAATACATATTTCCACATAAAAAATATGATGTTCAGGTATAAAATTTTCTACGACAGGTCTCTTAGGGGTCCACCTTTGAGAGAAACCCCTCGGTATTGACCCTCACCCAGTTCCTTAATTGATAAGTCACTTGTGCACAAAACTCATCCACTTGCATGGAAACCTATTCCCCTTACGTGCAAATCTTTTCTGCTTATGTGAAAATCTCTTCTACTTGTGCACAAAGCTTCTCCAATTTACATGTGAACCTCTATTATCCACAGAACCTAGACTATTGCATGAAATAGTTCTCATTTGTGCGCCAATTTCATGCAAACTCTTTATTTTGCATACAGCCCTCCTTCCTTGGGTGTGCCCCTGAAAATGTCTTCAATATCTCTTTCTCGGACACCATCTTTAGGTTATTATTACGTGAAAAACACATATGTTACACACCCATCTCCAATACGACCCTCCAGGTTTATAAAAAGTTATTTAAAGGTCCCTTGGGTGGGGCTTCATGTTGCATTTCTTAGCCACATGCTCTTTCATATAGGCATGATAACGACTATTACTTCTTCACATAGACATGATAATGTTGACCCCTCAGTGTATAATTCCATAACACTCCCTCATCATGAAAATTCTAATGCATTCCTTTACCTAAGGGTGGGTAGATATCAGTCATGTAAGTCATAGGGGTGCAGAGTGAACCCACCTCATCCGAGCTGCAGGAAGTTAAACTTCCAAGAACCATAATCCTCAGCACATGATGTTAAATTTTGGCCTCACCCCACACAATATAAAATGGGTTCCCCACCTAGGACATTCTCAATGTCCACTCATCTCCACGGGTGTTAAATCTTCCTCACATGGAATGAGATCCTCGTTGTTGGAGCAGAGTTTGTTCGCGGGGATGGCCAACCATCTTGGTGTAAGCCCCAAGCCTTTCTTGCGGGAGGTATAATCCCTAATCATAATTTCTTCTTCAGTTCCATAGACTAGAAGAGAGATGGGCACCATGACCTTTATTACCCAATACCTCTCCCTATGGGATTTTTCTCTATCGGGCCTCCATCCTGGTGTAAGTCCCAATATCGATCTCCATGGGATGCTAACCATGCATAATCCCCTATTTCCTCTTTGGGACACTAACCACATGTAAGACCCACTCTACTTACAGCGTACACAACTTTCACGATGTGATCGTCATGTATTTGATGCCTCTTGTTTCTCACACTGATCATGAATCATGTGGGCTTAGAGTAATCATTGACCATGGAAACCTTCCTAGGCCGCCTCAGCGTGTAATCCCAAAACCCTCCTGAACTATGTGGACTTTTATCCTTGTCTCCTAGGAAAGGTATGTAGGAAGCCTCCCCAAGGTTCAATCCCAAAACCTACTTTTCCTGACCTCTTCACAATGGTTCACCTTTGTCCCGCATTACGTTAAACTATATCCCCCATTATGAACTATGTGGACTTTGATCCTTGTCTCCTATGAAGGGTACGTAGGAAGCCTCCATGAGGTTCAACCCCATACAGTGGTAAGACCTCATGATACCATATAGAAATTTATCCATTTTGATCCACAATCAATTTTAATCCATTGTGATTGCCAATCGATAGTAAGTCGTTGTGATCCCCAACCATTAGTAAGCCATTGGAACCCCAGTCAACGACAAGCCATTGTCAACCCCAACCAACGGTAAGTTGGTGTAGCCCTATCCAATGGTAAGCCATTGTAGTCCGAAATCAATGGTAAGTTGTTGTAGTCACCTTTAATGGGACCCACATCTCTAGTCCACCCTCTATGGCATCAATCCAACCTGAGATACTAGCCACACATAAGCCCTAACATCATCTTCAAGTCATTTTCTACGTGTACACCCCAATTTTATACCCTTATCCCGAACTACGTGAACATTTATTACCAACATCAGGGATAGTAGAAAGCCTCCCTGAGGTTCAAGACTGTCACTCAGGTCCCATTGTGGTATCTCCCTTGAGTCTATGTGTTTCGGTAAGTTCATGTACCAATCTGGAGGTTCTACTCCCCCCAGATCCCATCTACGTGTCCATTCTCACGGGCCGCCTCCTTAAGTGTCCTATCGCCCCACTAAACTATGTGGAATTTGTTTCCCCACCATGGGTATATATAGGAGGTATCTTCGAGTCTCAAGCCCAACATCACCATCATCCTCACTTCGGTTCTATATCATTCTCCACCAACTCTCAACCATCAATATCCATCCTGATTCATACCCAGGACACCACATCCTAGTGAGATCATGTCACCCACTTTCTCGCTGCTCCAAACAACAATCAAGAAACTAACCAAGCGTTATCCCCAACATTAGTGTTCCCTCCTAGGGATACACAAACATGAACAACTCTTATCATTATTTTGATCATTACGATCTATCTCTGCTAGACGTTAAAGACATGACATACCCTGTGTTAAACATGGTAAGCAAGGTAAAACCTCAGAGACATGCCTATGACCTATAATTCTCTGCACTAGATATGGGATGAATCAGGCTTCTGCACCCTCGATAATCCCTATCATAAAGGGAATAAACCTAGATGCATCATTTTTCCAGTGTCTTGATGTTCTAATGATGTCCAATGTGACTACTCCCCCAATCGAAGGTTTCTGCCCTGACTCGACCCCTTGGAATGCCCTGACAGAAGCATTGTAATTAACCATCGTCCATGAAGACATGGTACTGGAAATATTTTCATGAACTATGTATTAAATCATTAAGGGAGACCTGGACTAGGTGATGAGGACCGAGGAGGAATCAATGGAAGGAGGAACCGACATCCCATTATCCTGTATCGATCAAGGAGAAAATGTCCCTGAATAAGTGACAGAAGCTGCCCAACATTGGAAAACGAGAATGTGGGTAAACAGGTAGCACATTCCTCCAAAAGAACGGATTTTCACCTTGGTAAAAGCATAAAAAACAATTAGTATATCATGAAAGGTAATTTTTTTCTTAAACTCTAGTAAAATAAATTTTTAATGAGAAAGTGACACATAACAGAGACACTTTTTCTATCAGGTTTATATCCGAAAAAATGTGAGTTAGAGTAACTAATTTAAAAAAAACAACTTTTGTCCACAATAAAATAATCCACTACTAATATTTCCTTTAAAATATCAAATAATACATTTAAAAACTTTTAAGTTTCATTCCTTAGGATCATATTGAAATCTATCACATAAACAAACACTAAATATTATATTAGTTCTATAAGAAGTTGAATAAAAAAACATATAGTCACGATTCTAAATAATTTAGAATATTTTTTCCCAAAAACATCAGTAACTAATTTAAATCAATTAATCGTAGGGGTTTCAAAAGTTTCTCATGTTTCAAGACCAAAATTATAAACTAAATATTTTTCATATTTAGATTAATTCAAGAAAATAAAATCCTTTCAAGGATTAATTTTATTAACTGAAAAATAATTTTAAATATATATTAAGACTCATATCGAATTCACTAGACATAAAATTTAAAAATTCATTACATATAAAATCATTCGAAGAGAAAAAAATAGAATCATCCACATAAATTTGAAAAATGAAAATATCATTTGAAATTATTTGGGAAAACAATATGGGATCTACTTTAAATTTATTAAAATCATATTTCAATAAAAAAAAGTAATTCTATAATACAAAACACACGGGTCTTGTTTTAGACTATATAATTATTTTGATAACTTAGAAAAACAATTAATGTTTTTTATTATTTTTAAAACAAGGGGGTCGAGAGACATGAAAAATTTAAAAGAGAAACCATTTAAACATGCACTTTTAACATCCTTTTTAAATAACATTAAACCTATAAAATATATAAAATCAAACAAAATTTTAACCTATTCAATAAGAGAATAATTCACAAAAGATTCATCAATATATATACCTTATTCTTTACAATAACCTTGAAAAACAAACATAGATTTATTCATAACAATTTTACTAGATTCATCAATTTGGTTTCAAAAAAATAATTTTGTTATAATTAAATTATTATCTATAGTGGGTTCAATTAAAGTATAAACATTATTTATATAAAACTAATTATTTTCTTCTTATATGAAAATTATCCAATTAGAATCCTTAAAATAATTTAAAAAATTATTATGTACACAATTATAAAAAAAGAATTTTTTAATAAAAAAATAAATATAACTTATAGTCTAAAAACCAAACTCAACATTAGAAATAATATTATAAACATGGTGATCTTTATAAACCTTCTATGATTTTGGAACAAAATGTGAAAAAGTATTCTCTACCTCGATAATTACATCATATAGAGGTTTCACCAAAACTGGAATACCTAAAATTATCTTCTATATTCTCTAAACATATTTATAAACATTACAAGATTTATAAATCATTTTCTTGATAGATTATTCGACAACAAAAGTTCTTTTATTATTAACAGGAAAATACTTACTTTTATTATAATAACCAATAAACACACATTCATCATTTTTGGAATCAAATATATCTATTTAATCATTATAACTTTAAAGAAAATCATTACACATACAATAGTGAAATGATCAAAAATAGTTTTGTTACCATTAAAAAATTCATAAGGGGTTTTCTTTAAAAATAGACCAATTAAAACTCTATTCTAGACATAACAATCATTATTAACAAATTAAAACAAAAAAAATCTAGGTAAAATATATTCATTTAACATAGTTCTACTGATTTAAGTAATAGTTTTATTTTTCAATTCTACAACACTATTATGTTCTGATGTTCTAGGAGTAAAAAAATTATAAAAATAACTATTTTCTTTACCAAATATTTTAAAATAAAAATTAAAACATTCACCTATATTATCACTTCTAATTGAAACAAATATGTATACTTTTTTATTTTACACCATATTAAAAAAAATCTATAAAACGTTTTAATTTTTTAATAAATACAATAAGTCCAAGTAAATATACTAAAATCATTAACAATCACATAAACATATTTCCTTCCACATAAACTAGAAACATGCATAATAAAGAATAAATATAAATGAAAATTTTATAATGGTCAAGATGGTCCAACTTCATTAATATATTTAAAATAAATTCTATGTTTTTTTCATTTCAAACACAAATCACAAAAAAAATTATTACTAATTTTCAAATTGGATAGCTCATACACATGTCCTTTCATTGAAAATTAGTGTAACATTTGAAAGTTCACATGTACAAGCCTCTGATTCCATAAGATATAATCTATTTATATAGAATTAATACATCCAATGAAACCCTTATTCGTTCCGTTTTGTATTATCCCCAAAAGTGACAGAGCCTCCATCACATTTGGTATAAATGAGGAAATTTGATAGGTGACCGCTCATGTGTCGAGAATAAATGCTATCAATGTACCATGTTTCCTTGATATTATCATGGTAGTCATCCTCATTTATTACCATAAAATATAGGTTGGAGTAATTTTTTTCTCTTTTGGATTCTTGACATGAATCATTGTATTTTGTATACCTCTATACAACATGATAAGAAAATTTCAATTATTTCTTGTATTTATTATCTCTCCCTTATTGTTTCAAAATTTTAAGATCTAGTTTTATATTTCCATTATTTATAAAATTACAATCGGTTAAATCTGATCCATATATAGTACCCTTATTTTATTTTCAATCATTATTTTTGTCTTTAAATGGATGCTTCCTGTAATTTTTCTTTTTTCTTTATCAAATTATATATACCTTTGCTTATATTCATACTTTATTCCTTAACGCTTTCCTAAGACTCAAATTCATAAGTTTTATAAGTAACATTTATATAAGATTTGAATTTAATACCTTTATTATTTTAAGTATCTTCTTCTATAGTATTAGTTTTTCAATTTTATATTGAAGAGGTGATCTAATGAGTTCATCCAATGTTTATTCTTTTAAATTTTTTTTTCATTGATCTTAAAATTCATTGCATGTCATTTTTGGGTTTATCACTTAGTAATCAATCAAAAAATTCATTCTTCTATAAATTTTATTCAAGGTAATTTATTCTATTCATAATGATTTTTAATTAGTGGATCATTTGATTGTTGATTTTATATTTAACCATGTTGAAATCTTGGTACTCTGGTCCAATCATTCGATGTTTGTTTTTGATCATCTTTTCTAAGCTAGATCAAGTAACTTGAATAATCTTCCAGATGTCATGAGCTATCTTTAATGAAGACACATGAATAAAAATACCTTTTTAAATAAGAAAATAAATAATATTTACTACTTTGTTATTCAAAAAAGTATTTATAATTAATATTTCCTATAAGAGTAAATGGGTAAACTTTTGGTAGTTTTTATGGTTTGACCATGATCAACTAGTGTTCTATGCTTATCTTCTTGAGGTATAGTTACATTGTGGATTTCTTGTAACCGTATGATTTAATCCATGTGAGGTGGTTCCTAAGGAATCCATGCATCATTTTCATTCATTAAATCCATATTATAGAACACGTACTTAGATTCCGAGGACTATAAAAAGGATAACATAATAAAATATAAAAAATAGGATCTATATAATAGGTTATTGATACCAAAAAAATAATAGATTTAATCTATCTGAAACAAGATCCAACCTGTAATACCAATTGTTAGGTCCAATAAGGTGATAACATATGGTCTAGAGGAAGGTGTGAATAGAATATTTTATAATTTTAAATAGATATACTAATTATCTAAATTAATTGTTAAAGTTAATTAATAGTGTTAATTAGATTCTGAAAAATAAAAGAAATAACATAAGAAATTTTTATAGTAGTTGGGTCCAAAGTGGACCTATTATACTCCTATACCTCTATACTCTTTGAGAGACATGTCGTGCACTAACTGATTTTTAAAATGGAATCGTAAAAAAATTACAACTTACTTGTTATAGTTGAAATATATCCAAGGAAACTAGATTTTTAATGTGGATTCCCAACCCAATTACAACACTAAATTTAGAATATGGGAGTCACAATGATAACTATCCTGAATTTAGAATCTTGAAGTCACAATTCAAATAGACCTGAATTTAGAATTTAGGAGCGACAACTCAAATAGTGAAAAATATTTTCTATTTAAAACAATAAATAGATAGTGAAACAACATGTGATAGATAAGAAGTAGTGTTACAAACTTATAAATCCATGATAAAACATATAGATAAACATGATAAGCAGATGTACCATTTCTTGAGTATTGGATGAGCTTATCTCATCATGAAAGTAGATGTTGAAATAGTTTAGGTACAACAATTGAGATACTTTCCAAAAGATAAGAGAATTTTTTCCCCAAGTATAATTGTATAACAGTTCATAGTATCTCATCATAATAATTTTTTCATAGTATCACTTGAAAATAATTAATCTCACTTCAAGGAAGTATTGTTTCACTATTTTTGTATATCACTAAACCCTTTTATGTAATGATAATTTCCCTTTCAAAATAAACAATCCTACATATCCATGTTGATTGTTAGATAATTAAAAAATAAATAAAAAATTGAAACCATAACAAGATTATCACCTGAATTATATCAGAGAGAGAGATAAATGTTTTGAATACATGATAATAACTCAAAAAATTTAAACACGTAACAAATAATTAAAACTAATATAAATCCATTGTTATAATAGTGAAACAACTATATAATAATTTTTCAAATACAATCACATGATAATCACACAAAAACATTCATTAAAATTCAAAATTCAAAATATTAGAAACTAAATTCATATAGAAACAATGAAATTCAAAAATCAATATCAATATATCAAATAATATACAAAAATTTTGAATAAATTTATTATTATCTAAATTATTTCAGAAACATTAAATACAAAAAAACTATTCAAATAATAAAATCAATTTTTTGAGTTCTATGCTATAAGTTTATGTGTAAATGATGAAAACCCCTTAAACTTCATATAATTGTAATAAAAAACTATAAAAACACTTCTCATAGGTTTTATTTAATTCTTATGAATTTATCAAATGATCAAAACAATTTATTCACGTGAAACTAACATGTAACAAATTATAATACCACAAAAATCATAAAAACAATGTACTTAAAAAAACGTTTTTCATAAAGGTAAAATACCTGGTTTCATAAAGGTGAATTAGAGATATAATCCCTTGATTAAGGGTAAAATACACTTTTATATTGTTTATAAGGGTAAAATAATCATTTCATACCCAGCGTAAGGGTAAAACAATATTTTCATAGGTTGTGTAAGGGTAAACTAAGAGTTGCATAAGGGTAAATTGAAATTTTCATGCACAACTTAAGGGTAACCCGGTATGAAATGTAATGATAAGAAACATTTTATTTATACTTTGAAAATATAAAACAATATTTGTATAAAGGTATGCTTTAAGTTATATAGATTTTGTAAAGGAAATAAGAAAAACCATAAGCTTGCAACCTCCAATGCATGGGTGGAAGCTTAATGTGGATGTCTCATGTGTGGGCGGAGTTATGAGGGGCGGTGGCTTGCTACGCGACTCTTGGGGCTCGGTTCTGGTTGCGTTCAGCGCTTACTATGGCTCAGGTAACTCTATGGGTGCGGAGTTTAGGGCCCTTCTTTCAGGTTTGACCGTCTGCAGGAGGAAGGGGCTCCCCGTGACAGAGGTGGAATCAGACTCGTTGGTCCTGGTCAGATCTCTCCACGGATATCACGACATCTCGTGGGATCTAAGGTATATCTGCCGCCGGTGTAAAATGGAGACTAATCAGGGAAGGATAGTCCACCATAGCCTGAGGGAGTCTAACTTTGCGGCAGACGAGCTGGCTCGCTGGGGCAGACCCGAGGAGCCACTTGTGGTCTTTGATAGCCTCAATTCCTTACCTCTGGAGTGTGTTAATGTGGTTCGGAAAGACTCTCTTGGCCTCCACTATTTTCATCCCGCGTGAAATGTAAGGTGGCTCTCTATTGGTTTTAATAAAAAATAACTTTCAGTCATAAGCTTGCATAATGGTAGATATAATTTAATATATATTATATAAAGATAAGATTCATATCTATGTGAGGGTAACACACATTTTTTTAGATTGTGTAAGGGTACCTAAAAAGCTATATAATGCTAAATCAAAGTTTATAAATCTCACATACGGGTTTAAAGAAAACTTAAGAACACGTAAATAGAAATTAACAAAGGATACGTAAGGGTAAAATAAAATTTAAAGGCAGGCATAAGGGTAACTAAAATACTTATAAGTATTATAAAAACATGAAATCAATTTTATAAAAAATAAAATAATTAAATAAATAATTATAAATTAAATGATTATTAAAATTAATGACTAAATAATAAATAATTATTGAAAATATTTGGTGGCCTAAAATATAATTTTAAAAATATTATTCTACAAAATAATAAAAATATTGAGAGGAACATTTAATATTCAAAACATAAAAAAATAACAAATATATTCTCTAAAATCAGAAAAAAAATCTCCCCATCTTTGACAAAATATCTGTGTTTTCTTCATGTTAAAAAATATAGCCCAAAAATTGAAAAAGATAAGAATTTAAAACTAGGAAACCCCATTTCACATTTGACTTTTTTTTCATTCATTCTGAAAGAATAAAAAGGAGAATTCTAGGAAATACTAAATTGATGCATGAATAAATATGATAATTATATAGACAAAAAGTTAGTTGACTGTGTTCACACTATAATTAAGGTATAACTAAACCAACCATTTAATACCCCAACACCACTTTAATTCCCTTGGAATAATCTCAACGTCTTGGTCCTCAAAGTGCTAGTATAATCACTTTTAGAAAAAAATGGCCTAGTAGGGGGTCATTACCAGTAACTAAGATAATATATACCCTCTCAGTCTCCCAAATACCATTACATGGGGGTTTGAATCATCCCACTAAACAAGAAAATGATCTTCTCCCCACCAAACAGATCCTTCCATAGATGAGGAGTCATAATATGACTTGGTCAATATTATCCATTTTATATACACCATTTTTGATGATGATGATAACTTTTATGGACCCGAACTCCCCACCCATAATTGGGGTAGAGGTCAGAGAGGCCGATGAGGTAGAGAAGTATTGGTTCAAAATGGACCAAGATGCATAAGAACCATTTTTTACAGAAATATATACAATATAAACCCAAAATTCAAACAATAATGATCCTCATAGGAGGATCACTCTAACCCTGAAACATCTAGGGCTCACTTGGATCCAACGATACTGAATGATAGACTTACTAATATGCAGTTCTCATGACAATGTCAGACTATAGGAAGGAAAACTCATCCCAAATCATAGAAATAAAAAAATTAGACCTTATTTTGATCAAGGGAATGAGTCATCAACACATTTAACAATGACTTCCAATCCTCGAGCTAAGGAACTACCTTAGGATAAGAGGCAGTATAAGGCCCCAGCCTTAAACCTTACTTAATCTTGAGTTATTACAAGATTACACATTGAGGATCTTTTCGGGTTTAGAGTTTTAGAGAATTAGATCATAAAACAAGCATTACATTCCACATATAAACAAAGTGGTTACATAAAGATAGTATTCTTCATTCCCATCAATGGAAACACATTTAAAATAAAACATGGATTATTTCTTGACACATCCTTGACACTATAATCTTATCATGTACTTTTCCCTTGACCTGTGAAAAACATTTCAAAAACTTGGGATGAGCATAAAAACTCAGTATGGGTTATAAAAAAAACATGGAAAGGAAACATGAGTTCATATATACATAAGAATGAAATTATACTTTACCCATAAAACATAGTCACTGTATCATACCTCATAAAATCATGAATAAATCATAGAAATCATAAGACATAAAGGTAACTTGAGGCATTCATAACATTCTTACGTAGGGAGTAACCCTCTTGGTTACGTTTGGAATACCCATCACAGTATATTCCCTAAATCTCTTTGGAGAAACCTTAAAGTTTCACTCCTCCGCGTTACCCAATGCATTGGAGAGCTATAACAGGCTCACCCGCCCTTAGATTATCACGGAACCACCCGTCTTCATAATAATGCCCAAGAACCATAACATAATAATATCACATAAAACATGCATAAAGGAAACATAACATTTCCACATTTCAATCACGAGATATCAATAAAAAACATTGATATAAAAACATTATGAAAACCATTTTCAATACCAAAGTAAAAGAAAATTAAAACATGGTATTTATTTTTCTTTTAAAAAGAAGGTTTGGCTTGTAGAGGAAGACGAAACTCAAATAATGGTCACGACGGCGGAAAAGTTGTTGTCGCCACATACGTACGACAAAAACATTCCCTTTTTGTCGTTTAGTAAACACTTCGTATAAAAAAGATTCCTTTTGAATAAATGTAAAAGTCAAAGGGGTTTATACACCGTATAAAAGAAAGTTGTGTATAAAATAAACTATGCCTCAAAGAAAGGAGATTGAGACGAAGTCCCATACCTCGTATCCGACATGAACCGACCGTTCTTTAATCTCCTGAATAATAAACTTGAGTTAATCTCTACTTGCTTAAGAACCTTTTTCAAGTTCATTATTCCTTTTATACCATGTTATGGACATCATGTAATCATTTAAGTTAATAATGTTCATTTTGTCGGTATTTGGTTCTTAAGTCAAAAATAGACTTATTACACTTACATGTTGTTAATTTGGTCAAAGGTTCATTATATCCAGAATGATATTAATGATTTGGATAAAATATATATCATATATATTCATCATATACATGTATTTATAATATTACATCACATTTAGAGGTAAGAAATGAAATGCACCGTTCATGGAGACGGTAAGTCGTACGTACGCATGAACGCTACTTTCATTTCTATTTCGTATTTTATAGAATGGAATCATAATGATATAAAGGTATATTATAATTCCAGTATAATATCATATATAATATCATAGTTCCATCCTTTATATGTCCCACATATGGTATTTAACGAATCAAATCACTTTCAGGGGGCGGTAGTCCGCACTTCCTAAAATGAAGATATCGTGTTTACCCATAATGGAAACCATAAAGGTATGCCCAAAATGAAAAAACAGAAGCTTAAGTAAAACATAAACATATCATATATCATATATAAAAATAGTGACATCATAATGGCCACCTTTGAAGGTGTTAAATGAGTATTGAGCAATCATCATTTCGGGAGGAAGAATTTCGCCATCCACAGAAACCGTATGTTCTTTAACCATTTGATGTAGTTGTGTGAGTGTGTAGCTCAAATATATCTAATAACAACATCCTTGTATTTTGAAGATACTGGTGTTGTTACAAAATAAGTAAATAAAAAGAGTTTAGGGGGTTGGAGAAGCAAAATAAAACAAATGAACATGAGAGAATGAATTACCTTTAAAAGTGTAACTCCTTTTGATGTGAGCCTAAAGGCTTCCTTTGAAAGGATTCTGCCCAAAGGGAATCCTCTAGGATGAGGAGAGGGATATGGAGAGAGTAAATGGGCAGGGGTTGGCCGAGCCAAAGTCTTGAGTAGTGTGTGAAATGAGGTAGAGGTGGGGGCCTTTTATAAGAGGAGAGGAGGGGCACTTTTGGAAAGTAAAGAAATATTACATTATTTGAAAATGTTTTTCGGTTTTAAAAGGTCCCACATTGATATAAGTCGTGGATAAGGTGATAAGGGTTCTAAATCCACTCATCCAATTGGTTTTGTCCATGTTTAGTTCATAGATTTTACATTGTCTTTCCATTTTATTTAAATCGTCAAATAATGATGTCATCACTGCATCATTATTATGTCATAAATAATTTACTTTATTTAATGTATAAAAATTATAAAAAAATACTATGATGTAGGAAATCTTTTTATCTTTCCAATGACTATTTATAATCAAATATCGGATCTTTATAGCCCCATTTAAAAATTGTTTTCGTAAAACGTATTATGTTTGTGTCATTTTTACCTTTACATTAAATAAAAAGTTATTTATGTCATTTCCCAACCAAAATGTCCCCATGGGGTCCCAAAGTTGACCCATGGCTTGTCTTGGTCGGCCATGACACAACCAATAAGGTTGGGATATGTTTCTAGGTCATTTCATATTATTACAGCATTATTTATACCTTAAACTACACTAATTACCACTAATCGCGATTAAAAACTTAATAAGTTACTATTCACCAAAAAATTATTTTAATCTCATTGAACCACATTTTACTTCTTAATGACAACCATGTATGTCGGATTTTAAAAATTCAATACACATTAGTGGTAAACTTTCATTTAACTGAAAAATCAGTTTGCTTGATTACCACTTAGTGGTTTCACTATTCATCAAAAATTGACGTTTTTCAGAAAATTACCAAAAATTCACCCTAAGCTATATTTGATATTCCGAATTCAAAAATGAATTCTATTTTACAAAATTCAAATCATATAAGTCACATTAATTAATTTAATAATTAATTCCCGCTGCCAGAGCAAATAGCGTGTTTTTACAAAACAATAAGTATCAAAAGATTGACACCAGTTTAAGTCTAATTTCAAAGTGAAATTGATTACAATGACCACCATTGGATAAAATAGTAGAAATATATTCTAATTTCACTTCAAAACCAATTCAAAACATAATCTAATCATATAAATAAATTAGATTAAAAAGAAGTTTTGATGTAAAATGCATTATTTTTCACTATTCATTAAAAAATGAACATTGTCAGAAAAATACCAAAAATTCACACAAGGTAAATTTTGATGTCCCAATCATAAAGAATAAGTTTATTTTGACAAACATAGTTTATAAAATTGTCAAAATATAGATTCAAAAACGGTTTGCCATCAAAAGGCACTAAAACAATCTTTTAAGAATATTAGTGTATTCCATGCATAAGATTGTATTTATTTTCATTTTAAGCCTCTATAACACTATCTTAATCATTAATAGACATAGATAAAAATATCTATTATTCATTACTTACTTAGGATGTTACATCCTTCCCCCCTTTAGAAAATTGCGTCCCCGCAATTTATTTACTTATCAAATAAATGGGGGTACTTATCCCTCATTGCATTTTCAGATTCCCATGTTGCCTCTTCAATCATGTGGTTTTTCCACAAAACCTTTACCTGCTTAATCACCTTATTTCGTAACACTTGCTCCCTGTGGTCAAGAATCTGGACTGGTTGTTCCTCATAAGACAGGTTCTCTTCCAGCTGAACTACCTCTGGACTCAAAACATGAGATGGATCTGGCATATACTTTCTCAACATCGAAATGTGAAAAACATTGTGCACCTGAGATAAACTTGGAGGTAAAGCCACTCGGTATGCAACTGATCCAACTCTCTCTAGAATTTCGTATGGTCCAATGAACCTTGGACTCAACTTTCCTTTCTTACCAAATCTCATCACACTTTTCCAAGGGGAAACCTTGAGAAAAACATGATCACCTACCTCGAAAGATAGATCCTTCCTCCGGTTATCCGCATAACTCTTCTGCCTGCTCTGAGCTGTTCTCATGTGCTTCTGAATCAGCTGAACTTTTTCTGCCATCTCTTCTACCAATTCTGGTCCCATCAACTTCCTTTCACCCACTTCATCCCAGTAAGCTGGAGTTCGACACCGCTTCCCATATAATGCCTGAAATGGTGCCATCTGTATACTGGAATGAAAACTGTTATTATATGAAAACTCAACCAAAGAAAGATGTTGGCCCCAACTTCCCTGATAATCCATAGAACAAGCTCGTAGCATATCCTCCAATGTCTGAATTGTTCGTTCTGACTGCCCATCTGATTGAGGATGAAAAGCTGTACTAAAATTTAATTCAGTACCCAACGACTTCGGAAGGCCTTTCCAAAAGTTAGAAGTAAACCTGGGATCACGATCTGATACAATGGAGAGAGGAACTCCATGTAACCTGACTATCTCTTTAAGATACAAACGGGAAAGTTGATCAAGAGAGAATGTATCTCGTATAGCAAGGAAATGAGCAGATTTGGTCAAGCGATCAACAATAACCCAGATTGCATTATTACCTCGAGATGTCTTCGGTAATCCAACAACAAAGTCCATGGATATATTCTCCCATTTCCACTCTGGCACTGGTAAAGGCTGAAGCATCCCTTTCGGTAACTGCCGCTCTACTTTAACCTGTTGACAAGTCAAACACTTCACAGTAAAATCAGAAATATATCTTTTCATTCCATCCCACCAGTAATACTCCCGCAGATCTCTATACATCTTAGTACTGCCCGGATGAACTGAAAACGGAGAACTATGAGCTTCACATAACATCTCTCTCTTCAACTGTGAATCACAAGGCACACACAATCTCTTCCCAAATCTCAAAACACAATCATTATCAATGTTGAATTCAGGCAACTTACCTTTCTGAACCAGCTCTACCTTTTTCTGCAACTCACTATCTTGCTTCTGTGCCTGCTTGATTCTATCTGATAGAGATGATCTCACTGATACCTAAAACAAAACAGAAGGACTTCCTGCACCAACAAATTCTATGCCAAAGTTCATCAAATCCTTAACCAAAGGATCACGTTCCAAACACAACATTGTTAATGAAGCATTACTTTTTCGACTCAAATCATCAGCCACTTTATTTGCTTTTCCCGGATGGTAATGAATTGTACAATCATAATCCTTGATTAATTCCAGCCATCTCCTTTGTCTCATGTTTAACTTTTTCTGAGTGAATATATACTTTAAACTTTTGTGATCAGTATATATTTCACACTTTACTCCATACAAATGATGCCTCCAAATTTTTAAAGCAAAAACAATAGCAGCTAGTTCCAAATCATGTGTAGGGTAATTTACCTCATGAGTTTTCAACTTTCATGAAGCATAAGCAATTACCTGATCATTCTGCATTAGGACGCAACCAAGTCCTTTCAATGAAGCATCACTGTATATAACAAACTCACCATTCCTGGAAGGTAGTGCCAAAACTGGAGCATTCACCAATCTTCTTTTCAATTCCTGAAAACAATCATCACATTCTTTTGTCCAGATAAACTTAACACCCTTCTGAGTTAGCTTAGTCATTGGACTAGATAACCGTGAAAAATTTCTAACAAACCTTCGGTAATAGCCGGCAAACCAAGGAAGCTACGAATCTCGGTTACATTTGTGGGTCTTGGCCATTCTTCCACAACTTTTGTTTTTGCAGGATCAACAGTTATTCCATCTTTAGAAACAATGTGACCAAGGAAAGAAATTTGTTGCAACCAAAACTCACAATTGCTGAATTTCCTATACAGTTTCTTTTCTTTTAAGGTTTTCAAGATAACCCTTAAATATTTTTCATGCTCCTCTTTACTTTTAGAAAACACAAAAATATCATCAATGAAAACCACCACAAACTTATCCAAGAACTCATGGAAAATTCTATTCATTAAGTCCATGAATACAGCAGGTGCATTGGTTAGCCCAAAAGGCATTACTACAAATTCATAATGGCCATATCTCGTACGGAACGCGGTCTTCGGAATATCTGCCTCCTTTACCTTCAGCTGATGGTACCCCGATCTCAAGTCAATCTTTGAAAAAAACTGAGCTCCCTGGAGCTGATCAAACAAATCATCGATATGAGGCAAAGGATATTTGTTCTTAATAGTGATATTATTCAAGGCTCTATAATCAATGCAAAGTCTCATAGAACCATATTTTTTTTAACAAATAAAACAGGAGCACCCCATGGTGATGTGCTAGGTCTAATGAAACCTTTCTCTAATAAATCTTGCAATTTCTCTTTCAACTCTAAAAGTTCAATTTGTGCCATTCGATAAGGGGGTTTTGAAATTGGCTTAGAATCCGGAACTAAGTCAACAGTAAACTCAACTTCCCGATCTAGTATTATTCCAGGCAACTCATCAGGAAAAACATCAGGATACTCATTTACCACTGGCACATCATTAATCTGAACAGTTCATTTATTTTCAACGACGTGTGCAAGGTAACATTCATTTCCATCATTTACAAGTTTCTCGGCCTCTTGATAAGTTATCAAAAGTAAGGGTTCATTCTTGTAAACAAAATGAAAGTATTTCTGAAAAGAAACTTCTTTATCTCTACAGTCAATCTTAGCATGGTAGATAGAGAGCCAATCCATACCCAGGATAACATCAAACTCTACTAGAGGTAGAACAATAAGGTCTGCAAGTAGGTTCTTTCCACAGATAAGGATAGGAAGATTCTTATAAATTCTTTTTGCCTCAACATTTCCCCCAGGTGTTTTTACCAAAATTTCAGGAGTCATTTCTTGAGATGGTATTCCCATTTTACTAGAAAAGGTTTCAGAGATGAAAGAATGTGTAGACCCCGAATCAAACAACACACTGGCATAATCTGAAAAAACAAACAAAGTACATGATAAAACTTCATTTGATGGCCCGACATCTGCTAAAGTAGTTGCAAAGGATTTCACCACCCCTTTCTTCTTGTAGTATAACTGCTTCCCATCACTCAAGCTCCTTTTCGGACACTCGTTTTCATAGTGACCCATCTCATTGCACTTATAACATTTCACTATCTGTAAATCAAATTTGTTCTTACCTTCACCTTGATCCTTTTCAGTGAAATCACGAGCCTTATGTCCCATCTTACCACATCGGTAGAACTTCCTAGAATTCAGAAGACATTCCCCAGCATGCCTTTTGCCACATTTATCACAAACTAGAAACTTAGTTCTCTAACCATCATACTTTTTTGAAGAATTCTTACCTTTCTCCTGCCACCTCGGTCTCTTCTTCTGCTGGTTGTTATAGAAAACTTGGTCATCAGCAAAATCCATTTCCACCTTCTCAGCACATCGAACAAGCTTTTCATGACTTTTAAACTCACGAGAAGCTAATGCCCTTTGATACTTTGGCTTTAATCCTGAGTAGAAATGATTGATTTTACTATCAAGGTCCCGGATAAAATTTGGAGCATACCATGCCAATCGAGTGAACCTTTCTTCATAGGCAGCCATTGAGTCTTCCTCTTGCCTCAATTCCAAGAATTACTTTTCCATCCTAAGTCGAATAGCCTTAGGAAAATACTTCTCAAGAAACATACCTTTGAATTCATCCCAGTCAAGAGCATCAATCTCATCGGCGTCCCTAATATTTTTAACCATAGACCACCACTGATATGCTTCACCCTCCAAACGGTAAATAACAAGACTAACCTTTTGATTGTCTGAACACCCCATGACATCAAAAATCTTCTCCAGTGCTTTAATCCACCCTTCAGCTAGCACAGGGTCAGATGATCCTCTGAATGATGGTGGATGTTTCCTCATGAAATGTTCCACCACTGACATGTTCCTCTGCGGTTGTTCTGGCTGATCTCGTGCATGGATACCACCGCCATTTATCGCTTGAGTCAACTGCGCCATTACTGCAACAAACTGTTCAGTTCCAATTCCGACCATTTCTGGATGCTGATTCGGAAGGTTATTTCCTTCTGTATGCCTTCCTAGCACTGCTTCCTTGTTTCCTCTGCGGAAAACCATTCTGAACAAACATGTCTTAGATGAAGCAACATAGTAATCTTTAAATGCTATATCATTTCAAAAAAAATATTTTTGGATAATCATTTAATAGAATTATAACTCCTAAAGTTATCTAAACCGACCGTTGATACCAACTATAAGGCCCCAGCCTTAAACCTTACTTAATCTTTAGTTATTACAAGATTACACATTGAGGATCTTTTCGGGTTTAGAGTTTTAGAGAATTAGATCATAAAACATGCATTACATTCCACATATAAACAAAGTGGTTACATAAAGATAGTATTCTTCATTCCCATCAATGGAAACACATTTAAAATAAAACATGGATTATTTCTTGACACATCCATGACTCTATCATCTTATCATGTACTTTTCCCTTGACCTGTGAAAAACATTTCAAAAACTTGGGATGAGCATAAAAACTCAGTATGGGTTATAAAAAAAACATGGAAAGGAAACCTGAGTTCATATATACATAAGAATGAAATTATACTTTACCCATAAAACATACGCACTTTAACATACCTCATAAAATCATGAATAAATCCTAGAAATCATAAGACATAAAGCTAACTTGAGGCATTCATAACATTTTTACGTAGGGAGTAACCCTCTTGGTTACGTTTAGAATACCCATCACAGTATATTCCCTAAATCTCTTCGGAGAAACCTCAACGTTTCACTCCTTAGCGTTACCCAATGCATTGGAGAGCTATAACGGGCTCACCCGCCCTTAGTTTATCACGGAACCACCCGTCTTCATAATAATGCCCAAGAACCATAACATAATAATATCACATAAAACATGCATAAAGGAAACATAACATTTCCACATTTCAATCACGAGATATCAATAAAAAACATTGATATAAAAACATTATGAAAACCATTTTCAATACCAAAGTAAAAGAAAAGTAAAACATGGTATTTATTTTTCTTTTAAAAAGAAGGTATGGCTTGTAGAGGAATCCGAAACTCAAATAATGGTCACGACGGCGGAGAAGTCGTTGTCGCCGCATACGTAAGACAAAAACATTCCCTTTTTGTCGTTTAGTAAACGCTTCGTATAAAAAATATTCCTTTTGAATAAACGTAAAAGTCAAAGGGGTTTATACACCGTATAAAAGAAAGTTGTGTATAAAATAAACTATGCCTCAAAGAAAGGAGATTGAGACGAAGTCCCATACCTCGTATCCGACTTGACCCGACCGTTCTTTAATCTCATGAATAATAAACTTGAGTTAATCTCTACTTGCTTAAGAACATTTTTCAAGTTCATTATTCCTTTTATACCATGTTATGGACATCATGTAATCATTTAAGTTAATAATGTTCATTTTGTCGGTATTTGGTTCTTAAGTCAAAAATAGACTTCTTACACTTACATGTTGTTAATTTGGTCAAAGGTTCATTATATCCAGAATTATATTAATGATTTGGATAACATATATATCATATATATTCATCATATACATGTATTTATAATATTACATCACATTTAGAGGTAAGAAATGAAATGCACCGTTCATGGAGACGGTAAGCCGTACGTACGCATGAACGATACTTTCATTTCTATTTCGTATTTTATAGAATGGAATCATAATGATATAAAGGTATATTATAATTCCAGTATAATATCATATATAATATCATAGTTCCATACTTTATATGTCCCACATATGGTATTTAACGAATCAAATCACTTTTAGGGGGCGGTAGTCCGCACTTCCTAAAATGAAGATATCGTGTTTACCCATAATGGAAACCATAAAGGTATGCCCAAAATGAAAAAAACAGAAGCTTAAGGAAAACATAAACATATCATATATCATATATAAAAATAGTGACATCATAATGGCCACCTTTGAAGGTGTTAAATGAGTATTGAACAATCATCGTTTCGGGAGGCAGAATTTCGCCATCCACAGAAACCGTATGTTCTTTAACCATTTGATGTAGTTGTGTGAGTGTGTAGCTCAAATATATCTAATAACAAAATCCTTGTATTTTTAAGATACTGGTGTTGTTACAAAATAAGTAAATAAAAAGAGTTTATGGGGTTGGAGAAGCAAAATAAAACAAATGAACATGAGAGAATGAATTACCTTTAAAAGTGTAACTCCTTTTGATGTGAGCCTAAAGGCTTCCTTTGAAAAGATTCTGCCCAAAGAGAATACTCTAGGATGAGGAGAGACATATGGAGAGAGTAAATGGGCAGGGGTTGGCCGAGCCAAAGGCTTGAGTAGTGTGTGAAATGAAGTAGAGGTGGGGGCCTTTTATAAGAGGAGAGGAGGGGCACTTTTGGAAAGTAAAGAAATATTACATTATTTGAAAATGTTTTTCGGTTTTAAAAGGTCCCACATTGATATAAGTCGTGGATAAGGTGATAAGGGTTCTAAATCTGCTCATTCAATTGGTTTTGGCCATGTTTAGTTCATAGATTTTACATTGTCTTTCCATTTTATTCAAATCGTCAAATAATGATGTCATCACTGCATCATTATTATGTCATAAATAATTTAATTTATTTAATGTATAAAAATTATAAAAAAAATACTATGATGTAGGAAATCGTTTTAGATTTCCAATGAATATTTATAATCAAATACCGGATCTTTATAACCCCATGTAAAAATTGTTTTCGTAAAACGTATTATGTTTGTGTCATTTTTACCTTTACATTAAATAAAAAGTTATTTATGTCATTTCCCAACCAAAATGTCCCCATGGGGTCCCCAAGTTGACCCATTGCTTGTCTTGGTCGGCCATGACACAACCAATAAGGTTGGGACATGTGTCTAGGTCATTTCATATTATTAAAGCATTATTTATACCTTAAACTACACTAATTACCACTAATCGCGATTAAAAACTTAATAAGTTACTATTCACCAAAAAATTATTTTAATCTCATTGAACCACATTTTACTTATTAATGACAACCATGTATTTCTGATTTTCAAAATTCAATACACATTAGTGGTAAAATTTCATTTAACTGAAAAATCAGTTTGCTTGATTACCACTTAGTGGTTTCACTATTCATCAAAAATTGAAGTTTTTCAGAAAATTACCAAAAATTCACCCTAAGCTATATTTGATATTCCGAATTCAAAAATGAAGTCTATTTTACAAAATTCAAATCATATAAGTCACATTAATTAATTTAATAATTAATTCCAGCTGCCAGAGCAAATAGCGTGTTTTTACAAAACAATAAGTATCAAAAGATTGACACCAGTTTAAGTCTAATTTCAAAGTGAAATTGATTCCAATGACCACCATTGGATAAAATGGTAAAAATATATTCTAATTTCACTTCAAAACCAATTCAAAACATAATCTAATCATATAAATAAATTAGATTAAAAATCAGTTTTGATGTAAAATGCAGTATTTTTCACTATTCATTAAAAAATGAACATTGTCAGAAAAATACCAAAAATTCACACAAGGTAAATTTTGATGTCCCAATCATAAAGAATAAGTTTATTTTGACAAACATAGTTTATAAAATTGTCAAAATATAGATTCAAAAATGGTTTGCCATCAAAAGGCACTAAAACAATCTTTTAAGAATATTAGTGTATTCCATGCATAAGATTGTATTTATTTTCATTTTAAGCCTCTATAACACTATCTTAATCATTAATAGACATAGATAAAAATATCTATTATTCATTACTTACTTGGGATGTTACAGGAAGAGACCCTTGGTCCAAAAATATGAAATCATGAATTAACATTCCATCATTATAGAAAATATATATATTCAAAATACTCTTCACGTCTCAATGACACTAAAGTATTCTCTCATCAAGAACCTATAAATACCTAAAGAGTTCACGGGTGAAGTCACTATATCTGAGATATATCATGTAGAGATCAGTTCCCCCAAATTTCATAGGGTTATTTCTTTCAGAGAGAAAGATTGGGAAGCATTCATACCAGGGAAAATTAGGATTTTATATATATCTACAAAGTTGTGTGATATTGATGATCAATGAACTATTGTTGATAATAGTTATATGATTAATCTCATACTATTTTAGATACTCCAATGATTGTGTAATAGCAATGTATACATGTCTCCATATAAACCAATGATCCACGGGTATGAAAAGAGTGACCAAAAGACACATTGGAGGATAAAAATTAGATACTAGTTCAGTGATATCATATCCAAATCTAAATTCATAGTGTTTCACCAAGACATAACCTTCAATGTCTAACAATGAAATTCATGTCTCTATAATCATGTAAATATAATTCATCATTACATTAGTTCCTCAAATACCCATTCGATGGAATAGTCAGGGTGCTTCATGTTGATAACACCCCCTCTATGTCTTATGACACCCAATATAACAATGTAGGGTTCTATAATATATAGGGGAATAAATTTATGTTGGATAACTCTATCCAGATCAATGCTCCCAATGGACATCAAATGACCCTAATCAGTCCGTGGGAAAAAATTAGTGAAAATAGGTGTTTCTTAACCGCTAAATTGAGGAGGTATCTACTAATATAGGATTTTATTGGGTCAAATGAGTTATATTAAACAATAAAATTATTCATTCAATAAATTTTCTTTCATATTCTAGGTTGATGAGTGTCCCCATAAAATAATTTCCACCACGTAAAGAAAATAGTACTATGTGGATCATGAGAATAAACTTGGATCACAAGCGCATATACTATCATGAATGTTTGAATGATTTCTAGAATAAATTTAAACAACCAATAAATTTTTACCATGTAGATATAAATTCCAATAGAAGAATAAAGTCATGGGTTTTGGGCACATTTTCCATTATTCTCATGGAATTGGTGGCATGTGATGAGTTAAACTATTCAGAAGAAGGGATCCACTCTAATAAGAATAATAATGATACCACCATGTCATATTTAGGATATAATTATTCCATTATATATTATATCAAATCATATAATTATCATTAATATTTTATTTTCACAAATAGCTTGGTGAGAGAGGAGGAAGAATAAGATCTCATAGATTCTTATACAGCATTTGAGGAAGGTGTCTATAATACCATCGATGAACTACTACAAGTTAATATAGGATTAAAGGAATATACATTGAAAAAATTGATTAATGTTTCCATATACCCTAAATAAATTATTCATATATCTTCTTCATAAAAAATATTGATCAATTTTTTAAGAACTATTAAAAAATTATTGGGATAGATCTTGATTTTTCGACCAATCATTTATGTTTTCCAGACGATTATCACGGCTATAAGCAAGTATCCAAGAGAATGAAACAAATCCATTCCACTAATGTAAAATAAAAATAGTACTAGATTATCAAATATAACATTATTTTCTAAGTTCAATACTTAAATGGATTTATAATATTGTTCCTATTAAGAAAAATAATTGAAAAATACATGTTTAAATCGATTTAAGGGATCTAAACCAACATTATCCATATAATTATTTCCTAGTATAGATTAGGGAGATAATTATTAATGAATCTATTGGATCCAGGGCCTCTATTTCATTTATAGGTATTCAAGTTATAACTATATCCAAATGTCCTCCAATTATAAGGGTATCACTGCCTTCAGGGAACCCCAATGGGTATACTATTGACAATTGATTCCCTTTGGGTTGAAGAACATTAAAGCTACATATTAACATGCTATACACTGTATCCAAAATCCAATTTTGGTGAAGATCATATATTGATATATTTATGACTTAATGGTAAAGTATCAATAGTGATGCGATCATCTTACTGATCATGAGATATTTTTCTACAAACTATACCATCAAATCTTGATGTTGAACCCCCTAAAATGAGAATTTGAGGTAAGGATGTGTAAATTATTTATCTTCATGATATTTTATTTTTTAATTAATGTAAGATTCAAGAAAACCATAGGGATACACTATATCCCCCCTCCTTGAGTTCTCAATTAGATAAGGGGACTCTATGGACACATTGCTTATATTAGGTGATTCCTAGGGAAACCATATGGGAAAGTATTTTTCCTTTATAATGTCGGTGAATAAGTGGTTAAACTATCAATTGGAAGAATATTATTAAGATTCTTTTCACAATATAAAGAATTATCAGTTGAGCCCACTAGTATTGATACCTCTCATAAAATGAAAACATCTCATCCTCTATGTGGAAACACTGAAGAGATCACTTGGTGCTCTCCTTAGACAAAGTAATGATATGATTAAGGGAAAAAACCTACACCATCTCATTAGAACTGTAAAAAATAAAAGGAATTTATACTCTCATATTATAAATAATTTTATGGTGTTAATATTTATGGTGAATAAGTTGAGGCACTACCTAAAGAATCATGAGTTCAATATGATCTCTCTTATTGACTCGATCAAATATATCCTCTCTCTTCTAATGATAAATGGGAATTTAATATAATCATTGGTCTTTCATTACTAGGTTTAAATCCATTTCATGTATGAAAATATGACTAAAGGATAAATATTGTTAAATTTTCTCATAACAAACCTTATCCCAAAGAAGTCTCTATTTAATATATATCTCCCAGATAAAGAGGTTTTCTCCATAAACGACACACACCAAATATAGTAGATATACATTGAAAATTCTTTTATAATCCCAATGAGAATATGGATTAAAAACTAATAATTACTAGTTTGTCTTAGGGATTTTACTTATCTTAGCATCTAAAGTAGTAATACCTTAATCTTTACTTATATTATAGGGATGCATAAAAAATGTGGTAGAATATCAAGACATCGTTAATGGTTTAGAGTTATCACTATAACTATTAGTGGGCTATTTCTACATCAAAAATGCCTCAGAGTTGTTAATCAAGTAGATCAATGGAAGATAATCAATTAAGAAGGAATAATTGGTTTCCTTACTTGATAACACATGAGGGTTGATGGATAAATTCCCCTCTAATAAAACACCATATCATATACAACATGTATATAATTCCTATGATAATGTATTGGGTAATGAAACTGCAACTCTTGCGGATCCAGATATAGGTAATATGGTCATTTTAATCAAACATCACTGGGTGGTATCACTATTCATTAGAGATAATATGGGAGTGATCAATGAAAAAAATACTATTTCTGAACAAGGTGAGATGATATCATCACTGATTGATATCATAATTGGATGGATGTCTCCTATATTAGACTACCTCTAAAGCATAAGTCCCCCATAGGATCAAAACCATAAAGAATAGATTAAATGTTAGAAATTAAATGTCATCATCAATGATGTATTGAATTCCAAGAAATTTCTTTATATTTTAGGATTCATTAGATTCTTTTTTAGATGTATTGAAGGAGGAGAGACTCACTATTATTTATGAAGCTCACATAGACACCTACGACGCTGACCAATCAGGATTCATAATATTTTATTTCATTAAGATACATGGATACTTTTTCTGTGGATAATGAAAAAGACATATATATTGAAAATAAATTCCATGATTTATAGATACATACAAATTTGAAACATCAGTACACCAAGTTGTTCCATATTACCATGTACACTTATCTATTTTTCAAAGAGGGAATCAATGTAATGGGGTTATATCCTTTATATATATCCAATATATTTATGAGCATCCTTATATCTTCCAACTTCTTCTCTATGATGAAATTTGAATAATGTAAAATGGTTTAAGGGACACACATGAAAGTGAATATTCAATCCACTAGATCTTTAGAGATCATATATTTGGATGTGTTTGGTCCAATGAGGAATAAGTCAACCAATGGTGAGATTTAATTAATTAAAATAATTAATGAATGCACCAAAATGAACAATTATCTACATATGAAGCATAAATAAATGTCCATTCAAATGTTTAAAATATTTAGAAGACAAGCCAAGAAAGAGATTGGTGTCTATATAAAGAAGTTGATATCTGACACAGGAAAGGAGTAAACATCCAACTATTTTGATTTCATTTGGTAAATAATGGGATAAAAAATTAATATATATCACCATACACTCCAAAACAATGATGTGGTTGGAAGTGATAATAGAATAATTATAGAGATCAGTAGAACTACACTTGATGAAAAAAATTTATAAAAGATCATAAGGAGATATTTTTTTTGCACCATGGTGCACATTCAAAACAGTAGATTATTGAGCCCTAAAACATACAAGACGCTATATTAGATGGGTTAAAATAAAAAAACTATATTACTCTTCAATTTATTTGAAATTTCTTTCTATACGTAGATAAATAAAACAAATTTTTGTAAGTTTCAAGAAAAATTCAAAGAAGGTACATTTATGGGATATCTTTCTAATAGAAGTGTTTGTAAATGCGAGAGAAAAAAAACTAAAGTCGGTAAAATTTTTAGATATCAATGTCATTGAAACTAATCCTAAAATATATGTGTTTATTGAGCCATAATATGAAACTACTGAAACTAGACACATGAAGATTTCTGAAAAATAGATTGTTGTGGGGGCTATAAATGACCAGGTTTTGGTTGATGCCAACTATGATGAGACCATTTATTAATAAGGTGATGAAAATTAAAGTTAAAGGAAGTAAATAATGAAAATTATATTTAATTTAAGAACATTAATGGTTAATAATATGCACAAGTCCAAAATAGAAATAGGTTAATATTAACAAAATTTATCATATCTCTCATGTTAAACATCAAACTATTTCAGAGGATGTAGTCCATATAGGATAAATTTATTTTATGACTATGTAACATGATTAAATTGAGAATAAATATTCTTGGTATCTAGTTACAAAACCTAAAAACCAAAACAAAATTGTCACTAAATGGGTTTTCAGAAATAATATGAATGATAAAGATAAAGTTACATTTAATGAGGAAAGGCTAGTTTACATGGTGTATTAAGATATGAAAGGAGTTGAATTTGAATATAACTTTTCACTAGTATCAAAGATTGATAATTTTAGGGTTTTATTAGTAGAAAAAAGTTGTCAAAATAAATAAATATAAAGAATGGATTTGAAATCTATCATCCTAAATAGTGATATTAAAGAAGTTATTTTCATTAAAACCAGAGGGTAGTTTTATGGATAAATATAGAAGTATAACATATTGGATTAAAAAATATTTTTATTAATTAAATTAGTCCGATAGAGTGTGGTATTATAATTGGATGGATTATTGAGAAGCATGATGTTTTTTAAGGGAATCGTTTACAAAAATCTTCATATGATGGTACAATCAAAATGTCCCCTAACTATCATAGTGCATGTTGATGAAATCATTTTTCAGATGTCCAAGAGAATATTTTTGAATAATTTTATAATGAAATAAATAGGAATTTGTAAATGTCTATAATGAGTGAAATATCATATATTCTAGGGTTATAATTCTAATAAGTAGTTGTTCATAGTGTCATATCTTTCGAAAAATACATCAGAGAATTAGTAGAGAGCTTTGAAATACATAAAAGAAAAGGATACTCAAATCATATTTTTGTTGGTACTAAACTATGAAAATATGATGCTAGAAGTGGTATGAGTTAAAATTAACATAGAAAACTAATTCTAATCCAACTCAACCAAAAAGTATCAAAACATGATATTTTATTTCACATTAATTGATATTCCATATTTTAGAGTGATCCAAATGAGTATAATATTTTATAAGCCAATATAAATATAGATAAGCATTAAAAATACATGGATTGTTTCCCTTATATACAGTACTAGTTCATATCTTCATTTATATCACTTTACATATATTGAATAAGAATGGGGTTGTGTTGAAATCATGTTCAAATTAGACGTAGAATTTGGAATGGAAAATTTTTTTCAGTATAAAAAACATGATAAAGTGTCCATTCACATTAATCATAATTAAAATCAAATACCTAGAAAATACACATGCATGTACCCAAATGATATGGATTCTAGTACAACTAGCTGACTTGAGAGTTGAGGATAAAAATACACTATGGATTTCATGTGAAAATCAAACTTATATATATCTTTCCAATAATTATATTCAACAATCTATATTCATTGACATTGAACATAGATATTATTATCAAAAAAATAAGGAGGTATAAGGTGATGTTAAGCTTGAGTTTGTTGGAATCATTGAATAGTTTATAGATATTTTTACCAAATAATTTCCAAATGGGAGGTTTTATAACTAAAAGATGAAACTTCATGTTCTTCCATTCCCTTTAACATAATTTTTTTAGAATTACACCCATATTTATTTTTATTATGTTATTAAAGGGGGTAGGAAAAGTTATTAAACACTTTACTTATTTGTCGAAGGGGGAGGGTCTTATAAATTGAGGATTGTGCACTAATTTTTTTTCAAGGGCTATGATTATTGAAAAAAGGGAAAAAGTTGTGATAAATTAGAGGTGATTAAAAACAAAAGAAGAAGAAGATAATTTAAATAACTTAAACAAAAGTTTTTTATCACTAAGAGATGAAATTCAATAAGAAACACCAAATCATCCAACTATGTGGTCTCAATATGACTCTAATTTGATATAGGTTATCATTTAGTGATTCTTGAGGGAGTTTAATATTATTAATGATTAGTTTTAATAGATTTTGGAATTTATTGAATTAAGTTAACAAAAAATCCTAATGGCGCTATTTAAGTTCCCCATAAATTTACTGATATTTATTGTATTTGTTGTAAACATATTAATATAATCTATGGAATATATGTCTGGATATGTTTATAGTTTGTTTAAGAAGCTCATAGATTATTGATTTGAGTTAAAATAATTTCTATGATTTTACAGAAAAATATAGATTTTTTTATTTTGAGGTAGAAAAATGGAATTAAATGTTTCATCATATGATTATTCAAAATACTACACATGATTCATTTATAGAATGAGAGCTAAATTTTTTGAAAGTTCACCTCTATATACGAGTAATTGTTACTCTACGTATAAGTTATTTAAAGAAATATATGAGTCAAATGGAGTTTCATAAAAGTATTCAGGAGGTGTGTTTAGGTCAATTTATCTTATGTGTGAGTCATCTGGACAATGAATATGAGTCATTTTGTTTCCGTATGAGTCACTCCTTTGAAAAAAATTAAGGATTCTACTGAGTGAAAAATCCAAGTTTCCAGAATTATTTTATGAAGATGAATTTAAATCAATCATTTCTAGAGCATTTCTTGAATGGATTAAATATCGATTTTTTTTTGATTCATGAAAGTATATGAAAAAAAAAATCATGATGAAAGTGAATAATTCATGTCTGATATATAAAACTGAAAATTGTTCTATTTTTAAGAGTAATATATACATTAAAATGGGTTGATTCTTTGTTGTTCCATAGTTCTTAAACTATGATCCAATCAAGATATAATGGTAGCTGAGTTATGTTAAGATTTTTTCAATTTAGAGAGTGTAAATACCATATCAAGAAATTGATAATGTAATGGGTTCTAGAGTATATTATAACGAAAAAAAATATAATTTAGAAGTTGATGATGAATCTCAGAAAGTTTAGATAAAAAATAAATCTATAGTTGAATATTTTTGGAGTTTAAAAATACATTATGTTGATTATTTTAAAATTTGTATAGAACTTCTTACCTTCCCTATAGATTGTTTTTATTTATCTATTTGGTTAATGAAATTGGTATTTCAATTATTTTCATTTTAATGTGGGTGGGGGGGGGGTGACCCACATGAAATTTTTAATGATATTTACATGACGATCATGGTTGAAAAAATGTATTTACTTTCATTGTGACTTTTGTTGGAAGGCTCGAGACAACTTATATTGTTAAATTTTATGTATACTAAAAGAGACTTGAAAATTAATGTACAACCTATACAGAAATTGATTTTTAAAAGAGAGTGAATAAGACTAATATAGAAGAGAAAATAGGGAATGTCAAAGAAAATTATGTGTATGTGCAATAATAAATAAGAAGAAGGTGGAGAAGAGAATATTTAGTGTCGGAATCCATAATGTTTGTGATATGAAATTATACTTTCCTAATCTTATAGAGCTGATAATAAGATAAAATACTATAAAGTTATCCCTGAAGTGAGAAAGAGTAGTCTAAGAACTTAAATGATTATTCACTAGGTAATTTATAGGGACATTATTATTGAGGAGCGAGTTATATACTTTAGATATTATTGAGATGGATTGAATAAGAGGATTTGTTTTGAAGCAACCTGAATTAGAAGGAACGTCTTTTCTCAACCAATGGTATTTTTAGTTCATTAAAACTAGTATCCATCAATACAAAAAAATGTACCTATTTAATTCTATGAAACTATAGTAGAATGACGATACCTTCCAACCCATTGTATGATGGTGTTTCATTTATAGTAAAAAACTATGTGTGTGATAAAAATCAGATGCAATAAGAAGTAGGCTACAAAATTAAGGGAAAAATTATAATAACATTATTTTACTTTTTTATTTATTTCATCATATATCATGATAGTTTGTGTGGTTATATTTGATAGATTGAGTCTGATCATAGTTGTTTTCATGCTTAATTTCGAAGGAAAGGAAATAATTAAAGAAAAAGGCATCACTGATTCATCACCCTCCCCATGTTAGTGGTGCAACCACTTCTAGTGCACTATCAGTGGCATCATAGAAACTAGTTTCCTTTTTTGAATATATCTTTATACTGAAATATGGATGATATCAATTTTTGGAATATTATATGAGTTCCCACATTTGATATAAATAATTTTCATGGATAGGAAAATTGAATGCTTCATTATCCACTCTCTCTTGTAATTGATGTGTTAAATGATGTTAAAGTGGTATTTCAACAAATTCAATGAGGTAATATGATGAAACATAATAAAACATAAATATTAATGCTGTTAGGAAGGAGAGAAATTTTATTTCCATGTCTCTTAATTTTTTTTCACAAAATCCACGGGGCTTAAAACATTCAAAGAAGTGTATGAAAATGTGAGATCATATATAATAATAACTTTAAATTAAAATAATAAATGTTGAAAATATGGAAAATAAGGTTATAAGGTATAATTTTTGATGAATAGGAAGCCATCGATGACTACTTCCCTAGATAAAATGTGGTTGAGAGCAACATAATATTCTTTGGTGAAAAAATGTATAACTCAATCACTATAAAGAAGATCATGATGAAATTACACAATAGATTTTATCTAAAAAGTTATTATCTAGACTAAAGGGGGGTTCTATCACAAGATAATATTCATAAAATTCTCATTAAATTTAATATGAGTAATATTTTCTCCTTTAAAAAAGTTAAAAGAGGAGATGAATTTCAAATCCATGAGGAAGTTCATGTTAAAAGAAGAAGTACGAAAACCATATAGTTGATTATATGATGAAGATAAGATAGATGAGGATTATAAGAGAATACTTTATCTTATCCCCAATAATATCAACAATGATAAAGGTATGTATAAGTGAAATCTACCCTTCATATTCTTCAAATATGAATAAATTTTATTTTTTAAAATTTACTATTCAAATAATAATATCAATCAGATGTAGGTTGATATATAGGATTATAGGCCTAATTATAAGAAGTGATAAATGTTTCAAAGTCAATGAAAAATACATATAAGAAAAATACTATATTTTGAAGAATAAAAAGAGAAACCTGATAATCAAATAAAAAGAGGAATACTCTTCCTATAGAGTCCAGTATTATGGTTATCCCCCGAAAAAGGGTCACAAACTTTATAGATCATATGGAATACCATGAAAATTACTCATAAAATGATACAGAACGTGGTGACGAAACATACGTAGATCATATTATTATATCTGAATTAGAACCATGTCTAGAGAAGCATACAAATATCAATAATGATATTAATGTTTTAAAGAAATGTGATGTTGATAAGGTAGTATCCATTTATTATTCTCTCAAAAGAGTGACTAAACTAAAATAACCTCGTTCAGACATATGTAATTGTTCTTTTTTTTATTGAATAAATTTTGTCTTGTTCATTGACCGAGGCACTACCTTTTATAAAAAAACTCAAGATGAAGGCTACTGAGCATTAAAAGATTAATAAATATCTTAACTAAAATCTTATGTTGAAAGAAAAGGAAATAAGAATGTTTGAATAAAAACTTATTACAGCTAAAAAAGTTAAAAATAGTGAAATAATACTTTAAAAAATCTATTTAATTCAACTATATATCATATAAAATAGCTTATATTTATTCTAACTCACATTAGGTTAAAAATATACCCAACAGTTTACAAAAAATTGAATCTAGTTTGACTAACAATACTAGTCACAACTCAAAATATCAACATAGTTTCTAAACAAATATGATGAGAAAAAATCTTCTATATATACTGAATAGATGATAATGAAATAAAAATAAACCACCTTGATGAACTAGCTACACTAGGGAATATCTAGATTTGAAAGGTAAGAATCCATAATATTGTTATTTGGACATGATTGTAGTTACAAATAGAGAATTAGATTCAATAAAAACTATGGTTCTATGGAATTTTTTTCCACAAGGAATACATATATTGGAATAACAAATATCTACACTGTGTAAGGCACGAATAAAGGGGTTGTAGTCCTAAAATGGAAAATAATAAATATCATGAGAATAAAACAGTGAATATGGGCACTCTAGGCATGTAAACCCAAAATTATTTTTTTAATCTTGAAAAAATAATATGGTAGATGTGTGAAACATGGGAAGTATAGTGAGGAGTATATAACAAATATCAATGGATAGTTCTATATAGAAAAGGAGAAATTTTCCAAAAGATTAATCAATAAGAAAAGTCACTTATTGTGGAAGTCAATTTAAAATATAGTAAAAGAGAAAGACAATGGATACTTGATAGTGCATCATATTCACAGATGAATTGTTACACCAAAATTTCACAAATCATGGAAGAACATGGAGGATAATCTATTACGTTTGACAATGATAGATCCTAGAAGATAAAGGTTGTTGGAAATGCCAGGATTAATTCAAAAAGAGTCAATTGAAAAACTGTTTAGTTTGTTCAAGGGATATAAGATAAATTGATTAGTGTCATCAAATTATGTGATAAAGGAGAGGAAGTGGTGTATTATAATTACTCATTCATTTTCAAAAATAACAAATATATAGTGGTCATTACTAGAGGCTAAAGTAAAATTGAGAACTTGTTTCAAATTGGTGACCCATCCAACTTAGGTTACATGAGTTATAAAAATGATAATGATCTATGGTATATGATATTTTTCCATCTAGGACAATCTAACATGAATAATATTCAAAATATAAAGTTTTGATAGACCTTTCCAAACTCAAAAGAGAAAGAGAAGTTGTATGTGACAGATGTTAAAAATTAAAAAATTTAAATGATACACACATGAAAGTGGACATACGATCCACTGGACCTCTTAGGATTATATATTCTAATGTGTATTCTCCTATGATGAACAAGTTAACTAAGGATTATCTTTATTTATTTATATTAAACGATTAATTTATCTGAATGAATGATTTTATCTCAATGAAGAATAAATTTTAGGGAATTAAAAGACTCAATATCACTAGAAGATAAGTTGAGAATGATCTTGGTGTCTATATAAAGAATGTGGAGTTTGAAAATTTAAAAGAGTAAAAGTAAAATTCTTTTTAGATATATCCATAAAATCATTGGATTAAACCTAATTATGGAACACCAAACACCAAAAAAATGGTCTAGCTAAAATTTAGAACAAAAGAATTATAGAGATGGGTATAACCATGATTTCTAAAAATAACTTATCAATGTTCTTTTGGAGAGAAGATGTTTTCATTGTAGTTCACTATCTAAACTAGTTAATATTAAGAATTAAAATTACAACACACTATATGAGATGTGATATAATGAAAATTTTGTTTCCAATACTTCCAATTATTTGGAATCCCTTTCTACCTAAATATAAAGAATGAAAATATGGGTAAGTATGAAGAAAAAGAAAATGGTGAGACATTTATTAGATATCTTTATAATGGTAGTGGCTATAAATGTTGGAGGAAACATCATCATATGAGATTAGAATGATAATATTTCATAAATTTTAAAACAAATATAAATTATATGTTTTTATTGAGCATAAATTTGAAACTACCATAGCTGGATGCATACATATTTATGAAATACAGATTTTTGTGAAAGATGAAAATGAGTAGGTTGTGGTTCATGGTAATTCTGATGAGACTTTTTATGAATAAGTTTATAAAATTTAGTGGTACATGCATCAAATTCTAAAAATATACGTGTATTATGTGAAAATTATCATTCAATAATATGCACCGGTCCAAACTAGGAGGTTAATACTAGAGATCCAAACTTCTCTTATTTGTCAAGATAAACCTATTTTTTTATGTAATTTAACATTAAGAATGGATCACTTATATGAATGTTTAACTTGATAAAATTTATAATAAGTAATGTAATGCCCCAACCCTAGTTACCCAGAGTTGGTGCATTATTACATGACATTAGAATGATCACAAAAGATCAAGTCTCAAAAGACCGATTAGTTTAGTATCCTTGGGAATACTAGATACATTAATAAGTTTTACATTACATTATAAAATGAAAAAATAAAACAACAAAGTCTCCATAGCCCACACTCATATCCCTTAGACTATCCCTACAGGTTAGACATAATATAATTATTCACATCCTAGGAAAAATAAAACATAGAAAGGGGTGATCTCAGATGCTTAGTAAGGATAAAAATATAGTGGAAAATTTAATAAATAAGCATAAACATGTAAGGAAATTTATAAGACTAAAACAAAATACTTTTAAACTTGAACTTAAGCATAATATGGAAAAGGTAAAATCAAATAATTCCATTAACATATTCACATGGATATTCTACTAGTCCAATAATCACATGCAATATCAATATCCACTTTTATAATGATGGAATGCATAATGCCAAAGTTTATAACCACATAGTAAAGGCCTTCTGCCAATACAACAAATAAGATTTTGTCAAGGACTTGTTCCAAGACACTAGTTTGTCTCATGATACCTATCCATGCATCAAGGGGCTATAGTGGGCTTCACCCGTCACTTACTAAGTCCAATCCATTCTTCATATGAAAAGGTCTAAACATAACATAAACATTCATATTAAAACTTTCATAAAAAATTTCATACTTTGTCCATAAACCATGAATGATGTAAAAATAACACATCCACAGTCAAACATATCCCAGTACCTTCAATATAATATGGAAGTTTTGTATCATAATAAATCAATTTCAAATAAGCTTAAAATCAATCAAAGATTGATGACATAGATGAAATCTAAACCCTTTTTAGGGAAATATCTCTTTCTATTTTAAAATATTTTAAAATTCGTATAATTATAAAAGAAAACATTTATTTTGAAAATATTCTTATAATCTTGTGTGGGAAGCTTCAACGATGTTATAACGGCGGAAAATATCCGCACCCGCCGTATAAGTTAAAAAACATTCTTACATTAATTTTTTCGAAAAGGTCATAAAGTACCTTGTTTGGAAAACGATGGAAGGATTCCTTTAAAACCATTTTATAAAAAGTTAAACAAGGGTATAAATGAAATTAACCCATAGTATAGTAAATAGTAAATTTTTTTGGAATACATTTTTATGAAACATGGATGTGGATGATACAGAGGTCCCAGTAGATACTTATGTAAAAACAACCTTGGATAATAAAGAGATTGTGAAATTAACCCTTACCTTATACTTTTCTTTGGTTGAGGGTAGGTTAACCTCATATATAATGGTAAAATAATTCTTATTAAATCATAAAATAACCATATACATTAATATGATATCATATATAATCTTCTAATATTGATTTGTTAATGATGTTTTAGTAGTATCATTGTTTCATGTGTAAACTGATTCATTTTCTTTTATATGATTTGTTACATAAGTAATGTTTTTTATGGATAGTATGTATCTTATTAACATTTAAAATGATATTAGGTCTTTAAAAATAATTTTTTTAATCATCAAATGAAAATTAGTATTGAATGGATACGTTGGGGAATGAATCTCATCGCGTTCATGGAGACTGTAATCCGTACGCACGCATGAGCGATAATATCATTATTTTGATATTAAAATAATATATAATTGGATGATATAACATATATACAGAATAATTATCATGTTATATTTATTATTTAAATCATTTATAATCATTACTATACCCATCCAAATGATGAAGTGTTTGAATAATAAACTACACCACGAAGTGGAGACGGTAATCCGTACTTACGCACGTATGGTGACATTTCCATTTATAGGATGGATAGAATAATGAATATGGTTGTACCAGTTTTATAATAAAATCACATTATATATAAGATACTAGATTTATTATTTTAAAATTGGAAAAACAAATAAATAAGAAGTGGAAGAAGAAAATAACTTGAAAGAGGGGATGAAATATTTACCTCTTCTTCAGGTTCTTCCAATTGATTTGATCAAAAGGACTCCTTAGGTTGGATTTTAGACTAAATTAAGGCCTCTATGATGTAGGTAGTATAGTTGATAGAATATTTGGGTAGGGGTTGGCTGACCAAAATGGCTATCAAGGTGTAAATTTGATAGAAGGGGAAGTGCCCTTTTATAAGAGAAGTTAGGGTCACTTTTGGAAAAGATTGAAATATTATTTTATAATAAAATAATTTTCGGTTTTTAATGGATCTAAAATGAATTTTTTAAAGGATAAGGTTATTATGGGTCAAAAACATCTCAAACAGTAGGTTTTAGACACGTTTAGGTCATCAAATTAACCTTATCTTTTAGATTTAACTCTTAGATAAATAGTTTTTCATTTACCATGTCTCTTTGTATTTTTATAATATATGGTTAATAAACTTACTATAAAAAGAAAATAGAACCACATGTGGTTAATTATTAATATTTAAAACATCATATAATTATTTTGGAAGAACCATAGATTTTTAAGAATATTATATCAAATAATAATATAATATTTATTTTAAAAAATCAATTTTTTCAATTTTGACATTATTTAATAAATGTTTTTTTGCTAAAGTCCTAAAAACATTATTACTTAGAAATAAGTCTATATGTTCAATCCTAACATGTCATATTAAACTATAAAATTAGTGGAATTCATCAAAGGTCCCAATTTACATCAGTTTGGATATTTATAATATCAATTATTTTAATATTTCATTGTTAAGGTAATTACTACATCATCATTGTGTCATAAATAAATTAAATCATTTAATGTATAAAAATTATAAATAAAATATCATCATGAAGGAAATATTTTTATATTTTTAATTAATATTTATTGGTGAATTTATATTATGTATAACCCTATATCAAAAATGGATTAGTTATTAAACTTTCAATTTAACTATATTACACTTCTTTAAATAAAATAAGAATAAATGTTCTAATCTAATCCAAGTTGTCCTAAAGGATAATATTTTATTCCTAAGGTTGTTTTTGGCCAAATTACACTTAACCAATAGAATTAGGACATATGTTAGGGTAATAATAATATCATTTTTACCCTTAATTACCCAATTTACTTTCAACCGTGGTAAATAAAAGTAAAAAAGTTACTTTTCACCAAAAATTATTTTCCTCTTATTGAACAACATTTTTCTTACTGATATCAACCGTGTCTCTCGGATTTCTGAAATTCCCCTCATAGAAGCAGTAAAATTAAGTTTTATGCAAATTTTCAAATGCTCCAATGAATTATATTTAACATATATAGGTATTAAATATCTATTTTGACCTAAAATAAATTCAAATAAAATAAATAAATAACTAATTAATTAAAAAGATGGTTTTAAACAATAACGCAGTGTTTTTCACTATTCGTCAAAAATTGAAAGTTTTTCAAAAAAATACCAAAAATTCATCCTAAGCTAATTTTGATATCCCGAATCCAAAAAATGTCCATTTTGAAAGATAAAATTTATAAAATTTCAAAAATTTGGTATTACTATTCATAATTTCTATTTTGATTTGTTGTGGTGTGTTTGAACTCGAAGTTGCGTACAACACAAGATATTGTATTATTCAAAGGGAAACATACCATGGAAGCTTGGGGTGTTACATTCTCCCCTCCTTAAAAGAATTTCTTCCTCAAAATTTCTATATTATTATGGCATAAAAATTTTCGGGAGGTTCTTCATCATACGTTCCTCGGGTTCCCACGCTGCCTCTTCCATCTTATGGTTTATCCATAGAAATTTTTCCAGATGATTCATCCGGAATCTCAGGACCGGTTCTCTAGCATCAAGAATTATGATAGGCTCTTCATAATAAGAAAGATTGGGTTCCAGTTCTAATTATTTATAAGTGAGTACATAAGTTGGGCCAGGCATGTATTTTCTCAACAGTTATACATGGAAAACATCATGAAAATTGGAGAGACTTGGAGGCATTTCCAAACGATAAGCTAAAACTACAATTCTTTCTAGAATTTCGAAAGGTCCGATGTACCCGAGACTCAATTTAACCTTCATACCGAAATGTATAACACCCTTCCATTGAGATACCTTCAAGAAGACATGATCTCCAACATGAAATTCCAAATCATTCCTACAGTTATCAACATATCTCTTTTGCCTACTTTGGGCTTCATTGATGTTGTTTTGGATAACCTTTTCCTTTTCCATTGTTTCCTCAACATGTTTTGGGCCTACGAGTTTTCTTTCAATAACATCAACCCAACAAGTTGGTGTGCGAAATCTCTTTCCATATAACGCTTCATATTGTGTCATATTAATACATGAATAGAAGCTATTGTTATAGAAAAATTCTACTAAAGGTTAATATTGATCCCACATACCTTGAAAGTCATGTGAGGAAGATCTCAACATGTCTTCTAAGGTTTGAATAGTCTGTTCTGATTGTCCATTAGTTTGAGGGTGGTAGGTAGTTCTCAAACGAAGATCAGTATCCATGGCTTTCTAAAGACTTTTCCAGAATCATGATGTAAAATGTGGATCATGATCATAAACAATCGATAAGGGTACTCCATGAAGTCTTACAACTTCATTAATATATAGTCTTGCTAGGTATTCAAGTGGTAAATCTTATCTTATAGCACGAAAATGTGCTAACTTGGTAAGACGATCAACAATAACCCATATTTCATCATTCCTTCTTGGAGTCTATGGTAGACCCATGACAAAGTCCATCGTAATTTTATCCCATTCCCACTCAGGTATGGGAAGATGTTGCATGACTCCTCCAGGATGTTGCCTTCTAGTTTTCACTTCTTGAAAAAACCATACATCTTGACATAAAATCAGCAATCTCCCTCTTCATGTTGTCCCACCAAAAATGTTCCTTCAAATCTCTATAAATCTTGGTGCTACCATGGAGTATAGATAATTTGGAGATATGATAATTATCTAACAATTATCTTTTCATATCAGGTATATCGAGAAAACAAAGTCTCTTCCCAAATTTCAAAAACCCATCTTCATATATGAAGTCGATTAATCTCCCATCATTCAAAACATTAATTTTCTTTTGAAAATCCTCATCATCAGCCTGAGAAATTTTTATCCTTTCTAGTAATGATAGATTGGAAACCACTTGAAAAAGTATTAATGTTTCACCTTCCATGATTATTCCCAAATCCATTATCACTAAATCTATGAAAATATGATCAATTTCAACTCTCATATTGTTCAAAACTCCATGATCCTTTGTACTCAAAGAATCTTCTACCTTATTATCCTTCCATAGGTTGTATTTTATTGTGAAATCATAATCCTTGAGAAGTTCAAGCCATATCCTTTTCCTCATGTTGAGTTCTTTATGTAAGAAAATATATACTTCAAACTCTTATGATCGGTATATATCTCACATTTTTCACCATAGAGATAATGTATCTAAATATTCAAAGAAAATATTACAGCTGCTAACTCAAGATCATGAGTAGGATAGTTTTTCTCATGAATTTTTAGCTATCGTGATGCATAGGTAATAACCCAATCATTCTGCATAAGGACAGAACCAAGTCCTCTCTTTAATGCATCACTATAAATAACAAACCCATCATTCCCCGATGGTAGAGTCAAGATAGGAGCATTGACTAATCTTCTCTTCTATTTTTCAGAAAATTCTTCACACTCTTTTTTCTAAAAAAATTTAATCCCATTACGTGTGATCTTGGTTAATGGGTTAGCTAACCAGGAAAAATTCTAGATGAAACATCGATAATAACCTGCTAAACCAATAGAACTATGTACCTCAGTTATACTCGTTGGTGATAACCATTCATGGATTTCCTTGGTATTTGAAGGATCAACAAATATTCCATCCTTTGAGACAATATGGCCAAGAAAATAAATCTCCTGAAGCCAAAATTCACACTTGCTAAACTTCCCATATAATTCACTTTTTCTAATAGTCCTCTGAATAACACGCAAGTAATTTTCATGATCTTCATAGCTTTTGAAGTATAGCAAGATATCATCAATAAATACAACTACAAAGTCATCAATATATTCCTTGAAAACTCTATTCATTATATCCATGAAGACAGAGGGTGCATTAGTCAATCCAAAAGGCATTACTGTAAACTCGTAATCCCCGTACCTAGTTCAAAATGCTGTTTTTGGAATGTATTCCTTCTTCACACACAATTTATGATATCTAGATAAAAGTTTAATCTTTGAAAAATATTGTTCTCCATGAAGTGGGTCGAATAAATCATCAATGCGAGGTATGAGATACTTGTTCTTTATTGTTATAGCATTGATTTCTTTGTAGTCAATGCACAACCTCATAGATCCACATTTCTTCTTAAAAAAAGGACAGGGGCTCCCCATGGAGAAACACTAGGGTGAATAAATACCTTATTACTCAATTCCTATAGTTGTTTCTTTAGTTCCACTAATTCCACAATGGCTATTCTAGAAGGGGTCTTCTATTTGGGCCTTAAACCAAGAATTAAATCAATGGAAAACTCAATTTCTTGTTCTGGAGGATGTTTAGGTAAATCTTCTAAAAAAACATCAATATGTTCTTGCACAATAGGTACATCCTCTATTTGAACATTACTTTCCTCACTCACAGTTATTTCATTCTCTTCCTCAACGATAATTGAATATAGTTGTGATACTGAGGGTGGATCTAGATAAGAATTAGATGGTGATGTTTCTTCTCTAAATATAAGGTACTCCGTATCATCATCGAAAATGGTAACCTCCTTATTCTTACAATAAATATTTGCATCATGGTCTAAAATTCAATCCATACCAATAATTATATCAATTTTAATCATGGTTATGATGATGAGATCAGTAGATAAATAACGTTTATATGCCTTAATGGGAATTGATTCACAAAAAATTGTTGCAATGATACTTCCCTTAGGAGTTCTGACTGACAACTCCCTTGTTAAATCAAATTGGAAATATCTAATTTTCTTAGAGAACTGAGAAGATATGAAATAACATGATGATCCAAAATAAAATAAAGAATTTTCTAAACTTAAGGAAACCATTAAATTACCTTTCACCACATCTTTCGGAGGTTCAAACTCATCAGTAGTGATAACATAAGTTTGGCCTTGATCCCTTGGACTTTTGTGAGGTATTTATCCATGGCGCTTATGACATTAATTTCCATAATTCCCCCTTTCTCTAAAATTGTAGCATTCAACATTGACAACCTCTTTCTTCTCCTTGCAATCATGAGCTTGGTGGGATTTTTCACCACACTTGTAACACACTCACATTCCCTTCAGAAAAGTACAAGGGTTTCATTTCCCACATTTACTGCAGGATGTATATTCAAATTTTTCCTTATTCCCCTTATTTCCATTTCTAGAGTGTTCATCATATCTCTTCTTGTCTTTCTTTACTTTAAATTCGTAATACTTATAGAATTACTTTTCTATCTTGATAGCACATGATACAATATCTTCATATGATGAGAAGGATTGTGAGACTAATGCTCGATAGGGAAATGGTTTTAACCTATCAAAGAAATCATTAATCTTACTTCATGGGTTACGTATATAATCTGCAACATGACTTGCTAACCCTGTAAAGTTAGCCTCATACTTTGCGACATTCTCGTCTTATTTTTCATCAAACTCAGAAATTGTCTTTCCATATCAGCTAGATGGTCATAAGGAATGTATTTTTCCATGCAAATATCTTCAAAATCCCTCCATTCCATATTTGATACTTCATAATCTTCCTTTGTGTTTGAATCAATGACCACCATTGATATGCATCTCCTGTGAGGCGATAAACTGCCCGGACAACCTTTTCCCTTTCACTACACTCCAAAGCATGAAATATTTTCTCTAAGGAATTTATCCATTTCTCAGTTACTAATGTATTTTTACTCCCATTTAATTTTGGTGGTTGTTCCTCATGAAGCGGTCTAACATTGATCCTCCGCGTTTTGGATTAGGGTGCTCCAGATAGGTAAGGTTATTATTCATAACCTGAGTGAGTTGTCCCAGTATGGTGATAAGCTGATCAACACCAGTTTCTTCACCAGCTCCACTATAATTATCTTAAGTATGATGGAAATCCCTACATGGATTATGTGCATTGATATGGTTTCCATTCCTTCCACTAGGCATCATTTCTAAACAATGTCATACACTAGATTAGTTTATGAATCACAATACATAATTCCAATCATGTAAAACACTTAACATAAATTGAACAGTTTATGGATATAATCCATAATCATAAAAATGTTTTCTTTGAGGAAGTATATCCTCATAAACCATTAATAATGTTTTGTATATAAAATTAGAATTATCCTATGCATATCCCCCGAGAGTGTCGTAACCAAGAGTGCATCCCGACTCGTTGTCGTGCACCCGTTTTTGTTCGAGTCTAGCTCAAAGTGGTGTTTTTAGGTTTTACACCTAGTTATATTTGTTCCAAATCCACCCCTACCTGCTCATATCTAGATAGGTATGTATTAATTTGAAAACTCAAAAAATCTCTACAGTTCCAAAATTGTAGGAAGTTATTCTATACTAATCCTCAAAGTCTTTCTTAGGGTAATGTTCTCTAATCAAAGTTTTTCTAAATCTAGCTTCCAAGTTTTGTACTAAACTTCCTCTGATGCCAACTAAAACGCCCCGACCCTAGTTACCTAGAGTCAGTGAATTATAACATAACATTAGCATGATCACAAAATATTAAGTCTCGAAGGACCGATAAGTTTAGTAGCCTTTGAAATACGAGATACATTCATAAGTTGTACATTACATTATAAAATGAAAAATTACAACAACATAGTCTCCATAGGCCACACTCATAACCCTTATATTATCCCTACAGGTCAGTCAAAATATACTTCCTCAAATCCTGGGAAAAATAAAACATATAAAGGGGTGAGCTCAGATTCTCAGTAAGGATAACAATGAAGAAGAAATGTTCATAAATAAGCATAAAAATTTATTGAAATGTATAAGACTAAAAAAACCTTTTAAACTTTAACTTCATCATAATATTGAAAAGAAAAAATCAAATAAAACCGTTTACTTATTCACATGGATATTCTACTAGTCATATAATCAAATGTAATATCAATAGCCACTTTCATAATGATGTAATGCATAATTCCAGACTTCATAACCACATAGTCAAGGCATTGTGGAAAGACTACAAATAATATTTTTCAAGGCCTTGTGCCAAGACACTAGTTTGTCTCATGAGAACTAGTGATGCATCATGGAGCTATAGTGGGCTCCACCCGTCACTTACTAATTCCAATGAATTCCTCATATAAAAAGGCTTAAACATAACATAAACATTCGTATTAAAACTAGTATAGGAAATGTAAATACTTTTTCAATAAACCATGAATGGTGTAAAAATAACACATCCATAGTAAAACATATCCCAATACCTTCAATACAATATGGATGTTTTTATCATAATAAATCAACTTCAAATAAGCTTAAAATATATTAAAGTATGTTGACATAGATGAAATCAAAACTTTTTTAGAGAAATATCTATTTCTATTTTGAAATCATATAAAAGTAATATAATTACAAAAAGAAAACATTTATTTTGAATATATTCTTATAAGCTTGTAAGGGAAGATTCAATGATGTTATAATGGTGGAAAATAGCCGCACCCGTTATTTAAGTTAAAAAAAAATTCTTACCTTAATTTTGTCGTAAAGGTCATAAAGTACCTTGTTTGGAAAATGACGTAAAGATTCCTTTCAAAAAAATTTATAACAATTCAAACAAGGGTATAAATAAATTTAACCCATAATGTAGTAAATATTAAAGATGTTTTGGAATACATTTTTATGAAACATGGACGTGTATTATAAAGAGGTCCCAATAGATACTTACATAAAAACAACCTCAGATAATAAAGAGATTGTGAAATTAACACTTACCTTGTACTTTTCCTTGGTCAATGGTAGATTAAACTCCTATATAATTTTGGAATAATTTTTATTAAATTATATATGAACCATATACATTAATATGATATCATATATGGTCGTCTGATATTTCTTTGTTAATGATATTTCAGTAGTATCATCGTTCGGGTGTTAACTGATTAGTTATCATTTATATGATTTGTTAGGTAAGTAACATCAGTTATGGATAGGATGTATCTTATTCATGTTAATAATGATATTAAGTCATCAAACATTATTTTTTTAATCATCAAATGAAAATTAGTCTTGAATGGATACGATGGGGAATGAATCTCATCGCGTTTGTGGAGGCGGTAATCCGTACGTACGCACGAGCGACAATATCATTCTTTTGATATTAAACTCATATATAATTGGGTGTTATATCATATATACCATATCATTATCATGTTATATTTCTTATTTACATCATTTATACTCATTATTTTACCCATCTAAATGATGAAGTGTTTGAATAACAAACTACACCATGACATTGTGACGGTAATCTGTATGTACGCACGTATGTACACTTTTTCATTTATAGGGTGGATAGAATCATGAAAATGGTGTCAAAATTTTTATAATAACATCACATCATATATAAGATACTGTATTTGTTATTTTAGAATGGAAACAACAAAGAAATAGGAAGTGGAAGAAGAAAAGTACTTGAAAGAGGTGATGAAATATTTACCTCTTCTTTGGGTTCTTCCTTTTGATTTGATCAAAAGGGATCCTTAGGTTATCTTTATTAGTAAAATAAGGACTCTAGGATGAAGTTATGACAGTTAAGAGGATATTTTGTCAGGTGTTGGACAATCCAAATAGCTTTGAAGGTGTGAATTTGAGAGAAGGGGAAGTGCCCTTTTATAGGAGAGGTGAGGGTCACTTTAGGAAAAGCATGAAATATTATTTTATAATAAAGTAATTTTCGGTTTATAATGGATAAAAAATGATTTATTTAAAGGATAAGGTGGGGATGAGTCGGAAAACTCTCGACCAATAGGCTTTAGATAGGTTAAGTCATCATATTAACCTTATCTTTTAGATTTAACTCTTAGTTAAATAGTTTGGCATTTACCATTTCACTTTTTATTTTTATAAACTTACTATAACATTCCAAGAGAACCCCATGTGGTTAATTATTAATATATATAACCTTTTCTAAGTCCTTTTTTTGATCCTTATATTTTTAGGAATATTATATCAAGTAATAATATAATATTGGTTTTAAAAACTCAATTATGTCAATTATGACATTATTTAATAAATGATTTCTATTAAAGTCCTAAAAACATTATTACTTAGAAATAAATTCATATGTTCAATTATAAAATGTCATATTAACTTATAAAACTAGTGTAATTCATCAAATGTCCCAATTTACATTTGTTTGGATATTTATAATATTAATTATGTTAATATTTCATTATTAGGGTAATTACTGTGTTATCATTGTGTCATAAATAAATTAAATTATTTAATATCTAAAATATTAAAAATAAACTATAATTATGTAGGAAATTTATTTATCTTTTTAATGAATATTTATAGTCGAATTCATATTATGTATTTCCCTATATTAAACATGGTTTAGTAATTATACTTTGAATTTAACTCTTTTAACTCTTCTTTAAATAAAATTATAATAAATGTTCTAAACTAATAAAAGTGGACATAAAGGATCATATTTTATTCCTAAGGTTGATTTTGGTCAAATTACACATATTAAATAGAATTAGGACATGTTTTAGGGTAATAATAATGTCATTTTTACCCTTAATTACCCTATTTACTTTCAACCATGGTTAATAAAAGTAAAAATGTAAATATTCACCAAAAATTATTTTCATCTTATTGAACCACATTATTCATACTGATATCAATTGCGTCTCTCATATTTTTTAAATTCCACTCACAGAAGTGATAAAATTATTTTTTATGTGAATTTACAAATGCTCCTAGGAGGTGGGTAAAAGACAGTAAAAAGTTCAATAAAATTATATATATATATAATATTATTACAAAATGACTCCAATGAATTATATTGAAAATATATAGGTATTATGTATCTATTTTTCCCTATAATAAATTTAAATAAAATAATTAATTATTTAATTAAAAATTCAGTTTTAAACAATAACGTAGTGTTTTTCAATATTCATCAAAAATTATAAGTCTTCAGAAAAATACCAAAAATTCACCGTAAGATAATTTTAATATTCAGAATCCAAAAATGAAGTCCATTTTGAAAGATAAAATTTAAAAAATTTCAAAAAGTGGGTATTACTATTCATTATGGCTTGTTTGATTGGTTGTGGTGTGTTTGAACTCGAAGTTGCGTACAACACAAGGTATTGTATTATTCAAAGGGAAACATACCATGGAAGCTTGGGGTGTTACAACTAAACTTGGTAACTACTTTTAAGACCATAAAAATTTAATCGGCATCAAGTGTGTTTTCATAAATAAGCTGACTGAGAAAGGTAATTTCATAAGAATAAGGAAATTCCTATTTAGAAGGGGTATTATCAAATGGAAGGAGTTGAATTTAAAGAAACATTTTCACTAGTTTCTTGGTTTGAGAGCATCAAGATGTTATTGGAAGTTGAAACACACAAATAATATAAAATCTACTCAATGAGTATAAAATATTCCTTCCTAAATAGTGATTTTGAATATGAGGTTTTTATTAAACAACCAGAGGATTTTCTTATTAATATAGGTGGAATAATTGTGTGCAGGATTAAGAAAACATTATCTGTATTAAAGGATTCCCCTAGAACTTTATATTTCATGTTTAATAAATATTTTATATGCATGAAGTTTTCATAAGGAAAAGTTTAATGTAATATTTATGTGAAGGAGTTTTCACCAAGTACTATTATTACCATAGTGTATGTTAAAGAAATCATTTTTGGTGATTACCAAGAGATCCTTGGTAAAAAAGTTTCCAAAGATATTATTTAGAATTTTGAAAATTATATTCTAGGTTAAATTTCATATTTTTTGGGGTTACAAGTCACACAATGATAAGATCATATTATCCCATCACAATAAAAATACCCTAGAGAATTATTGAGCAGTATTATAATAGAGGAATGAAAATAAATATATTCTCCTAATTTTTTTGTTCTAAACTAATAAAAAATGATTCTAAAAGTTGTGTGTATTCAAAGTAATATATAAAATTTATTGGAAGAATTATCTACCTAAACACCTCCTGGTCAGATTCTGTATTTTGTGTGTCTCTATGTAACAAATTTTTTAGTGGTCTAATGGAGTCACATTTGTTTTAAGATAAGATACTGATTAGGTTGGGGATTTTGTTGATAAGAAGTCCATATAGGTTATAGAATTCATTCTTGGTTAATGTTTTATGGAATTATATAACAAGAAGAAAATTTCAATGGAATTATGCATAACTGAATCCAAGAACATATATAGTACTTATGAATGTACCGAAAAGATATGGATATAGATATATCTGGGTAAATTGAGAGTTAAGGTTTAGAAGAAATTATATATTTCATGTGGTAATCAAAGTTATATTGATTGTTCCATGAATTCGGTTCAACACATTAGATCCGAGAACATTGATCTTAGATCTCATTTTATCTAGGATATGTTTGTATAATGTGATGTGAAGCTTTTGTTTTTTTGAATTAAGGAACAAGTTATAAACATTATTAAGAAATCATTTCCAAAGGAGAGGTTATTTGACTGATGGTTTAAATATCATGTTCAGCCTCCCCCCTAAGAGAAATATGTGTGGAGGTAACCCTCTAAGGGTTTAGATTATGTTTTAAAAAGGGGATAGAGAAGTGATAGAACAATTTTATTTTTTTACAAAGGGGGAAAATATTTTCAAATGAAGTGGGTGCACTTATTTTGTTATCTTAAATTATGATAATTATAAAAAGGGGAGAGTTTGTGATGAATTGGGGAGACTAAAAAATCATTTGAATCACTTTTCCAAAATTCTCTTATGGACGAGGAATGAAATTATATCAAAACACTACATTATCCTAAGTTGTGGTATAAAAATTCATCTCATTTGAAATAGATAGCGATTTAATGATTCTTGAGTGAATTTTCTAATATTAATGATAAATTCTAGAAGTTTTTTTTAAAATAGTCGAATTTGTTCAACAAAAATACAAATGTTGATGTTGAAGTTCCCCTTTTAATTTTTTAGAATTATTATACATTTTTTCAATATATTAAGAGGATCTGTGGAAAATAGGATCGAATATGTTTGGAGTTTTTTTGGTGAATTCATGAGATAACTAGAATTGAGTTATAAGAAGTTCTATAATTTTATGAAAAAATATAGAATTTATAGTTTTAAATTAAAAAATGAGTTAAGTTTATATTTTAGTTTATGAATCATCATTTTTCTTTGAATGAGTCATTTTTAGACCAATCCCTATAAATTTACCATATTCATGTCTATGTAATAGTCATTTTCATTTTTCATATGAATGATTTGAAGTAGTTTAGGAGTAAAGTTTAGCTACATATGAGTATTTATGAGATATGTATGTTTCAATAGAAGCTACACACGATCCATATATGTTTTGAGCATGATCTATCAAGATTTATATATGAGTCACCCCTTTGAAAAAAATTTAGGATTCCACTATGAAAAAAATACATGTTTTAAAAAATATTTTATAAATAGTATTTCATATAAATAATTGACACGTATATTCTTTAGCGGATTAGATATGTAATATTTATCTATGATTAAATTAAATATATATAAGGAAATTTATTAAGAATGTGAATAATCTATGAATGAGATGTCAAGATGAAAAAAATTTTATTTAAAATAAAAATGGATATATTAAAATTCAATGATGCATTGCTGTTCCATAGTTCCGAAATGATATGATAATCAAGTTATGATTTTATTTATGTTTTGTAAATTTCTTTTTTGTTTTTGAGATTACAAAGTTACTTTGATGAAGATTGTAATGAAATGTGTTCTAGATTATATTATTAAGCTATGGGCAGGTGCATAAATTGAAGTTGAAAATAATCCAGTTGAGATAAAGAATAAATATTCAAATGAATATTTTTAGAGTTGAAAAACACATTCTATTAAGAATTTTTCAATTCATATGGAAGATTTTAACTTCCCAATAGATTATATTTATTTATCTATTAGTGATCGTAAAATGTAAGTTTTGTTATTTTCATGAAAATGTGGGGGAACAGACCCATGTGGCATTTGTAATGATATTTCCATGAGGATATTTTTTTGAAAAAAATGGCTTCACTTTCATGATTCTTTTTGTTTGGAGGCTCGATACCCCTTGTATTAGTCCATTTAGAATATATTGAAATAGGAATTAAAATTAATGTTCATCGCATTCATGAAATTATTTTTCAAAGAGAGAGAATACACCTACATTAAAAAATGTCCATGTTGAATAAAATTATGTGTGAGAATAAGAAGAAATAATAAAAATATCGAGAAGAAAAGATTTAATGTATAAAATTGTGGTTCTAGTGATCTAAAAATATTCTTTCCCGAGCTTATAGATTTGAGAATAATAAGCATACCTACATAGTACTGTAATAATATAGATCAATGAGTTTGAGAATTTCAGTGGATATTCACTAGGTAATTTCTAAAGTCATTTTTCTAGAAGAGTGAGTTGTATACTCTGGATATAATTTAGTTGGGTTGAATAGGAGGATAATTATTTGTTATTAAAAAAACCTGAATATGAAGGTTGATATTTTTTCAACTTTTTTTTTTGTGGTTTATTTCCATCCAATTCCAATTTTTTTATTTTTATGAAACCACTTTTCTATGTTTAGTGAGAATCAACATTTATAGATCATTTTAACTAGAGAGAATCAGTATCAAAATATTATAAATAGTGGTATTATTTAAAAATATTGGTAAATGATGATACCTTCATACCCACTATATTTTGGTGTTATATTTATAATGGAAAATCTAAGTCTAGGATAACAATAAAACGATATAGAGATTAGGATCTCACATTAAGGCAAAGAATTGTAAAAAAAAATTTGTGCCTTTGTTCTTTTATTTATAATTATATCATGGATGAGTAGTTATATTTGATAGAGATAATACATTCTTAACTAGTTATAGGGGTTATTTTCAAAGGAAAAAAATTAAAAGAAAAAGAGATTGTAGATTCATCCACTCCCTCTTCTCAGTGGTGCACTTACTTATGGGGAATAACATTTCCCTTTCACAGGTTTGTAACTAAAATGAAGCCACTTCATTTTTTTCATACACCATATCATTGTAAAACACTCCAATATAAATTTTTATGACATATTATCCATCACTAAATGAAATTGATTCATTGTATCATGATTCCAAACTACACGACATACAGTCTATCACACATGACTTTAAACTATTCATAATGGTCTACCTCATTTGACCATAAACTGGTTAGAGTGATATATCTCTTGTGAAATATAGTCTTAAAGGCTACCCTAATGTAAGAGCCTGATATAAATACTTGATGATGTTCCAATGAGAAAGAGTGCAGTAAAATTAGGGTCTCTCTTTCCTTAGAGTAGTTATTTCAATGTTTATATTTTCCCATCAGAGTGTCATGGTTCACCTAACCTGAGACCAAAATGATTCCACTAGATATATTAAAATTATGTGTTTATTGATTCATAAAATTTTGAGATATATAGTGAAAAAATGATCTATTATCCTAGTACCAACTACAAATTCCACTTATATACTATATACCTTTCATAATTTCTATTATGTTTTTGACTTTCTCTCTCTAAGAAACCCATACATTACACCTTCCCTCTCTTTTACAAAATTTAGTTCTAAAAGAGAGGATCCATATAATAGTTTCTAGGGGTATATTTATTCATGTTATTTTCCAATAAACAATATTTCTTTAATCTAATATATTTTCCTATCCACGAATCCTAATAATATCTCCCACATTCTCAAAGTGTTTAGACTCATTCAATAATTCCATGTTTTCTTTCATAGGTTTGGCACAGGGATACATACCTTTCATTTCAAACATGACCTAGATCTATATAAAACCCCCAACATAATGGTCTTAATCCTAAAACCATAAAATATGTGGAACCTTATTTCTTATCGCATGAAATTATACTGCATAACATATGGTCTATCCTATACAACATTACCCACATAGAGAGATCCATTATCTATGACCCAACTTCCCTAACTGAGAGACAGATCCATGTAAGGGTACATATATGTAGAGTATATCTATAATAATATAAAAAAATAGAATTCCCCTATTCTTAAGAAATATATATTAAAAATGGGGCATACCGTACTTGTATTACATCTTCCACCAGGTCATTGAAGAACCCAATGGAATTGTTTATGGGTTGTATTTCTTGTGACTATTAATGTGGAGATCATATAATAACATGATATTGGTTCATGATTATTATAGGTTGTGAAAATGTTGTTAGACATGATTAGAATGTTTTTAAAATTTCCATATTTTCGTAGAAATTTTTAGATCAGGTTCTGTGTGTGTTTGGATTGATTATGGAATTTTATGGTTTTGGATAATTTTATTACATATTCATTAAAATTTTCATTCTAGATTTTATCATATTGTTATATAAAAATTTCATATAGTTAAATATAGGTCCACAGTTTTATAATTTTCCTAATAGATTAACCCTGTGAAAATTTCATAAGTTTTAATACTATAAAGAATCTTGAAAAGTTGTACAATTCATAAACCCTATGAAAATATTAACATAGTTTATCACTGGTAAAAATTCTTAGAGATTGATGAATTCATTATCCTTATACAAATATTATTAAGGATCATACAAAACCTCATATGTTTTAGTAATATTAAATTACATGTGTTAAAAACTTATTATGGTTTCCAAAACATCTTAAGGTATGTACCTTTATAAAAAATGATCAAGCTAACTTCACAAGGTTCATATTTATAGGCTTTAAGTTTGTAATGTTTATTAAAATTCATAAAATAGTCCTTTAATTTATAAAAATGTATTCATAAGTTTTGAAGTTCATAATGTTTTAATAATAATTTCATAAGCTTCCTAAAATTGATAAGGTTAAATTATTTATAATATTGAGCACGGTTCTTCATAAGGTTCTACACTTTGCAAAATTTTGGGAATTTGTAATGTCATAAAATCTTATTTTTTTAGAATAATGTATATCAAGAGAATTAAAACGAGATAATTCATGAACTATTTTTCATAAACTAAATCATTATAAGAAATTTTTTATTTGATCAATATAAAATTGTTTTTATCTAATCATTATGAAGAAGAGTATCACCCATAAAGAATAAATAAATGAAAGAGAATTTGAGTGAAGATAATTCTCTTTTTGAAGAAGAACAATAAAATATTTTTGGAATTCAAGTGTGATTATCTTATACTATTCTAAATTTTCATAATCATATGAAAATATTTTTGTGATTCAAAATGAGATGTCTAGATTGATATTTATCAAGAATCCACTCTTTTATGTCCCATAATCTTTTTTAGTTTGAATTTTCAAGTACCATTATTCCATAATGAATTTCATTACTCGATAAGAAGAGTAGAAATGGGAAGCAATCCTAAACTACTAAATATAAAAAAATGTTGGGTAATTATAGGATTCTAAAATTATTTTATTTGTCAATTATTATTTTATTTGTGATTGAAGCTATGTCGATAGGAGAAGAGATAAAGAGAAATGGTATTTATAGAAGCCGTATGAGAATGTGGAAGATATATACATGTGAATTATTAGGTCAATTTTTTCAAGGAAGAACACATGGTATAGGTCATTTATTGAATATGTTGTTTTTTGGGTTGGCATAAAATATTTTCCTTTTTAGAATATTTTTATATGAACATAAATTTTATTAAATTATTCTTGTATAAAATTGGTATTGGAAAGATGATGAAAATTATAAATAATATGATAAAGTGTGTGGATACTGAATATGATTTCATTGGCGTTATTTGAAAAGATAATTTTCATGAGATTTTTGTTTTTATAAGAAGAAAACTCGTGTAGATCTACATGTAGTGAGAAATAATCAACTGAACTTCTACCTTCAAATGTAATTTTTTAGAGTCACTATTCTAGTAGAGGTGGGAAATATATTTTTTGAATATCATTGAAGGCTCGAACTGGGTGATCAATTTTTTTTGGTAAAGTAACATGAAACCTCTAGTGATATTTCTCAATTGTTATGGTTTGTTCTTTACTATAACATGTGAGAGTCAATTTAAAGATTGTATAATGGGATTATTTTAAACATTACGTGAGGGATGATACCACTATACCGACTGTAATTTGGAGTTACGATTATAGTGAAGAAATATATGGATTAGGATAACAAATAACTATAATAAAGAGTAGACTCTCACATTGGGGTTGAAACTTGTAAAAATTATTATGTGATTTGTATTATTTTATATTATAATCTCATAATGAATGATTTAGAGTTTATATTGATATTATTTTATTATAACTAGTTTCATTTGTTTGTTTCATGTAAAAGGAATTTTAAAATTTAATATACTTGGCTCACTACCCTCTCAGATGTTTCATTTAAAACAATGGGACTATAAAGTTGTTTAGAGCACTAGGTTCCCATTATTAGAAAATCAATAAATGGAATATGTAAAATATCAACTTAGTGAACTTTATTAGTGTACCAACCTTTTCAGAAAAGTGTTTTTATTGTTGGAAAAATAAAATGATGCCATATCTTTTTCCATTGGTTCTTAAAGTATTAGATATGATTACAGTGGTATTTATAGATATTCAAAGTGGAGAAAAAAATTTCATTTATCGATAAAATTAAACTTAATTTTTATGTAATGTTTTGGAATTCAATTATTATACCTCTTTTTAAAAAATAAATCACTAAATTGATAGTTCAAAAAACTACCAATGATGTTTTGGAAAAACATTTGAGAAACTATGAGGTAAGTGTAACAGTGAAAGTGGATAAGATAAAAATATGGATAAATGGGTTTGATTATGTTATAATGGATGAATTAGAAACTATTTATGATTACATATCTAGATTCAAATAAATATTGAGTAATATTGTAGGTTATTGAGAAAATATTGGAGACTATACCAATATGAAGACACTCGTGATAAATTTCTTTTATAGGATTGATCCGCAAATCACAGCATGGGAGGGTATAGATGTTATTACGTAGGATAATATACATAATATTCTCATTGGTTATAAAATTAGGAAGACACATTACATCAAAAAGAACATTAAATAAGAATTTCTCATTGACTCCACGAGGAATCTCAAGTTAATAGATGACAAAAAAATTATATAATGCCTAAAATGATGTTAATGATATTGATTATGACTATAAGAGAATCATTTATATTATATATAAAAATATCAAAAAAGTAAGTGTTAAAATAATAGTTGTCTTCCCTTAATATGATTCAAGTGTGGAGGAATAGTACACCTTGTAATCAACTATACTATGAAGGAAATATATGAGTCTGAGGGTAAATAACACGGTGAAAAACCTCAAAATAATAAATGGGGGAAAAGATTAACTATAATTAAATAATTTGGTAATGGTGAGAAGAAATTATAGTAAAGTAAAATAATATTCCTGATGAGAAAATAAGTGGATAATTATGCACCATATAACATCTAATTAGAGAATAAACATTCTAAAAAATTCAAAAATTTGGTGACACATATTTTAAATATTAATAATTTCTCAATTAGTGAGGGAGAAGAAGATGAGATGGCGTACGTGGAAAACATAATGAAATTTAAATTGGAATATTGTTTTTAGAAGAAAAAATATATTAATAAGGAAATTAAATTGATAAATTAATGTTATTGGATTAAATATGATTTAGAATAAGTTTTTATCAAAAGATAAATTGAGCTCATTGAGGAAATCAAAATATTTAAGTTGAAAGTCACTAAGAAAGAGAAGATCAGGAATGATCTTGAAGTAAAATTAGTTGTGAAAGATGATGAATTGGTAAATTTAAAATCAAAATATATTTCTCCTAAGAATGAACTAAAGAAGATAAAATATGAATTTAAAATATATGGTAATTTAAAGGATTAAAATTTTAAAATAGTTGAGGGATTTATCATATGTAATCAGGTTAAATATCTACCCTAAAAATTTATTTATATATTTGATTTAACTAACCGTGTATTCCCAGATTTTTTATCTATACAAATGTGTACCAAAGAGTGTTATGAGAGAAACTATCATACATTAAATAATGAAATAATAATAACAATAAATTCCTTATCTCTAAAAATTAAGCGAGTTGAAGGAAAATTTATATTGAAAATTTTGAATTTCGACAATAATTTTTCAAATAGAATCTAAATTACTTCCAAAGAGTAAAATTTTATAGCTATTTCTAATATTTGTTGATTATTAGTCATAAATTATAGACAATATATTATTAAATATCCTTACCTTGAAGAAGTATTGAATCAAGGGGGTGTATCTTTGAGATGAAAAGGAATTAATCTCAAAGGAAGCGAGCTGTGAAAAGAAAATCATCAAATGTAACCACTCAAAATAGGTATAAAATCATGGAATATATTTGTGTAAGATGAGACCAACATAGAAATTTTGATAATAAATGAATGTAAATTATTCAAAGAAATATTCCTATGAATAAAAAGGTAAATGAATCCAAAATAAAAATCAAGAAGAGAAGTTTTTTATTAATGAAGTTTCATTAAAAGCCTGCAGGATTGGAAAACCATGGATACTTGATAGTAGTAATTTCTCAAACATTATTTGGGACACTAAAATCCGAAAGAACATAGAATAATATGAAGGATGTGCCTTGAAATTTTTTAATGATAGTTCCATAAAAACTATTGATGTTGGAAATACATAGTTTATTAAATGAAGCTAAAATGAAAGGATTTATTTTTTATGAAAGTGTTGAAACATGATCTACATTATGTGATAACTTTTTTTGATAATAGGAATGATTTTTTTTATAAAATAACTCATTCATCATAAATAATTTAAAATATGAAAATTTCCTCAATAAATGCGAAATAACAACTGGAAACATGTTTTAAACTGGTTACTCATCCAATTTATACTACTTGAGTAACAAGATTGAGATAAGTTTTGGGATAGGAGACATGGACACCTTGAAAAAAACATGAGTAAAATAATTCAACATGAAGTGTTTACTAACCTCCCTAAAATCAAATAATATATATAATTTGTGTGTGACACTTTTTAAAAGATGAATATTGTTCAAATGACACAAAAAAATGTGTAAATTCCACACACCAGACCTCTTGAACTCATTTAATCAGATGTGTGTGGTCAAATGAAAAAAAATTCAATCAAGGGTGATCTTTAGTTAATTAAATTAATTAATGAATAAAATTACATTACTAATTATTTATTTATGTGACACAATCCACAATATATTAAAATGTTAATAATTTTTAAAAGACAAGTGGTGAAGGATCTTGGTGTCTATATCAAGAGTGTGAGATCAGATAATGTAAAATAATATACATGAAATCTTTTTAAAAGTAATATAGAAAAATAATATTATAATGAATCAATATAAAAAACCATATACCTCCCAACAAGATGGTGTAGTATAGAGGATAAACATGAGCATTTCTGATATGGGATTGACAATGGTAGTGAGGAAAAATCATTCCAAATTTTTTTGGACCAAAGATGTTTTAACTACAGTGTGCATTCAAAATTTATGTTTACTGAGACCTGAGACTAATATAAAAGCATTTGACATGTGGTAAAAGAGGAGTAAAACTATAAAATACATTAAGGTTTTCAAAAAACCCTTGTTTCCTAAATATCAAAAGTATAAATCTAGGTATGTTTTAAGAAAAAGAATAAAATAAACCTTCGTAGGATATCATTCCAAAATAAGGGGAAATAAATGCTAGAAAAAAGGCAACACAAACATTTTGAATATTTTGACGTTAAATACATTAAAAATGTAGATGAATCAAAATTGATAATTTATACAGATGACGAAAATATTAAATATTGTAGGAATAATACTTTATAATAAACAGTGAATAAACACTACACCAAAATTGGACTTTAGCGACAGGTTTTTAGTAGCGGTTTATTAAATTATAGTTAATTTTTTTAAATGATTTAGTGTTGGTTTATTAAAAAACTACACTAAACCTTTAATTTTTTTACAGACCTGAAACTTCTCCCTCCACCCCCCCACACTCCAACCCCCCAAAGCCTTACCAGTCCCGACCCTCACCACCCCTCACTGTCCCTCCCGACCTAGCCTCTATCTTCGCATCTCTGCCCATCCTGACCTTGCACCTCACCACCCTCACCATTGGTCTATTTTAAATTACTATTTTATGGGATTCATGGGCATTCATATATGACAATTAATAATATAGGATCAAATTCCAAAATATTCTTGTTTTTTGTTGTAAACTAGTCCACTAATTTATTGCATTGATTATGAAATATATTAATGATATAATTTTATTGTTTGATCAAGTGAAATATTTTTCTTCCATGCTATTGTGATTTATATTTTCATTACTTATTTTGGAATTTATATATTATATATATATATATATATATATTAATGTAACCAATTTGTAGGGATATAGGATTTTGGTTAATACTAAGATGTATATACATTTGGTTATGGGAGGAGTCCAAGGAGAAAATTTGTTCAAACATATATAACAATCCTAATCTATCCTAATTATTTCAATTTTCGAAATTTTTCTTTAAATTTTTGGATGATTTCCCCCTAAAAGAAGCTTATGAGAACAAAAGAGAGCATCGGTCAGGATACTCATATTAAGGAGGATTATAATGTTCCACTGACCATTTTGTAGGATGGTGTAACAGATTATACTACTACACCATATCAAGTGGTGAAGGTAGAGGGAATACCTTATTTTGAATTCCTTTTTCTTATTCATTCCCAAGGTGGAGGGTAGTCATTTTACATGATTTAATTTTTTAGATATTTAATCTCCAACATCCACCATCCTTTCATGGAATTAGTGCTTCCAAGTATTTAGAGTATAATATTTAATATATTTAATTAGTCATTAAACATTTATCCTACTCAATTATGCTGGATGAGGTTTGTATTGGTTAGATATATCTTCTATGAAAGAGTTACAATTTCCTTAAGTATGGAGTGAGCAATCGATGTAGTGAAACATTTTTATTTCACTTTTTCTAAGGAACATTATGTTGGTGGTACCTACTACCTCATTATAGTTACTAGATTATTATAATTACTTTGATTTCATGAACTCGTGTCATCATCATTAGAGGAGTTCATTTCTTAGCTGAATGCCTCATTAGCACGTCCCATGAAGTCATGATCATTCTCAACATAATTTTAAATTTTGGAGTTAATGATTATTATTTATTCATAATACACATCATTGATCATTTCCCAATCATCATTAGAGTAGCAATGTTACCACATAATACCCAACCATTAACTATCTCTCTGTTAACTACCAAAAGCCACTAATAAGGGAAAGGGTGTTTCATCCACACAAGAAAAGGAAATTCATGAAATTAAAATAAATAAGATAAATAAAATCATATATATACATAAAAGAGAGAAAATTTGAATAACACATCCTTTATCATCATCAATACAAAAATTTACCCAATGAAAATAAATGTTACAAAATGTATCAATTAAATAAAAAAGAGATCATGAGAGTACCTTAACTGTTTTGAGAATCATGCTGGTCCTATAATACATTATGGACATTGTATTGTGATAATTTTTTCAATGATTTTAGAAAAGAATATTTTTATTAAAAATGTATTTCAACATGTATTTTTTCTCTTGGGTTTCTTAATAGTTTTTAAATGAAAAATGTAACTCTTTTACACATCATTTTCCTCACAACTAGACTTTATGGATTTCAATTATCCTTTTTAAATTCTTCAATATTTAACATATGTATTTATATAGGATAATTATGTTGGAGGTAACTACTACCCCATTATACTTACTAGATTATTTTAATTAGTTTGATTTCATGAACTCATGTCATCATCATTAGAGGAGTTCATTTCTCTGTTGGATACCTCATTAGCATGTCCCATGAATTCAAGATCATTCTCAACATAATTTTAAATGTTGGAATTAATGATTTTAATTTATTCATAATACACATCATTTATCATTTCCCAATCCTCATTAGAGTTGCAATGTTACCACATAAAACCCACCCATTCACTATCTCTCTGTCAACTACCACAAGCCAATAATAAAGGAAAGTGTGTTTCATCCATACATGAGAAGGAAATTCAAGAAATTAAAAGAAATAAGATAAATAAAATCATATATATACATTAATGGGAGAAAATTTGAAAAACACATCCTTTATCATCATCAATACTAAAATTATTTCAATGAAAAAAAATGTTACAAAATGTGCCAATTAAATAAAAAATAGATCATGATATTAGCTTAACAGTTTTGATAATCATGCTGGTCCTCTAATAAATTATGGAAATTGTATTATGATACTTTATTCAATGATTTCAGAAAATAATATTTTTATTAAAATGGATTTCAACATGTATTTTTTTTCTTGGGTTTCTTAATAATTTTTAAATGAAAAATTTAACTCTTTTACACATCATTTCCCTCACAACTAGATATTATGGATTTCAATTATCCTTTTTAAAATTCTTCTTATTTAACATATGTATCTATATAGGAAAATTATTTTGGTGGAACCTACTCCCTCATTATAGTTACTAGATTATTATAATTACTTTGATTTCATGAACTCATGTCATTATCATTAGAGGAGTTAATTTCTCAGCTGAATGCCTCATTAGCATGTCCCATGAAGTCATGATCTTTTTCAATAAAATTTTCTATTTTGTCATTAATGATTATAATTTATTCATAATACACATCATTTATCATTTCCCAATCCTCATTAGAGTATCAATGTTACCACGTAATACGCAACCATTCACTATCTCTCTGTTAACTACCACAAGACACTATTAAGGGAAAGGGTGTTTCATCCATACATGAAAAGGAAATTCATGAAATTAAAAGAAATAAGATAAATAAAATCATATATAAACATAAAAGAGAGAAAATTTTATTTACACATCCTTTATCATCATCAATACAAAAATTCACTCAATCAAAAAAATGTTTCAAAATGCATCAATTAAATAAAAAAGAGATCATGGTAGTAGCTTAACAGTTTTTAGAATCATGCTGGTCCTCAAACAATTATGGAAATTGTACTCTGATACTTTTTTTAATGATTTTGGAAAATAATATTTTTATTAAAAATGAATTTCGACAAGTATTTTTTCACTTGGGTTTCTTAATAGTTTTTAAATGAAAAATGTAACTCTTTTACACATCATTTCTCTCACAACTAGACCTTATGGATTTCAATTATCCTTTTTAAAATTATTCATTATTTAACATATGATTTTGTATAGGAGAATATTATTTAACATATTCATATATTCTCAACAAGTATATATGAATCTATTTTCCTATTTTGTAATATTTAGGTTTTTTAATTTTTTTAATAATATATAGGGACATTTTGATATATAGGGATAAAATCTGGATCAGATTAATGAGGAACACACCTCAGTATGCTAAGGGTTTGGAGAAATTTTTAGATTTTAAAATTTACAACTGATCTGTTGATGGGATAATAGGATGTAAATTTCCTTAATATAAATTTAGGAAATGGTTGAAGAGATGTGATGTTTATGAACACTTCATATTGAAGAAATTCCATGATCAATATTTTTTTTCTGATTTGGAATAGAAATTCAAATGTTAAAAAAAGTTTGAGCACTAATGTAAATCCATATAATAAGCTCTCAAATTCTTAGACAATGGAAAATTAAAAAAAACCATATAAATAATGCATTCAGAATTACAAGATACCAACATCAACATCAAAACATATTATAACAACCGGTTGAGGGTGCTCCAAATAGCAACATGACAAGTGATGTTTTTGAGAGTGTAGGACAAACAAATCAATATGGTAACATATCATTGGATCCTCCTCTTGATTCTGTAGAGGCTAATGTAAGAGAAAACTTCACTGAGTAGAAATATTATTTTCACGATTTGGTTGATGAAATAAATCAAGAGTGATATAGAAGATGTTTGAAATATTCAAAACATTCTTTTCTGCTGAAGATGTACCATATCAAATGCCTTTGTAGAATTCCAAATACGACGATGTCCATGATATTGTAATTGCCGAGTCATTAATTTCTTGAATCAATAATCCCCGAGTATTTTTGTGATATGAAAAAGTTGTTAACAAGCTTTTTTTGAATTAAAAAAATACATGTGTGTCCCAATGATTATATACGTTATTGGGGAGAGGATTAAAGCAGACATGATTTAAAAAAAATATTCTTCTTCTAGATGGTAGTCAATGGGTTATGTTGGAAGTATGAATCAACATACTACCATGAAAAAGAAGAAAAATAACACACCTGCAAAAGTTTTGCATTACTTTCCTTTTAATCCTCGATTACAATGATTATTCATGTCATCAAAAACTTTTGAACATGTGAAGTGGTATTCTATATATAATAAAAATGATGGGTTAATGAGACATCCAAGAGATTCAAAATCATGGAATACATTTGATTCATTGAATCTATATTTATCATATGATCGTAGGAATGTTTTATTGGTATTGGATACTGATGGATTCCACACATTTGGGACTTTGAGTACTAGTTATAGCATTTGGCCTGTTGTTTTGATCCCTTATAATCTACCTCCATGGATGTGTATATAATAAAAATATTTTACAATTTCAATGATTATTCATGGAAAAAAATCCATGGAAATTATATTTATGTATACTTTCATACTTTAATTGAATAATTATAGAAGTTATGGAGAAACAGTGTTGATACATATGATGCATCTTCTAGAACAATGTTCAAAATACAAGATTCTCAAATTTTGACCATTGATAACATCCATAGACATGGGAATTTAGCTGGTTGGAACAGGTACACGGGTTTGGATTATCCATTTTGTTATATTGATTTTGAGCTCAAATGGATACCTTATAGTATAAAATGTTATTTCATGTTTTATCGATGATTTCTTGCTGTATCAGACATATTTTAGCTGAACAAGTCAAAATTCAATGGTTTTATTGATTATAGACCATTAATAAAGTTTTTAACATGTTATGAAATATTGGAACAACTTGAAAATTTTGAAATAGAATTTGGGAAGGTGTATCTTTTGATTGATAGTGGGAAATGAGTTCGAAGTGCATCTTCAAGTGAAATCAGTAGGCAACAATGGAAGAAAAAAAGTATATTCTTCAAACATACGTATTGGGAATTTAATTTTTTTTGGAATAATATTTAACTGATGCATATTGAGAATAATGTTTGTGAAAATTTCATCTTCACATTTCTTAATGAGCATGGAAAGTTGAAGGATCATCTCAATGCTCAAAAAGACATACAATAAATGAACATAAATATTGATCTTTGTCCAGAAGATAATGGAAAGTATGTTCTGACAATTATTGTAATGAAAAATTGGGTTAAAGACACATTCCTTCAAATATTAAAACATGTGAAGGTATCTTATGGGTATTCAAGTAACATCTCATGGTGTGTTGACTTAAATTAGTGTAGTTTACATGGATTGAAAATCAATGATTCGCATATTTTGTTATAGCAGTTACTACCATTGGAATTGCATATATTGTTACCTAAAAAGGTTAATGCAGTTGTACTCCAATTATGCACATCTTTCAAAAAAATATTTCAGAAAACTCTACATCCATTTTAGCTTGAAATGCTTTAGGAGATATTTATATTGATAATTTATGCAATGGAGATGATCTTTCCTCCATCATTTTTACTGTCATGATGCTTTCAACTGTGCATTTGGTTGAGAAAGATAAATTAGGAGGCCCCGTACATTATCAATGGATTTATTCAACTGCGATGTACTTTATTTATATGTTTTTTATTTTAGTAAAAAATTATTGGATCTTAATTAAATACATATTTATTCTTTTTTATATTTTTTCACAGATATATTGGGTATTTGAAATAATACTTGAAAAATAAAGCTCAACCTAAAGGCTCAATTTCAAAAGGATATTTAGAAGAGGAGTGTCTTACCTTATGTTCTAGATACTTGGATGATATTGAGACAAGATTCAATTGAGTTGGTTGTGTTGAAGACACATCACTTAAATCTGAAATACATGGGAAATGAAAAATATTTCCTACTATTGGCCGATCAGTTGGTATGAGCTCAAATGTTACACTAACAGAAATGAAATTATTACACGCACATAGATATGTTTTTCTGAATAATTAAATCGTAGATCCATTTATTGAAGAGTAGAGGATACACATAAAGATACTAATGATTGGTTGAACATGAAATGAGAAATACATTAAAATAATAATAATAAAGAGCTTGTATATTGGTTTGCATGATGTGTACTTTCATAAATATTGCAATCAATATAGATATTATGTTGATACATATATTTTTTAAATCTAATAATGTATATTTTTTAGATCATGAATACTGATACTCGAGCAGAGTTGTTATAATATTTTAAGTTTCATGCTCGAGGTCCTCTAAAACTAGCAAGAAAGTTTGACACTAACAACGTAAATGGATTTAGATTCCGCAAAGTCGACTAGGAAGAGGGTTTGAAAATAGAATATAGTGGAATATTTACATTTTCTAAAGTGGGATACTATGAATGTTGACAGTTATTATTGAATTAAACTAGCACAATAATTTGTTTAATTATTTTTTTCAAATTCAATTGGATGTATATTATCAAGGGTGTTAAAAGAGATTCCTTACAATTTACTTATGTAAACATCTCTCACTAGATAGATATTGGTGACCATGATCTACATGATCCATATATCTTATCATTTCTTGTGAAAATGTTATATTATGTTAAATATTTCATGGATGAAGGGTAAAGTGTAGTTTCTCATGTGAAACAAAGAGACTTGTATAATATGGGTGGTGAATTGAATATTCAACATACAACACTGAATCCTATCAAGATCAAGTATAGGACATATTTTTTCATCTTGATATTGAAAATATTAGTCTATCAAGGGGGGATGAAGTAGATGATGTATTGATTGAGTAGGAAAATGACATTATTGAAGGATAAAATGATTGTATGTGTAGTTATCCTTTCATTTATCAACCACTTACGTCATTTGTGTTGTCATTCATTATAATTGTTTGGCATATCTTGTTCATTATTACTCTGTATATTTTATCATTTCAATTTTTTAGCAAGAATGTTTTGAAATATATGTTCTGAACTTATTTTATTGGATTAAATGACATGAATGAAACAAAGGAAGCATAATACTAATTCCAGTCGACTCTCAGTCGACATTCCATCAACGACATAGACATATGGTGATCTATATGTCTCCCTCCCAACTGTATCAGATACACCATCCGCTTCCACCCACAGTCTCTCACACCAACTATAAATATCCCATCAGTAACTCAGTCGATGCCTTCCCATTCAGCAGCCTTAATAGTGAGGGAGTAAGGTGTCATGACCCATCTCCTGGGGCCCGTTCCGTGACTACCCCAATCCCGCCTTCCATAGGCCTGAGGCAGACGACTAGCACCAAAGTCGTAAATCCCAAAAACTAGGAAGACATTTCCTTTATAAACTAGAAACACACACAACAGAGTAAGCTGGAAGCCAAACACTAAGTAAAAATTTCTACAAAAGGAGTGATGAAAAGTAAAGGGGCCAGAAATACAAGACCAACTTTAAAGTACAAGGAAACTGAAAACCAATACAACTGAAGAAAGTTAAACAACTAAAAGGTGAAAATTAGCTCCTAGAACATCCACCACGGATCCTACCTGAAGGGTAGGATCATATAGCCTCCTTAGAACTCCACTTACATTATCCTCCTCCATGTACCAACTCGTCGTAAGGTCCACCTCCAAGTACCGTCCATTCATGGTGCTCTCAACCTTCGTCAGCGCTGTCTGTCGTCTGCATCCAACACAATGAGGTGTCGGCATAGCCAGTGCAGGGTTGAGTATAATGATACTTAGTAGGGACCCTGATACCACCAAGGTATCTCAAAATACACCAAGGACAAACCACAAAGTGTGAAATCAATGGGTAGCCATTTCTTAGGTATATGCCCATACATATACCTAAGTTATCAAGTAACCCATCTCAATAATGAGGAAAAAACAAAAGACATTGAATCATCTCACACAGGTATACAACTTAAGTTGAGATATAGAGATGATCATATATATCCAATGAATCATCAGAGCTGTTGGACCAACACATGATCTAGGAACAGATATTCTGTCGGACTGACACATGATCTAGGAATAGAAATCAGAACTATTGGACCAACACATGATCCAGGAATAGTCGTCGGAGCTGTCGGACCCACACATGATCCAGGACCAAGTATTCTATCAGACCAACACATGATCCAGTAATAGAAGTCAGAACTATCAGACCAACACATGATCCATGACCAGCTATTCTGTCGGACCAACACATTATTCAGGAACAGAAGTCAGAACTGTCGGACTAACACATGATCTAGGAACAGTCGTCAGTGCATAGCTAGCCACAGGGTTTCCACAAAGTACACTTGATTCTGAGAGGGTCTGATCCTCAAGCCAAGTGTTGATACATCAACTACCAACAAGTCCCACGAAGAATTTTCTCAATGGTCCGTCTTTTCATAGGGTTATCAACGCAAAAGAAGGCGCGTCAATCAGACGCTTGGTCTGAGAGTTATTAGATTTTCAGTCTCGGGGGCCGGGTCGGATTCGTGTACTATCCAACCTGACCGTATCTCAATATTACCCCAAACTCTAGTGGGGTATACTCAAAGGGACCGTCATGCTCTAAGAAAACCAATGCCACTGATGGCTCGTCAAATGGTCATCTGGTGCCAAAGATACGACCAAAGGAAGTAATAGGGTTGGTAATGGGCCTGGGCCCGGTCCCACCCGGTCGGACCAACTCGGCCCAACCCAGACTGGGCGGACCCGATCTGGGTAGACCCGAACAAACCCGTTGGGTCTGACCTGGCCCGTTGGGCAGGTCATCCCGTTAGGTTCAACCCGGTCCACTAGGCCCGGACCATGAGACTGCGAGGGTGGTTAGGCCGGGAGGCCACTACTTAGGCGGCTGGGCCCGAAGTTCGGGGTTAGATTGGCCAGCGCCGCAAGGGGCACGACTCGGTGACTCAGACTGGGAGGCCGATCCGGTATGGCCAGCGACGCCGCGAGGGATTCCGCGTGTCGGATCAAGAGGCCGATGGCCCAGAGGCCGGTGGGAAGGTCGACAGGGTGCAGGCAGGCCGCAGGAAGGTCACGAGACAACACAGGCAGGCGCGGGCAGCGTGCCGGGAGACCGGCTGGGCACTGTGCTATGCACCGGGAGGCCGTCTGGGCACCATGCAGTGCACTGGGAGGCCTGCTGGGTGCCTGGTAGTGTTCCCGGAGGCCGACTGGGCGCCGAGCAGCGCGCTGGGAGGCTGCGAGCAGGCGGCCTGGTCATCGGGCAACACGACGGGATGCGAGCTGGGGGTGGGGCAGCATGCCGGGAGGCCAGCTGGGCACTGGGCTGCGCCCATGAGGCCATGGTTAGGCGTCCTGTGCGCCAGGCAGGTCGCCGGTTCGGTCGGGGCGCGCGGGGCACCGTCGGGGCGGCGCGGTTTACGGAGGTCGTGGGTAGCGCATCCTTGTCATTGCCACCTCCGTCACCTCATCATTTTTATGTTGCCATGCAGGAGAATCGTCACAAGAGATCGGAAGAGGGAGTCGGGCTATGTTAGTTGGCCCACACCCTCCGCGTTTAGGGGTGATAACAAAAGGCTCATCAAGAGAAGAAGATGGTCAACAATTCATCTGCAACAATTCCTTTCCAATAATAAAAAGAGATAAGAAAAAGGAATATCAACACATAATAAACCCTTACCTTTTGATTATTGGTCGTCGGTCATTGACGGAGCTGCAGGATGTAGATGAAGAGAGTCATCGTTCGTTGTGTCCGCTACACGTTTCCAAAACCAAGCTATGCCGGCTCGTGGAAGATGCTTCATGTTAGTAGGATTCGAGAAAGGAAGTCGAAAAAGAAATCATTACCGGCATTCTTCGTGTTCTTTGTTGGACGTGTTCTTCATTGGGAGCCTTCTTCCAATATTTCTTCCAAGTTCCTCCTTTCTCCAGTTCCACCAAAATGCCAAGTGAAATAAAATTATATTGGGCTGTCTAATATTATGTTGGCACAACAACTCAATTTGGAGAATTAAAATTAAGTGTCTCCACCTAATTAATGCATGAGAGTTGTCATGAATTGATTAGGTGAGTTCAAGGGGTTTCTCCCCAATTAATGGGGGGGGGGGGGGGGGTTGGGGAGGTTTTATCCTCCTCCATCAATAGGATTCAAGTGGTCCCCACCCTTATTATTCAAAAGAGAGGTTACACGGTATCGGGTGGTCCCCACATCATAACCTCTTGCAGGAGGTTATGTTCGGGTGGGCCCCACCACCAAAACCTCTCATGAAAGGTTAAGGTGTGGTGGACCCACCTACAACCTCTATGTGGAGGATTTAACCACCTCACACCAAATGGCGTCTTGAAATAAAATAAAGTGTGGCAAATTTTTTTTTTTTGAAAAGACAAAAACTAACTTCAATTCTCGACCAACTGTTATTGAGGTGAAAGTATTATTGAATGAATACTGGAATTGCGAGTTCAACGGTGCCCTCATATGTAAATTACGAGAAATGGTTCAAAACTTATTAAAACCCACTTGTACGTTTACTGAACGTACCTGAACAAAACTTTAGAAACTGATTCTGGGCACATCAGGCTCGGAATCAAGCGCCGTAAATTTTCACGGACTCGTAAAATTACAATGTATTAAAAAAATTCCCACGGGATTTCTGGGTCTTTACATTCTCCCCGCCTCAAGGATTTACATACCCATAATCTACAACTCGAACTAATGAAACAAATGGGGGTACTGAGCATGCATCTGAGCCTCCCACTCCTATGTGCTCTCTTGGAGGTTCCTGTGCTGCCAGTGAATGTGCACCAGAGGTATCGACTATCCACATAGGACCCACACTTGTCGATCCTCAATATCCATTAGAACCTTCGTAAAAGTCACGCCATCATCGACATCTAGCTCCCCATGATTGATGATGTGAGAAGGGTTGTGCATGTATCTCCTCAGCTGGGATACGTTGAAGACATCGTGCACCTGTTGAAACTGAGGTGGAAGATCTAGGCAGTATTCCACCTCGCCTACTCTACTGAGGACCTGGAAAGTTCCGATGAATCACGGAGATAACTTGTCTCCTCGGCCAAATCTCCATAAACCTCGTCGGGGTGGGACCCGTAGAAAGATGTGGTTTCCATCCTCGAACTCTATAGGTCTCCATCTTCAGTCAGCATATGACTTATTCTTGATCTGTGCAGTCTTCATCTGCTCCTGGATGATCTGCACCTTCTATGTGGTAGCCCGTTCCATCTCTAGTCCCACTAGTTCTGAATCCCTAGGGTTTGTCTAACACAATGGCGATCTGCAAGGTTGACCATATAAGGCCTGAAAAGGTGTCATCCCAATGGTGGAGTGATAGATGTTGTTGAAGGAAAAATACACCAAAGGTATGTGATCCTCCCAACTGCAACCAAGGATGAGGACACAAGCACGCAACATGTCCTCGAGGGTCTGAGTGGTCCTCTCAGTCTAGCCATCCCTTTGTGGATGGAAGGTGGTGCTCAGACAAAGTTGCATCTCGAAAGCTTCCTGCAACCCCTTCCAGAGCCAAGAAGTAAAGGGTGTGTCACGATCGGAGACAATAGATGAAGGTAGTCCATGTAGTCGCACAATCTCCTGCACGTAGAGGCATCTCAATCTATCCACTGAACCCTTCTCTCTGATCAGTATTAAGTGGTCCGACATGGTGAGTCAGTCAATGATCACCCAAATCGAGTCATGTCCCTTGGATGTACGTTGAAGTCCCGTCATGAAGTCCATGGATATCCCATCCCACTTCCACTCTGGGACCTCTAAAGGCTGGACCAAGCTTTCTGGTAACTGGTGGTCCACCTTCACTTTCTAACAAGTGAGGCAATGAGAGACAAACTCCACTACTGCATTCTTTATACCTAGACACCAGTGTTGTTGTCTAAGGTCATGATTAATCTTCGCCACTTCTGGATGTACCGCTAAAGGGGATGTGTGGAACTCCCTCAACACTTCCTCTTGAAGTGACACTGGTACCATAGTACGTCCTCTAAAGAGGAGGATGTGCTCCCCACCTTTATAAAATCCATCAGGTGCCTGCCCTATAGATATCTGAGCACGTTGTGTCTTATTGTCAGCGTCCCCATGTTTTGATTCCCTAACTCGCTGAAGGAGTGGGGGAGTGACCGTAAGAGACTGTAGAAAGGCTGCTCCATCTCTATACATAGAGGATATCTTTAAGGCAACAAGCTTCACAATGGCCTCTCCTAGCAGTTGTATACCGGATCCCCTGCTGATCGCATCCGCAACAGCATTCCCCTTCCCAAGAGTATAGACTATCTTGAAGTCATAGTCCAGGAGGAACTCAAGACAACGTCACTATCTCAGGTTCAAGTCCTTCTGAGCTAAAATATACCTGAGACTCTTGTGATCAGAGTACACGATAAAACATTCATCCATAAGATAGTGTCGCCACATCTTCAAGGCAAAGACCACAACTTCTAACTCCAGGTCATGGGTGGCGTAGTTCTGCTCATGCTGTCTCAGCTTTCGAGAACAATAAATGATCACTGCCTGCTCCTACATCAAGACACACCCGAGTCTAGTCCCTAATCCGTCGTAGTAGACTACGTACTATATACCTTCCTATAGAAGCCTTAATATGGAGGAACTAGTCAGCCTCTACCTCAGATCCTGAAAGCTCTGCTGGCATATCTCCGACCACACCAAGGGTTTCCCCTTCTTCGTCAAGGCTGATAGTGGTGCTGCAACTCTGTAGAAGTATGATATGAACCTCCGGTAGTAACCATCCAATCCCAAGAAACATTGTACCTCCATCACACTCTTGTGTGGATCCCAAGAAAGTACCTCCTCAATCTTCGCTGGATCCACTACAACTCTAGCCTTGGAGATGACATGTCCCAAAAATTGAACCTCTCGGATCCAGAACTGGAACTTCCCGAGCTTACCATAAAGATGGTGCTCTAAGAGTGTGTCCAGCACTACCCGTAAATGTTAAGCATGATCCTCCTCAGTATTCGAGTAGATAAGAATGTCATTGATGAAGACTACGACAAAGATATCGAGGTATGGCTGGAATATCCTGTTCAACAGTCCCATGAACACTATTAGAGTGTTGGTTACGCCAAAAGGCATAACCAGGAACTCTTAGTGGTCGTACCGACATCAGAAGTCTGTATTCTTCACATCCTCGTCTCGAACTCTGAGCTGGTGATAGCCTGATCTAAGGTCTATCTTTGAGAACCACCACGCCCCCTTCAGCTGATCCAAGAGGTCGTCGATCCTCGGGAGTGGGTACTTGTTCTTTACAGTCACCTGATTCAAGCAACAATAGTCAACACAGAGCCTCAAGCTCCCATCCGCCTTCTTGGAGAACAGAATTGAGGCTGCCCAAGGAGAAACACTGGGCTAGATGAATCCCTTCCCCTAAAAGACCTCCAACTGTACATGTAGCTCACAAAGCTCATCGAGAGCCATATGATATGCTGGAGTAGATATCAATGTCGTACCGGGGTACAAGTCAACATAAAATTCTACCTCTCTGCCAGGAGGTAGTCCTGGAACATCATTAGGGAAACCATTCGTGTACTGGTCCACCACTAGAGGATATCTTGGATTCTACACATCAACTGCCCCGAGGGTAAAGCAGGTCAACTAATGAGTTATCAGCTGCAACCTCCTCCGAGTAAGTCCATCCTGTGCTAGCAAGGCTCCCTTCTCACTCGTGATGGTGAACCTGGTCACATCCGTGCGGACACACCGAAATTTGTGCCTAATACATTTGATCTGAGCATGGACTGTAGATAACCAGTCTATACCTAAGATGATGTCGTAAGGACTCGACGCCGCTACGAGGAGATCCCAGCCGAAGCTCTTTCCTCCTTCAGTAAGCTCACACTACCAGAACTAGTGTGTAATCATCGACTCTACTCCAGTAGGAGTCTCTAGCCATAAGGATTTAGCCAACGGCTCCGTCGTAATCTCCGCGATCCGAACGAGGGTAGTGAAAACAAAAGATTGACTAACACATGTGTCTATAAGAACTGCAGCTAAGGTGGATCAGACACAGATCGTACCTCAAATCATCTCCAGAGTTCCATGGTCATATGCCTCAGCTACCTGGAGCTGAGCTCTCCCCTGTCCGCCTGCTCCCTGCAGTCGGGGTGGTCCTCCTGGTGGTGGTGGTGGTAACACCTCGAATCGTTGTCCACCACCAGCTGCATGGACAACTCCTCTACCATGTCTGCCTGCCCCATGCGGTCCGACTTGATCGAACCTCTACCTCTTCCTGGGAGGTCCCTCAACTATCTGCTGATAATCAGTATGATGGGTCGGATAGTCATGAGCCATGTGACCCTACCCGCCCCAAGAGTATCATTTCGCACTCCGGGCATGACTGGCTCTGTCTCGTGCACCCCACACAACTGAACTTGTATCCTGAGATTGTCCACCCATGGGCCTGGTCCTCTTCGACCTCTACAACATCTTTTTACTACAAGCTACAGAAGACTCTGCTACATGTCGACTAGTGGTGGATATCGCTACTGGAGACTACTCAGCATGGAAGTTCTCTACTAATAGGGCTCGCTCCAACACCCCTGCCTGTGTCAGAATGCTGAGGGAGATCATCGAAGCCCCGATATCTCACCTGAGTCCCTGAATGAAGGTCTGGCCCCTGAAGAATTGGTCTCGTACCATATATATGGAGTAGCACGAGAGGTCGGTGAACCTCACTGAGTACTGAGCTACCATCATACTACCCTGCTGTAGATATAGTAGCTTCTAGATCCGCCCCGCATGTAGGGTGGATGGGATAAAATCTGCCCAAAACATGCTCTCAAATTCTGCTCAGAGAAGTGTCGCCTCGTCATGCACCTGAAGCATCAGGCTCCACCATCTTCCTGCGGCTGCCTAAAGGAGACTTGTGAAAAGGATCACCATAAGGTCTGCTGGTGTACCTACCAATCTGAAAACTCTAACCACAACCACTAGACAATCCTCAGCTGCCTGCGGGTCCGTCTCACCCCTATACCTAGGCGGTCTCTGGCACTGGAACTCGTGCAACGCGCTCAGGCGGCGTGCACTCTCTGCTACTGGGGCTGGTAGAATCAGTGGCTCAACAGGTATTGGTACTGTTAGGGCCTCCACTATAATAGGGCCCTATACAGAGGCCTCATCGCTTGGTGGGATTCCATCTCGTACAACTCTCAGAACCCTGGCTGGCTGTCTATGTGGAGGAATCTTGAAAAGAAACAGGTGTGCCGCAGTAAATAAGTTATACCTGGTGAGAAGACTCAAAATATCACAAGAAAACTCTATAAATCACACATGTAATCAGTGTTTTCATGCACTGAGTCGGAAATCAGAAGTCAGGGTCCTAGTGTATGGATACGTCGGCCGCCACACCAACACTGAACTCCCCGATCTTAAAGCCACACTCAATACGCTTAACAGTGTTTCTCCACAGAAAACAAATATCAGAGTCCTACGTTATGCGGTAGAACCGACTCCAATGATACCAATTTGTCATGACCCGTCCCTCGGGGCCCATGCCATGACTACCCCAAGCCCACCTTCCATAGGCCAGGGGCTGGTGACTAGCACCAAAGGCATAAATCCATAAAACTAGGAAGGAATTGCCTTTAAAAACTAGAAACACACACAATAGAGTAAGTTGGCAGAAAAACACTGAGTAAAACTGTATACTAAAGGAGTGTTGAAAAGTAAGGGGGCCATAAATACACGATCAATTGTAAAGTACAAGGAAACTGAAAACAAGTACAGCTGAAGAAAGATAATCAGCTAAAAATTGAAAATCATCTCCTGGAACGTCCACCACGGATCTTACCTGAAGGGTAGGTATATATAGCCTCTTCATCACTCCACATCCGTCAGTCTCCTCAATGTACAGAATTGTCGTAAGGTCCACCATTTAGTACCATCCATTCTTGGTGCTCTCAGCCTCCATCAGCGCTGTCCGTCATCTGAATCCAACACAACAAGGTGCGGGCATAGCCCGTGTAGGGGTGAGTATAACGATACTCAATAGGGATCCCAAGACTAGCAAGGTCTCTCAAAATCCACCAAGGACGAACCACAATGTTTAAAATCAACAGGTATCCATTTCTTAGGTATATTCCCATACATATACCTAAGTTATCAATTAACCCATCTCAATGTTGAGGAAAACACAGAAGTCATTGAATCAACTCACACAAGTATACAACTTATGTAGAGAGATAGAGATGATCAGATATAGCCACTGAATCATTAGAGTTGTCGAAACAACACATGATCCAGGACCAGCTATTCTATCAGACCAACACATGATCCAGGAATAGAAATCAGAACTGTTGGACCAACACATGATCCAGGAAAAGTCGTCAGAGATGTCGGACCAACACATGATCCAGGACCAGCTATTTTGTCAGACCAACACATGATCCAGGAACAGAAGTAAGAACTATCTGACCAACACATGATCCAGGACCAGCTATTTTGTCAGATCAACACATGATCCAGGACCAGCTATTCTGTCATACCAACACATGACCTAGGAACAGAATTCAGAACTACCAGACCGACACATGATCTAGGAACAGTCTTCAGTGGAAAGCCAGCCACAAGGTTTCTACAAATCATGCTTGATTCCGGGAGGGTCCGATCCGTAATCCAAGTGTCGATATGTCAAATTCTACCAAGTCCCACAAAGATGTATCTCAAAGGTCTGTCTCATCATAGGGGTCTCAATGAAAAAGACAACACGTCAATCGGATGCCTGGTCTGTGAGTCATTAGCCTTTTAGTTTCGGGGGCCCGGTTGGATTCGTGTTCGATCCAACCTGACCATATCTCAACATTAACCCGAACTCCAATGGGGTATACTCAGTGGGATTTTTGTGCTCCAAGAAAACCAGTGCTACTGACGGTTCGTCAAACGGTCAGCCGGTGCCAAAGATACAACCAAAGGAAGTAACAAGGTCGGTAATGGGCCTTGGCCCAGTCCGACACGGTCGGATCGACTCAGCCCAACCCGGTCTGGGCCGACCCGGTCTGGGTCGACCTGGACAGACCCGTTGGGTATGACCCGAACCGTTGGGTGGGTCAGCCCGTAAGGTTCAACCCGGTGCACTGGGCCCAGCCATGCAGACTGCGAGGGTGGTTCGGTCCAGAGGCCACCATGTAGGTGGCTCGACCTAAAGGTAGGGGCCGGTTCGGCCAGTGCCGCGACGGGCGCGGCTCGACGACTCGACCTGGGAGGCCAGGCCAGTTTTTCTAGCGACGCCGCGAGGGACATTGCAGGTTGGCTAGGGAGGCCGGCGGCCCGAAGGCCAGTGGGCAGGTCGGTGGGGTGCGGGAAGGCTGTGGGCTGGCACGGGCAGGTGCAGGCAACGTGCCAGGCAGTGCGCCGGGAGGCTGCGGGCAAGCTGCCAGGGCGCCGGGCAGTGCGCCGGGAGGCCGCCGGCAAGTGGCCGGGGCATCGGGCAGTGCACCAGGAGGCCGCCAGCAAGAGGCCGGGGCATCGGGCAGTGCACCGGGAGGCCGGTTGGGAACTAGGAGGTGCGCTGAGAGGCCGCGGGGAGGTGGCCTGGGTGCCGGGCAGCACGCCGGGAGGTCAGCTGGGAGCTGGGAAGTGCACCGGGAGGCCGCAGGCAGGCGGTATGGGCGTGGGCAGCGCGCCGGGAGGCTACGGGCAGGTGGCCTAGGTGCCGGGCATGCTGCAGTTTCGGCCGGGGCGCACGAGACACCGTGGGGGAGGCGCGGTTCACGGAGGCCGTGGGTAGTGCGACCTTATCATTGTCGCCTCCATATTCTCATCCTTGTTACGTTTCTATGCTAGAGAAACATCACAAGAGATTGGCGGAGGGAGTCGGGCCATGTTAATTAGACCGCACCCTCCGCGTTTAGGGGTGATAACAAAAGCCTCATCAAGAGAATAATATGGTCAACAATTCACCCACAACAATTCATTTACAATCATTTAAAGAGATAAGAAAAAGGAATATCAACACGTAATAAATCCCTACTTTGTAATTATCGGTCGTCAGTCGTTGGAGGAGCTGTGAGAAGTAGATGAAGAGAATCTCTATTCGTCACATCTGCTACACATTTCCAAAACTAAGATGTGTCGGCTCGTGGAAGACACTCCACATCGGTAGGATTTGAGGAAGGAAGTCAAAGAAGAAATCGTTGTCGGCGTTCTTCATGTTCTTTGTTGGAAGCGTTCTTCATTGGGAGCCTTCTTCCTATATTTCTCCCAAGTTCCTCATTTCTCCAGTTTCACCAAAATGCCAAGTTAAATAAAATTATATTGGGTTGTATAATATTATGTTGGCACAACAACTCAATTTGAAGAATTAAAATTAATTGGATCCACCTGATTAATGCATGAGAGTTGTCATGGATTAATTAGGGGAGGTCAAGGGGTTTCTCCCCAATTAAGGGGGGGGGGGGGGGTTTAGGAGGTTTTATCCTCCTCCATCAATAGGGGTCGGGTGGTCCCCACCACTATTATTCAAAAGAGAGGATAAGAGATCTCGGGTGGTCCCCACGGCGTAACCACTCGCGGGAGGTTATGTTCATGTGGGCCTCACCACCAAATCCTCTCATGGGATATTTAGGTGTTGTGGCCCCACCTTCAACCTCCATGTGGAGGCTTTAACCACCTCATAACAAACGACAGCTCAAAAAAAATAAAGTGTGGCACACTTTATTTTATTAATTCATTTTTATAAGACAAAAACTAACTTCAATTCTCGACCTACTGTCGTTGTGGTGAAAGTCCTCTTAAGCGAATTCTGATGTTGCGAGTTCAACAGTACCCTCATGTTTTAATTTCGAGAATCAGTTCAAAAGTAATTAAAATATGATCATATGTTTACTAATCATACCTGAAAAAAACATCAAAAATTGATTCCGGGAACATCGGGCCTCGGAATCAAGAGCCGTAAATTTTCGTAGACTCGTAAAATTCCCATGTATTAAAAAAATATCCCATGAGATTTCTGAGACTTTACACAAGGATCACCTCCTATTTATTCATAGGGATATTGGTGGGTAAATGTCATAGGTACAAATTTTAATATGAATAAATTTATTTAATTTTTTTGTACTACTAACTTTTTTTTCATAAAATATGGAACAATGATACTACAGGGAAAAATATGAAAATTTCATAAGTATAAAATCTAACTGAACTCAATATAGTTGTCTCATTTGATTCCTTTAGGGTCCCTATAGATGAAATTGTGGGATTACTTGGCCAGATTCTAGGCCAGATGGCGGCGGAGTTGGTAAACTTCCCAGTATGTGTGATGATTGGAGGTATATGACTTATCATGGAAAAAAGATGTTTTTGATTAAAAAATTAAGGTAATTTAATAAATTATGTTGTAATTGAATTTCATTATGTTATTAAATTATAATATTTTCAAAATAAATCTCTATGCATATATTTTTTTCCACCTTACTGTTGATGATATGCTAGCACAAAAGTGGACATTGAAAATTTTGGGCAAGAAATAGAAAGATTTTAAATAGAGATTATCGAATGAAGTCAAAAATACTTCATTGAGCACCCAAAAAAATGAATGATAAGGTACCCAATGGGGTACCAAGAGAGAAATGGAATGTTATTATTGATATGCATCATGATGAGAAGCACATGGTATTTAACAATATATTGTTCTATTAATCACATTTTACATTAATACATATATATGAAATAGAGATGACAATGCATGCATTACAATTAAATTAAATTTCATTTATTTTGGGATATTTCAAAATAGAATCATCATGTTAGGATAAGAAAATCACCCCTCACACTACATGGTCAAGGAGTTTTTCTTGAAGCCGATTGACTCTTGTAATCTTATCATTAGATTAAATATTTATAAGAAAATAATATCTATTTAATATTTTAAATTTTTTATTTATCTTTTTTTAATGTATTCGTAGAGTTTATGGAACCAATAATATTAAACAATAGTGTGATTGGATGTACATAAAAAATCATATGGGAGTTTTTTTAATGAGCTTGCCAAAGAAGTTGGGGTATGAATTAATTTTTCATTATAATAACTTTTTATCATTTGTCACTATGTTCATATATATTGCTTTTAATATTATTTATATTTGATTTATAGGTAAAAATTAATGAACTATGAGATATAAATCTCCTGAAGCCCTACTCAGTCTCCTTGGATGACAGATTTGGTAAATTCCTTAGGAAGGAGCATCTTGGTCGATTGCGCGAGATGGATTTGTGACCATTACCGCCGGAGTTCTTTGGATGGCCACTGGGGATTTCAGCTGCATATACTACTGGTTGTAGTCACTCCCTAACCTGAGATACTGAGAGAGAGTTTGTTTCGATGAATAAAAACAATTCCAGAACAGGGTGCTCATATATCCACTTTTTAGAAAAGATTGATTAATTTATATCATTAGATGACCAGATATTCCTTCGGTAGTATTGCATTGATGACTGGTGGTAAGCAGGTCAATCTAAAAAATTCAAAATCATTTACTTCGTAAAAATTTATTTGTTTTATGTTTAAATATAAATATAAAACATTATTTAATTTTCTATAAAATATTTTTACAGGTGCTGGTAGTAGGAAGTAGAGACAAAGATGGATTGGGTGACGAGCATCATTCATCATTGGATAGTGATTAGCGGGGTTTTTGATGTTTTGGAAAAATATGGAAAGATTGTTTTTATTCATGTTTCATCTGGGGGACATAGTTTTCTCCTAAAATTTTCAGGATGTAATCTTTCCATGATTTCCCCTATTTGAAGAGGCTGAAAATCTTTCAGGGCTGTAGTGATAGTTATCTTATATAGAAATATAGGATTGAATATGATTAAAATAACTATCTTCAAATAGTCTACATGATATTTAGTGGAAACCATATTATCTTGTATTTTAACATTAGAAAAAATCATTCCCTTAATCCAGTATATTAATACCTATGTGGTATTTCTTTCTTGATGGAAACACACATGGTAAAGTTCAATCATTACAGTTATAAATTTTCTCACCATTTTTAAAATTTTTCCCCATTTTTAAATTTCCATGCATTATTTTTTACTTCATGCCTATACTTTTCCATATTTCTCGTTCACATTGTTGCTCCTTATAGCCTATAGGCCCCAAACCCCTTTCATTATTTATGTTCCATCATCCCCTTAAGCTACATCAACTCCTTGTTTGACAACAATCTCTTTACATATTCATTGACAATACATATCCTTATTCATTATTACTGTCAAATACCTCCATGGAATCCCACATTCTCATGGACTTTAATGGTTTCAGTCATCAAATATATCCCCATGCCACCACCCTAATATTTCTACACCAACACGTATTATTCTAGTAATAACCTTTCAGTCCAACCATTGACTCTCCCTTCAAAAATACAAATTTTAAACCTGACTCCCACTTTATCTATTTGATTTTAGATCAAAGGTTTATGATAATTGATATGATTCAATATTTTGATATCTATTTCTTGTTTTTTGGCTATTAATTAATGTTTGATTGTTCAATTAATTTTTTTATTCATGGTTCTTTAATGTACTTTTCATGACAATGGGTGTTATTTTCGATTCTAACTAGGGATTTATTTTGGTTTTCTAATATGAATAATTACTTTCACAAATCTATACACTATAATAAATATAAATTTATAAATTTTTATATTGATATTACGTTATTTTTATAGTTGTACGAATACTTTTTTAATACTTATATATACATTGATGAATTATATAATATATTGTGTTATACTTATACAATTTTTATGTTAATTTTTGAGCCAAAGTACTTTAATGATGATTATTGAGCCCATAGTGGAAGGAGTGAGGATAAGATACATTGGATATGATTGGTGTGTTTTATTTTTTTTCAACATATAAATCATGTGTAAAATTATGTGTTTCAGGGTTATTTATTTTGTGTGAAGTTTGTTCCATGGTTTTAGAAATGATTAGAAGAATTTGAAGGAATACGAATATTTAAATGTGAATATTAACTTATTTATTTTTCTTATCTTGTTTAAGATATAGATAAACACCATAGAGAAGAGAATATAGAGACTATATATACATTTAATATACAATATGTATAGATTATCCATATGGGAGAAAATGGAAAAAATAAGAGAGTAGAATACGTGATTTTGTGCACGTTTTTTTTCAAACAAAGTGGATAAATGGTTTTCTACAATTCAAGAAAAAAATATTAATAATGAACCATAATCAATAACTTGATAGTATTCCAATTAAGGATATTTTCAACACTCATTGGGGAGGTGAATCAATGTTGATGACTTTTTGTCCAATTTAAAACTTTTTAAACACTATCCTTTTATCTCCTCACATAATAAGGTGAACATTTCTCTCGTTTTATCTTCTTAACATCGTATTTTCTTACAAAAATAATTAAACAAATAACAACATAAGTGTCAAAACATATTTACTATGTTTACCTCTCAAAATGGGAAGTAAAATATTTTGTGTGATATGGATTCCTCTGATATTACACAACCCACTAGTATCATATTTTTGGTACACATGAGAAATTTTTATCCTTGAATATATATTACATGATTCTTGACTATGCTTTAGTGCATCCCACACTCTTTCAATATCTCATTGGGTCTTTATAAAACCATCCTAATAGTTTAAAATATATTTTTCTATCAATAATAAATCATTCACTTGTATATAATATACCTTTCCCTTGAAATTTAAAAATAGTATTTTTCTTATATTCAATTCTACATTTAAATTTTTTTATTCAACAGAGAAACAGAGTACAAATAGATAGAAAAAAACAAAACAAAACATACCAAAGAAACACTCCTAAGGAGGTCTAAAATACTGAACACCGAGGGCATCCCCTCTAATCAAATTGACTCCTTCCGGCTTTAAACTAAAAAGATCATGAAAAATAATATTCCCATCATCAGGAGAACTCACTGAGGCCAAGTAGTCCACCACCTTATTATCGTACCACCATGTATGAAAGGCGTTAATACAACCCCCCATGATGCTATGACATTTCCTGATATTATATAGAATAGACCAAGGGACCGTACCTACACCTTGAAGAGCATTATACAGAATTAAAGAATCAGTTTCAGCTTCTGAAATTTCTAAGACATGCTATCTACAAATAGTAAGACTCTCCAGAAAAATATTCGCTTCAGCCTGCAAAGCATTACCTTACCCAAGTCAAATAGAAAAATCTATAACCACAAACCCATTCTGATCTTGAACAACCCCTCCGCCAAAAATTCTGCCATAAATACAAGAGACATCGTAGTTATGCTTCAGACCAATGTCAGGAGGTCTCCACCTCACCCAGTTACCCAGACTAGAACTGATACCCTGAGAAAAAATGTAACCAGAAACCAAACGCTGCATGAAAGGAGCATCCCTCCAATTTCCCAGAACCTTGACCAGATCGAAAATCGTACTTTTAGCCTTAACAACAATCTGAATACCCTTCAAAGAAAACCCATCAAACCCCCATTTATTCCTAACATACCACAAACCCCAATAACCCACCTATAAGATCAATGATCGGGCCTTTCTTTCCATGCTCCCCATGTTAGAACCATAGAACCACCAGCCAAGGAAAGAAGAATCAGCCATACATGGATTAGAAAAGGCAGTGAACTCACCCAAATAACCCCACACCTCCTGATCCCATTCAATTCTGAAGAAAAGGTGATCAGAACTTTCCTCCTCATGTACCCTGCAACAAACACATCTAGAAACAATACGAATACCACATCTCTTAATATTTTCATCATTGGGAACCTCTTTATACCTAATCCTTAAAATAAGGAAGTTGAGTTTGGTTGGAACATTCGTAATTCAGAGGGTTTCATTGCAATCATCCCCAATCTCCTTCATGATTAAAGTATGATGTCAATCCCTAACTGTGAAGTGGCCTGATAAAGAAGGAGTAAAAATAAGCCTCTATGCTTCCGAAGAAAACTCTGAGGCTGCACATATCAAGCTGAATTTTATTCAGAACTGTTTTAAATAAATTCATATACATACATGCCTCCTTGAAAGACATATTAGTAGCAGGAAAAAAAGGAAAGGCAAGGACTTTCCCAATTTAGTTATGGTTCCAAAATAGAACATTACATTCCCCAATAATATAGCGAGAGTAATGACTCATAGAATCAACAACAGAACCAATATCAGCCCATAAAGGAGAAGCACAATGCCTAAAATCATACTAATCCCCCAAAGAATTACCATGGATGGAACACCCCCATAAAGATTTATGCTCCATTACATCCCAAGCCATCTTAGCATGCATACATTGAATAGTATCCTCCAAACACCGCACGTTAATACCTCCCTCCACAACCGGCCGAGCCATCCTTTTCCAAGAGGCCCTATGTCTTTCCCCATTTTCCTTAGGATCCCAAATAAAACTAACAAGGAACCGATCAATACATATAATGACACCCTTATGAAATTTGATAGACGAAAGATTATGGATAAGGGTGGTCAAAAGCACACTATTAATCAAAGCAATTCTACCACCAAAAGACAAGAAAATATTTTTCCAATTGAGAACATGGTCCATAATTCTTCTCACAGGATTATCAAAGTCACAAATCTGCAACCTCCTATAAGAAAGAGGAGCCCCCAAATACTTCGTAAGGAAAACACCTCTCTTCATATCCAAAATACTACTAATCTTATCAATTCTTCTTCTTGGACATCTATTAGAAACAAAGAAACAAATCTTACCTTTGTTCATGGACCGACCACTCCAATAGCAATAAACATCCAACAATTTATTCAGACATTTTAAGGACTTGCTCACAAAAATCAGGAAAATCACAGTATCGTCCGCATACAAAAGATGAGAAACCTTAGGGAAGAACATTCTTCTACGGTAAGGAATAAAATTTCCATCACACATACTCCTATTAATAAGATGACTGAGAACATCCTGGGCCATAATAAAAAGACTAGGAGAAATAGGATCTCCTTTCCTAAGACACCGAACAACCTTAATGAAACCAAAATCTTTCCTAATAAAAGATATATCCATCCAAGCGGAACTAAAACATATGAAAATAATATAAACATTCCAGGAAGAAAAACCCATACCTACCAAGACTTTAATAATGAAACTCCATTCCATACGGTCATAAGCTTTATTCATGTCAAGATTTATGACCATATTAAAACCACGATCTTTGACATTGATATCCCTGCACATATCCCGAGCCAAGGCTATAGCCCCCTGAATAGACCTTCCTTTCACAAGACCATGTTGATTCAAAGAAATCCACTGAGGGACATAGGCCAAAAGTCTGGAATTAATAATGTTGTCCAAAATCTTATAAGAGACATTACACATGCTAATAGGAATGGTTTCACAATAGAAAGAAACTTATTCACTTATTATGAAAAACACATGAACACAAAATATTATTCTTCTTATTGTTTTAAAAAATATGGAATGGTTTCTATAATCACTAATTCTTCTTATCTTCTTTTAAAAATTAAAAATTACACTTTTGTGAAAAATGAACTACAAAACCTATTTTTTTATCTTCCGTCCATAAAACACAAATTTTCTTCAAATCAACGAATAATAAAATCATTTGTCTTTCCTCTATAGCTTCTACATCATTTACACTTGAAAATTTAATTTCTTATTACTATTAATCTCAAATATTAGTAGCAACACCTTTTTCCCAATTGAATTTAAATTTATAAATCAAATTCTAGATTCTAAATTATTTCAATCATTTCTCAACTTATATTGATTATTTAATAACCATTAGATCATATTAGACCTCATAGTCATCATTAATGATGTTAAATGACTTCATAGATTTATTATGAGATGATCTTGAGTCTAAAACATAGAAATTTCATTAGATACACTCAAAATTGGAATTATAAATTTGAGCACATCCCAAACCATGATTTTTTCGAACCTATTTTAGTACATCTTCACTAAACCATGATTGGATTTTCTTGGGTTGAAGTTGTTAAATGGTATATAAAAATAAAATATTGTTGTTTTAAATGGTTTCTATGAATTTTACATGTTTTTTAATATTACAAGGGTTTTTTTCATTGAGAAAAATTCTTATTCATTGGGTTTTAAGAAAAATATTGGTTTAATAGAGGGTTTACTGTATTACGTGCTTTCCTTGTTTTAGAGGCGTTGTGTGGTTTTATAATGTGAAATCTAGTTTCCCTTGACATATTTAGTTATGATTAGATTTTATGTATATACACCTTAGGTTATATGTTCTCTGCATTTGTTTTTAAGGGTACTAGGGTTATAGAATGTGCACCTGGTTTTTAGTTTTAATTAAAAATTTAGTGGTTGTTTAACCTGCCACTATATGTTGATATATTTTTATCACTGGCGGTTGAGAAAGTTGCTAAAAATGTTTCATATTTATTTAGTGGTGGTTTTAGCAGTTTTAGAGGTTGTGTCCATGGAAAAAAGATGAAAATATTTAGCTGTAGTTATTACCACTGCTAAATCCAAACCATATTTTCCCACTAAAACTACTGATAAAACCAACAAAACCACAGCTAAATATGGTGTCTGCAACACATTCCAAAAACTACCTCTAAATGGAATAAACGGCCACACATTGGATTCTGATGCCGATTTTAGTGGCAGTTTTATAGAACAATCGCAGATCCAAATCACGGTGGTTTAAACCTCCACTATGTTAAAAAAACCTTCAGCTATGCAATGATTTTATTGTAGTGAGAAAGATTGAAATATGAATAATTTAGTTGAAATTAATTTATCTATGAATAGAAATGAATATAAGACAACTTAGAATCAGATTCATATACATTAGATATTGAGAAATAACATTGATTAAAAAACATTAATAGCTATCAAGATCCACCTTTCTAAATAAAGATGTTGATATTTTAAAATTAATTGAACTCATATCACAAGTTGAACCACAAACTATTTATGAATCAGTTGAAGATTAGGAATGGAACATTTCTATGATATAGGATATTAACTTCATTAATAAGAACTCCACTTGGGAGTTTCTTCCATAACCTGATTACAAAAAATGTGACTAGTAATATTTGGTCTTTATTAAAAACTAAATGAATAGGGATAAGTGATATGAAACATAACATGATTTTTTTAGAAAGGGTACTCACAAATAAAAGGATTTGATTTTTTTTGAAATATTTTCACAAATATTCCATCTTGATAAAACTTGGATTTTGGTGACCCAATCAAAACATACATAAATATTATATAATTTTAATTGAAAACTCAATTTATTACATGATAATTTATTCTACAAAACCTTAAATGATTAGAGTCTTTGGAGTCTAAATACATAATAATATTACTTCATGAAAGATATTCTACATCATCCAAAAAATTAATCTCAAATAGAATATTTCTTAGAAATACCCTACATAAAAACTTTATTCATAACCTGAGGAAATGGAATCATAATATAGGTTTAGCTCATATGATCAATAAGGGTAAACATATGTGATATCAATCAATGATTGTAAGTGATTATAAGATAAGTATAAGGTTATACGAACATGATAGTAACTTACAAAATTTATCCCTAATCATTAAAATATCATTAATAATGAGTGATGGAATAAGACATTGTATTAAAATAATACATAATTCATAAGGTCATGGAATCATAAACAATCAATCATAAGGCATGAGAACATATCGTAAGAAAAATAAATAAATTTTTAGTATTCAAATTGGAATAGAATATCATTTCCTTAGTCAAGGATCACATCCAAGACTATTATAGTGTTCAGTGTCCCATAGTGCATTTGGATCACACCACATTCCAACATTTAATTAGTCAAGGTTCACTGTTAAGACTATCATAGTGGATAATGTCCTTTACTAAAACTGGTTCACATCCCCTTCCAGTCCATATTATCTCACGACATATCATTCATTACCCAATGCACTGGAGTGATATATAATTATGGGCCCACCCATCACATAATTGAAACCATATATAAGTGTGCAATAATATCATAAATTAATCCATCAATTATTCATAGCGCAACCCTTGAAAAAAAATCAGTTTCACAAATACTTTATAATGACATAATTAACTCATGAAAAGAAATGAGTTTCTTGAAAACATTCTTAAAAATCATCCTCATCATCATAATACATTAAAATATTATAAGTGTTTGGTATCATAATAACATATCCCCATTAAATCATAATAATCATTAAAATATGTTGACATAAATAAAAAATTCCTTCAACTATTTGATTATTTATTTGAAAATGGGTGAAAATACATTTCTTTGGGTATCTTTAAAACATAAATATTGAGAAGAAAATTTATCTTTGAAAATAAATATAGAAAATTATTATATAATCTTCAAAGAAAATAATTATCATGATTGTATGAGAATCAATTCATTCCATATATGATAAAAGGGAACATCATTTTCACCCTTTTGTAAAAAGAAAAATGTGTATCATACGTAAAATATTTGAAAAGATCCATTTTATACATTTTTAAATAACGTTAAAGGTAGTTAAAATAACATTTCTCAAAAAATTTTAATTATAGGAAAAAACTTATATGAATTATTTTTAATAACATAGACATGGAAGAAAAAGTTCATCCATTGAATAAAAAATATTGCCAGTTTTTCTTAAAAATATTTAATCAATATTTTTAACCTAAAAAGAGGGTAGAATGGAATTAATACTTAAAAAATAAATGAATAATATGATTATAAGAAAATTAATTGGTTTTAGGGGTATATATGATATAATTTCTCTCAAGGTAAATTTAAAATTGTCAATCACAAAATGAAATGAGATTATTTCATAAAAACTTACTAGTTTAGTAAGATTTGAATCATAATACCCATGAAATAAATAACATAAAATAAGACTTCATATAAAATTTATTTAAATACATTCATGATATAATATATAAAAGGGTAGTCATACACACCATATAAACACAAATATGAGCATAACATGAATCATATCTAAATAAAACAATATTAAGACAAAGAATCCTTAGAATAGGTCCTACCTTTCATTATGTACATTAAAACCTCAGGTTTTATAAAAATATATTTATTATACATATATACAAAAACCAAATTTTTAACACCAAAAGATTATATATATATATATTTATATATATATTCATTTGAAATTAACATGATGTATTCAACAACATGTTTTATATGAAACCCTTAGTACAAATGAATTGTGATAAAGTATATCATTATAACATAGCTATTAAATTGGTAGTATGAATAGGAATAACCAAATTAGGAAAAAACATTTATAAGGTTTTTCTATAATGAAATTTTTTAGTAATACATAACAAATAAATACTCAATTTTCTATAAAATTATTTTATACATTAGAAATATGTTTTCCCCGTAAATTATTTTATTGAATTTTATGAATGGATCATAAAATTAATTTATACGAATTTTATAAATTTTATTTTAAAAAATGATATCATTTTTGAAATCAGCATATCGAAATTTTCTTAATGTTAAAATTTTGTATTTTTTCTGAAAATTTTAATCATCCAGTGAATTGTAAAAAACAATACCAATTGTATAGAAAAATATCTTTTCCATTCAAGTATTTACAAATTATAATTTTTTGTGAATTTATTTTAAAATTAAATTATTCAATTTTTGAAAAAAATAATTCAATTAATTTAATTTAATTGACATTATGCTTACTTTTTCTATAGAAACAATTTTATATATAAAAATACATATTTAGAAAACTGTTATTCACCACATTTTGAAGGCTTGTTTATAAATAAATTTATAAAACTAATTTTTAATTAATTTTATAAAATATAATTTTTATTTTGAATCATAATTTAATTTTTTTTAAAGAGTGCAATTTAACTTTTGGTCATAATGAATAGTAATAACAATAAACATTTATCACTATAATTAAGGTTAAAATGAGTTTATCAAGGAGGTTAAACTAATAGATATTGTTAATATTTACATATAGACTTGTAAAAATAATATTTTATGGTTATATTTACACCCTATCTAATTTTATATTATAATATGAGTCATTTGGAAGCATTTTTCTGTAGTATAACAATATTATATTTTAATATATTTAAAAATTCTATGTTTGTTCTCTCCCTTATAAAATGATACCAATTATCCTCTCTTTCTAACACTTCATGAGACTTATAAAATTTCTAATACCTACCCTAATCCATTTATAAAATCCCTACGCACTTCCTATAGGTCCTAATTTTTTTTATAACACTATCATTTCAAGGCTTAAGGTATGAGACAAAGGAGTTTTATCAATGATGTGTAATAACATTTATCCACGTTCTTTTAATTTTATTTATTTTATAACACCTATAAATCTATGATATCCATTTCAAAAAAAATTAAATAATTTTATTAAGTATATTTAATTATTATTATGTTGAAGGATTAAAAATGTCCCACATCCTTTTCATCAAATGTGAAATGAAAAGTATCGTTTGTGCATATGTGTGGACTACCGCCTCCACATAACGATACAATTCATTTTCCATCAACATAATCTAGGATTGGTTATCATTATTCATTTAATGTTTATATATGATATTTATTATATAATTATTCTTCTATAAATATAATATCATATCTACCTTTTTACCATTCCATCCATTGGAAAATGATAACTCCACTCGTGCATACATGTGGACTACCACCTCCACGAAGCGATGTGACATGTTTTCCATTTACATTATATATGGATAGTAATAAAGATATATTCAATTAATATAAATTAATTTTATTATATAATAATGATTCTTGAAAGGTTAATTATTATTTACCTTTCATTTTTTCCAACCATCAAAAAGTGGAACCATCACTTATGCATACGTATAGACTACAGTATTCATGGAGTCCTCTAATTCATTTTTTCATCATCGATTTGTATGAATGATTATAAAAGTGAATATGATAGTTATTTCATTACAGATATTCTAGATACAAGTAATCCATAACTGAGGCCCAAATACTGGAACCATCTAACCAAAACATGGAAGGAAAATTGATGAGTTTTCACACGAATGCCCATTTTGAGTCAGAATTGCTAATAAAAGGATACTTAGAAATTATAAAGTAATAGTACATATTAATTTATTCTTGGATAATGTTCCAAAATAGATAAAAAATAAATTTATTACCGATGAGTTTTTACTAAATATGAATCAAGATGATACTTGAAATAAAATATTTATGTTTCAGTCCCACATTAATCGGGACTGTTAATGGTTGAATTTATATTTAGAAAACAGTTTGATAATTATTGATAAATCCATTTAATTTTTATTATACTATGATTATTTATACAATTTTTATTTTTTAAAACCATTTTTATCTATATTTCACTCAAAAGTTTTTATAAAATGTTCTTACAAAAAGTTGACCATATATCTCATCTTTCGGTCAAAAATATTATTTCATGAACATCCATATTTTCTTTAAAATATGTTGATGAATGTTTTTATCATTCAAAAATTATTATTTAAGGTTATTATACATCATGTCTGAAAAATATTAAACGGTTTAATGGAATATTATTATCATTTTGTAAATTTTTTCCTTTTTACTAAATATGTGAACATACTCTTTGTTCTAAAATATTCCAACATGAATTAAATTTACCATTTTTGGAACCACTTAATGAATTGATGTTTACTTTACAATAATAATGGTTGTTTTCAAATAAAATGTTTCCCATAATATTATGGATTTTTTTATTTTAAATAAGTTATTTCAAATTAAAAATGGAATTTTCCTCAATAAATGGTCTAGTGATATTTTGAAGGTTTTATCATCTATAACTAAATTCTTTGATGTTACATATTATTCAAAGGAAACTTGATCCAATGTTATTAGCATTGTTATTTCTCTAGATGGTTTTTTATAATGATGTTGAATTCTTGATGAAACCCATTTTGATTTCTACGGGTTAATGTATGCCAAAATGATTAATGTTCTACTAACTTTGTGGCTTATATATGAATGGATTATGATTATGTGATAGTTGGGTCTACTATATCCCTCTAGTTCATTTTTAATGTAATTTTAATAACTCATGATATGATGATGATAATCATGGAAATTATTTTTATTTTTTTTCACATTTTGATATGTTAGTACAATCGATTTCTAACTATTCTAATAAGATTATGCATGAAATTTATTACAAATGGTTATTTTCACATTTTCATATGTTATTATGATCACTTTATAGATATTCTCAAATGATTATGTGTAGTAATGATTATAAATGGCCATTTTCACATTTTTTTGCATGATTATGATCATTTTCAAGCTATGCTAACAAAAGTGTGCCTATACATGTCCATGATTACCTATATTCATAAGATTATTATTCTTATGCTTACAATGCTACATAAATATGTTATAACTCTTGGATATTGATTAATACTTTGACACCCATACTCACAATGATTCAAGAAATTAATTTTTTTGGATTTTATGATTTATAATATTATGGGTATAGATATATATGTTTATAACATGAAATTAATTATATTATCATAACCTTGTGATCATCTTATTATTTATTAGGATTGATAACATCCATAGTTACCCTTACCGAGCATTTGAGCTCAAACCTTATAATATTTTTCATCCTTAGGTTTTTATGGATTAATTTAAGTGTGATGATTCTATAAAGGTACCTTATGTAATGAAATATGTTTAAGATGATGAATATGGTATTAAATAAGTTGTTTTTGTTTTTTAGTCTCAAAGTACACTAAACCATTACAGTTATCAGAGAAGTTATTTCAGAGATATAATGAATATTAATTTAAAATATATAAGATATATGAATTTAATTGTTTATTTATTATATTATTCATATAAATATTACTATATATAATTCCACTATATTTTATAATTTTCCTTTTATTAAAAATTCATCATTAAAATCATTGTTTTAGTGAAAAATTTTCTTGTTTTCCATGCATGTTTCAGTTGAAAGGTTCTGATCCTTACCCCTTATTCATGGATTCATCATACATGGAACCATAATTTTTATAAGTATTATATTTATTAATTATATAAACTTTTAAAATAATTCATGTAATGTGGTGATGAAAAATGAATCAAATCACTTTATATAGAGAGTAATATGTTGGTATGCGTGAGTAATGTTTTCATTTTATAATAAATGGAAATAAAGAACATTAAATAATAATACATACTTATATAATCATAATAGTATCATTAATATCATATATATTAATTAAATCCATCTATATGACCTGTCATATATGGAGGATATGAAAAATGAATCACATCACTTCTTGGAGGTGGCCATCCATATATACTCACAAATGATGTTCCCATATCTCATACGATGGAAGAGACATAAAAATGGTTTTTACATTGACATAAAAACATTTTATTATATTAATTATACTAATTTAATCATGTTTATGTTGTAATAGAATATTTTGAGGAGGTCAAAAGAATTAAAATCGAAATATACTGGTAATGAGAGTTTCCTCTTCTTTGGGAAACCTCTTTTGGCTTACACATTAATCCTTCAAAGGTTGGTATTTTGGAAAGGGAAAAATCTATAGGATGTAGTGATAGAATTTGGGAAGATACTTGGGAATATATTTTCCAATCTATATGGATCAATATGTTTTAATATGTGAAGGGATGGGGTGCCCTTTATAAGTGATGTGGGCGATACTCTTATAAATATTAAAAATATTAAAATATAATAAAGTCATATTCAAGTAAAAGTGGAACCAAAGAAACCCAAAAATGAATATAAGATAAGGCGAGGTCTAAATACCTTAAAAACGACATTTACCTATGTTGTATAGATATTTTTTCCTTATATCTAAATTTAACCCCCATTAATCCTCTTTACACCTACCATGGTGACAAAGTCTTTCCACAATTACTATTAATAATTACATAAACATAAATTTAACTTTTTTACAAATATATTTCTTTTTATTCAAAATATAGATTTTTTTTATCAAATTAAATTCTTAGATGTTCCATAAGTTAATTTTATAATAAGCGTGTAAAGTGACACACAAAAGTTTTTTTTTTGAAAAATTCATTTTTAAACATAAAATAGAATTTAATCCAATTCCTTTAATAGTAAAAACCATTAGAAGAATGTTAAAATATTTTACTAAATACATCATCTTAAAAATTCATTAAAATCATTGACCACTAGTTATTAATATTATTTATTTAGGTACACACACATTGTGTGCATAACTGTAGGTTTTCTGTAAAATATATATATTTGCTTTTGACTGATTTTATATTATTTTTTAAATAAATAATTCATTTTATAATTTTTTAAAAAATATTTTTTGATATGTTTAATGCTATTAATTAATTTTTAAATAAAATACATTGGAAAAATAAAATGATTATAAACAAAATATTTTTTAAATTGTTCTTTATAATCAAGAGTATTTCCTTAGTGGATTAGAAATTATTTCCAGAAAATATATTTCATTTAAATACTCTACAATGTTTTTTATTTTATAATTTATAATAATAATTCACATAAGTATAGGGTTTTTCAATTAAAAATTGATTGAAATAATTTATATATTAATGAGAAATAATTTCAAATATCTCAAAGTGTTACATTCTACCCCGTCATAAGAATTCCACCCTCAAAATTTTATCACTCTGCTATAAAAAATGAGGATACCTATACCTCATCACATAATTAGGTTCCCACATTGTATCCTCAAATTTATAATTCCTTTGAAAAAACATAATCAGATGAGTTGTCTTATTCTAAAACACATTATCTCTAGGATCCATGATTGCTACTTTTTGTTTTAATAAGAAAGATAATGCTCTAGTGGTAAAACTATAGAAACCCAATCCTGTTAGAAATATTATAACCCGATTCTTAATATAAACACACAATAATTAATCCCAATGATTTTGAGGAATAGTTTTTTGTAATAAAAAGTGCATAAAACAAAAAACATAAACTAAAACATATCTTCGTTATTTTTTATTCTACTTAATGAGCTTGTAAATCCCTTTTTTCTCCTAAAACATTATAGGATAACCTCGGGAATACATAAAATTTTTTTGTGAAATATAATTCTAAGTACTGGAGTAAATATGATGACGAGACATAACCTGATATCATAAAAGAGGTTGCTCACAAATAATCACATGGGATTATAATATAAAGAAAATGGTATTTTAAGATCATGGAAATTTCGGAATGTGGTTGAAACATATAACTTGTCATAATAATAATTCAATAATAGCTTCCTATAAAACATCACATGGTGGATATAGACCCATAGAGGATTTGGTGTACTCCCTAACCCAATATAAAATTTCTCATGAGATGAAATCTTTACCCAATGTATTAGAGCACTATATGGTAACACTCACCAAAATGTGTAAATGTATATATGCACAAAAAAAAGGAACTCAATCATAGGGAATAATCCTATGAATTACCCATGAATGAAATGAGTTTCGTAATCTTTCCTCATGTCATAATCAAACGATATTTCATAAAGAAGGAATTTTTAAAATGAACTTAAGTCATGTATTACCACATCAAAGTAAGGGATAATGATCTAGGTATATATATATGAGAAATATATACATAATTTAAAAGTAGTACATAACATAAATATTTGTTTTCATGAATAAAAATGTCAATAAAGGATAACCTGGAATATCTCTTAAAAAATCCATTTACACTCAGAAATCACTTCATTAAAATATAAAAATATCCAAAATTTTATTAAAGAAATGTTATTTTAAAAGAACCATGTAAAATTGTAAATGGATATCCAATTAAATCCATTTTATTGATGGTATTTTATTATATTCATGTTTTATAACTTATGGGAAAACATTCCTTTCACGATATTGTAAAAAGTCAAAAAGTTCCTAGCTAAGAAAATGACAGAATGATTTCATTTAAAGCATTTTATAAATAATAAAACAGCGGTAAAATTTATTAAATACATCATTGAATAATATTAAAAATATTTTAATATCATTTAATTGGAAATATATACATGTAATAGAAATATTACAGATCTAAAAGAAGATACATGATCAGTATTACTTATAAACACTTTATGGATGTTTCTTTATTCAATAATTGTGAAAATTGAAACCAAAAATAAAAAATATTAATTACTATATGATAATATTATGTATTTTTTTATGAAACTAATTGTATTTTATTTCAAAAAAATTAACCTTGAACACAAATAGTTTCAAAAATAAAATAGATTGTAACATAAAGTCTTTACTGCATGGGTAAATTTCGAATAAAATGTCATAGAAAGAATGAGTATGATATTATTCTATAAATACCGTAAATTTAATGAGGTAATATGTAAAAATTAGTTCATGAGTAACTACATAAACCATTTAGTGAAATTAGAGTGCACGACATTAAAATTCCTTAAGAAAAATAGATTGAGAAACAGAAAACACCTTCAATGATCATATCTTTTAAAGTGATAATCTATCAATGAAGTGTTGGGAATGTATTGTATAAAAAATACTCAATAATTTATAATAATTTTGATGCTCAAAAATACCCTTGATTGTTTTCTAATGATGTTCTATTGAGTGAGTTTTTTGTAATTTATATCTGGGTTAGAGGAATTTAACATTATGGGATATACTCTAGGAAAACAATTTTAAAACCTACATTCATAAAATGAGATTATCATTCAGAATCCCTATGTTACACTGGAAAGTTAATGCTTGCATATGGTATCAGCCTTACATTAATCTAAATAGTTCTCATTTGGATTGGAATCTTCATGTTCAATGAATCATCAAGTGTATGGATCAACAACCCAATATTGGAGTTTGGAAATACTGTTCATACCCTACGTTTGGGAAATTGAACATATAGTTAATCAATTCTAAATTCAAGATCTTGAGATAAAAAGGTGAATGTATGGATTATCATCCCAATTATAATTTTTTCCCTATGTTACGTGAAGATGAAATTATGGTTAAGGAACCAATCATTTTTCAGAACACTAGGTTACACGAAGGAACCGTATGCTACGAAGTTCAAGCCAACGTTGTGTTTTCAACATCGATGTTTTTAAGACATGTTTTTAATATGATATTGTTGCAATGATTTAGTAATAATTGAAGACTGATTCGAGGATCATTATGATTGATTCAAATATCCATGTTCATATGATAAAATCTCTCATATTCTTAACGGAAGTTACAACTCTCCTGATCAATTAAAATTTGAATTTGCGATCAATAAGGCTATTATTTTGGATCTAGAAATTTGAAGGAAACCATACACTCTATATATTTTTTTAGTGTATCATTTCAAGATACGAGATATTTATGTTTAATATTTTTATATTTTATTAGTTTCTAATGGATATCTTCTCATAAGTGTTGTTGTGACGAATGATCAACTTTGTAAAAGAGACTACACTTTAGAGACATACATGTTATACCTCATACTATTATAAGATTAGAGATTCAATTTTATTCTTGTTGTTATTGGTTATTATTTGAAAATGGGATCTCTTTAAGCCTATATCTTCTTGAATACTTTCTATTTATAATGAATAATATCCATCTACTATTAGTTTTTTCTACTGCAACATTGAAGAACAACATGAAAAAACAAATCCAATTATTTTGATTTATTATAATTTCAACTTCTCATACTTAGTTGTGGTGGAGTATCATCTTCCCGATATATGTTGTGGATAACATGTTCTCTACTGTAGAACCAGAAGTCTTTGTTATTAGTCTTGTTTTAAATGTGACAACTACCTGCACTCAGTTATGAATTCATGGTGTTATGGTAAGAGGACCATTATAGTGAAATTTTACATGTTTGTAGAGAGAGTTATTGGTAGAGTGGACTAAGGGATATTCATGCCCTAAACCACTATAAATAGTTATTTTCTTCACTCCCTATTATTTTTGCAGAAGTAAACAATGTATAAACTTATAAATCATAGTGGGAGTCAAAATCAAGAATTGTGGAAGATATTTGAAAAGACACGATTCACCCCCTCTTGTGTTACTTTGTATATTATGATATTACAATTGGTATTAGAGGAGAGTTTTTTTAAGATCTGGAGTTATTGAAAAGTATAAAGGCTTTAAAAAGATAGAAATGGATGATCTAGGATATGTAATGTATTTAGTACGAGCTCCATATTTTAATGATGAAAATTATGGATACTGGAAATCTCAAATTAATATCTATCTAAAAAATCCTAGATTCAAATTACAGTAAAAATCATTACTCTTTATAACATTCCCCATAAACTAGAAACATGCACCATTGAAATAGAAGCTAAGTATGATATCAATTCGAAAGCAATGAATGATATTATTTGTAGTCTTGGACCAGATGAATTCAATCATGTATTACAATGTCCAACTACCTATGAGATGTGGAAATCTATAGCAGTGTCTTATGATGGAACATATAATGTTAGAAAGAAGAGGTATGCTAAAGGAAAATAATAATTTTACCCCTTTATAATGTTTGATGTAGGAATCATCACATATATGAATTGAAGGATAACATAAATTTTCATCAATATAAATATCGTAGAAGAACCCATAAAACAATATGATGCATCCTTGAATGTTCTCAGAGTAATACCTTTTAAATGGAATGGAATACCTACTGATATTCATTAATCATCACCTATCAAGGATCTGACAATGAAAGAACTATTTGGGACACTTATGATGTATGAAACATAAATGTAGGCTGAAGATGAAGATCATAAATTTATAGTGAAATAAAAAAATACTACTCTAAAAGTAACATATCTGAAGCATAGAAAAAGAACAAAGAGAGAATTAAAGGTAGAGAAAAATTTAGATTCCTCTAATTCTGACATGGAACTGGATCAGCAAGCTAGAAAGTTTAAAAAAGTTTATAATAATGATAGAGGCTTCAAAAAATCCTATAAAAATGATAAAAAAATAACCAGTAAAAGATCGATTCTATGAATGAATGAAATTGGGACATATCAGACCTAATTTTCCTCAATAGAAAGATGAAAAGAAAAGTCCATAAAAGATGTATCATAAGTATACAAATTATGAGGATAAAGGAAAAAAGAGTAATAAAAGTTACATGGAGTGTATATGAAGACTCTAGTAGGCCTTAAAAGTCTGATTCATAGAATGAGAAATCAAATCTAAAAGTCAAAATGTGCTTCAGGGCTAAAGAGGAAAAGGAACAAACATATTACTCATGTTATTCTAATACTAGTAGTTTCCCAAATGATAAATTGATTTCCTACTCTTCTATATTAAAATAAAAATCTGAATCCTTATTAAGGAAGAAAAAATCATTGAAATACATTCGTAATGTTGTTTTAGGTCAAAGAGATAACATGCTAAAACAACATCAAGAGTTTATTGAAAAATTCAACTCAACTACATCAAACTATATTGATCATGAAAAAAGTATTAATGAATTTAATGATGAAGTTGAATCCAATAAAATAATTGCAATTACTTTTACTAAAGGAGAAAAAGTTTTCAATGAAATTCTTGGAAAGAATGTCATTAAAAGAGAAATACTTGAAATTGTATGTAAGGGTGAGAAATATAAAATATATAAAAATTATTTTGTTCCCAATTTAAAAAATGATACCAGTTATTTTTTAGGAGTAAAAGGTCATTTTGATAAAAAGTGTTAATTGAAAATTCCTCAAATTAGTGGTATTAAAATATATTTTGTTTCAAAAATATTTTATGAAGAAAATGATATAAATTATAAAAAGATAAAGAAAATATAGATTCCAAAATCACTATTAGCTAACATTTCAGAACCCAAGAAAGTGTGGCTACTGAAATAAACATTTGGTTAATGGATTTTTCAATTAAAAGGACAAAGGGAAAAATATTATATGGTATATGGACAATGGATGTTCTAGACACATTAGTGTGTATCCATCATAATTTCACACGTTGACTCAAATAGATAGAGGTCTTGTCACTTTTAGTTACAATACCAAAGGAAAAACTGTTGGAGTTGGAACTATTGGAAATCTAAAGACTATATAAATCAACAAAGTAGAATATGTGTAAGGGATAAAGCACAACCAGATAAGTATTTCTCAACATTATGATGATTATTTCTATGTTTATTTTTTTAACAATTATAGATCTATCTTTAAAGATACATTGCATAAATTTAGAGCATCTAGAACTGATAATGTTTATACATTGGATTTGAAATCCTCTTAAAAAAAAGGTGAGTTTTTAACTGCTCATACAAATGAGTCAATGGATTTTATCATAAAATAATAAGAGAATATAATATATATTCTTTATATAAATTATATAATAAACAATTTGATTCTAATTTTCCAATTCTTAAGTTTGATAATGATAGATTCTGTGACACATGCCAAATTGGAAAAGACCACAAATATTCTTTCAAATCTATTAACAAAATTTCGACACATAAACCTTCAGAACTTATCCATATGTATTTTTTTAGAACATCAGGAGTAGAATCTTTGTTATGTAAATTATATGTCTATGTCTTAGTTTATGATTATTCTAAATTTACTTGGGTATATTTTCCAAAACTCAAAAGTGATGTTTTTATTATTTTGATGTTTTTTGTAAAATTATTCAAAATTAAAAAGGTTTTAAAATAATATCATTAAGAACTGATCATGGTAGAGAATTGGAGAATCAAGAATTTAATTCATTTTTCTCAAATCTTGGTATTAAAACCACCTTTTATTCACGAATAACACCTCAAAAAAATGGAATTATTGAAAGAAGAAATATAACTATTCATGAAATGGCATGGACTATGATAAATGAATACAATCTTCTAATTTATTTTTCTATAGATGTTGTAATCCTAGCCAAAAATATCATTAATTGAGTTTTAATAAGGCCAATTTTCAAAAGAACACCTTATGAACATTGGAATAATAGAAAACCTAAATATTGTACTTCAAGGTTTTTGGATCCAATTTTTATATCATGAAAACTAAGGAAAATTGTGGTAAGTTCAATCCAAAGGTTGATAAAGGAATATTTTTGGGATATTCTGCTACCTCTAAGACTTAGAGTGTGTTTAATATAAAGTGAAGGATTATTGAAGAATCGGTTCGTGTGGATTTTGATGAAACTGAACCTATTATTAAAGAAAAAGATCAAAATAATGAATTTAATAACTCATTTGACAACCTAAAACATAAAACCCCTAAAAATGATTTTGGAAATAACATTAATAATTTTTAGTCTAGTTCAAAATACCATGATACTGAAGAACCTGAATGTGTCATTCGAAAAAAGTCTATGACTCTAAAGAACTATCCAATAGAAATTTTTATAGGAGACCATGATATAGGAATTAGATCCAGAAGAAATATAAGAAACCTAGTTAAATTCTCTTCCTTTCTATCTCAATTAAAACCTAATTCAATAGAGTAATCCTTAGAAGATGAAAGTTGGATGTTATTAATGCAAGAAGAGCTAAACCTATTTAAGAGGAATGAAGTTTGATAATTAGTAGATAGACTAACCAAATATCTATTTATAGTAACTAATTGGGTCTTTAGAAATAAATATAATGACCAAAGGATCATTACCAAAAATAAATCTAGATTAGTAACTAAAGGATGTAATCGGGAGGAAGGTATAGATTATGATGATACCTTTTCCACTGTTGCTAGATTGGAAGCCATTGTAATTCTTTTATCCTATGTATCTTATATGAATTTTGAATTATATTTGGTGGATGTTAAATATTAATTTTTAAATGGTTATTTAATGGAGGAATTTTATGTTGAATATCCTCCTTATTGTGAAAATCTAAAAAAACCAAAATATATTTTCTATCATTCTAAAGCTCTTTATGGCCATAAACAAGCACCAAGAGATTGATATGAATGATTATGTTACTTTATTTTGAAAAAATGGATTTAAGGTTGGATTGGATGATCCAAAACGTTTTATGGAAATTATTTTTTTAAATATTTTATTAGTTCAAATTTATGTTGATAGTGTTATTTTTTGTTCGACTAACTATAATTTTTTGAAATGATTTTTCAAAATTAATGGAAAAAAGAATTTGAAATGAGTTTTATGGGAGAAATAATTTTTTTAGGATTTCAGATTTATCAAAAAATTTATGGAAATGTTTTAAATAAAATTAAATATATTATTTATTTACAGAAAAAGTATGGACTTGAATATTGAAAGACATATAAAACTCCCATGTGTACCAATATAAAACTTGATTTTAATTAAGCTGGAAAACACGTGGACAACAAGTTATATAGAGGTATGATTGGAAGTATGTTATATCTTACTCCTAGAAGACCAGACAATATGTTTTCACTATGTTTATGTGCTAGATTTCAATCAAATCCAAAATAATTCCATCATATAGCTATTAAAAGAATTTTTAGATATTTAAAAGGAACTATTTTTCAATATCTTCTTTACCACAGAACTTATAATTTTAACTTAATTTCACATTTAGATGCTAATTTTAGATGTTGTAGATTAGATAGAAAATTTACCACTGGAACATGTAACTAATTAAGAAAATCATTAGTATCAAGGTCTAGTAAGAAACAACACTATGTTTCCCTATCAATAGTTGAAGAATAATATGTTTCTACTGGGAGTTTCTATCAACATGTTTTGTGGATGAAAAACACCCTACTAGACTTTAAACTATATTTTAATAGTATACCTATTCTATGTGATAATACTAGTGTTATAAATATTTCAATAACCATATAGGTCATTTTAGGACTAAAGTCATTGATACAAGGAATCATTTTATAATAGATCATGTCCTTAAAATGGATATATATTTAGAATTTGTTAAAATTAAATATCAATTTTCTAATATGTTTAAATTACTTACCAGTGCAATTTTTTATTTTATTATGTGGGAGTTAGGATTATTTAATTTTAAATGAATGTTTTATTTAATTTATTTTATTTTAATCTCTTAGTTTATATTTTATGTCCTATATATACTGTATATAATCTTTTATCAATTTTTATTTTAGTTTGTAATGTGTTAGTTATATTTTAAAAGAATTTTATTTTAATTTTATTTCCAAATAAAAAACATAATGAGTACATCCACAAACCGGCAAGAGAAAACAATCTATCTTCTCCCACACTTTAACTTCACATCTCTTTAGTTTACAGAGTATCTTTTTCTCCCTATCAATTCCTATTTTTCAAACCCTAAAAATTAAATCCCTTTAATAAAAAAACCTTTATATATTGAAACCCCTCAAAGATATTAATATGTTCAGTTTGATACCTTTATTTATGTATTAGTTAAATCTCGCAAAGTGATCTAAGGAAAGGTAACTGATTTTGATTATTTAGATTCTACAAATGTTCCTGTCAAGGAAAAAATAATATTAAAAGTATATCTTATGATTTTGGAGAAGATAAAACACCTGTAGTATATGAAATTGATGTAAAGGAATATTTTAGAAATGCTTCGTTCAATCTCAGATTCGACGAAGATACTATTGTCTCTAAGATTAACGATACTAGATTTTCTTTTTCTTAAGTGAAAATAGCTGAGTTGTAACATTGTCCCCATGAATTGGAGTTTTAGTTTGATTTAATGAATATGTGTAATGGAAAACATTTGTTTAAGAACATATTGTTTTCGTTGTTTGGAATGAAAATTACCGAAAAATTAATGATTAAAGAGTTTACTCCTGGTCACTGAGTTATGATGAAATTCATTCAATATAGATTTTTCTAAGGACTGTTGAGCTTGAGAAACACTAATACCCTGACATGTATGTCATGTTTTTTTTGAATCATGTAAAGTTCAATTTTTGTCGATTTCTGATAAGGTTTCTAAACCATTTCTACCACAAGGATGCCATGATAAGATATTATCCCTACATAAAGATTATTTTTTTATTATAATGTAAATAAAAAATTGTTAATATGATTTTTGGAAGAAAATTCATCAGAACAACATCTTATATTATAATAATGTTAAGAATTTATGATTTGTTTGGAATAATTATTGCAATAGTATCTTGCATGTTGGTGAATAATAACAACAAAGGCTTATAAAAGCTTCTCGGGGGGAGCAAAAAATGATTCCTTCGGTTGGATCTATCATACATAGACCTGATAAAGAGGCTGAATCTAGGATAGAAGAAAATCTTGTACAAAGAATAAGGATTATAGTTGACATTTAAAATACTATGGATGAAGTACTCGGATTAGATGTGCATGAGGCTCCAGTGGTAGAGCATGTTGAGAAAGAGGCTTTTAGTCAAGAACATATAAGAAAAGCTAATCCTTATCCAAAATATTAATTTCTTTTTGTTCTTAATTATAAAGATGTTGGAGGATCTACCATTAAAGATAGATCAATTGGTAATGAAGATCCATGTTTTCCATTGGTAGAAGTTTATAACAGGGAAGATATACTTGACCCTAGAACTTAATCACTTGAATCTTATGATTCTCATGATAAAGACTTAGTTATAATGTTAAATCTACTAACACAACTGCTTCCAACAATTTTCATAGAATATACATAAAACTCAATTATTTTATTGAAGATATTCAATGTAGGGATGATATTTTGCAAATTTTTCAGGACATTTAAGTAATATTTAATTACATTAGAATTAAATTTTATATTTTAAAAAATTTAAATTCGGTAAAAAATCATTCAGAACCGGTCATGCATAATGAAGTTAGATTTAGATATTTTATAATAATAGATCATTATGATAGAAAAAATTTGAAATAAGATATTTCATTGTTTCATGGATTTGATAAATTTATGAAAATTTATGTTGATATTAATGAATACCTTTTTGGATCAAGTAAAACATCTTCTCTTGTTGTAAAAACATTTCATGGAGAAGTATCTGATAACACAAGAGCCATTGATAGTTTAAATTTTTTTGTAGTGAATCAAGATGATGAAAACATGACAATATCAAAGAATTTTGATGATATGGAAGATGAAATTTTAAATATTATCAAAGAAACTACAATTGAAGGAGTTGATGAATGGGATCTCACTAAAGTCTTATATCTCAATGAAGAATAAGATGTTTAAAAAAATTCAATTTCAATTCTATAAGACATAAAACTGAATCTTCAAGAGTATACGATTTAGTGGAAGATATCATTTTTTTGAAAGACAAAAACAATGAGGATAAAATTTATTGAATATGATATTCAAATATTGAAAATATCCTTACCTAAGTTAGAGAAATATTATAAGGATGTTAATAAGATGAATATTATGATCGAAAACCTTATGAAGAAATGAGGATTTTTTAACTCTTGGGAAAAAATTTTAACTGAAATTATTTTTGAATAGTTTTATATAAATGTTAATGGGTATTCTTCATAATTAATTTTGTTATAAGTTTCCAATATAGTTTTTTATCTTTATATTAATTATGAATGAATATCTAGTCTCGTGTAGATTTTTTCCTGCAGAAATTTCTTTCTCTAACTTCCCATTTACACTTTCAAAGTTCTATAAATTCTTATTTTCAAAAACCATAAAGGGTGAAATATTTACAACTTTTGAATAATAATAAAAAAAATTAGTTTTAAAATAATGGGTGTGAATCTAAAAAGGGGAAAAATTTGGAAAAATAAATAAAGTACAAAGAGGTAAAGGATATTTTTTACAACATAGGGCAAGATAGTTTTTCTGACTAAAATGTTTTTTTAAAGGTTATTTTTGTTTTCTTTTCAAAAATTTAGTGATGGTGAATCAAAGTATCATTCAAAAAAATTTAACATGTTTTTTAAAATCCCAATACTTTTCTAAAAAGTGTATTATTTACTAACTTTTATACTTACCTAGTATTAAGTATGGTTTTCTAGGATATATGTTTTTATATATAGAGGAATATTAATTAATAGGATGGAGTAAATTTATGTATTCTTATGAACATGACCAAATGTTTAAAAATACTGATACATATATTTTTATTATAATATCTAAAATTTTTGATCTCATAATATAACAAAGTTTAAATGTGGGTTGTTATATTAAGACATTCAGACAAACATTTTTCTAACATAAAAAAACATGTTTTCTAGATTGGATTTTCCATAAATCCTTAATATAGAGAAATATAGTTTTTATAGAATAATAAATTTATTCCACTATGTAAAAACATGTTACATGATGATGGTGTATAATATTAGGATCATCGGATCAACCTAATAATATATCAAGATAAAGTGTTTTCTAAGGATATTATAACAAACTCTGATAATCACATATTATGGCCATTGGATATTTTCCTTTAAATATAACTACATTAAAGGAGAAGGTGAATATGCATTTGGAAACTCAAATGGTCTAATTTTTACTAATCTGTAACATCTTGTTAGTTGTTCTTTGTAAATCATTAGATATTTTCTAATATAAATAATATGTGTGAGAATTTTAAATTCCATAGAACATTTTTCTTTTGTAATCATTATTTTATATCGGAACGTCAAATCGATGGTGTTTGTTTATAGGATGACAGAGGTTGTGTCTGATCATCCAATTGAGGGTTCCCGTGGATAGGGAAATAAATTTATTCCCATATTAGTATCAATGGATTACTTTATTAAGGAAAAAAATACCTTTATTGTTTGGATAAAACTATAGATACCTAAATTATGGATTATATACTTCTTCAATGCTGAATGATAAATATTAATCAATATTTTTAAATGTTTTTTTTATGTTTCTCTTTACCAAAATATTGTGTCATTTATTACCTATTTTTACAATTTATATTTTCCATTATCCATTTTTTTAAGAATAGTTTTACTTATTCTACACTGTTACACACTCTGATATTTTTAAAAAAATGTCCATATGATTCATATTCTGAATATTGAACTAAATTATATATGATAATTCTACATAAAGAGGTTAATGAATTTCGTATAATTGAATTAATAAGAGACAACTAACCCCACTCTTATTTCCTTTAATACACTCTTTCAACCTACAAGTTATTAAGACGATTATTCTTGTGTTTTATGGTAATAATATTTTAACAATGTAAGATCAAGATGAATAATTATTTATTATATCTTAGAATATTTTTACTTTTTTCTTTATATAAATTATTTTTATGAACAAAATTTTAAATAAAGATTTATAAGAAGAGAATACATGAGTCGTTGAGTGATTAAAATGTTATAAATTCTCTATGTGGAGTTATTATATTTACAATCTACATCATGGTGATGGAATTTAAGTTATTTATATCAATGAGGGACAATCTTATTAAAATTTATGAAGGTGATTCAAAATTTTCAGAATATAAACTTCATATTTATAATAGCAAGTTTGAATATCTCAAAACTATTTTAGATGTTTCTAATATTTTTTTAAAAGATTGTACCTAAGTCATTGATTCAATATATTTTATGGGATTACCCAAACACTTTTTATTTAGAGTGTTGGCTTGAAGGTGTTTGATTTTAGGGGTATCTCAAAGACCATACATATTAATTGTTGTCTTCAAGGAATTATATAAAAAAAAATTATGTTGGTGTTCAAATTTGAGACCATAAGGATACCAATACATTATCAAAACTAACAGGTCTATGAGGGATCAATATGAGTATGTTGATTCATTTTTCAATAGAGTTGTTGATGTAGTTAGATCCATTATAGGTCTTTTAGGGACATTGTTTACATTAATATTTTCAAACTAATTTTAAATATATTTCATTTTTGATTCAATAAAAAGTTATTTGTTATTAAATAAAATTATTGAATCACAACCCCACATAATAATATATAGTGAATACTAGTTTCTTGTGATATAAGTTTTCAATATGGTTTTAAAATGTGAAAAATATATAGATTGTTGTTCTTAAATCAAAAAATATTTTTTTTACGAATGATAAAACAATGTAAGAATCATATGAGATGATAATAATTAACTGAATTCTACTTAAAATATATAGGGTTATGTTCCAAAGGAAAATTTAATCTATAATAATTTAGGTTCATTGAGGTAATGAATCTTATTTCTTAGATATCTCACTAAGTATGAAGATAAATAAGCTTAAGACTAATTTACATGGAGAAAGTAAAGAATACATTTATAGAAAAGTATATTCAAATATTTGGGAAATTAATTTGACTAAATATATATCCAAAATAATATGATTATGGTTATAGGAATTCAGAAATATAATATACTGATAATTATGAAAAATAATTAAAAGGATATTCTTTCTATTATTCTCAACCAACAATATGCTAAACAATGTGCTATGTGAAGATGAATAAAATGATTATAGTGTTTTTGACTAAAAATATGATATTCAGTCTTCCATGGAGGTATTTATATAAGAAATGATAAAGTAAAGAAAAATAATGATGTTATTTGAGAATATAATAAATTTTTACATAAAAGGTAGGAATATCTGAAATCAATATAGGAAGAACTGTAATAAATTAAATCCAAAAATAGAAATTAATGTATTTTTGGGCTCAAAATAAAAATTTAATAGTATTTAAAAGTCATTAATGACCTAAATTTAATGTTTTATTGAATATAATTGATAATTAAAGAGATAAAAATTGATGTAATAAAAACTAAATAGAAGAAATAAGAAGAAATGAAATATCCAGCTCCTAATAATTAAGTAATCTTTAGAAGTGTTATAAATGAAGAATAATAGGGAAAATGGCTTGAATATTCTAAAAATTTAGGTGATGGTCTTATTAGTTAAATATCTATTGGTATAGAAAAACTGGGTTTAGATATGTTTATTGAACTATTCAATATCAAAATAAAAAAATCAGAATAAATTTGTGAAGAAATAGGAGGTGAAAATTAACTGTAAAACAACTATAGTTAACATGAGGTATAATTTTTTCACAAAAAATATGCTTCTATAGTGGAATATATGGGAACATTATGATAATGTTTAGGGAATCTGGAAACTATAAAATTGAATGTAGTTTCTAAAAAGATCATAAACATAGATTCCAATCATCCCCATGATATCATTTATAATGTAGTAAGTATATGTATATAGTAGTTTATTTCCCAAGGGTTTTTAGGGTAAGTGATTAGTGAGGAAATTTTCAAATTATAACTAAATAAATAAATAATTATTTTATTCATTTAAATTTTTGAAATCATTTTGATATGATTATTTAAGAGGAAGACTGGAATGACTATGGCCCAAATACTTAAATAACACATGATCCACGTTTTCACAACACCTCAGGTGAACCTCAAAATTTCCAAAACAAGTATAAATTATGGGAGATTAAGAACGTGCATTTGGGATGTGTTCACTCCCCCAATTCAAATAATGGCTCTTTCTTAATGAGTCCTTTCTTGAATTACTATACCCAAATAATTCCTATGAACTCTAAACAAATATATGAAGTTTACAACAATAATTAACATGGAAAATTAATATATGCATAATCCCTGAAGTTATGAATACATATATCAACAAACAATAAATAAATCTAAAAATAAAATATAGAACCCAAGATACGGTACATGAAATAAAACCTCTATACATGAAGGTATTGTATTCCAAACATGGCCTAATGAACTTAAAATGTGGAATCTAAGTGGGTGTTCCTTTCAAGAAAACCATGAAAATAATAATATTATTACCTCTCTGATCACATTCCAAAAATTCCATAATGGTTCCACCTAAGATTCAAGATTCAATACTAAACTAGACCCCATAAGAGAGTTCTTACCTTTTCTTGGATATCTATCCAATGTTTCTGCAAGAATCTAAAAAAGGAACATGCATGGTATGAGTAAAATTGACATAGTAGGCGATCAAAACCCCACATCTAATATCCTTACATAATACTAAGTGTATACAAGAATGGAGTAAAAAACGTATTTAATATGGATGCATTAAATGAACATTATGGTGACATAAATCATATATTAATACATATAATGGGAGGTTCCATATATTCCATACATGTTACAATCCTTAAATTAGTGTTTGACATTAGTGGGACTGGGAAATATTATAGTTGTTAACATTAAAAGAAAATAAAGAAATATGAGTGGAATTCCTATTCTATATATGGTATTGGGATTCTTGTATACTCGATCCAAGGTGATCATACAACCTATCTGTTTGAGAATGGGGAATGAGGTTTAAAAGAGTATGGGGACAATGAGACCATCCCATATCATTGAACCATCTTTCAAACCAAGGTGTAGCTGCATAAATTTTATTCTAACCTACAATACCATTTAATTATATATTATCAATCAATATTTAACTATTATACATAAGAAAGCTATTAATGAAAAATCATGATCAAAAATTTTCTATCAAATTGTAATAGAATTTCAAACATTTTAACTATAATACAAGTATTACTAGGATATAATACTAAATCTATTCCCTTCATTGGTGGAACATTTTACTTAATTAAAAAGAAACTGTCAAGGAACTAACAATCAATAAAAGGTATAAAATTGTTTAATAATTAATGAAGACAATAATTAAAAAAGTAATGATCATGTTTAACATGCCTTTAAATTATAAAAATTCACTTTTAATTATTATGGATTAATTTAACAAAAATAGAAATAAATGGAATATCATATAAGCATGTCAATATGAAAAAAATGTGAGTAAAAATTAGAAATCACCTTAAATCCTTTACAAAGTATGGTATAATAGATTTTCCAATGTTTAAAAATATTTTTTATTACGTTTTCACTCATTCAAATACTATGTGTAATAAAAAACTCTAAGAGTATAGATGGAGAAGAGGTTTACCTACTGATTAATTTTAGAAATTTTTTTGGAGTTAAGGGAATAAGATTTATCCACAACTGTAATTTTTTATAAATCCTAAAACAAAGTAAGAAAAAAGATTTTTTCTGAATCATCACATGAAAAATGAAATTTAAAAGTAAATATGAGGAATTACCATAACATTCCCTTATATAACCTAATGTATCTACCCAAATCAAAGAATATTAAAGAGGTAGGGTGATTTCAAAAGCCCTTCGAATATTGAGAAAATTATTACACAAACTTATTTAAAGGGATTGACATATTTAGTGGAAAAAAGAACTTATCCCATAAAAGAATATATAATGTAATCAATATGAGCTCCCCTAATTAAGTCTTGAATGTGGGAAGCTTAAGAGAGGAGGAGAGGGAAGTATAAGATCAATCAAGATGAGATGAGGAAAAATGAGTGGAAAATGTGAAAGAGATAATTTAGGGATGTAAATTTTGATATTGAATGTTCATTAGTATAGGTATTCATAATATGAAGCTATTGCGTATCCATTAGAAATCACTGATTACCCATTAGAACAGAATATAGGGTTCAGGAACCTAGGATTACCACTAAGCACTAGGTCTAATCCAATAAATACCCAATGTTCCCCAGACCCTAGGAGTAATTACACTATATATATATATCATTTTATCCTTCTCCAAAACACTTCCATTATCATTATATTTTCTATTCCACCGAAAATACACTTTTAAATATATTTAAATAATTAGATTAAGGTGATTTACCTGGTTAGAGAGTTCGGGTCCTTTATAACCTCCCCACCATTAATATTATCATCCTCACGAAGCATCAACTACCTTTATAATGTAATAAGCGGGTCCACTAGCCTCTCATTTTGGACTCCCTCTACCATGTCTCATCTTGGAGATTCCCATGATCCAATTTTACTAAAAGTATAGGAATAATCATACACGAAAGTGCATTCTAACTTCACTTGATGATACATATCAGATGTTCATTATTAGATGAATCATCATAGAGCTCGGAAACATAATAATAATTCACATATTAAGGGTTATAAACCTATCTCCTTACTTTGGATACATGAAATGTGTTATACATTGAGATGAAACTCAGAGGTAATGAAAGATAATAAGACACTTCTCTAACTTGATCTAATATATCAAATGTAATGACATGCTGAGGAGTTATATTCCCTTATTTTCCCATACATTAGTGAAAATATTTCATAGATACTTGAAGAAACACCAGGTCTCCCACCTTGGATTCTATATTTTATATTTGATTACTTTTATAATACGTTTTTCATGTTTGAGTGGTTACAAGTTGCTTCTAAAATAATTTCACATGTTCATTCATATTCCATACAATATCAGGTCCAATAATACACAACTCTTCTATTTTTATCCATCACAGAAGAGAATGATGTGTCCTTCAAAATAAAGATTCATAAGGGTCCATTTGGATAGATGATAGGTAACTATTATTATAGAAGATTACAAATACAGAGATATGATGCTCCCATAAGCCACTAATGTATGATACAGAGACAAAAATCATATCCTTTAGAATAATAATAGTTTGTGAGATCTATCCATTGGTATGAGGGCGGAAATTTTTTCTATGTTTTACCTAAGATCCAAATTCTTGCAAAAAAATTTACTAAAATTGGGGTGTAAATCTAGAATCTATATAAGAGAGGATACATGTGGGAACCCCCTAAATCATGAATATATCGCTATGTTTCTCCAAATTCTTCCATTTATGAGGAATCTTTCATAGGAAGGATGTAGGATGTCAAAAACAATCAGTCCACTCTTACGCATACTAGATCCCAACCTCTTTGAAATTGATGAATACTATCAACAAATGCAATCATGACCTCTTCCTATTTCTATATCAGAGAGGGTAGTGGATGAATCGTAAATTCAAACTTTTTATGTTTTATGTTGACATCCTGATAAGTTCTACATATAAAAATGAATACCATGATATCCTTTTTTAGACTATGAAATAATAATTTACAATATATTTCATGATACATTTTTCTAACTCTATGGTGGAATACCCACCTTCATGCTTTAAATTCCTTTATGAACCCTTCCCTTATGGTAACAGGTACTAAAATCCTCCATTAAACATACAAGAAGGAGAATGAATCTCCACACCATCCATTGAGAATATACTCATCATGAAGTATTTATCAAATAATTATGCAATCTATGTTAGATACCCAGGAGTCATTAACATGATCCATGATGTATTAGAATATGTCAATGTGATACACATGTAATCTCCCTTGATTCTCAACTACATCCAGATGGATTTCAACCATTTGGGAAATAATTAACGAATCCTCATTTTCCTATAGCACCCACTAAGGGTGAATCTTTTATATATGATAATACATGACTACATTTCCATTTCCCATAATATAATTGATATCAAAATCAAAGTATTTGTTATATTCAACCAAGCATTGCTGCCTTATATTTAGATCACTTTTGTCGAAAATATACTATCGACACTTATGGATGAGGGAAACCAAAAGAGAAATCACTAAAAAGATATAAACTATACCACATTAGTGTATTAAAAATATAATCCAACTCTAGATCATGTGTAGGTTAGTTTCATTCATAAGGGTACATTTGATAGAAACCATATGATATTCATCGTTGATCCTACATAAGAATCCCACCAAGCTCAAAAAAATAAGCATCACATTACACATTCAACCCATCACATAGAAGAGTAAGTTTCAATAGTTTATTCCTGATTAGCCTCTTCATTAAATCATTGATATATTCCACAAACTATTCAAAAAATAATAAATTTAACACTTTCTTAGTAAACACTCACATAGGGGTATCAATATTAGATAAGTCCATGATAAATCATTGTCAATATCATGTGAGATAAAGGAAGATTCAGATATCAAACTCATTCAAGATAAATTTCCAATACATAATAAACTCTACCTTTAATCATCTATATAATTTACCACATATTATATCACATGTTAGATAAATATGTATCCTCAAATCGAAATGAACACTTTTTTATCATATCATACAGATGATGTTCCCATAAGAAATCCAAAACAATATAGAGATGTCACCCATGCTCTTCCAGATACCTTGAGTATACTATTATGTTAAACACAAATATAGAAACAAGTGATACTATAAAAATATGGACTATTCAATTTATTAGAACCATAAACATGGTAGGGGGTTTTTACACCCAAAATGCATTACTAGATAATCAAAATTCCCATATCAATATCAAAAATACATCTTTGAAATATCCATCTACTATACTAAATGTTGTTAATAACCCCAAAAGAAATTGGTATTGGAAAACCAAATTTCCCATTGAATTGGTTAAGAATATCATCAATATACAGAAAATTGTATTTATTCTTGATCATAATCTAATTTAACTCTATATAACATAAAAAGAGGCACAATTTCCATTTGGATTTTTTGGAAAAAAAGAACCTAAGGTACCCCATAAAAATGTTCTTGTCCTGATTCACTCTTTTTCATAGGATATTTTAACAAAATTTTTAACTCATGTAACTCAGTTGGATATATACAATTAAAATGAATCTATATTAGCTCAATTCTATGTAGGAGATCAATAATGACTTCCAATTCTCATTTAAGTGTTAATATTGAAAAATTTTCGAGAAAAATGTGTAGAAAAAAGTCCATAATTTGAGGTAAAATGTGACACTCCTTAGATTAAACTAGTTTTTTAATTAGGATTTAAATATCTAATATTATAGACCTAATTTGTTTTTGGTTAGGTCTTACTCGAAGTTATTGAATTTATCACTCCCCACATTGAAAATATTGAACACCAGTTGGGGAACAATAGAACCCTTCTATAATAATAGTCAATAGAGGCCTAGAAGCAGTTTAACCAGTCCTTACCTAGAATGATATCAAAATATTTAACATATATCCCCATCATATTCTAAAAATGTCTACATAATGATTTCCTCCAAAATAAAAAATGGATAGTTTCATGTTTTCACAATTATTTTTATCCAAGGGGTTAGAAGATCCATATAAGAAAAGGGGACTTAAACGTTGAGATTAATCAAATAAAAAAATTTATGTACTATAAAAGTGTGTGATTACCTTGATTAAAATAGAGTACAATACAAAGTATAATATAATAAAATGTTACCTCTCAAAGTACAATTCCTAATACTGGCATTAATAAAGGAAGGATTCATCAGCTTTTTCTATCCAAAACAACCAATCTGAACCTGGAAAATTAATCCTAGATTAGAAGATGGTGTAACTACAAACCAAAGTTGGATACCTTAACAACTTCCTCAACCTAGAATCCCTATTGGTGATTAATTAACCCTATTAGATTACCTAACTGACTAAGTTAGTGAAGCATAGGACAGATGAGGTTGTTGTATGATTCCCCCATATATAATATGCTAGAAAAACCACCAAAAGTTACTATAATGGATGTAGTAATGAAATTTATTTTCCTCAAAGCTATAATTGGTCTTTCTATAACTCTAATAAACAATATATGTGATGATAAAAAAGCCTTAACATAAATGGAATGTGATGGAACAATTCCTACACTATCTAGAAATGAGATGCAATGACTTGAATCCTCTCATTATTGTTTTTGATCACTAGACTAGTTTTCCCAAGTAGACTGGTCAGGAACTAGACCACTAGTGCTCAACCCTCCCTTGGATCCTGTCTTATCTAGAACAAATTTATTTACCACATCAGAGAATATGGTCAAGTTAATGAGTGACAACTATGTGTTAAAAAAATATTTTATGACTATCTCCTAAAAGTTTTACATCGACTCCTCATCCCCAATATTATAAGGACTTAATCATAAAATATCTATAAAAATGGTGATATATTCTATTACTAGCATAAAACCTTTCTAATTCTTCCTTATCACCTTCACTTTCACCTAACGTAGGGTTTTATTATATAATTATGATATAATAATCTATTGAAACACAATTTAGGTGAGGCCTAAATATTTACTATGCACAAGAATAATTCCCAACCTCCAATGATACACCACATATAGAATTAATGTGTATATTAAAACACTATGTTTTTAAAAAAATTATATACTTTTAGAGATATAGGTGAGATGATTGATCCAATATTCAGCCTCATGTGATGATCTATCACCCTAAAACATTTAATGGTGATGAAACTAGAAGTCCCTCATAAAGTTACATACCACATTATCCTTTTATATTCATCCTTTACTGGATACCTATATAATCTAGGTGATCCCCTCTAAAACATGAGGGTTTATGATGGCTTAAGATGACATTATATGCTTATATTATCCTTCCCAAATAGAAGGAGGTGGTCTTTTGGGTGTAATCCTCTACAAATATTAGGTAACAATATAAATACATTCTTTATATAAGAAAAAACCCCCATGATATAATTTTATCACATAATTTAAGTGAAATATATCCATCTACCCTGGTAATTTAATTTACAAAACAATTTTTCATTATTAACACTTTATATTTTATTTTAACACTATTTCACGTACTAAAAGAATAATAATAAAATAAAGATAAGAAATTATTTTATTGTAGTAAAAATTATTCCTTCCATAAAATCTAAATAACTATGTATAAAATTAATTATTTGGGAACCCTTTTTATCCTACTCATTAATAATGAATATAATAGAAAATTCTAGGTATTCATTGTTAATATTTTTGTTATTATGAATTTGAAATAGATTCAAATAATAATATAATAAACCAAGACTAAAAAGAAACATGGTTTGATTTTCTACATATGAATATCTATCAATGTCTATAATGATTCATCAAACCCATGTTGATAAAACATAATTGAAATTTAATGGAAGAAAATATCCCAAACTACCCATGGCTGCTCGATCTTCAACAATAATTATATTGTCCAGATAAATTTATGGGTTACTTCCTGAGTCTGAAAAACCATATCTTGAATATAATCTAAAATATCATACTCAAGAGAAATACATGTGGTATCTAATAACATTTGCAAATGAGCATAACCTAAATACCCAAATACACCCAATCCATGATGTCATAAGACCTCAAGAACACCACTCAGTCACCAGAGGCTAGTGTAAACACAGTTGGATTAAGAAAAGACTCAAGGGAGGAGGTTTTACAACTTGAAATAATTATTTAAGATCTATTAATCCTTTCCAAAAGTGGAATTTAAAATATCCCCTTAGAACTCTAAAAAATATATGAAGGTGATAATGGTAAAATATAAGTAAAATTAAACTATACATAGTTCTTAAAGTAGTATGTCTATACATCAACATACACTAAGAAGGTATAAACATCCAAAAGAAACACTTAGATATGGTACATGAAATAAAAACCATATACATGATAGTAGACTATGATAATCATGGTATAAAGACCCAAAAAATTATATTCAATGTGGGCATTCCCTTAGATAGAACCCTACAGACATACCTATCATCATCTCCAAGATCACCTTCTAAAATCTCAAAAAAGGATCCACTTAAGATCCGAGACTCCATAACATACAAGCTATCATTTTCATGATTTATATATTCATGGACCCCATGTAAATTACCTATATGAATAATGTGTAGTGTGTGAATAAAATATAACTAGTAGGTAGTCACCACCCCATCTTTAACATCCTATAGTAATCCAGTGTGTATGAAATAATAGTCCAAAGTTAATGATCATAATCATAATACAAATATTTTATAATATATAGACATAAATAAAAAAAATATCCCAATACCAAGAGGTCTCATACCTTCTATGAGCCTCATATCAGTGTCTGAGATCAGAGAGGCTATGAAATAATATAGTCATTAGAATCAAATGAACACAAATCATTTTGGGTGAAATATCCACTTCATATAAGGGATATGGGCTTTAGTATACTCTAGTAAAGGTGATGTTGTAATACATCCCTTTAGAAAATGAGGAATATTTTATAAAAGAGTCAGGGTGATATAATCTCATCTCGCATCATCAACATATCTATCAAACCGTATTGTACTGGGGAAACTTTTCTTCTAACCCATAATACCCCCTTAATTCATTCTTTTGAAAAAAATGTTAAAATTTTACATTATAATGTTATTAAATATAGAACCACACTCACAAAATTTATAAAATGAAGAAATATAACATTAAAAATGGTAACTAGTAGCTATGTTTGACTAGGATATCATGATAATTTTATTCCCATTATTGGTAAAAAACTGTATGCCTATCAAGAAATTATGAAGGGGTATAAAAACTATGAGAAGTCAAAAAATTATTCTAAAATAGTTAATAAAATAATAATAACCTGATCAATGCTCATGTTTAAAATTTCTCTAAAAATAAAAATTCATTTTATAGGATATTCTATTTTTTAACAATAATCAAACCAATGGTATAACACATAACACAAGTGAAAAAAAAATGATTTAATGTCATTTTTTCAAATTTAATGTTGGTTTTTAACCAATTTTTATAATGGTGATGTAAAAAAATAAGATTTTAGGAATTCTTTTTTTAATAATTATCTCAAAAAATGTGGTAATTTAATTTAATTATCCAGCACTGGTTTTAATAAAAACTGACGTTGAAAGTTAAAAAATAGAAAATTTTCAATATTGCACCGCCAAAAGAATAAGAATCCTGGTAATAGAAAAACTGTATACCTCAATCAAACAACAAGCATCCTTTACTAAAAATATTTAAAGAAATAAATTTTTTTATCTTGTTAATACAAACAGTATTTGTGCATTTTTATTATAAAGTAAAATTAAAAAAACATACCTAAAATTTAAAAAACGGTCATTGTTGGTTATTGTTCAAGAATTTGAACCATATCATTGTGAAAAACACATATTATATCAAAATAATTAGTTTTTTGAACACATGTTATTAGGAAAATGTAATATTAATCATAAACATTAAAATATACATACCTTAAATCATAATTATAATTAAAAAATATTTCTCAAAAAAAGATCGAAGATTGGTAAGTGTATTTTGTGTATATGACTTATCATCGTTGAATGTATACAATAACATTTAATGACATTAGATTATGAAATAGAATACCCTAAAATAAAATATGAAATAATTAATATAACTAACCTTATCAAATTCAGTAGTTACACAGATTGTGATTATCACATACATGAATCGTAGAACATAATAACCACATCAAACATGTCTTTATTGTCGATGACATTGCAGTTATAAAACATTAAATTGATAATAAAAACAAATATATATATATATAAATATATCCAAAATTGGAATAATATATAATATAAAAAATAATTACCATTACTTTCACATATTAGATTTCATTTGGGTTCTTTATCAACATGAGATCTTGGTTAATTTTTTTTCATGGCCTTCATTTTCATATATATCAACTAATAATACATGTATCTACAATAAGAATTAAATATAATGAACTTATAAAAAGAAGAAAACTTACTTATCTAATAAGGTGGTAAATTTTTTATGAACACCACATTGTATAGATCAAAACCAATATAAGGTACATTTACTTGGGAATAATAGGCCTAACAAACATTTCCCCCCATAATAATGAAAATTTATAATTAATGAAATTATATTGAGAATTATTTCATAATTATGTTTTTGTTATTTCTTATCAAGAAATAGAAAAAACCAACACCCAAACTCCGTCTGTACTAATCTCCCACACATATATGAAATTAAATTAGGATTCACCACATATTGTACATATATGAAAATGAAGTTTTTATCTATAAGTGAATATATTATTATGGTGTGATTTTGAATAATAATCATGTGTAGATACCTAATGAAAAATATAATATAGTTATTCAATTTAAACCATCATTAATTAATGAAATAAAATTTAAAATGTCAATTTACATTCATGGAAAACAACCACAACACATTCATGCTAAGATATTAAAAATCTATTAGATCCATGATATCTTTTTAAATATTCTCAATGCATATTCTTTTCCAAATATATATCAGGAATCATCTGAGACTCAGAAATATTACCCAATGAAGAAGAATCCTGAGATAATTTTTGTATCCCATTCGAAATATCAGAAGTATAAATAGGTGCTTGTTCTGTCCTTTGGGCCACATCATTTTCTTTTAGATACTCTTATATAAGTTAAATGTCAAAAAAAATTATAAATATTTTTCAATCATATGTAATTAATTTTTAAAAAAAATGCATACCTCTTATGAATGATAATGAATATGGCCAAATGGAAAAAGTAAAAAATGACCCAGATAATCCCTAACTCTTTTAACCTCCTCATTAAGAAATAATAATAGAGAGGTAGGATACATAATATCATGTAATGATACTCTAACATGACCCATCTGCATGGGTTGGTTATGTATAGAATTCCTAAAAAAATGCACGAGTCCTAATGATACAATATGTATATGAGAATCTCCACCATAAAACTTTCTATATAAGGATGGGTCTTAGTGTGGAGGCGGAGAATCATAGATGGAAGTCTGGGCAAGGTATTTTGACTTGGATAGTTATATAGGTTGCATAGTAGGCTAGGAAGGGTGGACAAGCTAGACAGGAAGGGAAGGCTTCACAGACTATGATTGTCTCATCAATTATTCAAACATAGCTTGCAAAACTGATTGAATTTGATCACCCATGGAATGTTTCATTTCATTCAACTCATATTTTAAAGATTTGATTTTTCGGTATCTTGATTTCTTTCTATGATGAAAAAAAATCTTTCAAATGCAAACACTTACCTGACATTTTCCTATCTAGATGGGGTGTTTTGGATTTCCTAAAGAAGTGGGTAAGATGTTCTTCATACCCTTAGGGATAAAAGTTCCATGTGTCTCATTCTCTATAGGATCATCATGAAATGAAAAATTAAAATGATATTTTAGTGTTTTTAATTTATAAAATCAAAAAATTCAGGAAAAATAAATAATATTTACTTAACATTTTTAGCTACTTATATATGTTTCTCTATAAAATACCTTTCATTTTTTTCTTCTTCTCATTCTTTTCCATTTTTCATGGTGAGTGGGGGGATATGGAGGATTGAACTGGACCTCATTAAAACCACTAGTGGATTGATCTCTTAGTGCTTCAAACATTTCTTCAATAATTGTTTCCTCCAATAAATGGTACCCTCCACATGATAAAGTATGAGGGTATTAATTATACAATTGGATGTCTTGATAGGATTTCTTGGAGGCCTGTTACACAAAAAGAAAACTAATATAGAAATATATATATATATATATATATATATGAAATTTTAAAATATAGTATAATTATCATACCTGAAATGCTTCATCATGTCAGTTGGAAACACATTTCTTCCATGTATCAACATCTATAAACTTATACATGAGGCATGGGTTTTCATTTTGTCTCTTTCCAAAAATATAATTCTTATTAACATCTTTTTGAAATATATCCATCAAACCACCACAAAAGTAAGACATATTTTGTTAATTTATTTTGTTTCTTCAGAATTAATGGTAATCAGTAATTAAATAAAATAAAAATTACTCATTTAAAATTTATAATATTTTAAAAATAATATGAAATAAATTAATTGAGATATTGTACCATTACGACCTCCCAAAGATGATATTTTTCCATATTATTGATAGACTTATTATTAGGATATAAAATTCTAATCTTGTAATGGATCTACACGGAGATATAACCGATTAATTGTGTTGCATTTGGGGTAGTTGCGTCATTGTTATCATCTAAAGTAATATATAATCGCTCATCTCCTTAAGAAAGTGACAGTTTTTGTAAACATGTAATGTCATGTTTACCAACTTGAGAACTTGAAATTGTAATAGTAGAAGCATATGACTCCACTTTTAGAGTAACATTAGTAGAACTACAATAACTTTTTTAAAATTAAAAGTTGTCTTCATTAAATTATTATTTTAATGGATATTTAATAATATGGAAAAAGGAAAATACCTCAGTACATGTTCCTTTATCTCTTTATCTATATCCATAATTGAGATATGCAGTTATAATGAAACTCTTGAGGACATAAAAATTATTATCCAATTGAATAATTAGAAAACAGAAAAACTGAATTATATAAGTAAAAAAGGAACACATGTGTAAGTTAAGGAAAAAAATAATGATGTTATGATTCTTAACCAAAATATATATAAGGTAAAATATTAAATATAAACATTAAATATAAAATAATAGAACCATTTATAAATTTAAAAATCAAATATTTAGTAAATAATATAGCTTTCACACATGTAAATTTCAAAAAATAAAAATAATTTAAGTAATTAATAGATTAATTATGAGAATTGTTTAGTGTTGTACCATATACCATTAGCATTGTCAACTCATTCAGTATGCACTATGTCAATGTTATAGTCATTGTTATTGAGAAATCGGGTAATAGATGAAGAATCTTTATATAAATAAATATCATCCTCATCATCCTCATCGACCAGATGTATTATTTTTCTTTGAAAAATGGCAGACCATTGATCATTCAATGGAACAATGACATCAAATATTTTTTTTCATGTCTTTCCATGATAAACTTTTCTTCATTGTAACTAGACCATTTCAAATCAACCAGTTTAAACCCATATTTATCGTGTTTAACGCCACTATTACTTGAAAACCAATTATAATTAAACACAGTGACTCGAAATTTTATATAATCAATTTCCCATATGCCATCAAGACCTCTAAAATATGGCATTAACATGGAAATTGGGTTTTTATATTTGGAACTCAAAAAATGCAGTGCTTCAGCGATGACCTTTACACAACTATGTTGAATATTACTTTTTTCATCTATATTTTTTTTGTAAAATATATACCAATTAATATAAATACCAGACCATGTGATCATATTAATAGATGGTCCTCTAGCCAACCATTTCAATGTTACTGATGGAGTTATATCTATGATGACTTTCTCTTTAAACCATGAAACAGATTTCTTTTTCTGCTCGATCAATATCAACATTTCATTTCTCTTCAGATATCATAACTTTAGTTAAACAAATTGTGATGATATATATGATTGAACCTCATCCGTGTTGTTCAAAATATATAAATGTTTCTTCATCACTTCACCACATGGAATGAACTTAACGTGTAATCATTGAATACCTTTACCTTCACTATCAACAATAATATATAGAGATATAGGGACACCAATATGCCCCACTTCAAACAAATAATTAGTACAGAACTGAATAAACTCTCTTGGTATTTATTTTTGAACAATAGAGGCCTCTATTTGACAATGTTTTTTAATATATCCCTTCAAAATATTCATATATCATTCAAAAGTATACTTCCATAAAAAATAAACAGGCCAACATATTCTTATCTCATCCACCAAATGAATCACTAGATGAACCATTATGTCAAAAACAATATGTGGGAAACACATTTCTAGTTGATAGAAAATAATAGAAGATTCATTCTCCGACACATCTAACAATTTTGGATCAATGAATTAGAGATAAATGGATTTGAAAAAATTACAGACATGATGATAGTATTTCTAACAGCTGTACACTATACTCCATGTAGTGCTACTAGTAGAAGTTGTTGCATCGATACATGATAATCATTATATTTCATACCTATTAATTTTTAATCCTTAAATGACATAAATTCTTCACATTTTAAGAATAACCACTCAGTACTTTAATACCATGAAGACACTAACCAAAATTCATCTTCTAAAGATTTCTTAATGGGTGACAAGTCAGAGGTAAATATTTTCTCTTTCCATTCATAGTGAGATCTAACTCAAAATGTATTCCCATTGATATCTTGTCCAATAAAGTAATAAATCCAACTTTTTTTTTAATTTTCTTTTATTTCTAAAAAAGTTTCAATCAAACTATCACATGTGTTTTTCTCAACATGAATAAAATCAATGTTATATTTCACCTCTAAAAATATCCAATATCGTAGTTCAAAATAGATAGACTCTTTCTTCTAAATATTTTTTTGATGTCCAAAACTTCTTTTCATTACAAATGATGAATCAATATTTTTCACCATGTTATAATACTCGCCAATAAAAAATGGTCATGGGGGAATATTGTATTCTGGTAAACTATTAAATTATTTTTTCAATCTATTATAAGGTTGATCGATTAGAAAAAATCTTCTATGTTCCATGTATATTATAAATATTCTATTATGAACTTGATAATATAAAGTCTCTTCTTCACAATTTGGGAATGCTTTATTTCACATTAACATTGTATCCAGATAGGTTTCCATATGTTGTAAATTCATTTATAGTAAACATTATCATAGCACGAAAAAAATAAAATACTCTTTATTTTATGCATCATAAACATTAACACCTATCTCCCATAGCAGTTTCAAATCATCAATCAATGCTAAAAGATACACATATATGTCATTTCCGAGCTGTTTTGGTCCAGAAATCATCAATATCATCATAACGTATTTTTTATTCTTATATATATGTGGGGAAAAGTTTTAAACAGACATAAAAATACTCCATGAACTATGTTTCCTACTTATGATTCAATATGGATTTATTACATCAGTATAAAATCCATTTTTAAATTTCTAACTTCACTTAAAAAATCCTGAAATTATTTATCAAATCTCTTCCATTGTGGTGAATATGTAAGGTTACATATGTTTCTATTAGAGATATTCTCATATTAATGTCATATTAACCTTTTTTCATCATTATAATTAGAAAATAGATGCTTCAAATGAGGAATTATTAGAAGGAACCAAATTTCATTTGTAGAATATTTGATTTTGATTCCTGATAATGAATCATAGTTGAATTATAATATTTATATGATGGGATTATTAGATAAAATTATTAAAATATATACCAAATTAATTTTGCATGAGGTAAGATTCCATTACCTGTGAATGAATCAGAGTTGACATTTTTATCCATCTTACAGTGTGATGTTCTTCACAAAGGAAAGTTTGATATGTATTCATATTATTTCCTTTACAACCCACAATCATTGGGGAAAACATGTATCTTTTTATACCTCAATATCATTGGGAATAATATTTTCTTCTCAATGTAATTGGAATTTGGAATCCCATTACCCTCTAGAAGTATCTCTTTTAAAAGATCAAGTATGTTATAGAATCTTTTATCACTCCATGCATTTCTTGCATTCAAGTAATCTGATGATAAAATTGTGTATTTACTATAACCTAAGAATAATGGTTTCTCATAATCTAAATACAATCATTCAATAGTTTCTATTTTTTGAGGGTTTCAACACCTAAATCATGAATTAATTATTCAATATGATCCTCTACCACGTTAAGAATATTGTAATCAACACTAGATGTTAAATTCTCATATATTTCAACATTCTAGATCCAATGTGTATAATTATGTCTACAACCATATAAAATTAGATGATCCATGATTTATTTGGAGTTCATATTTCTCATATTAAAACACTACACAGATGGAAATGAAATCAAATCTATGTTTTGAAGATTTATTTTAGACATTTACAAGAAATAATTAACACTTTTTACATATTTACTAGTGGTTCTTCGTTAATTTATCCAATTATGATGCATTCAATACCTAATATCACAATATAATCAGTGAATATATTAAAACATATAAAAATTAAAAAAAATATAATTAGATAGTGTTTAAACATAAACACATTCAATAAAAATTATTGGTAATCAAATAAGAAACATAAAAAATTATTATGAATAAAATAAAAAATAATCTAATAAAGGTCTTTATTTTGTGTGAAATGTGTCATGATGATCCAATGAACATCAGATGTAATTACCCCAGTAGAATATCCAACTAAAAAATCCTGATTTTTTAAACTAATCTATTATTTATTATTATAACCTACATAATAGGGAAATCAAATATTGTGATAACATTGAATGGAGATTTCTCTAAATATTACTTTAAACTTATAAGAGAATTGGCTTACCGAATTAGATATATACCGTGAAACAAGAATCAATGGGGGCATAATATGATTATTGGGCATTATTTGATATATCGTGTACATTTTTCCCATACCAAGAAATATATTAACATCCCAAAAAAGATTTCATTAATGAGATACTACTTAAAAGTAATAGGAAAATGATACATTATTTGGTGGAATTTTTATTGACAAGAGACTAAAAAATTCTATGGTATGGATTGAGAAAGTAGCTCAAATTCATAATATATTTCTTAAACTAGTACTTCGAAAATATTTGGTCTTTTAGTAGTATCCTCTAAATCATATTACATGAATCCAAACATGATGAAATAATAATATTGGTTATGATAATTACCCTTCTAAAATAAAAGTATTAATAATCAACAATCAAGAAATGTGGTGATAATTAATCACCATATAACATTACTAAAAGAATGTTTAAATAATTTGAACAGAATGTTGGGCTACCAAAATAAAATAAGAAATTTCAACTACCCATGACTAACCATGTGTTGAGATATAATAACCATATATTTTATGTTTTTTAAAAATTGATAAAACTATAAAAAACAATATTTTTCTTCAATTATATAAAAATTCACCCTTCAAAAAAATAAGCTACTATATAACAAAACATTATAACCAAAACCATTTAATCAAAAAATATGATGAAAAAAATCATAATGTTTCCATGAAAAAATATAAAACCAACCAAATATATAAATTTAATGGGTTAAAATTATGGAGTTATTATATGTGATGTACATTATATTGATGAAAAATGACACCATATATCATTGTTTAATACATAATATCATGAATTTTTTTAATAATTTCATCAAAATAAAAACTTTATCAAAATAAACAAACTTTTACAATAAAATTTAGAAAAAAATTCAACTATATACAAATTATTGAAACAATAACTCCAAAATATTACCAAAATATAAAAAATTTAACTCCAGAATTAAAATATATATATATATAATTTGGAGTTAAACATGGAAAATGGACCCTAAATATGAGGTTTCACCCATGACTACAGTGGAAGAATAAAAACTCTAAGATCTAACAAAAAATTTTGTAGAAATGAACAATAAACAAGAAAAAAGAAATAAAAGAAAACTAAGGTGGATGTTCGGCTAGAAAATGGATTTTGAAGATAAATGATTTGGTGGATGATGAATAAATGATAGATAATGAAGAATTGAGACTGATGATAATGTAAATGATGATAATAATTGAAGAAAAAAAATTAAAAATGGTCATTGAGGGTTTGTGGGCCGCCGTCATGGTCATCGTGATTCTAGAGAACAAAAATTTCTTCATCCAAAAACCAACGGTTTAACAATCCTATATTTATTAAAAAATACTTTTGATGTCAGTTTTTACATAAACCAATGACAATTTTTTTATTTATGGCATTTTTTACTATAAAGATGACACCAGAAACGCATTTTTATTTATGGAATTAGTTTTTTAGAAAACCGACAGTGAAAAAACATTTAATATTTATGGAATCCGTTTTTGAGAAAATCATTACTAAAAAGTATTTTTTATTCATTTATGGTGTTTTTTTTTACAAAACCAACATTGAAAATTTATATTTTATTTATGTAATCCGTTTTTGTTGAAATAAATTGCTCACGTTTATGGAATCAGTTTTGTTAAAACCCAATGCCAAAAACACAATATAAATAAACTTTTCATAGGTCTATAAAAAACAGACACCATATCATCAACATTAAATCCATTATTTCTACTAGTGTAAGTATCTAAATATTTAAAAATTATGAGTACAAATTAATAATTTGCATAATGTCTTTATAAATTTGGGTCTAAAAATATATTTTAAGTTAATACATATCATATTTTTTTCACTCAACCCAAACCCATTTTGAACCCAACTCATTGAATTTTTGATAGGTATACAAGGTTAATCGACCAAATAATTTTAAAAAAGTTATTTTGGGGCCAATTAAAGACACTTTAAACCCCACTAGTTTTTTAGACCAACCTAGACCCATGTAAGAATTTGGATTTTTTCAAATATTGACATAAAACATGAAATCAAGAAGGGAAAATAAGTATTTACCTTCAGATCTCCCAATATATCCTTCTATAATGGCCATATTTGATGAATATTGATGTGATTGGGTGGTTTCACAAGACATAAGAATTTAGAGAAGATAATTATGCCTATTACTATGAAAATAGAAGAAAAGAATGCAATGGAGGAAAATTGGGCCATATATATCATTAATGGGTATCTCATACAACCAATCTTATCTCTCAATATCAATACATTGAGGAGGGAATCTTAATAGATTATAATATGGAAGGGGAAGCTCAATGAAATTAAAATGAGGATAAATGGGAGGAAAATATGAAGTGAGTAATTAATGGATATTAATTTAATGTTTGGAAGGTTATAAATACCTTTTATTAAGGGTATTTTTCATGGAACTTGTACTCTCTAGCAAGAATCGGGTACCCATTATAATAGAATAGATGGACTAGGAACTTAGGAGCCTCACTAGGTACCTATTCCAAGGATACCAGGTACCTGGTGATCCCCAGAAACTGTAGGGACATACTCTTACTCCTTCATCCTTCTCGAAAAAATATACTAAATTATATATAATTCCTTTTACCCCAAAAATATACTAGAAATGATATTTATACAATGAAATTAAGGAAATTTTCTTAGTTAGATACATTGGGGTCTTTACAAAGACACATCATATGAGACTAATAAAAAAAGCACAATTGAAAAACCTTTTGGAAATACTATTTTCTAAAATAAATAAAGTAATGTTAGACACATGAAAGAGAAAATGTGGTTGAATTTTCATTATAATTCATCGTAAATAGATTTTTATAAGTCTTAGTTAGTGGATATTCCTCAAACATTACATGAAAAATTAAACTTCTTAGAAATTTCATGTATAAGGTGAATACAAAAGCTAAATTTGGTAATGATGGGGTATTAAAAATCAAAAGGTATAGGTGAAGTAAATAATGGTGATCAAGAAATTCCTAATGATTATGTGTTATTCATGGGAGTTTAGAAACATAATATTTGGTGTTTTAGTCAATTGTATAAATTGATACATGTTATGGTCATCTTCAAAAGTTGATTTATGATTAAAAGGAAATATGAAAGTGTTCTTATGAAATTAATAAGAACATATAAAAATCTATATTAAATTAATGGACGTAATTCTTTGAGTTATTAGGGACCACATAAAATTTTAGAAAATATAATAGGGGTTAAATTTTTAGTATAAAACTACTAGAGTAATAAAATAGTAATTATGGAATATAGTGGTGTAAGAAATTAAATAATTCAAGTATAAATTCTAATAATATGGGTTGGGTGTGATATGTATTCATATAATCCCAAATAGAAAAAATAAAATACAAATGTTTTTTATATTGGTTTATGTTAAATATTTTAACTATAAATAGAGAAATTTATGTATATGCACTATGATCCACACATTTAAAATGAGTTATAATCCTATTAAAATGACTACCATTATCACTCCTAGAGGAAAAATCACTAATTTTTGGGTAAAGAGAATTCAATACACTTTTAAGTTGAATGAACAACCTAGCCAACCTTTTAAATGTGGGGGTATTACATAATACTAGCTTTATAGGTAAATCACCACCACATACAAACTTTTTATTAAAGAAACACCCTATATCAGGGTGTGTGAGGAAAGCTTTGCAATAATTCCATGATACACCACCAAAATTTTCATTACCCTCAAAAGTAAATTTGACCACTCCATTGGTGGGCTACATCCGAATAAATGAAAATCACTAGCTATTTGAGAATTTGATATTTATAGGGAATTTTTTTGATGTTCCCTCAAAATTAAAATAGATATTGGCGAATCACAAGGTTTTATTGGGAATATATAAAAGAATTCATGAATGGATTTTAATTTTGGAGGTGTGATGGAAAAATCACATGGGGGTAAGAAATTCTATCAAACCACTTGTAAAAAGTGTAGGAATAATCATCATATAAATTTACTAAATGGGGAAAGAAAATTATTTATGTGTGGGAAGGAATGGAACCTAGACAGATATTTCTAAATAGAGAAACCCCCCATTGTGTTGGAAGAAAGTAATGCTCCAGTCATCCCTCATCATATCATCAAATGTTTCAACTAAAAGGAATAACGAAAATATAAAAATAAATTCCCTAATCCAAGGGTTTTCAATGATAACTAATGACAACAACCTCCAAGGCCATGAGATCAAGGGTAAGTATATGTCATCAAAACTATTGAGGTGGATCTTGACAATGAATTGGTGACATGTACATTAATTATTCATTCAAGGATAGATAATTTATTATTTGATTCTAGTTATATGAATCCTTTCATATCATTCCAGTTTATTAGAACTTTTCAAACACCACCCCAAAAAATGGATTTCAAGTTATCAATGAAGTTGAAAAATGGGCCAATTGTTACATCACAAGCCTATAACACAACCTCGACCCAAATTTGTGGGCTAAAATTCTGATTGAACCTTATGGTCCCCTAGATGAATTTTAAGATATTCTAGTTATGTATTGGCTTTACCTATATAGATCCAACATAAATTTATGAGAGAAGTAAATCCCATTATATATCACAAATCACCATATGATTGTATACAAGAGCAAAGAGGGGTAATAATCTTCTTTGGTTAAAACATATCAATATTGGATATAATTACCTTTCAAGAAAGAGTATTTAGCTAAAATGATTAAGACCAAATAGAAGGTCGTCCTTGAAGACATTCCCATTGTAAGGGAATTTACTAATGTGTTTCCCAATGAATTTTCCAGTCTTCCTCCTAGCCGTGAGGTTGAGTTCTCAATTGAGCTCATATCTAGTGAATTTCCAATATCCTTGTATCTATATATAATTTTCATTGTTAAACATTAGAAGATTAAGAAACAATTGAATGAGAATATATATGAAGTTTTTATATGCCCAGGTTATTAACTATAGGGTTTACCAATCATCTTCATTAAGAAAAAATATGGTTTAATGCACCTCTACATTGATTATCATGAGATAAAAATTATCATGATAAAAAAGTATCATATAATAGGGATTTATAACTTGGTTATTTATTTAAGTGATCCCAACATTTCTCTTAGGTGGATCTCTAGTCAGGTTATTATCATGTGAAGTTAAAGAATTAGGATATCCCCAATAGTATTATTCATACAATGTACAAGAACTATGAGTTCCCAGTGATGCCATTTGGACTCACTAATTCTCAATATATTTTAATGTTATATATGAATATAGTCTTCATGGATTTCCAAAAAAATTTATTATAGTTTTTATACATAATAATCTTATATGTTTTAAATGAAAGGAGGAACATGAAGAGAATTTGAATTATGCATTAAATAATTTCAAAAAGGAAACATTATTTGTGAAGTATATTAAATGTTAGTTTTTTATGGAGAAAGTAACCTTCAAAGGTAATGTTATCACCATCAAAGGGATATCTATAGATCCTTAAAAATAGAGGCAATTGAAAGATGGAACTGACCAATATTTGTGATAGAAACCTATAGTTTCTTCTGATAATCTATGTAATATAATAGATTTGTGAGAAAATTACCATAGTTGGAAAACCCACTAAACAATATTACTCAGAAGGGAGTTAAGATTTCTTGGACTGATGAATTTGACAAAATATTTATAGAGCTGAAGAAGAGGCTAATCAATACACATGTGCTCACATTACCCACTATTGTGGAATGATTTGTAATCTACATTGATTCATCAAAAAAGGGCTTGGGTTGTGTACTCATGAAATATGACAATGTGATAGACTATCCTCCCACCAATAAAGATCCATGAGTAGAACTACAAGACATGTGATCTAGAATTAGAAGTAATGATCTTGACATTGAATATTTGGAAACATTATCTCAACATAGAAAATTGTGACATATATAAAGATCATAAAAGCCTCAAGTATATATTCACCCATAAGGAGATAATATTCTTCAATGAAGGTGGTCAGATCTGATATAGTATTACGATTGCAGAATCCATTACCATCCTTGGAAGGCAAGTAAAGTGTCAGATGATATAAGAATAAAGGGTACCACAACCTTATATATGATGAGGATTAAAAGGAATATAATCTTATTAGAATTGCAATAAATGTATATGGGAATAATAAAAAGATATTTCTCCTACCTTTTCCTCAAATAAAAGCTAAAGTATCTATTCTTTAGAGGATCTATGAGGCCAAAAGAGATAATGAGTTTCTACATAATAAAGTAGTGAATATTACAAAGTTCAAATTTTCATAAGATGATGTTTTGTGGTTTGGAACTCAGATATGTATCCCAAAAGAATAAAAAATGAAGGGATAACATTTGGATAATGTGAATAGATCAACCTTTTCTATTCATTCTAGAATCACTAAGATGTATAGAGATTTGAAGAAATAATATTAGTGGGATAACATGAAAAGGAAGATTGCAGAGTTTGTATCCTGATGCCTGTTATGCTAATAAGTCAAGGCATAGTGATAGATGTCTTAGAGAATGAGGTAATTGTTCCCCATACTAGTATGAAAATGGGAAAACATAGTCATGGGATTTATCATAGGACTGCCTTATAATCCTAAAAGTAGTAATTCAATTTAGGTGGTAGTTGATCAATTAACAAAGTCAGTGAATTTTATTACTATTAGGGAATATTTACCTCTTAACCATCTAAAAATGATATACATTAGGTAAATGGAAAGACTACATGGAGTTTCACTCATTGTTCTAATCTAGATTAGAGGTTTACCTAATGGTTTTAGAGAATCCATTTGCAAGAGTAGGATAGAGAACTGAAATTCAATACTGATTTTTCACCCTTAGATGGATGGTCAGTCTAAAAAATCAACTCAAACTTTGGAGGATATGTTTAGATCTTTTTAATAGACTTATAAGGATATTGGGATCAATACATCCCCCTAGTGGAGTTCTTATATAACAAAAGTTTCTATTATAGCATTTAAATGGAACCTTATGAGGCTCTGTATGGGAAGAGGTCTTCGAGTTCAACATAATGGGATAAAGTTATAGAGGGACAACTAGTGGGAAATAATCTTATCCATTATATGATAACTAAATTTTAGTATATTCAAAACCATATAAATATGCACAAATGATAAAGAAAATATATTCATACAATCATCAATGATACTTAGAGTTTGATGTTGAAGATAAATATTTACTTCAAATGTCACCATGGAATAAATTCATGAGGTTTGGGAATAAGGGAATGCTTCTTATAAGAAAAAATTTCCCCTTTGAGATCCTTTATTATATTGGAGTTGTGGCCCATTGATTATCAATCCCACAAAAGTTATCTCAAGTGCATGATGTATTCCGTTTATCCCTCTTGAGGAAGTATATACCAGACCCCTAACATGTACATAATATAGATTAAGTACCACTAGAGAATGATATTTCATATGTGGACCAGCTAGTGAAGATCATTGATCATAGATAAAAAATTATACGAAACAGGAAAACTCACCGGGTAAAAGTGCTATGGAAGAACCAAAATTTCAAGTAAGAAACATGGGAACCATAAGAGACAATGTAATAGAAGTATCCAAATCTATTTCATTAGATAAAATTAAAATTTTGAGAGTGAAATTTTGGAAGTTGTGTATTTTAATGACTTGAACTGTTATAAATAAAATTCTGTTTTTAATGAATAAATTCATTATCAAGTAATATAGTTATTCAAAACACATGAAAACAATTTGGTAGTTTTAGAATATTATAAGTTATATAATATCATATTAAAAATAATTTTAATCATAATAACCATTGATAGTATATTATTTACACAACGAACATATTATTAGTATATATTAAGGGGTATAATAATGTGAAACTGATATGGAATGAATGAGTGATGACCTTTACTAGTAGGATCATACCATATGAATCACATTTATCAGAGCTTCTAAGGGAGATATAATCACATGTATTTTCCCTTGACCAAGACCAATCCAAGAGTAAACAAAAAAATAATGATTGAAACTTTTTATGAGATAATTTAAAGCACATCGAGATCATGGCCCAAAAAATGTTCATAAAACCACCCCTTTAATATCTCACAGTGACACACCTTTTCCTTATGGAATTTGATGGTGTAACTAACAGATATGTATATTGACAATAAAAATATTTTTTTGTATATTTTTTTGTTATAAAATGGTAATATTTATCTCTTTTTAATATTTCTTTTTAAATTATTAAATAACTATTATGATAAAAATTGGATTTTGATATGAAGAAAAACAAATTATATTTTTGGGAAATATATAGCTTTGATCAAGACACCTTTTTATGAATTGAATAATCTTTGAAAACAATTTAAAATTTACTATACTTTTATTACTAAATAATAATTATTAAATATAAATTATAATATAATTTTATAACGTCAAATTTAATTTTTATAAGAGTTAGAAAACTATTATTTAAAAAAACTGACAATTTTCAATAAATGGATTCTCTAATTTATAATTTAAAATTTTTATATTTAGGGAATTATATTTATAAATAAATTTTCTTTTTTAAATCAACACATACTAATTATTCAATTGAGAATTTTTCATAATTTTATATGACAGTCTTATTTTTGGTTAAAATCAAAATACATTAAAACTTTACAATTTCAATAATGACCATGTAAAATAATGAAAGTAATGTAATAAATACTATAAAGAGTATAAACAGAAAAAAATTTGTTTCACCTTTAAAATAATGTGTTTTTATAGATATTTTAATAATTTTATAAAACCTTAATGGATTATAAAACATGTATTATATTTTAAGGTTTCAAAATTGATTCATTATAAACATGACACACTACCAACTCACCAAGGGTATTGTTTTATTGTTTTTTAATATTATCCTTTTTAAAATAGTGATAAACACTTCCCTTTGGATAAAACCATTGGAAAAATTTACCGAAACACTTTTTTTCATGACATTTTCATAGAGTGTCCAAATCCTTTGTTAGGAAATTAATACAATATTGTCCTCACATTTTCTATATAAACCCACCCAACCGACCATTCCTATTTACAAAAATTAATCTTGTAGAAATAATTTAATCTAATATTACATCTCTATATCCCTTATAATTTTCCCTTGTTCCCTTAAGAAGCTCCTCCCAATCTTTTAGAAGTTCCCTCTCAATGTAAGGGATCGTCTCCTACTCCTCTTTATTGATGAACCTTCTTTTTATTATAAATTTTAATTTATCATTTTTTATATTGGGATATTTTTTTACACATCCATAATATTTTTATTATTATCTAAAAGTTATGAGATACACCTTTCACTCTCATTAATCCTTTATATGAATATTTATGTAACCTCTTGTGTTAAAGAAATTATCCTTTGATTTTCTATTCCAATCATGTTTATACTGAATACCCACCCCATTTCCCCTTAGTAGTATTCTCCTAGATGTACTTATCCTTAATTTAATTTGTTATTACATGTAAATAACCCATACTCCTTAATTGTGGGATCAAATGTGAAGAAATAAGATCTTGTGTTGAATGATCAATGTGGCACACTTAGGCATGTACATAATATGAATGTGATGGGTGGTCCTGAATTATATAGCTCTCTAATACATTGGTTAATGTTAAAATATTATGATAGTTTATATACGTTTCATGGGAGTCTATCATAAGAATAATATGTTATGATTTCCTAGTAGTTAGCCATGTTGTATGTTTATGATTTCATGTTTTATATTGTGGTCTCATTCATATGTTTTGTTTATGTTATGATGATATATCATGCCTCATTTTCCAAGATTATAATTATCACTGCTCTTATGTTACCTTCATATGCCTCTTGGATCACATGTTCTACTTTACCTTATGATATATTTTTTTATTCCCTTAATGGTCTTTATAGCTCACCACTTTCTTATTTATGTCCCTAGGTTATCTTGTACATTATTAGAATATCCATGGAATATAAGAATTTTTTTTACAATTTTTAAATAATTTTGATGTTTTTATTTTTTATTTTGTTATGATATGTACCTTATTACCCATATATATTGTCCCTCGTCATCCTCCAAGGTTGTAATAAGTATATTTTTTGTAATAAATGGTGAATTAAAGAGGTATTTATGGGTATTATTTAAAATATGTAGTTTATGTTGAAAATTATAATTATAATAAATATATTATATATCCAGGAGATAAGGAGAATCCTTATGAACTATAGTTAAAAATTAAACTAACTATAAAGTATTTTTAAATATTTTTAACTTAGTGTTTCATCCTTAATAAAGAAGTGAGTTAATGGAAATATGTAAATCAAGTAGATAAAGGTGTTTTTATTTAAGATAATGGTGAAAAAAATATCATTGACATAACAATTCTAATTAATGGTTCCAAGATGTGTGATAGTTAATTTAGTGTTCATAATTCCTTTATAGTCACAAATGTTACTTTTGGTCACTGGATATCATAGACACTACCTACCTCTGGTATAAAATTGAATTTGTATGGTTCCTATTCCAATGTAATTATGAGAGGTGGGGGAATCATTCGTAAAAAATTTGGTAAGTGGATCTTGATTAAAATTCCATTTATAGTGAAGTAATTGAAACACCCTGAGATTTAGTTAATTATTATTTTTTAATAAATTTAATCTTTTTGATCTTTTTCATTTGACACAAAACTGAAAATAGTTTATTTTATATTAATGCACTATTTTGGATTTCATTTTATGCAACAACAAGTTAAACATGAAATACACCAAACATAAATTTTTTCTTAATATATAAGAAACAACGTGGCTAGATTGCGTATCACACAACAACAACTTTCCTTGATGGCTTGTGTAACACATAAGAATGAGTTTTAACGAATAATTGTATATCATAAAAGAGTTATTATTTAATATAATAATTTATAACAGAGCCATTAAATTAGAGTTTATGAATTTTATTATATAATTTATGAAAATATAGGTTTTACATAAATATAATATGAATTCATAGGTTAACATTTATCTATAAATAAATATGAAATCCAATTGAATTTAAAGGGAAATATTATTATTTTTATGGTGACAAATCTGTTTTACCATAATAAATTAAATTAATTATATTTAATGAGTGATATTAATATAATATATATGTTATATATTTATTAAAGTATTTTTGACATTCATACTATATATTTTATATACATAAGATAAGAAAATACAAATTTTAAGCTTGAAAACCAATGTTTTTTATAAAGGTATATTTACCAACTTTTAAGGGATAAACCATTTTAAATTCAAATTTTAGAACTTTTATATATTTAATATGTGAAAATTAACATTATATTTTGAGTCAAAATAGAAAAATTATGTTAGGATAAATTATGGGTATTTTCTATAAGGTTTCATTTTTAATGAATAGTTAAAAATACTTTATTATAATTGAGAACTATTTTTTCATCTAATTTATTTTTAACATTAAATTATATTTTAAATTGGATTAAATGTTTAAATATATTGTATTTTTATAAATTAATACAATTTAGTATATTATAACACAATTTATGTAACGCCCTGACCCTAGTTACCCAAAGTCGGTGCATTATTACATAAAATTGGCATGATCACGAGAAAGATCAAATCTCGAAAGACCGATTGGTTTAGTAGCCTTGGAAACACTAGATATATTCATAAAGTTTTACATTACATCAATAAGTGAATAGTTACAACAATATATTCTCTCCATATTCCACATTCATATCCCCACATACTATCCCTGCAGGTCATTCATAAATTACTTCTTCACATCCTGGAAAAATTAAAACATAGAAAAGGGGTGAGCTCAAATGCCTAGTAAGGATAACGATAAAGCGGAAACTTTCATAAATAAGAATAAAAATTTAAGGAAATGTATAACTAAAACAAAAGCCATTTAAACTTGAACTTCAACATAGTATGGAAAAAGTAAAATGGAATAATGCCATTTACTTATTCACATGGATATTCTACTAATCAAATAATCACATGCAATATCAAAACCACTTTCATAATGATGGAATGAATAATGCCAGACTATCATAACCACATATCCAAGGCCTCTTGCCAAGACTACAAATATGATTTTACCAAGGCCTTGTGCCAAGACACTAGTTTGTCTCATGAGACCTACCGATGCATCGAGGAGCTATAGCAGGCTCCACCCGTCACATATTAAGTCCAATTCATTCCAATATGAAAAGGATTAAACATAAGATAAACATTCGTATTAAAACTAGCATACGAAATGTTAATACTTTCACCATAAACCATGAATGGTATAAAAATAGCACATCCACAGTCAAACATATCACAAAACCTTCAATACAAAAAAGAAGTTTTGTATCATAATAAATCAACTTCAAATAAGCTTAAAATCTATCAAAGGATGTTGACATAGATGAAATCAAAACTATTTGAGAGAAATATATCTTTTCTCAAAGTCATTGAAAAGTGACACATTTAAAAAGGAAGTTATTTAAATGAGATTTTTGAATCAAAGTGTCCCATACCACTTTGAAAATTTTGAAAAGAAATATCATTTAAAAACCTTCATGTCCAAATAAATAAATCCTTAAAATTGTTTTGAAAACATGGCCATTAATTCAAAATATTTAGAAAGATAAATCTTTAAAACATTTAAAATTATGATCTTGATAAAGAGTACCTTTCAAAAATTCTTAAAATATTCATTTTGAAATCATTTAAAAGTCGCATAATTATAAAATAAAACATTTACTTTGAAAATGTTATTATAATCTTGTAAGGGAAGCTTTGACGATTTTATAACGGCGGTAAATAGCCGCACCCGCCGTATAAGTTAAAAAAACATTCTTACCTTAAATTTGTCGAAAGGTAAAAAGTGACTTGTTTGGAAAATGATGAAAAGATTCCTTTAAAAACACATAAGGGTATAAATTAATTTAACCCATATTCTTTTTAAATAGTAAAAATGTTTTGAAATACATTTCAAAGAAACATGGATGTGGATGATAAAGAGATCCTAGTAGATAATTGCGTATAAACAACCTCGGATAATGAAGAGATTGTGAAATAAACCCTTAACTTGTACTTTTCCTTGGTTGAGGGTAGGTTAACCTCCTGTATAATGGTGAAATAATTGTTATTAAATTATAAAAGAATCATATATATTAATATGATATCATATATGATCTTTTAACATTTCTTTGTTAATAATATCTTAGTATTATCGTCGTTTCGGGTGTTAACTTACTCGTTTTCTTTTGTATGTTTTGTTACGTAAGCCATGTTTGTAATTGTTAGGTTGTATCTTTTTAATATTCAGAATGATATAAAGTCCTTAAACATTATTTTTAAATCATCATATGATAATTATACTCGAATGGATATGATGGAGAATGAATCTCATCGCGTTCGTGGATACGGTAGTCCGTACGTACGCACGAGCGACAATATCATTATTTTGATATTAAAATAATATATAATTGGATATTATATCATATATACAGAATCATTATCATGTTATATTTATTATTTAAATGAGTTACACATCATTATTTTACCCATCCAAATAATAATATATCTAATAACAATTACACCACGACGTGGAGACGGTAAGCCGTACGTACGCATGTTTGGTGACATGTTATTCAAAGGGTAAATAGAATACTGAATAAGGTTGTACCATATTTATAATAACATCACAGTATATATAAGATACTGGAGTAATTATTTTATAATGGTAATAACAAAGAAAGAAGAAGTGGAAGAAGAAATGAATTTGAAAAAGGGTGGTGGAAACGTTACCTCTTCTTCGGGTTCTTCCTTTTGATTTGATCAAAAGGGCTCCTTAGGTTGGTTTTCTGATCAAACTAAGGCCTCTAGGTTGTAGCAAGGTAAGTTGAGAGAGTATTTGGGCAGTGTTTGTCCGAACCAAAAGGCTTTTAAGATGTGAAGTAATGATAAGGGGGAGTTCCCTTTTATAAGAGGGGTGAGGGGAACCTTTGGAAAAGCTAGAAATATTAATTTATAATAAATTCATATTCAGTTTCTAATAGATAAAAAGTTGATTATTCAAAGGTATAGGAAGGGATAGGTCTAAAAACATTCAAAAAATATAATTTATACAGGTTTGGGTTACTATATTAACCTTATCTTTTAGTTTTAACTCTTAGTTAATTAGTTTGACATTTACTATGTCACTTTGTATTTTTATATTATATAGTTAATAAACGTACTATATACATCCAAGCGACACCCGAGTGGTACATTAAGGATACACCTATCATGATATAAGTCTCTTGGACGAACCTTAGATTTTTATGAATTTAATATCAATTAATAATATAATATTTGTTTTATTAACTCTTTTATGTCAATTTTGACACTATTCAATATTTGATTTTTGTGAAACTCATAACAGAATTATTACTTTGAAAAAGTTCAATTAAATAAATCCTAATATGTCATATTATCCTATAAAATTAGTGTAATTCATTAAAAGTCTCAAATTATATTTATTTGGGTATTTATAATATCAATTATTTTAATTTTTCACTATTATGGTAATTACTGCATCATCATTATGTCATAAATAAATTCAATTATTTAATGTCTAAAAATTATAAATAAAATATCATTATGTAGTGAATCTTATTATCTTTCTAATTAATATTTAAAATTTAATATATCTTATGTATAACCCTATATTAAAAAATTTTTAGTAAATAAACTTTGATTTTAACTCTTTTAACTCTTCTTTGAATTAAATAATAATAAATGTCCTAATCTAATCCAAGTGGACCTAAATAATAATATTTTATTCCTAATGTTGTTTTCTGTCTAGATAAACTTGTCCAATATAATTAGGACATGTGTTATGGTAATATTAATATCATTTCTACCCTTAATTACCCTATTTACATTTAACCGTGGTAAATAAAAGTAAAAAGTTACTATTCACCAAAAATTATTTTCATCTCATTGAACCACATTTTAATTCTTGATATTAACCGTGTCTCTCGGAGTTTCAAAATTCCATTCACAGAAGCGGTAAAATTATGTTTTATGAAAAATTCGGTTTTTTTAACTACCACTTAATAGTTTCACTATTCATAAAAAATTGAAGTTTTTCAGAACAATGCCAAAATTTCACCCTAAGCTATAATTTATATTCTGAATTAAAAAATGATGTCTATTTTAAAAAATTCCAAACATATAAGTTGCATTAATTAATTTTATAATTAATTCCCGTTATCACAACAAATAGCGTGTTTTTAAGAAACAATATATATCAAGAGATTGACAATTATTTAGGTCCAATTTCAAAGTGAAATTAATTCTATGGAACACCATTGGATAAAATGGTACAAATATATTCCAATTATACTTTAAAACCACTCAAATTCATAATTTATTACTATTAATTATTTTGATTAAAATTTTTGTTTAATATTTAGTAATTTTCACTATTCATCAAAATATTAAAGTTATCCGAAAAGTACCAAAATTTCACCCTAGGATAATTTTGATATTCCGAATCCAAAAATGAAGTCCATTTTGAGATATTTAATTTATAAAATTTCAAAAAGTAGGTATTACTATTCATAACGGCTAGTTTGGTAAGTCATGGTGCGCTTTAACTCGGTGTTGCGTGTAGTGCAAGTTATTGAATTATTTTGAAGAAATAATACACTATGAAATCTTGGGGTGTTACATTCTCCCCTAATTCAATAAATTGCTTCCTCGCAATTTGAAATTGTTCTTCGAAAATAAAAGGTTGAAAATAAAAAATATCTTCGTGGGAAAACCCACATCCGAAATTGGGTTACTAAAATTTAGTCTTAATATGAGGAAAATGAGAAATGAAAGGGTCACCACCAAATTATGATCTCGATTAGGAGAACATTGGTGGAAATTAGAGACATATAATTGGAGGAAAGAAGTAAATATTTATAGGTAGTGATTGAGGTCATCAATCACAAACAAGTTTAAAATTGAGGTCCTTAAATTCATCAATCTATGATGATTTGAAATACCATCGGTTCAACAAAACATAGGGTATTAGGATAAAACATTTTTGGTTTTAGGATTCCTTAAATAAATTATAAGAACTAATTTCTTCATAGAATAAGAGAAGAAGAAATATGTATTCTTGACAAGTAGAGTTCCATCCTTTATCTAATTTCTACCACAAACTCTTCTTTCACTCTAAAAGATAATAGAACTTAAAAATAATATTCTATTTATCCTATTCGTATAGGGTTAAAAAAATGAATTTATAATTCATCTAGAAAAACCATTAAAAAAACGATATTATTCAATCCAGGACATCACATGGGTCAGTGGTAGGTGATACACCCTTGTCACCCTTCGGTTGTGGGTTCAAGTCTCGTGGCCTTGCTGGACGCGGCGGGTTGCCGCCTGACCTCCAGGTTGTCCTTTTATGGCAATCCAAATAATCCAAACTATAACTATCCAAAATACTTCAGTCCCAAATTTATAAGGAATGTAATCACAATAAAGATCCTTTTTTCCATGTAATAACATGTGAACACCTTCATCATGTATTCTTTTAAAACACTACAACATCCTGAATTACCATACAACCTTATTGATTACATTCATGATCCCTTATTCCTTAAAGAATAATATATATACTCCTTAAATCAAAAAATTTTTTAAACCCAAACAATGATAGAATATACAAATCATTAATCAGTTTCAAGGTAGTCAATAATATCCAATATAATTTATCCAAATCAATCATGTATTATTACAAAATCACTATCTCGGTATCAGAACTATATTATGGTTTATCATTCTCTCAACCATATATTTTCCAAAAATTTATCCTGCTATTGAGTCACTTTTCGTTGTTCCATACAATCTCAAGTCCTTAATGAAATAGTACTGCAGTACAATCCTTATATACTCCATAATTATTATAACAAGTACATTGTTGATACAACACTCAGTTGACATAATCAACATAAGAACTCTAATAATTCCTCTTCATCTGTGGTAGTATCATAACTTGATTATTATCCAATAGCATCATTTGCGGCATAGTTTGATGACTGGGACATAGGTTCGCGTAGTGTCCAAACTCCTTGAAAATGAAGCATTGTACATTTGAAACTATTTTCTTACCCATGCAGTCACGTACTTTGTGCCCTTTTCCTCCACACTTATAACAAACTCCCATTCCTTTCAGGAAAGTTCCAGGGTGTTTCTTCCCACAGTTATCACATATGGGAAAATTATTCTTTTCCCTCTTCCCTTTATCCATCTTTCTCTCTTCCATCCTTTTCCTCTCTTGCTTCCCTTCAAAGCCACATGACTCAGTAAACTCTTTACTTATCTTATCAACACATGATATTATTTCTTCATGTGATGATAATACATGGGAGACTATTTATCTTATAAATTATGGCTTAAGACCATGAAAGATATGATCATTCTTTCTCTTTGGATCATGTGCATTGCTGGAGTTATCATTCCTTCTACTGGGTGCCATTTCTAAAAAATGGCATACATTAGATTAGTTTATGAATAACAATACCTAATCCCAAACTTGTAAAACACATAACACAAATTAAATAGTTTGTGGATATAATCCATAATCATAAAAATGTCTCCTTTGAGGAAGTATATACTCATAAACCCTTAATAATGGTTTGTAAATAAAATGAGAATTATCCTAAGCATATCCCCCGGGAGTGTCGTAACCAAGAGTGCAGCAAGGCCCGTTGTCGTGCACCAGTTCTCGTTCGAGTCTAGCTCAAAGCGGTTTTTTTGGGTTTTACCCCTAGGTACATATGTGCTAAAGCCGCCTCTACCTGCTCGTATCCAGACATGGATGTATTTCTTGGAAAACTCACAAAATCTCTACAATACCAAAATTCTAGGAAGTTCTTCTATACTAATCCTCAAGGTCCATCTTAGGTCTATGTGCTCTAATCAGAGTTTATCTAAATCTAGCTTCCAAGGTTTGTACTAAACTTCCTCTGATACCAACTGTAACGCCCCGACCCCAGTTACCTAGAGTCAGTGCATTATTACATAACATTGGCATGATCACGAAAAAGATCAAATCTTAAAATACTGATTGGTTTAGTAGCCTTGGAAACACTAGATATATTCATAAATTTTTACATTACATCAATAAGTGAAAATCTACAACAATATATAGTCTCCATATTCCACACTCATATCCCCACATACTATCCCTGCAGGTCATTCATAAATTACTTCTTCACATCCTGGGAAAAATAAAACATAGAAAAGGGGTGAGCTCAAATGCCCAGTAGGGATAACGATAAAGCGGAAACTTTCATAAATAAGAATAAAAATTTAAGGAAATGTATAACTAAAACAAAATCCTTTTAAACTTGAATTTCAACATAGTATGGAAAAAGTAAAATGAAATAATTCCATTTACTTATTCACATGGATATTCTACTAATCGAATAATCACATGCAATATCAATAACCACTTTCATAATGATGCAATGCATAATGCCAGACTATCATAACCACATATCCAAGGCCTCTTGCCAAGACTACAAATAAGATTTTCCCAAGGCCTTGTTACAAGACACTAGTTTGTCTCATGAGACCTACTGATGCATCGAGGAGCTATAGCGGGCTCCAACCGTCGCATATTAAGTCCAACGAATTCCCATATTAAAAGGTTTAAACATAACATAAACATCCGTATTAAAACTATCATACGAAATGTCAATACTTTCACCATAAACCATGAATTGTATAAAAATAGCACATCCATAGTCAACATATCACAAAACCTTCAATACAAAAAAGAAGTTTTGTATCATAATAAATCAACTACAAATAAGCTTAAAATCAATCAAAGGATGTTGACATAGATGAAATCAAAACTATTTGAGAGAAATATCTCTTTTCTCAAAATCGTTGAAAAGTCACACATTTATAAAGGAAGTAATTTAAATGAGATTTTATAATCAAAGTGTCCCATACTACTTTGAAACCTTTGAAAAGAAATATCATTTCAAAACCTTCATGTCCATATAAATAAATCCTTAAAATTATTTTTAAAACATGGACATTAATTAAAAATATTTAGAAAGATAAATCATTAAAACATTTAATATTATGATCTTGATAAAGAGTACCTTTCAAAAATTCTTAAAATATTCATTTTGAAATCATTTAAAAGTCACATAATTATAAAATAAAACATTTACTTTGAAAATATTCTTATAAGCTTGTAAGGGAAGCTTTGACGATTTTATAACGGCAGTAAATAGCCGCACCCGCCGTATAAGTTAAAAAAAACATTCTTAACTTAAATTTGTTGAAAGGTAAAAAGTGCCTTGTTTGGAAAATGACGGAAAGATTCCTTTAGAAACACATAAGGGTATAAATGACTTTAACCCATATTCTTTGTATATAGTAAAAAAAAATTGAAATACATTTCAAAGAAACATGGATGTGGATGATAAAGAGATCCCAGTAGATTATTGCGTATAAACAACCTCAGATAATGAAGAGATTGTGAAATAAACCCTTACCTTGTACTTTTCCTTGGTTGAGGGTAGGTTAAAATTTTGTATAATGGTTAAATAATTGTTATTAAATTATACACAAATCATATATATTAATATGACATCATATATGATCTTTTAACATTTCTTTGTTAATAATATCTTAGTATTATCGTCGTTTCAGGTGTTAACTTACTCGTTTTCTTTTATATGTTTTGTTACGTAAGACATGTTTGTAATGGTTAGGTTGTATCTTTTTCATATTCAGAATTATATCAAGTCCTTAATATTATTTTTAAATCATCAAATGATAATTATACTTGAATGGATATGATGGAGAATGAATCTCATCGCGTTCGTGGAGACGGTAGTCCGTACGTACGCACGAGCGACAATATCATTCTTTTGATATTAAAATAATATATAATGGGATATTATATCATATATACAGAATCATTATCATGTTAAATTTATTATTTACATGATTTAAACATCATTATTATACCCATCCAAATAATAATATATTGAATAACAATTACACCACGACGTGGAGACGGTAAGTCGTACGTACGCACGTATGGTGACATGTTATTCAAAGGGTGGATAGAATACTAAATATATTTGTACCATATTTATAATAACATCACAGTATATATAAGATACTGGATTTATTATTTTATAATGGTAATAAAAAAGAAAGAAGAAGTGGATGAAGAAATGAATTTGAAAAGGGTGGTGAAAACATTACCTCTTCTTCGGGTTCTTCCTTTTGATTTGATCAAAAGGGCTCCTTAGGTTGGCTTTATGATCAAACTAAGGACTCTAGGTTGTAGTGAGGGAAGTTGAGAGAGTATTTGGGCAGATTTTGGCCGATCCAAAAGGCTTTTAAGGTGTGAAGTAATGATAAGGGGGGGTGCCCTTTTATAAGAGGGGTGAGGGGCACCTTTGGAAAAGCTAGAAATATTATTTTAAAATAAATTCATATTCGGTTTAAAATGGATCCAAAGTTGATTATTCAAATATTAAGGTGGGGATAGGTCTAAAAACATTCAACCAATAGAATTTATATAGGTTTGGGTTACTATATTAACCTTATCTTGTAGTTTTAACTCTAAGTTAATTAGTTTGACATTTACCATGTCACTTTGTATTTTTATATTATATAGTTAATAAACATACTATATACATCCAAGAGACACCACAGTGGTCCATTAATGATACACCTATCATGATATAAGTCGCTTGGCCGAAACTTATATTTTTAGAAATTTAATATCAATTAATAATATAATATTTGTTTTAAAAACTCTTTTATGTCAAATTTGACACTATTCAATAGTTGATTTTTGTGAAACTCATAACAGAATTATTACTTCAAAAAAAGTCTATTAAATCAATAGTAATATGCCATATTATCCTATAAAATTATTTTAATTTATTAAAAGTCTCAAATTATATTTATTTGGGTATTTATAATATCAATTATTTTAATTTTTCACTATTATGGTAATTACTGCATCATCATTATGTCATAAATAAATTAACTTATTTAATGTCTAAAAATTATAAATAAAATATCATTACGTAGGGAATCTTATTATATTTCTAATGAATATTTAAAATTGAATATATCTTATGTATAACCCTATATTAAAAATGTTTTAGTAAAAAAACATTGATTTTAACTCTTTTAACTCTTCTTTGAATTAAATAATAATAAATGTCCTAATCTAATCCAAGTGGACCTAAATAATAATATTTTATTCCTAAGGTTGTTTTTGGTCGAGATACACTTGTCCAATAGAATTAGGACATGTTTTATGGTAATATTAATATCATTTCTACCCTTAATTACCCTATTTAATTTTAACCGTGGTAAATAAAAGTAAAAAGTTACTATTTACCAAAAATTATTTTCATCTCATTGAACCACATTTTACTTCTTGATATTAACCGTGTCTCTCGGATTTTCGAAATTCCATTCACAGAAGCGGTAAAATTCAGTTTTATGAAAAATTCAGTTTTTTTAACTACCACTTAGTAGTTTCACTATTCATCAAAAATTGAAGTTTTTCAGAACAATGCCAAAATTCCACCCTAAGCTATAATTGATATTCTGAATTCAAAAATGATGTCTATTTTACAAAATTCCAAACATATATGTTGCATTAATTAATTTTCTAATTAATTTTCGCTATCACAACAAATAGCGTGTTTTTAAGAAACAATATATATCAAAAGATTGACAATTGTTTAGGTCCAAATTCAAAGTGAAATTAATTCTAATGAACACCATTGGATAAAATGGTAAAACCATATTCTAATTATACTTTAAAACCACCCAAATTCATAATTTATCACTATTAATTATTTTTATTGAAAAAGTTGTTTAAAATTTAGTAATTTTCACTATTCATCAAAATATTAAAGTAATCCGAAAAGTACCAAAATTTTACCCTAGGCTAATTTTGATATTCTAAATCCAAAAATGAAGTCCATTTTGAGAGATAGAATTTATAAAATTTGAAAAAGTAGGTATTACTATTCATAACAGCTAATTTGGTAAGTCATGGTGCGCTTTAACTCGGTGTTGCGTGTAGTGCAAGTTATTGAATTATTTTGAAGAAATAACAAACTATGAAATCTTGGGGTGTTACAATTTACATTGAAATTAGATATAAAAATTTAGCAATCTTTTGATCATTTTTACTTTAAAAACCTAAATTTTCATCCCATTAGTAGGATTAATTTTAAATTAATTTCTGACACTTATGTTATAATAATTTTGAAAAATGATTAAATATTTTTAATGATCATAATTTATAATTTATAATTAGTTCAACTTATTTTTTTACCATAACAGTTATAGAATGTCATTATAATAAATTACATCAATTAAGGTAAAATAAAGCTTAACTAAAGACTAAAACTTAAATTTAAGGCCCAAAACGATTTATAAACTTTTCCAACACCATTTAATGGAATTTTTTTGCCATTAAACATACATTTTTCAGTTTTGTTTTTTTTTTTATTACTTTGGTTAGATAAAAACATGGGTACACCTAACTTGTTTTAAGAAATGCCACATATGTCCTTTCCCTTCCCTATAAAAGGCCACCACATATCCCTCTTCTTAAAACCTCTCAAACCACTTAGGTTTATACATTATATGACTAATAAAATTCCTAAAATCCGTCCATTCCTCTTATAATACTCCACTTGGGAAGAAAATGATCCAAGGAACCCATTTGGAAAAAACCAAAAGGATTTACCCGATTAAGAGTTAATGTATTCTCTCAAGCTCTTTTTTTTATTTTCTTTCTCCACCCTCTACACTCTATTTATTCCATTATTGTATAAAAGGAATTATCCTCAATATATTAGGATATATTTATGATAATTTTTCTACCTAAACATACACACACCTCTATCTAGTGGGTAACTGATATATTGTTTTTCTGTACGATGAACTACCACCTCACTAAATGATAATTGTTCATTTTTTCATTAATCCCTCTCATGGTGTAAATTATGATAAACATTATGTTTTTATATATAATATATTAAATTTATTAGGTATTTAGGGTTATTTCATCCTTTTAAAACACATATATTTTTATTTTACATTTTTTGTTAATATGATAATTTCATTTGAGGAAGTGTGGACTACCGCCCCCTCAAAGTGATGTGAATCATTAAAAAATTACATGGAATGTAATAAAGAAAGGTTTAGTGAATATATATTATATTAAAATTCTAATTTAATATATATATATATATATATATATATATTCCTTGTAATGTTTTTTCTTTCAATATGAAAATTAATCAGAAATAATGTTCATGCGTAAGTACGACTTACTCTCTCCATGAACGGTGTATTCCATTTCATAATTCTATATTATATATATTATTATAATAAACATATAATAAATATAAATAATATATATATCATGTTTTAAATTATTGAATCATGATATAATTATAAGGACCAAAATATATCAAATTAAGAGATATGTGAAGAACAAAGTAGATATTACCCGAAGTGAAGCCTTAACATAGGGTTATTAACAAAAGGGTAACATAAGGCCATAATTAGAACATATATGGTATTAGATATAATAATATGGTTTTTATAAGGTTTATAATACATTTATATTTATTATATTGGTGTTTTTAATGAGTATGACATGAGTCAACACACAAGGTACGGGAAATTTCATCTCACTTTTATTTTCAAGAGATACATGCCTTATTCACCACTCACATATTTTTTGTGTTGTATGTACAGATAATTAATTTATTTTATGTATATTATACTAAAATTTATAGTTATTTAAATATCCATTTTATTAAACATCTTTCATGGGTATTAGGTTTCAAAAGTTACCAAATTCGTAAGACAATTTTGTCTCAATTTTTCTTTTTTGAGACTCATACTTTGATATACACCTAAATTATTTTTCGAGGTGTATATAAATAAATTTTACATGTTATATCATGAACCTAATCCCTTTAATGATATTTTCTAGTTCATGTACTTTAATTTTCTTACATGGAGATTGGGATCCCATGTAAACAAGTTGTAACAGTTTACTGAAACAATCTCATCATTTTTCATGATTGTAAATGATTATGGTTCAATTGAAGAAATATTATGACCCATATATCAGGAAAACTCATTATTTTACTTATAAACTTTTATTTAATGATATATTTTTGTATTGGTACCATTATTCCACCCTTTTTTACATAAGATAGTTAAGAATGTGTTTTCTATGAAAATATAAATTTAACATCCCTTCGGTCAGAATATGTGTTTTATAAAAGCCATGTTTTCTAAAATGTTTTTCCAATAATATTATAATATTCTCCTATAATCATTAAAATACATTTTTAACTTTTTTCTTTTAATATTTCTTTTCAATGGAACGTTCTTTTTTCTTTCCGAACAAGGAATTTTTCTACATTATTTACCATGTAAATGGAATGTTCTTTTTCACCTAATATGACATATATGGATTTACCCACAATTATTTATCTGAAGCATCCTTTTAATGTTTATAAATTTTTCATTTATGAAATTATTTTGAAATTTAATTTCAAATAAGTGCTTTTAAAAACAATTTCAAGCTTTTTAAATAATTTTTTAAGTAAAAATTTTTTCAGAACATTTTAAAGCTTTCTTTATAAGTTTTCAATGTTATTTTCAAATAAATTATTTTAAAAATGTTTTCCAACATTCTTTATATGTTTTCAATGTATTATCTATGAAAACGATTTTAAGATGGTTTAATATATTAAAAATCATTTTTAAAGAATAAATGATATTTTCCTCAAGAGATTTTTTGAAGGATATTTAAAATTTACTTTTTATCTAAGATGACATTTGTTTATGTTACTCATATGTTTCTAGGAAATGATATAGATGATTCATTTATATTCATTATCTGAATTGGTTGTGATTAATTTCATGGCCTTTGTAAAATCTTCTTATCTTTCATGATTTATATATTTGTGAAATACATTTCTCTTTCATGGGTTATGCATCTGATGAAATGATTTTGAACCCCATTTTTTCATAGGTTATTATATTTTTACAAGTTTATGATACGCATTCAATTTCATGGGATACAATACAATTATTTATGATTTTGTGGAACATGTTTTTATGATTTAATTATGAGATGGCTGAGACATATATCTCCCTCCAATGGATTACGTAAATATTTATATCTTCCAAGATAGACTAATATGGTCTTGGGAGTGAAAATTGACTACTAAGATGGCTATGAGAGTGAACCATGAATACCAAAATGGTACGATGGGTGAACTCGTGCAACTAAGATGGCCATGGGAGTGAACCATGACTACCAATATGGTATGGGGAGTGAAACCATACTAATAATTTGGTATTTGAAGTGATGCCTTGGATACTATGGAAATTATATTATATTCTAATGTATCTCCCATAATTCAATATTTTAATCCTATGTAATGATTTCATCGATTACGTTATTTATTTTCTTATGATTCATGTCTTATAAACAACAAATGTTTATTCCATGATTTCTATTTATGATCATTGATATGTAGGGGGTGATATTCTATTTTCATGATCGTGTTTTCATACTTCAATTATCATATTTGTGCTTACATGTATCCCTTTTTTACCCTTATTGAGCATCTAAGCTCACCAAATTTTTTATTTCCTTCCCTAGGTTATGAATATATTTATTATGATTGAAGTGACTAAAAAGGGCGACGGTCAATAAAAACCTAGTCAGATATAATGTAGCTCACTTATTTACCAGTAGTCCTATTTCAATGTTTTCAAAGGAACTGGACTAGTTTTTTCTTTGAGAATTTTTTGTAAATTTTTTTAAGTATTACACAACATATATGTCATTTTATTGTTTGAAAAGTGGGGGTTTCAATACATGGTATCAGATTAAAGGGTTGGTTAATCTTTTTAAACTAGAAAGATAAAAAATTAGTGATATCCCTTGGTATATTTATAAGGATATTTCAATGGATATATCTAATGATAAGTGTTAGGATTTTCTAATTTCTAGGAAAATTCCATGTAATTTTGGTAAAGGGTAGAGTGAGTGTCTTTCTAACAATACATCATTGTCAAGATACTACAAGTGGATGTTTCTCTAGAACAGATGTACCATTGGGTAACAACTCTGAAAAGATATTCTGGGCATGAATCGGGGTTATCAGGAGAATGAAAATGGGTCTTCATGCACACTAGGTTTGACACTCCCAAGGGATATGCTTTAGGAATTCAAAAATCTCTTCACGATCCATAATGAAGGATTTAAATATATATTGGCTGTGAATAACTTAGGATAATCCTAGGGAGTCATACATCAAGAATGTTTTCATGGTTTAGACATTCTATAAGTAATTCCTTTCATGTATCTATGGTTTTCTTGTATGATAAGTAATGCTTTCACTATTCATCCAGTTTTAGTAAATGGCGGGAACTGTAAGGAACTGAATTAATATTGAATGTGATGGGAGATTTTTTTATGAGTAGTTAAGTGGGATGATCATTAGAGTGAAAGATATTTTGGCCATACCTAATCAGTTATCACAAAACATGATTAACAACGTTTACCCTAACAAACTCATAGACTCTCCAAGGAAGATAAAGAAGGAGTTCACAGAGAGTTTGGGTATTGGAGACCATATAAGAAAGAAGATATGGTTTCTATTATGTTAAGAATGTGGAAGGAAAAACCTAAGTGAATGTATTAATATAAAAAGAAGATGTTCTAACTTTCGAAAAGAAGGACATAAATCATGTGACTGAAAAGAAAAAATGAAGAGTTGGGTTAATGAAATGGTTGAGAATATTAGTCTCCCTAAGATATCATCAAAGTTTAACTGTATTTAGTGTAGAGTAAATAGTGATTATTAAACTCAATGTACCAAGATGAAATATCCTGAAGGGAACCAACAAGGTGGTGTGAGTAATGGTTACATTTATGAAGATGACGAGACTACATGTGAAACGTGAAAGGAAATTTGTATTGTGTAATAGGATGAGGTAGAATTGTTAATTTCATAAGGATTATGTAGAATAATAAATGTTTTTATAAGTTTGGAATAAAAAATTATGTTATATGAATGATGAAATATACAAGGATTGTTCTACTTATTTTCTCTCTCTGAATTTACAAGTTTCTTTTTCATATTCCTGAGGGATTTGTAAGGTTATTTAATGAAAAAGTGATATTTTGACTAAGAGAAGGTAGCCCTTAATATGTTTTATATGTTAAGATAGTTCTTTTATGAATAAGTAAATCGGACAGTATTGATTACCTTAGAACTAAGTAAAGACTTGTTAAAAGGTGGGTTATGCTATCATTGATGAAGTTTAGAACATTTTTGGATTTAATGAATAGTTCCAATATACTTTCTAATAAATAATCATGCATGTTTTCCAAAATTAGTTTTTGGTTATTAAGGTTATAACCATTTTTTAATGGAATATACGATAAGGGTCCTCACATGTTTGGAATTTGAAAAATAATTTCTAATTTGTGATATATGGGGATCAATATTAAGCTGATTTAATCAAATTATTTATAAATATTAGGGTTTACATATTTCATAAGGGTTATAAGGTGAACCATTCATGAAAAGTTTAAGTTAAAATTTGGAGGAAGTATTTATATATCAAAAATATATTGAAAACCATTGTTAAAAGAATATTTAGTGATTAACCTTGTTTAAAGGATGTAACTCATATTTATTTGGAAATAATATTAGTGTGGTTTTAGAAAAGGACATCATGTATGTCAGGTGAAAACCAATAATGTCTGTAATAGCTGTGGGACTTGAACCCATGACCGAAGGATGATAAGGATTTCATGCCTACCACTGGCATATGCGATGTCCTGGTTAATGTGTAATTATTTTTGTTGAATAAATATTAATTATTAACCAATAGAGTTAATTTTTATGTTTATAGAATAATGTATTAACCATATTTATTTTGAATAATAGTTAGCGAAAAATAGTTATACTTTTCATTCTTTATGGGCCATAAGATATGTTAAAAGTGTCTTTTTGTACTGCAAGAATAAAAGTTCATTTCTAAACATTTCTTTCTTAAATTAATGGATGAATTAAAACTAGATAAAATCACAAATAATGAATGAAATTATGTTTAAATAAATATATTTTGTATGTATATTCCCTTATATTAATAGTCAATAAAAGAATTTCTCAACATTCAGACATTGGTCAAAAAGAAATTTCTTGTCCTAATACCACAATTTTTGTTGAACCAATGGCCTTTTAAATCATCGCTAATTTATAACATTGAGTCCCTCAAATTTTCTTGATCATTCAATTTTTTTATTGATAAACTCAATCACTCCCAATAAATATTTATGCTGTCCCTCCATGTCCAATATTCACTCCCAACCTATGTTCTCTTCTATGGAAACCTAGTTATATGTTACATTAGCTAACCTTTATGGTTCCAACCTTCCCTTTTTAATGGAATTTTTAGTATTCATTTTTACGATCTGGGTTTCTATTAATAAAACATTCAATTATTAAACCTTTTATAACCCACATGAATTTATAGGGTGAAATTCATTGTAAGGGTGTAGAATATAACACCCCAATATTTTGTGAATTATTTTTTTCAAATTTATTTATCATTTTTGATATTTTTTATTTCACACAACATTAAAAATAGTTTATTTTATATTAAATCACTATGTTTGAATTACTTTATATGCTACACTTAGTTAATCATGCACTACACGCAACATACATTTTTTCTTGCTCTATATGAAACGCCAAGGTTAGCCCGTGTTACACACAATAATGAATTTCCTTGATGGCTTGCATAACATGCAAGATCGAGTTTTACCGAATTATAGTATATCATAAAAATGAAATTATTTAATATTATAAGATATAACATATCTATTAAATTATATTTTATGAATAGTATTATCTAATTTATAAAAATATATGGTTTACATAGATATAATATGAATTCATAGGTCACTAATTAATTAGAAATGAAAATGAAAAATGAATTAATGTAAAGGGAAATATGAATTCGGTTAATGAAATATATGAGAAAATTGTCCACCCTAATACATCATCAAAGGCTATGTGTTTTTAGTGTGAAGTAAACGGTTATTATGAAACTCAATGTACTAGGATGAAAGATCCTTAAGTGAACCGTCTATTTGGCATAATTAAGGGTTACATTGCTGATGATGAAGAGACTACAGATGAAATATGAAAGGATAGAGGTTTGTTGTATTTGGATGAGGTAGCCTTGTTAATTTCATAAGGATGAAGTGGAATAATCAATGTTTTTATATGTTTAGAATAAAAAATTATGTTATATGAATGACAAAATATACAAGGATTGTTGTACTTATTTATTTTCTCAGTATTTAAAAGTTTATATTGAATGTTCCTGATGGACTGGTCATGCGATTTAATGACAATGTGATATTTTGACTAAGGTAAGGTAACCTGTAATATGTTTTATATGTTATTATAGTGTGTTTATGAATAAGTAAATTAGATGTTACTAATTACCTTGTAATTAAGTAAAGACTTGTTTAAAGGTGGGTTATGCTATCATTGATGAAGTTTACACAATTCTTGGATTTATGTAATATATTCAATATAATTTTTAATATGGAAACATTCTTGTTTTCCAAAATGAATTATGGTAATTAATGTAATTACCATGTTTCAATGGAATATATAATAAGGGTATTTACATGTTTGGAATATAACAAACAAGTAGTACTTTGTGATACATGGGGGATCAATGTTAAGATAATTTCATGAAATTATTTATACAGAATTGGATTTCCATTTTTTAAGGGTTACAAGGTGAAAATTTTATGAAAAGTTTATATTGAACATTCAAGGAAGTAATTATGTATTGATATTGTATTGGAAACCCTGGTTAAAAGGTTATTTAGTGATTAAACTTATTTCATAGATGTCCATTATATTTATTTTAGAAATAATATTAGTTTGGTTTAAGAAAAGGAAATCATGTATGTCAGGTGAAAACCAATAAAGTGTATAATGGCCATGGGTCTTGAACCCATGAATGAGGGATGATAAGGTTTTCATGCCTACCACTGGCCTATGTGATGTCTTGGTTAATGTTTAATTATTTTTGTTAAATAAATTTTAATGATGAACCAATAGAGTTACTTTTTATATTTATAGATTAATGTATTAACCATATTGATTTTGAATAATAGTTATAGACAAATAGTTATACCTTTCATTATTTTTTGGGACTTATGATCTACTAAATGTGTCTTTTAGTAATTCATGAATTAAAGTTAATTTCTAAACATCTTCTCTAGAAGTAATGGATGAATTAGAAATAGATAAAATCACAACTAAATAATGAAATTATGTTAATAAAAATAAATTAAGTAACTATATTTCCTTATATTCATGTTAAATAAAAAAATTACTCAACCTTAGGAAAATGATAAAAAACATGTAGTCCCAATACCTTAATTTTTGTTGAAACAAGGACTTTTTAAATCATCAAAAATTTATGAAATTGAGGCCCTCAACTTGTCTTCATAATTCACATGTTTGTGATTGATGACTTCAATCACTCTCTATAAATATTTACTCTTCTCATCCATGCATAGTATTCACTCACAACCTATGTTCTCTTGTGTGGAAATCTGGTTATATGTTACTTTGGGTATCCGTTATAGTTCTAACTTTCCTTTTTAAGTTAAGTTTTAGTATTCTTTTTTATGGTTTGGGTTTCTATGAATGATAATTTAATGTATTAAAACTTTAATAACCCATGTGATTTTATAGGGAGAAATTCATTTTAATGGGGGTAGAATTTAACACCACAAGATTTTTTGAATTGTTTATTTCAGATTAAATTAACTTTTTTCTTAATATTCATTTCACACAACACTTAAAGTAGTTTATTTTATATTAAATCATTACGTTTGGATTGAATTATATGAAAAAACAAATTAATCATGCACTACAAACAAACATAAATTTTTTCTTGTGATACAAAAACACCGAGTTTTTCTTGTGTTTCACACAATAATGACTTTCCTTCATAGCTTGCGTAACACGCAAGACCGAGTACTACCGGATAATATTATATCATAAAAAGATTTAATTATATAATATAATAAGATTTAACCTATCCCTTAAATTATAGTTTATTTAAATTATTAAATAATTTATAAAAATAAATTCTGTACACAAATATAATATTAATTCAAAGGTTACCAATTAATTATAAATGAACATGAAAACCGACTGAATGTAAAGGGAAATATTAATATTTTTACGGTCACAAAATTTTTTTACCACAAAAAATTAATTTAATTATAATTATTATGTAATATTAATGTAATATATATGTTTTATATTCAATAAAATATTTTTTATAATCATCCAATTGATTTTATAGATATAAGATAAGAACAATCCCAATTTTAAGCTTAAAACCCTATATTTTTTATAATGATATTTTTACCACATATCCAGGGAGAACCAATTTTAAATCCTAATTTTCAAACTTTTATGGATTTAATAAGTCAAAATAAAATTTATTTTTTTAACAAAAACATAAAAATTCTGTTAGGATATTTTTTTTAATGTTTCTGTAACGGTTTAGTTTTTAATAAATAGTTTAAAATATTGGATTTCAATTCCAAACTGCTTCTTTATATAATTCATTTATAAGGTAAAATTATAAATTAAATTGTTTTTAATGTGTAAATAGATGATATTTTTATCAATTAATCCAATTTATCAAATTGGAACCAATTTCACATTGAAATTGGACATAAAAACCTAGCAATCTTTGGATCATTCTTACTTTTAAAACCAACAGTGTCGTCTAGTCATACAGATTTTTTAAATTAATTTTTTCCACATATGTGTTTGGAATTTGGAAAAATGGATTCCTTATTTTGAATCAGAATAATTTATAATTTATAATAAGTTCAACTTAGTTTTTGTTTCCAAAAAGATCAGTGAATGTAATTAAAATTAATCACATCGATTAAGGTAAAATTAAGCATAACTAAGGAATAAATATTAAATTCAGGACACAAAATGTCTAAGAAACATTTAAAAAACCCATTTTATGGAAATTATTTTTCCATTAACATTCCATTATTGAGTTTGGTTTGTTTGGAATGACTTTTTTTAGGTAAAAACATGGGAACACCGAATGTTTTTTCCATACTACCAGGTGTGTCCTTTGCCTTCACTATAAAAGGTCCCCACATATCACTCTTAATCACACATATCAAAACACATAGGATTGGACAATATATTCCCAATAAAATTACCAAATTACATTCCTTACTCATATAATCCTCCATTTTTGAATAAAATAATATAGGGAACCCTTTTGGAACAATCCAAAAGGAGTTACCCGATTAAGAGGTAACGTCTACTCTCAAGCTCCTGTCATTTATTTTATTTCTCCACCCCTACACTATATTTATTACATTATTTTATAAAAAACCAATATCTTAAATATAATATGATATTTTTATTATAATTTTTCTACCTACACATACAGACACATCTATATAATGGGTAAGGAATATATTGTTTATGTATACGGTGAACTACCACCTCACTAAATGATTATTGTTCATTTTTTCCTTTACAACTTCTCATAGTGAAAATTATGATGGAAAATATATTTATATATATCATATATTATATTTATTATTTCATAAATCTTATTTATTCATTTTATAACACATATCATTTTTACTTTTCATTTTTAGTTACTATGATAATTTCGTTTGAGGAAGTGTGGACTACCGCCCTATCAATGTGATGTGATTCATTCATACACTAAATAAAATATATTAAAGATGGGTTCAGTGAATATGTATGATATATAGGATATAATAAAGATTATTTAATAATGAAATATATATGCATATATGTATTTTAATTTTTTTTCCTTTCAACATGAAAATTAAACAGAAATAAAGTTCATGCATTGGTACAACTTACCATCTCTTTGAATAGTGTTTTCCATTTCATACTTCTATATTATATTGATTTTTAAAATACAATTATAATGAATATATATGATATATATATCATTTTAAACATTATTTAATGACAATATAATTATATGGGATAATTATATAATAAATTAAGACATGTGAGTAGAATAAAGCAGATATTACCTGAAGTGAAACTTTAACATTAGATTTTTAACAAAATAGTAATATAAGTAAATAATTAAACCATATATGGTATTATATATATGAATATGGTTCTTTAAAAGATTAATAAAAAAATTATATTTATTATACGGGTGGTTTTAATGAGTACAATGAGAGTCAAGACATAAGGTTAGGTAAATTTCATCTCACTTTTATTTCCATGAGATACATGACTTATTAACTACTCACTTATTTTGTGTGGTGCATATAATGAACATGGGGTTTATGTTTCCAAAGTTATTAAATCTGTAAGATAGTTTTGTTTCAATTTTCCTTATTTAAGAATAATGTTTTTAATGCACCAAAATTCTTTTTCCAGGTGTATATACTTTCATTTTAAATGTTATATCAGGGATATAAATCTTTTCATGAAATTTTATGCTTCATATATATTACTTTTCTTACATGGATATTTTGATCCCAAGTTACGAAGTATAAAGGTTTTATTGGATCAATCTCATAATTTTATGAGATTGTTAATGATTATGCTTCCTTTGATAAAATATTGTGACCCATATATCAATAAAGATCATGTTTTTTCTTATACACTATTATTTTATGATAAATTCATGTATAGGTACAACTATTTTATTCTTTGTTATGTAAGATAGTTAAATTGTTTTTAAGAAAGCCTCACTTTACCTTCTCTTCAGTTGTAAATTTATCTTCCATCAAACCAATGTTTTCTAAAAAGGGTTTACAAGAATATTCTACTATTAGCCTATAATAATTAAAAAATAGTTTTCCATTTTTTTATTTTACTAATTTTTTTAATGGAATCTTATTGTCTCTTTCTAAACAAGGTATTTTTCTACCATATTTCAATTTTAAAGATAAATGTTCTTTTTACCTCATATAACATATAAGGATTTACCAAACTCCATTACTATAAATCTTCATTTGCATGTTTAAAAGGTTATTTTTTAAGATTTGTTTTGAAAGTACTTTCAAAGAAGTGGTTTTCAACAAAAATCAATCTTATTTCATAAGTTTTCGAGTAAATATGATTTCAAAACATTTTTAAGATTTCATTATATTTTTTAAAATTTCTTTTCAAAGAAATTTATTTTGAAATGTTTTCAATATTTCTTTATATATTTTCCAAATTTTTTCAATGAAAAATGTTTTTAAAATTTTTTGAATCTTATTTTAAAAAAATTCAAGGAAAATTGTTTTCTAACTTATTTCAATAATTCATTTTATGTTTTCAATTTATTCTCTATGAAAATTATTTTCAAACAGTTTTTTCTATTAAAAAGTGTTTCTCAAAGAAGAAAGGATATTTTCCTCATGAATTTTTTTGGAAAGATATTTCAAAATAATTTTCCATCTAAGATGAAATCCATTGATGTTACTCATCCATTTCTATGAAATGATCTAAAGATTCCCTTCATACTATTTCTTTGAATGGGTTATGCTTAACTACATGGCCTTTATAAAACCTATTTCTCTTCCATGTGTTATATGATTATGAAATCTTTTTCCCTTTCATCGGTTATGCTTATGATGAAATGATTATGATACCTTTTTTTCACCAGTTATTATATGTTTACATGTTTATGACACCCATTTCATTCCATGGGTTAATATATGATTTTTATGATTTTTTGGAACATTTATGTATTATTTCATTATGAGATGGGTGGGACATATACCTCACTCCAATGCATTGGGTAAATATTTTATATCTCATGAGACAGACTAAGATAGTTTTGGGAGTGAACCTTGACTACTAAGATGGACATGGGAGGGAACCATGACTACCAATATGGTATGAATAGTTAACTGATTCTACTAATATGGCCATGGGAGTGAACACTGACTACCCATATGGCATCGGGAGTGAACCAATACTACTAAGATTGTATTGGATGTTATGACTTAGCTACTATGGAAATTATATTATATGCTTATGTGTCATGCACAATTCCATCTTTTACTCCTATTTTATTCTTAAATGGATTAGGTTCTTTATTTACTTATGATTCTTGTCTTATGAATGACTAATCTTTATTAAATGATTCCTAGTTATGATATTTGATATACAGGGTATGATCTTCTATTTTTAAGATCATGTTTTCAAACCTATATGCTAATTTTTATGCTCACATGTCTCCCTTGATTACAATTAATCATAATGTGAGATCACCACTTTTTTAGGTTCTCTTTCCAATGTTATAAAGATATGTATTATGTTTTATGTGTCTAATAAGGGTGATTGTTAAGAAGCACCTAGTGGGAGATAATGTATCTCACATATGTACCAGTGTTCTTATTTTAGAGTTTCCAAAGCAACTAGTCCAATATGTTCTTGGGGAATCTGTTTGTATAATTTTTTAAGAATTCCACCAATTTATTGTTATTTTATTGTTTCAAGAAATAGGGACTCTATAGTAATTTCTCTTCTTTTTGTAGATAAATCATTGCTTAGCTATATCACTATTTCTAAAGAAAATTATTTTTCTCAATTAGTGGATGAATAAGAAAATTCATTAATTATAAAATATATATAATGCCTCTTGATAAACCACTGGTCAATGGATTATATAATCTAGGAAGGAAATTTTTTTCATTCTCATAGTGTATTAATTCGACACACTTTAAAGGAGGGACTCAAATCAATGGATATTCTAGCTAACAATAGAGATTAATCATTCATTCTCATTATCTTTTCATATTCAGGATCATTTACTCATTTTTATAATATTATTGTGGATGAGGATGCACTTTTCTTACATCATTTCAGTATGAATTATCTTCTCATGTCTTCCCCATATTCCTTTGTTTCTTTCATCAATTAAAAATTTATTTTTTAGTTATATTTCATGGATAATCCTTATAAATTTGATCTTATATGTGCTATAAAAATAATCAATGATATAGAGGTTAATAAAGATCTAATAGTGGGTGGGAGATTTTGGTATAGTAGATTTAAATCTATTAAGAAGAAAATTTTAGATTTTTAGAATATTATTGAGACTCACAAGTTTGGTGAAGGATTTATAATTTATTTCCAAGATAAAGGTGAATGTTGTAAGGGAAAAAATATTTTACCGTCTAAAATAGGCTCTAAAACCAAACAAATTTATGAGAAGAATATTGTGGGAGAGGAATATACTCGTGTTTAAACTAGGAGGATGAATAAAGTATGTGGTACTTTTCTGTTATCTCTAATTGATCCAAAAATCATTTATTACGTAGCTAAATATGATAATTGGATTAAACATTTTATGAGGAGTTATGACATACTGAAAAGAATAATGTTTTGGAATTAGTTCTAATACAAGTACATTGAAATACCATATACACTAAATATATATAAAAAATAAGATTGAAGAGAAAAGAGAAGTGTTCAAAATAAGTATTGACTAATGTGTATGGTATATACACATGTTAATGGTTTATATATTGATAAAACATTTATACCATTATAAATATTATTTAATATTAGAACATTTATTTCCATTTTTTATCATAGAAAATTTTAATTTTACTAGATAGATTTGAAGTTAACCTCTCTTAATATATACTTTTAAGAGGAAGAGTAAATTGGTTGAACTAATTAACTACAAGTGAATGATTATAGAATTATTATATAAACATTAAAAAACAATTAAATGGATTAAAATAAGAACTAAAAACTAGGTACTCAATATTTGAGTATTATTTGAAACAAATAAAGTTTATTAGAGGAAGAGTTGATCCCAACCTCAATTTTAGGATGGACCTTAATATTAAAATGATAATATTTGTTTATGTGGACAATATAATATGACTCAACCCACGCGTACCCCTCCTAGGTCTGTGGTAAGATGAGTGTTCCACTAAAATCCTACCTCTAACAGGCTAGGGTCTGATGACTAGCACTAAAAAGGATTAACATATATGGGAGTCCTTATCCTATAATAATGTGTAACATAAATGCATCTAAAATATGTAATAATAACCAATAACAACATAAATATATATAATCAACTAAATTATATACAATTCATACCTCAGATGCTAAATGAAAATTAAAATGACATAGAGTAAAAACATGAAAGGTAAATACAAATAGAGAAGACAATAATCATTTGGTGAGACTGACTCTAGAGACGAGAAAAAACGTTCTCACTACATGGTCCCTAGGAAAAGACTCCACATGTATCTGTCACCATCTATAGTCCACTATCAGAAAATATAAACTAGCTCCAAAAAATCCACATGCTTGAAATCTTCCATTGATAAGCCCATTTATACAAAAATTTAATAGACACAATATGTGTGGGGAAAAATCCCATGAAGGGTTAAGTATATTCATACCTTATAGGATGATCAAAAAATTAAACATAAATATAGAACAACAAGTCTCCTCAAAACCCATGTATGATGTGAAAGGAAGGACAATCCCAATGAAGAATATTTGATCTAAAATAAAGAAAACCAATGGAATAGTGAAAATCCCATTCATAGCTGAACTCTATATAGGATTACATCATATAGAATTCAATATTTCTAGACTATCCAAGGTCTCACAAATACTAGAATCAATAATACATTGAGATTCTATATATTAAAGGTGACTAAGAATACAATTTATGTTGCCTAACCCACAACTCAAATAGAATACATCCTTATCTAACCATACCACATATCTCTCACACAAACACAAACTTTAATTATAGTATGGAACTTGTGCCTCACTGGGGAGTACACTAGTAAAGGGGGTACATGACCCTAATGTAGGAATAACCCAAAACCTATCAAAATAGGTAAGACCCCAACCTTTATAAGTGGATAACACATTACCCATAACATGGGGGTACCGAATTCATTTATTTTATGGGGTCCCACATTTCATAAGTATCAAGGGATTATAGAACACATGTATGAATTGATGACTCGTACACTGAGGATGAATGTTTTGAGCACTAAATCCTACATGGTAACCCACTACACATTATATAAAAGGGATATATTCGATATCATAAGAATATAACTTTGAGGTTATTAGTCCCATTCCAACACTGAATGACTTGAATATACACTAATGTCAACTCTATAATTCTAAACAACATAGATTATCATATAAACCTTCAAAAAAATATAAAAAAAATTCACCATCATGACCTATATGGAAAGTAACTCAAAATGGACTACTCATGAAACCAAAATTAACACTCAGATAAGAATATATGAAGAGGAACTAATAAGGGAACTAATCATAAAATGTAATGTTTAATACACTGTGTGTATTCATTAAGTCTTTATAGTGAAAAATACATGTAGAAATAACATACATGGTGTTTCCCTGTTGGTTACAAGGTGTGTAGGACCTATGAGAAAGGATGGTCATGCACTTTTGGAAAATTATGTGTCATATATCATTGTTCATGACATGCACTTACAATAAAAAACATATAGTTCAATAAATCTACTTGGAATGTATAGTTACTACATGTAAAGCCACACATTTTTGCATACACAACATGTGTGGAGAGTTATACATAATGTGTTAGTCCTAACCAATTGTCCTTCTATTTACTTGGGTACAAGATAAGGCACTCAATCTCTAAGAACATGATGTGCGACCGAAATTCAAAAAAAATGAAATATTTGTAAAACTGAATAATTATATAACCACATCACATAGAATTCATGGTGTGTGACCTAGAGGACTACACATCGTGTAATCAGGTTTTCTAGTCCTTGAATGGTCATTCCTTCATAATTCACACTATAGCCACCACTATGGCCACTCATGTGGTCACACCTCCACCATTTACCAAATACGACATCCAAAAAGGTTCCATCACACATCATTGACATTTAATTGGATTCCCATTTTTATTTCATTCATAATTATTCATTCTTCATCAAATTTTTGGATAATACATTCAACAAAGAACCTCGATTCATATTTTTGTTTCCAAATGAAAATCGAATCCACTGTCCATAAACCATTATTGCAACACATAATCTGATAATGAATCAAAGAGTGGTGAAAGTGGATTATTAATCAAAAAATTGTGTTAAATGATCATGTATTACCATCCAAAATTTGGTTCAAATTAACATTTTCGAAATAATATGAGAAGAAGGTAAAATCAAAAGAACTATTAAGGGATTAATTATTCAGTGCACATCATTATTCACCTTTATTCATGGGGAATCCACAATTATAAGTGTTTGAGGATGATGTTGATGATGATGATGTTGATTATTATTATTATTATTATATTATTATTATTATTAGTATCAGTAAACAATTAACTCATGAACAAATTTCATTGACCATTGAAAGAATAATCTATTAGTGAGAGTACTATAAAATTCTCTAAACTAATAATAACATAAATGTACTTCCACATGAAGTATTTCTTATTCTATGTATTTCTTATTCTTTATAAAATTATTTATTAATCATTTAAGAATATATAAAAATGAATATATATTTTTCATACATAATTCAAGATTTTTATTAAAAAAGTATCCAGAATTTATTCAATATTTGATATTACAATATTCAATTCCCTTTTCGCAATGAATTCAATAAAATCAAAGGATTTTTTATCATAAAGTGATGGATAAAAGTAATGAATAAGGATCACTCAAATAATGGTATATCCTACCCTATTAGTGAATGCACCAATGCTTAAAATTTTAATCATTGTCGACTTTGAATCTATCACACCTCTTTTGATCCAAAATTAGTTATACAATGTTGAACACACCCATTTCAAGCCTATAGGGTTCTATCATTTGAGAATATATCTCCCCCTATATGAGAATATAAAATTTGTTTTCAAATGGTGATTCTAGGTCAACAAGGAATTTTATTAAATATACCTAAAAATGATTAATCCATGAATTCAAGCCTTGGTATAAAGGTTATGCTACACCAAGGGAAAATGCCTTGTTTTGGAAACAATTTTGGTGTCAAAAGTTTCAGTTTTGCTTCTATTTAAGAGATATAAATGTTCAGACTCACGAGATAAACATTTGAATGTTTAAATATAAAATACCCATTGAAATATAACTATCTTGGAATCTATTAAAATTTTATCCCAAGAGTGAAAATGTTCTTATATGTTCAATGAAACATTCAAAAAACAAATTTGAGATCAAACACTAATATAAATTTAACGTGTTACCCTCATTAAATGACATGACCTTCAAAAATAATATATAAATTTAAAATACATTATTAAAAATTTGAGTAAATGCATCCTCCACACATGAATCCTTATTTTTCCATGAAAATTAAACATCATAGAATGTGACAAAAAAATAATGATCTCAGTAAACATCATCATGTTGAAAATTACCAATTATTACACATATTTTATTTATTATAGGAGGTTCAGTCTCTAAAGAAACCCATGACACTACATAAAGAAAAGAATATGTGTACACTATGAATTTAATTCTAATATCATAATGTAAAATTCATGAACCATAAGAACCAACCATATAATGGTTCATGAATAAGTTCACCAGTTGAAGGAGCATTAATCTCTACACCTTTACAGTTTAAAAAAGAAGATATCGCACAAAAACCATCAATTTACTCTAAACACTACCATAGAATGGTCCAATTAAATATTTCAAACCAATCCGACATGAGATCACTTAGCGATACCATTAGAGGTATGCTTCAAATTCTCATCACCATCTGATAAGGAATTCATTCAAGAAATGTATTACACTAGAAAAAAGGATTTCACTTTTTGTTCCAATCTTGATACCATTTTTATTCCTCCCATGGAACACCTCAACTACTTCCTAGACTCCTAACAAGATCACATCAAACACCAAATAACATGGTTGGTTTATTGTCACTCTTCATGAAAGAAACTGATGAGTATATCCAGAAATTAAAGCATCCTGATTTATCTACAAAAAAACTAACCCTAATATATTAAATGACCCATTATACCACAATATGAAGCGGGAGGTCCTGAATATTTAGATAACCCTACTCAATTGACTATTGATATAGGGATATTCCTACTAAAAATAGGGTGACAAAAATCACCACCCTATGAGAAACATGTTCATTTAGACCAACCCCACTATAGTTTTGTAATTTAATGAGAGACCTTAATTAAAAATCACTTAATGTAACACAAAATACGAGTCTTAAAAAAATTCCAATCTCTAAACCAAAAAAAATGATGTGATCCCCACATTTAAGAGAATACTTTTGGTGCACTACCTAAAAATATCTTATTACACATAATTTCATAATTTATCTTTCCATTTTTATCCTCTCAAACTCCTTGGGATATGAGGGTTACTATAATTGGTGAAAGAAATACCATATATCTCTCTCTTCCCTTAAAAACCAATTACACTAAGGCTAGTTTCTCACACATCCTATAACACCCTGAGATTTTATGAAAAATATTTTTTTAATTTCATTGATGTCTTGTGTTTTACGCTACCCCAAAATTATCTTGTGTTATACTCAACACCGTATTAGCTTGTAGTATACGCAACACTATTCTTGGATCGTGATACACACAATTTCAAGTTCGTTTTGTAGAAATTATTCTACAAAAAATTATGTTTAGATTTTGTTTAATTTATAAATGAAATAAGTTTTGATTATGTTGTACTCAACACCAAAGGGATCTTTCACTACACGTAGCCCTGACTTGGCTTGCATTACACGCAATCGTGACCTTCCTCGATAGCATGTGTAGTACGGAATACCTAGTTTCACTAAACAATGATATATTGTTATAATATTATTATGAACTAGCCATTATAAATATTATTAACTAAATTTTGAATTTTATAATATTATTATTCATCTTACACATTTTCTAGAACATGGTATGAGAACAAAATAAATATTTCATGTAAAATAAGTATTTTTAAAAAATGAACTTTTGCCGCCTTTTGATGGCGCGCCCACTTTAAATCTAGTTTTTGACATGTTTATAAGTTCAATGTGACAAAATAAAATTCTTATTTGGAATCAGGATATAAAACATTACGTTGGATAAATTTTTCATATTATTCTGATAACTTTCATATTTTAATGAATAGTAAAAACACGCTATATTTTAATTAAAAACATCTTTTTTCACCGTAATAATTTATATGGTTAAATTAGAATATTTAATGGTTTTAAAGTATAAACAGAATATATTTTTACCATTTAATATAATTTATGTCATTATCATTGATTTTATATTAAATTCATAGGTAAAATCATTTCAATCTTTTGCAATGTTTTAACTTTTAAAACTCGTTTTCTTAACAACGAGATTAATTTTAAATTAATTTTTGCAAATTATTTGATTTGAATTTGGAAAAATGGATTCCATATTTGTAATTAGTAGATCCAAATTGCATTAATAGGCTACTTTTTATTTTTGGGCACTATGAATAGTAACTACGGTAAATTTTATTTACCACAGTTAAATGTAAATTTGGTAATTAAGGGTAAATATAATATTATAAAATTTCCCTAAAACTTTTCTTAATATAATTGGATTATTATATTTCTTCCTAAGGCATATTTGGGTCGAAATGGAATCCATTGGAACCCATTTGGATGTGATTAAGACCTTTAATTTATTTTATTTTAGAGAAAGTGAAATATGTCCACTCAAACATTAATAATTAAAGTATTTTTAGTATAAGGTTATACAAAATATAAATTATATTATAAATACTCATTTTAAATCTAAATTTTTTTACTTTGTTATGTTAATTTATTTGAAATTTTTAATAGATATTTAATTACTTTAATAGCATATACATTAATGATGCATAAATTATTTATTTATTGAAAAATAAGTAATATAGTTTTCATTAAAATAATAATACCCATAAAAAGGCCCAAAAACATGACAAAAACTTATTTATCGTATATATATAAACCATAACCACCAAAAGGTCGAATTTGTGACTATTTAGGGCTTTATAAAATAGATTATGACACTTATATTAGTTTATTTTAAATGATATCAATGTTGTCACCTTCATAATTTAATAAATATAAAAATTTACATGTTGTGATTTTAATATGATAAATTAGAGTAAAAGTATTATTTTGAAAGATATTAGATTTATCATCATCATTGTATTTTATTTTTAATTTTTATGTGACTAAAAATTATATTAAATTACTATAAAAAATGATGTAGTAATTGTTTTATTAAGAGAAATATCAAATGAATGGTTTTATAAATACTAAAATAAATATTATATGAACTAATTAATGTTCTCCAAAAAATTTTGAGATTAATATTACATGTTATAAATCTATTAAATTTTTTTTTCGAATATATCTTTTGTGTGTATTTTATTTAAATTCAAATAAATGAATAGTGTCAAAATTAACACTTTTGTTATTTTATAAAAATAACATATTATTAAATTGTTTAAAAATCACAAATTTTTTTTAAAATTATAAATTGAAATTTATATGGTCAAAAAATTCATAAACTACCCAATTATGGATAATTCACAACACATAAGTAATTATTTATAATAATTTAAAATTTAGAATATTATTACCACAAATAAAATTAAATAGATTAAGTAAGGATAAATCATGTTGATAATGTTTAAAATAAATTTACAACATATCTAAATTTTATTGGACGATGAGATTACAAACCTATATCATCTAATATTATAATATGAGTCATTTTGGATTTTTTTATGTGGGGTTTGAATTTATATTTAATTAATATTTTTGAGGTTTTTAAAGGTGCCCCTCTCCTCCCTTATAAAAGGGAACCTCCTCCCTCTCCTCCTCGCACAACTTTGAGCCTTCATGCTCGAAAAACCCCTAGAAATGTATCTTCTCCACTTCTCTAAAAACATAATTGAGGTTCTGGTTTTCTAAACAGGTCATCTTTAGTGCCCTAAGAGGATGTTTAGAAGAGGCGCGTCGAAAAAGAGGTAATCACTTCTACCGATTCTTTCAAGTTTCTTTATTCTTATACTTACTATTATTTATTTGTTTCATTATAAAGTATTAACATATGTATAACTAATATACTGATATGTTATTATAAATATGAAACAACCCCATTTCACTTTCTATCCATCCTATGGAAAATGAAATCACCGCGCGTGCGTACGTACAAAATATCATCTCCACGTCGTGGTGTAATCTGTTTTTCTCCCTCCACCTTACATGAATGGGTATAATGGTGTCAAGAATAACTATATATGGTTATTATAACATCATACTAATTCTGAGATACTATATCAAACACTCCAATTCCACTCAATAATTATAGGAATGATATCATCGCTCGTGCGTACGTACGAATTACCGTCTCCATGACGCGATGATACTCATTCTCCATGTTAACCATTCATGAATTATTATAAAGTATATATAATAAATAATCATGAAAGATATGACCTAATAATTATACTGGATTTATGTACATATCTGTTTCATTTACATAATTCCATTCAATTCAATAAGGAAACGAATACAGCGTTCATGCGTACATACCGCCTACCGTCTCCATGAACGGTGTATTTCATTCCATTTATCGATCTATCATATATATTTATATTCTGAATATATATATTATATATAAATCATGTTTCAAATTATGGAGCTAATAAAATCAGGATACAAGTAACAATATCAAGAACAACAAGTCCAAACACGTACGATAAATGAAATGATTTTACCCAAAACGCTGCTTTAACATGGAATTGACAAAAGAACGGGTAATATAAAGTAATAAGTGAATCATATATGATATCATAAATATTATTATAGTTCTATTAAAAGTTAATAATCTGTTTGAACCCACTATACAGGAGTTTCAGACATGTATACAAGAAATTGGACCTAAGGTAAGGGATAATTTTGCAATCTGATTTTTATCCGAGATTGCTTTTGCGTAAGTACTTACTGGGGTTATATTTTTCATCCATGTATATAAAAATGTTTTCATAAAGTGTTTAATATAATTCCATGTATGTTTAAAGTCATTTTTATCCCTCTTTGACTTTTACTTTTTGTTATGGAAGGAATCCTTCTTTTGTTTACCATACATGGTAGTTTTTGAATTTTCCGTTAAAAGTACGAGGAGAATGTTTTTTTAACTTATACGGCATGATTGAATTTTTACGGTTTCATAACGAATAATTTTCATGAATATTCCTCTACAATATTTCATGATTATTTATAATTTTTTTTCATTTAACAGTGAATGGAATTTTGTGAAAAGAAAATGATTTTGAAGAAGAAATGATATTTTCCTCAAGAATTCATTTCAAGTGTATTGTCAAAAATATTTTCCACATAATATGGCATTATTTAGTATTATTATGTTTCAAGAATAATGTCTCTATAATTTACATGGTTTGATTATTCTTATGAAGAAATGATATCCATTTGTTTTATATGGATTACGTTATGATGGGATGATGTTTATGAAACCCATTTTATTATTTGGGTTATGATGAATCATTTATGTTTATTCTTGTGGCACAGGTAAGAATGGTTTCATTATGAAATGGGTGAGACCTTTATCTCCCTCTAATTCATTGGGTAAATATTTATATCTCATGAGATATACATGGATGGAATGGAAAGTGAATCTGATTCAGTAATACAGGGCTAGAACAACAAGTAAACCCAGTTCAGTAATGGACATTGTCCACTATGATGGTCTTGTAAGCAATGCCTTGGCTACTATTGAAATCATAACATGTGCTTAATAAATTCCACAATTACATGTTTTATTCCCATGATATTTTATCATGATTAATGTTACTTTATGATCTATGCCTTACGTACTGCAAAGATTTATTTCACCACTCAATATTTTGATGTTTAATCATTATGTTCATGTTTTTAAGTTCAAATGTATATGGTTTGTTTTATTTTCTCCATTCTTACCCTTACTGAGAATTTGAGATCACCCTTTATATGTTTTATTTTCCCCAGGATATGAAGAAAGGTTTTATGTAAGAAAAAAGGGGAAGATCTTTATGGGAGATTTTAAAGATATTTCACCATGATTAGAAGATTATGTTCTGAGTTTCCAAAGACACTATACTATTACAATCCTTGATTGTTGGTTTTTTATGTATTAAGTATTCCAAAAAAGTAATGTAATGTCCATGTACATCAAGAATGGGTCTAAACACATCCCATATATCTACTAGGTGTGTAATTATTAAGGGTGTCGACTACCACTACATTGTTTTACCACTTTGATCATAGAACCCATCATATCCTCAACTTATATACAAGAGAAAAATCACTCATCCATATTAAATATATTAATAATGGAATGAATCTTTCACACCCCTGTCTCACACATGAAGTTCCCACTGAATAGTTGATGTTCTTGAAAAGACACCAAATATGATCTCTAATGCTTGGGATACTCACCCTTTTACTCAAGTCATCAATTATGGTATCATTAAAGACTACAAAAATTTATACATGGGTATTATAGACAGATTAGGGGAGTTCTTTACTCCCTAAATTGCTATTATAACTTCATAAAGTCATTAGCGATACTTGAATACTACTAAAAGAATTTCTCCCCAAAAAAAAAAGGTAATACCAAAAAACAACCATGTTCAATCTATAAGAACCATGTTTTTTCCTACCCAAATGTTGAATTAGGCACACTAAACTCAATGAAAACCTCTCCCAATTTTTCCATCATTTCTTTCATTAGCTCCCTAAGATCATCCAGGAAACCCAATAAGTATATAAATTATTACCATATATTATGAAGTAAGAGTTTATGGAAGAAAAACATCAAATGATATAAAACATGCAATATTATGCATAATATCTCAATGATCAACAATAATTATAGGTAAAATATCCATCATAGTTTACATAGAACATCAAACAATATTACCTAACTGGGGAAATGATTGATTGTAATCCACAAAAGATTTTACCTATCTTTTTTCCCATACCATTCATAGATCATGAACCATACAATACACACTGGGGATGGTAACATAATAACACATATAGAGAAATTAAAATACTACAAAACTTATTCTTTACTTAATAGAAAAATAAAACTCTCGATTTCTATAAAAAAAGTCTATTTTCATTAGTACAAGTATACAACCATATGTATTGGTTAGAAACCCCACTAGAATCCACAAATTTAAAATATAAAAAATTAAAGAGATAGATATCACCAATGTTAATGAATATGAGTGTTTATGAAGGAGGAAAAAAATTTACCTAGAATTTTTTCAGTTACTAACTGCTCAGATCCATCCATTACAAACAACCATCTGTAGCCTGACTCTCAATACTCTAGGTCCAGTAGGAATTATCTAAGGGTGGTAAATTGACACATTTTGAAGTGATAATCATCTATACCCAACCCAATTCTACCAAATCTCCTTCCATTATCTCATTCACAAAAGAGTAGTATTTCCTATAGTAATAATGTGTATAATTAAATTGTGATCAACATTGTAAAGTCTTGTCCACGATATTAATCTCGGAAACTACAATTGATATTTCTCCCACCCTAAGATGGGGTGAACTTCAAATAGAAAACTCTAATATAACAATTATCACTCTAGGTTTCCATAATATGAGGAAAATATTTAAAATAAAAACCCCAAATAAAATTCTCACTCTAGATACCTCACTCAAACTCATAAGATGGAATAAATTACATATTAGATCAAGATTAAGGTGTAACTCTTCTGAAATCACAAAATATGATTGTTCATGTCCATAATATACATTAAAGGTTTCTTCCCCTTACAACATCATTAAATAGAAAATCCTAAATAAAGATCAAAATCAACTATTGGTAGTGTATTATAGCAACTAGTTCAAGTAAATTTCAACCAGGGTCTTGATAATTTATCAAAGTTAAAACAAAAGAAAGAATAATTTTATGGTTGGTGAGATTCCAAATACAAAAAGGACCATGAATATCAGAATCCAACCAGTCATATACCCCTCAAAGATCCAAATCTTATTTAAAACCCTTGAGACAAGTATTATTAGAACACATATATAATATTAAAACCCTAATAAACAAAGTTTATCTAAATAGGGACCATCATCCACTCTATATAAAAATCCACACTAAACCCAACTGATAGAATAATCTAACCCCTATAAGTATCCATAAAAAACCACATCACTCAATTGATCAATGGATAGAGGAATAAACATTAGAACAAGTACATGATGACCCTACCCTGAATATGATATGGTTTTTATGGGTATTATTCCATATATAATGTCATGAACCCATGGTCACTAAAAAATATTCTTTATATGATTCATGTAGTAACTTATTTGAACCTTAAAAAATTTTCCATAGTGTTTTGAATTGACTAATATATTATCAGAGTCCCCATGAAATGATATATCAGCCACTGAATAGATGATTTTCTTTCTGTTATAATAATCAAACTCCTCACACCCTTAAATTCTCTAACCTATATTCCTAAACTAATCCCCACAAGAAAACTAAAAAATAAACTACATCACTAATAATAATCTACACTAATATCACTAAGATATTTCATAACTCACCAAAACCCCTCCTAGGCTGGTGGTAAATCGAGTGTACCACCACAATCCCACGTCTAATAGGATAAGGGATAGAGAATAAAACAAATAATTCATAACATAAATGATAGGCCTTATACTATAACAAAATTTTAAATAAATGTATATCCAATACATAATAACACCAAAAAACCACAATAATATACACAATAAATTGAACCTTATATGATTCATATATGAGAAACCAAATGAAAAGTATAATGGAATAGAGGAAAATACCAAAAGGGAAATAGGAATATAAATGAAAAAAATAATATGTCAGACTGAACCCATGGATTAGAAGAAACATCCTTACTTCATGGTCTTCGAGAAAAAACTTGACCAGAAATCATCACCCATTATGATCCACTGTTAACTAAATTGTATCAACACACTAAACTCTTACAGCTTCAGGTATACAACTGGACATCAAAACTATATCATTTATGAATAATAACAACACCTATTGGTACAATTATCTCAAAAGGGAGACTATAAATAATCTTAATAACATTTCACAAAGAAAAATATTAATGATAGAATAATAGGTTTACTCAATAACCATTTATATGGGAATAAAGACAATCCCAAGGAAATATATATGCTCTAAGATCAAGAAAACAATGTAAAAATGGATAATATCATTCTATATAGCTCATTTCCATGTAAGATTTCTCCATTTATAATTCAAGAGTCCCAGATATGTAGGGTATCCTAAAGCCTCAAATTGATAACCCAACAATAAGTCATGTCTTGAATGTGACTCAGAATACCTTTCATGTCACAAGACTGGCAACCTGAATCAAATATCACATATTCTACTCATACATTACATATCACATGAAAATTCAAAATTAAATTGTAATAAGGGAATCATGAATTATTAAAGAGTATATAAAAATGGGACTATCATACCCTAATAGAAGAAAGACCCATAACCTCTCACATTGGTAAGAACACTAACCTCTACACTTAGAATACCCATGCCCCATCACAAGGGAGAATACTAACCCATCCTATATTATGGGGGACCTACACCACTACAATATCATGGAGGCAATAACCCCTTTTATAAATAGAGTTCTTGGGAATAGATGAAGGATTTAGTGAACCTTGAATCCTTCTGGTTGGTTACCTACTCCCCAATACTTACAGGGGTCTATGACCTATCTTAAGAACATCATTACTAGGTTTCTGACCATATTTCATCACTGAATCACTCTCACACACACCAAAATACTCACCATGAATCCAAGGAACATATTATATCCTTGAATCCTTGGTAAAACTCCAACTATAAAACAAACATGCACCATCATGATCTATGAGAAAAATTACCCAAAATAGACTATTCATGTATCCAAAACCTATATTCATGTTAAATGTTATGAAAACGTTCTGAGAAGGATACAATATATGGTGATTAGTCCTTATGAAACTATAGTAAAAATTATGTGCAAATAATAAACATGGCATGTAACACCCCAATCTTCCACGGTATGTTTCCCTTTGAATAATGTAATAGCTTGCATTGTACGCAACTTCAAGATTCTAACACACCACGACCAATAAAACTAGCTGTTATGAATAGTAATACCCACTTTTTGAAATTGTATAAATTTTATCTTTCAAAATGAACATCATTTTTGGATTCAGAATATTGAAATTATCTTAGGGTGAATTTTTGGTATTTTTCTGAAAACTTTCAATTTTTAATGAATAGTGAAAAACGCTGAGTTAAAGTTAAAAACTGATTTTTTTTTAAAATAATTATCTATTTTATTAAAATTTATTTTAGGTCAAAATAGATACATAATACCTATATAATTTCACTTTAATTAATTGGAGTCAGTTTATAATAATTTTAGATATATATTAAGTTTATTGAACTTTTTAACCGTCTTTTACCCACCTCCAATGAGCATTTGAAAATTTTAATAAAACATAATTTTACCGCTTCTATGAATTGAATTTCAAAAATATGAGAGACATGGTTGATATCAGTAAGAAAAATTTGGTTCAATAAGATTAAAATAATTTCTGGTGAATAGTAATTTTTGACTTTTATTTACCACAGTTAAAAGTAAATAGGGTAATTAAGGGTAAAAATTATATTATTATTACCCTAACCCATGTCCTAATTCTATTTGATAAGTGTAATTCGACCAAAAACAAACTTAATAATAAAATATTATCCTTTAGATCCACTTGGATTAGATTAGGACATTTATTATTATTTAATTCAAAGAAGAGTTAAAAGTGTTAAATTCAAAGATTAATAACTAAAACATTTTTAATATAGGGTTATGAATAATATAAATTAGATTATAAATATTAATTAAAAATATAAAACTATTTTCTACATAATGATATTTTATTTATATTTTTTCGAAATTAAATAATTTAATTTATTCATGACACAATAATGATGCAGTAATTACCTAATTAATAAAATATTAAAATATTTGATATTATATATATCCAAATAAATGTAATTTTAGACTTTTTATGAATTAAACTAATTTTATAGGTTAATATGACATGTTTGGGTTGGTTAGATGAATTTTTTTTGAAGTAATAATGCTTTTAGGAATTTAGAAAAAACAAAATACCAAATAGTATCAAAATTGACATAAAAGTGTTTTTAAAAAAATATTATATTATTAATTTATATTCTATTCTTAAAAATATAAGGTTTGGGAACAAGAATTATATAATAATAGGTGTTTCATTAATGAACCACTTGGTGTTCGCTTGGAATTATATAGTAAGTTTATTGACCATATAAAACAAAAATACAAAGAGACATGGTAAATGTCAAACAATTTAACTAAGAGTTAAATCTAAAAGATAAGGTTAATAGAGTGACCCAAACCTGCCTAAAACCAATTGGTTGAGGGGTTTTAGACCCATTCCCACCTTATCCATTAAATAATTAATTTTGGAGCCATTATAAACCGAAAATTAGATTATTATAAAATAATATTTTGAGCTTTTCCTACGGTTCCCCTTGCCCTTATTATAAATGGGCAGTCCCCCTTCCCTCACATTCACACCTTCAAAGCCTTTTGTATAGGCCAACCTCTACCCAAATAACCTCTCAACTGTCCTCCCTTGATCCTAGAGGCCTTCCTTTATTCATAAATCCATCCTAATGAGCCCTTTTAATCCAATCAAAAGGAAGAACCCGAAGAAGAGGTAAATATTTCATGACCTCTTTCAAATTCCTTTCTTCTTCCACTTCCTCTTTCATTGTTGTTTCCATTATAAAATAATAAATCCAGTATATTTTATATACTATGATTTTATTATAAATATGTTACAACCATATTCATTATTCTATCCATCCTTTGAATGACATGTCATCATACGTGCGTACGGACGGTTTAATGTCTCCACGTCGTGGTGTAGTTGTTATTCAATACATTATTATTTGGATGGGTATAATAATGATGTGTAATTGATATAAATAATAACTATAACATGATAATGATTCTATATATATGATATAACATCCAATTATATTTTATTTTAATATCAAAAGAATGATATTATTGCTCGTGCGTACGTATGGATTACCGTCTCCACGAACGTGATGATATTCATTCCCCATCATAATCCATTCAATAATAATTTTAATTATATGATTAAAAATAATGTTTAAAGACTTAATATAATTATAAATATGAATATGATACATCCTATTCATAATAAACAATACTTACGAAACAAATCATATAAAGGAAAATGAATCAGTTAACACCCGAAAATACAATAACACTAAAATATTATTAACAAAGAAATATTAAAAGATAAAATATGATATCATATTAATGTATATGATTCTTGTATAATTTAATAAAAAATTATTTCACCATTATACAGGAGTTTAACCTACCCTCAACCAAGGAAAAGTACAAAGTAAGGAGTTTCTTATCTCACTTTTTATTCCATGAGATTTCCATTGTTCACCAATTATTTATTAAATGTGGTGTATTGCGTACTGTAATTTGATATATATATTATCAGGATTATATTTATATTCATGGTATTACGTGATTCATTTGGTTGTTATTAACTTTTGTCCATATTCCTCGATTAATTACAATGAAGTAAGGGTTTTCATCTCACTTCCTATTTCCGTGAGATTCATGCCATACTTCCACTATTTCCTTTTGTGTGGTGTATATAATTCCCAATGATTGTATTTGTGTAATATACTTTAATTTATGTGTAATTACATCTTCATTTTATGATCCATATTTCATGGGATGTATGTTTCATAAGTTAACAAATTCGTAGGGGAATTTCAAATTTTAAATTCCACTCATTCGACTTTATGCAAACTTCATTGATTATTTTACTCCATGATTATGTGTGGAATTACTATTTATTATTTGTGTAGTAATTTCCACTCCCATTTCTGTGGATATACGTTTGATACAAAAACTCACTCCATTGATAAATTCTTAAGTCATCGATATGAACTTGATAGTAGTAATTTTAACTCAATCTCCATTTATTGAGTTAAAAATCCAATTCATTGGTGTTGTTTTTTCAAGAATATGTGTGAATGTCCTCTGATTGATTTACACTAAATATCTAATAATATTGAGTGTATTTATATTTTTCACACATTATTATGTGATTGATTTATCCTTAACATAAGGATACAGTCTTTATAAGTTATTTCATCTCGATTTACAATCCATTGAGACTTCTTTGTTGTTATACTCCAATTCACTTTTATATGGTGTATATAATGAACATTGACATAGTATATCATGAATCCATTTATTCCCATGATATTATAACTATTTCATTACCTAAATTATTTGTATTCAAGTGTCTCTCTTTTGGCTAGGAACTCTAACTAAAATATCATTTTAAAATGTTTTAAAGATTTATTATTCAAAATCTTTCTCAGTAATGTCCATGTTTTAAAAATAGTATTTAGGATTTATTTATATGGAAATTAGTGTTTTAAAATTAATATTCATTTTAAAAGTTTAAAAGTTGTATTGGGACACTTTGATTCAAAAATCTATTTTAAACGGCTTTTTGATAAATAGTGAGACTCTTAAATGTTTTCAAAAAAAGGGCGATATTTCTCTCAAATAGTTTTGATGATTTTTTTCATCTATATCAATATCATTCATTATTCTCTATTTAGGTTGATCTATTATAATAAAATCTTCCATATTGTATTGAATGATTTATGTTTGACTGTGGATGTTCTATTTTTATACCATTCATGGTTTGTGGTTAAAATATTGACATTTTGTATGCTAGTTTAATACAAATGTTCAGATTATGTTTCAACATTTTCATATGAGGAATGAATTGGACATAGTTTGTGATGGGTGGAACCCTCTATTGATCCTCGATGTATCGGTAGGTCTCATGAGACAAACTAGTGTCTTGGCACAAGGCCTTGAATATGTGGTTTTGAAAGTCTGGAATTATTCATTTCATCATTATGAAAGTGGATATTGATATTGTATGTGATTATTCAACTAGTAGAATATCCGTGTAAATAAGTAAATGGATTATTTATAAAAGTTTCTGCTATATTGTTATCCTTACTGAGCATCTGATCTCACCCCTTTCTATGTTTTATTTTTCCTAGGATGTGAAGAAGTATATTATTACTGACCTGTATGCATAGTCTATGGGATATCAATGTTGTCTATGGAAACAATGTTGTTGTTGTTTTCCATTTTATGATGTAATGTAGACCTTATGAATGTACCTAGTACTTCCAAGGCTACTAAACTAATCGGTCTTTCGATACATGATATTTTGTTATCATGTTAATGATACATAATAATGCACCGACTCTGGGCTTCTGGGGTCGGGGAATTATAGTTAGTATCAGAGGAAGTTTAGTACAAACCTTGGAAACTAAATTTAGATAAACTATGATTAGAGTACATAGACCTAAGTTATTCTTTGAGGATTAGTATAGAAAAACTTACTAAAATTTTGGTATTGTAGATATTTTGTGAGTTTTCCAAGATATAAATCCATTTTTGGATACGAGTAGGTAGAGGCAGCGCTTGCACAAATGTACCTAGAGGTAAAATATGAAAACACCACTTTGATCTAGACTCGAACGGGAACCGGTGCATGACAACAGGCCTTACAACACTCTTGGTTACGACACTCCTGGGGGATATGCTTAGGGTAATTTTTTTTTCATTACAAACTGATTATAACGATTTCAATATTAGATGAGAATAAATGACCTTTGTTAATCCTAAATTGTTTCAAAATTAAAATATGGTGTCATAAGCTTCTCAAAATGATTTAATGACTAATTTTACTCAAACAATGTTTTTTGGTTTTAGTCAATGGCTGGATTCCAAGAAATTCATAGTAAGTTTGAGCATGATGTACAAGGTGGGAATGGTGGTGGAAATGAGAAACAAAATGGAATGTTGATAGGCATAAAATATATCATGTTCATGCCAAATCAGTTTTCCAAAAATATGATCAAAACCATATATATTAACCAACTACCAGACTCAACAAAGAAGAGAAAGGTGATGAATGATAAGATCTATAGTAGTGGAGACCATGAAGAAAAGAATTCTCAATTTCCACCATGTAAGAAATGTGGAAGGAGACACCCAGGAAAGTGTCTTAATGGAACATAGAAATGCTTTCCATGTGGGAAATAAGGACATAAAGTAAAGAATTTTCGAGGATAATTGACGATTACTATGGAAAAAAATAAAAATGGTCCCAAGAATCTGTTTACAGTCATTTTCCGTAAATGTAGGGGACCTGGCCATTACCTGAGAGAATGACCTATTCTATAGGATATTTGCTTGGTCAAAGAAGAAGTTATGTGGAAATAAATGGTTGGAGAAATGTTTAAAATTATTAGTGCTCTTTGTTTATAGGATTACTTTGGAATAATTTTCTCTTGTATTTGTAACCCTGCAGTTTGTCATGTGAAAATGATATTTGAGGAAGAATTATCTTTTCTCTTGTGGATATAGTTATAAATAACCATTTGGTTTTATATGATCATTGGGTTTGAGGCAATTACAAGTTATTATATTTTGGGATGAAAATGTAAGGTATGAGATAACATTTGTGGTTAAATTATGTTACGGTTATTTTGAGGCATTTATCTCATTTTGATAATGTTATAAAATATAGATTTTGAAAAAGGACAACATACAGACCGTTTGACAACCCATCGCATCGGACAAGATGTGGGAATCGAACCCACAACCAGAGTGTGATTGGGATTTATCGCCTACCACTGGACTACGTGAAGTCCCTAGTTAGTGTGACTAATTATTTTTAGTTAAAATGATTTTATTGACCAATAATAAGTATATTTGGGATCTTATGTCTTATCAAATGAATACCCTTAGTATAGGATAATGATTTGTTGATTAAGTGATAAATGTTATTTTGGAATATGTTCGCTCTGTTGGGAACACTATATGCCTAAGGAAAATAGAATACTATAGGATTTCATTTGAGGAGTAATGGTGAATTTTTATCTATGTTTTTATTATAGATTTATAGTGATTTGGGTTATTTATGGAAATGGTTAACCTATAATAGAGAATATGTTATTAGCTTAATTATATTTAAGTATGTGACTTTAAGAGTAGTCAATGTCATTTGGAGATATAATTTAACGTGGAAGAATACATAACAAAATTCTTCTAAGTTTTGGGTTTAAATATTAGTTTGGATTATATTCAAGGATTTTAAAGACAATTATTTATTGAATGGTATTTATTTAACTTTGGGGTATTGTTGGTTTAATTTTAGAAATTAATATTAGTGTTTCTTTCTCTAAAAGGATATCCTTTTGGGGGATCATTTGATCTTGTACTAACCTTTTTGGTTTTGATTAATCTCTAAAGAAAAGGTGAATTTATATTTTATCCTTTGTGGATCATGTGATTCTCTAGAAGTTGATTCATGCTCTTCCAGTGTGACCAAGTCATCTTGAATACTCATCGTTTGAAAAAAATGAGTTATTGGTAGAAATTTATTAAAGAATGAAACTCTACATAAAAATTACGTATATCTCTTTATGTTCTTTGTCAATCTCATAAATAAATTCCTTATCTTTATAAAATGTAACTTAAAACAAAAAAATGTTGTCCGTTAACTTTTCTTACTGGGAAACTAATGACTGTTTGTCCCATCACAATTTTGTGGTTTTCTTGTTGTTAACTTTCTCTTAAGCATGTTTTCTATCCCTCTCCATTAGAAATTGAAACTTAGTTTATCTTCCATATCCATGTTTTCCTACATGGAATCCTAGTATGGGTTATCTTGGGTGACCTTTTTACTTCTCTTTCATTCTTTTAAAGTGATATTTTTATTGACTCTTTTTCCAATGTGGGACTTTCAATTATGTTCCCAAACCAAATTTTAAAAATTGTGAGGAAGTAATTTCCAAAATGGGGGGAAGAATGTAACACCCCAATCTTCCACGGTACATTTCCCTTTGAATAATGTTATAGCTAGCATTGTATGAAACTTCTAGATTCTAACACAATACGACCAATCAAACTAGCCGTTAGGAATTGTAATACCCACTTTTCAAACTTTTATAAATTTTATCTTTAAAAATGGACTTCATTTTTGGATTCAAAATATCTAAATTAGATTAGGGTGAATTTTTTGTATTTTTCTGAAAACATTCAATTTTTGACGAATAGTGAAAAACACTAAGTTATAGTTTAAAACCAAATGTTTATTTAAATAATTATTTATTTTATTTAAATTTATTTTAGGTCCAAATAAATACAAAATACCTATATAAGTTCAATGTAATTCATTGGAGTCAGTTTATAATAATTTAAGATATATAAAAAGTTTCTCAGACTTTTTAACCTTCTCTTACCCACCTCTTAGGAGCATTTGAAAATTTGAATAAAACTTAATTTTACTGATTCTATGAATTGAATTTCAAAAAACCGAGAGAAATAGTTGATATCAGTTAGTAAAATTTGGTTCAATAAGAATAAAATAATTTTTGGTGAATCGTAACTTTTGACTTTTATTTATCACGGTTAAAAGTAAATAGGGTAATTAAGGGTAAAAATGATATTATTATTACCCTAACACAAGTCCTAATTCTATTGGATAAGTTTAATTAGAACAAAAACAACCTTAGGAATAAAATATGATCCTTTAGGTCCACTTGGATTAGATTAGGACATTTATTATTATTTAATTCAAAAAAGAGTTAAAAGTGTTAAATCAAAATCTTGATAACTAAACCATTTTTAATATAGGGTTATAAATAAGATAAATTAGATTAAAAATATTAATTAGAAATATAAAAATATTTCCAAAATAAGGATATTTTATTTATATTTTTTAGGCATTATATAATTTAATTTATTTATGACACAATGATTAGCAGTAATTACCTAATTAATGAAATATTAAAATATTTGATATTATAAATATCCAAATAATTGTAATTTGAGACTTTTTATGAATTAAACTAATTTTATAGGTTAATATTACATTTTATGGTTGGTTAGATTAAATTTTTTTTTAAATAATAATGTAGTCATATATTTAGAAAAAATAAAATACCAAATAGTGTCAAAATTGACATAAAAGCGTTTTTAAAACACATATTATGTTATTAATTGATATTCTATTCATAAAAATATAAGGATCAGCGAGAAGACTTATATAATGATATTTGTATCATTAATGAATATTTTGGGGTTCTCTTGGAAGTATATAGTATGTTTATTAACCATATAATATAAAAATACAAAAAAGACATGGTAAATGTCAAACTATTTAACTAAGAGTTAAATCTAAATGATAAGGTTAATATAGTGACCCAAACCTATCTAAACTTTATTGGTTGAGTGTTTTTATAACCATAACCACCTTAGAATTTAAATAATTTATTTTGGAGCCATTAAAAACTGGGAATGATTTTATTATAAAATAATATTTCCAGCTTTTCATAAGGGGCCCCTCACCCCTCGTATAAAAGGGCACTCCCCCTTCCTTCAAATTCACACCATTAATGCCTTTTTTCTTGGACTAAATCTTCCCAAATATCCTAAAAACTTTCCTCCCTTCATCCTAGAGGCCTTACTTTCGTCATAAATCCAACCTATGTAGCCCTTTTGATCAAATCAAAAGGAAGAACACGAAGAACAGGTAAATATTGCATCACCTCTTTCAAGTTCCATTCTTCTTCCACTTCCGCATTCTTTGTTGTTTCCATTATAAAATAATAACTGCAGTATCTCTTATATATTTTGATGTTATTATAAATATGTTACAACCATATTCATTATTCTATCCATCCATTTAAAGACATGTCACCATACGTGCGTACGTATAGCTTACCATCTCCACGTCGTGGTATAGTTGTTATTCAATACATTATTATTTGGATGGGTATAATAATGATGTGTAATTGATGTAAATAATAAATATAACATTATAATTATTCTGTATATATGATATACCATATAATTATATATTATTTTAATATCAAAAGAACGATATTGTCGCTTGTGCGTACGTACAGATTACCGTCTCCATGAACACGATGATATTCATTCCCCATCATAATCCATTGAAGACTAATTTTCTGTAGATCATTAAAAATAATTTTTAAATAGTTAATATAATTCTGAATATGAATAAGATACATCCTATTTATAACAAACACTACTTACGAAATCAATAATATAAAAGAAAAACGAATCCGTTAACACCAGAAACGAAGATAATACTAAAATATTATTAACAAAAAAATATTAAAAGATAATATATGATATCATATTAATTTATATGATTCTTTTATAATTTAATAACAATTATTTCACCATTATAAATAATTTTAAACTACCCTCAACCAAGGAAAAGTACAAAGTAAGGGGTTTCTTATCCAAATTTTAATTCCGTGATATTTCCATTGTTCGCTACTTATTTATTAAATGTGGTGTATTGTGTACTGTCATTTGATATATATATTATTATGATTATCTTTATATTCATGGTATTATGTGATTCAATTGGTTGTTATTAACTTTTGACCATACACATCTATTGATTACAACAAAGGGTTTTCATCTCACTTTCTATTTCTGTGAGATTCATGCCATACTACCACTATTTCCTTTTGTGTGGTGTATGTACTTACAAATGATTGTATTTGTGTAATATACATTAATTTATGAGTAATTACATATTCATTTTATGATCCACCTTTATGGGATGTATTTTTCGTAAGTTACCAAATTGGTAAGGGAATTTCAAATTTCAATTTCCACTCATTTGGCTTTACGCATACTTTATTGATTATTTTACTCCATGATTATGTGTGGAATCACTATTTATTATTTGTGTGGTAATTTACACTCCACTTTCTGTGGATATAATTTTGATACACATAATCACTCCATTGATAAATTCTCAAGTCATCGATATGAACTTGATAAGAGTAATTTTAACACAATCTCCATTTATTGAGTTAAGCATCCAATTCATTGGTGTTGTTTTTTCAAGAATATGTGTGAATGTCCTCTGATTGATTTACACTGAATAACCAATAATATTGAGTGTATTTATATTTTTCACACATTATTAGGTCATTGATTTATCCTTAACATAAGGATATGGTCTTTATAAGAGATTTCATCTCAATTTACATTCCATTTTGACTTCTTTGTTGTTATACACCAATTCACTTTTATATGGAGTATATAATGTACTTTGACATGGTATATCATGAATCCATTTATTCCCATGATATTATAAAGATTCTATTACCTCAATTATTTGTATTCAAGTGTGTCTTTTTTGGTTAGGAACTCTAACTAAAATATCATTTTAAAATGTTTTAAAGATTTATTATTCTAAATATTTATCATTAATACCCATGTTTTAAAAATGGTTTTAAAGATTTACTTATATGTAAATTAATGTTTTGAAATTAAAATTCCTTTTAAAAGTTTCAAAGTGGTATGAAAAACATTGATTCAAAAATCTATTTTAAATAACGTTTTGATAAATAGTGAGACTTTTAAATGTTTTCAAGGAAAATGGGGATATTTCCCTCAAATAGTTTTGATGATTATTTTCATCTATGTCAATATCATTCATTATTCTCTATTGAGGTTGATCTAGTATAATACAGTATTCTATATTGTATTGAATGAGTTATGTTTAACTTTGGATGTGCTATTTTTATACCATTCATGGTTTATGGTTAAAATATTGACATTTCATATTCTAGTTTAATACGAATGTTCAGATTATGCTTCATCCTTTTCATATGAGGAATGCATTGGACTTAGTAAGTTACGGGTGGAGCCCACTATAGCTCCTCGATCCATTGGTAGTTCTCATGAGACAAACTAGTGTCTTGGAACAAGTCCTTGACCAAATATTATTTGTAGTCTTGGCACAAGGCCTTGACTTTGTGGTTATGAAAGTCTGGAATTATGAATTCCATCATTATGAAAGTGGCTATTGATATTGCATGTGATTATTTGACTAGTAGAATATTCATGTGAATAAGTAAATGGAATTATTTGATTTTATATTTTCCATATTATGCTTGAAGTTCAAGTTTAAAAGTCTTTTGTTTTAGTCTTATACATTGCCTTAAATATTTATGCTTATTTATGAATGTTTCCGCTATATTGTAATCCTTACTGAGCATCTGAGCTCACCCTTTTATATGATTCATTTTTTCCAGGCTACGAAGAAGTATATTATGACTGACCAGTAGGGATAGTCTATGGGATCTTAGTTTTGTCTATGGAATCAATTTTTTTGTAGTTTTCCATTTTATGATGTAATGTAAACCTTATGAACATATCTAGTACTTTCTAGGCTACCAAACTAATCGGTCTTCCGAGACATGATATTTTGTGATCATTCCAATGATACATAATAATGCACTGACTCTAGGCTTTTGGGGTCGGGACGTTACATAGCATGTCCCAGTAGGGAACATGATGTGTTAAACACTTGTTCATGTTTATTTGTGTTCTCCCATGGAATTTTGTGTCATGTAGCATATTACATGAAATGTTAATATAGTATATGGTATGTAGTTCCACGTGAATACTTGTAATGTATAGTTGATATATATAGCGATACACCTTTAGGTATACATGATGTGTGCAAAGGGTTATACAAGATGTGTGGATTTTGATAACTTGAGTTGGCTTGTACTCCAGTAGATGTCAAAGAACTCATTCCCAAAAAAAACAAAATGTTTAAGATGGTGTAACATGGCATTAGATATTTATAAAACTACATAAACCTAGCATCACAACTGATGGATTATAATGTGTGTAACCCAAAATACTATACACTACATAATTATATTTTTCTAACTAAGAATACTCCTTCCTATCAATTCATACTACAAATAACACCATCGGCTCCACCATTAGTCATACTACCATACCACGAAAAAACCTATTCACCTAGAGCCTCTATCCCACATAATTATAACCTTAGGGTATTTATATCATCATTTCATTAGTTTTTTTTCATACTCCCTTAAATATTCAGCCAATACCTTTGTTAAAGAGATATTTCATGAAAACATTCCCTTCCATGGCCCTAATTAGACTTCCATTAACCTATAATGAACCACATAATCTAAAAACTAGTCAAAGTACAATGATTGTTGATGATGATTTGAGAAATGATGGATGGTGAGAAGGTTTGACCACATAATACAAGGTTCTCATTTTTATTCATAAGAGAATGTTGGAAGATAAAAATTCAAAAGAACTATTTTGGGATTAATTATTCACCTATCCTAGATATTAGTTATCATTTATAGGGAATCCAAAATTCCAAAATGATTCTAATAATAATAATAATAATAAATTTATTTTTATTATTAATAAGAATCAACATTTAACTCTTGAACACAAATATTTTACTATCAAAAGAAGAATCTATTAGTGAATATTTAACAATTAATATCTTAATAAATCGATGAAATTTTATTCCACATGAAGCATTCCATATTCCATAATGAATTATTTATTAAAAGTTTAGAGACACACAAACATGTTTTTATGTTTCATAAATAAACCATGTTTTTTCATTCAAAAAGAAAATATTTATTCAATATTCAACTATTTAATATTTAACCCATTTTTTATGTTGGATTCAATAATAAATTAGCAGATTCAAATTAAAATAATAAAATTTATTACCTCATTAGTTATTACACTATTGCTTCATCATTTGATCATTGTCTACATAAAAATTGATCATCATTACCTCAATACGTTGTTATCTCCACAATGAATAACATACACCTATCAGACCTCTCAGGTGTTTTCATTAGTGAATACGGATCTACCTTAAAGGAGAATCTACAATATGGTATTATAAGGGGATTTTAGGTCAAAAATGATTATTATTAAAATACCTGAAAAAAGATCGGTTGAGTAATCAAATCCCAAACATGAATTTTATACCAAATGTAGGTAAATAACCCAATTTAGTACACAATTACTATGTTGAAATTTCCATGTGATCATTCATTTAGGATATATCAATGTTCAAACTCATGGGTAAAATATTTATGTATTTCACTAATATAAAATAAACTTAAAATAAAACTATCTTGGAATCCAACAAAAATTTAACCCAAGGGTAAACACCATGTTCCATGTTCTACAAAACCATTATAAAATGTTTATAAGGTCAACCAATAGATAAAAGATTAATTTTTACCCAATTTAATGGAACCAACATTTTAAATTCAAAATTAATTTAATCATAATTATGAAAAATCTTGGTAGCTACATGATATTATCATTAGATGTTTTTTTAAGTGATGAATTTTAAAAATATATTTTATTCACCGAGTTTTTAAGATGTATCTTATATAAGATTTTAATTTAATCAAGGTTTTACAATGTTGAAGACAAAAATATACATTTACATCATATAGAAAATACACTAAGGAGACTCTAAAAATATATCAGATTGAGGAGTGTAACCTAATAGGTATGCATACTATTACATGAACAATGTTAATGAAAGTTGAGAATGAAAATTTATTGGATAGTATTAAATGTAAAATTTTTATCGATGGATTATTATAATTAACTATACCAACTAAAAATTTTAATAATATAAGTTATACTACCATAATATATGTTTAACTAATCCTAAAGGGAGTTACATGGATATAGTGAAATTAATTCTCAGATATGTTAATGGTGAAATAGAGGATATACTGAATTATGATCTAGATTACAATTAGAATCTCATATCATTCACTAATTATCACAGTATAGATCACCAGATGAAAAAAACTCTACATCAGGGAGAGATGATTTTTTTTGGGAAAAAGTGTGTTTCATGTATAAGAAAGGGTTAATATATTATAACATTAAGAATAATGTATAAAAAATATGTTTAGGTTATACAGGCTTATACTCAGTTGGTCTTTATGAAACAAAAAATAGATAATTTGGGTAACAAAATGGAGCTTAATATTTCTTAAAAAACAATAGTTTCACCAAACTCAATTGGTATCTATTACATATTTAAAAAAAATTCATAGACAACATTTATCATTTAATATAAATAAAGTTAGAGAAAAATCTTTCAAATCATGAATATATAACTAGTGAACTTTTACATGATATTTTAATTAAAGATATTCTCAATCCATCTTATAAAAAACATAGGATAAACCTTATAATTCATCCCCTTTATTTTTTATTAATATATTTAATATAACCTTCAGCCTACATTATATGTTTTATTTATTATATGTTAACCTATTTTTCTTTTGAGTCTTCTATGAAGGTGGGTTTTGTGCTAGGGGAGTATGTGTTATTGAGTGACCATGGGATGGTTCTATTTTTTATCATACTAACTTGTTTATAATACGTAGAATAGATTGAATATGTTTAGTTATTATTGATTAATATTCTAAGATGATAATATATTTATATGCTATAAGGGGGGTGTATTGAGGATGGACATTGAAGATGAATTTCAATAATAATAAAATTTTCAATAACTTCAAATGGGGGAATGTTAGATTCCCTTTACTTATGGGATCATATTAGTTGTTTTTGGAAATTAGTGTTGGGATTATTCAATTAAGAGATGAATGTTTCCTTCAGTTACCTGTGTAAAATAATTATTGGAGTCTTGGTATGTATTATTGGCTATGATATAGTTATATCATCATTTGTGAGACTGACACATGAGGTGTTAAGGGAGTATATTTTTCCTTGATTCTATTATGTGGAGTAACACAAGAGGTGTTTGGTGTATTTTTTTCACGAAAAGTGTGTTCAATTATAAGATGTGATACATGTATATCACTATTTTCATTTCCATCATATGAGGTGATTCACTCATACTACTCTCTATATTTTTATTAGAAAATATTATTCAGTAATATAGTTTCCCACTACAAGGGGTTTATAAAGACTAATATATTTTACACAAGGTTCATTGAAAATTATTTGACTATTTAAATACCTTAATTATAATGAAACAGTATATCATAAAAGTATTTTAGAACATTTACCATTCAAATTAAAAAACAATATATTTAATAAACAGTGAAGTTAGTATGTCAAAAATTTTGATAGGATATATCCTAGGAAAAATTTTAGAAGAAATTTATTTTAATATATAATAATAGATAGAAATCCATGTATTGTATGAACCATATAAAATAAAATAGGTCAATCGGAGACCACAACATCAACATAGGTTGTTTTACTGGTAGTAAAAGGGATTATTGTTGTTTATGAATGGACCAAAACATATTATTCTCTCTTATGGTCTATTAAATTTGTGTTATATGTTGAATAATAGACGATCATTGGTAAATAAATAGTAATGACCTATATTTTATGGTGACATCGATATTACACAGTCCAGGCTATAGTAAAAATCATGATCAAAGCCATTTCATGGACAACATCATGGTCCTATCATCAGTTACATTTATATAATAGATGTCAATTTTTTATATCACAATTTTTATATGGTATGTTTCATAAATTATTCTCCTTACTTATCTGGGTAATTTTAGAAATATAAATATTACCTTAGACCATGTCGATAAAGATAAATGATGATGTTTAGGAATTTGTAGAAAGAATACCTTTACTAAAGCACTTATCATATGATTTATTTCTTTGCAACTCACTTTAATCCATTGATGAAGTATCTGGAAATCATGGGATAGTTAGAAATCATTCATTTTACTAGAATATTATGAGTTTTTGGTATGTTCAAGATTTTTTTGATTCCACTCCAATTTAATTAATGCTGTGAGTAGAGCATGAAATATGGTATTTGAAATACTAATGTAAGGGGTTGAATAATATCTCACATATATGTGGATTAATCTATAATAGTGATAATTTAATTATATTTTAGATAAAGAGTATATAGTATTCAGAAAAAGATATATTACTAATAAAAGGGAGTATAAGAATATTTATTGAGAGAGGTGGGAATATTGGATCACTTATTATGTGTGGGTGTGTTTCTCATTTTTTTCCTTCACATGATATATATGGTTATGTGGAGGTAATGATCCATACTATGATTTTATGAGGATAAACAGTGAGTCTCTCTCTTCTTTTCTTCAAATAATATATGAAATATTACAGTTATCTATGTATATAATAGTGAGTTTCATATACATTTCTATAAACCATTGATCTATGATGTATTAGGTAAAAAATATCATATTTTTATTTATGTGTCATTATTTTCCTTTCTAATAATTTTTAAATTAATTAATGTCCATTCTATCATAACATAGAGATAAGATAGGTAGAGAAAATTAATCACTACTAAAAAATTATTTTTTTAAAAGTATCGTTATGTACCTAATTTTTTTATTTAAGGATTATTATTATTATTATTATTATAAAATGGAAAAAATATCTACATTAATGTTAAGTGAGGATCGGGGTATATCCAATGAATTAAGGACACCTAAAGATGCTCATTAGTGAACTTTGAGAATAAATCCCATGTGATAAGAATAATTATAAAAGAGAAGGGTGTTTATTGTATACGTCGAACAAGAGATATAGTAATAAATAATGGTTTATAGAGAAGTGTATAAAAATTATTATAATTTGGTGGATTTCATAGTGTGAAGTAAAACTAAATGAAAAAGGGAATTGTTCATAAGGTTGTAAGAATGAGAAATAAATAGTGTCAGTGGAAATGCTAACACATAAGGTTGATGCATGAACATGAAAATCATTGGAATTATAAATATAAAATGAGGAAAATTTATGAGTTGTGTGGTTAAATATTATTTCTAGGAATGGTTATTTACTAATAAAATCTTTAGTTCCATCCTATGGCCACCTCTATTGGAATAACCTTTAATAAAAAGATTATAGTCGTATACATTGTGCCTTTAGGTTGGTAAGTAAAAATGTACCAAGTATGATCATCCCAAAAAAATATTATATCATATTAAAATTAATAAAATATGTATTACTACCAACACAATGAAGATCGATAAAAAACAAGAGTCTAACACAATAATCGGAGAGACTGATACCTGAAGTTTGACTAAAATTACATGAATAAAGGTCAATAACACTACCAAAAATGAAAATAACCTAAAATAGATCATACATGAACACACATAAAGTTAATTTAGTATATTATGTGTGAGGATAAACTAGTATAATTACTCACTATACATCCCAATTCAATGGATTAATATACCTAAGTTAACCAAATAGCTGACCTAAAAAGTTATGTCATGACCCAACCCTTGAAGGAATCTTTTTGATCCAATTAAAAGATCACAAGTAATCCTTGAATCCCTCCTATAACACCCTAGGATTTTATGGTATTTCTATTTTTAAATGTAATATCCTTGACATATTACATTTCACACAACACAAATATTAAATGAACAATAATATATTATTAAAATATTATTATTCAATGTAATAAGATATAACCAAGTAATTAAATTGGTGGATATGAATATTATTAACTAAATTATTAAAATATATGTTGAATTAATTTGTCACAAAGTAATTAAAAATTTATATAAAAACTAATAGAATATAATGAGAATGTTTTTACAATAAATATTTTTATGCTCACAAAGACATTTTATCCCAATAATTTAAATTAATTATTATTGGTGAATGATATGAATGAAATATATATTTTATATATTCAATCAAATATTTTTAATATTTATTAAATATATTTGATATGAATAAGATAAGAACACACCCAATATTACACATAAAAACCTAAATTTTAATAAAATCACTTTTAACAACTTTTAATGGAGAACCTATTTTTAAATAAAATTATTGACACTTTTATATATTTTATTTGATGAAATAAAAATATACTTTTATTATGTAATATATAAACCTACTTTGGTAGAGTTTTTGTATATTTCTGATAAGTTTCATGTTTTGATAAATAGTGATATAATATTTCATTTTAATTGAAAATAACTTATTTGTCTAAATAATGTATATTGTTACATTATATTGGTAATTAGTTTCAAAGTATAATTAGATAATATTTTTTATCATTTAATCCAATTTTGGTCATTGGAATCAATTTCACATTTAAATTGGATATAAAAACTTTTCAAACTTTTTAACATTTTCCCTCTAAACACATGTTTACTTGTTCCATCAGTGGGATTAATTTTAAATTTATTACATAAATTAGAGTTTTTTGAATTTTTAAAAATGGATTCAATATTTCCAATAAGTTGATCAAAATTATGTACATAGGTTTCTTTTATTTTTGTGCATATGAATAATAAATTCGATAATATTTTAATTACCACAGTTAATGGTAAACCATGTAATTTAGGATAAAAATAATACTATAAGTATTATAAAATTACACAAAAATATGTCCTAATTTTTTTAGATGAGTTATTTTCCACCAAAAACATCATTGGGATGATTTTATTAAGAATATATCTTAGATTATAAATAGTCATTTTAAATTGAAAATGTTTATATTCAACATAATAATTTTTTCAAAGTTCTATAAAATAAATTATTAAATTAAATAGTGACACAATGATGATGTAGTTAATGCTTAGTTAATGGTAGAATCAAAAAAATGATACTAAAAATATTAAAATAAATAAAATTTTACAAATGTAATGTCATCCATGAATTTTATTTATTTATTTGACATGTTAATAATTTTTTTTAAGTCTTGGTTATATTTTTCAAGTTGTTGTTATATTTTTACCAATTCAAGAAATGAATATTGTCAAAATTGACACTAATGGTATTTTAAAATATAAAATATTTTAATAAATGATATAAAAAATATAAAAAAATAAAATTCTGAAAAATAATTTGTATACGTATAAAAATGTCATTCATGGATCATTTGAGTTTATTTTAGAATTTTATAGTAACTATATTAAACCTTAAGTAGTAAAAACATAAGTATCATGGTAAGAGTTAAAGGTTTTAAATAAAGGTTAAAATAAAATGATAAGGATTAAAAAACATCTTATCCAAAAATTATTGGATGAAGATTATTTTACCCTTATCACATTAATATCTATTTTTTTTTTGTTTAATGGACACTTTTCCAAGGAAATAACATATATTTTATTTAAGTAAATGATAGTTACAAAATATCAACCTCTTTGAATTTAACACCTTTTATATATCTACATTGATACAAAATGAAGGTATGAATGAATATAAATTTCCATTTTTTCATTATATAATTTTATTTTTATTTTTTATAAATTATATAATTACATTAAAATTTTCCTGAATGTTAAAATATTATTTATTTAATTGATCGAAAAATAAAATTATTGATTTTAAAAATATTAATTTTGATATATTTGTGATGAATTAAAGTTTATAAAGAATTTTATAGATATATATAATATATTATATATTTTTAAATGATTATATTCTAATTTCTACTTTTTCTTGATGTATTTAAAGTTAAGTTAAATAAATAGTGTCAAATTTGAAAATAATGATATTTTATTGAATTAATGCATTTTTAAATTATTTAAAAAACATAAAAAATTAACATAATAACTAAGGGGATAAGATATGATCTAAAATGTCTTCCCCCCTTCATTTATATCTCATTTTTACCTCTTTGGATCTATAAAAGCATTATTATATTTTAATATTTTGAGGATTTCCAAAAGTTATCCTCACCTCAATTATATAGGGGCACCTCCTCTCTCACTTCCTCACACCTCTCAAGACACTTTTTATAGAACATGCTCTAACAAAACATGCTCCAAAAGTTATAATATTCATAATATAAGACTCCCTCTGAGTAGAAATCCATACAAGGATTCCTATTGGTGAAAACCAAAAGGTGTTACCCAAATAAGAGATAACATATTTCCTCAAGCTCTTTAGTTTTATTTTAAATAATCACCCCATAAAATCCCATTATTCCATGATTGTAACCACAACATTATCTTAAATATACTAATATTTTTTTACAATAAGGTTTATACCTAAACTTTCACAAAATTCAATCTTATTGGTAACGAACATACTGTTTATGTGTGTGGTGAACTACTGCCTCACAAAATGATGATTGATCATTTTTCCTTTAACATCTTTCATGGTTGGTAATTATTATTGAAACTATATTTATATATGTTATATATGATATTTATTATGTTTTTATGATTCTATAATTATTTAATAACAGATATCCATATGCTTTCCATTTTTTATAAATATGATAACATCATTTGTGGAAATATGGAATACCACCTCCCTAAAGAGATGTGATTTATCGATGCAATACATGGAATGTATTAAAGATTATTTTAATAATAATATGAGATATATATATTATAAATTAATTACAATATAAAAACATATCATAAAATTTTAATTCTATTAAAAATGACAGAGAAATGGAAGTAGTGTTCATGCATGTGTACGACCTACCATCTTCATGAATGATGCATTTCATTTCTTGTCTCCAAATAGTATGGATTATTATAAATACATATATACTGGATATAAATGATGTTTAAATAATTTTTTACAATATTTATATTATTTATCCAAGATTTTATTAATTGGAACATCAAATAACAAGTCAAAACTTACTCATGAAACTAGGCAATTAACACCCGAAACAGTGAAGAAACGAAATAATTTTAAAAAACGGGTAATAAGATATTATAAGATGATAATATATGATATAATAAATATTAATATGGTTATTTAATAAGTTATTAATCTGATTATAAACATTATATATGAGTTAAGTCATGTTCTACTAAATAATTCTTAATATAAGGGTTTTCTCGTCTCACTTCTTCTTCTGTGAGATACATGCCTTATAGACCACTTATTTTTGTTTTGTGGTGTATATATTAATCCATTTACATGTTATATCATGATTATAATTATTCTCATGATATTATAATTTACATTAATTTTGGGTATTATAGTTCAAATGTTTCAATGTGGTATGGGGCACTTTGGAATGTTTAAATATTATTTTCCTAAAGAATATTTTTAATAAATCATTTAAATTATTATCATCCATGTCTATGTTTCCTGAAAATGTTTTCAAAAATGATTTTAATATTATACTATAAATTTATAACATCTTTTAACCCATGTTTTACTTTTTATAAAATGTTTTGAAAGAAAACATTGCTTTTCATTTTATAAATGAGGTAATTTATGACTTTTTTCGACGAATGGAATCTGTTTTCTAACGTATGTGGTGTGAGTGGATTTTTTTGTAATAATTACCCCTTAATGTTTTCAATATTAATTTACATGTCTAAAAGTATCCTTTAAAAATAAATGTTTTCATTAATAATTGAATGGATTTTTAAATTAATAATTTCAAAGTTAAAAGGGGTATTTATCTCGAGAATTTTTAATCATTTTATTAGAGTATATTCATCTATGTCAAAATAATTTGTTGAATCTTTTACTTAATTGATTTATATCACATATAATACCCTATACCATATTTTATTGAAGGTTTTATGATCATTTGGATTGTGGGTGTTATATTTTGATACCATTAGTAGTATATGGTTAAAGTATTCAAATTTTATATGCTAGTTTATCAATATGAATGTTTATATTGTTTATGTTTCAACCTTTTCATATGAAGAAAGTACTTGATGTATTAATTGATGGTAGGGTCCTGTAATAGGCCCTCTATGAATCAGTGGTTCTCATGTGACAAACTAGATATGTATTTTAGAAGGGGACTTAACCATTAATTTTTAGACGTCATGGACGATTCCTCAGTGGTCTGTTATAGAAGTCTTGCATTATGCATTCCATAATTATGAGATTAGAAATTGATATTCCATGTGATTATTAAACTAGTTATAATATCCATAGTTTTGTTTTTAGTTCACATGATTATTTATATAGCATTAATTAATTGTATTCTATTCTTTATGTATTTGTTATTTATTATTAATTCAAGTTTTCTTCAACTACACATTACCCTTACTGAGAATTTGAGCTCACCCTTATTATGTTTTAATTCCCCAAGTTATGAAGATAAATACATGGAATCAATTTCAACGGCTAGAGATCTTAATTATGTTATTCTTTACTTTCTTTTTCCAATGTATTATAGGCATCTAGTTTGTAACATGGATTTTCAAAACTACTAAATTGTTTGGTCCTTAGGGATTTTATTCGCTATAATCATTATAATGTAATACAGTAAGGCATCAACTCTAGGATTTTGGGGTCAGGGCATTACAGTTGGTATCAAAAGAAGTTCAGAAGTATCCTTGGAAATAATAGTTATGAAATATATATTATAAAATATAACTACATGAATGAAATTGAGGATAAGACTATGTATTGGATATCATTCAACTGATTTATTAAAGACAATGGGTAACCTAGGATAATCCTAAGTATTCATATATTTTGAATGTTTCATGACCTATACATTTTATAAATGATTCTTCATGACTATATCACTATGATTATTGTTTCTTAGATTTTTATTTGGTTTTTGGTCAATGGATAGAATCATAAAGGTTATAAATTAATAGATATGATACTAATAATAAATAGACTATAATAAAAAATGAAAGGAATGAGGTAGAGTGGTTAAATTTCTTATGTTTTTTGATTCAATAATTATTTCATCAATGGTGCTTCAGTTTTATGAAATATAAGATATATAAAGATTGTACTTAAACAGTTATTCCTTAATAAATTGGTAGAACGAAAGTTTTCATTATGTTTTTAAGGAGATCAAATATATGGTATGTGACAATAAGAGCTACATTACGTTTTTTGGGGAATTTGATGTTAATATTGATTTTTGAAATTTAGAGACCTTTTTGGACTGTGAATTTGGATAAAAATATGTTGGATGAGCCTTAAGATTGTAATTGATTAAGTTGATCATTGGATATAATTTTTTGAGGTTAAATAATGATTCATTACATACTATGTGAAAACCATTTAGGTTTTAGTCAATATTTTAATGTTTTAGGAATGACAGATGGATCTTATGATCCATTAAAGTGGTTCATGGATGAAAACATCATCATGAACATTCCTTTACATGTGTAAGGGACGATGTTATAATAGATTTAATCACAACAAAATAACGAGATTATACTTAAGATAGGAAACTTATATAATAATGTAAGTTTATTTTCTTAATTTATTATATAAATATTAATGAAGTCCCTCATCTCTAATGAAAATAATTTTTGAAAAATAACATTATACATTTAATTTTATTACTCAGAAATCAATGGCCTCTTTAACACATCAGAGATTTTTTGGTTTTTAGATAGTATACATTCTGAAAACTATATTCTATATCAATATTCATCAGAACATGATGGTATGATTCCACTTCTATGTCTAGGTTTTCACTTCCCACTAATGTTATCATATCCTAAATTCTAATTTTTTTCTAGCCTTCACATTTTCCATTTCCCTATTATTAAAAGGAGGTTTTTTAACCTTATATCCGATGTGGGATTCCCACACAAGAATTTTTAGTATCAAACTTTGATTTATAAAGTGAAATTTCAAATTGTAAGGAAGTTATTTATTGAATTTGGGATGAATGTAACAGCCAAAGATTTTATGAAATGTTTCTTTTTAAATTTAATTTCTTTGATCACTTATGTTGAACACAACACCATATTTAAAAGAATTACAATATATTATTAAAAAATTATTATTTAATATAATAAGATATATCATAGTCGTTAAATTAGTGGTTATGAATAGTATTAATGAAATTATGAAAAAATATTTTTAATTAATTTGTTACAAATTATTTAGAAATTTACATAAGAACCAATTGAATATAATGAGAACATTTTTATAAAGACTATTTTTATGCTCGCAAAGGAATTTTTTCCTAATAAATTTAATTAATTATTATTGGTTAATGATATTAAGTAAATAAATATTAAATATATTTAATAAAATATTTTTGAAATACATTGAATATATTTTATATGCATAAGATAAGAACAAACTCAATATTACACATAAAAACCTATATTTTTATAAAATAATTTTTACCTCCTTTTAATGGAGAACCTATTTTAAATAAAATTATTGAAAATTTTATATATTATATTTGACAAAATAATCTTCTTATTTTAGTGCATAATATATAAATTTACATTGTTTTAGTTTTTTTATATTTTTTGGATAAGATTCCTATTCTGATGAATATTAATAAAATATTTCATTTCAATTGAAAAAAAACTTTTCATCTAAATAATATATAATGTTAAATTAAATTTTTAATTGGTTTTAAAGTATAATTAGATTTTTTTATAAATTAATCCAATATAATTCATTTGAGTAAATTGCACATTTAAATTTGATATAAAAATATATCAATCTTCTGAAAGTTTTCACTATAAAAACATGTTCAATTGTTTTGTCAATAGGATTAATTTGATATTAATTACAGAAATTTATGTGTTTTGAATTTTTAAAAGTGGATTCCATATTTGTAATCAGTGGGTCCAAATTATTTAAATAGGTTTCTTTTTATATTGGGGTATATTAATAGTAAATTTAGTAATATTTGAATTACCATGGTTAATGGTTAGTCCTGTATCTAAGGTTAAAAATAATATTATAAGTATTATAAAATTACCCTAACACTTTACCTATTTTATTAGATTATTGAGTTTTGACCAAAATCATTATTTGGTTTATTTTATGTCTTATTGGAGACACTTGGTTGACTTTAATGCTTTTATAGTATTTTATTATAATAGATGTCCAATATGTCACTCTTTTTTTTAATAAGTGATAATGTTTTTATATATGGTTATTAAGAAGATATATTTAACTATAAATATTCAATGTAAATACAAAATGTTGATATTTATCATGATAATTTTTTTTAATTTTTAGAGAAGAAATATTTAAATTAAAGAGTGAAACAATGATGATGAAACAATTAATTAATTAGTGGAAGAATCATATATAAGATATTAAAAATATTAAAATAAATAAAATATTAGATATTTTATGTGATCCATGAATTTTATTAATGACTTCGATAGTTAGTAATGTTTTTTAAGTATTTTAAAACTATAAAATACTTTATTAAATTATATAAAATAACAATATTTCTAAAATTTGTCCCAATAATTGGGATAAGTCTCAAAATGTCTTCCATGGATCATTTGAGGTTGGGATGATAATTCATAGTAACTACATTCACCCTTATGTAGTAAAAAAATTTGTTTCATAATAAGAGTTAAATGTTTTAAATAAGGGTTAAAAGAAAAAGAAAAAGATTAAAAAAATAACAAAAACTTGTCCAAAATTTTTTGGATTATGATTATTCAACTCATATAACCTTAATATCTAATTGGAGTTATTTAATGGACACTTTTACATGAAAATAACTTATATATTATTTAATTTAATGATAGTTACAAAAAATATCTCTAAGAATTTAATAACATTTATGTGTCCATATAGGGACAAAATCAAGATATGAACGAATATAAAAATCTATTTTGAAAAAAATGAAAAAAAAAATTCATTAAAAAATAATATTTAAATAATTACCTTAAATGTTTCTTCAATGTTAAAATTATATTTATATAAAAAATACAAAAATAAAATAATTAATTTTAATAATATTAATTTTGATATATTTTGGATGAATTAAAGTGAATAAAGAATTTTATAGATATATAATATATATTATAGATGTTTTAAAGAATTATAATATAATTCCAAATTTTTTGGTTGTATATAAAGTCAAGTTAAATGAATAGTTTCAAATATGACCATAATTATATTTTATTGAATTAATATATTATTAAATTATATAAAAATAAAAAAAGTAAAATAACCGCAAGAGGATAATATATGGTCTAAAATTTCTTCACCCATCTATTTATATCTCATTTTAAAGTCTTCATCACTATAATATCCTTATTATATTTTAAAAATTTGAGGATTTCCAAAATTTCCCCACACCTCAATTATAAAAGGAAAACTCCCCCATCACTTTATCACACCTCTCAAGCCATGTTATATCAACAAATATCTGAAAAAATAAACTCCCAACTTAACTTTAGTAATCCTTGAATCCTCACTTTGTGTATAAATCTATCCATGGAATCACTTTGGTGAAAACCAAAAGGAGTTACCCAAAGAAGAGGTAACATATTTTCTCAAGCTCTTTAGGTTTATTTCCATTATCCACCCCCAAGAATATATATGAACACCAATATACTCAATATATATAAATTTTGTTATTATAATGGAACAAACTACACATTCCCCCAATTCCATTTAATGGGTAACAAACAAACTGTTCATGTGTATGATGAACTACCACCACACGAAACGATGATTGTTAATTTTTCCTTTACCACCTTTCATGGTTGGAAATCATGATAGATAATATATTTATATATGTTATATTTGACATTTATTATTTCTCTATACTTATTTACTTCTTTTATAACAAATACCCTTATTCTTTCCATTTTGTATCAATATGATAACATCGTTTGTGGAAGTGTGGACTACTACCTCCCAAAAGCGATGTCATTCATTTAATCGATACATGGAAAATATTAAAGTTTATTTTAATATTAAATGATATATATAAATATATGAAATATATATTATAATTTAATTACAATATAAAAATAGATAATTTTCTTTTCATTTTATTAAAAATGACAGAGAAATAGAAGTAGCGTTCATGCATATGTTCGACCTACCGTCGCCATGAACGGTGCATTTCATTTCTTATCTCCAAATATTATGAATTATTATAAAAATATATATACTAGATATATATGATATTTAAATAATTTTTTACATTATGGATATTATGAAACCATAATCTAATTAATGGGAACAAAAAATAACAAGTCAAAACATACTTAAGAAACAAGGCAATTAACACTTGAAATAGTGAAAATAATGAAATAATGTTAACAAATAGGTAATAATATATTATAAAATGAACATATATGATAACATAAATATTAATTTCGTTATTAAATAATTGTATAACATGATTAAAACCATTATATAGTAGGTTAATGTATCTTTCACTAAAGGTAGTGTAAGGTTAGGGTTTTCTCATCTCACTTATTATTCATTGAGATATGAGCCTTATTCACCACTTATTTCTTGTTGAGTGGTGTATATAATCATAGTTTGAAATTATATATCATGAGAATAATTATTCTAATCATATTATAAATTACATTGTTGTTGGATATTATAGTTTAAATGTTTCATGGTGGTATGGTACACTTTGGAATATTTAAATATTATTTTCCTCAAGAATCTTTCAAAGAAATCCTTTAAATTATTATAATCCATGTCCATGATTCTTAAAAAAAATTCAAAGAATATTTTACTATTATCCTAAAAATTATTAATTTTTTAAAACCATTTTTCAGTTTTTATAAAATGGTTTGAAAGGAATAATTTTTTCATTTTCCAAATGAGTGAGTTTATGAATTTTTCGACAGAATGAATCTTTTTAAACCTATGTGGTGTGAGAGGTTTTTTCCACCGTCATTAAACCTTAATGATTTGAATTTGAATAAACAAGTATAAAAGGTTCTTTTCAAATAAAATATTTTCATTTATAATAGTGCATATTTTTAAATAAATAATTTCAAAGATAAAATGGGTATTTATCTTAAGAATTTTCAATGATTTTATTAGAGTATATTAATTTATGTCAACATCCTTTGATGAATATTTTACTTAATTGTGGTTTATCTATAATTATATCATCTACCATATGTTATTGAATATTTTATGATCATATTGATTTTGGGTGAACCATTTTGATACCATTCATGGTTTATAGTTAATATATTCACATTTTGTATTATAGTTTGTCAATATGAATGCTTATGATGTTTATATTCCACCATTTTTGTAGGAGAAATATATTAGACTTAGTAAGTGTTTTTTGGTGACCTTTATAGCCCCTCGATGTATCGGTATGTCTAAAGAGAAAAACTAGATATCGATTTTGGCTTAGGCCTTGACTATGTAATTTTAGATGTCTTAGGAGAGGCCTCGAAGGTATGTTTCAGATGTCAAGTGTTATTTATTCCATCATTATGAGATTAATTATTGATATTCCATGTTCTTATTCAACTATTTATAATATACACGGTCTGTTTTTAGGCTAATTTCATTATTTATATAATGTTATTCTATTATATTTTATTATTTTTATATTTATTATTTATTCTTAATTAAAGTTATCTTTAGTTATACTTTATCCTTACTGATCATTTGGGATCAACATTATTAGGTTTCTATTCCTGAGGTTATAAAGATAAATTCTTTGAATCAATTTCAAGGATTTTGATCTCTTACTTATTTTATTCTTTATTTTATTATTCCAATGTATTATGAGTATTATTTATGTAATCTAGTTTTCCAAAACTGATAAACTATTTGGTCCATCGAGACTTGATTCCTTGTAATCATACAAATTTAAAAAAAATAAGGCACCAGCTTTGGGCCTCTGGGGTTGGGATGTTACATTTGGTTTCAAATTAATTTTAGCAGCAACCTTGGAAACTAGATTTAAAAGACATTGATTATGGATATAACCCCACGAATAAAATTAAGGATAAGACTACGTATAGGATATCATCCTATTTATTTGGTAATGACAATGTTTAACCAAGGATAAACCCATAGATTCATATATTTAGATAGTTTCATGACCTAAACATCCTATAACTGATTCTTCAGGATAATATCACTATGATTATTGTTTCTCACATTGTGATTTGGGTTTTCCTCAATAGTTATAATTGGAATGGTTATACAAGTAATGTTTATGATGCTGATGATGAAGAGACTACAAGAGAAAAATGAAAGTAATGAGGTAAAATAATTAAAGTTCTTTTTTTTTGGATTCACAAATTATTTTATCAATGGTTCTTTGGTTATAAGAAACATGATATATATAACGATTGTACTGCAGTACTTATTTCTTAATAATTTTCCATAATTAATGTTTTCATTAATATTTTTAAGGAGGTAAAATATTTAGTATGTGAAAATAAGGAATACATTGCATTTTTTAGTGAATCTCATTTTAAGATTGATTTTGGAAATTTTGAGACTTTTTTTGACCGTGAATTTGGAAAACAATTATTCTAGAGAAGTCTTATACTTGGAAGGGATTCAGTTGATCATTGGAAATTATTTTTTGAGTTTTAAGTATGATTTATTAAATATTATGTGTTTACCTTTTCAGTTTTAGTAAATATTTAAAGGTAGAAGGAATTAATGATTAATAATATGCTCCATTAAAGTGTTTTAGGCTTGAAAACTTCATCATGAACTTTCATTTCTAGTTGTAAGGGATGATGTTAAAAAAGATCAAAGAAAAACCAAAGGATGAGATTATGATTATGACATGGAATATAATCAAATATGTTTATTTTATCAAATGATTATCTAAATATTAGAGAAATACATCATCTATGGGGAAAATAATTTTATAATAAAAATGTTATACATTTAACATTGTTACTAAGAAATCCATGGCCTCTTTAACCCATCATAAATTTATGGTTTTGTGTTGGTAGACTTTCTGATTACCATATTCTATATCACCCTCCATTATAACAAGATGGTTTGATTTTATTTCTTCATCTAGGTTTTAAAATCTCAGTAATGTTATCCTATTCATGAGCCTAATTTTATGGTAACCTTTTTATTTTCCCTTTCCCTCCTATTAAGAGGTAGTTTTATTAACCCTATTTCCATACAAGTTTCCCAAAAAATAATTTTCATGTATCAACCTTTGATTTATGAAGTGCAATATCAAATTTTGAGGATGAAATTTATTTAAGGAGGGAATAATGTAACACCACCAAGATTTTATGGTATGTCCATTTTTATGTTTAATATCATAGATATCTTGCGTTTCTCACTACACCAAATTTAAATTCACAACAATGTATTATTAAAATATGATTATTTAATATAGTAAGATATAACCTAGTCATTAAGTTGGTAGTTATAAATAGTATTAACTAACATATGAAATTATATATGAAATTAATTTATTGCAAATTAATTATAAATTTATATAATAACTAATTCAATATAATGGAAATGTTTTTATAAAGACTATTTTTGTACTCATAAAGCCATTTTAACTTAATAAATTATATTAATTATAATTATTGAATGATATTAATGAAATATTTTTTTTATATTCAATAAAATATTTTGGACAATCTTCTAGTATTTTTTATATGCATAAGATAAGAATAAACCAAAAATTATACATAAAAACCTATATTTTTATTAAAGAAGATTTATCATCTTTTAATGGAAAATTTATTTTAAATCCAATTTTTGAAAATTTAATATATTATATTTTTTAAAATTAAATTATTATTTTAGCATGTAACATAAAAATTTACATTCATATATTTTTTGTTATTTTTATGATAAGATTCAATTTTTGACGAATAGTGATAAAATAGTGGGTTTTAATTGAAAATAATGTTTCCATATAAATAATTTATAGTGTTAAATTTTATTTTTAATTGGTTTTTAAGAATTATTAGTTTATTTTTATCAATTAATCCAATGTAGGTCATTGAGATCGATTTTACATTGAAATTTGATATAAAAACATTTTAATATTTTGAACATTTTCACTTTAAAAAATTGTTTACTCATTCTATCAACATGATTATTTTTAAATTAAATACTGAAATTTCAGTGTTTTTAATTTTTATAAAATAGAATGCATATTTTTAATTATTCGTTCCAAATTATTTAAATATGTTTCCTTAAATTTTGGGAATATGAATAGTAAATTTAGTTATATTTTAATTACTACAGTTAAGGGTAAATCAAGTTATTAAGGCTAAAAGAATATTATAAGTATTATTAAATAGCCATAATTATCGTAATAATTTTATTTTATGAGTGAGTTTCTACCAAAATGATCCTTGGGTCTATTTTATGGCTTTTTATTTCCACATGGATGAATTTAAGGCTTTTATAGTATTTTATTCTAAGGGATGTTCAATATGTCACACTCTTTTTTTAATAAGTATCACATTCTTTATATGATTTTATTAAGAATATATATTCAACTATAAATAATAATTGGAAATATAAAAATCTTATCTTCACTAAGATATTTAATTTTTAATTTATAGAGAGGAAATTATTAAATTAAATGGTGATGCAATGATGATGCAGTAATTGCCTAATTAATGGAAGAATCAAATAAATGATATTAAAAATATTAAAATAAACAATATTTTAAATACTAAATGTCATATATTAATTTTATTGAGGAATTTAAAATTTTATTAATGTTTTCGAACTCTTAGTTCAATTATATCAATTTATTATGATATTTTTGAAATGTCAATAAAAGAATAGCGTAAAAATTGTCACGAAAGGTATTTTAAAATATAAAATATTTTATTATATGATATTAAATATCTAAAAAACAAAAATTATAAAAAATAATCAGGATAATTCTCAAAATTTCATACATGTCTCAATGTTTGGAATATTATAGTTATTATATTAACCTTTAGTAAAAAACACATGTATCACGGTAAGAGTTAAAGGGTTTAAATATGGGTTAAAACAAAAAGATAAGGATTAAAAAAATAATAAATACTTCACCAAAAATTATTAGATGAAAATTTATACCCTTATATCCTTAATATCTAATTCTATTTTTTTAATGTACGCTTTTCCACGAAAATAACTTATATAGTATTTAAGTCAATGAGAGTTACAAAATACCACTCTCTTCAAATTTAAGCAATTTTATGTGTCTACATGGGAAAAAATAAATATACGGATGAATATAAATGTATATTTTTATCATAATGAAATTTATTTCATTATATATATATATATATTATAATTTATATAGTTACTTTAAATATTTCTTCAATGTCACAACAATATTTATTTAATTCATAGAAAATTAAATAATTGACTTTAATATTATTATTATTTATATATTTTGGATTAATTAAAGTGGATAATGACTTTTATACATCTATAAAATATTTTAGAGAGGTTTTAAAGCATTAAATTTTAATTCCCTCTTTGTAGTTATGTATTTAAATTCATGTTAAATGAATAGTATCAAATTTGACAATAATGGTATTTTATTGGATTAATATAGTATTAAATTATTTGAATATCACAGAAATTTAAAATAATCACAAAGGTTATAATATATGGTCTAAATTGTCATAATCATTCGTTTAAATCCCATGTTTAAGTCTTTGGATCTAGAATAGCCTTAGTAAGTTTTAATATTTTAAGGATTTCCAAGTATCCCTCACTTCAATTATAAAATGGCACCTCCTCCCTAACTCCCTCACACCTCTCAAGACACTCTCTCTTGACCAAGATGCTACCAAAAAAATATCCCAACTTCCCTCTATTCATCATATAATACTCTCATTGGGAATAAATCTATCTAAGGAACCACTTGGGTGCAAACCAACAGGTGTTACAAAAAGAATACGTAACATCTTTCCTCAAGCTCTTTAGTTTTATTTCCATTCTCCCCAACTTAAACTCTATTTATTACATGATTATATAACATAAAATTTATCCTAAATATGATTATATTTTTATTCTAAGGTCTCTACCTACAATTTCACACAATTCTATCTAATGCGTAACGAACATATATTTATGTGTACGACGAACTACCGCCTCCCGAAATGATGATTGTTTATTTTCCCTTTATAACCTTTAATGGTTTTGAATTATGATTAAAAATCAATTAATATATGTTATATATGATATTTATTAATTATTTATTCTTATTTAATTATTTTATAACACATACCATTATGATTTCCATTTTGTCTTAATATGGTAAACATCGTTCGTGGAAGGGTGGAATGTCGCCTCCCCAAAACAATGTGATTCGTTCACGCTACACATGGAGCATATTAATGATAGTTTTAATAATAATATGAGATATATATGAAATATATATGATAATGAAATTATAAAATACTTATATATCATTTACTTTTCTTTATTTTAAAAATGAAAAGGAAATGGAAGTAGCGTTCAAGCATACACCGTCTCCATGAACCGTGCAATTCATTTCATATCACCAAATTTTATGGATTATTATAAATAAATATATACTAGATATATATTATATTTAAATAATGGTTTACATTATTCATCTGATTAAATAATGATCTAATTAATGGGGACAACATATAGCATGTCAAAACTTACCCAAGATACTAGGAAATTAACACCCAAAATACATAAAATAAGGAAAGAATGTTAAAAATGGGTAATAAGATATTATAAGATGATCATATATGATATAATAAATTTTAATATTGTTCTAGAATAAAATTTAAACATTATTAATTCCATTATACAAGAGGTTAAAGCATGTTCGTCTAAATGAAGCATAAAGTAAGGGTTTTCTCATCTCACATTTTCTTCAGTGTCACACAATCCTTATTCCCCGCATATTTTTGTTTTGTGGTGTATATAATGATTATATCAAATTTTATATAATTAATCTACCTATTATCATGATAATTTAAGTTATAGTAAATTTTTGTATTATAGTTAAAATGTTTCAAAGTGGTATGGGACACTTTGAAATGTCTAAATATTATTTTCCTCTAGAATATTTTGAAGAAATCATTTAAATTATTATCCTCCATGTCCATGGTTCTTAAAATTGTTTCCAAAAGGATTATACTATTATCCTATAAATTTATAAATTCTTGGAACACAATATTTAATTTTTAAAAAATGGTGTTAATGGAATCTTTTTATCATTTTCCAAATGTGTTACTTTATGACTTTTTCAACAAAATGAATCATTTTTTAACTTATGTAGCTTGAAACGATTTTTCTGTTGTCATGACCACTAAATGTTTTGAAAAATCCTTTACAATTTTAAAATATTATTTTAAAATAAAATTATTTCATCTAAAATAGTGAAACATTTTAAATAAATAATTTCATTGTTAAAATGGGTATTTATCTCAAGATTTTTCAATGATTTTATTAGAGTATATTCATCTATGTCAACATACTTTATTGAATATTTTAATTTATTAGATTTTTATCTTAGGAAAAAATCTATCATATGTTATTAAAGGGTTTATGATAATTTCTAATGTTGATGTGATATTTATATACCATTCATGGTTTATGGTTTAAGTATTCACATTATGTATGATAGTTTATCAATATGAATGATTATGTTGTTTAAGGTTCACTAATTTTAATATAAGAAATTTATTAGAGTTTATAAGTGATTTTTAGGGTTTTCTATATCCCCTTGATTAATTGGTCGTAATCATGACGCAATGTAGATAAGTATTTTGGATAAGTCCATAACCATTTAGTTTTAGATATCTTGGTCGAGGGCTCGATGGTATGTCTCAAATGTCCTGAATTTTTCATTAATTAATTATGAGATTAGTTATTTATATTCCATGTGATTATTTGACAATTTAGAATATACATGGTCATGTTTTAATCCCATGTGATTATTTACTTGGAATTATTCAATTATCTTTTATTCTATCCATATTTATTATTAATTCCGTTTAGCTTCCACTATACTTTACCCTTACTAAGCCTTAGAGATAACCCTTATTATATTTCCATTCATGTGGTGCTGAAGAAAAATTCGTGGAATAAATTTATAGGATGTTGATATATTACTTATTTTATGCTTTATCATCCTTTTCAAATGTATTATGGGTATCATGTATGTAATCTGGTTTTCCAAAACTGAAAAAATATTCAATCCTTTGAGATTTGATTCCTTGTAATCATCTCAATATATGAAAATAAGTCACCAGATCTGGGCTTCTAGAGTCAGGGTATTACATTTTCTCTAATGGGTTATTGGGAGAAAACATACAAAAGGGTAAAAAACAAAATATTCATGGAATTATTCATTTTTGGTAAAAATAAAGAACTATGAAAGGACAATAAAACAAAAAATTAGAATAAAATTAAAAATAAATAAATTAACACATAAAAAAGTGAATAAACAAGAAACCTGAATCAAAACATTTTATATCAACTATAATGGGAAAAAACTAATGAGTGAAACCAATCACATGAAGCTATATAATAACATTCATATACAAAGTATGGTCAGTACCTCCATCAAAATGATTATATATGTATTATAAAAAACATATAATAATAAGGTGAGAATATATGTGTATTCAGTAGGTTCCTCCTCTAATATTTATCATTCTTAGTGAATTAACACAATAAATACTTAGTGAATAGAATTTATAAATATTATTAATTTATCATATAAGATAATGAAGTTCCCATTGGAATTTGATTTTACTTTTTGTCAATGGGAATATTGATATATGATTGGGGTGTTGGGTGATGGAGTGCGAATCTAAACACTAAATTAGATTGTATATCTCCTCATAGAGTATTGGGAATAGGGGTCATGATAATGTTTCTTATTGATAATCCTCATAAATCATATAATTCTTGTACTAGTATTTATGATATATAATGAAAAGTGTTTATGGAATAATTTCAGTGTTTTCTACAACAATTTTGAAAATTTAGAGAAGTAGACTACTTAGGGATATTGAATAAATTAATTAAAAGAGAGTGAAATGTTTGATTTAATGTGTTAGAATCTTTCTTAGTTTACTACTACTATTAAATATTTAAATCAATGATAAAAGTCACATTGATGAAGGGTTCAAGTCCTTATGAAGAATACCATATTGTTTGATCAGGATTATAAATTCCAAAAGGTGTTGATAATGTTTTTGAGTTTATTGAGAAGGTATGTAGAAGTGTAAAAGTAGTTCTTGTTTTAATTTTATATATCACAAGATAGTATATCACATATGATGTTTTAAGTGTTTGAGATACAAATTTAATAAGATAGACATGTCATGTATGATAGTCTCATAAGACATTATATAGAACATATGAAATTGGGTATGAATATGAAGTAAATTTTGAAAAAAACATCCAATAATGAAAATATAGGGAGTTCATATAAGATATGTTGTCCATAATAAGTTTCATTGTGTAAAATATACAGTTTCCACATAAAATCTCAAATCACGTAATTAAGATTTTAGAATCTTATATGATAGTCAGACTACATAAGAAGACGATTTTATAAGATCGATGGGATTTTTATATGATAGTCAAAATTTATTTGACATTAGATTCTCAAAAGATATAATAGACTCAATGTGTACGATAAATGTTCAAGTTAATTTTTAGGAAATCTAAGAATTTATAAATTTTAGATTCTGGGGAACAAATTATTTGGGATGATGATCAAGTTATTCATATTTATTCCAAACATCACATACACCTAAAAGGGTGTGTGATTTAAGATTGAAAATTATGAGATTTTTTTCTTTAGGATATGGAGAGGATGATCAAAGTAGGAATGAATTCATTAATTTAAATATATTTTTGCTTAAATAGTCTAGAGTATTAAAAAAATATTTTAGATTATTCCCCATCTATTATATCATGTTTGTTACATCATAAAGCTTAAATATCCAAGATCCAAACATGGTTTGAGAAATATCAAATGAAAATAATATAAATAAGGTCATTTTTTAAATCTAGTAATTTAAAATTAGAATATTTTATATTCCTCATTTGTGATCAAAATAGATAAATTAATCAAAATATGAATATGTTGTGTTTCAATGAAGTTAAATGTAACATCCCAGGTAAATGAAGAATACGATATTTTCATATTTATTAATACTTTTAAATTAAATATTAATTTTACTTTAAAATAGTTGCTATGTTTGATAGAATACCCGCTACGCAACAACGAATTTCTTTGAAATCTTACGTTGTACACTAATAATATAATATTATTATTTTAAATAGATGTTAACTGTTAGCCATTTTATTGGCGGGGATGAAAAACAATAACTACAATATGATTATACATGCTTTTTAAATGTATTTACATTTATCCAATAAAAGTTAGAGGCTTAAAATGTGAATGAATCTAATTTTAAGCATAATTTACATTAAAAGGTCGATTTACCTCCTTTTTATGGTGAACCCTCATTAAATATAGTTTTGGTCACTTTAATACATTAAATTTGAACAAATAAAATTCTTATTTAGAATGGGGACATCAAAATTTACTTTTTGTAAATTTTTGGAATTTTTCAGATAAAGTTCCTTTTTTAATGAATAGTGAAAATATTTTATTTTAATTCAAAACTACATTTTAATCTAAGTTATCTATATAGTTAAATTGTCATTTTAATTGGTTTTAAAGTGTAATTAGAATATAATTTTACCATTTAATCCAATTTTGGTCATTGGAATTAATTTCACTTTAAAATTGGACATAAACAAGTGTCAATCTTTTGATAGTTATTGTTTCTTAAAAACACGCTATTTGTTTTAACAACTGGAATTAATTTTAAATTAATTAACGCCACATCTATGTTTTGAATTTAGAAAAATGGACATCATTTTTGGATTTGGAATATTAAATATACCTTAGGTTGAATTTTTGGTATTTTTTCTGAAAAAACTTCAATTTTGATGAATAGTGAAACCACTTAGAAGTAGTTAAAAAACTGAATTTTTCATTAAAATGAAATTTTACCACTTCTGTGAATTGAATTTCGAAAATCCGACCTATATGGTTGTTATTAGTAAGTAAAATTTGGTTCAATAAGATGTAAATAATTTTTGTTGAATAGTAACTTTGGACTTTTTTTACCGTGGTTAAAGATAAATATTGTAATTCAAGGTAGAAAGAATATTATAATAATTCAAAATTATCTTAACACTTTTCCGAACCTTATTTTATGAGTAAGGGGAGACTATGGGCATCCTTGGGTCTATTTTGGGACCCCATGGAACCACTTATGAATGATAATGACACTTTATATTAATTAATTTAATGTAAAGGAAAAAATGACATAAACAAAACTATTTTAGTACAATAATTTTTATATGGTGATATATAAGTAATATTTTTGACTATAAATATTCATTGTAAATATGAAAAGATTTCATACATCATGGTAGTTTTTTTATAATTTTTAGACATCGAATAAATTAAATTATTTATGAAATAATAATGATGCAGTATTTACCTCACTAATAAAGGATTTAAATAAATAATATTATAATGATAAAAATATTATCCAAAACCAGTCCAATTCCTATTGGATGATTTTATTTCGACCATGAGTCATCTTATCTTCGACTATAATGATTTTTGGACCTTTATAAACCGAATATCATTATATAATAAAATAATATTTTCAGACTTTCCTAAAGAGCCCCTTCTCTTCCATCTAAAAGGAGACCACTTCTAACCAATTACTCACACCTCTCAAGCAATTTGTCTTGCCCAAACTCTGATCAATTAAGCTCCATACATCCCCTCCTCCTTCTATAAGCCTTAACTTAGTCATAAGGCACTTCAATAATTCCTTTTGGTTCAAACCAAATGAAGTTACCTAAATTAAAGGTAACTGTTTCTCTTATCTTTTTTTTATTTTACTTATCCAACCCCTAAACTATTTTTATTCCTTTCTTTTATAACAACAACAATATCCTCAATATACTAGGATGTTTTTAGGATATTTATTTTAACTACACCTACACACACCTCCATCTAATGGGTTAAGGACATACTGTTTCTGTGGATAGAAAACTAACACCTTAGGAAATGATGATTGTTTGATTATCTACTACCGCCTCTTATGGTGGACATTATGATAGAAATTTATTTATATATGATATATATTATTTTTATGTTTTCTTTATTATTATTTATTTTCTTTATATCATACCTTTATGGTTTCCATTATGGGTAAACGGGATAATTTCATTTGGGGAAGTGCGGACTAGCACCCCCTCAAAGTGATATGACTCATTAATGCCATATGTGGGATGTAAAAAGGATGGATTTAATGATATTATATATGATATTATACTGGAATTATAATATGACTATGTATCATTATGTTTTAATTCCATTAAAATAAAAAATATAAATGAAAGTAGCGTTCATACATATGTACAACTTACTGTATCCTTGAACGGTGCATTTCATTTCTTACCTCCAAATGTTATGTACTTTTATAAATACAGGTATATAATGGATATATATGATATATATGATATCTAAATCATTAATATCATTCTGTATATAATGGACTATTAACCACATGGACAACTTGTAAATATAAGGTGTTCATTTTTGACTCAAGTACCAAATATCGACAAAACGGCCATTATTAACTTGAATGATTAAATAATTTTTATAACATGGTAATAAGTGATATAAAAGAAATAAAAAACTTGAAAATGATTCTTTTGCAAGTATAAATTAACTTTAGTTTATTATTCAGGAGATTAAAGAACGATCGAGTCAAAGTCAGACACAATGTAAGGGACTTCGTCTCAATCTATTTTTCATTGAGGCATATTTTGATAATATATATACCTTCTTCTTTTACATGGTTTATAATAAAACCCTTTGAATTTTACATTCATTCAAAGGGAATACTTTTTTACGAAGCGTTTTACTAAACGAAAAATTTTATGTTTTTAACGTTTGCAGCGACAATGACCTCTCCACCACTGTAATCGTTATTTGGATTCCTCTATAAGCCTTAATGTTTTATAAAATTAAAAGGAAGTCCCTTATTATGTTTTTGGGTGTTTTGGTAATGATGATTTGTTTTCAAATGGATTTATTATTTCAATATCTTGAAATTATTTCTTGTGATTTCAAATTAAAAGTTATTAGTGAAATGTTTATATTTTCAATATTTTATGTGTTAGGATTTTATAATGGTACTGGGAAATTTGACGGGTGGTTATGTGATAAACCAAATAACGAGTGGTGCCATGATAATACAGGATGGGTGGTTATGTTATAAACTCCAATGTATTTGGTATGGAAGTCGTTCGTATAGCTATTCCATTTAGTGATATGTGTGGAAGTGGACCGTATGGTTATTCAATTTATGCATGTTTATGTCCCAAGTTACATTTATATGTTATGTGTTATTTATATGGGTTTTATGGTAACCATTTGGTTAAAAAATGGTAAGTAGTGATCTTTGATTCAGTGCGGAGTATTTACTAATTCATAAAGTTGAAAAGTATTAGTTATGTTAAAGTATTCATGGATTACTTATTGTTTTGAAAATATAACAGTTTTGCATCTTTGTGTATCCCTTAAGATTCTTTTTATGCTCATCCCATGTTTTTGAAATGTTTTTTTCAAGACATAATGTGGAATATGTTCAATGATGGGATCAAGGAAAAGTCATGTTATCTTAAACCTGGAACTAGACATGAATCTTTTTTTAAGAGTTCTTATTTTCTGAAAAAAATTGAAATTGAATAGAAGTGTCTAATTTGTATTTGAAATGAAATGTAATAGTTATGGTCTAATTCTCTAAAACACTAAACCTGAAATGATCCTCAATGTGAATTATTCGTTTAATTCATTATTATGTAATGTTTTAAGGTTGGGTCCTTATAGTTGGTATCAAAGGTTGGGTTAGACAACTTTAGGAGTTAGGGTATTGATAAATTAAAGTCCCCAAATTAATTTATGATAATATTGGAGTGATATAGAATTTACAGATTTCCATGTGGATTTCCTAAGATATGTCTCTTTTAAGAATGGTTTTTCATAGAACAAACAGGGCAGTTGTTCTGGGAAGGCATACAGAGGGAAATGACCTTCTCAATCAGCATCCAGAGATAGTCAGATTCAGGGTTGAACAGTTTGTTGTAATGATGGATCAGTTGAATCAGGTGATAAATGGTAGTTTTGTTTATTGATGATATTGTGGTTAAGAGGAGCATGAAAGTCATTTAAGGGTTGTCTTGAAAACCTTAAAAGAAAAGAAACTATTTGGGAAATCCAGAAAGTGTGAGTTTTGGTAACAACAAATTTCTTTCCTTGGTCACATTGTTTCAAAAAATGGCATATCTATTGATCCTACTAAAACAAAAGTTGTTGAAGAATTTCCAAGAACCACAAATATAACCGAGATCTATAGTTTTCTTGGTTTGGTAGGTTATTACTGGAGGTTTGTTGAGAATTTTTCACAGTTATCTAGTCCAATGACTAAGTAAACTCGAAAAAGTGTTAAGTTCATCTTGATCAAAGAATGTGATGATTGTTTTCAGGAATTGAAAAGAAGATTGGTGAATGCTTTAGGTTTGGAACTGTCTTCTAGAAATAGCGAGTTTGTTATCTACAGTGATTCTTCGTTGAAAGGACTTGGATGTGTCCTTATGCCGAATGATCATGTAATTTCTTATGCTTCACGTTAGTTGAAACCTCATGAGATAAATTACCCTACACATGATTTGGAATTAGCTGCTGTTGTTTTTGCATTAAAAATTTGGAGGCATCATTTGTATGGAGTAAAATGTGAAATATATACTGACCACAAAATCTTAATGTATATATTCACTCAGAATGAATAGAACATGAGATAGAGGATATGGATGGAATTAATCAAGGACTATGATTGCACGATCGATTACCATACGGGAAAATAAAATAAATTGGTTGATGCTTTGATTCGAAAAAGTAATGTCTCATTAACCATGCTAAATTTGGAATGAGATCCTTTGGTTTTTGATTTGATAAACTTTGGAATATAAGTTGTTAGTGTAGGAAATTCTTCTTTTTTTTAGGCATCACTGAAATCATCTCTATCAGATAGAATAAATCAAGAATAAAAAAGAAGACAGTGAGTTGTAGAAAAAGGCAGAGTTGGTTTAGTAGGGTATGTTTCCTGAATTTAATGTTGATAATGATTGTGTATTGAGGTTTGGGAAGATATTATATATGCCTTGAGATTCACAATTGAATAATGAGTTGTTATGTGAAGCTCATAGTTCTCCGTTTTCAGTTCATCCTGGTAGTACGAATATGTACAGAGATCTTAGGGAGTATTACTGGTGGGATGGAATGAAAAGAGATATTACTGATTTTACTATGAAATTTTTGACTTGTCAGTAGGTTAAAGAAGAGTGGAATTTACTGAAATGGATTCTTCAGTCTTTACGGGTGCTAGAGTGGAAATGGGAAAATATATCCATGGACTTCGTTTTGGGACTACCGAAGACATCTCGAGCTAAAAATGCAATATGGGTTATAGTTGATTGACTGACTAAATCTGCTCAATTCCTTCCTATTCAAGATAATTTTTCTCTATATCAACTTTCTCGGTTATATGTTAAAAGATAGTCAGGTTTCATGGTGTTCCCCTCTCCATTGTATCTAATCGTTATCCCAGGTTTACTTATAACTTTTGGAAAGGCCTTCAGAAGTCGTTGGGAACTAAATTAAATTTTAGTACATATTTTCATCCTCAATAAGATGGACAGTCAGAATGAACAATTCATACCTTGGAGGATATGCTATGTGCATGTTCACTAGATTACTAGGGATGTTGGGACTATCATCTTTCTTCGGTTGAAGTTTCTTATAATAACAGTTTTCATTCCAGTATACAGATGGCTCCATTTGAAGCATTATATAGAAAGTGTTGTCTAACTCTAGCTTTTTGGGATGAAGTAGGTGAAAGGAAGTTAATGGGACCAGAATTGGTGGGATAAATGGCAGAGAAAGATTAGTTGATTTAGAAGAACATGAGAACAGCTCAGAGAAGACAAAAAAGTTATGTGGATTACCGAAGGAAGGATATTTATTTTGAGGTAGGTGATCTTGTCTTTCTCAAGGTTTCTCCTTGGAAAAGTGTGATGCGTATTGGTATGAAGGGAAAGTTGAGTCCGAGGTTTATTAGACCTTATGAAATTCTGGAGAAAGTGGGATCAGTTGCGTACAGAGTGGCTTTACCTCCAATTTTATCTCAGGTACACAATGTTTTTCATGTTTCGACATTAAAAAAGTATATTCCAGATCCATCTCATGTTTTGAGTCCAGAGGTAGTTCACTTGAAAGAGAATCTATCTTATAAAGAACAATCAGTCTAGATTCTTGACCGAAGAGAGCATGTTTTTCAGAATATGGTAATTCACCAGGTAAAGGTTTTTTTGGAAAAACCATATTGTTGAAGAGGCAACGTGGGAATCTGAAAATGCTATGGGGGATAAATACCCCCACTTATTTTGATAAGGGAATATAAATTGCGAGGATGTAATTTCCAAAAGGGGGGAAGGATGTAACATCCCGGGTAAATGAAGAATAAGATATCTTTATGTTTATTAATACTTGTGAATTAAATATTAATTTTACTTTAAAATAGTTTCTATGTTTGATAGTGTACCCGATACGCAACAACAAGTTTCTTTAAAATCTTATGTTGCACACTAATAATATAATATAATTATTTTAAATGGTAGTTAACTCACTGCCATTGTATTGGTGGGAATGAACAAAACTAACAACAATATGATTATACATGTTTGTTAAATGTATTTAAATTTATCCAATAAAATTTATATGCTTAAAATGTGAATGATTCTAATTTTAAGCCTAATTTACATTAAAAGGTCGATTTACCGCCTTTTAATGGAGAACCCTCTTTAAATATAGTTTTGGTCACCTTAATAAATTATATTTGAAAAAATAAAATCCTTATTTTGAATGGGGAATCCAATTTTACTTTGTGTAAATTTTTTCAAATTTTTCCGATAAAGTTCATTTTTTAATGAATAATGAAAATATTGTATTTTAATTCAAAACTAAGTTTTAATCTAATTTATTTATATTGTTAGATTTTCTTTTAAATTGGTTTTAAAGTATAATTAGAATATATTTTTACCATTTAATCCAATGTTGATCATTAGAATTAATTTCACTTTGAAATTGGACATAAAAAAGTGGAAATGTTTTGATCGTTATTGTATCTTAAAAACACGCTATTTGTTTTTACAACGGGAATTAATTTTGAATTAATTAATGCCACTTCTATGTTCTGAATTTATAAAAATGGACATAGTTTTTTTATTTGGAATATCAATTATACCTTAGGCTTATTTTTTAGTATTTTTCTAAAAAACTTCAATTTTTGATGAATAGTGAAACCAATTAGTAGTAGTTAAAAAACTGACTTTTTCATTTAAATGAAATTTTACCACTTATATGAATTTAATTTTGAAAATACAACATACATGGTTGTTATTAGTTAGTAAACTTTGGTTCAATAATATTAAAATAATTTTGGTGAATAGTAAGTTTTGACTTTTTTTACCTTGGTTAAAGATAGATAGGGTAATTCAAGGTAAAAAGAACATTATAAATATTCAAAATTAGCTTAACACTTGTCCTAAACTTATTTTATGAGTAAATGTCGACCATGGTAATACTTGGGTCGATTTTGGGACCCCATGGAGCCACTTATGAATGATAATGACACTTTAGATTAATTAATTTAATGTAAAGGAAAAAATGACATAAACAAATATCTTTAAGTACATTAATTTTTATATGGTTTTATATAAGTAATATTTTTGACTCTAAATACTCATTGGAAATATAAAAATATTTCATATATCATGGTTTTTTTTATAATTTTTAGACATCGAATAAATTTAATTATTTATGACACAATAATGATGTAGTATTTACCTCATTAATAAATGATTTAAATAAATAAGATTATAATGATTAAAATATTATCCATAACCTATCCAATTACTATTGGATGATTATATTTCGACAATGAGTCGTATTATATTAGACTCTAATGATTTTTGGACATTTAGAAACCGAATATCATTATATAATAAAATAATATTTTCACACTTTCCTAAAGAGCCCCTCCTCTCCCTTATAAAAGCAGACCACTTATAACCAATTACCCACACCTCTCAAGCCATTTTTCTAGTCCAAACTCTACCCAATTAATCTACCTACATCCCTCTCCTCCACCTATAAGCCTTACCTTAGGTAGAAGGCACTTCATGAATTATTTTTGGTTCAAACCAATGGAAGTTACCCAAATTAAAGGTAACAATTTCTCTTAAATTATTTTTTATTATCTTATTTCTCCAACACCTAAATTCTTTTTATTCCTTTCTTTTATAAAAAAAATATATCCTCAATATACTAGTATTTTTTTATATGTATTTTAACTACACTTACACAGACCTCCATCTAATGGATGAAGGACTTACTGTTTCTGTGGATGGAAAACTAACGCCTCATGGAACGATGATTGTTCGATTATCTCCTACCACCTCTCATGGTGACTGTTATGATGGAACTATATTTATATATTATATACATTATGTTTATGTTTTCTTTATGATTTTTTTTTTATTTTATTGCATACCTTTATGGTTTCCATTATGGGTAAACGCGATAATTTCATTTGAGGAAGTGTGGACTACCGCCCCTTCAAAGTGATATGAATCGTTAATGCCATATGTGGGACATATAAAGGAAAGAGTTAATGATATTATATATGATATTATACTGGAATTATAATATAACTATTTTTAATTATGTTATAATTACAAGAAAATAAGAAATATAAATGAAAGTAGTGTTCATGCATACGTACGGCTTACCGTCTCCATGAATGGTGCATTTCATTTCTTACCACCAAATGTTACGTTATATTATAAATACATGTATATACTGGATATATAAGATATAAATGATATATAAATAATGAATATCATTCTATATATAATGAACTATTGACAAAATGAACAACTTGTAAATATAAGGTGTTCATTTTTTACTCAAGTACCAAATATCGACAAACTGACCATTATATAATTGAATGATTACATAATGTTTATAAAATGGTAATAATAGATATAAAAGTAATAATAAAGTTGAAAATGGTTCTTAATCAAGTATAAATTATGTTTATTTAATTATTTGGGAGATTAAAGAACGATCGAGTAAAGTCGGACACGACGTAAGGGACTTCGTCTCAATCTCCTTTCATTGATTCATATTTAGATAATATATATACCTTCTTATTTTACACGGTGTATAATAAAACCCTTTTACTTTTACTTTCATTCAAAGGGAATCTTTTTTTACGTAGTGTTTTACTAAACGGGAAATAGAATGTTTTTAACATTTGCTACGACAATGACCTCTCTATCGCCGTAATTGTTATTTGGATTCCTCTATAAGCCTTAATGTTTTCTAAAATGAAAAGAAAATCCCTTATTCAGTTTTTGGGTGTTTTGGTATTGAAAATAGTTTTTCAAATGGATATATTATTTCAATATCTTGAAATTATTTCTTGTGATTGCAAGTTAAAAATTATTAGCGAAATGTTTATATTTTCAATATTTTATGTTTTATGATTTTATAATGGTACTTGGAAATTTGAAGGGTGGTTACGTGATAAACCAAATGAAAGCTGGTGTTGTGATAAACTAGGATGGGTGGTTACTTTATAACCTCCAATGCATTGGGTATGGAAGTCATCCATATGGCTATTCCATTTAGTGATATGTGTGGAAGTCGACCGTATGGTTATTCCATTTAAGTATGTTTATTTCCCAAGTTACCTTTATATGTTATGTGTTCTTTATATGGGTTTTATGGTAACCTTTTGGTTACAAAAGGGTAAGTAGTGATCTTTTATTAGTTAAGAGTATTTACTACTTCATAAAGGTGAATGGTATTACTTATGTAAAAGTATTCATGTCTTACTTGTTGTTTTGAAAATCTAACAGTTTTCCTTCTTTGTGTATCCCTTACTGATCATTTTATACTCATCCCAAGTTTTTGAATTGTTTTTTACAGGAAATAATGTTGAATAGGGTCAAGGATGAGATCAAGTAAAAGTCATGCTGTCTTAAACATGTAACTAGACATGACTCTTTTTTTAAGAGTTCCTGTTTTGTGAAAAAAATGGAAACTTAGTAAAAGTGTCTACTTTGTATTCGAAATGAAATGTAATAGTTGTGGAATAATTCTCTAAAACTCTAAACCTGAAAATATCCTCAATGTGAATTATTCATTTAATTCAATATTATGTAATTTTTTAAGGCCGGGTCCTTATATTAAATATCATAAAGAAATTTTTGATTCAAACTTAAGATGTGGGTTTTGTTAGTTGAGATGTTATTAAAGGTTTGTAGAAATATTTAGAAGATGCAATGTTATATTAAATCTGTCAAGTAGATAATGAGATTATCCAAGTCATAATTGGTTTTTTTATATGATTTTCATACATCTATTTTGATTATTTAAGTTACAGATTTTTTAGTGTAATACTCTTGATAAGAAAAAGAGAACCAAGCCTATTTAAGACACCTAAGAGATTAGTTTTTCTTTGAGAATAATTTTAAAATGAAAATGAAAAAGATAAGGGGACTCTTTTTATTTTATAGGATACAACCATTGATAAAAAATAATATGAAATATCAAGGTAGACACTCACGTAAATAAAATTTGTGAAAAAGAAAATAGTGGTTGTGGAAACAAGACCACAAGGACTGGATCACTATCTATAATTGTTGAATTTTTTTCTATATTCTAAATATATATAAAATATATTTCTTGTGACCTATAAATAGAAAGGAAAAGGAGATAGAGTGGAATTATTTTATAACTATGATCGAAGTCAAGAGAACCTCCATAATCATGAGGAATAAGGGAACCTGGTAATGTTGTGTGGCACTGAACAATCAATGTATTAAATAAAGAGAGGAGTGTGAGTAGAAGATTGACCATTATTCTAAGAACACAATAAAATAATCGAATTAGATAGAAAAATATGAAAGTATACAATAAAGATAGGCTGACACTATTCTGCACCATTCTATTTGGTGTGTCGATTCTGTTTTAGATTGGTTAGTATCATATGAGCTCTATGTTGAGTTGAGAAAACCTAGTGATCATGTTTTTTGGAATATATATGAATCTGATAATGAGATAGGGACCAATTTTTATGCATTAACCTTGAAGACCTTTTGTAAATCAAGGTCTCTATTGATGCAGAATTAGATTGATTCTACGGATTCAATGACACCCATATTCTGATTAGATATTATCAAGAAAAGAAATGAAAACAAACAATTATATATACATAGTGTGAATATATGGAACCAATGTGACTCTAGGTGTGTAAGTAGATCATTTTATGAATCATTGAGACTAGTGGGATGTTGTAGATATTATGATCACTATATGAAGTAGTGTCAATGTGTGAAGCATAATGTATTTTTAATGACCCAATTTATACAATTGATCTTATAGTGGATAAGATAATCCATGATTAGGATGAATGACTAATCATTCCATCGATTATTTTAATATTAAAGGGGTTGAACCTTATAAAAATATTGTGTGTTACTATTTAATTTCTATTTTTCATGGAGTGTGGAATTTTCATATAGGATAATAGTTAATAAATATTATGCAATGTCCCATATTAGTTTACTTTTTAACAATAACTGTACTCGTTCACCATAGAACTAAATCATGCCTCCCTATACACCAGAGGCTGCTAACTAAAAGTGAGGTTTTGTGGTAGTACCATAAGGATACTATATCCCCTGATCAAATTGCATAATAATGAATAAAATTTCAAGCATCATATTCCGATGATATGAATTAGAGTGAACAAGATAAATAAATATCCACTATCACAAAATAAACTAAAAAAAATGTTGATAAATATAAACAATACTAATGAAATTTAGGAAATTCTAAAACAATCATGTCACCCATACAACTAACCACCCACTTATCTGATTACTTAAAAACTCTAAAATAAAATAAAGAAAAAAAATCTATATTGTAACTCTGAGTTTAATCAAATCCATTTTTATGGTACCATCCATGTCATCATTATTTGTCACGAAAAATCTCAATATAGACTTAGACAAAACCTATGTCTGAAATAAACATGTGAAATCTACTTGGGTTCCCATGTACAGTGGCGGCTCAAGAAGGGTGTGAGTAAAACTAAATAGGCCACCACTAACATGGTATAATGTAATAAATAGTCTGAGAAATAGTGTATGTAGATAAACAGTCAGATAAATAAAAAGTTTATAAAATGAGATACACTAAAACAACCATTTGTTAACAAACCTATTGGACATTGAGACCTAAGGTGAAACACGGGCAAGCCAAAACCTACAACAACCCAATCTGACCATTTATGTAATAAAACATAGGGTGATATGTACTTTAAAACATATAGGATGCAATTCATTCCTAGATAATCTACCTGTAACCTAAACTATGTATCAAAATAATCCGTGCATGGTGCATCTTCCCTGCACATAAACCATTCACAATGTTATTGGTGCTGATGCGAAGTGTAATGTCCAAAATCCTAATCCAAGGGTATAGGAACCCTATACAACATTCTAAACCACGTATGTGGAGAATCATGTATAACATATGAAGCCATGTAGATGGAGCCTCATCTTCAACTTTCTAATCCTAGAGCCTCAATCTCACATCTCAATCATGCCACCATTTACCAAATACCAATGTTTAATATCCTAACCTTTCAAAACATTAAAAAAACTTTAAACTTTATCATTTACAAAATATCCAATGGGCCATTAATGCTGTGATATTCAGAATGAAGATCCATTTTCACATATCTAAACACCCTTATAACACTCTTTGGAAAATTATGAACCTCACACATCCATTTAAAATATTTCCAAGCCACCCTCAAAACACGGTTTTTCCCCTTTAATATAAAAAAAAGTCCAAAACCTTCCTCTATATCAAAATTTTTTAAATGATCCATCAAGGAATTTTCAACAAAGGGGAAACCACAACCTCAATTCAAATCAACAATTAAAAATCACCCAAAAACCACTTTTGGAATAACTTGGAGGTCAACACCTCCCTTTAAATAAAATCAACTTCAAAACATATTTTTCACCCATTGAAACCCAAATCCAGGTCAAAACCTAGCACATATGATTCAAACCATTTCAAACGTATCATAGTCATTTCACAAAGTCTTAGCACAAAAAACCATTTTATCATCTTAACCTATCACAACACAATTATTTCCATCTACAGTAAGTATATCTCTAAATGTGATATAAAGACAACTAATATTCCTAATTGGGTTTTGATTGTAACCCACCCATGTTACTCTTTAAAACCCCAATTTACATTCTTTAATAAATGGAACAACCCATGGGTGGTCATAGGTTCTGTCTTGTCAATGCTAATAGATATGAAAGGATATGTGGAAGGTATAAGGTATAAATTTAATAAATAAATATATGATCCTATACCATGGTAGATGGTGCATCCTGCCTAGGTATTAAGGTATATACAACATAAACATGAAATTAAATTTTCACGACTATGGATAAATCTCATAGACCACCTAAATGAATTGAATCCTTCCATGACATTCCCAAGGCTTGGAAGCTTTTTCAAGTCCCTCTGAAACCTCATACAAACTCTTGAGAATCCAAATGATCTCATCCCAACTAACCATGCTCTAACGTCATGAAAGTCCCCAATAATTAATTAATTATAACAATTATATTTAAATAATTAATCAAATCAAAACATGTAAAAATTTTAGACCACTCATCGAGTCATTTCACTACACCAGAAGTGAAGCCAACCACTCACCAAATATGTAAAACACCACCTCAACCACATTCTAGGCCAAATACCTAAGTGTATACACCATTTCCATGGTCAATAGAAAAAAAATTTGAAAGAAAACCTAAGAAAATACATGAAAGAATTATACACTAATAAAATGAAAAGAAATTGTGTGTGGAAGCCCTCTCAGGATCTCCTCTATGTAAGCCAACCAAAAGATGCATGATAAATCAGTGATTCAGCCATGATCTAGTAAAATATCTAACAAAAACCTAAATTGAAAAACTCAAAAATTATAACGGAAGAATAGGATGAGGAAACATAACCACTATAAAGAGAAAAATAACCAAAATATTGATGAAATGTGTTGGAACCACCCAATACTAGAGGAGGTGGAATGTGAGAAGAGGAGGGATCCATTGGGGGGAATGTGCATGTGCGATAAGGAGGAATAAAATATTGATACATAAATGATATGGTGTGGAAAATAATAATTTTAAACTTCTTAATAGGAAGATTGTTTTTCCATGTATTTTTATAAAACATGTTAAAACTATGCATCCAATGTTGTCCCAAATCTCTCCACCATACACGTTTCTAAAGAATGATTTTCCAAACCATGCGATGACAGTTCAGTACCACTATAGTTCATATTAGGTGCTTACAAAATTTTCTAACTCCTTCACATGGTTCCTCCAGGCCATGAAACCATGCATTTTGGTTTGTACAGTTAGGGTTCATGGTTAGCTCTAACAGTGCACTAACCATGTTCCTTATCTTTCCTTCCCAAAAAACATGAAACATCTTGTCTTGAACACATAGTAAATTCTTAAAATCCCTAAAAACTCTAAATAACATCATTAAATATCTAAATTTAGTCACTTAAATTTTTCCTAACATCATAATTCCTCTTTCAAACCAATTTTATAAATGATCCCTTCGACCAAAAAAAAGTCAAATTCTTCCTCAAATCCCGAGCTCTTGTATGAATGATGAGTTTTATAATATATCCACCACAATAATTCGCATCCCTGATGTGTCTTAGTGGTCATCCAACCACACCACCCATCCTACATTTATCCCCATTCAATGGAAAATGTCCTCATATCATTCTTAAATTCTTGATACATGTGCAACACATAACATAAAACATAGTGTTCTTGACTAGACAAAACCTAAGACAATAAGAATATTAAAAAATGAAACACCAAAATGGTTCTTAATTGAGTCTATCATACCCAAAAATAATGATTATGTCACCATCTAATCACTTTTCATAGATATGGTGCTTCATACCATAGGTTTAAGCCCATAACCATCAGATTTTTATGCTTATAACCTTTACCAATAGAAACTTTCATTAGAACTTGAACTCACGTTCCCAAAACATGATTGACATAATTCAAAAAAATACCAATTTAAAACATCTATGATAGAAACATTAAAAATTCAACACCCATCCTAAATATTTAAGACCATATAAAAAGGATTTATGCCAACCATCCATGCACAAATGAAGAAAAAACCAACTTTTCCTCATAATCTCTGATCAATTAGTAAAGTGAATCCATCATTACTAAAAAGACACATCAGTTTGAGTTCAAAACATACTACATCCACCTCATATTCAATAATAAATTTAATAATACTTTCCTAACTCATCATAAAAATACTTCTCTCGCATAACCATTGTGTCACCAACATACCATAACATGATGCCTTTACACTCAAAAGAATCATACAATCACCCAAAAGCACCCACTAAAGTCTGTACTCAACTTATAGTGACATTACATTATTTATCTACCAACCATACATTTACACTATCATACCACACTATGATAAATGAAACACCATCAACATGATCATGCTCATGACCTCAAACTGTCTTAGACCATGACCGACACTCCAAAACCACCCACTAGCATGTTCGAGTCATAAATTTTTATTAAATGAGGAATTCAAATGTACTTAACACCACTTATTCTATATTAACACAATTCCACATGACCTTTTATTGAATAGACTTTGGTATTTATGATCCTCCTCACATGGGGGTCACTACGACAACTGACATCCAGCTCCCCACCATAGGAGCATCCATTTCATTGTATCCTAAAACCATTTTCCCATATCCATGGTCCATGATCCCCCCACTACAAAACATAATATCTAAAAGCAGCTAAGACCACTTTCCCTTTATTATATTTATTTTAAGGAAACCAAATCCCGCTCATAGTTCATGGGAATATAACTCTGGATTCCAATTGTAAAACCTTCCAAAATTACATTCACATATTTAAACAAATGATATTGTACCCCACACCACTCAGATCATCCTTAATCACTTCTTAGACCACTGAACTTGAACGGTCTCACAAAAAAACAAATACGTGTTACTCCTCCCAAGCCATGCTCCCTCACTCAATATATCAACTTTGTCACTCTAAATGAAGTTTAACCCTGATTGGTCATTCCTTTTCGCCTGATACTTCTATCTTCTCATTCTCATTCTAGAAAATTTTGATTATCACTAGATATCCTCTGACCACCATGACAACAATCCTCTCACCAAACCCACATTAGTTCCCATCCTAGTCATGATAGCCTTCTTAATCCAAGAATCATGGTTATATGCCTCCATATTCCCAAATTTAGAATCCAAACAATACAATGTCTCACCACACATCCATGCATCCAAGATGTCATTAACACATAGTTAATACATGAACTTGTGTAACCCAAAAAACCTATTTTTAACTCTGTAGAGTCACATCCAATGAGAAATCATCGTTAAATTCCTTGTCATTATCCATGCCTATCAAATATTCCCATCACACCCAATGCACAGTAGCCTTAGTGATTCCAAAATAGGAGACAAATCACTAATCTAAAACCACTTGCACAATCACTCATGACTCTAGCATCATTAAATAGTTTAACTAAGTTAATTTATTCTCTCACCACATTTCTTAATATTTATCCTAATATTACCATGATATGTAAATATTTGTTCCTACCCAATAAAAAATTTATGTTCAACTACATCATCTTCCCTCCATGTACTTTTCATCTCAAGGAAACAAGGAAATTTCATGTTCCTCATAACGAAACCATCTTTATGAATATCCTCGTCCACTATTAGTGCAAGCTCACTCCTCCATGAACACACTAGTTTTACCTCACCTATACGGTCACTATACTAAGAAAAAAACATACCTAAACCGCATAACCTTGAGAACCTCATGTACTCTTGATACAGTTCATAACCACCAAGAACATCCCAACCGCACAACTGTTACCTAATATATGAACCCAAATGAGCCTTCCCCTGTAGAAACCCACCACATAGCTGAACTACTATCAAACAAGTGCCCATATTAAAAAACAAATGGCATCTAAATCACCTAAATCCCATATTAGGAAGCACTATTCATGTATCACGATCAAAAGACCAAACAATTTACCTCTTCCTCATGGTACTCATGACTCAATCTTCCCCTCTCACTAGTCTCCCTGGAAAGTAACATTGAACTGACTCCCTAAACTAGTTTTAGGTCAAGAGGGTCACTACGCTCTCTAACCTAGACATATCAGTCAATACTCATGATATTCCAATAGGTCTTACCATCATGGTCTAATAAAACTCGCATAAGGCCATATATTATAAGGAATATATAACACTCCCATCCCAATGTCACGTGACGTCATTATGCGAAACACTGATCTCTAGGGTCTCACATACAAAGGTTTAATTTTCTAAATCACATACCAACAACTATTGTACTTTCCATCTTTATGCATATTCACATTATTCCACTACTTAGAGGATAAGTCTACACAATAGAATCTGATTAATAAACACCCATAAGGGGTCCAAAGGTTATGAACCTACTAAATTCTTGACCACCAGTGTCACTAAAACTATTGTGCATGATGCTGGTGTCAACGTACTCATCATCTCGTGTCTCGCCATATATTTACATCACGTTCCAATAGATGGAAATCCATTTATAAGTTTCCCCTTTTGAATAGAATAACACCATGTACTTATACATAAAAATTTCATATTAGTTGTTATTGAAACTTTAAACAAGTGTACCTCAGTCATCAGTGAACTCACACACTAGGAGGCCTATATGTTATAAGGATCCTACATGCATGATATGATTTGTGAGATTCCTTATTCCTCTATAGGATAATAGTTAAAACCAAATAATTTTCCAATTCCTAATGGGAAAAAAATAAAAAAATCTATTATATATTAAAAGCTACAAACCACATATGAATCACCCATGGTGAAAAGCATATACAACTGTAACATAGAATACCTATAAGATCAATCTGATCCCCTAGTAAGTTGTAAATCCTATCAAAACAGGTGTTCTTGAAACACCATCATGATATCCATTATAGGCTTTGAAACATTCCTAAAACTCTAGTCTAATAAATCCAAAAACCATAAGACAAAATAAAATGAAATTCTCTTATACCACTTTGTAACATATTTCCCTGATTCACTCTATAATAGTAACCAAAATAGTTCTCCACAAGACCTCAAGTGCACCTCCCTATACACCTAAGGCTTTTGACTAACAGTGACAATATAGATTAATACCATTGTGAGACTATACCCCATTATCATTGTGTGAAATAATGAATAATATAATTATGTTTCATATGTCAATAATAATCATTAATGTGTGGAAGATAAATAAACATCCAATATCACAAAATAAACTAAAAAACAAAAGATGATAATAATAAATGAGATTGAACAACTAATAATTTATATAAAGACAAGAATTTTCATGTCTCCCATTCAACTGACCACCCATTTGTTTGGTAACATAAACATACCAAAATAAAATAAATCAAGAAAAAATTTCTCTTCTGCATCTCTGAGACAAACCTCATCCAATCATCTAATATTATCCAATCAATCCTGAACGACCATGAAAAACCCTGTATATCCATATCCAAAATCTCTTCCTACAATAAAAATGTGAGAGCTACACACATACCCATTTGTAGAGGCATCTCATATAGGGTGTGACTACAACTCAATAGGCCACCTCAAATGGTGTCTAAATAAATATCTAGTTAGACTAATAGTGTATGTTGGTAAAAATAGGATAAATAAATAGTTTATAAAATACGATACACTCAAAATTACCATTTATTAACTAAACCATTGTCCCTTGGGTTTTAAGGTGAAACTCAGGACAAGAAAACCTGCATCGACCCAAGACGGTCATATGATCCATAAAACATATGGTGATGAAAACTCTAAACCATACATGATACTATATATGCCTAGTGTATATTTCTAGAACCTAAATGATGTATCAAAATAATTAATTCCTAGAGAATTATTCCAACACCAAAACCATGAATAATGGTATTGGTTCTAATTTATATGTTCATTTCCAACATCCTAAAACATGTGTGTTGAGGACCATGTCCAAAATTATAAACCACCGATGTGGAGTTTCATGTTTGACATATGGAACCATACCTATGGAGTGTTATTTTAAAGCATTCTAACCCATATATCCTTATTCAGACTCCTCATCTATTCTATAATTTTCCATATACCAAGGTTTAACATCTTTACCTTCCAAAACATTTAAAAAATACCAATAAACCCTTTGGACCTTTATCACCTACCAAGGTCCCAATAGGAAATTTACATAGAAACATGGATCTAAATAGAGATCCCTTTTCACACATCAAAATTCCAACCCAAACAGTATTTGTAAAATGATGGACTTCACCCATCCATTTAAAGCATTTTTATACCACCTCTAATTCATGATCCCCCCCCCTTTAACATACAAAAAATTGTAAAAGCCTTCAATTCCAACAAAACATTTTAAAAGATCCATCAAGATATTTTCACCAAATGGGAAACCACATGCTCATTTAAAATAAATATTGAAAATTTACCCATTAATCACTTTTATAATATCATAGAGGTAAAATCGTCCATTTAAAATAAAATAAACTTTAAAACATAGGTTTCACACATTAAAACGAAAATCCAAGTCAAAACCTAAGCAACATGATTAAAAAAATTTAAAAAATCCTCATAGGAATTTCAATAAATCGTAAAACATAAAAAATAACCAATTTACCCTCTTAACATTTCGTAAAAAATTATTTAATACTACACTAAATATACCTCTAACCATGATATTAAAATAACTAATGTTGATGTCCAATTTATTCTCATAACCCACATATGTTACCATTTAAATCCCTACATTACAATTTTTAAGAAATTTCACAACCCATGGGTGGCCAAAGGGTTGGTCTCATAATCACTAATGGATCATTGGAAATATGTGGAAGGTCAATGGTATCAATTTGATGCTTAATTATATTACCTTAAACCAAGGAAGTGAAAGTACCATACATGGGAATTATGGGACATACCACATACATATAAAATTATGTTTTCAATAAAAAGAGTAATGATCTAAGACCACATACCTCAAATGAATCTTTCCATAACATTCCTAAGGCCCAAAATATTTTCTAAGGCATGATTAAAACTTGTCCAAACTCCTCTTCATACAAATGATCTCATCTCAACCACCCAAGATCCAAACTCATGTGATGAAAAATAATTAATTAATTAATAAATTTATAATTAACTAAACAATGAAAACCAAAATTAGCATAACAAAAGATCACTCACTTGGTTGTTACACCATACATAAACTGAATTCAACCACTCACAAAATTCATATGTCTTTACCCCAACTGCATTCCAAGAAAAATCCATAAGAGGTGATTCCAATTCCAATGTTAATAAAAAATTTATGGTAAACCTAATAAAATTCATGATTATATCATACCTTAATGGAACATCAAGCAATGGCATGAGGAAGTTGTCTTGGGATCTTCTCTACACATGACAACCAAAATCCCCATGAGAAACATATGATTCTACCCTAATCCATTGGAATATGGAAAAAAATATAAACCATAGATCAATAAAATTAGTTAGGAGGAAGAAGGAGAGGAGATGAAATACCCATATGAGAAATACTAAAAACAATTCCCATGAAATGGTATGGAACCATCAAAAATAAAAGGATAATGAATGTTAAAGGAGGAGGGAGTAATTGGGCCTCATGCGTAGTAAATAGGAGGAGTAATGGGGACTGGAGTCTTAAAAATAAATACTAGAAAACATTGATTTTCTACTTTTTAAGGGGTGCATGGTTTATCCACATGGTTTTCAAAACCATTCACCAACTATGTGTCTAACACCACAGTGAAGCTCTCCACTATGGAAGGTTAAGAAAAACATTTTTCAAAACTATGAACCAACCATGAAAACACTTTATAGTTCACTTTAGGCACTAAAACAAATCTTTGGACATATTAAATGGTTTATCTAGGCCATGAGCATATTTTTTGGGCTATAAGATTTGGGTGAATGGTTAGAACTAACTGTGTGCCCTATCTTGACTTCCCCAAAAACGTGATAATTTATTTCCCAAACCATGGGGCCACTCCCAAAACCCCTTGAAATATCTAAAGAACCTCATTCATAGTCCAAAGTGAGTAACTTTAATGGTTTTGACCCTTAGAATTCTATTCCAAAGCCTAGTTTAGAAACAATACCATCCACCCAATCGAAAATTCAAAATCTTCTTCAAATTCTAACAACCCATACGAATGAGGGGTTTTAAATAGTCATTCATACACTAATGGGTAATATTGGTTATATTTTTAAAATATAATTAAAGGTGGTAAAATATTTAAAAATATAAGAATATGATAAAATTCAAGGACACTTGAATCACCCCTATCATGTGTCTGCACTTCATCCATAGAGGCATCTCAATTGGTATCAAAGTTATCATTTCTTCTAGTTGGAACATTTTTTTATTTCTATGGTATTTTTATTAAAATATAATTAAGTATAGATTCATGTTGTTTTAATAAGTGCCACTTATGGAAAATTCATATTTTATCCCGATAAAAAATAAAATAGAGGACATATTAGATGATACCATAATAAACCCAAAAAAATAAGGCCATGAAGTTGAAGGAAAATATAAAGATGTAAAATATTAACCACTACATGAATATGATGAATGTTCTATGTTATAATCTATAGAATCCATTTAAAAATATCCTTTTGATACTTTTAGTGCATGCTATAGTTATAATGGAGAGACCTAAATAGTTAAATACTTTTACACTCACATTAAAGATCATTAAAATATGGTTCCTTTTGATGTAGAAATATATATACTTGATTTTATCAAGGAACTATTTGATAGAAAATCACAACTATATTAAGAATTGAGTACAATGGATATAGCATTAGATAAAATAGTTGGTAGATGCAACACTCTCTAAAGAATAGTGAAAGATAATGGACATATATTTTCACTTTTCAATGATATTGTTTCTATGCTTAATGGAGAATTGAAAACAATAGTTCATGATAAGAATATTTCTAGTGTTTCTAATAATTAATTACTTCATGAATTATATAAACTGTATAAATTCATGGATAATTTCAAGGATAAACAACCATATGTGAATAAAAAATGATTTAAAGAGATTAATTGTTCAATAAAAGAGATTAAAAATATACATGATGAAAAAAATTAAGAAGATAAAAACGATTATAAAGGAAATATTAAATAGGTTGAGGAAAATAAAAATTCCATCCACATTAAGTGTCTAGAGCTAGATTTAATGTTTAAGAAATCTAAATGTGACCCAACCATGAACTTCCCAAGCATATAAAAGAAATAATTCTTCCACATAGGTTACTATGTTCTATATATCAAAATTTACTCATAATTATATTAAATAGATCTTGATATCATCTTGAGAAGAATCCACCTCATGCTCATAGAAGAGAGAAACCAACTATCCTAAAAATCATAGTTCTAATAATGTTGTTTTACTTGATTGTACAAGGTTGAAATCAAAATCTAGACACATGTAGGGGGAGAATAATGTTGAAACCCCACCAATGTATAAAGGGTTAAAGTGATAAACTTAGGGAATATAATCACCCCAAATGTATCACAAAATATTTTTTCTTTTACAAAAAAATAGCTAGGAGTTAAATCTATAATTACTTGGTTGATTACTATGAAAGAAAATAGAAAGGTATTTGTTAAAAATGTCGGTGCTGCTATAGGTTTTGAAATATGAACATAGACTATTGACATGGTATTTTAGGGTATGTAAGTCAGAGTAAGACTGAATTGAGGGGGGGGGGAGTAAAGGGAAGACCAACTGGACTAAATTCGGATACAAAAAAGAAGAAAAATCTACATTTTAAGAATATTTTTTATTATCTAAATAATTTATATGAATACTAAAAGATAAGTGTAACCTTTATTGAAGAATATTGGTATGTACCAACCCAACATGGATCTTAAACTGATGTGAATAGTGCATAATAGAATAAGACACGAATAGAAAAGGAAAATACATTCTTGGGAAATAAACCAATGATGAATTATTATAAGAGTACAAAAAAGAATAAGGTTGAGAATGATGTCACTCAAAATAAAAGAATATTCTTATATTATAGTATGAAAGGCCACATATTGGAAAAATGTAAATTGTCTATGAATATAAATGTTCAAGGGATTGATTTTCAACCAAAAAGGGAGTAAGTCAATGAAATTTATAATAATATTTTTATGGTGGAAGACATCACATATAATGAGTTTGAGATGTTTCATAAAAAATCTAACAAAAAGGATGTTGGGAGTGTGTGTGGAAGGTATAAAAAGGTTTTATATTGAGAAATAAAAAGTAGGACTTGGATTCCTAGTCAAACAAAGATGGTTGGAGACAAAGCTAAACTAACCATGACTCTAAATATAAATTCCTATATGAAAATGAATTTTACACACTTAAATATGGTTGAGAGGGTGAAATAGTATTTTTTGAAAATATGGATGACTTGGTTGAAAGAGGATAAAATGTTAGAATAAGCTAAAAGGAATCAGTGTGCATTATTATCCAAAATTAAAAATTCAATTCTATATAAGTTTAATTCTAATGATAAAGCTATAGATATGAAGACCATGTTTTCCAATGATGTGTATAATTATAAAATTAAAGGTTAAAATATCCCGAAGGGTTATCAATCATATGGATCTATAATGAAGAAATTTTCTATTTTGAGGAAGAATCTCAACCATATTTCTACAAAATATGTTCTCACAATGAGTCCAACTTATCACAATTTTTTTGTGGTGTGTATTCTAAATAAGGTGATTGAAGGTGAAGAATAAAGATAATATGTTGATGTTATGATGTATTTATGGGTAAATAAATACATCCATTTTGAAATACTTATTAATTGGTTTGTAATTTCAATTTTTAAAAGGAATTCAAACATGTATCAAGATTTTCTATAGCGTATTTCTAGAATAAATCTACCATTGTTAAGAGGTATTGTGAGCATCCCTTGAAGGGGTTCTATCGAAGAAGGTTGAGCTACCAAATATTTATATATTTACATAAATATATAAGTATAGTTAGACAAAAAAATATGAATTTTGAGATATTATTTTTAATCTATGGACATTTTTAGTTTATAAAGGGTATATTATCAAGGGAAAGTGACTATATAAAAAATGGGGAGAAACAACGATTACACTATAATTTTTTTATGTGTTTTTCAAAGATGATTTTTGGTTCATGAAACATATTAATGATATATTTATATGTCCAAAAATAATTTAATGAAGATGGGATTCCATAATAAGGAATTTATATAGACAACTTTTATTGTTTGGTAAAATTACTCTTGTTTTCTACACTAGTTTAGCTCATACACCCTTAAAGTTTACTTATTTGAGGCTAATTTTTAAGAAACATGTGGTTCAAGATATCTATCAAGTGCAAGTTGATTGAGTCTCTAAATTATTCGGATAATAAAAAAAGGGTATAAAATGTTCTTTGATATGAGAATACCTTCACTTGTGAATACGGTTGGAGAAAAAACTTCTTGTCCTTTTTAATTATTATCAATAATTAAGAGAGGAACTTTTTAATTCTGATAAAATATTAATATTAATCTCATATAATTAGAAGTATTTAGATGTTTAAATTATTTAAAACCAAACTAAAGGGTATGATTTACGTTCTCATTGTATTGTGATTGTACTTATCATCAATAAGGATAAAAATATGTGATTGGTGTTCTATGTGACATAGTGGGAAGACAACCACCAAAATTGATTGACATGTTTTTCATATAATGTTGGTAAAAGAGAGAGTGAAATGATTTTTTGGAGAGAAAACCCATAAATAATATGATTATTTTTTTAGTACTCATGATATGAAATGAAAAGTACTGAGGTAATAGTTCTGATGTTTTCTATGAAAATTTGGAAAAATTTGGAGAAATTAGTTTCATAGTGATATTTAATAAATTAGTTAAAGTTAGTGTATAGATGAATATGATGTGGGTAAAACCATAAAGGTGTATTTCTATTATTGACTTCTCAAATTAGTGACAAAATTCACTTAGATGAATGTTAAGATTACTTAGGAATGTTTCTAAAGAATTTGATAATAGATTATAAATTCTTAAAGATATTGATAATGATTTGAGTTTATTTATAATGTATATAGAAGAGTTTAAGGGGTTTTGGTTAAAGTTTGAGATCTCATAAGATAGGAAATATAGATACCAGAGAAAAACATAGATAGATATTACATCTTTTGAATGAATACTCAATATATATTCTAAATAAACATTCCTAATAATAGTAAAGGTTGACCATAATTAGAGAATAGATAAAAAACATCCCATTTAAGTATAATTTTCATCATCTCAAACATCTTTACTTATATAAGTTACTCTCCAAGGCTCATCACAAATACATCCTTCTATCAAAACCCTGGAAGGGAAGCAATATAAAGGGTGTGATCATATTGTTAATAAGGGTAAACATGGGAGATATCAATCATAAGAAAGTGTCAATATAATGTCATGACAACATAATAAATAGCATATTATCAATATAAATGATTCATACCCAGAAAATATTAGATTATAATCCCAAAAAAAAATTCATATCCAGAAGCATGGTAAATAAGGGTTCAAAAATAGTAATCATTATTCAAAAGTCATAACCTAGGTATGTGGCATCATAAGAATCCGAAATAATAATCTTTTGAATATAGTTATTCACAATCATGTCCACTAATAATATTTTGGACATATCTAGAAAGAAATCATACTTCTCCTTCAAAATGTGAACATATCCATTCAGAATCATGTATATGATAATCATTTGAGCATAACTAAAAGTAATCATTATCACATAAAAAATAAGAAAAAACATATTTGAAATGATTCCACGCATAATATATTAATCATTACTAGAAGTTATCATACTCATGAATCAATATATTAAGAAATCTATTCCCAGTCATTTCCATACTTATTATCATCATTTCATGAGATATCAATATCATATTACCCAATTCATTTGAAGGCCATATAATTTTAGGCTCACCCATCACATAATGAAAACGAGAAATTGGTATTACAAAAGATCAAAAATCATTAATCATGACATTTTATTATAACCCACAGAAAGTAAATGGGTTTCAGAAATGTATAATCACTTCATCATAGCATAACCTGAGGAAAAAATATTGGTTTCATAATGTTTAATCAAATCTTAATTAAACTATGGAAATAATATGAGTTTCATATAATCATCATTATATAATCATTTTCATAACCTATCAAGATAAATAATGTGGGTGTTATAATAAGATTATACCCCTGGTGAATCATTACAACCCTTTAAGGATGTTTACATAGGTGACAAATACCTTAAAATATCACTAGAAAATTTATTGTTGAAAATACCTTTTTCATTTTGAAATCATTTATATAAAATATAATTATATAATATTATTAAAAACATTTTCTTTGAAATGAAATGTGGAATATTTTAGGGTAACCTTCAAATGAATGTATAATCTTAATGACGGGAAACATTGTTTGTGTGGTATACATTAAAATAATGATTTCACTCACACCATTGGTAAAATTAAATCATTCTAAAAATGACAAGAAGATTCATTTTATTACTTTTTAAAAGTAAAATATGGGTAAATATGAATTTAATAAATAATTTAATAATATTAAAGTCATTCATGAAAATATTTTAAATATAATATTGATATGGAAGAAAAATATTTCCTACCAAAGAGGAAATAAAGTCTATTTTTCTTAAAAATAATTTCATAACCAAAGAGTGGAAAATGGTATTATTACATAAACATTTCTCGGAATAACCAAAAAAATATATATTAGTTATAATGAAAATATCAATTTAATTTACTTTAATAAAAATATAGCATAAAAATCATGGAAGGAAATCAGATTATAACATAAATTCATTACTACTTTAGTAACATTTGAAGCATAACCCCCTAAAATAAAAAAATTGAAATTAACATTAAATATCATTAATATAAAGTGATTGATGAGATACCATATCAAAGGTGAAGTATATGAACCCCATGAAAGATAAAAGTGTTGAATATGGCTTATTTCTCATTGAAACCAAAGTGAGATGAGAAACCTTTACCTCAAGCCTCACCTTCCTTCATACTAATTAAAATATCCTATATAATAAATATAGATTTATTTTAAATCAATTCTATATCCATATTCATACATAAATTACTAATATTGTTCCTTTATAATTTATAATTATCATTTTATTACTAATTCTTACATAAAAATACAATTGGGTAAAAAGTTGTCTTTTTTCCATGCATATTTTAGATAAATAGTTCTGCTAAATGTACCATGGTCAGGGTTTTAATAATATCCCATCATTTCATATATGGTTAGATCCCTTGAATTTCAATTTGAACTAATTTTTTTACTCTAATAAATATAATATATGGTTTAGGGAAGGGTTTAGGAGCATTAGTGGCTTGTTCAGAGCTAGGAGATCTATTTTTTGGAAAATAAATTTGAGTTACATGGTTGGAACATAGTTAGTAGTAAAAATAATACTCAACCATGTGATCCATATATAAAAGATAATAATTTGAAAAAACATGTGTGGAAGACTTCATGGCTGTGTGAAATGGTGCAGATGTGTTGTAGAGTTGATTCACATAGTGTGAACATGGTTTTTCTAACAATGTACCTAACCCTATAGTTGAGAAAAGTATTTGGATTGTGATCACACATATGTTATGCATAATATTTCAAACTATTCACCTATCCATGTGAGGGGGTGCCACCCTATGAAGTATGTTTTCATGGTTGGAGCACGGTTTGGCCAACTATGTAGCCATACTATTCACCATTTATAATATGGATAAATAAGAATTTACCTTGTATTGATTTAAGATTAACCCCTCCATTTTCCTCCATGAATAACACATAACCTCTCTGACTACATGTGATCCCTCTATCTTCTCTTCTAGGTTTTATTACAACTTCTTCATCTGATATCAATTTCATTCAACATTAATCATGATTGATATGTATCAGAAATCTCTTAATTCCTCTCTAATCCTTCCTTTTCTATCAATCAATATGGAATACTAAATCTATGTGATCTAATATGACCTATTTTCATGGTATAAATATATTATTCTAATTTCACCCATTGTAGCTATTATTAAAGGGAAATACTTTATGAGGAATCATCTACCACCATAAGATAGTCGGTCCAGTACTTTTCCCTAAAAGGATAGTTTTATATATCATGTGGTGTGATGTGGAACACCAGACTTCCCACGTATTTCCTTAAACATATGATTTTCCTTAATTTAATTGTTAGTCATGTTAGAAATGCTCTTATATCCCCTTTCCATTTTCGTAGGTTTTCTTCTTAAACTTGTTCCACCGCTTGGGTGTTCTCACCTATTCCCAAGACATTATAAATGCTCATTTAGACTAAACCACCATCTAAGTGGGTTTGGATTGATATAAATTAAATTAAAATGAATGGTATGATCGTGTCACATGACCTTCATACAAATATTTGTATTATTACCTTTGATGATAAAATATTGAATGGTTTAAAACCATCCCTTTTCTTATGTTAAATAGTTACATGAATTATTTATTAATAATATTGTACAACCATATGATGGATTTTGAGACACGGTTAAGGATAGTGTTGGACTTGATGCCTCACACTCCCTTAATGTGTGATGTTGGATATGATGTTTCACATCGTTTATTTGGAAATTGCAGGCGATGCTTCACATTCCCCTAGATGATGTTAGACAAGGAATTTCACATCGCTCATTGGGTTGATAGAGATACTGATATCTGTATACCTAATTGAATTCTCGGGTCGATGCCCTCATCTAAAGCATGAGACTCTTGTGATTATGCATGGGATTTATGGTTACACCTCAGGTCGTGGATAATACTACACACATATATATATATATATATATATATTGACACCCCAATATATATATGTATACATACTTATACATATATATATATACATGGTATATATATATATACTTGTTGACACTTACTCAGAGATATCCTGGCTTTGGCTAAAGTAGGTATAGTCAAAAGGATGTCCTTTAGGAACCCAAACTGACGTAGTTATAGTTCACAATACTATTTTAATTTATTATAACTACACACTACTCAATTAAGATTAAATATCTATATTACACTAGATTCTATTAGTGGGGGCCTACTAAGTTTTACTCACACACTATTCAGGTCATCAATTGGTACCCAAACAGATCTCATAGATGTAGGTAAGAAAAAATGAAAGTTTTCATCTATAGATGCCTGATTATTTGTTGGGATGGGATCTTGGTGTTTGATGACATAGCCAACGCCAAGGATTAATTTGGGATAGTTTTTTTTTCTTTTTTTTGTCTTTTTTACATGTTTTTGTTGTGTTATTACTACCATGTTTACATAATTTTCTTATTGTATATATATAGAGAGTGATCATAATTTTATATATAACATTGGTTATTATTGATTCTACCTATCTTATTTATCTTTATGATTTATTTTTATACTCTTGATCATTATTATCTATTTTTATAGTTTACCAATTTATTATACCATTTTGTTTTAAACTGATCTGGAGGGTATAATCTCCAAACCAGACTATCAAATAGTCTCACTGATAGTCAATAGCCTCTGGCATATGGGGAGGCGCTCTTGGTTTGAAACGTCACAAAGTGGTATAAAAGTGTTTTTTTACTTTTGCCTTACCATTTTTTGGTTGGTAGGTAGGTGACTACGATGTGTCAAATCACATTAAAGAGCCTATTCTAGGGAGTAGCTAACACATATACAGGAAAAATACAAATTACCTTGGATGATATTTGTTATTATAGATTATCCCTATTTAAAATTCACTAATTTCACCCTTGGGCGACACAAATTATTTATGGAATTTTTTTTGATATGAAATCTATTTTACTCATGTCCTGATATGGAAAGGGGTTGTCGATCATGGGTCATTATAAGATCGTAGTAATTCCAATGTTATGTATATGCTAAGACATATTCATTTTATTGTGTGCATTGTCTGTGAAATGTTGTAGTGCCTTGATTGACATATATATTAGTTTACTAACATTTATACTGGGTAAATAAGATAAATAATTGGTTAATTGATGTTTCTACATCTATCTAAAATATTTTTTCTCACATATCTTAAAATTGGGACCTTAAATAACCAATTGTCACATGTTGGAACTATGAACCATTAGTTTCATGGAAAGAAACATTAGCTTATTAGAATTACATGAATTCAAATTTTAATTTATAAATAACTTTCTTATATGAATTGGGAATGGATATTGATCTAACCAAATCATATTATATAGAACTTTACATACAAATACTAGGTATAAGGATTAGGTTACAGTTACATGAAATGCCAATTATAGCATATAAATCTTATCCCTTTGTAACTTCGAAATGATAACTCATCTAATTTGACCATGACATGTTTCTATAAATTATTATGTAATTGAATAAATTAAATATATTAAATAAAATGTCTACCATTAAATGAAGTTTCCAATTGTGATGTAAAGGGTATTTTCCTCCACACATTGCAATTGACACTCAATATATTAGGGAATCTACTATGTGATGTGAGATCTTAACCTTGATCTAACCATTTTATTGGTATTAGAGAATATATTTAGTCATTAATTATGATTTTCTATATCACATAAACCTGGTTTTAAGAGAAGGTAATGGGGTGTTGGATATTTTCATAGAAAGGCCTGTACTTTTCTTATTAATTTATTGGTGATTATTTCAATTATAAAATGATTTTATAAGGTGTGTGATTGAAATTCATGAAATTTTCCACCATGAAGGCCTCAAATAGTATTCACGGAAGGTGGTGAAAAACATGCTTTGGAGGAGGTGGTCCCTATGACACCAATATTACCTCATGTGGTTCCACTTGTGGCACCTCATGTTATCTCAAGGTTGTCCACTGATGCTTAGTTTCTAGAGATATTCCTATTATTTAAACATTATATATAGGGATATTTGTAAACCCACTACTATGGTAGATTTTACATAAGATTTTTAGAAACATAATACACCTTTATTCTCATGTATGATGTCCCATTGGATATTGATTCATGGATTAAATCCTTGTTATCTATATCCAAGAATCCTAAGACACTGTAACGACCCAAAGTTTTTCAATGGAAATTACCTTCTTATAATTATGCCATAAAATAACTTGAAAACACAACATAATAAACTAATAAGTGATAAGTGACCTTTAAACATAAGTTTGTCACTTCTGTGTTTGGAAATTTGAAAATCTAACATACACAGTTGTGTTCAAGATGATTTTTGGAGTCTAATGAAAAAACAAATTCAGTGAATTGTAACGCACCCATGTGAATAGTAACCTACCCTTATGAATATTAATATGAACCTTATGAATAGTAAATCATCTAATATTATAGTAACCTTACCCATGAATAATTAAATAAAATTTAGACATCATAGAAAGTGACAATTTGACCTTAGTAAATGTTTTGGAATTTTGTAAGTCATAAATAATTAATTTTAATTAATTAATTAATTTAAAATAAAATTTATTTTCTTAAAATGTAATCATTATTTATCAAATCAATGTCTTATAGTTTTTAAATAATTTTATAAGACCCTGCGTAATTTTTTAAAGCACTATAAAATCAATTTTAATCATAAAAACTATTTTTTAAGTAAATTATGTTTTTAATTAAAAATTAAATCAATAATATTTAGAAAATTATTTTTGAAAAATGGAAAAAAAATTTGGATTCTACATGTCAAAAAAAATTTGGGGTAAATTTTTGGTATTTTTCTAAAAAACTTGAATTTTTTATGAATTGTGAAATATCGTAATTTACAAAAAATAAGCTAAATAAGATAATTATAGAGTCATGTGTGATGTTATGCTGATGTAAGCCCACTTGGTTCGGGAACACATGATAAAATTACAATTCCTGGTCATTCAAGACTCACTATTCCATATCTTTGGGTAAATTAATAAACTAATGAATTTTATATTAATGATGCCCCTCTCCCCTCCACTATAAAAACCACCCTTCACTCCCTCATTTCCTCACACCTCTAAACCTCCAAGTCTTCTCTAAACATTGAAAAAACACCTTCCCTCGCCCCTCACCCATGTCCTAGTGCTTCTGGTGTCATCTAAAGTCCAATCATAGGCTCTTAAGGAGGATCTCAAGAGGAGGATTCAAGAGGTAATTTCTCTCCCTCTTCTCCTTTAATTTCCTTTAAATTTCAAGTTCATTTCTTGATCCCTCACCACCTATATTATTCAAAATGGTATTTTAACTCTCTTATTATACATGTAATGGAATTTTATTATGCTAATGGGATATTATATCATCCAAAACACTTTTCCTCTTCCTTTTATTTTATTAAAGAGAATGTTGTTCGTGAGGTGTAAATTTATCACCTTCAAAAAACGACATGTTTTCTTCTTCCATTTATACCTTCATATCTGGTCATGAAACAATTTTTATGGTTGAACCAAAATATGTTATATGTATTATATCCCATTTAAAGTTATGGAACTAACTTATTACCATATTTCTAGTGATGAAATAAAACAAGGTCATTATGATTGAAAAATCACTCAGAATTAACCCAAATAATCATCATTTAATTCTTACCTAATGATTAAACCACATGGATCTAATATAATTAATTATAAAATCAATAAAACTCCTGTAATATAATTAATAACATGTAATATCAGTTCTGGATTTTTACCCATGTTCTACCCAAACTTCAATTTAAGAATACAAGTGAACCACTCAAGAAAACCATAAAAATAAACATTCCTGCATAATGTTTTTAAACTCTATAACTCATCCAAAGGAACATAAAATCGCTTAATGAAACCATAATGAACCATATTAATGTACATGAGGTTCTGTATTTCTAATTAATGAATTTAATGTCATTATACATGAAATTAAATAGAAGGAAGCATTCATATACAAGGTAAGGGGAAATTCTCGAACCCAACTTTCATTCTTCGGGGTCTCCCTCTTTCACTTCTTTTGATATGGTTACTCCTTGAAAATATTTTTTTCATCATTATCTTTACTCTTCTTGTATATACATGTTTTACAATGGTATTTATGAAAAACCAAATGTTTTACAAAAGAACACTTCTTTCAAGAACACGCCTTTTACTTCTCATTCAAGATTGATGGTTCTTGTAACATGTATGTTAATCCCTCATTATTTTGGGAACCCAATGTTTATGAATATGTTCTTATGAGATGAAACCCATTCCTTTTCATGGGTTTATTATGTTAATTTATGTTATATTTCATTGTGGCGTGCATGATAAATGATAATGTTATGATGTGACGGTTGTGCCTGGAATTATATAGCGCAATATGAATGTTTAAATGTAACGGGTGCACCCAGAATTATACAGTGCTCTAATGAATTGCGTAAATTGATGAATCTCATGAGTAAATGTGAAATTATTTGTGAACAATATGATAGAATCATTCACAAGTATGTGTGGTAGTTAACCACTAAGACATGATGTTTCATTTTTATGCATTTCCACATTTCAAGTCTTTTATTTATGCTCCTCTCATGTTTTTGATCTTTTTCCAATGTTATGATTATGATCACCCCATGATATATTGTTCTTATCTATCATATTATTGGGATTCTAGCTCACACATTTTTATATATATCCTCAGGTGGCTACATGTACTAAGGAGAGGACAAGTTCCAAGAAGAAGATAGAGAAGAAGAAATTAAATAAATGTTTATGCTTGATGTTGTATTTGTTATGTGTGGTCCTAGTTTTCCCAATACACTAGACCTTTGGATCCTATATGTGTAATAATATTATGTTTTTTATCTTTAAAATTAGGTTACAGTAATGTAAGAAAAGTTTTGGTCACTATAGTAGGTATCAGAGGCAAGGTTTAGTTAATTTGGGAATTATGATTAGTGAACCCTAAAGAAAACCTCTAGCATGAGACTAAGTAAAAAAATGCACCCAAGAAAATTTACCTAAGGATCTCATATGTTATTTTTTTGGTATAAATTATTTAAATGAATAATTTATTCATGAATTTGTTTCTTATGTTTTGTTCTATCCTTTTATATTTTAGAAAATAGTGGGAACCGGGAGAAATCAGGCCAACAGCTCATGCGAGAGCCAATGCAATGATTTCCCGAATGACATCCCCAATGATTTGGGAGGTGGGGTTAAAAACATCATGGAAATGATTACCCAATTATCTCAGGTTATGAATAATAACCACAATAATGGGTAACTTCCTCCTTCACTAAAGAGGGAGAAACTAGCTATCGAAAGTTTTATGCGGCAAGGACCACTGATGTTTTGTGGATCTTCTGATCCACTAGTTGCGGAATAGTGGGTAAACTCCATGAAGAAGATCTTTTTTGTGCTTCAATGTTCTGAGATGGAGAGGGTGACTCTAGCCATTTATCATCTAGATGTAGAAGCCGATCAATGGTGGGATTCGATTAAGAACACCAAGCCAAGGGAGGAAATTGAAGAGATGGAATGGAAATACTTTAAGATAATTTTTCTTAATAAGTATTTCCCATGAACTCTGCATACGAATATGAAGAGATAATTCATAGAGCTCAAGAAAAAAGTAGAATTTCTCACATCATATGAAGTGAATTTCACAGGGCTTTCAAGGTACCCTTTGGGTTTTGTTATCAACAATGATAGCAAAATTTATAGATTATTTTGTGGATTAAAACCAAACCTCTCAAAGGCTCTTGCAATTCAAGACTTTGGGAGTTATGAATAAGTTGTTAGGTGTTCTCTCAAAGTATAAGTGGAGTTTGGAGAATGGTCCCATGGCTATGGGGATATGAAACGAAAGATGGAGTTTCGAGCTCGAGGATCTAATGACAAAAGTGGGGAGAAAACTCAACGACCCACATGCCAAAAATGTTGGAAGTTTCGCCAGGGGAATTGCCTCAAAGGGACGGGGAAGTTCTTTAAGTGTGGGAAAGAAGGACATCATGCTCAAGAATGTCAAAAAGACACAAAAAGGAAGGATAATGTAGCTGATGAATAGAGAGAACCACTCATGGTTCAATGCTACAACTGTAGGGAGCTAGGGAACTATGCAAACTAGTGCACTAAACCTCGAGCTCTTGAGGGTAATCAGCATAAGAAACCACCAAAGCCAAAGGAACAAGGGAAGTCTTATTCCATCACTACTACGAAGGTGGATCACGATAATGAAGTCTTATAAGGAACACTTACTATTCACTCAAGAATGGAAAAAGTCTTATTTGATTCTGGTTCTACACATTTTTTTATATCTTGCATGTTTTCTAGAACTAGAGAATCAAATCCCCAGAACCTTGAAGTAGAGATATCTGTAAAAACACCAATTGGTGCAATCATTTCAACCCAAGTGTTTGACACTTCTCATGTTGCGTATGAGGGATGATTCTTCCGGTAAATCTCATAATACTTCCCTTGGTGGAATTCGACTCTATAATGGGAATGGATTGGCTCTCGTTATATAGAGAACATATCAAATTTTGGGAAAAGGAAATATCTTTTCATATTCTGAATCATGCCATGCTCCTAAACAAATTCAGGGAAGATCATTAATCTCCTTTGAAAAATCCTTCAATGGTGTGGGTGATGATTCCCTATAAAGAAGCATACCTCACCCAAATGGTTGAGTCGAAGTGTCACGAACCAAATCTGGTCACCGCCAAAACTAGCACCCGACCCGACCCGTGGAAAGTCGCGAAGGGTGTTCCCGATTCCCACAGGCTGGCACAAGTGCCTGGGTATCAAAAAATGAAAATTGGGAATGATTTACCTGAGTGTTTATACTTACAACAACAAATGAATCCAAGAAATCTAATCTGGATTTTTCAAACCAAAACATCATTTACTAAAATTCAGAACTGAATTACACAATTTTAAACAATGTATGAAGACCATTATAAAGGTACAAACTCATGAAATGACAGCCCAAGAACCTCCACATGGAAAGAGGAACCACCCTCAATCCATATCTACAACATTGCATCACGATGGACCGCTAAAACCCCAAACTAAAGGCATAAAACCTGAACCCAAACCTTTGACAAAAAATAAGAAAGTCTACTTACACCCAAAGGTGTAAGTATCATGTGGGAGAAATCTCAGTAGGATACAACCGCTAAGAGATTCCATGTGATAAACATTTCACGAGAAAAATCGTTGCAAGTTTTGTAAATAAGAAATGCTTGTTACAATTTTCTAAAGGATGCAATAATAAATGAAAATAGTTTTCATGTTGGATAATTTTAAAGGAACAACAATTTTAAAATAAATAACAAAGCTACTGAATTTTCCTGCCAACAATACCATATATCGACGGTAATTACAATGTATCTAATGAGCACAAGTAATAGGAAATAACCCCTAGGCACTAGCTAGCTGTGGGTCCCTGGTACCTTGTATCTTGGTGAGAGTAACCACAAAAAAATGTCTGTTCTAGTGCATGAGCCACTAGTAGGGATCATACCCATAATCTAGTGGTCCCCAGTCATCATCATCATAGTTTAGTTAGAGTTTTAAGCGTCAATCGTGTTAAGTGAAACTGAGACCAAACCCCACGGATCCACTAGCATACTGGTACATGTCCACCCACCTAGATACCCGGGTTTCCCTTTGTGCTCAAACAAGTTCAACAATCCAAGAAATGTAGTTTTCACATGAAAATATCACTTCCAAATTACACATTAACCAAACATCCCCATGTACATCACACAATTCACAAATTCCACTTTTCATTCAAATGCATTTTGAAATCAAAATCACACCAAAATTGCCTACAACACTTTTCACATTTCTTTAACACTTCCAAAAATCCTTTAAACAGTTTTATAAAACCATTACAATATATTAAACTCACATAAAATCCCACACACATGTCACATAATACCTTTCTCACCTTTACAATTCATTTTATCAATAAACTCACATGAAACATCCCACACTCGTGTTTCGCACACAAAACACAATTTAGTAAAACATTTCAGCAATTTATAAAACATTATAAAAATGTTTGACATCTCAAATCACAAATTTAACATTCAAAAACCCACATTAGGTGAACACACTCACCGAAAAAGTACATATACACATTTTTTCAACATTTTTTAACCAAATAAAACATTTGAAATTTTTATAAAACAAACCCAAGAGGTATAACCATTGTTTGCACACTAAACCCATTTCAAAACCCTCATTCAAGACCAAAATCATACCAATACCAATCCAAAACATAATTTTCAGCACTAAAACAATTATTAAACCACCCCCAAGTGTTATAAAAATACATCAAATAATAACACAAAGATACACATGAAAAACACACGTTTTCATAAATCACCTTCAAGAAGTACGACACGGTTTTGCACATTAAACTCATTCCAAAACCTCTTTTCAAGGCCCAAATGACAATAAGGAATTAACAAAATAAAATTGGAAGCCCCTTTCAGGACTATTAAATCACTTTCATATGTTATAAACTAAACCCAAACATTACCCCTAGAGTCACACAAGAAAAGTACCGAATTTCAAGCTAAAATGCTACTAAAAATTAAATGTTTAACCAAATCCATCAAAAATAGTTTTCGCACCATAAAAAATAGATTATAAACTTGCTAAATTAATAAACCAATCAATATAACTCATCATAAAATGGTTACACATGGAATCACCTTCCCTTTTGAGTCGAAACCCTCAAAACTTGGTGCGAAAGCTTAAACGCACCACCGCTGCACCACAAGAAATATAAATCCAGACCTAAACCACAAATATTGACCCAAAAGTCACCAAATAAGACCTTAGTATCGAAACCCAGATTCTGGATATTAGGAACTTCAAGAAAGTGGAAATAAACCTAAAAGAGGATTGAAGGAACCAAGAAGGAATTCCCTTACATGAAACATCATGAGAAAATCGGCCCCAATCCACCAATATTTGAATCTTGAAGTACCCAAAAATGGTATGGAGGATTGAAGGATTTAAATTTGGTAATTTGGGGATAGAAATGAGGGAAAAAGGAGGAAAATTAAAAGACTTATGAAAGAATCAACTTACCTTCTCAATTCTGGAAGATTTGATGAACCCTAAGAAATTCGTCCCTAAATCGCGATTCCTAAGAGCTCCAAAGTGGTGGGAGAGATGCAGTGGGCGCATCTATGTGTAATGGAATAGTGGGAGACTTATAATCACCGAAAAATACCTAATATTGAATATGTTATTAAATAAATAAAATTAATTTTTTAAACTGGATATGGGCTTCCGGGCAGGCCCAATCCCTTAAATAAAAACCAAACTAAACATTGGTTATGGATTTCTAAAAGCTCCAAATTTTAATTTTGGTGTTAATATATCAGGGGAGGACATTTAGGAGTTATAATGAGTGAAAAATATTAAAAACTGAAAAAGTTATAGAAGAAACAAAATTTATTTTTAAATCTGGAATGGGGCTCACAGTTTGGCCCAATTCATGAAAACTCACCTATTCTACATAAAACATTTTGGAATCCCCCAAAACAAATCATTAATGGAAATTAAAATAAAAATAAATTTAAAATAATCTATTTATATGAAAATTCTCCCCACCATGAAAACTTTCTACCCCAGAAAGTCAAAACTAGGCCAAAGCAACAGCCAAACCCAACTGAGAAACCAAGAGGTACTCCCTTGCCAGGTTTCTCCCCCAAAGGGAAAAACACCTCCAGTGATCAATGAAGGAAATAATACTCTCACAAACCAAACTTACACCAATTTAAAAAATAAATCAAGCACATTAATGTTTTATCCCAGATGAAAACTCCTCAAACACAATCTGAACAATACTCAATCAATTTACCGAAATAAACAACAACATCGAACAAGGTTACATGTACCCTACTATAACTAAACCATTGGGCACTCTCTAATATCAATGTTTACCCAAGGAAGATATAGGTAGTTAGATATCTCCGAATGATAATACCTACTTCCCAGATAAGACCACGGAGAAATATGAGTTACTCGTATGATAAGACACAAATGGGCTCCCCACCATAAGAGACAACTTAAATTTTTTCCCGAGACAGAATCAAGACACTAATAGGGGGAGGCCCAAACAGTATCCATAGTACAAGGGATATACATCCATTAGAAATTTACAAAATAAAATACATGATTCCCATGGTGGGTCTTCCCACCACAAGAACCAACCATCTTAACCGACCGGCGTGGCCTGACATGAAAAGACCCCAAAATCAAGGATTTGGGACGGTCGCACGGTTATTCTGCACAATTCAGGAAACTGTGCGATAACTATGTGGATCCTTATATCTGCATAGTTATTTTTTTTGTTCATGGTTATAACTAACCATGTGAAAACCGTGTGCTCAAATTGTCTAGCCAAATTTCCAACCATTCACCAAAGACTCAAAGGAAACCAAAGGCGGAGGGAATAACATTGTGTGATGACATGGGTACAAGACCCTCCACCTATTTACACCGAACGGGAACAACAGAAGAAATATGATGACACCATAGGTTTAAACTCTTCCTATCTTTCATACTGAATATAGGACTTTTTAGAAGGGTTTAAACAACATTGGGGTTTCCCCTGACTACACGCCAGCTTCTCTCCGGGACCTATGGCTGGAGCTCAAAATATTGAAGCATCTTCGGCCTTGCATTTAGGCTATGGAAACCTCTGTATGGAACATCTTCTTTCGATGCCACAAACAACTACACCACATACCCTGATGGGTTCATCAAGACATAACACACTCCATAACTCACTTTACCAAAACCAGACATTTCACTGAAACAAGGGATCAGAAGATGTACACACATCGCACCTTGTTTCTTTGGGTGAGAAACAATAGAAGGGAAGGACACGTACAAACACCTTCCTCTAAGATAGAGGGTTTTATGTTTTTCCCAAGGGAGACATACTCCCAACATAACAGAGAACCTATGAGGATTGTGTGACCTTCACCATTACAATCAAAAGAGCACACAACATCATAATGTGTCACTGAACAAGACCCTTGAGATTAATAGAAACAATACATGGAACATGACCATATTCCAAGTCCCTAAACAACAGAAAAGTCCGAAAAGTGGACACAATATCCTATCATAACCAAAATCTCAAAATTGGTGGTTTAATAATAACTCTTGATTCAAAGAAACTATGAAGAGCACATAGGCCCTCTTAGACACCATTATGACACTCATCCACACTAAAAACCAAAGAACACTTCCACCTTCGATGAATCATGAAACATAAAAAACTAAGGTTTCATTCAACCTTCCACAAGAACTTTACCACTACAAGAGGATCCACAAATCAACAAAATTAATGGGTGTAGACTCAATCAACAATGATAGATAAAATATTCCTTATATTGATAAACTAGAGGATTTTCCAATGGCGAAACAATACAGGTTGCCCTTCAGTTGTGAATTAACCCTTAATGGGGGCGTACCTTATCCAATGAGAGAACCCAAGGACCCAACCAAGCTGGTCCATTGGTCAAAACATGCCACAAACCAGATCCAAACACATGAAGGGATCCACCATAAAGGCATCCCAAAACATTTTTCAAAAGAGACCACTAACCGTCCCTACAACACAACTTACCGACCAAACAGAAACCCAAAACACAGTTCAAACATAAGGGGTTCTTGGACTCAAAACATCCCACAACATCAACATTTTCAAAAACCCATAATACAAACCATACCAAACTATTCATCAAGACATAATGTTTTTCTTTAAAACCAATTATTTTAAAACAAATGGTTTAGAAGTAAGTTTATCCATCAATGGTACCCCATGGGCCTCACACATGCATGTTTTTGTGCCACACCTGGCACCCTCCTCATATCTGTCCTGGAACTCATCCAATCATGCCATAAACCATCCATCATCCCATATAACCCAATTCATGTTGTCACTCACATAAATACCAAATGTTAAAACAAAGATTCTTTCCACTTTTCAAAACCAAAACGGTCAACCAACACATCATTTTTCTCAAAACTGCTAACCAGAAGATCCAAATCCCAATTCAAATATTACTAAAATTTTCAAAAAGACACAACCATTTATCCAAGAACTAAATTTCATGTTATTCACATCAATTTCATAACATCTCATCCCAACAAAACACCCTATGATAGTTTAGAAAACTCTATTGGAAACACTTTTTCAAAACCAACTTCAGTATAGTTTCTCCTTTCAAAAGAGGTGTACGCACACCATTCTCAATTTCAAAATAACTCTGAATATTCAGTTCCACTATTTCATAAATCAAAACATTCCATATTTATTTGAAAATAATTTCACAAAAACTATACACTTCTTAAAACCAAGTCACTTTAAAACCAATGTTCCAAGATTTCAAAACTAAAGAACAAAAGACAATGAAAGAGGAAACTAGTTTCAGTGGGTAACTTGGGCATATGGTTGGAAGCCATATTACAATCACTTCACTGTCACAGAGAGTGTTTTTGGTAATATCCCCAGCTACGCATGGCTTTCCAGGCCCTGCGAGCTTACTGAGACCATTAACCCAACTCTCTTTTCATTTCCCCTAATCATAATTAAACCAAGAAAACCAAAGGACTCCGAAAGGTCCCGACTTCCCCTGGAAACTTGAATCCCGTCATGAGGTGTGGTGATCATCCACACTACTCATAACAGAAATTCCAAGTCCCAAAAATCCTAACTTAAGACTATCTCGACTGTTCCCCAAATAACATGACCCAAAGAGAGTGAACCTCCTCTGATACCATTTTGTCACGAACCGAATCTGGTCGCTGCCAAAACCGGAACCCGACTTGACCCATGGAAAGTCTCGAAGGGCGTTCCTGATCCCTATAGGCTGGCACAAGTGCCTGGGTATCAAAAACTGAAAATTGGTAATAATTTACCTGAGTTTGTATACTTACAACAACAAATGAATCCAAGAAATAAAATCTGGATTTTTAAAACCAAAACATCGTTTACTAAAATTCAGAACTGAATTACACAATTTTAAACAATTTATGAAGACCATTAAAAAAGTAAAAACTCATGAAATGACAGCCCAAGAACCTCCACATGGAATGTGGAACCACCCTCAATCCATCCCCACAACACTGCATCATGATGGACCACTAAAACCCTGAACTAAAGGCATAAAACCTGAACCCAAACCTGTGACAGAAAATAAGAAAGTCTACTTACACCCAAAGGTGTAAGTAGGGTGTGAGAGAAATACCAGTAGGATACCACCGCAAAGATATTCCATGTGATAAACATTTCATGATAAAAAGCATTGCATGTTTTGTAAATAAGAAATGCTTGTTACAATTTTTTAAAGGATGCAATAATAAATGAAAACAGTTTTCATGTGGGATAATTTTAAAGGAAAAACAATTTTAAAATAAATAAAAAAGATACTGAGTTTTCCAGCTAACAATGCCATATATCGAAGGTAAGTACAAATGATCTAATGAGCACAAGTAATAGGAAATAACCCCTAGGCACTAGCTAGCTTTGGGTCCCAGGTACCTCGTATCTCGGTGAGAGTAACCACAAAAAAATGTATGTTCTCATGCACGATCCACTATTAGGGATCATACCCATAACCTAGTGGTCCCTAATCATCATCATCATAGTTTAGTTAGAGTTGTAAGCGTCAATATTGCTACGTGAAACTGAGGCCAAAGCCCACGGATCCACTAGCATACTAGTACACGTCCACCCACCTAGATACACAGGGTTTTCCCTTTGTGCTCAAACAAGTTCAAAAATCGAAGAAATATAGTTTTCACATGAAAATATCACTTCCACATCACATATTAACCAAACATACCCATGTACATCACACAAGTCACAAATTCCACTTTTCATTCAAATGCATTTTGAAATCAAACTCACACCAAAATTTCCTACAACACTTTTCACATTTCTTTAACACTTCCAAAAATCCTTTAAACAATTTTATAAAACCATTACAAGATATTAAAATCACATAACAGCCCACACACATGTCACATAATACCTTTCTCACCTTCACAATTCATTTTATCAATAAACTCGCACGAAACATCCCACACTTGTGTTTCGCACACAAAACACAATTTAGTAAAACATTTCGGCAATTTATAAAAAATTCTAAAAATTTTTGACTTCTCAAATCACCACTTTACCATTCAAAAACCCACATTAGGTGAACACACTCACCCAAACAGTACATATACGCCTTTTTCCAACTTTTTTTAACAAAATAGATCATTTTCAATTTTTATAAAACAAACCCAAGAGGTATAACCATTGTTTGCACACTAAACCCATTTCAAAACCATCATTCAAGACCAAAATCATACCAATACCAATCAAATACATAATTTTCATCCCTAAAAAAATTATTAAACCACCCCAAGTGTTATAAAAATACATCAAATAATACCATAAAGATACACATGAAAAACACACGTTTTCATAAATCACCTTCAAGAAGTACGACACGGTTTTACACATTAAAATCATTCAAAAACCTCTTTTCAAGGACCACATGACAATAAGGAATTCACAAACTAGAATTGTCAGCCCCTTTCAAGACTAATAAATCACTTTTATATGTTATAAACTAAACCCAAACATTACCCCTAGAGTCACACATGAAAAGTACCCAATTTCAAGCTAGAATGCTACTAAAAATTAAATGTTTAACAAAATCCGTCAAAAATAGTTTTCACACCATACAAAACAGATTATATACTTTCTAAATTAATAAACCAAGCAAGATAACTCATCATAAAATGGTTACACGTGGAATCACCTACCCTTTGGAGTCAAAACCCTCAAAACGTGGTGCAAAAGCTTAAGCGCACCACTGCTGCACCACAATAAATATAAATCCATACCTAAACAACAAATATTGTCCCAAAAGACACCAAATAAGACCTTAGGATCTAACCCCAACTTCTGGATATTAGGAACTTTAAGAAAGTGGAAATATAACTAAAAGAGGATGGAAGGAACCAAGAAGGAATTCCCTTACATGAAACATCATGAGGAAATCGGCCCCAATCCACCAATATTTGAAATCTTGAAGTTCCCAAAACTGGTATGTAGGATTGAATGATTTAAATTAGGTAATTTGGGGACCTAAATGGTTGAAAAAGGATTAAAATTAAAAGACTTATGAAAGAATCAACTTACCTTCTCAAATCTGGACGATTTGATGAACCCTATTAAATTATTCCCTAAATCGGGATTCCTAAGAGCTCCAAAGTGGTGGGAAAGATCCACGGGGCGCGTCTGGGTGTAATGGGATCATGGGAGACTTGTAATCACTGACAAATACCTAATATTGAATAATTTATTAAATAAATAAAATTAATTTTTAAAACTGGATATGGGCTTCCGGGTGGGCCCAATCCCTTAAATAAAAACCAAACTAAACATTGATTATGGATTTCTAAAAGCTCCAAATTTTAATTTTGGTGATAATATATCACGGTAGGAAATTTAGGAGTTGTAATGAGTGAAAAATATTAAAAAATGAAAATGTTATAAAAGAAACAAAATTTATTTTTCAATCTAGAATTGGGCTCACAGTTTGGCCCAATTCATGAAAACTAACCTATTCTACATAAAACCTTTTGGAAACCCCCAAAACAAAGCATTAATGGAAATTAAAATAAAAATACATTTAAAATAAGAAATTTATATGACACGAAGGAAAGTGCCAACCTTGTGGAAATTCCCATCATGAGGGAAAACAGTGATTTATTTCCCAAAGAGTTACTCGGAATTCCCCCAGATCGTGAGGTAAGGTTCTCAATTGAACTCATACCTGGAGCTACTCCTATCTCGAAGTGTCCCTATAGGATGGATCCTATCGAACTGGAGGAGTTAAAGAAGTATCTACAAGAGCATCTGGGAAAAGGGTTCATACGCCCTAGTGCATCACCATGGGGTGCATCAGTGCTCTTTGTGAAGAAGAAGGATGGAACAATGCGGCTATGTATCGATTATCGGGAACTCAACAAGATCACAATAAAGAACAATTATCCTCTTCCTAGGATGGATAACTTGTTTGATCAGTTAATAGGAGCTCAATACTTCTCATAGGTGGATCTTCGTTCTGGATATCATAAGGTAAAGGTGAAGAAAGAAGATATTCAGAAAATTTCCTTCTGAACAAGGTATGGGCACTATGAGTTTTTGGTGATGCCCTTCGGACTTACTAATGCCCCTAAAATCTTCATGGATTTGATGAAAAGAGTCTTTAGACATTACCTAGAAAAATTTTTGGTAGTGTTTATTGATGATATTCCTATCTACTCCAAGTGCAAGGAGGAACATGAAGAACGTCTAAGACTTGTGTTAGTGACATTAAGAAAGGAGAAGTTTAAACCAAGTTCAGAAAGTGTGTCTTTAGGATGAATCAAGTCATGTTCTTGGGACATGTGATCACAAGTGTGGTAATTTTTGTGGATCCTTCAATGAAAAAGGCGATTAAGGAATGGCACAAGACCTCTAGTGTCACAGAAATCTGTAGTTTTCTTGGATTAGCTGGGTACTACCGACGTTCTGTGAGAAACTTCCCATGATTTTCAAGCCCACTAATTAAGTTAACAAGGAAAGGGGTAAAGTATATCTGGACGGAAGAATGTGAGGGAAGATTCAAGGAGCTAAAGAGAAGGTTGATCACTACACCTGTACTCACACTCCAAAAAAGTAGAGAATGTTTCTTGATATATAGTGATGCTTCAAAGAAAGGCTTGGGTTGTGTACTCATGAAAAATGATAATGTGATAGCCTATGCCTCAAGAAATATGTAGATCCATGAGAAGAACTACCCGACACATGATCTAGAACTCGCATCCATGATTTTTTCCTTGAAAATATGGCGGCACTAACTTTATGGTGAGAAGTGTGACATATACACCGACAACAAGAGCCTAAAGAATATATTCACACGAAAGGAGCTCAACATGTGTCAAAGAAGATGGTTAGTGCTATTCAAGGATTACAATTGCTCTATTCACTATCATCCTGGAAAGGTGAACAAGGTATCTGATGCTCTAGGAAGAAAAGAACCAGCTATTATATCCATGATGAGGATTGAGAAAGACCCTATCTTCTTAGATACAAAAAGAATGGATTTGGAAATCATAGGGGCAGGGGATACATCCTACCTTGCCCCAATGATTTCACAACCATCCATCCAAGAGATGATTAAGGAAGCACAAAGGGATGATGTGAAGATACAAAAGAGGGTGAATGTAGTAAAGGAAGGGAAGCTGCAAGAGTTCCATATCGACGATGATGGTGTGGTTTGGTTTGGAATGCGGCTTTGTGTGCCTTCATCGCCCAGGATAAAGAAGGAGCTATTGGAAAATGCACATAGCTCAACTTTCTCTATACATCCTGGGAGTACCAAGTTATACTGTGATCTCCAATAACACTTCTGGTGAGATAACATGAAGAAGAAGATTGCGGAATATATATCAAGGTGCTTGGTATGTCAGCAAGTTAAAGCTGAGCAACAAAAGACCAATGGTATGATGCGGCCATTGCCTATACCCATGTGGAAATGAGAAAATGTAACTATGGACTTTGTCAAAGTTCTCCCAAAGACATCAAAGGGAAATAATGGGATATGGGTGGTGGTTGACCGACTCACCACGACTGCCTATTTTATTGCTATTCGGGAAGATCTCTCACTTTAACAACTTGCAAAGATATATGTGAAGGAAGTGGTGAGACTACATGGTGTTCCACTCTCAATTGTCTCTGACCGTGATCCAAGGTTAACATCTAAATTTTGGAGGTGGCTTCAAAATGATTTGAGTACTGAATTAAATTTCAGCATGGCCTATCACCCCCAAACTGATGGACAATCTAAAAAGACTATTCAGACGCTTGAAGATATGCAAAGAGCCTACTCTCCAGAATTCAAAGTTGGATGGGATCGACATCTCCCATTGGTTGAGTTATCATACAACAATAGCTTCCACTTGAGTATTCAGATGGCTCCATATGAAGCTCTGTTTGGAAAGCATGTAGAACTCCAACCTATTGGGATGAAGTTAGAGAAATAAAGCTACTTGGACCCGATCTTGTTCAAGAGATGACAGAGAAGGTTCAAGTCATCCAAAAATACATCAAAGCTGCAAAAATTTGGAAAAAGAGATATGATTACAACCGTCGAAGGGACTTAGAGTTCGATGTTGGAGATAATATATTCCTTCGAATATCTCCATGGAAGAGAGTTATGCGATTTGGGAAGAAAGGGAAGTTATGCCCAAGGTACATTGGCCCCTTTGAGATCCTTGACCTCATAGGAGTTTTAGAATATCATCTTGCACTTCAACCAAATATGGCTCAAGTTCATTATGTGTTTCATGTATCACTACTGAGAAAGTACATACAAGACCCCCCACATGTACTAAACTCAGAGGTGGTGCAGGTGGAAGATGCTCTCTCCTATGAGGAGCAGCCAGTAAATATTCTGGATCGGAGAGATAAGGTTATATGAAACAAGAAAACACATCTTATCAAAGTATTGTGGAGGAACCATAAGTTTGAGGAAGAAACTTGGGAACCAGAAGGGGAAATGAAGGAGAATTACCCTCACATGTTTGTGCAAAGTGAAATTTCAGGGGTGAAATTTCTTAAGGGGGGAAGAATGTAACTACCCAAAGATTTTCAATGGAAATTACCTTCTTATAATTATGTCATAAAATAACATGAAAACACAACATAATAAACTACAAAGTCATAAGTGACCTTTAAGCATTTGTTTTCACTTCTATGTTTGGAATTTTGAAAATTTGACTTACACGGTTGTGTTCAAGATGATTATTCGAGTCTAATGAAACAAAAATAATTTTCGTTGAATAGTAATGTACCCTTGTGAATAGTAACATACCCTTATGAATGGTAATATGACCCCTATGAATTTTAAATCATCCAACATAATAGTAACCTTACCCATGAATAATTAAATAAAATTTTGACATCTAAGAAAGTAACAATTTGACCTTAGTAAACATTTTGAAATTTTGTAAGTCATAAATAATTAATTATAATTAATTAATTAATTTAAAAGAAATTTTTTTTTCTTAAAATGTATTCAGTATTTATCAAGTAATTATCTTATAGTTTTTAGAAAATTTTATAAGACCCTACATAATTTTTGAACGCACTATAAAATAAGTTTTAATCTTAAAAACTGTTTTTAAGTAAATTTTGATTTTAATTAAATATTAAATTAATAATATTTAGAAAATTATTTTTGAAAAATGGACATAATTTTTGAATTATACATGTTGAAAAATGGTTGGGGTAAATTTTTGGGATTTTTCAAAAAAAACTTGAATTTTTTATGAATAGTGAAATACTATAATTTACAAACATAAGCTAAATAAGCTAATTATAGAGTCATGTGTGATTTTCAGCTGATATAAGCCCACTTGGTTCGGGATCACATGATAAATTACTTTTCTTGGTCATTCAAGACTCACTATTCCTTATATTAGGAGAAATTAATAAACTAATGAATTTTATATTAAGGAAACCCCTCTCCCCTCCACTATAAATACCACACTTCACTCCCTCATTTCCTCACACCTCTCAAGCTCCACTCCTTATCGAAAATCTGCCCAGAAAACTTCCCTATCCCATACCCAACTTCCAAGAGCTTATGGTCCCATCAAAATACCAAGCTTAGGCTCTTAAAGAGGATCTCAAGAGGAGGATTCAAGAGGTAATTTCTCTCCCTCTTCCCCTTTAATTTCCTCTCAAATTTCAAGTTCATTTCTTGATCTCTCACCACCTATCTTCATCCAAATGGTATTTTAACTCAAGTATTATACATATAATGTAATTTTATGATGCTAATGGGATATTATTTCATCCAACCCCCTTTCCCTATTCCTTTTATTTTATTAAAGAGAACGTTGTTCGTGATGTGTTAATTTATCACCTTCAAAAAACTACATGTTTTCTTCTTCCATTTCCACCTTTAGATATGGTCATGTAACCATTTTTATGGTTGAACAAGAATATGTTATATTTATTATCTCCTATTTCATGTTCTGGAAATAACTTATGACCATATTTCTAGTCATGAAATAAAACAAGTTCATTATGATCGAAAAATCACTCAAATTAACCCAAATAAATATCATTTAATACTTATCTAATGATTCATCCACATGGATCTAATATAATTCATTATAAAATAATTAAAACTCATGTAATATCATTAATAACATGTAATATAAGTTCTGGATGTTTACCCATGTTGTACCCAAACTTCAATTTAAGAATACAAGTGAACCACTCAAGAAAACCGTAAAAATAAACATTCCCGAATAATGTTTTTAAACTCTATAACACATACAACGGAACATAAAATTGCTTAATGAAACCATAATGGACCATATTAAGGTAAAATAGGTTCTTTATTTCTAATTAATGAATATAATGTCATTATACAGGAAATTAAAGAGAAGGAAGCATTCAGATACAAGGTAAGAGGAAATTCCCAAACTCAACTTTCATCCTTCAGGTTCCCCCTCTTTCACTTCTTTTGATATGGTTACTCCTTAAAAATCTTTTGTTCATAATTATCTTTTCTCTTCTGGGATATACATGTTTGTCACTGGTATTTATGAAAAACCAAATGTTTCCAAAAATAACTCTTCTTTCAAGAACACACCTTTTACTTTTCATTCAAGATTGACGGTTCTTGTAACATGTATGTCATTCCCTCATTCTTTTGGAAACCCAATGTTTATGAATATTGTCTTATGAGATGAAAACCATTACTTTTATTGGGTTAATTATGTTAATTTATGTTATATGTTCATTGTGTCATTCATGATAAATGATAATGTTATGATGTGATGGGTGCGCCTGAAATTATATAGCGCAATATGAATGTTTGAATGTGACGGGTGCGCCCGGAATTATACAGTGCTCAAATGCATTGGGTAAAGTGATGAATCTCATCAGTAAATGTGAAATGATTTGAGAACAAGATTTTATCTTGGTTCACAAGTATGTGTGGTATTTAACCACTAAGACATGATGTTTCGTTTTTATGCATCGCCACATTTCAAGTCTTTTATTTATGCTCCTCTGATGTTTATGATCTTTTTCCCATGTTCTGATTATGATCACCCCATGATATATTGTTCTTATCTATCCTCTTACTGGGATTCTAGCTCACCCCTTATGATGTATATCCTCAGGTGGCTACATTTACTAAGGAGAGGACAAGTACCAATAAGAAGCTAGAGAATAAGAAATTAAATAAATGTTTATGATTAATGTTGTATTTGTTATGTGTGGTACTAGTTTTCCCAGGACACTAAACCTTTGGATCCTCTATGTGTAATACTATTATGTTGTTTATCTTTAAAATGATGTAATATTAATGTAAGAAAAGGTTGGGTCGCTATAGACACCTCCTTAAAGGAGTTTCAATCTTGCAACATACAAGCTATTGGATTTGCCAAGCGATGGTGGGATATTTTCATTCAAGATGGTAAACATCGAGAGACTATATCAATGGATTTATATATTGTCTTTTATGACTAATTTTTTCCATATACATTATTAATTTAATGGTTTTGGGAATTTATGCACTTACACAAGGGTGTTATGTTCATGTTGGATTTTTCATCTCTTTTTACGAAGCTCCATTATTTCTCAATATATCTCTATACTAATGATCTAATGATAATGAGGTGTTTTGTTGATACATTCATATATTTATTATGATCTTAGGTAAATATATTCTAGATGACTATAATTTAATGGATTTTCAACTAGTCCCTCATCACTGAGTTGAATTTTACATGAAGCTAAAGGTGTAGGCTACGGAAGTTCTACACCTAGAAAGTGAAGTAGTTCATCTAGAGGTAGGATTTAGTGTCTAAATTCTACTCATGGTGGAAGGGGTAGTCAGTCAAAATGCACTGATATTAATGTGATATTTCATGAGTGTGGAAAGATGGGAAATATAAAACCCCAGTACAATAGAGAAACAATTGAGTGTTAAGTATATGGATTTATGGGACATCTTCATCATTTTTGTATGGCATTCACATCTGTATCTCATGGGAGAGGATCCACACCAACACCTACCTCCATTGAAAATTGTTATTTAGTGTCCATTTTTTGCTTCAGTTTAGTAAACCATCGCAAAAAAAAAATAAACTGATTTCATGGAGGTTCTTTAAAAACTACTAATAAATATTATTTTATATTAAAAAATTCACTTATCCCCCTAGTTCCCCATCCTTTTCCCACAACTCACCCTTCTCCGCCAAGATCCCCCCCCCCCTCCGACTACGATCTCAAGCAGGTTTCCCTCACCGATGTTCAGGTATCTCCCAAGCCGTATGAGCCCAAGCCCCCTAAGCCATCATCGGCACTATGGTCAAAACCCCCCAACCCATGAACCCTTCCCTTTCCCTCACTCGATCCATCATTGTCACCATCACCCTCTCCCTCCCATGATACATCAACTTCTCTTGATCCCATGATAGAGTTGCATTCATCTCGGAGCCACCTGATCTGTCTCCCTAGTGGTGAGCATGATACTCTACATAACACTAAATATAGCGTAGAGGCTCTCCATCATCTTACTTTATCTATCGTTATATGAGTCTCCCATTAAAATAAAAAAAACACAAAGTAATACTTCCCATTTAAAAAATTTATTCAGAAAATATACTAAGAGGTGTACCCTGGAATGATGTCCACTATTTTTGCATTTCCTCTTTTCCATTTTTTATTGAATACCTTCAACTTCAACCATATATTTGATTATTCATGAACATTTTCTCTCTATTTTTTCACTATTTCATGGTGGAAAATACTCCTTCTTTTTCATTGGTGATTTTTAGTCTCAAAAAACCAAATTACCAAATGTTTTACCAATCAGCTCATTTTTCACAATTTCACAACATGTTCTTTTTTTACTTAAACTAGAAATCTCATTTAGGTTACTTCATAGATTTAATTAGCCAATATTTCATAATATATAACTGATTTCAAAAATATTGTTGATGTGTTTTTTACCTTCTTAAAACACACATAACTAAAAACTCACTACTGTGATTTTTGGTTACACGAGTATTTTGAAGATTCCTTTCCTCACTTAACATGCTCCTTTAGACATTTACTTTCATATGTAAACCACAAGGATAATTTTAAATAATTAAACTATAACATCTATAAAATATTTTCTGATATTAAAACTATAATTATCATCCATGAATTATCATAGGATTTTCCTCATTCCTAATTATCCCTTAAGAATCATCATAGTTGTTCTCCCTTTATATCAGCATAGTTACTCATTCTCAATGTCTTATCACCATATTCATCAGTTATATTATTAATCCCTCCATTAAAAATATTTTTCCATTATTTTTATATTCAAATAATTTCTTATAAATTAAAATCTTTTATTGAAAACCAATTTTATTTACAATAATGGTAATGGAAATAAGAAATCCAAGGGTACTTCAATGTTCTTATCTGTCAAGGGAGCCTAAATCTCCTCCTTTGTATTTTTAAACAATAACACTATTATAATACAAAATTGTTGGTCGGAGTGGATACTCAAGAGGGGGGGGGGGTGAATTGAGATCCAATTAAAATTTCTGTTAAAAACAATTTCTATTAAAATTCCCCAATTTCAAAAACAAATTAAACTGTAGTGAATTTATACAGATTATAAAGGTTCAATTAGTTTCTCAAAGATTGATTAGTTCTCAGTTAACTTAATCTTATGATTAAATTAACTTTTGAAACTAACTTATTGGTTTACAATAAATATAAACACTTGCGAGTTTAACTATAAAAGTAGCTTTGAAAATAAATTATATTTCAAAGTAATAGCAGCGGAATATGAAATAGATATATATATAGTATGGATATAAACTTTAACTAAAAACACATAGGAGTTAACCAAGAGGTTCAGTCTCAAGCCGAGACTTAGTCCTCTCAAAATTTTATAAAGATGATCCACACCCTGGATCGGGGTTCAACAGTTTACAACTGTCCAGGTCCAAGACCTCTACCACTGTTATTCGTGGGAAACAAAACAACAGCAACCAGCTGTCCAGGTCACACACGACCTCTACCACTATCCACAGTGGGCAATGAAGTATAAAAAATGTTTTCTGAGGATTTAAAGATCCTCCTGTTAGAGTACATGATTCAGTGTGTGTGTTTAATACAGCAGATAACACACACTGCTCAAAATGTAGAATAAATGAACCATAGAGCAGAGAAGTAGAGTTTAGAAATGGATCTGGAGATTTCAGTGCAGCTCTGGACTCTTTTGGATTTGATCAGAAGTAATTCTGAGTCCTCTTCTCGTTTTTGTTTGAGAAGCAGAGTGTTGTATGCTTCACGTTCATAGGCAGTGAGATGTAGTCGATGAGGTTATTCAATGTTCTTTTGTATGCACAGAACTCTTCTTGAGTAGGCTTGATTGTGTATGAGGTTCTGTGTAATCTCTTGATATGTATCTTCTATTCTTCTTGGTTCTTCCTCCTCTTTCTTCTTGTATATCTCGTGTGTTCTCTTGTTTCTTTCTTCTTCTTTTGTTTGCTTCTATGTTTCCAGCAGCAGAATCTTCTTGTATTTATGTCACGTGCTTCGGAAGATAGAAAAGGTTTCCTTTCCGCAGGTACGAGGTACGGTTTCCTGACATCCGACAACCTTTATTAATTAATTGACAGAGCATTAAAATATACCTGATATGACCGTTGGTTAGATTAAATAAAGATAAAGATAAAGAAATTCAAACAGTAGTTTAAGACTATCGATGAGTTCAAGTGATCGGTAGGTCATCGGCATCGGTGGCTAGACATCGGTGTGTCCTGACCGGTGACTCAGATGATTAGCATCAGTGTGTTATTTGATCGGTGACTCATTTGCATCGGTGTATCATTCTATCAGCATCGGTGAGTCAGATTGATCAGCATCGGTGACTCAGATTGATCGGTGACTCATTTGCATCGGTGTATCATTCGATCAGCATCGGTGAGTCAGATTGATCAGCATCGGTGAGTCAGATTGATCAGCATCGGTGACTCAGATTGATCGGCATCGGTGACTCAGATTGATCGGTGACTCATTTGCATCAGTGTATCATTCGATCAGCATCGGTGAGTCTGATTGATCGGTATCGGTGAGTCAGATTGATCAGCATCGGTGACTCAGATTGATCGGCATCGGTGACTCAGATTGATCGGTATCGGTGACTCAGATTGATCAGTGACTCATTTGCATCGGTGTATCATTTGATCAGCATCGGTGAGTCAAATTTATCAGCATCGGTGAGTTAGATTGATCAGCATCGGTGACTCAGATTGATCGGCATCGGTGAGTCAAATTGATCAGCATCGGTGAGTCAGATTGATCAGCATCGGTGACTCAGATTGATCAGTGACTCATTTGCATCGATGCGACCGTTGTCTTGATATTGGATCGGTGTGACTGTTGTCTTGATATTGGATCGGTGTGACCATTGTCTTGATATTGGATCGGTGCGACCATTGTCTTGATATTGGATCGGTGAGACCGTTGTCTATTTGATCCAGAAGACTTCCAAAATACTTGTAAATCAATAAAAACATAGATAAAAACATGATAGCAGATTCACTAATAGATTGAGATTAAGTTTATGAGAAATCCAACCGGATTAAATAATAGCGATTTGTGATTATTAAAACAACAATCATAGGAATGAATTCAGCAATCTTCCAGAGGGATCAACAATCTCCCCCTTTTTGATAATCACAAATAAAAAAAATTAATAATAAAAACATAATGAGATATAAATCTCCCCCTGAAAATAAATCTCCCTCAAAGATATTAATCTCCCCCTTAGAGATTGATCTCCCCCATATATATACATCCGTCTCCCCCATATATATACATCCTTCTCCCCCATATATATACATCCTTCTCCCCCATATATATACATCCTTAAAATAAATCTCCCTCATAGATATACATCCTTCTCCCCCATATATATACATCCTTATCCCCCTTTGTGATAATCAAAATGAGGGAAAACATACAAATAAGAGAGTAAAAAAGAAGTCAGCATAGAGAATAGAGAGAGAGAAAAAAAATATTTTATAAAGTACAGAAGATTATAACCAACACATAGTTCACCCGATCAAAAACAATACACAAATATTTCTGGGGATACAAAGGGGCTTTTCCTTTGTCTTTGGGATCAATAGAGGGTAAGTTAGAAGACTTGGAGGTAGGCTGTTCTAGGCGAATCTGAAGAGGTGGTAGGACAATTCTGGCAGGTGTAGGAGAAGGTGATACGGAGGTTTGTTGTTGAGTATCAGCAGTAGCTGGTTGAGAAGATGTCTGAGGAACTAGCCGTAGTTGAGAGAGTTCCTGAGCAACAAAGAGATAATTTGGAGCTACATCAGAGGCAGGGAGAGGGTCAGCAGTAGGAAGCACAATGGCAGTGGCTTGGGCATTCAGATAAGGCTTCAAAAGATTTATTAAATTCTGAATAACTTCTGCACCATACTGCATATCCTTTTTGAAATAATCTTTGTTCTCCATGAACTGTGCCAAAGTAGGAGTAAAGTCTTGCAACTGACGAACTTGAGCCTTGAAAGCTTGAGTGACTGGAGGTAGTTTTAGATTTTCTGCCAACACCTTGAAATTTCCAGCCATCTCATGCTTTGTATAAATCTTTGAAAAGTAATGATCAACCTTTTCCTTGATCTCTTTCAGAGACTGTTTGGCATCTGCTGAATATACGGTTGCCATTTCATGACTGTGACCACAGTGCACCTTCATTTTCTTTAAAGAATCCAGATCAAGAACTTTTCTAACAGCTGCTAACTCATCATGTACAACCTCCCTTAGAGCCTCTAGCTCATAGGTAGTTATTTTGGTTAATTTGGCAGTACTGGCTTTGCTAACTATTTGAGTTATCTCAGCTTTCAATCTTCTCAAATCATACTTGTTGAGATGTTCAATTAAATTCCTCAACACTTCCATCATACCAGAGATGGTTGATCTAAATTCTCTTGATAAAGATACTAAGCCAGTGTAGAGATCCTTCATAGTCTGGTTCATAGAGGCTATGTGCCTGCCAATAAGCTCACCAGTATTGGCCAGGTCTGGCATCACAACATTCGATACTCTTTGTGAGAAAGCTTTCAATGATGCTTCAGAAACTTGCAGAGACACTTGTGTAAGGGCATTGGAAATTTCTTCTCTGACTGTATCTCTCACAGCAACTAGCAATTCAGTCTTAAACTTATCAAAATCAGCTTGAGAGATTACAGAACCAGGCAGATGAACATCTGTAGAATCAACAACAGGAGCAGATCTTGCTTCACTTGGGAGGCTCTTCTTCATAACTGCAGTAGATTCTGACATTTCTTCTTCTTCTTCATAATAGTCTAAGCCCGAAACAGCAAATCCAGGGTAGTCATCCCAAACAGCAGCACACAAGGTATATTTCAGTTTCTCATAACTTGTTGTTCCACTGATTTCTGGTGATTCTCTCTTGCCAGTGGCATCTGTTCCTGGTACTGTTTGATGTGTTTCCATTGGAGGTACAACAAGACCATCTACAGGTCGGTTAACACCATCATCATCACCATCACCATCACCATCATCATCACAACCATCATCATCACCATCATCATCATCACCATCATCATCACCACCATCATCATCACCACCTTTCTCATTATTACTCTTCTCAGAGTCTTCACTGGTAGAAACTTCAGTGTCAGTATCTTCTTCATCACCAATAATTGGTTCAGATTCATGTAAGGACAAAGGTGGACTAGCAGGTCAAAAATCTATTCTTTTCTTTGGAATCACTGTATCAGGATCACTCCTATCATCAGGAGGCGACACACTTCCTTCTTCTGTCTCAGCTTCTTCCATTATTTGACCTTCGGTAGCTTCATTTCTTTCATCCTCTTCTACATCATCAGAATAAACTGGTTCCTCATTTACTTTCAAACCAGGGTCTCTCAAACCCTTAGGCCTCTTTCCAAGATCTGTGGGATTGTAGGCTTCATACGGCTTGTCCTCATTAGCAACCCAACACTTCTTCCATGGATTCCAATTGATTTTCATCCTCTTGCAGATCTATTTGTTGAGACAGAATGGATGATCTGTTTCAGCTACTTCATCATCTTCATCAACACATTCTAGATTCTTGAGCATGGTAGAGATCATCTTGGAGTAAAATAAGGCAGTGGATTTCTTGGACGGTTTTACCATTCCAGCTATGTGCACCATCACATATCTACACAAATTGATCTTCTCATGGGTTTTCAGAAGAAACAACAGGAAAACATCATGGTACTTTACAGCAGCAAAATCTCCTCTCCTAGGGCAAAGTTGGTGCTGAATAAACTTGAAAAGAAGTCTGCATTCACCATCCAACTCTGAGGATGTGATTCTCCTCGACTCTTTGTTTCCTGTCAGAAGCTCTAGAGCTAATTCATAAGAGAAGTAATCAGTGATTAGAGGAATATTCCCAGCACAATCCTCATACCGACCCTCATGGGGTACATTTAAGCATTCTTCCCACTGTTTAGATAAAAAGGATATTTTCTTTCCTTTTACTTCAGACGACATGCGGGCAGCCTCCACACCATCTAGAGTGATTTTCAGATTCATATAAAACTCATGTACTAGCTTCGGGTAGTCTACTCGTGAGTTGTCTGAAAACCAGTCTGTCCATCCTTGCGATTCAAGAACTTGCAGCAACAGTGACTTACTTGATAAAAGTCAGGCGGAACTGACTTCTACTTCTACAGCAACAATCCGAGTTTCCAGGTTCAGATTTATTGATCGTTGAGAGGTACTACTTGACTCGCCTCGAGCACGCTTTGGAGGTACAAGACTGTCTGATCCTTTGCTCGGTCTCTTTTGATTAGCCATTTGAAGATTTTGGGGAAAACAGGAGTTCGAAGGTTTGAGGTAGAGGAGAAGAGAAGTTGAAGGGTTCGGCGGGAAATGAAAGGTCAAAGGTTTAGGGAAGAGAAATAGCCGTGTATCATTTATTTTATCATTTAGGGTTCCCATAAAAAAATGATAAAAGAAATTAATTAATTAGTTATGACATAATAAAAAGTAATACAGAGAATCGGTTTGACAGACCGGTGTGACAGATCAGTTTCACAGATCAGTTTCACAGATCAGTTTCACAGATCGGTTTCACAGATCCATTTCTCAGATCAGTTTTACATATCAGTTTCACAGATCGGTTTCACAGATCAATGATACACAACTATTGTTTAATAAACTTCATTATTTCAGAGCATAAAGTCTTTGTAATGATATCAGCTAATTGATCTTCAGAGTTAATAAATTTTAGAGAGATATCACCTTTCTGAAAATGATCTCTTAGAAAATGATGTCTAACATCAATGTGCTTAGTCCTAGAGTGAGACACAGGGTTCTTAGATATGTTAATTGCACTAGTATTGTCACAGTTAATTGAAACATGTTTAAAATCAAATCCATAGTCCAATAAAGTGTGTTTCATCCACAGAATCTGTGCACAGCAACTATTAGCAGCGATGTATTCTACTTCAGCAGTAGATAATGCAACTGAGTTCTATTTCTTGCTACACCATGATACTAGCGATTTTCCAAGTTAGTGACATGTTTCAGATGTGCTTTTCCTATCTAACTTGCATTCAGTAAAGTCAGCATCTGAATAACTATTTAGGTCAAAAGATTGTCCTTTTGGATAAAACAAACCTAAATTTACAGTATACTTAAGATATTTAAAAATCCTTTTAACATCCAGTAAGTGTGACTCTTTAGAATTAGATTGAAATCTAGCACACATACACACACTAAACATAATATCTGGTCGACTAGCAGTAAGATAAAGTAAGATCCCAATCATACCTCTGTAATTGGTTTGATCAACTGGTTTCCCAGTTTCATCAACATCCAATTTGCAGGTAGTACTTATGGGTATATCACTTTCCTTAATACTATCCAAACCAAAACGTTTTAACAAATACTTAGTATATTTACTTTCATTTAGAATAATGCCATCTTTAGTTTGAAAGATTTGAAATCCAAGAAAGTATTTAAGCTCTCCCATTAAGCTCATTTCAAACTCATTTTGCATAACCTATGAAAAATCAGTACATAAAGAATTTATAGAAGATCCAAAAATAATATCATCAACATAGATTTGTACTATTAAAACATCTTTTGAAAACCTTTTTATAAATAGAGTGGGATCATCTATTCCTTTTGTAAATCCTTTTGAAATGAGAAAGTTTTAAAGTCTTTCATACCAAGCTCTTGGAGCTTGTTTTAAACCATATAAGGCTTTAGAAAGTTTAAAAACATGATTTTGAAAATGAGGATTTTTGAAAGCAGGTGGTTGTTCTACAAAAACATCTTCAACAATAAAACCATTTAAAAAAGCACTTTTCACATCCATTTGATATAACTTGAAATTCAGATGTGATGCATAAGCAAGTAAGATCCCAATTGCCTCTAATCTAGCTACAGGTGCAAAGGTTTCCTCATAGTCAATTCCTTCATCTTGATTGTAACCTTGTGCAACTAGCCTAGCTTTGTTTCTAATGATGTTTCCAGATTCATCTACTTTATTTCTAAACACGCATTTTGTGCCTATGATTATAGTTTCCTTAGGTCTTTCTACTAATTTCCAGACTTTGTTTCTTTCAAATTGATTTAGTTCTTCTTGAATAACTATTACCCAAAATTCATCATTGATGGCATCATTGATATTTGTAGGTTCTAGCTATGGTAAGAAGGCTTGATGTTCAACCTAATTTCTAAGACAAGCTCTAGTCTGTGTCCCTCTATCAAGATCTCCTACAACAACATCTAAGGGATGATTACTCAGAATCCTAGTTGATCTAGAAAAGGTAGGACTCGAGATTTCAGGTTCATATACAGGTTGAGGTTCAACAGAAGCAGGGTCTAGAGAATTTCCAGAGCTGGATGTTTTAACTTCAGGTCCAATGTTTTTACCATTAAGGTTCAAACCAGAGAGATCATATTCAAGATTTTCAAGAGAGGTCTTAGGTTCATGTGGATCAGTTTCATCAAATTTGATATGAATAGATTCTTCCACACATTTTGTTCTTTTATTGAACACTCTATAGGCTTTACTAGAAGTAGAGTAACCTATGAAAATTCCTTCATCATTCTTGGATGCAAACTTTTCAAGATTATCTTTAGTATTAAGAATAAAGACTTTACAACCAAAAACATTGAAGTAGTTAACTTTAGGTTTCCTATGGTTCCATAACTCATAAGGGGTCCTCTTAAGAACAAGTCTAATCAAGACTCTATTAATAACATAGCAAGCGGTATTGAAAGCTTCAGCCCAAAAATAAATAGGTAGGTCATACTCATTGAGCATAGTCCTAGCAATTTCTTGCAGGGTTCTATTCCTTCTTTCTACTACACCATTCTGTTGAGGTGTCCTAGGGGAAGAGAAATTGTGACTATATCCACTGTGTGAGCAGTAAGATTCAAACTCATGATTTTCAAACTCACAACCATGATCACTTCTTAGGGTCTTAATCTTAAGTCCACTAAGGTTCTCTACAGACATGGAATATTTAACAAAGTAAGAACAAGATTCACTTTTGTGATCTAGAAAATATACCCAAGAATATCTAGAAAAGTCATCTAGAAGAACATAGACATAGTGCTTCCCATTTAAACTAGAAACTCTAGAAGGTCCAAATAAATCCATGTGAACCAACTCGAGAGGTTGAGAAGTTGACACTTCTTTCTTTGATTTGAAAGAAACTTTATGTTGCTTTCCCTTTTGACAGGGATTACAAATTTTGTCTGCTGGAAATTCAAGTTTGGGTAGGTCTCTTACTAAGTTCTTCCTAGCAAGTTTTCTATGTGAATTCACATTGCAGTGTCCTAATCTTCTGTGCCAAAGCCAAGAATCTTTTTGAAAAGCATTTAAGCAAGTACTATTTTGTTTAGCTAAGGAATTTAAGTTGACAGCATAAACGTTTTCATTTCTTAAAGCAGAAAACACTAAATCATTTTTAGAATTAAAAACATTGCAAGAATCATGTTCGAATTTAACATAAAAACCATCATCACATAAATGAGGGATACTTAATAAATTGTATTTATGGACGTCAACAAATAAAACTTTAGAAATCAATACTGAGTTAGTGATACCAATCTGGCCTAACCCGATGATTTTCCCATTAGAATTTTCACCAAAGGTAACAAAACCTCCATAAACTCTGACTAAGATTTTAAAGCATGAAAAGTATCCTGACATATGTCTTGAACATCCACTGTCCACGTAACAGGTCTTTCTACAGGAGCTCTTTAAGCAGGTTTCCTACAAAACATATTTAAACAGGAAATGATTTTGGTACCCAGATTTTCTTGGGTCCAGACAGGTTAGCAAATAATACTTTAGGTACCCATATTTGTCTAATGGGTCTTATATAATTTTAAGAATCACCATACATTGAAAGATAAACCTTATTAGATCCATAACTATGAATATAACTGGTTGAGGCGTATGAAGTTCTAGAGCTAGTTGCATTCTGTCCAGATTTAGGAATAAATCTATTCTTGGTCAACTGTCTCTGTCCAGGTTTGTAACCTATTCCAGTAGTGTATTTTGGTGCAACTTGTTTTCCTAGAATTTGAGTTAGCGTTTCCTTACCATTGGTAAATTTCTCTAAATCCTTTCTGAGTTGCTCATTAGATAATTTCAATTCAGTGTTCTCCTTTAACAGTTGAGCATTTTTATCTTTTTCAATAGTGAGTTCAGTTTTAACTGTAGTGGTGAGAGCATGTTGTTTATTTAATGATTTATATTTATCCTTAAGTTCATTGCATGTCTCTTCTAACATATCACAATATTCAAACAATTCAGATTTAGACATGTTATCACATTCAGAATCATCTCCAGAATAATATGAATTAGAAGAAGGAGTTTCTGAAGTTACCTCAGAAGTTTTTGTCATAAAACACATGTTTGATTTATTTCTGTGTTCTGTTTCAGAAACTTCAGATTCACTAGAACTGTACTCAGAAGCACTCCAAGTAGCCTTCATGGCCTTTTTAAACTTATTGTCCTTGTATTCATACTTCTTCTTGTATTTCAGCTTTTGACAGTCAGCTTTTATGTGTCCTTTCCTTTTACACTCATAACAGAAAACTTCATCTGATTTATCATATTTCTTCCAGTCCTTTTTCCAATGTCCCTTGTTACCATACTTACCTTTGTAGTTTGAATTTCGGAAAAACATCTTCTTCCTATAAAACTTTTTAAATCTTCTGGCAATGTGAGCCATCTCAGCATCACTGTCAGAGTCACTCTCACTGTCTTCACAGCTTGAGCTTTTGTTTATAGCTTGAAGTGTTTCCTTATCCTTGTTCTTTGAGTTTGTTGTTTTGAAGTCAACAGACTTTCTTCTAGGTTCATCGTCTTCTTCTTTATTCGCCTTGAGTTCCTCTTCAAACATCATCAGTTTGCCAATTAGTTCTTTGACTGGCAGTTCTCCAATGTCACACGATTCTCTAATGGAGATAGAGGTTCCTCTCCATCTTTCAGGTAGACATCTCAAAATTCTCATGATTTGTTCCTTTGCTAGAAAATCCTTTCCAAGAGATGTCATTGTGTTGACAATTTCATTGAACCTGAGATACATATCAGAAATGGGTTCATCAGGCTTCATTTTAAAATTATCATACTTAATAGTATAGGTATTCAATCTCATCTCCTTAACATTTGTTTTTCCTTCATGATAAAAAGCTAAGGTATCCCAAATTTCATATGCAGTTTTACAAGCAGAAATTCTATTAAATTATTCATCTCCTAGAGCACAGTACAGGGCATTCATAGATTTACAATTATTATTGTAAGCAGTCTTTGTAGGTTCATCCCAAGTAGATCTAGCAGTAATGGGAATTTTATATTCAGATTCAATAGCAGTCCAAATATCAAAACCTATGCTTTCAAGATGAATTTTCATTTTGAGTTTCCACTGAGCATAGTTGTTTCCATTGAAAAAAGGTGGCCGGTTAGTAGCAGCACCCTCAAGTCTATTATCCATGATATCACAAAAAGAATTTTAAAGAGATAAAAATTTAGAAATAACAGAAATTTTAAGAACTTTAAAATACAACTAAAATCACAGTTGAAAAGCAGAGTACTTTAGAAAATATTTTCTAACCTCTGATACCAAATGTTGGTCGGAGTGGATACTCAAGAGGGGGGGGGGGGTGAATTGAGATCCAATTAAAATTTCTGTTAAAAACAATTTCTATTAAAATCCCCCAATTTCAAAAACAAATTAAACTGTAGTGAATTTATACAGATTATAAAGGTTCAATTAGTTTCTCAAATATTTATTAGTTCTCAGTTAACTTTATCTTATGATTAAATTAACTCTTAAAACTAACTTACTGGTTTACAATAAATATAAACACTTTCGAGTTTAACTATCAAAGTAGCTTTGAAAATAAATTATATTTCAAAGTAATAGCAGCGGAATATGAAATAGATATATATATATATATAATATGGATATAAACTTTAACTAAAAACACAGAGGAGTTAAACAAGAGGTTCAATCTCAAGCCGAGACATAGTCCTCTCAAAAGTTTATAAAGATGATCCACACCCTGGATCGGGGTTCAACAGTTTACAACTGTCCAGGTCCAAGACCTCTACCACTGTTATTTGTGGGAAACAAAACAACAGAAACCAGCTGTCCAGGTCACACACGACCTCTACCACTATCCACAGTGGGCAATGAAGTATAGAAAATGTTTGCTGAGGATTTATAGATCCTCCAGTTAGAGTACAGGAGTCAGTGTGTGTGTTTAATACAGCAGATAACACACACTGCTCAAAATTTAGAATAAATGAACCATAGAGCAGAGAAGTAGAGTTTAGAAATGGCTCTGGAGATTTCCGTGCAGCTCTGGACTCTTTTGGATTTGATCAGAAGTAATTCTGAGTCCTCTTCTCGTTTTTGTTTGAGAAGCAGAGTGTCGTATGCTTCAGGTTCATAGGCAGTGAGATGTAGTCGATGAGGTTCTTCAATGTTCTTTTGTATGCACAGAACTCTTCTTGAGTAGGCTTGATTGTGTATGAGGTTATGTGTAATCTCTTGATATGTATCTTCTATTCTTCTTGGTTCTTCCTCCTCTTTCTTCTTGTATATCTCGTGTGTTCTCTTGTTTCTTTCTTCTTCTTCTGTTTGCTTCTATGTTTCCAGCAGCAGAATCTTCTTGTATTTATGTCACGTGCTTCGGAACACAGAAATGGTTTCCTTTCCGCAGGTACGAGGTACGGTTTACTGACATCCGAAAACCTTTATTAATTAATTGACAGAGCATTAAAATATACCTGATATGACCGTTGGTTAGATTAAATAAAGATAAAGATAAATAAATTCAAACAGTTGTTTATGACTATCGATGAGTTCAAGTGATCGGTAGGTCATCAGCATCGGTGGCTAGACATCGGTGTGTCCTGACCGGTGACTCAGATGATTAGCATCAGTGTGTTATTTGATCAGTGACTCATTTTCATCGGTGTATCATTCGATCAGCATCGGTGAGTCAGATTGATCAGCATCGGTGACTCAGATTGATCAGTGACTCATTTGCATCGGTGTGACCGTTGTCTTGATATTGGATCGGTGTGACCGTTGTCTTGATATTGGATCGGTGTGACCGTTGTCTGTTTGATCCAGAAGACTTCTAAAATACTTGTAAATCAATAAAAACATAGATAAAAACATGATAGCAGATTCACTAATATATTGAGATTAAGTTTATGAGAAATCCAACCGGATTAAATAATAGTGATTTGTGATTATTAAAACAACAATCATAGGAATGAATTCAGCAATCTTCCAGAGGGCTCAACACAAATATTTTACACCTAATATCATTTAAATATGTCATTATATAAATATTATTAATTAACAACTCTTCATTTTTTATGCCTTTATTTTTTAGTTGTTATTTGAATGTGTGGGACTGATCCAATAAATAAAGATGGGCCAAGTTCTAGTTGTCATGTACTAATAATGAGATAATAATCTATCATGGTGTGACCTGTAAGGTGGGATCACTAGGAGTTTTAGTTAGGTAGATCCCCCCCGATGGGATTCCTGTGTTCCAAAGGGCTTCAGACCTAATTTTGAAGGCATTATAGAGTAGTTTCCCTATGATAAAGAACGTGTATTGTAGAATTTTTTACTTTTTCATCATGGGTATTATAGTTGTGTCAACTTTATCAACATTTTTAATATATTAATGTATAATATGGTTTGGTTATGTAAATTTTTAAACTCTAGTTAACATCCCACTTCATTTCCTTATAAACTCATCTTCAAACTTGGTTTATTTGATTGTGGGTGTGTCACAAAAACATTTCTCTAAAATATTATGAAATTTTTTTCGCTATCCATAGATACATGTATTATTATATAATAATAAAAATATTTTTATCCATATTATTATTCTATTTATTATTTATTATTATCTTGTCTACTCTTATTAGAGGATAGTTTATTATTGGTAATGACTATAATTGTTAAAAATATATATATCTGATCCTGAGTATGAAAGATTGAAGAAAGTCTTATTGAGTTAAATGATTGATATGGATGATGTAAATATAAAGAATGGTCGTTTTGATGGATATGAAATTAGATTATATATTATAAAGATAATATATTTTATCTTTCCTTAAAATATGATCTGGTCACTTCTTGGTGATAATGTAACTATAATAGACAAGACTGATTGACAGTTACTAAATTAGTTGGTTTGGGGAGTTATGAATCTTTGGATGGTAGATAATTTAGCATTAAATATTAGATATGAGATGAAAATGTATGGGTTGATGAAATCACTCTTGAATATGTATGAGAATCCATTTATATAAAATAATGTGCACATAATGTGATGATTATTTAGTTTAAAGAGGATTTCTAATGACATGGATCAGATGCCACTAAACTGGTTCCCCGAGCTAGTTCACCACATGAACATAGGATCTCCTCCTCATACAGTAGATTATACAAACAAGTATTAAGGGTCTAATTTGATTCTATTAGGATGCTATAACCCCTATCATATTTCACAACAGCAATGTAAAAAACCAATAATCAAAAAAATCATAGTATGTGGAAGTAATGAATCAACAGATCATGCTATAATATAAAATGAAATGTCGTAAACGTTCAAACAACCATATATTCCATAAAAATAACCACAAATTAGGAAAGTTACCCAAACATAGAGAATAAAAATCCATGGAAAATGTCTTTGTTACAACTCCAAGCGAAACCTCCTCCAATACCATGACAACATCTGATATATCATATCCAATCATCAAAAAATAATAATAACCTTCATCCATGAACCCAAGCCTCAAATAAATATACTATAGTTACTCAGGTACCAATGGTAATTGGTGTCCCCTGTATATATATTATCTATCTCATGGTTCAAAATTTCCATTTAGGTAATGGCTTACCACCTAAAGGGGTGATCATTATTCTTTAATTATGGCATGCTAAGAGATTGTTAAAATTCTCTATGTCTTTTCAAATGGTGATTCACTATTTAAAGGGGTTTTAGAAAATAATATTTTATTTAGAATGTGTTTCTCTTCTTTTAGAGTCATGTTTTAGGAATTTAAGGTAGTTGGAATTTAATATTTTTTAAAATGGTTTTGAGACCATAAGTCTCATGGTGTCCTGAAATGTTTTCAAAGGGTGAAAGTTTGGTCCTAATTAATGGGTTCTTGATAGTAGCTGACTTCCTTAAAAGAGTGGTCTTTTTCCTTCAAAAGTGGTTTTTTTGGAAAAATCTAGATTTCTAAATTTTTTTCTAATGTGTGGTTTGATAAATTATTTTCAAATAACATTTTTAATTTAGTATTGAAATGGTGTGAAAATTGATTGGATTCTGAATCTCTTTATGAAATCTTTAATGACACTTTTATAAAAATGTGTTCATAAATGCGTGAGACCCTCTTAGGCCTCGTGTAACTATAGTTACTTCCAAGGAGACTTGTGATCCCATGAGTGGATGATTTTTATTAATGTATCTTTGTGTGTTTTTAAATTATTTTATGATATTTCTCTTCCTTCTATTTTACATAATATTATCCATTATTGATTTCCTTTTTTTACATTTACTTTTTTAGTACTTATATGAATCATCATATAACTACCTATGTTGTGTTTTATACAATTCCATTTATCTTTTTTCCTACTTATTAATACCTATGTTTTTAATTTTTATTTAATAAGGTGTAGGCACATTATTATATATATGGATAAAATATGGATCTCATCACTAAGGAACGCACCTCAATATGCTAAGGATTTGGATGAGTTTTTAGATATTTCATTTTACAATCGATCCATTGATGTGAGAATAAGATTTACATGTTCTAAAGGTAAATTTAAAAGATGGTTTTAGAGTGATTATGTTTATGAACAATTAATTTTAATGAAATTCCATTTTCAATATTTGTGTTGGATGTGTCAGAGAGAATCGAACATTATAGAATGTTTTATAACTAATGTCAATCGATAAAATGAGTTCCCAACTTCATCGACAATGGAAAACGAAATGAAAAACATTATACATGATTCATTCTATATTTCAAGTAAAAATCATCAATATCAAAGCATATCACAACAACAAGTTTAGGGTGCTAAAAATAAAAACATGACAATTGATGTTTTTGGGATTATATGATAACCAGATTCATAATGTAACATATCGTTGGATCCTCCTCTTGAATCAGTAGAGACTAATGTAAGAGAGTACATTAATGAGTATATAAATGTGTTTCACGTTTTCCTTGATGATGTAAATCAAAAAAAAATTACTGGAAAATTGAAATGTTCCAAAATTTATTTTATTCTGATGTTGTACCATATCGAATGCCTCAATGTAATTACAAATAATGTGATGTCCATGACATTGGATTTTTTTCATGATGCATTTCCTAATGCTATGAACCATGATTTTCTTATGATATGAAAAAATTTGTTAACCAGATTGGTTTGAATTATAAAAATATACATGCTTGTACCAATGATCATATACTCTATTGGGGAGATGATTCAAGAAAAAAATATTGAATTTTTTTTATCTAGATGGTAGTCAATTGGTGATGTTGGAAGTCTGAATCAATATACTTCAATGAAAAGGAAGGAAAGGAACAATCCTATAAAGGTTTTGAGTTACTTTCCTTTAAACCTTAAGTTGAAAAGATTATTCATGAAATTAGAAATCATTGAGCACATAGAGTGGAATTCTACAGATAATAAATATGATGGGTTAATGAAAAAGCCAACAAATTCACAATCACTGAAGACATTTGATTCATTACAATGCATATTTATCATCTAATCTTAGGAATGTGTGATTGGGATTAGATGTTGATGGATTCAACCCATTTTGGACATTGAGAACTAGTTATAACATTTGCCTAGTTTTTTTTATCCCTTAAAATAGTCATATGTGGCTGTATATGAAAAAACATTTTCTTTCTCATTTTGATGATTATTCTTAGAAAAAATGCCTTGAAATGATATTGATGTATACTTGTAGCCTCTAATTAAATAATTAAAGGAGTTATGAAGAAATGGTGTTGAGATATATGATGTATCATCTAGAAATATATTCAAAATGTAAGATACTCTAATGTGGATCATTAGTGACCTCCTGGGAAATGGTAATTTAGCTGGTTAGAATACTTTTACAAGTTTGGATTCACTAATTTGAAACTTTTATTTTGAGCCTGAATGACAACCTCTTAGTAAAAAATGGTGATTCTTGTGTCATCAAATATTTCTTGATGTGTCTTATAGATTTCGGTTATACAAGTCAAAATTCAATGGTTCTATTGATCATAGACCACCTCCAAATTTGTTAACAAATTATGAAATAGTGGTACAACTAGGAAATATTGAAACAGAATTTGGGAAGATTTTTCATTAAAAATGATAGTGGTAAATGAGTTCAAAGTGCTTTATCAAGTGTAATTGGAACATAATAATGGAAGAAAATAAGTATATTCTTCAAAAATCCGTATTAGGAATTTCATTTATTATAGTATAATAATAATTTTATGCATTTTGGAATAATTTTTGTGACAATTTGATCTTCAAATTTCATAATGACTAAGGAAAATCAAAGGATAGTCTCAATGCTTAGTATTAATTACAAATAATGAACATAAAGCGTGATCTCTAGCCAAATAAAAATGGAAAGTATGATTTGGATGTTTTTTCTTTGAAAAATATGTATAATGATATATTCCATAGAATTTTAAAACATGTGAAGGTATCTTATGGGTATTCCAGTATCATATCAAGGTGTGTTGACTTAAATAATCATAGGTTTCATGCATTAAAAATTCATGATTCAAATATTTTGTTATAGTAGTTCCTACTATTGGAATTGTGTATACTATTACATGAAAATGTAACTACTGTTTTACTCTAATTTTTTTCATTCTTCAAACAACTATTTGAGAAAAATTTATAACCATTTAAGCTTGAAAACCTTCAAGAGATATTTTTATTGATACTTTATGAAATAGAGATGATATTTCCACAATTGTTTTGTATTGTCATGATCCATTTAACTATACATTTGGTTGAGGAAGCTAAATTTGGAGTCCATTAGATTATCGATGGATGTATCCAATTGATAGGTACATTATTTAAATATTTTTCATCTTAGGTAAGAAATTCATCTCACTTCATTAATAACACAATTATGTTTTATTTATTTTATTTCTTATATATCTTGTACATTTGAAATCATTGGTGAAAATTAATGATCAACCATAAGGATTTATTTTTGAAGGCTATTGGGAAGAGGAGTGTATTACCTTTTTTTATCTAGACACATGGATGATATTAATACAAGATTAAATTGAGTTAGATGTTTGATGACCCATTAAATCAATCTAAACTACATGGGAGATAAAAAAATCTTTCATGATATTGGTTGATTAGTTGGGAGGAGTTGAAATGTTACATTTTCAGAAATCGAATTATTACAGGCATATTGATATGTGTGGTTGAAAAGTGAATCTATATATTCATTTATTAAAGAGATCAAGATAAAACCAGAAATATGAATGAGATGCAGAACATGAAATTAGAATGATATAAAAAAATATGTTAATAAAGATCTTGTAGAATTGTTTATCCAATGAGTTTGTTCATAAATATTGAAATCAATATTGATATTAAAATGACACATAAATTTTATAAATCTATTAAGGTATATTAACTTTTAAAAATAATGAATACTAACAGTCAAGATGAGTAGTCAAAATATATGATGTTTTTGGATTGAGGTCCTATAAAATAGGCTTGAATGTCCGACACATACAATGTGAATGGATTTAAATTTCGTATAGTCGATCAGGAAGATGGTTTTAAAACATAAAATAGCTGTATATTTAAATTTTTCGACATGGGATACTATGTAAAGATGACTGATATTATCAAATTAAACAACCATGATCATTTTTTAGTTATTTTATTCAAATGCAATGGGGTCGATATTATTATGTGTGTTAAAATATATTCCATGAAATTTACTTCTGTGAACTTATCTCACTTCATGGATGTATGTGAATATGAATTACATGAACCTTATATTTTATCATCACAAGAAAATATGGTATATTATGTGGAATATTTCATGGATGATTGGGGGAGTGTAGTTGTTGTGTAAAACAAAGAAACTTGTATGACATGGGTGACGAAGTTGAAGATTTGACCTTGCTAATTGAATCTCATCAATCTAACAAAATGAACTTATTTGTCTATCATAACATTTAAAATATTATTCTTGAAATGGTGGATGAAGTATATGAATTAATTATGGAGTATGAAAATTAAATGATTGAAGGAAAAAATGAATGTATGTGAATACATCCATTAATTTATCAAGCTTTTGTGTTTTATGTTCAGTCATTCATTATTATAGATATTTTTATTTTGTTTTTTAGTATTGTACATATATTATAATTTATAATTTTTTTGCATGATTTTTTTAATACATGTTCTAAATTAAATTTTCTTTGATTAAATTATAGGAATTCCAAGAAGAATTTTTTTTCTTGATCTTAGTTGACTCTCAATTGATGTTCCCTTGACCACATCGATAGGTCATCCTCCATCGATCTTCCACCCTACGGCATCTGAGAAACCCTGTACTAACCCCCCTACACCATCTCTCACATCCTCTATTCTGTCAACATCTAGAAGACCCTTTGTCAATGTCATATCAAGAAAAATGATAGTTCCTCCCCATTCAGTAGACTTAGTAGAAAATGAGCAGGTCGTCACTCCATTTTCTTCATAGGGATATTGGAGGGTGATAGTTATAGGAACAATTTTTAATGTGAATACATTTATTTATCATAATTACTATTTTTTCATGAAATATGGAAACAATGATACTACAGAGATAGATATGAATATTTCAGAATTTTGGAATCTGAACAGACTGAAGATAGTTGTCCCATTTAACTGATATGGGTTCCAAACAGATGATATCATAGTATTATTTGGCCATAGGGAGTTTATTTCCATGAAAAGAACAATTTAGGAATAGGGGGATCATATAAAGATGCAAGATGCAATGGTCATCACTCTACATAAATCATCTTTTGAATTATATCATAAGATGATTGGATCTATACCTGGTGATATTGCATCAATGAATGGTAGTGAGTAGGAAAATCATAGAACTTCAAAATAATTTAGTTCAAAAACTATTATTTAATTTTAGTTCAAATTTAAATATACAATACTACTTAATTTTCAATATAAATATTACATTGTTTCCGACATCACGAAGTGGAGATGGAGGGGAGAGGGTCTCCAGAAAAGTTCATTGGGTAGTGATTAGGATTTACTTTTCATTCAGGATTATGTGAAAAAAACTTATGAAAGTTTATTTATAATGTTTTAAAAGGTTATGATTACAACCTTATTGATCTTCTTGATTATTTTTTTTCTTGATCGTGTGTATTGTGATATTATTAAATAAAGGATTGATTTTTATATACATGAAATTGGATATTTATTAATAGTTTTTAATGTGTAATGGATAAATTTTGTAATGATATATTCATGTATGGTTCTCATTGACTATTCTTGGGCTGTAGATTTTGTAGTTGCATTTGTTTGGTAAGGTGATGTTTAGTGGAAGTTATAACCATCACTAAAGATGTAATTTTTTAGTGGTGTTTTAGTGGACACTACGTAATGTCGAAAAAAATTTGTGTTTGTTAAAACAACCGCTACATAATATCAATAATATTTAGAGGTGGTTTTATTATTTTATCAATGGTTTCCCCTTATAAAAAACATAGCGATATAGCTTCCATTTGAACGAACATTATATCCTTGAAATTTTTGGGAGGGAAAACCACCGATAAAACAAAAAAAACAACCTCTAGAAAAATGTTTTGTGATGGTTCTTGGAAACCGCTGCTAAGTGGAAGGAACCAACAATATTTGGTTGTCGACATCAACTTTAGTGTCAGTTTTTTTTAAATATTCATAAAACAATATGGAGACAGTTTAAACCACCAATAACCAGAAATTATATAATAGTGTCCCTCATTAGAGAGATAAAAAGATCTTCTCAAGGTGGGTATCTAGTGTACTACTGACAGTTCAGGCTGAGTAGTTATTCATGGAGAAGGAAGAATCAATTATGATATATAGTACTAGTAGATTTTTCTTAATCCGATCAGTCCGGATGCATCTTAGTGATGTGATCTAGGACAGTTACATGATATGTAGCTAATAATCGATGATTAGAGCACCAGACCATCTACTTTATGAGTTATGATTTTAGTGGCCTCTAGTTTAGTTGATTTCTTATTTGAAACTAGATCTTAACATTATATTATATCAATGAAAATTATGGAAGGTTTGGGCCTTGAGATAGAGTACTTATTTGGAGTGATGACTCTCAGTACTACATTTGGGGTTCAAATAGGAAGTCTAGGCCAATTTAAAAAATTCCCCTTAAAATAGGGGGCTATCATTAAGTATGATTTCTTTTTCTTATCGATATGACAAGCTTTGATATAACTCTTTGGATGGATTTTCTAGTACCCTATCAGGACTGTATTGACTATTATCATAGATGGGAGACCATTATATCACCTAATGAATACAACTATATTCACAAGGGTGAGTGGGATGCCCAGTTGAGTTGAGTTGGACCCAAGAACCATGCAGTAGTTCGAATGACAATCCAGATTGCTGGTCCTTATCTGTATGTTCTAGGAATGAGACAAACCAATTTCCCTATTACATAGGGAAATATTTCCTGATAAATTTTCCAGGATACCAATTCAAAGTGAGGTTTAGTTTATTATTGAGTTACTTCCAAGATAAAAACTAGTGTCAATTTCTCTTTATATGATAGATACTACTATGTTTTTTAGAGATCAAGAGGAATTTGGAGTATTTGGAGTCCCATAGATTTATACTAACCACTAATTCCTGATGGTTTTCACCCCTTTTTTGAGAAGGTTGATAGGACCATCAATATTTTCAGGGATTATCACTGGTTGAATTAGCATATGATAAAAATCTGGTACCCACTACATTGTATAGATGACCCTTTTTAATATCTATTGGGAGGTTGGGTTTTCTCAAAGATTGATTTAAGGATGGGCTATCATCAGGTATGCATCAAGCCTTTAGATATAACACACCTATAATTCTATAGTAGATATGTCTTTTATGAGTATTTTGTAATGTTGTAGGGTCTCATGAAAATGCCCACTATTTTCATGGCCTTGATTAATCGAGTTTTCCACCCATATCTCCAGATTCATTTGTGGTAGTCTTCAAGGATGCTATGTTGGTGTACTCACATACTCAACACACATATTCTGAAAATATTAATATCAATTTTAGTACACTGAGAGAGAAATAGATATATACTAAGCACAAAAAATGGAACTTTTGGATCAACAATATTCACTTCTTGGGTTACATTATCTTAGAAGTTTGAGTGTCTGTTTACCCATAGAAGGTAAGAGTCATGATCTCTTGGGTGTACCTAAAGAAAGTATTTTATATAAGAAGTTTCATTGTTTTTTTCATAGGAAAAAATTTTATTCCGGATTTATCATGCCTTGCAAAACCTCTTACTGTCCTGACCAATAAGAGTATCATGTTTTTATGGTTTGAATAATGTGAGGAACCCTTTAAATAATTGAAAGGGAGATTGAATTAAGCACCAATATTGATTCTGAAAAAGTGTTGTAGAATCTAAACATTTTATCATGAAATATATGGCATGGGGATTGGTTATATTCTAATATTGGGAGATCAATTCATATTTTATGAGTCTCATCTGTTGAGGTATAATGAGTGCAATAACCCGAAGCATGACCAGGAATTGGCAACAGTGGTTCATGACTTGCATTGTTGGAGGAATTATTTTCTAGGAGAACGTTTTCTAATATATAAAGACCAAAAAATCCTCAAATATATCTTCACACATTATTATATAAATCTTAAATATAAAATATGTATTGATTAATTATAATGGTTTAATGTTGACCTTGCCTATAGGCCTGGGAAAGGCAATGCAGTTGCTGACGCTATGAGCTTAAAGTCTCAAATAAAAACAGAATAGGATTATAGTGGTGAATGATAGTTTATGGTATTGTTTTAATATATGAATTTATAGGTGTATAAATATATTTTTGAATCATATACTCATATTTTTTTTGGTGACCTCTTTACTTAGGGATAGAGTGAAGATGTAACAGTTTTCTGATCCCAATGGCTTATTCCTAAGGGAGATAATTTTATGTGAGGACATGATGCCTGGTTGGATAGTGGACATTAATGAGACCTTTCACATCCATGGGTGTGTTTTTGTTCCAACATAAATTTGATAAGAGTTGAGGAAAGAGGATCATGGCTCTACATAGTCAGTACATACCGATCTCATGAAGATGTGCCATGACTTACACCACCAGTTTTGGTTCCCATGTATGAAATGGGAGATAACTAGTTTTTACTAATTTTTCTACCTATCAATAGGTAAATTCAAAACACCAGTGTCCATTGTGACTTTTACATATGTTTTTTATTTTGGAGTGGAAAATGGTATGATTTCGCCTTGGATTTTGTTATGGGATTACTGAGATCCCCTTGAGGTAGTGTCATAGTATGGGTGATCATTGACATACTAACAATGGTCACCCAATTATTTCTAATTTGGGAGAACTTTTTTGTGGAGAATCATAGAAGGATATATTTTAGGTAGATAATGTTCCTTCAACGAGTTCAATATAATATCATGTCACATGGTTTTTATCACGGTTCCAGTAGGTGTTACAAAAGTCTTTGGGTTCACATGTGCGTCTAATCACATCCTTTCACCCAAAAATCAATGAGCATTCCAAACATAATGTATAGGTGTTAAAGGACATGTTCTAAGCACGAATCCTTGATTTTAAAGGTTCTTATGGGAAACACTAAACTCTTTGTAAATTTTACTATAACAAAAATTTATAAGATACCAAGAATATGTATATCTATGGGGCCCTGTATGTTAGTATTTTTCATTCACCCATATACTGGTTAAAGGTAGGTGAGGAAATGATACAGAGACATCATTTCATTCTAGAGACATTAGAGAAGGTATATATTATTAGAAAGTGTATAGATAAAGATCGATCTAGGAAAAAGTATTATATTGATAGTTTCTAGTGAATTTTTTATATTTGAGGTGAGAGATTGGGTTTTATTACATGTTTCACCTAGGAGTTGGTAAAAACATATTCGTAGATAGGTTATGTTATCACCTTGTTATGTCGGGTATTTTGATATCATGGAGAGAGTTTGGATGGTAGGATATCAAATATTTCTTACTTTGAGGTAGATGTCCATGCATGACATCATACATGTATCTCAAAGATATCATTGTCATTATGATTCCTATAATTATTTTGATCCAAATGATATTGAACTCAAAAATAGTTCTTAGGTTGTGGAAATTACTATATATATTATTGATAATAGAATTATGGCTCTCAGAGGGAGGCTTGTTCCACTAGTATATGTGTTATAGTAGAATAGATATGTACAAGATGAGACATAGGAGGGAGAGGCTGATGTACAGGATCAATAAATGAAACTACTATTAGATATATATCAATAAACCTAAGAAGGTTAACTCATGTATGAGTTGTTTTAAGGAGGGTAGGTTGTAAGATCTCAGATTTTTGGAGAAGAACAAATCTCTTGAAGTTTTTTCTGAAACTCTTATTTTACTGTAATAAATTTGATTAAAATTTAATGTAAGGGTTCAGGAGCATCTGTAGCCCATTTGGAGCCTATAGATCATATTTATAGAAAAACAAGTATGAGGCAGATGGTCACTACAAGGTTAATTATAACCATGTGAATCAACCATGTGGCTTATATATAGGGGATAAAAGTTTTAAAAACCATGCAAGGAATGTTTTATGGATGTGTGAAATGTTGAAGGTGTGTTGTAGAGCTGACTCATATGGTGTATGAAATGTTTTCCTAACTATAGACCTAACCATTAAAGGGGTGGAGGTTTTATATAGTAATCATGAATGGGTTATTCGCGGTTTTTAGAACTATGTACCTAGACAGCTGAGGGGATTCCACCATATGAATTTGGTATGATTGGAACATGGTATAACCAATTATTAATCCAAAAAATAATCCTTTAAAAAGGGTGAAATTACCTTTCTTACCTTGTCATAATTTTTTCTTAACCCCTATTTTTCCTCCCTATACTACACAACTCCTCTCCCCCTCCATTTGAGCTCTCCATCTCTTCTTCTATGATTTGATCCTTCTTCTAAATTCATCATCTGTTTCATTCTCCATTCATTGTGTTGGATCCCTATCATGAATCTCTTATTTTACGTCCTTAATTTCTTCATTTATATCTCTATATGGAAGTTTAAATCCATGAAAGGTACTATGAGCTATTTTTAGGCTATTTATCTATTCATCTAATTTCTACTATTCTAGATCAGATTAGAGGATAATAATATATGTGGATTCATCTACATACATAAGGTAGGTGGTTTTGTAATTTTACTTAATACTCTATTTTTTAATATCATGTATCATGATATTGAAATCTGAACATCCTATATGTTTCCTTAAAAATATGATTTTACTTAATTCAATTGTTTTCCAGGTTAAAATTTTTCCTATATGTACTTTCCATTATTTGAGGTTGTATTCTAGGACTACTTCTGTCTTTTTTGTATGCTCACCTATTCCCATGTATTTAAAACTACTCATTTTTACCAAAAAACCATCATATTGGGTTTATCTTAATATAAGATAAATTGAAGTTAACAATACAACCATGTCATGTGACCCCTATACTAGTTTTCTTATTATTCCCTTCACTAATAAAATGTTAATTAGTTAAAAACCATCCCTTGTATTATGTTAAAGAAATACATTCATGTTTATTATTACTACTATGTTACTTTATAATGGATATTGAGACCTAATTAAGGATAGTGTTTTACATGATGCTTCATACTCCCTTAACATGTGATGTTGGGCATGATGTTTCACATCATTTTTTTATGTTGTGCATGATGTTTCATGTTCCTCTAGACGATTTTGTACATATAATTTCACATAACTCATTGGTTTAATGTTTATGATGACATATGTATCCCTAATAAAATTATTAGGATAATTCCCTTATCTATAGCATGAAACTCTTGTTACTATGCATGGATGACATGGTTATACATCAGGTCCGGGCTAGCACTACGTATCAATATATATATCTTTGTGTGTGTGTGTGTGTGTGTGTGTGTGTGTGTCTAAATATATATACACATACTTATATATATTTGTGTGTGTGTACATGGTTACTCTTTCACATAGATATCCCGACTTTGGAAAAAGTATGTATAGTCAGAAGGGTTTCCTTTAGGAACCTGAGCCAACATTGTTACTGCTTACATTATTTTTTTCATTTATTACACATACACACTACTCATTTTATATTTAATGTCTGAATTATACTATTAATTCTTGGTTATGGACTATAAAGTTTTATTCAATCACTGTTCAGGCCCCTGATTGGTACATGAATAGATCTCATGGATGTGGGTAGGGACAAAGGAGAGCATCCAGCAGTAGACACATAATTAACTGTTAGGATGAGATCTTGGTACCAGATGAATGATAAATTTCTTAGGATTATCTTGAGATATTTTTTAGTATTTATTCATTTTTTGTTCAAATATTGTATTGTGTTCCTATTTCTATGTATTCATAATTTCTTTACTGTATAGTTGCATGTCAAGATCATCATTTTTTATAAAACACTGGTTGCTGTTGCTTCTTCTTGTTTTATTGATTTGGATGATTGATTATGTTTATATTAATCATTATTATACTTTTAAACTATTTATACATTTATTATACCCATTTATTCTACTCTAATAGTGAGTTTATAGTCTCCCCACTATACCATCCTAGACCCTCATTGCTACTCGACAGCCTATGGAATATGTGGAGGCATGCTTGAGGCCATGTGGTTAACTTGGTTTTGTTACTTATGAGTGAACTGGGATAGGGTTTTCACCCATCTCTATAATAATAATCATGATATAAGTTTTATAATTATTTATTATATATACTTTTATAACCATTCATACCAAGTGGTGGTGAAAAGTTAATTGGAACACTTCTTGGAGATGGTAGTCTATGTATATTCCTGAGTGATATTTCAACTTTTCGATGGTTTGAAATAATGAAACATAAAAAATATTCCACCTTTCTAAAATCATGATTATATTATAAATACTATATATATTCACTAAAACTACCCTTTTTACCATCCATGTGAAACAAAAATAAAAAATGAATCACATCAATTTGTAGAGGTGGTAGTCCACAGGTATGCAAAAGGGACATTATCATTTTCTAACAGATTGAAAAGGTAAAAAGGAATATAAGATACTACAATTAAAAATGAATAATTATGTCATAAATATCATATATATATATATATATATATTAAGTCAATTATAATAAGCAACCATGAATTATGGTGATGGAAAATAAATCATATCACTACATGGAGGTTGTAGAAAACACATATTCCTGAGCAATACTTTCATTCCCCATTTTATGGAATGGAGGTGTAAAATCGTTACAACATCATAATAATAAAATCTTATTATATCCATGATATTATTTTAATCATTTTATGATGCATAAAATAGTTTTATAAAATGTTTAAGAAGATATAATATTGAAAGTACTTGGTTAATAGTTATAACTCTCTCTTGAGAACCCACCTATGGATTACACCTCTATCCTTAAAAATATGGTATTATGATAAACAAATAACCTCTAGGACATGTTTAGGAATGTTAGGAATGTTTTTGGTTGGTATTTTATGATATAATTGTCTATATATGTGTTAATAAGAGAGGATATGTGGTGTCCTAAAATTGTAATGGAATAGGAACACTTAGAATATCTTAAAATATTTAAATATTACAAATTATTTTCCATGTGATATTGGAAAAAATGAAAATATTTGTAATAAAATATAGCATAAGGTCAAAAAATATATTCTATTTATAATACTTTCAAAGGTTTTTTGGCCTTTTAAACCTTATCTTTGGGTTTAACCCCCCCCCCAATTAAGTAATTTTATGCTTAATTGTGGTAATGAAGTTTTCATTATTAAAGGGTTATAAGTTTTCTTATGATGTAAAAATTGGCTCAAAAAGGTAAATGGATGTAATTTTGGACCTTATCTCATCGTAAATGTCATATTTAAATATTATTACTATTTTCAAATAATTTGATATTATATTATTAAACATAAAATATCATTAATGACATGTAAAGAACTATTCACATATCTTCAGATTAAGGACATTAAAATTGGTATGTAATTTGAATATAAACTCTTTCATCCTTAATTATACAATATAATTAACCATAAAATTATTCAGGAACCATATTTCATGAAACAAATATTACTTTTGACGTTTTTAAAATAATTTCCTTTTATTTGTTTACTGATTTCACAAGCACTGTGACTGTGTAAGCATTTAAAATAATTATACCGTCACTAAGAATTAAACATAATGTATCACTAAAAAAATTAATTATGTTCAATATAAATTTTTTTATTTATTAATTATATATTATTATCCCAATGTGAACATATAATTTAAATTTAAATCAAGAGAGTGACCTTTTGGAACTTTTCTTTTCTTAAAATAATATAAAGGACTTTATCAAAGAAAAATAAAACCATAATTCAATAGTTTTGATTATATAAAGGGTGTGGTCAAATTAACCTAATCTAATGAATTTTAATAAATTTTAATGATTATTTTTAAGCATTATTCAATATTGTTAACCTTGTTTATCCCATTTTACCGTTTACTGAGTTGATATATTATAGTTTGATTACTATTTATAATGCCTAAAAATAAATGGGTCCTATGTACCAAATTTTATACTAATGATTTCAAATATTGAATCCCTATTCTAGGTTTAAATTTTTAGAAGTGTAAGAAATCAATTTTAATACAAAAGTGTAAAACAAAACCAAAATCAGTTTTTAAACAATTGTGTTTATAAACCTAAAAATGTACTTATACCAAAATCAAATATAATATTGATTCATATGAAATTATATATATTGTGTATAAATAAAAATTAATCTTATTGTAATTTAAAATAAAATCTAAAATATTATAACACTTTTTATTTACATTATTTAACAAAAATAAATGAGTGTCTTAACATAATTCATATTTTTCACTATTCACAGAAAACAATATTTCTAGAAAAATCCAAACAATTCTCCCTAATATGATATTGACACACTGATTTAAAAAATTGTATTCATTCTTTCAAATATAATTTATAATAATGGTGTAAATTATTTATAATTTCTTTGCTCAAAATGAAATAAAAACCATTTTTCAAGAAAAAAATATTTTTGAAGAAAAACAAATGACTTTACTAAAAATTTGAGTACTTATTTATTATGAATCAATTAATACATTTTTATTATGTAAAAAAATTATATATATCTTTCGTAACTTCATTATTCTTATTCATATCTATAAATTTAATGACTATGTTATAATATATCATAGTTAATTCTAAAATTGGTGTTCTGTGTTGAGAAAGAAATCAGACACATACAACTTGAAGAGAAATATTTTCTACAAATTGTTTTGTTATATTCTACCCCATTAATAAATTATACCCTCAAAATTTTAATTATAACTTAATATTGTTAATGTATCATTATTTATTAATGAAATATGAGGTAGATTCTATCATGATAACTAATTTCTATATTACTATTGGTGAATTTTGTTTTTCTTAATTATGTATTTATATATCTATGTATATATCATTATAAAACTCTTGAGTTTCCAATAACATACCTTCATAGTTCGGAGACACATTCAAAAAACTACTCGATATATTTATTTACCTATTATTTGTTTTGAAGAAATTATTTACCATCTATTTTTAAAATAAGAGAGGATATGCGTAATTTATTTTTTTCCATACCATAAGCGTAATTTAATGTTTTGATTGTTCTTTGAAATGTTTCACTCCTTGATTCATCTCATTTATTATATGATAAATAACCATGATGATTTTTTTATTCGATAAGAACTAAATTTAAATTTTAATGGATCATAAGATCCATAAAACAATAAAAAGTCATCCCACAAATCTCTAGATGTGTATAAAAATAAAAATGGTTAGTAAAAGTTATCCAATATGAATAAATAATTATAAAAGAATCTCTAAAATCTCTATAATAACACCCAAATTTCAAATAACCATAAAACTAGTAAAAATATGCCAAACCAAAATTGAAACCCAGTGATTATAATGCTTTGATCACATATTCATCAATGATTAACATAATAATTATATTTAAATATTATTAACATCACATAAGATCATATAAAAAAATGAAGATACCCTAATCATACACTGTCCAAAATATTTTTATCATTTCTATAAATATCATGAATCAACCTAAATCCATAATAAAATCAAACATGCTTCCAAAAACTAACTCCATAAAAACTATCCAATTTACTTTACCAATATCAATCATTTATTTATCCCAATTAAACATTAGTATCTAAACATTAAGAACATGTTAAAGGTTATCCATCCATCAATCATGTGTTTCTAGATAAATAAATTACTATTAAATCACATTTCTAGTTTATTTGTTCTATTTTACATATTCTAGAAAATATTAACATCAAGACAATCATATGACAATCCTGAGATGTTTCTTGATTCTTATAATGAGATTATCATTAATAAAAAACTTATTAAACATATGTTTCAAATAATGATACATAAAAAGTTTACTCATCCCAATAAAATAATTCGAATATCTATAGCACCCAAATATTTTAGAATATCACTATTCTTAATAGCGTATTTAACATAGAACACTGAGTTTAGAAGAACGACGACATATTATTAAAATATTATTATTTAAGTTTGATCATTTTAACCGAGCAATTAAATTTGTGAGTATGAATAAGAATAAATATATTATTAAATTTATATAAAATTCTTACTCAAAATAAATTTATTAATATATGGAAATTAACAATTTACACAATTTTAAGAAAATTAATTTTATTTATCGAAAATATGTTTTATTCAAAAAAATTATTTTTTAGGCATTTCTATGAGAAAAAATAATATAAATAATTTTCTTTATTTTTATAAATAATATTTCATAAAATTAAATTAATTTTTTAAATCATCATATCGAAATTAAATTTGGGTGAAATGTTTTGATTTTCAATAAAATTCTACTTTTTTAATGAATAGTGAAAATACCAGTTTTTAAACAATTTTCATTTATTTTTAATAAATTAATTAATATAAAAGTATAATAATTATTTTAATTTGATTTAAAATTAAAATAATTTTTATTTATTTATATTAAATTAAATTAATACTCTTAAATCATCTTTATATTGTATTTTATTATAAGTTTTTTAGGCTTTTGAACCAATTTTTTTGAAAACTCTTTTAATGTGCACGGTGTATCTAGATATTAAAGAGTAAAAATAACCCCTAATGAGGAATGATTTAAATTATATATATATATATATTATAAATTATAATTTAAATTAAATTAATTATTATTACATTTCATATAGCTAATATGAGATCATCTTTTCCTTAAAAATGCGTTTCTCCAAAATTGGTTTTTTCAACATGTATTAGGGTTTGATTTTAAATTAAATTCTACCACTTATGTGAGTTGATATTATAAAAATTATTAAATATTTTGAATTATCATACTTTATATTATCTAATATGGTAAACGTTTTTTTACCATAATGAATAGTGCAAATAATAAAAATTATTTTTCCCGGTTTCGCTAAAAATGGGTTTACTTGGGGTTAAACTAAAAATATAAGAGATTAAAATGTCCAAAAACAAGTCTAATTAATATTATATATTATTATTTTGACCTTATATCTTCTTAATTTTTTGTAATTGGGCTTCTTCTTAGCCTCGTATCGTGTGAAAAATGTGTGTGTGATTATCAAATATTTCTAACATGTCACCTCCCCCACTTATAAACGGCCACCCCCTCTCTTATTTTCTTCACACATAAAAAAACCAATGTTTTATAACATCCCTAACCAAATGAATACCTTACTTAAATAACCTCATATTATAGTCCATTTTTTATCATAAATTCAACCTAGAAAGGATTTTGGTCCATACCTTAAGATATTGTTCGAAGAAGAAGTAACCTACTTAACAGAGCATTTTATTTTATTTCATCTTCCACATCTTTCAAATATTATCAAAACATTCTGATATGATATCATTAATATAACCCATATACTAATATGTTATTATGATAATTTTATGACCTATAACTATCTCATACTCCCACAAATGGGGAAAGAAACTGTTGATCCTGTCTACGGCGGACTACCGCCCCACAAACCGACGTAATTCATTTTCCATCACAACTTATAATAACAAATATAATGATGAATATAGTTATTATATATGATATATATAATATATTTATACTTTTAGAATTATAATATTTCATATATCATCTTGCATTCCATTCTGTAGGGAATAAAATAATGTCATTCATGTGTACGACATACTACCACTTTCCAAAACAATGTGATTCATTTTTCACTTACGCTTTACATGGTAAGTAATAATGAATAATTTTATGTTTATATATTATATTTAGGACATATTAGTAATTAAATAAATTAAATATTTTATATAATTTCTTAACTTACCATCCATTGAATAAATGATAACGTCATTTCTTTGTACGATGTACTACCACCTCATGATGTGAGGAGATTCGTTTTTTATTACCACATCGCATAGATGGTATATGTAAGTGTTTTCCAAGAAATAAGATTATTTTTAATATATAATTATCATTATTTAATGTTAAAATAACACTTTACTTCTTTACATCAAGATCATTGAAAAATTGAATTGTTATTCATGCATATGTATGGCTTATTATCTCCATAATTGTAGCATAATTTGATTTTTCATAAACACCCTTAATGATTGGATTTAAAAGTATAATTTATTTATAAAAATTATAATTATTTTAGGATTTAAATTCTGTATATGATTTAATAATAATTTGTTTTACTTTATTCAACTTTCCTAGTGATTTTCAACATATAAACCTATCATCATCAAAATGGCCATTAAGAAATTAATTGATTATGTAATTGAATATGACATTGTAAAAAATAGAAGGAATAAAAATATTTAGTATTTTATTAATAAATTAATTAAATAACAAAATTTTATTATTCATGAAGATAATAAACACATTTTATGAATCAGACTCAAGGAAATTGATATTTCTAACCCACCCTTCTCTTCAGGATTTGGACACTCTCTCGCTAACTCACTTTCTCTCTATTTAATGTTATGTAATTATCATAAATTTTATATATATTTCTCTAACATATATATATATATTATTATAACTTTCGTTAATGGGGTTAATACATACCGTATTATTATTTATAAAATTTCTTTCTTATGAAATTTCCTTCGATTATGATATAAAGAAAGATTATGCAACCCATTTTCTTTCCATGGGTAATTATTATGTTATGAATTATTAATACATACATTTATTTGGAACACATGGCTTATGAAAATTTTATGATGGGTTCACCTAGTTATCACTACAACTCATTAGGTAAAGTTTTAGTCCTCATGAGGCATAATTTATGGAATTAGGGAGTAAACATCATCCATTAGGGGTATTTTTTCACAATGTGATATTATCTAGGAATACATCCTTGATTCATTTTTATGTCATGTTATATGTTCCTATAACATTTAATATGATTAAATTATCTTATTATTGTATTTAATTTATATTATTATTCCATTTTATTACTCATGATCCTAATCTTTTATGATATCTTGTTATACATTTGACTCTTATTTTATGTTTCCTTATGTTTCTCATTCCCTTACAAAGATTTTTACCTCATCCCTTTCATTATGTGTTCCCCGAGTTATACCATTAAATTTTAGGATCTCAAATACAATTAGGTGATCATTATGGATACAAAATTGAATATGTCATGTATTAGTTTCATTTGATATAATATGAACCCAGCCTTCTAAAGAAACTAGGCCCCATGATCATTGGTATTGTACCTATTGGATATTCATGATTAGAAATCATGTAATATATGGGTAAAAGGAATGTGTCACTATATCAGAAAAGGAACATCCATGGTCTTGGAGTTATCATTTTGATTAGGGCATTGAATCAAATAATTTCTATGATCCCAACACATAATACAATTAACTATAAATGGGTCCTTAGGATGAACTTCATTTCCCCCCATTGAACTATTCATTTTTCATTTGTAATTAATATCTATATGCCCATATTTTACACAAATAAATCATATTATCATTACATTGATAAATTTCCTTAGTCACTTCATCTAACATACTTGGAATGTAATATGATCAACCTTATTTCCTCCAGGGTAATTATCAACTGGAATCCCATGAAACTCTATTTTTATATTATTATAGGTGTTGGTAAAATCACCCATGTTGAGGTTGTGAATTACATAATGATATAGGTAATTAGTAATAATCACAAGTTTTTATATTCTAACTCCCATTTCATTTGGTTGATCATAAGTATATTGTTCTATTATCTATCAAGTTCGGTGCTAACATGATTCTTCCTGGTTCGAAACATTATGTAAAACCAAAAAGAACAATGTAAGAAACAATATTCATAGTGATTAGTCTTGAAATAATGAAAATTTATTAATTTGATATCAAACTAATGACACATTCTTTTCAATATATAGAACCTTAGGTTTAACTTAGGTAATTTATGGTCATTGTCAATTCAAATCCTTTAGAATGGATAATAAGAAAATGTGAATTAACCCAAGAATATCCCCTGGGAGTGTCCTGCTAGGTGTATAGTCTTATCCTCACACCTCATACACTGTTGATGATCAATTTAATACCCAATATACCCCTTTCTATTTTTTTACCCCTAGGTTAATCTATATCATAGTCTCATCCACATTCTAGTATCCATACATGGATGCATTTTCAAGGAAAACCACACAATATATAATTTTCCAAATATTTATGATGTTACCTTATATTTAGGTTTATCCCCAAGGTTTTATCCAAAGTATTTCAACCCTAATTTAAAAAATTTACTAAATTCTATGAAAATAAAAACTATAGAAACCAAAGTATAACAAATATATATATTACATATTTTTAATTAATATTCAATATTCCTCCCTAATAAACCTACCCAAGAAACACAAAGTATTTGTGTACTTTGAAACTATATATATATAAACATCTTATTATAATCTTCATCATCTCAGAAATCTATCATTATATAATGTACCTTACTAGACTCATTATAGATAAATACTTCCATCAAAACCTAGGTATGGAAAACATAATAAAGTTTGAGAGTACATTCTCTATAAGGATAAAAATTGGGGATGTCAGTCATAAGAAATATTATTCATAAGGGAATAATAACATAATAAAGCGCAATTTCTCAACAAAAAAATTTCATACCCAGAAAGTCATTGTTCATAAACTCCAAAATCAAGTCATATTTAAAAGTATGATCAAGAAGGTTCTTAAAGCAGTGATCATCCTTCTAGATTCATAACATAGGCATGTGTCATCATAATCATAGGGAATCATAATCTTGTGAAAATATCTATTTATAATCATTTCTGTGAATAATATTTTGATAATATATAGAAATTGATCATACTCACACATCAAAATGAGAACATATATTTTCACACTCATGTTCATGCATAATCTCATGATCACAACTAGAAGTAATCATAATCATGTATAAAAATGTGAAAAAATATATTTCCAATCACATGAATGCATAATCTTATAAGAATAAATAAAATAAATAATACTCACACATAAATATGTGAACAATGATATTAAAAATCATACCCAATCATGTAATCATCATCTCATCAGATATTAATATCACATTACCCAATGAATTTGAGGGATATATAATTTTAGGTCCACCCATCACATAATTAAAACAATACATATGTGTGTCACAAGATCAATAATATTTTATCATATCATCATAACAAAACTCATGGAAAGGAAATGAGTTTTATAAACATTTCATCATAGAATAACCCATGGAAAAGAAATGGGATTCATAAATTTTTCATCATAACTTAATTAAACCGTGATAATGAAATGGGTTTCATATAATAATTCTTAAAAAAATTATCATCATAAGATATCCATAGAAATAAAGTGGATGTTATAATAAGAAAATATCCCTAGGGAAAGATAAAAATTCTTTAAGGATGCTGATGTAGAAGAAAAATAACCTAAAATATCATTAGAACATTTCTTGATGAAAATACCATTTTCATTTTGAAATCACTTCTTTAAAATCTAAAAAATACCAAAATGTTAGAAAAATAATCAAATTTGAAAATAAACGAGGAACATTATAAAAGATGCTTCAAAGAAAATTTTGTTCATGATTGGGAGGTTGGGGACTTCATGCATCCATTCTAGTGTCTCCCCTCCCTTTTTTCCTCTCATGTTCACCACTCCTTTTTCCCTTTTCTCTCAATGGTTTCTCTTTCTCAAAAGTGCTCCATTTTTCGGCCTTATGGTGACCAAATCTTTTTAGATAAAGGTTTGGGTGGTTTTGAAGAAGGTTGTGCAATTGAATCTCTTAGCCTTTCAAAACCCTGCCCTAACTCATCATTCCACTATGAATTTCAATGTAGGATTTGGAGTGATGGTAATAAATAAGTTTTAGGTTAAGATGTTTGATAGTCGAAGGCATTCCTAGAACTCCAGAATCTGATTTGGTTTTCTGTCTCATCCACGATGATATCACTCAGAGCCTTCATTTTCTCAAATCTATGCTCCTACCTCATATTCCTATATGTCTCATTTAGTTTTATTTGTAATAATGGTAACAAAAAGTATTTGGGATGTGTGGTTTGGTGGCCATTAGTGTCCTAGAATTGCTTGAGTCGTCTTTTTCTTATGAAGACAATTACTTTTTTGATGGATTCCTTGAGGGTTATTCCTTAAATACATTGGTGAATTTTTTTTGGGTTTTATTCGTGTCAAATCTTGAGCTATTAGATGTTTTTTTGTGAATATTTTGATATGTTTTTTTGGTTTTGGTGATGTTCATTTCTGGATGTGGTGGTTGTTGTTGGAGTTGGGTGGCCATTGCGACGATCACTCTATCGAGGCCTTAGTATACTACATACTTAGCTCTATCTCTAAGATTCCACCTATCTTCTCCTAAATGGGGGGGTGAATGTAGCACCCTGGAATGATAAAGGGTTAAATTAATAAATGATATGAATCATGTCAAAAGGTACACCTTCCTTTTCGGGAGCCTACCTGATTAGAACTTCACAGTTAAACATGCTTGGACTGGTGTAGTGATCATGATGGGTGAGCTTTTGAGTTGTTTCCCAGGGTGTGTGTGAGTGAGGAAAAAGCACACTAGAAAGGACATGTGTTGGACTATGGGGAAAATCATTATTCTGATGACTCGGTCAGGCACGTACGTAGGCACTAGGGTGGGGACCACCTGTTTGTGGGGAAAATGGTGGTACCCTATGGCCTAGTCGGATATTCACAGTGGTTTTTATGGGGTTTTGTGATATGAGTTCGAGTGGTTGATGGAATTTCAGGTGGTGTCTCTCATGGTGAATTCATCTTCATCTTTGGTTACTGTGGAGCTGATCCTTATAATGGTTGTAGAACTACTTATTCTTGAGATCCTCAGATGTTACATTGTATATTGGTTCCTTACGGTGGTGGAGAGGGACTATAATGGGTGGTTCTCATCAGTGACCTGGTGTGATCGACATTTATGGTTGGGGTCAGGGTATGCGACATGAGGTGGTTCATTAACTAAGGTGGTAATGATGGTTCTATTTTGAAATTTGAATTTTGGAAATTTATTTTTTAATGTTTTTCTCAAGGTTCAGTGGTTTAGATATGGATGATGATAAAGAGGTGACGGTGACAGTGATGGGTTAATGGAGATGGATATAGGATTATGATGTTCTCTCGACTGGCATTTTTTTCTTGGTTTTTTTAATCAGTTCATTATTTTCTTTCTTCTAAAGTATTTTTATTTTTAGGTCGGAATGTTTTTATATTTTAATTATGAAGTGTGTGGTTACCATTAAACTAGAAAGTGGATTTTTTAAAATAAAAATAAAAATAGATTTAGAGGATCATCTTAAATACCAAAGAGTATAAATGGTACTATTAATTGAAATTACATGAATAAAAAAAGGATATGAAAATATATTATATTTATAGGATAAGATCTATATAATTTCCTTCAATGAAAATTTAGCATAGAAAATTTAAAAAATAAATGAGATTGTAACATAAATCTCTTAACACTTTTCTAACATTTGAATCATAAACCTCTTGAAAGAAATAACATCAAATAAAAAATAAAATTAATAAAATATAATTTTATTCATGATTATATAATATTAAATTAGTATTATATACACAAAAAAAAACAAGTGGTTAATATGGCATATGTCTCTCGGAAACAAAAGTGAGACAAGGAACCCTTACCTCAATCCTAATCTTGATTCATACATGTTCAAATATCATGTATAATAAAAACATATTTATTATAAATAAATTATAGAGGCTTATTCATACATGACTTAATATTTATCATTCCTTTATAATTTACAATTATCTTTTTATTAGAAATTCTTAATTAAAATGTACATTATGGTAAACTGGTTTGTTTTCCAAGCATGTTCGGGTTCAATGGTTTTGATACTTTCACCTTGGTCATGGTTTCATAGTATCAAGAATCATAATCTTGAAATATATTTCATATTTAATCATTATATACAATTTTATACACTTTTATAATAAGTGGTGGTGAAAAATTAATTACATCACTTCATGGAGATGGTAGTTCATATATACACCCAAGTGATGCTTCCACTTTTTTATGATTGTAAATAAAGAAAGTTAAATAATAATTCACCTATTTAGAGTCATTATTATATCATAAATATCATATATATTCATTAAATATGTGGATAATTATATTTAATTCGTATATATTGGAAATTTTAAAACATTGATTCTGATATTAAATTGATAATTCTTACCCATGTGTTTAATGTTTTAATCATAATATAGAAGGTTGTATTTAAATATGATCTGGTGGAAAATAAAAAAATAGATGAATGAAGGATGATGATGTCACTTCACACCATGACACTAAAGGATTGAATCTGTAACATAATAAATAATTATTCACATCATGAGTATTATTCATTTAATAACCGAGTTGAGGTAGATATATATTGATAATCATGTCGAACATTAATGATGTGAGAATAAATATTCACATGATGCATGAGTTGAATATAATTGATTCACATTGTGAATTACATTCACATTGTGAGTTTACTGATATAAAAAAGTGGTCATGTTGATTCATGATGTAAAACATCATTCCCTATGTGAATGTCTGAGAAATAATATTTCCAATGTTGAAGTAACATATTCAAAACATGAATTAATTGTTCACTTCATGAAACCATCATCAATAGGAAAACATAATTGATTCAAACTTGAGATATTTTATAGGATCTTGAGATATTTCGTCACGGGCATCAGAGAGTAGGATGAGATGAATTCAAATACTTATTTTTGACTCAATGGATGACCTGTGGATTAATAAATTTCTATAAATATAGATTTTAGATGATGCAAAAGGTGGATCAGAAACCAAAGCTTGGGGAAAGGTGTTTCACTACATTAGAGTCCATTGACGGTTCTACTCTGAAATTTCATTCATGAAATTCATTTCCTTTCTCCTACTCTCTCACTCCATTATGATAGGAATGAGTGGGTGACTCCAAAAGTTTTTTTAGGTTATGTATAAAAAGGGAGAGGATTTCATGGATTGTTATTTTTCACATCATTTCTACAATTTTTGATGTTCCAATCATATTTCAATTTAAATTTCTTTCCTTTTTCTATCTCATGACCATTGACATAAATATCTAAAAATGATTATTAAACTACACAACTAATTGACAAGAATTAGGCATGATCATTGAATAGTTAAGGGTAATTATGTTTAAAATTGGTATTTAGACACATAATTAATAAAACCCCTTAAATATATGACTATAGAAAAAGATGGATTCTTACATTAAGTAGGCAATACCAAGATCAAGGATATTCTTCATCTCAACTTTGATAATAGACATAGAAATTAAATTTAACATCTAAAATTAACAATAAATAAATCTAGAAATATAAAAAAACCATGGAATGATTTCACACATTGAATAAAAAAATATTTCAACATTCCATTTATTCAAAACAATTCAGTCAACCATTTTTAAATTCCTAAAATTTTTATTTCACCATCTCATGGGTTTGATCTCAAACTTGAATTTGTCTATATTTAATTATATAGTGAATTTATTTGAGTACATATAAATTATTAAATTTTATTATCATCATATGATTTAATGACACCCTTCATAAAATCATTTATCCTTATTAATATCCATGTAAAATATAACTGAAAAATGAATCACAAATCTTCATAGAGGTGGTAGCCCACATGTATACAGAAGAAATATAATTGTTTTCCAATGGTTTGAAAGGTAAAAAGTTAGATAAGATATTAAAATTATATTATAATATTTATATAATAGATATGATACATAAATAATAAATCCATCATAATAACTAACCATGAATGAGGGTGATGGAAAATAATTCATATCACTATATGGAGGCAGTAGTCCACACATATGAAAGAGAAATATAATTATTTCTAATTTAAGGGAAACAATGTGTAAAATGGTTGTGTAATAATCATAACAACATCTTAGTATATTTATGATATTGGAGTAATCATGTTATGATGTATAAAATGGGATTGAAGAAGGTAAAATAAGAGATAAAATTGAATGTACTCCGTTAAGAGTAATACATCTTTATTGAGAAACCTACTTTTTCTTACACCTTAATCCCTGAAAGGATTACATTATGATCAAATTAAAACCACTAGGATATTTTTAGTTATCTTTGGAAATTATTTCGGCTGATATGAGTTGATAAAAGAAGTTCTTAAAGTATAGATAAGAGAGGATAGGTGGTGTCCTTTTATAGTGAAGGAAAAAACACATTTGGAATTACTTAACTGATTTAAATAATATAAATTATTTTCTATTTTAAGGTAAAAAAATAGAAATATTTTAAGGATAATATAGGATATTGTTTAAATATATTCAACCAATAATATTTTTACAGGTTTATGTTTCATTTTAATCATAATGTTTTATTTTAACCCCTTCGTTAACTAATTTTGACCTTAACCATGGTAATAATATTTTCATTTTTAATGGATTATAAATTTACTTATATGTTAAAAATTGGATCAAAATGGTCAAGGGATAAAATATTAAATGATATATCATCGTTGTTATCCTCTTTCAATATTTTTTTTATTTTTAAATCATTTAAAAATATTTTATTAAACATAAAATACCTTTTAATAAATTTGAAGAATTATTCACATATCATTCCTTTAAAGACGTGAAAATTGTTATTTAATTCAAATATAATTTTTTAACCAAAAATTATATATTATTATTAACCATAAATTTTTGTTCAATATAATTCATCCAAACTAATAATTATTATTTTTAAATCATTTACTTTGATTTTTCTATTAATTTCACAATCATTGTGTTGGTGTTGTGCTATCATTTAATATAATTATAACTTCCCAAAAAAATTAATAATAAATTATCACCATAAAAATAAATAAATTATTTTCAAAAAAAATAAATTATTTTCAAAAAAAAATAAAAATTAATTTTTAAAATATTATTATCCATTTGTAAGCATATAAGATAAATTTAATGCAATACAGTGACATTTTGGAAATTTCTTTTACTTATTATTATTCAAATACCTTTATCAAATTAAAATGGAAGCAAAATGCCATATTTTTTAATATATGAACGGTTGGTCAAATTAAAATCATAAAATGAAATACAGTAAAGTTTATGGATAATTTTTAAGTTTTATTCTATAGTTTTAACCTTTTATCCTATTTTACACTTTACTGAGGTGATAAATTTTATCACTAATACTATTTGTAATAACTAAAAATAATAGTCACGTTGGATACCATTGGAATTTCTTGACACTATCACACTAATGCATTTAAATTTCATCCCCATGTGACAGTGCTTCTCGATGGAAGAGAAGCCCAAGTCATCCCACATCGAATGCGGGGAATTATAATCTATAGGCATGTCCCTAAGGTTTTACTCATATTCCAATGTTTGACACATTGTATTCCCTGAGTTTAACATCTAGCGGAGATAGATTAGACTGATCGGAACACTAATAAGAGTGGATTAGATGGGTACATCCCCAAGAGGGAGAACCTAAGGGTCTTACTGGATGAGTGGATCAAAACGTCTGATGTGGACAGATCTAAGGATGATCGAGTCCAGAAAAAGGGGACACTGATGTTGATCAGTGTTTGGGGTTGAACATTAGGGAGTCTTCCTATATACCCTGCCTTGGAGACAAAGATCAAAACCCACGTAGTGCGAAGTGAGAGACATGGAATCGGGGTGTACACAACGGAAAATAACATGGACACATGATAGGGATTGCATATGGATAACATCCCATTGCATGAGGGATTCTCTTTGTTGGATGGTTATAGAATGTGTGGGACCTATGCATGGTTTTCTTCCCATTTGCCACTACGGAGTGATAATGGTGGATAATTGAATGAAGTAGATGGGTGGAATGGGATGGAACCGACATGAAGATGATGGTGATATTGGGATTGACCCTCAGGGAGGATTCCTATGCACCCTCAGGGTGGGGAATCAATGTACATGTAGTTCATTGGGGTGATGAGACACCTGAGGAGGTAGACTATGAGAATGGATGCCTGGTTGTTACCCAGAGGAAGTAGAACCTCCAGGTTGGGGAATGACCTTCCTGAAATACAAAGGCCTAAGGGAGAGACTAGGATGGGACATGGGTTAAGTGCTTGAACCTCATGGATGTTTCCTATGTATCTTCATGGTGGGGAATCAAAGTCCACATAGTTCATAATGGGGCGTGGAATCTCGGTGTGCATAGAGGATAGAGACTCGATGACATGATGGGGGCTTACAGGTGGTTAGTGGCCCATATGTTGGTCTAACATCACTAATGGAATAGACCAAAGATGTGGGTCCCAATGAAGGGGACACTAAATTTTACCAGTGTTTGGGGTTGAACCTCATGGAGGCTTCCTATGTACCATGCTTAGGAGGCAGAGATCAAAACCCACATAGTTCGAATAGGATTACCATTGTTAGGGGTTGAACCTTAGGAAGGCTTCCTACCTACCCAGTCTAGGATACAGGGATCCAAACCCATGTAGTTCGAATAGGCTTACCAATGTTTGGGGTTGAACCTCAAGGAGGCTTCCCATGTACCCTTTCTACGAGATAGCGATCAAAACCCATGTAGTTAGAATAGGTTTATTGGGGTTTGGGGTTGAACCTTAGTGATGCTTCTTACGTACCCTATTTACGAGACAAGAATCAAAACCTACGTCGTTTAAATATGTTTATCAGTGTTTGGGGTTGAACCTCAAAGAGGCTTCCTATGTACCGTGACTAGGAGGCAAGGATCAAGACCCAAAAAATTTGAATAGGCTTACTAAGGATTAGGGTTAAAACTCATAGAGGATTCCTACGTACCATGTCTATAAGAAATGGATAAAACCCATGTATTTTTAATATTGTTTACCAATGTTTGGGGTTTAACCACATGGAGACGTCTTACGTACCCTTTCTAGGAGATAGGGTTCAAAACCTATGTAATTTTAATATTTTTACCAATGTTTGGGGTTGAACCTTAGGGAGGATTCCTACATACCTTTCCTAAGATACATAAATCAAAATCCACATATTTCTATAGAATACAATATAACTTCTTGTGGGAAAAAGGGGAATACAGTTTAACGTCATGCGGGATGAGGGTGAACCAATATGAAGTGGTCGAGGTTGATGGGTGTTGGTCTAGAACCTCCAGGAGGTTTCCTACATACCATGATGGTAAACGGTAAAGTATCAAGGTCTACATAGTTAATTGGGGGGATTGGGAAATACATGCAAAGGCGGCCCAGAGAGGTTGTTAGGGTTAGTACTTACTCTAAGCCCACATGATGCATGCTCAGTGTGAGAAACAAGAGGCAGCAAATACCTGATGATCACATCATGAAAGTCACGTCTGTGAGGAATAGAGTAGGCCTTACATGTGGCTAGTGGCCTAGGAAGATGGAGATTGGGACTTACTCCAGGATAGAGGCCCGATAGTGATAAAGTCTAAAGGTAGAGGGATGGGGTAACAAGGGTTCCTCTTCCCATATCTCCTTTAGCCTTTGCACAACGAAGAAGAAAGGATGAGAAAGGATACCACCTAGTACAAGAATGGATAGGGTATTACACTAGTATGGATTACCTTCCCCATATAATGGTGTTGTTCCATGCAAGGAGGATCCAATTCCATGTGAGGAATATCTCACTCCCATGGAGACCAGTGGGCATGAAAAATGTCAGAGATGAGGCACCCCATTTATACTACACTGTGTGAGGATATAGTTTAATATCATGTTCTAAGGATAGTGGGGCTTGGTAGTTTAACGTCATGCATCTCAGATGATGAGGATTCACTCCTTACCCCTTAGACGTACATAACTTGGACGCATTAACCCTTGGGGAAGGGAAGGCATCAGAAATTCAATGTGAATGAGGTTTTATGGAGTGATCCATTGATGGGATCACATTAGTGTGGCAATGCGAAGAAGCACAAGGCTAAGCAATGTGATATGATGCACCACCCAAGGGACCTTGAAATCACTTTGTACAAACCTGGATAGCCATACGGGAGAGGGATTTGTGAAGAAAAAGGGTTCACAGGAAAGGACCTTGCAAATATTTGGTTCTCCACAGAGTGGAAAGACTCCTCGAAGGGGTATTCTTTGTGAAGTGGGGTTTCCTAGCCTAGTAATGGAGTATACATGAATATAAAGGATGCCTCGCAAAGTGAAAGTGATTTTGTAGAGTATGACTTCATGGATCATGGGTGCCTTAAAAACTGTGGCACTGTGAACAAATGTACTTCGCGAAGCCTAGTGATCCTGCATTAGAATGGGGATCATGTGTTCATGGAAAGTACTTTGCAAAGCATGAGTGCTCTGCAATGACCTAAGTTCCCTTAGTGAGACTATTCCTTTGTGAAGGCACATGGTCTCCCCTAAGGGCATCCCTGATTGAAGAGGGGTTTTATCTGAACTAATGGAAAGGTATTTCACAATGCTCAAGTACCTTGAAGAGGTCATTTTTTTCAATGTTTTTCATAGTAGAATGTGCTTTTCAATTTGAGAGTTGAGAAGGTGAAAGGTCGGGGTATCTGTCCTTTGGGTCTGAGGGAATCTTGGTATTTAAAGGCAAGGGGTGGCGTGAAGCTCTGACAGCATGTTGTGAAGCCACTTGTGCTTTTCCTATGGAAGTGGATTGCGTCATATTTTTCATAACCGTGGAGTCAACCGTCATCCCCTCTTCGGTGCAGATGCCTTCTTAATTCCCTCTATGGCACTCATGGAGGCTTCTGTCAATTTCCTAGAGATCGTAAAGAAAATCTAGTTCCCACTAAAGTGTGAAGCTTTCCATCAATTGCATTATAACCACAAAGTATTCTACCTCTTTACTCTATGGGGAGCACAGAGGTGGCCATGGATTTTCACCAGTTGTGGTTATGAGGGGATCTGTGAAGGTCGTAGTTCGGAATAGATTTTCGAAGGTGCTTCATAAAGCATCCTCTTTGGCTTTGGTGTGCTCTTTGCGTATTCGTTTCCTATTCATACATTTCGGTTCCAAAAATTCTTCCCCCCCTCATACTTAGAGTTGAGGATAAATTGAGGGTCGATGTCTGAGAGTGGATTGCTAAATATTTTAGGCCAATTGTAAAGAAATATCACGAAGGAGGGTCACAATATGGAGAGGCATGCACGGATTGAGAGCGACACGCCCACGTGTGTCACGAAGCACAGAGGCTATTGCATATAAATTGGGGAGGATGACCTTTCTATTTTCCTTACTTATCTCTGTTTTTTTACATGGGTTCTCGATTCGTGAACCTTGGCATGGTCTGAGAGCTCTCTTTGCGAATCAAGACTACTTTGTTTCGCGGTGCACAACGGGCCTTCCAAATCCACAATTTTGCGCTCTCTGGCTTGTGCTTGTGAGATATGTGGGAGGGCTCTTGGACCTGCCTCTACGATCAAGCTCTATGGTCGAGCTCCATGATCCAAGAAAAAAAATTCTAAAATTTTGAGACTTAATGGATAACCAATGATCTTCCAAGGGGGTCCTTCTAGATTCTTTCTGGAGGGCTGAGATGGCTGATAATCTAGGCATCGGGGAATACGTTTGGAGTCATTCGGATCAAAAATATCTAGTGGAGATGTTGTCAGTCAGACAGAAGAGCTAACCCCTATGAAAAAGTCATCCTTTATATGTATTTGGTCTGGGGGATGATGTTCTCATTCCCGAAGCAATCAGGGAAGAGTCGTCCTATTGGATCATGAGTACATTGTGCCAACACTAGGGGTTTAGAGGTGTTGACGGTCATACATGGGAGGATCATTAACCCATCATTTTTGATTGATTGTATAAACATGTTAACAATGTTGATGGGAAGTCATTAATGCTAGAGGTATCTTTCCTACATTACCATACCATTTTGAAGGTGGATTTGGGGAACCCAGAGAATGGTTGGAACGATGAGTGGGATCTGCGTCTGGGTATAAATTTCACAAATGACTGGGCCTGAGCTTACTAGGTCGGTGCCTCCTTAAAGGAGTTTTTGGAGGAGCTGAGGAGAGTGGGAATGTATGAGGTGGTGTGGCCTACCAATTACAGATTTACCAGTTGAAGAAACTGATGCCGAAGTTGTTGAGTAGGTGGAAGTGAAGGACTAATACTTTTCATCTCCACTATGGGGAGGTCAGTATCAGCCTTTGGGACCTTCACAAAATATCATGGATTCCAATATTTGGGGTGATGTATGACGAGTTCCTCCCTACTACGAATATATGGGAGGACCCAGAGCAAATGTTGCTGCTATAAAATGCATTGATAGACCTAGTTCTATGAGAGGACAAGTAGTCAGTGAGGGATATCTACATTAAGCAGTGGTTCTTGAATTCCCCTTTAGACGAGAAGATTCTTGTGAGACCTCCCACTTTCCCAAAGGGGGTCCATCACATCATATAGCACTATTACTAGTGAATCATGGAGGACATCCAATGGGAGACATGAGGTTTTAGTGTTAGCACCGAAAAGAAACTGGTGGTCAGGCTGGTTGCGTTCATCTCAGTGCTCATTTGCGGGTAGATGCTTCCAGTAAGGTATATGAACCAGGGTGTATGATGGAGAACGTTTATCATGTCCTCTAGATTGGTGATGGGGGAACAGATCAATTTGGGGATCCCAGTGTTGGCTATGTTGTAAAACGTACAATGGGATATCAGTGTTGGGAAGAAGGCACATAGGGTGTGCAGGATGCTTCATTTTCTTTATGGGTGGAAATTGGTGCATATTATGGGCCTCTATGAAAACCCGAACACCATTTCCCTTATAGGGTCATATTTCAGACCATCCATTCTGAATGTAGTGGGGATTTTCCCAAACCAGCAGAACATGCTACTGGTGTTTAACCGAGTCTGGAAGGTGGATGAGTTCAACTTTCATCTGTTCCCATTTCCAATAGGTATGTTCATTGATGATGACCAGGTAACAGAGGAGCATTGGTCCTATCTTTTTGCCTTTTGAGATGGATTCAGGGGGGTGTGGGTTGACTGAAAGCCTCTCTTTGACCCATAAACCCTTCACCACTTTCTAAGGAAGTTCCAGTGCATGCAGAGGCTAACCCTATGGGTATACTTGGGAGTACGCCACGAGGACTATCCATGTGTAAGGAGGCAAATGCAGCTCATGTTCACATATGATAATGGGAAGATGCAGAATGATCTTCCTCCACTCACTGCTGTTTGTGGGATAGTGGGGAGTATGCCAAGAGTTGGGAGGCATCCTACCCATGGGAGAAATTAAAATAGCAGATCATCAGTGCCAGTGACCAGGTACCTCCTCAACCTCGAGGTTGGGGCCAGAATGAGTCAAGATCATCTCGTAGTGGTGGGGATGTAGTAGTGGTGATACATACACCAATTTAAAGGCAGGTGGTAGCGGTGGACCTAACAGTCTCAGAGGATAAAATTAAGAAAGAGGGGAGGCCATCCATAGGGTTCCATAGGATACCCACTTTGTCTCTAGGGAAGAGGTTGCGCCATATAGACATCCCCAAGGACGTTGTTTTCCAAGAGGGATGGGACATATGAGATGTTAACAGACAATTCCTCAATCATTCCTTGATGTGGCACCATCTAAACAATCTTAGAATGGATCTATGGGGGAATGGTTGTTCCAAGGATGGATTTTCAGAATCTTAGGTATAAAGGTAGTAGTACATTGCCGATTTGGAGGACTTTGTTCAATCTATAGGTACACCATGTCCAATGAAGGATCGAGATAAAGTATTGCCCGATCAAACGGTCCCTCTTTAGTTGTTAGTCACTGGAATAAGGTTGAACTTCCCTCTATTGGAAGAATCAGAAGGGTTCTTTTTGGGGGAAGAGGCTGGTAGAGGGAGCCCTTCGGATGAAGGTGAGGTTGAAAACATAGAGTTGGTAGAGTTTGCAGAGGCTATTGAGGTAAACCTTACATGATTTTCCTATTATCCTAATTGAGGTCACTCAGACCTTCTCAACTAACATTTGACCTGTACAAGAGGGCCTCATACGAAAAACCCTCTCCCAAGCAATAATGGATATAGATTCAGGATATGCACCTATGAAGAAAGAGATTACCACGCCTAGTAGGACTGTGACACTGAAGGTGGTAATCCAAGAGACTTTGGATTTCCTGACTATATATAGGGGGCCATGGTTGGGGATTCATATTGAAACAAGTCAGGGGAAAGACCATCTATTTGACCTATGTAAGTCCTTTTGATAGAATTTGTAACTATTGTCCATTAGATCCAGCCAACTAACATCTCTTTACTTTCACATACACAGTTATTGAAATGGTGTCGGCCATATTGGTGAGGATGTTCAGGGCTCCTGGTTCTTCCTTTCCTATGGGAACACAGATGGTCATGGAAATAGAATCTCATACTGAGTAAGTCACATCACTCCCAATCACATGTGGGGCCATCAGTAAGATGAAACCTAAAGTCATCGAGGTGGAATCCGACGACGGGGATCAATAGGATGACATGAGACATGACCTTCCAAACCAGACCCTGGATAAATATCATGTTGATGTGTTCCTGGAGGTGTTCCACGCATATGAATCAGTTGACCCCAAGAACCGGGACAAGATGGCTTCCGATGAATAGGATAGCGAGGTCGTCTATTGCCGATCATAGAAGCTGATTAAGTGCTTCATTGGGGAGACCCCACAAGAACAATAGATAGACTAGATGGGGAGGATATGTTCCCATTTGTGTGAACTATTTTCTGGAGGAGTGTACATCCAACGTCCTCACATGATCATCCAGGACCTCATGGTTGAGAAAATATGGGAACAGGATAGTGGCCTTGGTGTGGGCTAGATAAAGAGGAAGTCTGTGATCATCAAGTGACTCCAAGACGCTAAGTGTGACATCCAATGGTTGAGGTGAGGTAGGGCGAGTGTTCTTATTTCCTTGATGTGAAATCCGGGCTCATATCATGGCTGAAGGCCCAGCTGGCAGATGCTAAAGAACAAATGATTTGATCCTTTGAGAAGATGGTAATTACCCTTGCCGATGAGGATTGGGCCCATATCAAGGATAATGAACAACTCCCTATTGCCACTGAGGAGTGGGAGCTCAATAGGCTGCAGCATATCCTAGAATCTAAAAGACAGAGAGTGGAAAATCTTGGAGGTTCCAATTCTTGGGCGTTGTAGTTTGTGTGAACTCACAAAAGTACTGTCATTCCTCATTTGTTTGTGTTCATTGTGTGCATGATTTACATTATTTATTTTGATTTGATGCATTTCCATGACATTTGTGAAATATCCAAAATCCAATCCCTAAGCTCATGTGGGCCATGCCCGATGTGAGAAACAAGGGATGACTGCATCTTTTTTTCCCTTAAATATGAGAGTTCCAACTAGGCTTTGGGCATCTGGGGTCAGAACAACCGATCCAGAATTCCTGGAATAAAGTAGGAGGCATGTCTAGAGAATGAAATTCCTTGAGTTAACAAATTTCCATTTCCCTAACATGATCTAGTGCACGAGAGGGGTAACACCAGGGGCATTAAATCAATCTGAACATAGGGGAGTGGAACATGTGAATCACGATACCCAAAAATTGGAACACTATTGGGATGGACCCAAGGGAAAGGGCTCGAACATTATTACATATCCTATGAGGATGGGAATCCAGCAATATGTAGTTCTGAGAGTGAAAATTAATGTCATGCAGGATGAAGGGCACATGTGGTTCGGCTTCACCAGTACACATCCTACTAAAAGCACTAAGCCCAAGTGATTCGTGTTCAATGTGGGAAATAAGGAGTAGTGATGGAATTTTCTGGGTATTGTAAGACACACATTATGGGTAATGGAGGACTAGGCAAATGATGTCCCAATAATACTAACCTGTGTACTTAACACACATAGATGCACCGAGGGGTAAAACTAAGAGTTTTGTAGTTGCACTTAAACATAAGGATATGGAAAGATGTGAATCATGGTGCCTATGATCTGGAACGCAATGATGGTAATGTGATTATGGAGGATAATTATTGACCATGTTCAAAAAACAACATCTATTACACGTTATCCTGGAATGAGGATATAAAAATGAGGGTCGACCACTGACCATTTTCGAAACATGGGACATGTCACAACATGTCGTCTGAGGTATTCAGCGGCATTGTCCCAAGATGGTATGTTGTCCAATGTGGCATGAGACCAGACCATAATGGGTGTCCCTTTAAACATAAAATATTATGGGGATCTGAATAAAAGGTCTCATGAAGCATGGACATAAATTTAAGGAATTCCCATGTGGAATCCAACACTTTGGGCCCTTCTCTTAGGTGAATTTGAGTAGGCGAATGAGACATGTCAGATAGATGGAGTCAAGTCCCCTTTCTAAGGATGAGGGTTTTGGGGATGAAAAATCCTAGTATAAGGCCATAGAGTGAACTCATGAGAAGGGAATTGTTTTAATGGAATGTGTGTCGGGTGGAAAAGTATCAAAAATAGAAATGGATTCGGAACAAAAAGGCCTTTCATCTTGCGACAAATTCCTAGGACCAGACTCAAATACTGAATGTCGGGGAATTCCTACGTATCCTATAATGATGGGAATAAATCTGTATGTATATCTCACTGGAAGATATTGGTTTATAGTAATAGAACTCGGAATAGGATAAACTAAGACAAAGTGAAAAAATGGTGTGTTTATTGTAAAACCTGACACGAATGAGGACCCAAGAGATCCTCACCACACTACATGCTTCTAATAAAGTCTGGTCTGAGAGAGCCAAAAAGAGGGCCGGATTTGAGATACATGGGGTTGGACCCAAAGATGAAATTTTTGGGCATTCCTACATATCCCATGAGGATGGGAATCAAACCACACATAGTTCTGGAGTATGACCCATTAGGGTACCAATTTTAGGGGAAATACTATCAAGAAAGTCCAGCCCATGCACTAAAAGAAGCATAATTTTTTGGATCTTGTTTTTTTTTTAGGGTGGATGTGTGTTTTTTTGTAAAACAACAAACCTAGGATGGAGATTCCAGACATCGCAACATGAATCAATCCATATGTAGGTCTTTACCAATTGAATGGTGAAGATTCTATTCCAAACATGATGCCCCCCCCCCGAGTGAGGACACCACAATGTGGTTCCATTTTTCATCATGCGTTTAGGAAGATAGTGTCATAGTTTAGGGTCATATGATAAGACAAACCCATAAATTTATAAATCTTGCAACAAAGATGCAACATTTTAAAGTCACGCGGGACCAAGCAGTGTAGTTTAACATCACAAAACTTGGAAAAAAATAGAATAATGAGATTTTGGATGGAATGTGCAAGGTGAGATAAAGAATACCCGATGTGAATGAGGATAAGGTCCACACCACACTACATGTAACTCCAGAGGGGAAACCTCAGGCGGAGGGGTCTAAAAAGATTAAAGGATATGGGACTGGACCCAAATACGAAATGTTTGGGTGTTCCTATGTATCCCATGAGGATGGGAATCAACACATACATAATACTGAAAAGATTTATCCATTTTAATGCCATGAAACAAGGATGAGGGAAGATCTTAGTTTATGGTCATAGAGTTCAGACCAAAAGAGGAGAGACTCTTCCAAGAAGGCCTAAACCTTAACCAAATCCCTAAGACCATGTGATCCATGATTGATGTGGGAATTAAGGGTGGAGAATGTCTCCACGACATGTGGAATACAAGGAAGTGAAACGGCATGGATCCTTGAATGAAACAACACCATATATTCGTCATCTTAACGTGCAAATGCACACAAAGGGATAGTACCAAGAGTATTGATATTTCATGTGGACATGATGGAGTGGAAAGTGATGTGAATCACGAAAAAATATTTAGGGCTTAATGGGGTTGGTGTAATGATAAAGGATAATGGTTGATCGTGTTCAAAACACAACATCCATATCATGTGACCTAAAATGGGAAAAAATGAGCATCAACCACTGAACATATTCACAATGAGGGACATGTACCAATTTGTCATCTAAAATCCTCAGGGATGTTGGCCCAAGACTGTAGGAGAGCACTGAGGCCTAGAATCCATGTCATTCGGGGGTCCCTTCAAATGTGAAAGGTGACGAAAGCCCAAATATAAGGAAACATGAATCATGGAAATGGGTGAAAACATGTCTATGTAGAATATGATACTCTAGGTCTTAAACCAGTGTGCTCCAAGGAACATTGGGAAATTTACAATGAGGTTCGAGGGGTCCACTTTGATAGGAGATGACTCGATAATATAATTGGAGGACAGGGGAGATGAAAAGCTCTCAAGAGATAGGCATGTGGTGCGACTATTGAAAACCCAACATGAATGAGGATATAAGCCCATACTACACCACATATCCCCTCCTAGGGGACATAGGCCAGGGGGCCATAAAGATGAAGGGGTTTCTAAGAAAGAGGGATGGACCTGATGATGAGATGTGTGGGTGTTCCTATGTATCCCATGAGGATAGGAATCAAGCCACACATAGTTATGGAAGATGTCACGCAGTTTAACATCATGTGACAAGGACTTGGTAGGTCTTAGTTTATGGTCACAGAGCTCAGACTGTAGATGCCTAGTTTAATGTTATGTGCATGGGATAGATGGGTGAAATGGGGTAATCATCATGCCTGTCATTTAGGAGACTAAAGAACGACCACAATGATTGGTGATAACTATGACCATGTTTGCAACATAATATCTATATTGTGTGACTGGGAATGGGAACAAAAAATGATCGTCAACCACTGGCCATATTGTTGGGAAAAAATCCCTCAAGGTATCATTGAATCTTTTTTGAGGTGATTGTGATTGTTGACAAAGCAAAACAATGACATACAAATATTTTGACAAAGAGGATTTCATGGTGGAATGTCGAGTTCAAGAGCTGAGGTCAAAAATCCATGTTTGATTCAAGAACGTCGATAAAAGTAATGGATGAACTAGAGGTGGTACAAAAGAACAGATACAAGGCGGCACCGTTTTATAGTGTTTGCCAAATTTTAGGGCCTGAAAATAGGCAAATGAAGAAAAGTGTTTTTGGCAAAAGGACTTGCGCGCCGAGGACTTGGTGTATAGGAAACTTGCACGCCATATGTTTTTCAAGATCAGAAGATCAAAATATGGCAAAGTAAAGAGGTTCGCGCATGTTTGGGATTTGTTCGCGCAAGTGTCTAAAATGACAGGGGACTTGCGCGCCGAAACTGGGTCGCGCAGGTGACTTGCGCGTCGTCGCGCAGGGTGGTAAGATTGCCTATAAATACTGGACCACCCCTCCTCATTTTCAACGGAGTTCAACACTTTGAGAAATGAGAGCTCCCGTCGCGCAGGTGTGGTGGTCGCGCAAGTGGTGAGTGTGGGTCGCGCAGGTGAATTTGTGCGCCAGCAGTTGAAGTTGTGCGCCGGTGTTAGAAGTTGCGCGCCGGTTGGCAGTTGCACGCCAATAGTGGTTTGGGTATAAAAGGAAGAGAGTCGAGCAAGTTTGGAGTTGAGGAAGCTTGAGTCGGGCAAGTGTCTGAGGAGGACTTGCGCGCCCGTTGTGACTTGCGCGCTGATACTTGCACGCCGAGATTGACTTGCGCTCCAAGTAAGGTTTTGTTCCAGCGGTGCTTCTCGGACTGCGTGGAAGCTGGTACGTTTCCCGATACCTTCGTTGCAAAGAGATATTCATCTATGGGTGAAAGTTGTACTTCAACAGAGCATCTACACACAGAGGAAGATGCATTCATTCATGCAAATAAAGAGACCTACAGGTCTATAAACTGTGAGTGGATTCCTTCCAAGAGCAGTGAGCTTAGGAAGAGGAAGAAAGTGATCCTTTCCACCTGCAGTGAGCCAGAGAGAGAGAGAAACAGGGAGTGACCCTTGGTAAAGTAGTGAGCTGACCCTAAACTTGTAAAGTCAGTGAGCCTGGGCTTAGAAGTGATCTAGCCCGAACCTTGTAATCCACAGCTAGTGAAGATTAGTGGAATTTGGTACGACCGGCAACTTGTCGGCGTATGCTCCTTGGACGTAGCCCTTTGCGGTGAACCAAGTAAAATTTTTGTGTCCTGTGCATACTTCGCTTTCTATTTACTTTGTGCAACAGGAAAAAGAGAGAAGAGAGTTTTTCTCAACAGCGAAACAAGATCAGAACGGGCATTAATTTTAAATTAGTCATACCATGATTCAACCCCCTCTCAGGGTATTCATCCTTGTGGACCTAACAATTGGTATCATAGGGAAAGTTTGAAAGTTGTTATTCTCTCAATGGAGGTCACCAATCATAAAGGGATTCCGATCTTCGACGGATATAATTTTCAGATATGGAAGAATCGGATGCAACACTATTTCTGATCCTTGGGAATCGATGTGTTTTTAGCAGCTATGCATGGTATCACAGCTGATATTAATAGTGGTGCTTTATCAGAAGCTGAGCATAGAGAGTTGGATACTGATTCCAAAGCAATCAATGCCTTAGGGGGATACCTTTCCAATCCCATCTACACGAAGGTGATGTCATGCAAAACGTCACATGCCATGTGGGAAAATCTTTTGAATATATATGAAGGGGACACAAAAGTCAGAGAGGCAAAGCTGCAGGTGTTGTGGAACAAATATGAAGATCTAAAAATGAACCCGAATGAGTCTGTTGACGCATTATTTGACATGGTAAACATTGTTGTGGAAGATATGTGAGGTCTTGGAGAAGTCATTGAAGACATAATGATTGTAAAGCGCATCTTGAGGAAACTTCCACCTCGGTTCAATCCGAAAGTTTCAGTACTAGAAGATAATGATCCAAAGGAGCTGACACTGGACAATTTGCACAGTACCTTGGTTGCATATGAAATGAGGAACGATGATAATGAGGCTGTGGAAAAGGGGAAGTCTAAAGAGGTGGCATTTAAGTCCATGAAGAAGCTCACCATTGAAGATTCTAATGAAGAAGAAGAGACAGATGAGGTGATGTCATTTCTTTCTTCAAATATACAAAGAGGAAGAGGAAAATTTAAAGGTAAACTTCCACTAGCATGTTTTTGATGTGGAAAGGTTGGTCATCTTGCGGCAAGAAGCCCAAAGAAGTTTCAAGATGATGATGATGATGAAGTTGAAATTCCCAAGAAGAAAACTTCAACTTTTGTGAAAGGGAAGAAGAAATTCAAGAGAAATTTCTTCAAGAAAAAGAATCTTCTCTCACAAGAACTTGAAAGTTCAGATGAGTCTGAGGATGAAGAGGTTGAGGAAATTGAAAATTGTAGAGATCGTGGGGTAAATGTCTTGGTGGCGATTGTTGGTAGTTCTCAAAAGAGAGAAGAAGCTGATGCTAAAGAAGAAGAAGAAATTGAAGGGAGAGTTGATATGGAAACCGAACTAGAAGCAGCTCTTGAGGAGATAGATGTTTGGAGAGCCAAAACGAAGAAAGCCAATAAAGTGGTTCGTGATGAAAAACTCTATATGCAACAACAGGATGAATAAAAGTCTGAGCTGTCAGAAGAAATTGAAAGGCTAAAATCCTCAACACCAGAGAACTCAAAAAATATTGTTGAGTATAAGATTAAAGTTGAGGAACAAAAGAAGGAAATTGATTGTTTGACCAACACAGGAAAAGATCAGGTTAGACGTATCAAAGAGCTTGAAGAAGAAGTGGCCAGTCTGCGACAAAAACTTAAGGATCAAGAAAAACTCTTGACCCCCAATGTGATATCCGAAAAGCAGGCCATTCAGAAGACAGAGAAGATGAAAGCGGAGCATAGCAGTTTAGTAGGGAAGAAGCAACAATTGAGCTCAGATGCTAAGGTCATTTCTGGGTTTAGTCAAGAACAAAAATTTGTGACAATTGCAGTCAGACCGCAAGCAATCATCCCGAAAGTGAAGGTTGATTTGGGCACAAAACAGAATCAGAATATTCAAAGATCTCAAAGGGAAAATCGTAGTGCTGAAATATCACGAGGCAATGCATCCTATATCAGGTGTTATTGCTGTGGGAAAATGGGACATTCACAGTATGTGTGTTCTATAGCCAAGAGATACAGAAGGGAACATGAAAAGAGATGGTAGCCAAATAGAGAACGGTTTTCCAGAACACATTTTGAAGGACACTGTTTTTGGTGCGGAGGATTTGGACACATGGCTAGGTATTGCACTTCAACCATTCAGGGAAATGTGTCGAAGCAGAATCAAAATGTTCACAAGCAGCAGATCAATAAACCAACAAGTGAGTTAAAAGTTCAGAACTGATTTGCAGCTCTGCAAGATGAGGGTGGTCTATCATACTCTGAGAAAGAACAGAAGTCTCAATCCATGCCGAGTCTGAAAGAAAAAGTATGGACCAAGAAGAAGAAAAATGAGAAGGTTGTGGTGGCGGAGATTGCCCTTAGAGCATCAGATCGATCTGGTGATTGGATCCTTGATAGTGGTTGCACATCCCACAAGACGGGTAATAAGGATCTTGTTACAGGCATCAAATATGACAAAGAAGGAGTTGTCAAATTTGGAAATGATGAAGGCCTGAAGATTTTTGGCTCAGGGAAAGACAAGTTTGGGGGAAAAGAGATGAGACATGCTGATGTCTTGGTAGTAGAGGGTCTCAGTCATAACTTACTCAGTGTCAGTCAACTATGTGACTCTGGGCACTCTATACAATTTACCAATAAGATGTGTGTTGTGAAAGGAAAATATGGAGCAGCTTTTCCGCAGGGAAAAATGTCAAAGGGAAATCTCTACCTTGTAGGTGGGGAAGAAGGTACTTGTCTTTTATCCAGAGAGAAGAAAACCAGCTATGGCATAAGCGACTTGGTCATCTATGCCAACCATCTATGGAGGATCTCGTAAAATGTGATGCTGCTAGAGACCTTCCCAAACTATCATGTGATTGAACTCATACGTGTGATGCTTGCCAACAAGGGAAGATCATCAGAAAGACATATAGGCCAAAGGAACAGAAATCAACTAGAGTGCTCGAATTGGTTCATGCTGATGTATGTGGACCTATTTCACCACGAGCTATAAATGGGAAAAGGTACTATGTTCTTTTCATTGATGATTATAGCAGAATGGCCTGGGTATTCATCATTACCCATAAGACAGAGGTGTTCAGTTGTATAAAGCAGTATAGGACGGAATCAGAAAAGATGCTTGGGCAGAAAATCCTGAAATTTCATACTGACAACGGTATAGAATTTACAAATAGTTAGGTTGAAAACTATCTCGAGAAACATGGGATAAGGCATCAAGTATAATCAGTAAGAACTCCCCAACAGAATGGAGTGGTTGAAAGAAGAAATCGGATCATCAACAACATGGCCAGAACAATGCTTATTGATAAGGACCTACCAGAGAAATTTTGGAAGGAAGCCGTTTTAACATCGGTCTATGTTTCAAACAGGTCTCTGTTGTGTCCGAAGCAAGGGAAGACTCCGTATGAACTATGGTACGGAAAGAAGCCAACGTTGAAATACTTTCGAATATTTGGAAGTAAGTGTTTCATTCTCAACAAAGAAAATCATAGGAAGTTTGAGGCACAAGGAGATGAAGGGATATTTCTTGGCTACTCAGGGAAAAGTAAAGCATATAAATGCTTCAACAAGAGGCTGGGAAAAATCGTTGAGAGCAATGATGTCACTATAGTTGAAAATGAACAGAATACTCAACGATCCAGTGAACAGTTCATGGATGAAAGTGATGATGAGGAAAGCAACACAGGGGGGCAGAAGTTGCAGAGGCTGACTCAGAAGAAGATACTGATGATGAACAAGAAAGTGTAAAGTCTATATCTGCAAGGAAGCCAAAGAGTCGAGCGGAAATTGATTGGAAAAATATCATTGGTTACCAGACAGCACCAGTTCAGACTCGAAGAATGAAGTCATTACAGCAGACATCGTTTTTATCTCAGGTGGAGCCGAAATGTTTTTCCGATGCAGCTGAAGATGAAAACTGGGTTCAAGCTATGAATGAAGAGCTTGATCAAATTGAGAAGAACCAGACATGGGAGATTTTTTCGAGACCAGCAGACAAGAATGTCATTGGGACTAAATGGGTCTATCGCAACAAGATGAATAAAGATAGAACTGTGATTCGAAACAAAGCACGACTAGTGTGCAAGGGGTACTCCCAGATCGAAGGAATAAATGTTGATGAAACATTTGCACCAGTTGCAAGGCTGGAGACAATCAGATTATTCTTGGCCATAGTAGTGCAAAGAAAGTTTAAAGTGTTCCAGATGGATGTCAAATCCGCGTTCTTGAATGGGGTTCTAGAAGAAGAGTTGTACATTGAGCCACCAGATGGTTTTATTATTCATGAGGACGAGAACAAAGTTTGCAGGCTGAAGAAGGCATTGTATGGGCTGAAACAAGCACCACGAGCATGGTACTCAAGGCTTGATCAGTATTTGAAGAAGCTTGGTTTTCAGCGTGGAGGAGTTGATTACAATCTCTATTTTAGTAATGAAAGTAATCAATGGATGATGGTGCTGGTTTATGTTGATGACATAATATTCGGCATATCAGATGAAGCTCAATGCAGACAGTTCTCCTAATTCCTGAAAAATGAGTTTGAAATGTCAATGATTGGAGATCTAACATTTTTCCTTGGTTTACAGGTGACACAAGGAAGTAATGGCACTTTTATTTCTCAATCCAAATATGCTAAGGAGGTTCTAAGAAGGTTTGGAATGGATAATTCCAAGGAGATGAAGACTCCGGTTGCTACCCGGATGAGATTTTCAAAAGATGAGGATGGCAAGGCAATTAATACCACAGAATATAGGCAAATTATCAGAAGTCTGTTGTACTTGACCACGACAAGACCTGATATTGTTTTCGCCACATGCCAAGCAGCGAGATATCAAAGTAATCCCAAGGAAAGTCACATGCTTGCAGTGAAAAGAATAATTCGGTATATCAAGGGCACAGTGGACTTCGGGCTGACATATAACGACAAGTCTCAGACAGAAATATTGGGATATACTGCTGCAGACTGGGCCGGTTCAGCAGATGACAGGAAATCAACATCTGGAGGTGCATTTTATCTTGGCAGACTATGTATTGCTTGGTTGAGCAAGAAGCAGGATTGCATTTCATTAAGCACCGCAGAAGCTGAGTATATTGCAGCCACTCAAGCATGCACACAGTTATTGTGGATGAAGCAGCAGCTTGAAGATATTGGAGTTGAAGTGAAGTCTCTGATCGGAATCCAGTGTGACAACTCAAGTTCTATAAATCTTAGCAAAAATCCTGTCCATTATTCCAGGACAAAGCACATTGAGATCAAGTATCATTTCATCAAGGAGAAGGTTGAGCAGGGCATCGTGATGTTGGAGTATGTGCCTACAGAGCTACAGGTTGCAGACATTCTGACAAAGTGCTTACCCAAGGAAGCTTTTGAGAGCCATCGACTGGCTCTAGGAGTTCAGTCGATTCCCCACACTTGAAATAGTGTGGATGTGGGACCCCCCCCCCCTCTCCCCGAGGTATGATGTCTTTTTCCCTAAGGTTCTGATTTGTGTTCTCTACTCTGTTACAGACTACAAAGGAGTGACCTTTGGGTTCGTTGACAAAGGAGGAGAAAATAGTGTTTGTTAAAGGGGGAGAAAATAGTGATTGGGAGACAGATACGGGGAGAAGCTGACAGGTGGAGCAGCCCGAAAGGGGGAGCAATGAGAAAGGGGGAGTGTATTAAATCTGACGATGCTAGATGTGATCGATCAAAGAATAGATATCACGACAGCTGAGGATCGTGATAAAAGTAGAAGAGTGCTGTTGGAAAGTGGTAAGACTCATTCCAAACCAAACATTGGTCTTCCAACAAATCCATCAACAATTGGTATCAGTTTAGTACAAATTGGAATCAGTTTGGTGTCAATAGTGGATGTCAGAGATAAAGTGATTCATTGATGATCTTTTCATTTACTCTTGTTTCTCACGCCGAGCACTGCTCATGTGGGCTTAGAGTATGTGTTGATTAAATAATTGATCGCTATCAGAATCGCAATGAGGCGAATGAAGGCTGAAGAATCAACGACGTATCTTTGTTTTGGAAGAGTTTTCATCAAACCCAAAGGGGGAGATTGTTGGGCAAAAATCTCTCAAGGTATTATTGAAGCATTTTTGAGGTGATTGTGATTGTTGACAAAGCAAAACAATGACATACAAATTTGTTGACAAAGAGGATTTCATGGTGGAATGTCGAGTTCAAGAGTTGAGGTCAACGATCCATGTTTGATTCAAGAACGTCGATAAAAGTAATGGATGAACTGGAGGCGGTACAAAAGAACAGATACAAGGTGACGCCGTTTTCCAGTGTTTGCCAAATTTTAGGGCCTGAAAATCGGCAAATGAAGAAAAGTGTTTTTGGCAAAAGGACTTGCGCACCGAGGACTTGGTGTATAGGAAACATGCGCGCCATATGTTTTTCAAGATCCTAAGATCAAAATATGGCAAAGTAAATAGGTTCGCACAAGTTTGGGATTTGGTCGCGCAAGTGTCTAAAATGACAGGGGACTTGCGCGCCGAAACTGGGTCGCGCAGGTGACTTTCACGTCGTCGTGCAGGGTGGTAAGATTGCCTATAAATATTGGACCACCCCTCCTCATTTTCAACGGAGTTCAACACTTTGAGAAATCAGATCTCCCGTCGCGCAGGTGTGGTGGTCGCGCAAGTGGTGAGTGTGGGTCGCGCAGGTGAATTTGCGCACCAGTAGTTGAAGTTGTGCGCTGGTGTTAGAAGTTGCGCGCCGGTTGGCAGTTGCACGCCAATAGTGGTTTGGTCGTAAAAGGAAGAGAGTCGCGCAAGTTTGGACTTGATGAAGCTTGAGTCGCGCAAGTGTCTGAGGAGGACTTGCGTGCCCGTTGTGACTTGCACGCCGATACTTGCGCGCCGAGATTGACTTGCGCGCTATGTAATGTTTTGTTCCAGCGGTGCTTCTCGGACTATGTGGAAGCTGGTACGTTTCCTGATACCTTCGGTGCAAAGAGATATTCATCTACGGGTGAAAGTTGTACTTCAACAGAGCATCTACACACAGAGGAAGATGCATTCATTCATGCAAATGAAGAGACCTACAGGTCTATAAACTGTGAGTGGATTCCTTCCAAGAGCAGTGAGCTTAGGAAGAGGAAGAAAGTGATCCTCTCCACCGGCAGTGAGCCAGAGAGAGAGAGAAACAGGGAGTGACCCTTGGGAAAGTAGTGAGCTGACCCTAAATTTGTAAAGGCAGTGATCCTGGGCTTAGAAGTGATCTAGCCCGAACCTTGTAATCCACAGCTAGTGAAGATTAGTGGAATTTGGTACGACCGGCAACTTGTCAGCGTATGCTCCTTGGACGTATCCCTTTGCGGTGAACCAAGTAAAATTGATGTGTCATGTGCATACTTCGCTTTCTATTTACTTTGTGCAACAGGAAAAATAGAGAAGAGAGTTTTGCTCAACAGCGAAACAAGATCAGAACGGGCATTAATTTTAAATTAGTCATTCCCTGATTCACCCTCCCTCTCAGGGTATTCAGCCTTGTGGACCTAACACATATTCACAATTCCAGAATTGTGTCAAATTGTCATTTGAAATTCTTAGGGACGTTAGCCCAAGACAGTAGGAGAGCACCGAGTCCTAACATCCATGTCGTTCGGAGGACCATTTGAATGTGAAAGATAATGAAAGACCCAATAAAGGGAACATGAACGGTGAATATGCTTGTTCAGTTTAACCTCATGGGGGATGGATGAAACTGGTAGGGATATCCAAGGAGGGAATACATGGTGCAGTTAGGATAAACCCGACGTGAACGAGGGAAAATAAGGCCCACACCACACCATGTTCTTTGAGAAACATCCCAGACAAGGGGCCAGAACCAAGGGGAGATCATGATGTTTGGGGCTGGGCCTATGGATGAAATGTCTAGGAATTCCTACGTATACCATGAGGATGGTAATCAAGCCATGTGTAGATCTGATATAGCCATGCAGTTTAACGTCATGAGGTGGGGACGTGGGAGGATATAAGAATGGGAGTGGAACATGGTGATATCATCATAAACACGACATAAATGGGTCCCACATCAGTCTACACTACAATATGTGTGATCCTCCAAGAGAACTATACCCAAGGGGTAGTCAAAGAGAAGAATCCGAGGAATTGACTCTAAGATGAAGATTCTGAGCATTCCTAAGTTGTTGTAAAGTTTAGCATCATGCAGTGAGGAAGAGGGTAGATCTTTTTTTATGGTCATATATCATGGACCATTTTGAAGTTTATTATCATGCGGGAAGGGCGTTGGGTAGTTTTACATCCTTCAGTCGGGAAGGATTGTGCATTTTAATGTCATGCGTGGAAGATTGGATAATTTAGATTCATGTGGGACTGTTCAAGTAAAATACTACTTGAGGAATTTAGCATTGGTGGGAGGAGTAATACGCTCACTATCCATGGTAACTATAGAGTGCGCACCATTGGGGTAAACTATGTGAATGATATAATGTCCCTCCCATTTGGGTTCTAGATTGGGTGGTTTCTTGTAGAGTATCATCAGCTTTATTAGGGCCAACACCATGTCACATTTTAAGAAAGAGTGGAGGTGAACTTTCTTATTGAAATCTCTGGATGTCTTGTTCTGATACCTCTCCAAATTGTGTGGGGAAAAAAGAATGTTCTCTTTAAGTTCTTCCAGTTCATCCAAATGGATTTCAGCTACTTTATTTGGAGTCTTCTGATCGTAGATAGCTGTGCATAATGAAGAAAACCGAATCCTGATGGGAAGGACTACCTTCTTTCCATACACCAGGAGATATGGGGTCAGCTGAGTAGAATTAAACAATTTCGTCTGATAAGACCATAGATCATTGTGGATTTTATCTGGACAACTCTTCTTGTTCTGACCAACCATAATTTGTAAAATATTAGTGAGGGTTTTGTTGAACAACTCGATCTACCCATTTTGTTATGCATGATAGAGTGATGTGTGGTTAGAAAAGATGTTGTACTTGGCATACAACTTCTTTAGATCGGTCTCCCAGAAGTTGGTTCCATTATCGGTGAGGAAGATACTCCAAATCAGTAGATGATATTGGAGCTTATGAATTCATCGATAAAACTAGCCTTGAACTCATTGGGCATAACTACCTCTTCCCACTTGGAATATAAATCCGCAGTGGTCAGGATGAACCTACATTGGCAAGCTATCACTAGTGGATATTGTCCCACGACATCGAGTCCTCATACTTCAAAGGTCCAAGAGTACATGGTAGTGTGGAGAGGCTCTGGAAGCCAATGAATAAAACACAGCATGGATTTGGATTGCATGTAACCTCTTGGAAAACTCTATATTGTCACATATCATGGTGGGCCAAAAGTAGCATAACTGGCGGATTTGATGATAAAACTTTTTTCCTACCTGATAAGCTCTACAGGAACTAGCATGAACATTCAACATGACATGGGGGACCTCATTCCCTTGAATGAAATGGAGGATAACCCAATCAAACCCATGCCTATAGAGGATCTTCTCAAGTCTGGGGCCACTCTAAAGGGTAAACTGTACTGTATGTTGATGGATTCACTCATGCTTGAATCAATCTGTTGGGAGGTTAATGTGTTGGTGATACTCAATAAAGTGGGTACTCTAGTCATGAGTCACTTCCATCACTACGGTAGGGGGACCCATGGTCCTGATGTGGAGGCACCAGTGGTATATTGGCTTACCTGTGGGCTATTATCATCATCTGGAGTAATGGGAGGGATGAATCTTTGATGTGAAAAAATGGATAATAAATTCATCCGGATGTGGTTATGCAAGAGATGTATCCAGGATGAACAAGGCGCTCGTTCGACCATTATGTGAATGAGGGACATGAGTAACTTCTAGCCGAGATAGGAACTAGGCCATTAGTTGGAAGGTATGTTTTAATAGTGGTACGAGCTCTGGAATCCTAATGATGTAGTCATCGTAGAATGGGGCTTAGTGATGCACCGTCCAAATGAATTTTACAACATCGAATGGCTTTATTTATAGAGAAAATTTCCTCATCTAGGAAATCATGATCCAGATACTGGTCCACAAGAGCTAGATGGGAGACAACGAAGTCTCCCAATGTCTATCCCTTGATATCCTTATAGGGAAAAAACTTGATTTCAAACTGCTTGAGGATCACTATCCACTAAGCTAGATATCCTGTCAACATGGATCAGTTCTTAATTTACTTTAGAGGATCTATTCAGGACACTAGTTGTATATCATGGTGTTGTAAGTAATGTAGCAATTTCATCACTGTTAATACTAGCGTAAGGAATCTATTCTTGATAGAGAAATATCTGGTCTCTTTATCGAGGAGCATGTGGATGAGATACTATAAACTATTCCCCATTCCCTCATTTTTATGTAGGTGAGAAGGGTGCCGAGAGATCATTCCAGAGTTGTCACATAAAGGACTAGTGGATTTCTAGAAACGGGTGACATCAGGACCTGAGGTTGTAATAGGTACTACTTTATCCCCTCAAAGGATATATGACACACCTCATCCCATAGGTAATTGGAACTTATCTCTATAATTCAGGAATAGTACATACACTTTCCATCCAGATTTTCAATGAATCATCGTATATAGGCTAGGTGGACTTGAAAGCCTCAGAGATCTCGAATGTTTCTCGGTGGAGACATCTGACTGATGGCATTGATCTTTTCTAGATCGATCTTGATGCCTCTATATCTGAAAACAAAGCCAAGAAACTCTCCGAAGGTGACAAAAAAGGTTCAATTAAATGGGTTCATCTTCAGATGGGGATAATGGAGGAATCTGAACACCTTCTCGAGATCTTTGATATGGTCTTGGAGTTGGAGAGATTTGACCACCAGATTTCCCATGTAGCATATCCCCAATTTCTTATGGATCGGCTTGAAAATGCGATGCATGGGACACTGATAGGTGGCACCAACATTATTTAGACCGAAGCGAAATACTTGGTATCAGAAAGTACCTTTTGGTTCCCTGAAGTCTATTGAATCTTCATTATCGGGGGAAATTTTAATTTGGTTATACCCGAAATACCCATCCATGAATAAGAGATCTTGGAACCCAGCAGTGGAATCAATTATCAGTTCTTTCATAGGAAGGGGAAAATCATCCTTCGGACAGTGACAGTTGAGATCCTAGAATTTGACACAAACTCTGATCTACCCAATATTCTCTCTAACATTCATTTTGTTAACCATCCATCTGGGGTACTAGAACTCCTTGATGAAGTTAGCTCTGATGAGCTTATCAACCTCAGCCATGACAGTGGCATCATGAGAAGGGTTCATCTTTCTAGGAGGATGTTTGAACCCTTGATGTATTGCTGGAAGACCGAGGTGGTGGAAGGAGACCTAAGGATCTAAAACTAGAATCTATTCATAACTAGAGGAAAACACATCATGATGTTTCTTCAAGAATTCCACATAACATTGTTTCTCTTCGGCAGGCATAACATCACTGATCATTGTTGGTTTTGCATCCATCTTGTTACTGAGGTTCAACTATTCCAATTTTTCAACCATGGTGGAGAAACCCTCTCAGAATGTAAGAGTTTAATCCTCCAAATCCTCTTCTCCACTCACAGAATAGGGATCATGGGTAGGAAGTGATTCTTCTGAGTCGACATATCCCGATGGGACATTGGTGCCAACCTGAGCGGTGACGAACATCGCATCAGGGGACTCCTACACTGCTGAAACCATGGAAATGAAAGTTTTCAACACGATCCCATATAGCCTTCATCTCAAGGGGCCATGCTTAATTATATCGAATAAATAGTGGTGTCCCATCATGATTCAGTTTATCCCAACCCAGAAAAACAAGCAAGTATGATGTATTGTCATTTCCATGGGGCGGACATCCCGAGACCTTGTGGGAGTATGGGTCTATGGGATAACCCGAGACTGATTTGTATTAGAATACAAGGTGATATTCTAGCATCCCTTAGACTAGGGAATTTGCTTTCCCCAGATTCCAGAAACAACATGATATTGACTCAAGCCTGGGGTCATTACCTCCAATCGGTGGATTAGGAAAATATAGGCATCATATAGGTTTGTCCATAGATTGGTAGCAGCCGTAGCGCGGTCAACCACATTAGCCAGAATCTTCTAGTCCACACTCTTATAATATTTAGCATCAAGTTACCAGTCTTCACAAGAGGAAAAGGGAGATGCATCACCTTGGAGTATGCCTACTCGACCATTTAGGGAGTACTTAAAACATCAGTGATATGAAGAAGGGACTATCATGTGGTAGTGGAGCTATGTCCTACCCATAAATGCATTGTAAGTAGTGTCTTGTGATATAACCATGAACTCGGTACTAGAAATTAGGCCTCTTAACTGGGTCTTCAATAGTATCTTTCCCACTCATGTCTATTTCTTCCTTTCCAAACCATGAATTCTATGGTTAGTGGGAATTAAATCAGCCTCGGACAGCCTCATATTTTACAGTGTTTGGGTTGGAATAAGGTTGATCCTAGATCCTGTATCAATAAGACAATAGTGAATCTTCATTCCATTGAAGTGGACAGTGATGTAATGTGGGTGGATATTTCTCTATATGGGAGAACCTACATCTTCTCCAGAGAATGAAATAATATTTTGACATTCTGCATGCTCGGTTTCCTCAACATGGAAGACTTATATATCTATTAACTCTATTTCAATATATAGGGGGAATCTTAAAGCCTTGGCAAGGGAATCCTGCATATCCGCTGACAGGTGAAGAGACTTGAGGATAGAGAAATTTGTAGTAATGCTAGAAAGATCATTGAGGATATCATACTTCTATTCCAAGCATGAACTTCTACTGAAAGGAGGTCATTATATGATAGGGGGTATGACATGTTGTTCTGACTGAATTAGTGGATGACTGGTGTTGGGAATGTCCGGCTACTCACTAGTCAAAATGTCTGGAGCTACTACCAGATGAGGGCTAGATGACTAAGGCCAATTCACAACAGAATGTGTCTGATCTTAGCACGACTATGGTGGTTCTTCCTAATCGAGTAGTACAAACAGTGGTGGAGGCAGATCTGGTGAAATAATATAAGAAGGTTGTGTGTGCTAAGCTCTATGATGGGCCTATTGTCTGGTTTTGGTGGCATGCACAGTTTTGCTGGAAGCACTGACCAATTCATCCTGATGGTTCATATAATTTTCTTTCATTCAATGTTGGCATCGAAATGGGACGTTGGGAGGATCCGTCTGATGCTCTTCATATTCAAGAACCATATAGGGGTTTACCAGCTCAATGGTATTAACCAAAGAATACCCTTGGTCATCACATGAAAAACACTCCACCACTGGATGGACTCTAGGGGTAATCTCCATCTCTGGGGGCATGAAATTTCCAAGAGTATGAGATGAAAATGACATTTTTGGTGGACTTTTTTCCCTTGCTTTGTCGATGCTTTCCCCTCATGGGGAGGAAGACTGAGATGTTGAACCAAGAGTAGAAGCTGTGGGTGATTCAGTGACTTCTTATGACTCAATTCGATTCAAATTTGCACAAGATAATAGCATGGGCATGGGAGACTACCTTACTAGCCATACATTTATCATATTTTTGAATTTTGGGCTTTGGAACCTGCTGCCAATCACCTTCACTATCACTACTTCTGTCAGGCTCTATGAATACACATGCCACCTATTTTAGGGCTGGACCTAACCTGACTATGTTGTTATCAACCTAGTCCTGGACCCAGTCATTAAAAACATATTAATTCTTGAGGGTGTTCCCCAAGAACCAGTTATAGGGGTAGTAATTAGGGAGATCGGTGAGATCTACATCTTCAGGCCTCCTACACTCTCGTAACCACAGAATTAAATTTTCTAAGAAACTTCAGAAATAACCGAGGACCTGAGTCTCATTAAATGTGTAATTCATGTTCCTTCTATCTAGGAAGGGGGATCTGGGATCTTGGCCCTAACAAGGGGTCGAAGGATCCTTCCGAGGAGGTGGAATCAAGTTATCTTGACTAGGTTTTGGTGGTGCGTTACGTGGGGGTGCCTGCTAATTCTGAGGAGGGAAATGTCGGGCTAGAGGCTACTCATAAGGTGGTGGGTCTCTACGAGGTTGTGGAGGTGTCTCCACTAGAAATAACTCTTGCTTCCGTGGAACCTCTACTTGGGATACCACAGTGGACTCAGCCTTAGAGGCTCTTCTCGCGGGAACTACAGGAGGCAACAGATGTTCCTTCTTGTCTTTCTACAAGGATTTCTCTTGACAGTGGGATTTATCAGTGAAATCTCAGAATCCCCTGAGTTAATTATGAGTGATGAGAGAGGGGACCAAATCGATCTTGAAATTTCCCAAACACAATTTCAGTACCTGTTCCTAGGTCAGTGGCATATACAGGGAATATTTGAGGCCTTTCCACCAGGAGATAAAGTCTACAACACGCTCTTCAGAAAAATATTTTCACTTGAAGAGATCTTTAATACTCATCTTATGAGTGGTGTAACTAAACTGGTAATGAAATTTCTTACTAAGATCCTCCCAGATAGCTAATGATCGAATAGGTAGCTAGATGAACTAGAAAAATGAGGTTTATTCCAATTTTTGAATGAAATATTGGATTTTGGCATCCTCATGTTGTGCTAGAGTTCCCAACATGCATCCACACCTTTAGATATAGTGGTATAGAGGTTGCAGCGGATTTCTCATCCCATTAAATGGGGGAAAGTTAAGATTTATGAAACCATGGGGTGTTGGAATATCATCCAACCACCTATCATGTTTTTAAATCCTCGAGGCGGGAAATGAGAGTGGCCATCGGGTCATCTTGGTGTGGATTCTTGTCTTGATGAGGACCCCTGACCACCAGTGCTTTGGAAGGTTCTTGAACCTGATAAATGATCCTAGTATCATGGGGAGTGGCTGGTGGGATGACCTGTGGGGCCACTAGGGGAACGGCATGTAGAACAATAAGGGGAACCAGAGATAGGTCCTGAAAAGTTTTATCACATAATTTGAGTAGATTTTGTGAGGCATATCACACCCTCTTTCCATAAACATCGACTTCTACCCTGTCTATATGGGATGGATGGTCAATGTCACCCAGAGGCAACTCACTGGGGGGGTATACTTTCCCCTGATGCCCCGATTTAGGATTACCGTAATCTAATCGACCTTTCACTGTACATTCAGTGAGAAGGTCATTAACCATCCTTTTATGTTTCGAAAGATGTTGACGCAATGCGGCCTTTATCAACTTTCTTCTTCTTCACAAATTCAGATAAGTCATCGGGTTTGATGGTCCCAAGATTCTATTTGCCCTTATTGGGATTCCGACTGAGGGATAACAATTCAGAAGGTATAGGAAGGCCCAGTAAATTTCTCTGTAAGTGTGTAACCTTCCCAATGGATCTAGTATGTGGGAACCCCCCCCCCTCCCTCAGGGGTATGTTATCTTTATGTAACTCTATATCATCCTCTACCTCAGTCATGTTGTCCTTTTTGGCATCAACATTACCTGAAGTCATGTCCACAATATCTCCTGGAAAGTTGGGTTGGCACTAGATAGAAATGAAATGAAGTGAAGAATACTACCCCTAACCATGTATCTGAATGTGGGGGGAAGCCTCCTTAATAATCCTACAGATCACTTTAAAGCTCTGGATGCATTTTTGTTGGAGGTTTCGATGGAAACTAGCCAACTCGGGATGATGGGCCATGAGAAGTGCGGCTAAGTTGACCATGTGGAATTGATGGCCAATATCTTCAAAAAAAATGACTCTCGGGTTAAGACACCCTTTGATGATGGATATGGAAGTGTGTTTCCAAGAGGGTTTGGAAAAATCACACAACCTTTTCCAATGTAAGAGATTCCATAGTACTGAAGTTTATAGTCCCAATCGGCCAAATCGTCTATGGGAATTGGTCTACTACAAGGATGTACCACAAACTCCTCGGCTCAGACTCACAATCTGTCCCATGGTTACACCACTCATCAACTAAGGGTGGTTGAGGGAATGGTAATAGAACTAAAGTGGACCATTGAGATAGTATATAGGTCGGTGGAGAATATAGTGAGTGAGCTGAAAACCCACCACATCTTGTGCTATCTTCTGAAGAACGTAACGACTAAGACTCCCCATCCCGATAAGATGGACAAGTGAACACATCTTCCCACGTAGTGGATGTGGTTACCAATGGTGGGTCATGTTGTTGCTCATCCTCTATCGGTCCCCATGATCTCTGGTTGAGGTAGAGAATGATCCTATTGAAGATACAGAGGATTGGATGTCCATTCTCTAGTAAGAGGCCAAATCTTCCTACTCCTGGTTGTATCTTTGGAGGGAAGAAGGAATCTTGTTGACCCCACATTCTGAAAGGATAAGGCTTATATGCATTTTTAATTCCTTTTCCATTGACATAATGAATTAGGGTGAGGGTTCCATTATTGAATCACATTTCGCCTTAGAATCTGAAAAGCATACAGGTTTAATAGTGGCCTAAAACTTCTCAAAATTCTTATTTTGGCGGCGATGAACAACCCTCTTGCCCCTTGATGGTTCTTCAAGACTTGGTAGGCTTTCAACATTAGGAAAAACTTCAATCGAAATGATACTGGGGTGGAGTGGATTTTGGATGGGTGAGTTGGGGTGTGAGGATCACTCAGAAAAATGTCTAAAGGAACACGGGGAGGACCTCCTTGTCTGCTAGACGGTCTGTGTGTATGTGGGGTGGGGGGAGGGGGGGGGATTTCCACCCAAAGCACTGGAGAAGTTAGGACCACTGCGGGAGATGGTGGGAGCATGGTAAGTACTTCCACATTTTCTTCCCTTACCAGTGATAGGACGAGGGGGATAACATACTGATCAAATTGAACATGGGGAAGACCTCAACATTGAACGCCAATGAAGTAGGCAGAACTCTGCTTACCTATTTTCCTAGATAAAGAGGACCTTAATAGGTTGTGGTAATAACATGGGGAGGACCTCCATGTTGATGGATGACAAGGTAGGGAGGATCTTTGAATCGGAGACATGCAATAGGAGGAACAACTCCATACCTGGGATCACGAGTGCGAAAGAAACCTTTCTTCTAGATGCTTGTATAGCGAGAAGGACCTTTTGTTAAACTAATAGTGGCACAGGGAGGACCTCTGTTCTTATCATGGGAGTGGAAGGACCTGTGATCTTATTTTTGGTGGCATGATAAGGACATCTATGATGGATTTCATCATCGCAGGTCGGCCCGTGATGGGTGCTACCTATGTCAGCAACAAAGAGATTCATCCCAACATACCTGTGGGGCAGTAAGGGCCTTGATCCGGGTCTTGAATATTTGTTCCTATACTCAGTATGAACCGAGCATTGATGGTATGAGTCAGTAGTGGCACATGACACTATAGTTGTTGATGATGATGCCCCCTGGTGGTCATCCACCTCAACTCACACCCGACGTTGGTGTCGAGTTAACCAGATTGGAGCTGGTGATACAGGTGTTAAATTTACCTACTCTTCAGCCTATGGGGTCAGGTAGTGGAGTAGACATGACCAAGTGGGAGCCCTCCTTGGCGGCCCCTAGGATGGGCTCACATCTCGGCTGGCCTGGACATCCCTTACCTCATTAGCGTCAGGGAGAGATTCATAAAATTGTTCTGGGGGTAGGCTCTCGAAGCGGTTATAGGTTGGAGTAGAGAGTAGTGGATTCCTGTGCAGCCCTTGGGGGTGGCAGCATTAATAATTTTTAGAACACTTGAGATCATGTCGGGCCATATCCCCAGTTGGAATAATCCCTTCGTACTCATACCGTCGAATGAGGTGGTTGATCTCCCTCCATTGAATGAGTTCAAATGGTGAGATGGGGCATAGGCGCCCAACATCCATGGATGTGGAGGCCGCCATAGAATAGATAGATCCAAGTGGGATTGTCGCATTGGTGTTTCCTCAGCCCTAGCGTTAGTGGGTGGGTGGTGATCGGTTTCCTATCATAGCATCTTGGGTCCTACAAAGCATGGAGATTCAAGCATTTTCACTAGAAGGAGGAAAGTGAAATCTGGTTCCCCAACACCATTCCATATCCCATGATTGGTGAGAAGGATCCACGCTAACAATGTCACAGACTGGGATATGCAACATTCAACTCCCCCAATATCTAGTGAGTTTGAAAATAGGCCCACTATTTTCTTGGAGGGACCTGGTGCTGGATTGCTGGATCCGGTGACATGCTTATCCACTGATGTCTCAAACACTACTAATCTCCACATTGAGGAGAAAATCATCACGTCGGGTTTAACATTTATGTTTCTAACACATTCCTTGGGGCGTGCATCCGTCTATGGGGACACGATGGATCTTTCCTCGCATTTATTCTTTCCAAAGGTGGGTGATATTCATTGATTATTCTGGGATGTTTTTTCCTTGATCAAAATAGGATGATGGGAAGTCAGTCTCTCCTTCTATGGATTCCTCCTCAAAACTTGATACCTAGTATGAGTCTCTCTTAAAGATTAAAAAATTGTTCATGAAACTCTTCCCTAGTTCCATATCTTCATGGATTCGAGTTAATTACACTACTTTTTTCATGACATTCCAAGGGGTCAAGTCAATGAAAAAACCTTTAATTGGTATAATAGTCACGTTGCACATCGCTAGCATGTATGAATGCTGACACATTAATGAGTTTGGATTTCTTCCCCTTATTATAGGGATTCTCAAGGGTGTGGAAGCCCATGGAATCCCACGTCGGATGTAGGAAATTATATTCCATTGGCTAGTCCCTAAGGTTTTTATCAGCTTCCTATGTTTGACATAGGGTATGTCGTGATTTTAACATCTAGAGGAGATGGATCAGTCTAATTGGACCACTGATAAGTGTGGATCAAATGGGTATATACCCAAGAGGGAGAATATGTGGGGATTATTGGATGAGTGGATCAAAACTTTGAATGAGGATGGATCCGAGGATGATCGGGTCCCGAAAAAAGGGACACTGAAGTTGATCAGTGTTTGGGGGTAGAACCTCAGAGAGGCTTCTTATGTACCTTTCCATGTTAATAGGGATCAAAACCCACGTAGTTCGAAGGGAGAGAAATGGAATCAGAGTATAAAAAAGGAAATTGACTCAGAGACATGTTGGGGCTTATATAGGGATAACAACCCATCACAATAGGGATGCTCTTGGTTGGATGGTTATGGATTGTGTGGGGATTATGCATGGTTAGCTTCCAGTGAGCCACTATGGAGTGACAATGGTGGATGACTGAATGAAGTGTATGGGAGGAATTGGATGGAACCGACATTAAGATGGAGGTGATGTTGTGATTGAACCTTAGGGAGGATTCTTACATACCCTCGTGGTGGGGAATAAATGTTTACATAGTTCAATGGGGCAATAGGACACCAAAGGAGGCAGCTGATGAGAATGGATGCATGGATGGTACCCAGAGTAAGTAGAACCATTGGTTTGGGGCATGACCTTCTCGAAATACAGAGGCCCATGGGAGAGACTAGGATGGGACATGGGTGAAGGGCTTTAACCTCAGGGAGGTTTCCTACATATCCCTATAGTGGGGAATCAAAGTCCACATAGTTCAGGATGGGGTAATGAATTGGGGTGTACACAAAGGACATCAACCCAACGACATGATGGGGGCTTACATTTGGTTAGTGGCCCGGGTTCTGGTGTAACATCACTAGGCGGTGGACCAAAGATGTGGGTCCCAACAAAGGGGACACTAATGTTTACCAGTGTTTGGGGTTGAACCATAGGGACGCTTCCTATATACCCAACCTAGGAGGCAAGGATCAAACCCCACATAGTTCGAATAGGTTTACAATTGTTTAGGGTTGAATCTCGGGGAGGTTTCATACATACCATGTCTAGGATACATGGATAAAAACCCATGTTGTTCATGTAATGCCTCAACCACCGAAGCCTAGAGTCAGTGCATTATTTTAATACATTGGCATGATTACAAGCAATAATGTCCTGAATGACTGATAAGTTTAGTAGTCTTGGAAAATATATTACATACATGAACATTACATTACACATTAGAAAATAACACAAAACACAAATTATCCTTTTATAATTCCATTAATCCCTTATCTTAACCATGATTTTAAATCATAAAACACTTCTTGGAATCCTGGAAAAATAAAACATAGAAAGGGGTGAGCTCAGATGCTCAGTAAAGATAACAATATAGTAGAAACATTCATAAATAATCATAAACATTTAAGGAAATGTATAAGACTAAAACAAAAGCCTTTTAAACTTGAACTTCAGAATAATATGGAAAATATAAAATCAAATAAATCCATTTACTTATTCACATGGATATTCTACTAGTCTAATAATCACATGCAATATCATTAGACACTTTCATAATGATGGAATGCATAATGCCAGACTTTCATAACCACATAGTCAAGGCCTTGTGCCATGACTACAAATAAGATTTTGTCAAGTCCTTGTGCCAAGATGCTAGTTTGTCTCATTAGACCTACCGATGCATCGATGAGCTATAGTAGTATCCACCCATCACTTACTAAGTCCAATGCATTCCTCATGTGAAAGGTTAAAACATAACACAAACATGCATATTAAAACAAGCATATGAAATGTTAATACTTTAACCATAAACCATGAATGGTATAAAAATAACACATTCATAGTCAAACATATCACAAAACCATCAATACAATATGGAAGATTTTTATCTTAATGAATCAACTTCAAACAAGTGTAAAATCCATCAAAGGATGTTGACATATATGAAATCAAAATTATTTGATAGAAATATCTCTTTCTTTATTTTTGAAATCATTTAAAAGTCACGTAATTTAGAAAAGAATACATTTAAAGACATTTTTGAATCAAAGTGTCCAATACCACTTTGAAACTTTGAAAATAATTAACATTTTAAATCAATGATGTCCATATAAATAAATTATTAAAATCATTTTGAAAACAAGAACATTAATTAAAAATATTTAGAAAAATAAATATTTGAAACATTTAAAATGATGATATAGTTAAATAGACCCTTCCATAAAACCTTAAAATATTCATTTTGAAAACATTTTTATAAAATATGGACATTGATGATAAATATGTCCTAGTAAATACTTGCTCATAAACAATATCAGATAATAAAGAGACTGAGGAATTAACCCTTACCTTGTACTTTTCCTTAGTCTATGGTATGTTAACCTCTTGTACAATAGTTAAAACATTGTTATTAAATTATAAAATAACTATATACATAAATATGATATCATATATGATCTTATAATATTCCTTTGTTAATAATATTTTAGTATAATCATCGTTTCAAGTGTTAACTGATATGTTTTACTTTATATTCTTGGTTACATAAGCCATGTTTGTTATGGATAGGATGTATTTGTTTCATATACAGAATAATTTTATGTTCATAAATATTGTTTTTAAACATAAAATGAAAATTATTCTTGAATGATTGTGATGGGGAATGAATCCCATCACGTTCGTGGAGATGGAAATTTGTACGTACGCACGAGCGATAATATCATTATATTGATGGTGAAATAATATGTAATTGGATGGTATATCAAATATAAATAATCAATAAATTTTTTATTTATTATTTAAATCAGTTATACTCATTATTATACACATCCAAATAATGAAGTGTTTGAATAACAAACAACACCACGACGTGGAGACGGTAAGTTGTACGTACACACGTATGGTGAATTTGTCATTTATAGGATGAATAAAATAACAAATATGGTTTTACCATATTTATACCAACATCAATGTATGTATAAGGTACTTGATTTATTATTTTGGTTTGGAAACAACAAATAAAGAGGAAGTGGAAGATGAAAAGAACTTAAAAGAGGGTGGTGAAATTATTACATCTTCTTTGGGTATTTCCTTTTGAGTTGATCAAAAGGGATATATAGGTTGTCTTTATTATGTGAGGTAATTTGGGAGGATATTTGGGTAGGGTTTGGCCGAGCCAAATGGCTTTGGAGGTGTGATTTTGAGAGAAGGGGAAGTGCCCTATTATAAGAGGGGTGAGGGTCACTTTTGGAAAAGATTAAAATATTAATTTATTATACAATCATATTCAGTTTATAATGGTTCAAAATAAATTTAATTATAGCCTTAGGTGTTTATGGGTCGAAATATGCTCAAAACATTGGTTTTAGACAAGTTTAGGTTACAATTTTAACCTTATCTTTTAGATTTAACTTGTAGTTAAATAGTTTATCTTTTACCGTTTCTTCTGGCATTATTACACTATATGGTTAATAAATATACTCTAAACTTATAGGAGAACCTCAAGTGGTTAATTAATTATATATATAATATTATATAAGCCCTTTTTTCTGAAAATTATATTTTTATGAATATTATATCAACAAATAATATAGTATTTGTTTTAAAAATTAATTTATGTCAATTTTGACACTATTTGGTATTTTGTTTTTGTGAAAGTCATAAAAACCACATCACTTCGAATTAAATTTATCTAATCAATCTTAACAAGTCATATTAACCTATAAAATTCGTGTATGTCATCAAAACGTTTAAATTATATTTACTTTAATATTTATAATATAAACTATTTTAATATTTCATTAAGAAGGTAATTACTAGATCTTCATTATGTCATAAATAAATTTAATTATTTTGTCTCTAAAAACAATAAATAAATAAAAATAATGTAGGAAATATTTTTATATTTATAATGAATATTTATATTCGAATTTATCTTATGTAAAACCCTATATTAAAAATACTTTTCTTATTAAACTTTGAATTTAACACTTTTAACACTTCTTTAAATAAAATAATAATAAATGTATTAATCTAATACAAGTGGACCTAAACGATCAAATTTTATTAATAAGGTTGTTTTTGGTCTAATTACACTTATCCAATATAATTGGGACATGTGTTAGGGTAATTATAATATCATTTTTACCTTTAATTACCCTATTTACTTTTTACCGTGGTAAATAAAAGTCAAAATATACTATTCAAAAAATATATTTTCTTCTTATTGAATCACATATTACTTATTGATTTAAACCATGTATATTGTATTTTTGAAATTCAACTCACATAAGAAGTAAAATAAAGTTTTATTCACATTTGCTAACGTGCCTAGAAGATCGGTAAAAGAGGTTAAAAAGTTCTATAAAATTTTATACATCAAATTTTATTATAAAATGAATCCAATGAATTAAATTTAAATTATATAGGTATTATATATCTATTTTGACTAAAAATAAATTTAAATAAAATAAATAATTATTTAAATAAAAACTCGGTTTTAAATAATAATGCAGTGTTTTTCACTATTCATAAAAAATTGAAAGTTTTTAGAAAAATAACAAAAATTCACCCTAAGATAATTTTGATATTACAAATTAAAAAATGAAGTATATTTTACAAAATTCAAAACATATAAGTTGAATTTATTAATTTAAAATTAATTTCTGTTGTCAAAACAATAAAGCATGTTTTTTAAAAGTAAAAACAATCAAAAGATTGGCATGTGTTTATGTAAAATTTAAATGTAAAATTACATATAATAAACTAAACTGTATTAATTGATAAAAATATAATCTAATTATACTTCAAAACCATTAAAATTTATAATTTATCACTATAAATTATTTTTATTAAAATTGTTGTTTTCAATTAAAACATAGTATTTTTCACTATTCATCAAAATATGATAGTTATCAGAAAAGTATCAAAACTTTATCCAAACCATATTTTTATGTCCTCATTCTAAAGAAGAATTTAATTTCATTAAATTTAATATATAAAAGTTTCAAATATTGGTTTTAAAAAAGGGTTCGCCATTAAAAGGTTGTAAAATTGCAATTTGGAAAAATACTTCCTTTATCTGAAAAATTGAATTTGTTCCTATATTATGTCTAAGAAACACATAATATGGGTGTTAGAATATAGATTATATAAGATTCAAAATTCAGTTAATACTATTCAAAACTGCTTTTTGAACAGCTGGTTTGGTAAGTTGTGGTGTGCTCGAACTCGGTGTTGCGTATAGCGCAAGCTATTGAATTACTTTAATGAGATAACGTAGTATGAAATCATGGGGTGTTACAGTTAGAATAGGCTTACTAGTGTTTGGGGTTGAAGCATAGGGAGGCTTCCTACGTACCCTATCTAGGAGACAGTGATCAAAATCCACGTAGTTCTAATAGGTTTACCAGTGTTTGGGGTTGATTCCCAAGGATGCAACCTATGTAACCTATCTAGGAGACCAGGATCAAAACCCACGTAGTTCGATTAGGTTTACCGGCGTTTGGGGTTAAACCTCCAGCAGTCTTCCTACGTACCCTGTCTAGGATAAAGGGATCAAAACCCACGTAGTTCGAATAGGCTTACCAATATTTGGGGTTGAACCTTAGGGAGGCTTCCTATATACCATGTTTATGAGAGAGGGATCAAAACCAACGTATTTTGAATAGTGTTTACCAATGTTTCAGTTTGAGCCACAAGGAGGATTCCTACGTACCCTATCTAGTAGATAGGGATCAATACCCACGTAGTTTGACCAGGCTTACCAATTTTTGGGGTTGAACCTCCGGGAGGCTTCTTACGTACCCTACCGAGGTGACATGGATAAAAACCCACATAGTTTGAGAGCATACAGTTTAAAGTCTTGTGGGACGAAAGGGGCATAGATTTTAACATCACGAGGGATGAGTGTGAATCGACATGAAGTGGTATGGACCGAAGGGTGTTGGGCTTGAACCTTAGAGAGGCTTCCTACGTACCTTTCTTAGAAAGGGGCAATGATAAAAGTCCATGTAGTTTGGTGGGGGGTTTGGGACATACAATATAAGGAGGCCCATAGAGGATGTCATGGTCCGTTCTTACTCTAATCCCAAAGGAGGCATTCTCAGTGTGAGAAACAAGAGGTAGCAAAGACCTGACAATCACATCATGAAAGGTGCGTCCATGAATATTAGAGAAAGTATTACACATGGATAGCAGCCCAGGAAGATGGAAATTGGGAGTTACTCCAAGATGGAGGTCTGATGGTGATAAAGTACAAAGGGAGAGAGATAGGGTAATTTAGGTCCATGTGCCAATCTCTCCTCTGGACTTTGCGGACTGAATAAGAGAGAAGGAGAAAGGATTCCACCTCCTGTAAGAAAGGCTAGGGGATTACACCAGTACCTTTTCCCTTCACTGTGGATATATTTCATTCCTTGCAAGGAGGATCTAATTCCATGTGAGGAATATATCACTCTCGTGGAAACCAGTGGGAATAAAAAATGTCTGATATGAGGAACCCCAGGTATACTACACGGGGGAAGGCTATAGTTTAACATCATGTTCTAAAGATGGTGGTGCATGAATGTTTAAAATTATACAGCTCGGACGATGAGGATGAACTCCTCACCCCTATTACATACATAACTATCGCGCTTTAACCCTTGGGAAAGGGAAGGAATCCGCAATGCTGTGTGAAGGAAGAGTTATGAAGTGATCCATTGAGGGGATCACGTTAGCATGGCTATTCGAAGAATAAATAGTCGTTAGAATGCCTATGATAAGAAGAACAAGGCTATGAAACGTGATATGAAGCACCCTTAAGGGACCATGAAACCAATTCTTAAAAACCTATAAGTTTGTACGGGATAGGGATTTGTGAAGCAAAAGGGGTCATAGTAAAGGACCTTGAGAAGCACTAGTCCTCCATGGAGTGGAAAGAATCCGCTAAGGGGTATGCTTCATGAAGTGGGGTGACCTACCCTACTAATGGGGTATACATGCATATAAATGGTGATTTATGATGTGTAGGGTCTTTCGTGGTGTAGGACTTCATGTAGCACGGGTTCCTTACAAAGTGTGGCACTGAAAAGCAATGTATTTCGTGAAGCATAGTGATCATGCCTTAGCATCAGGTCCACATGTTCATGGAAGGTAATTCGCGAAGCATTGGTGCTCTGTTAAGACCCAAGTTCCCTCATGGAGCTCCTATTTTTTCGATGTACATGGGATCCATGAGGGGCATCACTTCTTGAATAGAATTTTTATTTGATCTAAGGGAATGGTATTTCACAATGACCAAGTACCTTGAAGAGCTCATTTTTCTCAATTCTTTGCAGAGAAGAAGGTTCTTCATGATTTGAGAGTTGAGAAGACGAAAGGTTGGGGTATTCTTCCTTTGGATCCGAGGGAATATGGGTATTTATAGGAGAGGGGTTGCGAGAAGCTTTTAAAGTTTGTTTTGAAGCCACCTGTTATTTTCCATCCGAAGAGGATTGCGTTATGTTTTTCGTAACCATAGAGTCGACCGTCATCCCCTCCTCTATGCATAGGCCTCAATAATTCTCTCTGCGGTGCTCATAGTGGCTTCTATTAATTTACCAAGGATTGAAAAGGTGATCTGGTTCCCTCCGCAGTGAAATACATTCCACCAAAGGCATCATAACCACAGAGTCTTCTCCTTCTTTACTCTATGGTGAGCATAGAGGTGTCCATGGATTTGTGCCAGCCACAGTGCTGAAGGCCTCTACGAAGGACACGGTGCTGGAGGGCTTTGCGAAGGTGCATCACGAAGGAGACTCTTTGGATTTGGTATGCTCTTTGCATATTTGATTCCTCTGTACACATTTTGGTTCCAACAGCCCTTGAAATTTTACATCACCCAATTATACAAGAACTAGTTCAGGTCACTAATCCAACATGAGTTTTTTCCCCATTGTATATGACCCAACATATTATAGATCCATTTAATAATTTTTATAGTTATATTAATTGATTGTCCTTTTTCCAATAAGGTTTTTATTATGATAGTAAAGGAACATATATCCAAACAAAAACCCCTGATAGGGAATAGACATCCACTCATGAACATGGCTAAAACCCCTATAAATTAAAATACTATATATAATCCTAATTTGAATTCATGTCTCCACATGGTGTATTGTGTGAATTCCATGATGTCCCACCGTAAACCCTAAACATTATTGTCTCATTGAAAATGATATCTCTTCAAATACCTCATTTCTAGAGTTAGCCTGTTTAATAATAACAATACATCCACTCATTCATTAAAAGAATTGATTGAGCTATTTTGAGGTTCTTTCCATATCCTTCCCTTCACCACTTCTAAAAAATGAGTTTCCATAATATGGGGTTTCCTCATATCTTCCCAAGCAATTTATATATGAATAAACTCATCATATATCACCCTAAGGATTATAACACTTCCTAGTTGATGTATATCCCACAAGATGATTCATTCCTCTCTGTGTAGAAGATGGAAATATTTTGTTTATATATACTAATGACTGGTAAAATCTTGAAAAAAAATATTTCCAAAAAATGTAAATTTTAAATACCAAGTATCTTGGTATAGATCAACTACATATAATTTCATAGTGAACTTTGTCATGTTTTGATGAACGAAGAACACATATGCCCCTTAATTAAGAAAATTTCCATAAAGGTGTAAGTCCCATTATCAGATCCATCCTCCATTATATTTATACAATTAATCATAAAGTATAGTTTAGTAATCTTGGGTTATAGGTTAGAAACTCTAAAAAAATTTGGATAATGAATAGAGTTTCAAGATTTAATAACACCAATAATATAATTTTGGGATATGTTTTTCTATAGAGGAAATATTTTTTTGAATAAATCATAGGGGAGTTAAAAACAAGGTTGATAGTAAAAAAAATTAGAAGTTTAAGTTGGTGGGGAAATTGGAATATCATTGTCATGTCTGAAGTAATAAAAGGGTACCCTTCTTGATAATGGATAATGTTGGAGACTCAATTTGAGAAGACATTGGAGGGCATCATTTTGAGACAAAACAAGATATCATGGATTAGAACTATTATTTTTAGTGACAAAACCCTTTTTAACCAAATTTATTGAATTTTTGAGCTAAGATTAAATAAAATAATTTTTTTATAAAAAATATATTTGAAGAAAAATTGGAACTAGACAGATTCCCTTGTGGGATGGGTATCATATTTTTTAACATATGTGGTGTTTTATCTTATGTTGTTTATTTTGTTTATATTTTCTTGGGTGGTTTCTTTTTTATGATTATCTCAGATTCTAGTCTCTTCTTTCCTATTCACATTGAATTTGGGGTTTGAAGGTGTTTCAACAATGGCTATCATTTGTGTTTTTTGGATTTCGGCTTCACACAAGTTTTTATTTTTCAGTTTTGGTTTTGTGGAAGCGTAATTTTTATTGATGGGATTATTATTTTTTATGTTTTATTTCAAGGATGGTTTTTGGTTCATCGATGGCTTCAAAAGGTGGTGAGGATGGTGTCCTTGTGATGGTTGGTGTCAATTGGTTTGATTTCGAGGTACTAGTTTTTAAATGACAACATCAATGTTATGGCCTTTGGAAGTTCGAATGTAGTTTCTATGATGATGATTCATTATGTTTTTTTACTGTGAAATTTTGTGATGGTGTTTCTAGTAATGATGATGACCAATTAAGTCAATATTTTTTCAGTTCAGTGGTAGTAGTAACCGGCAATGGGTTTTCATCGAACAATGTGTAAACTCATGCTTAACAAGCATAGCACTCAATGTCTTATTAGAGTCATTTCACCATTATGTTTTGGTAGCTCATCATGTAATGTATTTTTTTTTTGAATTTTGAATATGTGTTATAGTGTATTTGGTTTCATTTTTTGTTCCTGGCATCTTTATTTGTTTTGATGTTTGAATTTAGAATTCAAAATTTGTGCAGGTTCAAACTAAACCTAGAAAATTGTTATTAGAAAATATTTAAAAAGAGGGTTTGGGATATAATATTCTAGAATCTCTTTTAAGAACATTAATTGTTGTATCATGGGCCCTATAAATATATATATCGGGTGAGGGTGACTTGTTTGTTCTTATTTTATGTGGATTGTGTAAATCCAATATGGAATTTCTTATTCTTACTTAAAATGATATCATTTTTTATTCAAAATGGACCCAATTATATTAGAGGTATTTATTAACTGTTAAAAATTTTACAATAACACTGGGTTTAGAATCATAAGTCAAGAGAGAAAAAATGCGTAGAATATAATTACAGTGGATGGTTTCCCATGAAGGAATCATGTGGATCGCATAATAATTTTTTTACCAGGGGAATTTTTTGTGTCATGAAACCAACCTTCATTTATGGTTTACGTATTTCTAGTAGCTCAGAGCATCATTTGATGGAGGAACGTGGTAAAATCGTGTAGTATCCAACCTGTTTTGTGGTATTTTCTTTATAGTCAAAAATTAATAATCATATGAATCCATGGAAATTTTTTATATAATAGCAGTTACATATATATCAGAGTGGGAAGTTAGGATATTTTCTTATAAATAAGACCATTGTATTATTTTCCAGATAAATAAAAATATTATCATATATAATTGGAGGTTCTAGAGTACATAGTTTGATAAAAATATCATCATTTGTGATTGATTCCATTGATAAAGAGGTTTTTGAGACAAATTTATTCAAGTCTACTCTAAATCTATATTTGAAGAGAGATAAATTCCACTATATAAAAACATAAAAGTATGTATCATCGTTATAAAAACTTTTTGAAACTTTCTACATAAATCCCTTTATACTCTAGGTATCATGAATCCTTCATGGTTTATTGTGTGATTCTTTCATGTTTTTCTGGTGTGTAAATCTTTTGTAAAGGGTTGGACACCACATAAAACTAATGGAGTCTCTATCCTTAAATCTACATGTTCACGTCTAGACCTTACCCTTTACCATAAATCCAACATTATATAGTCCATGGTCTCATTTAAATTGTTTTTTCCATCTTTTAAATGGTCTATATTTTCCTATGATTCATCAAAAAATGGCAACTTTTTCAAAATATCCTGTGTGGGTTCTAATATAATGGTAGTCAATCCTATTTAAAAAAAGGTGTGCATAACCTTCCAAAAAACACCTAGAAAACTCATTTACCTTGGTCTCCTACCTTGAATAAAATCAATAACAAAATTATAATGGCAAAAAATACCTTGTTGGTACAATATTTCCCAGGACAAAACCTCGTGAAGAGTACTCCATCAAGGCCTGCTCCTATGCTGCTCAATTCACATGATGGGGTAACCATCCACTTTCATATGGTCCCTTTTTTTGTGTATTCCTTCGATAATGGGATTCAATCATATAGTAAGATATATCTCACTCATTTTACTCAACATTTTAAAGGATCCTTATAGAACAATCAAGCATGTATCCTATGAAAACAAAAAACTATGTCCTTAGAAAACCAATGGATTCTTTCAAAGCTCACTTCTCCCGGTTTACCTACCATGGTTTTTTAAAACTTTAACCATGTCAACCAAGCACTTGAACAACCTTACAATTAGCTTCCCTATGTCTTATTAATATTTGAAAAACAACCAAATGGGTTAAAAATTTGTTATAATTACCAAATTTTGTTCACTAGTTTGCATCACCTGTGTTTCTTGTAATACTGCCTTATCTAGTTACCAATAGATCTAAAATAAACCATAAAGGAATCAAATATGGTGTAAAACCCAAACAACCTCCAATTGACCCATCATTTAAATCAAAAATTAAATTTACACTCACTACTACAAATACGCCTTTTATCAGTGCTAAAAAAGTCCTGTAACAGTGCTAGAAAAGAGATATTAAAGACGATGATGATAAAGGGGGGGTCCCCTTTATCAGTGCTCCAAAAAGCACTGATAAATACCCCTTTTATCAGCGCTAAAAACATCGCTTATAAAAGGGGTGTTTTATCAACGCTAAAAAAATAGCTGATAAAAGGGTCCTTTATCAGCGCTTTTTTTAAATCGCTGATAAAAGTTATAAAAGTTAAAAAAGTTAAAAAAGTTAAAAAAGTTAAAAAAGTTAAAAAAGTAAAAAAAAATTAAAAAATTAAAAAAATTAAAAAAATTAAAAAAATTAAAAAAATTAAAAACATTAAAAAAATCTGTAAATCGGAGGGGGCTTGCCTCCACCAGGTTTCGAACTCAAGACCTCCCCCCATGCACGCTAAGCCTTTACCACTCCTCCAAATTGATTTTTTCTCCAACTAGTGATATATCTATTTATATATATATATTTAGTTATATTTATTCATGTATTAATATAAATTTATATAGTTGTATTAATATATATATATATATATATACATATATAGTTATATTTATATATTTATATATTTATTTTATATTAATATATATATATTTATTTATATTTATATATGTATATATTTATATATTTATTCATATATTAATATTAAGATATATCTATTTATTTATATATGTTTAGTTATATTTTTTTATCCATATATTTATTTGTATACTAATATATATTTATAAGATTAGTTTTCAATACAAATATAAAATATGTTTTGTTTTGTGTGTGTGTAAATAAATACATATATACAACACACACACACACAGATATATATGTGTGTGTGTGTGTTTGTTTCTATAAGTATAATTATACATATTTATATATATATATATATATTCATATACATATGTTAATATATATATATATATATAATATATCAGTTTGTTAATATGTAGACACACACAAATAGACACAAAAACATTATATAGGTATATATATAGTTAGATTAATATATAGGTATATAAATATTCATATATTTGTATTTTAAATAAAATGGATATTAGTTAATATTGAGATAAAGATAATATATTTTATATGTAAATATATTTTACTATTTATAATTATAATTAAATTTTTATGTGTGAATATATAAAAAATATGTATATATTGTTATATATCTGATTATAAATATCAGTGCATTATAAAAAAATGTTAAAATTTCAAATACATAATATCAATATGAATGTAATACCTTGGAATAAATTCAGTCCCCACCAAAAAAAATCCAATAATACCCCCTTAAACGAGACTGAAAATCCTCAAAATGTTAAAAAGTGGGGTACCTCTACTAAAAACTCAGTTTTGGAGGCCTTCTGGGACTTTTTGGGCTCAAACTGTGATAGAGGCTTTTCCTGGATCACCAGCACGTAGAGCTCGTCGTATTCTTCGATTTGATATGCTGTAGAGCTCAAACGGACACCCGGATCAAAAGTTATGGTCGTTTGAAGTTTGAGTTACATTTTCAACTTATTTTAGATCTTTTATTAATTGTTTTGATTTTTTGTGTCTTCAAATTATTACTAAATGATTTTTAATCGATAATAATTTGCAAATTATTAATTAAAAATATTTTTTGAATTTTTTTACATGTCATTTTCACTAAATATCTTATATATTAAGTATATTAAGTGTAAATGTATATTTATACTTATCTAAGATATATTTAAAAATTATATATTATACTTATATCAATATAAGTATATTTATATATTTATATATTTATATATTATTTTTAATTTTTTTTTAAGTCGAACCTTTATCAGTGCTTTTAAAAAAACGCTGATAAAGGCCCCCCCTTTATCAACGCTACTCAAAAAATCGCTGATAAAGTTTGGGGCCGGGAAAAACTATTTTTGTGGTAGTGACTCATTCATAAGTCTTACACCATAATCATTTCTTGGAACTTAGTCTTAGTATTTCAATTTATAAGACCTTAAACTACATGAATACATTCTTGGTTGTATGACCTTAAACTACAAGACACTATGGTCACATATGCATAACCTTAAAAGGAAATTTCTTAGTCTAAGACACATAAACGTAAAATTTACACCATTGGTCCTAGATGCACGACCTTAAAAGGAAAAACACTTCTATAATATGCACAACATTAAAAATAACTTCATTGGTCATTTTTTCACAACATTATAAGGAAAAACCATTCTACTTATCATAAAAACATAAAAGGTATGTCATTCCTCGTTAAGTGGAGCCAAAAAAATTGGACATTCATTTACTTTACCATGGTAAAATTGTATTCTTTATCATTAGAGAAATCCAAACTCAAGAATACTTCATTCCCCCATAGATGAAATTTAATTCTAGTGTTAACAGCTGAATGGATTTAAACTATAATATATTTTAAAAACTAAGGGTGAAATAGAGAACCAATCATAAATAAAGATGGAGAACATATTATGTGTACACATGTTCACATTGTTTAATTCTAATATTAAATAAACATTATGAGATGGGTCTCTAATATTATTACCTGTAAGGATTCAAAAATATATCTTAAATCTATAAGAGAGTACGAGACTAAAAAATAAGAGACCCTTCATGGATTGAGTCAACTATTATACACTCTAATTTTTTCTAATATAACTATTTTTATCATATGTTTTGATGCTTAAAAATCCCATGGTTTTTTACTAATTATTTTATTTTAAGTATTTTTTAAGTGAAAAATTAATGTTTATTTAATTTGTTTTCATTCATAGAAATTGAATCTCGTGTTAATCATATTTAAGTTTGATGTTTTTCTGAATAAGTGTTCTATCATATGAATCTAAGAGTGTTTCAACAGAGCTTAAATTATAGTATGTGAAAATTCTATTTTAGTAAAACTATAACAAAATGAACATTTTAATTTTTCATTCCCCAATAATTCTAATTTTATAGGATGAAAATATTTTTTTGAGTTTGACTGGTCAAAATAAGACTATAATAAATTTTTAAAAGCTTCCCTATAGAATAAGCTTTTATGACTAATTAAAAATTTATTATTTTACAGTTCCTCATTTTATTTATAATAATTTATTATATTATAAAGAAATAAAAATTTATTTACAATCAATTTGGTATATATAAATAAAATATCATTTGGAGGTAAAAATGTATATTTTTCAGAAAACTATTTTTAAGGAATAATGTGTTCCCATTTTAATTTATTAAAATAATCATTAATGATTAATAATTTAAATTAAATTTATATATTATATATATTAATATACTAATATAAATATATATAATGAGAATTTATAATCATATAGTTAGTATAATATCTTCTTATACTTGAAAAATATATTTCTTGAAAACTCATTTTTCAACACGTTTTGTGGGTTTATTTTTAAATTAAATTCTTACAATTATATGAATTAATTTTGATAAAATGGATTAAATAATTTTAAATATAATAATTAATATTAGGTAATAAGTTCAACTTAATTTGTTGTATAAATTAATATTAAAAAAATTTAAAAATTCATTATTACGGTTAAAGTTAAAATAGGTTTACTGGGGGTTAATCTAAAAGGATAATAGTCCAAATGACTTAAAACTTTATTAAAACTCATTTTTGGTGGTATTTAGACTTTATACTAGTACCATTAAAATATTATCCATTTTTTATCCATATATCCAATAAATTGACATGGCATTTTTGGAAAACATTATAAATATACAAGTGTGCAACTCACCTAAAGTATAAAAGGGAACCTACTCCCATCACCTTTTCAAAACTCTTAGGAAAATTTTATTAAAAACCCATAAAAAATACCCCCTAATAAAACATCCTTATAAAAATTATATAGGTTCTTCTCATCCCACAATACCACCCCTATAGTCCTTAGTAAGAGATTTAAATGAGGGTTTTCTTATCAAGGGATAGTTTCTTCACTAAGATCTTTCTTTTTTACTTATTATTTTACCACATTAATTTATGTATTAACACTTAAAATATAATAAAATTAATATATGTAATATAATGATATATTATTATGTTGATTAAATTATATTTATCCACATCCTTCTCTATCAAATGGGAAAAAAGTATCACTCGTTTATACATCAGTCTACCAACTCGTAAGCTGATGGAATATGTTTTCTATCACCGACTCATATTGATAGTCATAATGTTGAAAAAATGAATATATATATATATATATATATATATATGATACTTATGAAATAATATTGATTCTGTAAATTTAATATATCATACACTTCCTTAACATTTTAGCAGTTAAGGAAATGATAATGTTGCTCGTGCATACACATGGCTTGCCATCATCATAAACCGATGAGATTCATTTTCAATGTTCAAACGTTAAGAATGATTTTAAACAAAAATATATATATAATGAATAAATATGATATTTATAACTTTAATATAATTATATATATGATGTAACCATATCCTATGCATAATAATCTTAACTTCCATGACTAAACAAGTGTAAGAAAATAAAGTAGTTAACACCCGAAACAATGGTAATGATGAAATATTATTAATGAAAGGGTGATAAGATGATATAATAATATCATATACAAGATTATAAATATGAATGTGGTTATTTTATAAATTAATAACATTTATAAAACCATTATACAAGATGTTAAATAATGTTCAACTAAAGAGAAGTTTTAGGTAATGGATTTTTTCTCAATTTACACAACATTGCAGAATAATTGTTATTATACACCTTTTTTATTTTTTGGTTTATATATTTCAAATTTAAAGTATTTAAAATAAATATATATTTATGAATGATGATTAAATATTCATTTAAAGTTTACTCTTTCAAGGGGTTACAATCTGAAATCTTCTAAAGTGGTAAATATTTATTTTATAATATTAATTTTTTTGATTGATCTCGTTTTCTCTAAAGTAATATTATAACCTATCACTATTAAAATCCATATATCTTCATATCCTATTGATATTTAAGTAAATTACATATTTTATTCCAAATTTCCTATTATTTATCACTTTCATAAATTGAATAAATTTTTAAAATAGAAGTTTAATTTATTTCTCATTTAACTGGATATTGTTTTCCATGACCATAATTTTCCAAAAAATAAAGAAGTAATTTTTATTAGTCAATTGATTCATTGAAGATATTTTAATTTTTCTTTGAATTTTTAAATAGTAGTAAAGGAATATTTTTATTTTTTTCAAAAGGGTTCAATTTAAAATTTCACTACAAAAAGTCAAAAGGATTGGTTTTAATGTATATAATGATAATGTAAAACCCCACAAGTGTAACTATTCTATGATATTTAGATTCATCTATAAATTTTCAGCGGTATTACAAATAAAACTCCAAAATTATTGTTTATTTTTATTTTTCACTCCCATTTTCTTTATTTATTCACATGACAAAATTTTCTTTAAATCCCTGTGTTTCTTATGAATATATGCTAATCTTTTATCACTTATTAATTTTTTTGTCATTGACTTTATCAGGAAATATCCACTCTCATTTGATGATTGGACATTAAATTTATATTAAATATCTATATTTAATGTATCATGGATGTGATTATTTTCTAAACTATATACCAGTTTTATATATGGTGTTTTGTAAGAAAAATTATTTGATTAATAGAATAAAATATTGATAAATTTTTATTTTTTACTAAATACATATTTTTATTAATAAGGAATGTTTTATTTTGAATTGAATTGATAAGTTTATATATAATTAATGCATAATAACTATAGTGATGGGTGGGTCCCAGTGATAGATAGATCCATGATGAATTGACTAGTCTCATGAGATAAATCTATTAGACATATTTAATGGTTTTTTAGTAAATACTTACCAATTGTTTTAAAATATGTTATCAGAAGTTATTTATGGTATAGATATCATGATTTTTGATATCATAGAATTAAATAATAATAATTTACTTCATTAGGAATTGATTTATTATTATTCTTGATATTTATTCATTAATATTATGCATGGGTTCATTTCATACTCAAGATAATGATAAATTGAATGTGTTTTCAGTTATTTACCTTTCCATATTTATTATGACTTATTTCTCATGTTAGGTTCAGTTGTAGGTAACCATTATTGAGAATTTGAGTACACCATTATTTTTCATCCTCTCTCCAGTATATGATGATAAATTATTTTAATGAGTTTCAGGGATTCATAATGATTACTTTTATTTTTATATATATTTTAATCCAAATATAAAATTGTTATCATGTATGTATATATCTCTCCAAAACTACTAAAATGATCGGTCAATGTTAATTAGAATCCTTTTATTTATGCCAATGTAATAAATAAACCACAAACTCTGGGTTGTTGATGTGGTGGTTATTATAGTTGGTATCAAAGAATGTTTATTAGAAACCTTGGGAACTAGATTTAATAAAACATATATTAGAGAACATAAAACTATGGCTGAGTTTAAGGATAATCATGTGTATTGGATAACATCCTAAATTTATTATAAGGTATATTTTATGTTTTTTTCTTAAAGATACATCCATGTCTATATATTACATGTGGAAATGGTGTGGGAACAGATGCATCTTGGGGTAATAACCCTAAAAAGAGTTGGTCGATTATATCTCATACATCATTCTATTTCATGGTTAGTGTTACCTTACTGAATACTTGATTTTACACTCCCTAGGGATATTATTGGATTAATTCACATTTTCTTCGTAAATCATTATGAAATATTTTAAAAAATAAAGATATTCCCAAATAAACCATGTTTGTAATTCTGAGATTAACATTGCATAAATTTCAATATATTTTATGTTTTATATCATATTTATATCTATATATTATGATTTAAATTTTATAATTTTATGAGATATGCCAGTATATTCCAATGTTTAGAAATGGATCTTGGAATTAATAATTCTATAAAATCTCATGGTCAATGTAGAAATTTCCATTCTATGAAAGCCAATACAATTGGTGTTGGAGAAATGATAACTATAGCTATATTAGGGTATCAAACCTAGGCTATGACTAATAACCTTTATTATATAAATTAACATGATGTTTCATGACATTATACACCTATATTGGATCATTTAATGCATCATAATACCATATCATTTAGTGGGACTATCAGTCATATGGAAGTGGAGCAATGGATTAAGTCCCTTGAAATGATATTTTTGGCCTTGTGATATGATGGTAGAGAAAAGGTCATAATTGTAGTATATTGGATCAATAGTGGTAATAATCAAGGTTAGTCTCTAATACAAAATACTAAGTATGAATAAAAATATAACACATGGAATAGAGAGATTTTAAAGAAACATTTTTCGATAAATATTTCCCTCATGAGCAGCTAATTGAAATAAAGAAAAAGTTCATAATATTAAATCAAAAGAAAGAAGAATGTATTGCAGGATATGAGGCATAAATTAAAATATTATCTAGGAATTATATGTATTACATACAAAATATAGAATGAAATACTGAACATTTATTCTAAGAGATTAAGCTATGTCTCTGAAGCTCACTTATTTCTCAAACATTTTTATCATATGTTTAAATTATTTTATACACCACCAAAAAATATAATGAATTTTATATATATTATATATATAAGTGGAATCAAGAAAAATTAATTTTTATGAGAATAAACGAAAATGGAATGTGTTGAAGAATAATAATATAATGATGATATTTCAATCAAGTTAAAATTGTTTAAAGAAACATCCTCTAAAATGTCTAAAGGGAAAGATAGTCTATTACAAGTATGGTGAAAAGTTTCTTCCATATCATGAATGTAAGGAAAATAAATAGGAATCATTTTTACTTTTATTTGACTATAAATAAATGGGGAATTATTCATAAAAGTTTCCCAAACATAAAGGGGATATACTACTAAATATTCCAATGGGGGAAGGCCAAGTTTATGTAATCACTAAAGAAAAGGTTGATGTTCCAAAAGATGTGGTGGAAGGTACTTTAACCATAGACTCAAATTTATATAATTCATTATTTTATTCTAGATCCTCGCTCTTTTATATCTTCCATTATTTCTATGAAAATTATATATTTCCTTAACAAATTAAAAATGGATTTGTCAGTCAAAATTCCTAGTGGAAATATCATGATTACAAGGGTGTGTTAGAATGTTCCCATTATAACACTTAAATGATCTATATTTTCTAACATTGTAATTATACCTATGGTTTAATTTGATATAATCCTTGGTATAGTTTGAATTTCAAAATATAATAAAAACAATATTTCAAAAAGAATGAAATTATGATTTGCGATGATGATATGGAATTAATTATCTATAGAGTTGGGAATTTATCATCTCGGTCATGTATAGATCCACCCCATTAGCTATTTTGAATAAAAGTTTTATGGAAGAAGATAAAACACAATCTATGTATGGAAAAGTTAATCTTAACATTGATGATGTACCTATTTTATAGGAATTCATTAAAGTATTTCCTAAATAATTTCATGGAAATCCACTAAAGTGTGAGGTTTAATTTTTCATTTATTTAATGTCCAATTCAATATCCATATCAAATACATCCTATATAATGTTCATTGTGGAATCATTTGATTTGAATAAATAGCTATAGGAGTTGTGTGATAATGAATTTATTAACCATAGTGTTTCACCTTGGGGTCCTTATTCTTTTCATTAATAAGGAATATGGATCCATGAGGTTGTGCGTAGATTATAGGGAAATAAATGTTATTACAATAATGAACAAGTATAATCCACATCACATTGATGACTTATTCGATCAACATCACATAGCTCAATATTTTTCAAAGATTGTACTTTATTTTGAGTTTCACTAATTGCGAGTAATGATGTAATAAATTCAGAAGATACCATTTCTAAAGAGGTATAGACATTATGATTTTATAGTAATTCCATTTGGATTAACTAATGAACCATATATTTTTATGGATCCAATGAAAAAATCATTCAATGATTATCCTGATGATTTTATAGTAGTTTTTATTGATGATATCATCGTGTATTCTAAATGATTTGAGGACTATGAAAATCACTTATGGATCATTAATGAGATACTTATAAGAAAATAGTTATGTGGAAAATTTAGTATGTGTAAATTCTAGATTAAAAATGTTTCTTTTATATGACATATTGTCTCTATGGATGAAATCATAGTTGATCCTATGAAGAAAAGTTTAATCAATGAATGGACCACAAAAAAAAACATAACTAAGGTATGTAGTTCCATTGGTTTGGCAGGTTACTGTCAGTGATTTTTATAAAATTTGGACTGATTGGCTAACCAATTAACACATTTTACACATAAAGTGGTTAAGATAATATGAACAATGGAATGAAAAGAAAACATTGAATAATTGAAGAGTAGATTTTTCAATGCTTTAATTTGAACTCTTCCATTAGTAAATGATCGGTTTATCATATATAGTGATGCATCAAATAGAAAATTTTGTTGTTTCATTATGCCAAATGATAAATTTATTTCCTATAAATATACGTAGATAAATGCTCATGAACTGAACTATCCAACTCGTGATCTTGAGTTGTTCATCGTAATCATTTTCTTTTATGGTATGGACACATTATATTTATAGTGAAAGATATAATATATAAATAGTACATAAAATCATGAAATATATATATTCAAAAAGAGAGATCAATAAGAGGCAAAATTTATGGATCAAATTACGCATGTATTGTGATTTCTAAATACACTCCTACACAAGGAATGAACACAAGGTAGTGGATACATTAAACATAAAATATCATGGTGTTCTGACAAAAATGAGGATTTTTAGGGATCCTATGTTCATGGATATAGTAAATATGGATATGAGAATAATTAAGGAAGGGGGTTATCACTCCTTTTTCAAATTACATCCACACCATATTTATTAGAAAATATACAAAGTTCTTAATATATTTATGAGATTTTTTAAAATAAAATTAAAGCTGTGCATGAAGGGAATTTGGTAGAATTCATTTTTGGATATGGAGTTCTGAAATTTAGTAATAGACTATGTGTTCCAATAATACCTGAGCTAAAAAGGGAATTGTAAGATGATGTCCATAGAAAAAATTTCTCTATACACCATACTAGAACCAAGATGTACAACAATTTTAAGGATTTTTTTTGGTGAGATAATATGAAGTGGGAAATTGCATATTTTGTATCAATATGCGTGGTTTGTAAATTGATTAAGGTTGAGAAACATTATCCTAATGAATTCATGCAAGATTTTACTATTTCTATGTGTAAATGTGATGAAATTACAATAGAATATGTAACTAAATTGCCAATGACATTTGGAAACAATAATGTGATATTGGTTATTATTGATCAACTATACAAATTTGCACCTTTACTTGAAATAATAGAATATATACCTATTGATCACCTTTCATGACTCTGTACTAATGATTTTGGAATCATTAGTGGAAAACGCATTCAATTGTTTCTAATCATGTTCTCTAATTTATGTTAAATTTCTTGAAAAGTCTTCAGAAGGCTCTTAATATTGAGCTTTATTTGAGCACCATCTGTCATCCTCAAACAGATGGATAATCCGAAAGGACTATTCATTCACTAGAAGGCTTGTTATGGTCATGATCACATGACATTAAATGTATTTAGGGTCATTATTTACCATTGGTATTGTGTTCATATAATAATCGTTTATATTCAAGTATTCAAATGGCATCATATAAAGAATTATTTGGAAAGAGATATTGTGATCCAATTTTTTGTGATGAAGTTGGTGAAAATAAACATATAGCCCCATAACATTTTGATGATACATTAATAAAGTAAAATTCTATTCAAACTCATATTAAAGTAAATTAGATTATGAATAATAGATATACCAGTAACCCGAGGAAAGATTTGGAATTTCATGCTGGAGATCATGTTTTCTTATAAATATCTCCATCGAAGGTTTTCATAAGGACCGATAAGAAGGGAAAACTAATCCCTAGGTACATCAAACCCATTTAAATCTTGTAAATAATTAGTTTTATATCTTAATAATTAAAAATTACATGAGGTTTATTTAAATTACATGATTTATTCGATATATAATTTTTTAGTAAATTCATGCTAGAAACGACACATGTACTTACCTATGAAGAAATTGAATTTGAACCTAGTCTTTCATACCATGAAGACCCCATCTAGATTCACAACACTAAAGAAAAAGTATTCAGGAATTGGATGACATGATTGGTAAAGTTACATTCTAGAAATAATAAAATAGAGGATGAAATGTTGGAACCAAAGGATTTTATGATGATTAACCATCCTTATTTTTTTAGAAAGTAATATCCATGAAAATTTCAAGGATTAAATTTTTATAGAAGGAAAGAATTTAAAAACTCAAGATTCTATTTTATTAATTGATTATTAAATTTTAATAAAACATTAATACAAAGTAAATTTTAATATTTAATGGATCAAAAATTCTCATTTGATAGGATGATTATTGACTTTGAGCTTACTTGGTCAAGATAACCCTTGAATGAATTTTTGAAATTTTCCATTGGAAATGATAATTTATGAATAATTAAAAGTATAGTTTTTAACTTTTCATAATTTTATTTATAATAATTTGTTATAATTTATGAAATTAATAATTTATTAACTATTAATTTTATAGAGATAACGATAATATCATTTGGAGGTAAAAATAGGTATTTTTCAGAAAACTATTTTTCAGGCACAATGTCTTCACATTTTAATTAACTAAAATAATACTTAATGATGAATGATTTGAATGAAATTTGTAGATTAAATATTTTTATATATTAATTTAAATCTATATAATGATTATTAATTGTCAAATAGTTAATTATTATCATCATATGCTTTAAAAATTCATTTCTTGAAAAACTGTTTGCCGACACATTTTGAATGTTTATTTTTAAATTAAATTCTTCCACTTATATAAATTAAATTTGATAAAAAGGAATCCATATTTTGAATCATAATAATTAATATTAGTTAATAATTTCAATTTAATTGTTCGGCATAATGAATTATAATAACAGTAAAAATTAATTAATGGGGTTTATGTTAAAACGGGTTTACAGAGGAATAATCTAAAAAGATCAGGGAAAAAATGACCTAAATAGTTATTAAAACCCTATAGATTTTTTTCAATTCAAAATTATATTTTTTTCCCTATAAATATGAACAATTTTGGGGCCATATATCCACGAAATGGAAATTAAATTTTTTAAAAACATATAAAAATTACAATTATTCCGCTCACCTCAATTATAAAAGGGAACCTCCTCCCCTCAATTTTTCGCACCACTCAAGCCATTTAACTCAAAAAAACCATTCAAAAATCTCCCAAAAATCCTTAAAAATTTTCTATATTTATTTTAATTCCAAAAAATACCAACCCTATCATCCTTAGTAAGAGATCTTAAGAAATATTTTCTAAGAGAATGAAATTATCTTCTCCAAGCTATTTCTTTCTTACTTATTCTTTTACAACCATAAATTATGAATTAATAATTCTAGTGTAATTACACTATTATCCCCCATGTAATTATATTTTATTATGTTTATGTCATAATATTTATCTATCTACTTCTATATCAAATGGGAATCAAAATCATCACTCATTTGTATAATGGACTACGGCCTCATGAACTGATATAATTTGATTTCCATCACTGAATCACATAGATAGTAGTAGTTATGGAACCAATGACTATATTTTATACAGATGGAATAATATTTATTCCATAAATTTAATATATCATCTAATTTCTTACCATTTCATCCATTACGGAAATGATAACATCCCATGAGTGTATGTATTTCCTATCATCTCCACGAAGCAATGTTATTTACTATCCATGTTTAAATTTTTAAAATGATTCTAAACATGTATATAATGAATAAATATGATATTTATAACTTTAATGCCATTTATATATGATGTAACTATATCCTATGTAGAATAAATAGAGCTTCTGTGACAAAACATGCATAGGAAAATGAAGCAACTAACACCCAAAACAAAGGTAATAATGAATTATTATTTACAAACGTGTGAAAATATTATATAAGAAGATAATATAAGATATTAAAAATATGAATATGGTATTGTTATAAATTAATAACATTTTTAAAACCATTTTAAATTATGTTAAATCATGTTCAACTAAATAGATGCCTAAGGTAAGCGATTTTATCTAAATTTACACTCCATTAAGACATATTGGTTAGTATAAAAAATTTTACTTTTTGTGGTGCTTATATTTTACATTTAAAGTATTTTATATGAATGTATATTTATTCATGATTACTAATTATTTATTTCATTTTTACTCTTTTAAGGGGTTACAATTTAAATGCTTCCAAAGTGGAAATAATTTATTATTCAATCTCAATTTTTTTGGACAACTCTTATTTTTATTGAAGTAATATTCTAACTTATTCTTCTTAAAATACATCTAAATTATTATCCTCAAGATATTTAAAGAGTTTCCATATTTTATTCCAAATTTTCCTCTCATTTTCACTTAAATAAAAAAAATTACAATAAAAACTAATTTCTTTCTCATTTAATCGAATTTTTTTTCCATTTCTGTATATTTCAAAAAAAATTACAAAAGAATATTTTAATTTCTCAATTGATTTATGAATTATATTTTATGTTATTTGTGAATTTTTAAAATAGATTTATAAAATATTTATAATGTTTTTCTAATGGTATGTCTATGACTTACTTTATGAAAAGTCAAAATGAATGTTTTTAACGTATACGGTGATAACAGACTTCCCCACTATTGTTACCATTTCTTGATATTTATCATCTTATTCATGTTCTCAATAGTTTTACAAAAAATATTAAACAAATTTTTTTATAAATAATTCATTTCAATTATCTTTAATTATCCAAAGGACATGATTTTATTTCAAAACCTATGTTTTTTAAAGAATAAATGGTCATCTCTTATCTCTTATTAATTTTGCAGATATTAACTTTATCATGAAATGATCACATTATTTTGATCATTAGATATTAAATTTTTCTTAAATATATATATTCTTTTTATCATGGATATGATTATTTCCTAAAGCATATACCATTTGTGAATACAACATTTTACTATAAAAGTTATTTGATTGACTGGGTAAAATCATGATAAATATGTATTATATTCTAATTATGGGTATTTATTGATAAATATATTTTTTATGAATTGAATTGATAAATCAATATATGAGGAATGCAGTAGTAATGTGGTGATGGGTGGGTCCCAATTACACAAATCCCCTCAATTCATATATTGGTCTAATGAGACAAACTAATTTGGCTAAATTAAATTGGGTTTTTATGTATACCTACCCATAGTTATAAATTTTCATGGCACAAGGTATTGATGGTATAAATATATTGATTTCTGAGATCATGAAATATATTATTTATAATTACCTTTATTAAGAATTTATTTATTATTATATATGATATTTTTTCATTGACATCATCCATAGATTCATTTCATGCTCATGTTATTTATTAAATAACTTGTATTATCAGTTATTTACATTTTTATTTTGATTATAGCTTATTTACGCATGATTGATTCCACTGTACATAACCCTTTTTGAGAATTTGGGCACACCTTAATTTTGTTTCATTTCCCTAGGGTATGAACATGAATTCTTTGAATGAGTTTCAAGGTTGCGGAATATTCACTTGTGTTAGGTTTTATATTTTATTCCCAATGTAAAATGGGTATCATGTATATATTTAAATATCCAAGACTACTAAACTGATTATTCCTTTTGGGTTATAACCATTGTATATATGCCAATGTAATAAATTAACCACCAACTCTAGGTTACTAGAGTTATAGTTTTTAGAGGGATCTTTAGTTTTTAAAAAATGAGTTTTATCTTATGAAGATAGTAATCCTACAATATGAAAATGAAGCAAAATATATAAAGGGATGTAGTCTTAGAAGATCAACAATTCCACTTAGGTGGGTTTTGTATCTTATAGTATTTCTATCATACAAGTCTCATATCTTACATGATTCCTCTATCTTACTAATCCTTACATTATATATATTTCCAATATTATGAGGATTTTGTATCTTATGATATTATTATATTGTAAAAATATTTCTATATTATGATGTATTTTATCATATGTGTCCCTCTATCTTATAAGGCTTTCATATGTTATGATATTCAACTATCATACAAATATCTACATATCTCACAAGAGTAGTGTATCCTAAAGACATATTATGCATTCATCGATTATATGAGGATAACCAATATTATTAAGAGAATGTATCTCATGATCACTAATGAATATTATGGGTTCTAAATATCCTAAAAATTTCTGACCATCTTACGAGAGTAATTATATCTTAAAAATCAAGAGGAGAAATAAAAAAATCTTCTTAAATTATTTTAAAAGGTATTATTACCATTAGATTTATAGAGAAAATTCCTCCAATATTATTTTCATCAAAGGATGACATGGCTGAAGATGTTACAACTGAGTCATTTAGAGTTTTTGACTCTAAGTAAACTACTAATTTTAAATAATATCATATACTCTCACATTTCAATCCTTTTATTTTTTCATGGATAAATACAAGAATAATTATAAATGAATTTTTTCTATGAATAATATATTTATTATAGTGTTATATAACTAAAAATCATATGGTAATATTTTTTTCAGAATGGAACTAAACCTTAGATATTAAAAATATGGATCAGTGACCAAGTTGTTGAATTTTTTTTTCCTATGAAATAATTCGTATATATTATATGCCTCTGTTCATTTTTGAGGAGGAAGAAGAAAAAAATTACTGCATATACTAATATTCTTATTATATATCTAGTACAATCAAATAATATTTTTATAGAAACACATTAAAGATATATTTATTCTCAAAAAGTCCTTGATCATCTTTTAGACATAATTTTTAATTATAGGATAAAATAGTTTCTATTTTCAATATTATTGTTACTACTGAAATTACACACTCCATGTACTATGTCTAGTGTGAAGGTATTGGATAGGTCTTATAATGGGAGAGAATAATAAAATCTATTCTCATGTTTATTCCTAGAGTCATCTACATACTCTCATCATTGAAGACCCATGGAAAATTAATTAAATAAAACTCACCATGTTTTCATTGATCATTGGTGGATTGTATAAGGGGGAATTCTTGTTTCCCTAAATGAGTCCAAAATTTTCTTTTCTAATACTCTTTCTTTTAATTTATTTTTATGGTGAATTTATTATTTAAAATGATAAGAAAATATTCAATAAAATTTCAAGAGGGATATTTTTATTTGGTATAAATTTATAAAAATAAATTCACCCCCCCCCCCAATCCTATGTTATTATGCAGCCCAAGTTGGACAAAACTTGGTACTAGAGAAAAGTCTTTTGAGTTATCAACATTAACTACTTGAAGTCATAATTTCATTCTCTTATAACTAAAATGGTTTAGATAAAATAAATAATGATTATATATAGGGATCCCTACATCAATACAGATAACTATTATTGATTTAAATATTAAATGGTTATCTACTTGAAGAATTTTGATCTAAAATTATATATAAATATTATAAAGCGGTATAAATTTATTGATGGAGTGTCATGAACCAAGCCGGGTCACCATCTGACCCGATGCATGACCTGGTTAGTAGCATGGATCAAATGGTGTTCTTGATCCCCATGGGTTGGAAACAAGTTCCCAGGTATCAAAAACACAAGTGGCAATGATTTACTTGAAAATACAAACATAGAAAAATCCAAAAAATAAAAGAAACTTCAACTGAAAATTACAAACAAATGATCCATTAACATTGTCCAGACTATAAGTTTTGTAACATCCCAGAACCGGGTGCCACTCAACAGGTGCCCTGAACCTGGTTCGCCACGTGACCTCAAGCGCATTTCCCCAAACACTAGAGGCTGCTGACTAGCAGCGAGGGCCCATGTCTGATAGTGGGGAAACTATGCCCTCATTTTTCAAAGTGCAGCGCAGCGGAATACAAATAAAAAATACAACGACAGCGGAAGCCATAAACATACAAAACTGAAATAAACTACAGTAGTGGATATAACCAACAATATATAAATGATGATGCTACATGTTTCAAGTTCTAATAAAGCAGCCAAAAAATGTTATACATCAATACAGTACAACAAAATACAGAGTATAGCAAATAAGCAAAATAGCTGGCAGTGGCATCGCAAGTCTAGGATCGGTCCCATTCCCTCCTACTCCTCAGCAACATTCAAGTACCTGTATAGGGACTCTTGCTCCTATCTACACTGGCAGCAATGTAATCTGTTTGGGCCGAAAAGCGTGACCCAAAATGGGTGTGAGAAATATATCCCAGTAGGCACCCACCAAAGGCCCGTGCCCAACTGTATGCTAACATGCATCAATAGTGTGTAGTAGTAAAATTCAATAAAGTAATCAGTACTCAAAAGTAACTAATTACCAGTTATACTTCCATTTTATTATCCATTTAATTCATTTAATTTAAAATACCACCACAGTGAATATTCTAAATAACCAGCTAATGTACTCAGACATGTAAACCCCTACCCTTAGGTAATGAGTATCCAACACAAGAATTTTCCCTCAGGAATAATAGAGTTTTTCCCTCAGGCATAGGTAGTGTCCCCCACAGGCACAGAGTCAGCTGCCCACAGGCACAGAAGAAATTTCCCTCAGGCCGAAAAAACTACAGCCCTCTGGCTAAATAGTGCATTGCCTACAGGATAATCACAACAACACCCTCAGGATAAACAGGTAACCGGGCCGTGCCCAACATGTCAAAATGCAGTAAACAAGCAATTCCTCTCAAGGAAATTCTACAATTACTACATTAAAGGCATACCCTTGGGTACCCTGGCCAAATGGCTAAACAGTGGAACACACCCTCGGGGTGGTTCCAGATCCAAGAAACGATCCCAACCAGCATTTTATTATCACAATTTAATCACCTATGCAATTATAGGAATTAAATATAGCAACAGACTCAGCCACATGACACCTCAACATGGGTTCGTGGCACGAAAACACACAAAAACACACGACAGTAGGAAATTTACACCAATCCACCTACCTTATGTGCCAACGAAGTTTATGGCCGAACGCCGACTCCAAAAACGCCCAAGAACGGCGTAGATATGACGAAGAACAAAACCCATTCAAACGTAAATAACTTTTCCTTGGGAAATAATTGGTAATAATGGTACCATGAGAGTGGAGGGATTACCCGTGCGGTTCCAACGAGATCGTCCGAAGCCGAATCGGATTCCAGAAGAACACCCGGAAGATCCTCAAAGGTCTGGCCTCCTCCTTTGGCTCAAATTTGGATCAACTGTATCCTCTACCAAATGAGGAGGCTACCACCTGTTTTAAGCTGAAAAAAAAGTACACCACGTGTAATTCTGAGTACACGGCGTGTACTTCCTTCATTTAACTGTTCCTCTGGCGGCACCGCCACACTGTTCAGTCGTCGACATGAGTACACAGCATGTACTCCCAAGTACACGGCGTGTACTATTGCCCAGCTGTCGGCTACTCCACCGCCTTACTGTTTAGGCCTTCCGACTGACTACACGGCGTGTAAGGTACCACTACACGGCGTGTAGTCGGTTCTTACACCCTTCGTCACTGGCATGGCTACACGCCCCGTGTACTAATCCCCAACACGGCCAAAAGTACATGGCGTGTGGAGAAGTACACGGCGCGTAGTTCAAAAAATTAGGATTTTCCCCCATTTTCCATATTTTCTCAAAAACACTTAAGGAAAATTAAAAAGAAGAAGCTCGTACCTCAAAAATAATAACCGGGTTCTTACAAACTTTCCCCCTTATAGCAATTCGTCCCCGAATTTCCCTTTACAGGGTGGCGAAGAATAAGCTCAGAACAGCTCTGGCCACTGAGGACGTACGTCGGCCTCCCACTCCCAGGTCTCGTCCTACACTCAGCCATACTTCCATATCACCCGTACGAGAGGAACTGACCGACCTCGAAGAACATTCGTGCTCCTGTCAATGATACGGATCAGACGCTCCTCAAAGGATGCATCATGCTGAAGCTCAACCTCCTCTGGCTGAAATGTGTGAGACGGGTCTGAATGGTAGTGACACAACTGAGATACATGGAAGACGTCGTGCATGGATCAGTACCGTTGTGGTAACTACAACCGATAGGCAACCAGACCGACTTTCTCTAGAATCTCAAATGGCCCCACATACCTCAGTGAAAGCTTACCCTGTCTCCTGATCTGCTTGTGTACCAGCCTTGGAGAAACACGCAAGAACACCTGATCCTCAACCACGAACTCCAAAGTTCATATGCGGTGATTAGCATATGACTTCTGACGAGATTGCGCGGTAGCCATCCTCTTCTGAATCAACTGGACCCGCTCAGAAGTCTCCTATACGAGTTGTGGTCCCAGTAAAGCTGCATCACCTACCTCTAACCAGCACAAAGGTGAACGACATGACCTACCATATAAAGCCTCGTATGGTTCCATCTCGATAGTTTCCAGAAAACTATTGTTATAGGAAAAATCTATTAGGGTTATATGCTTCTCCCAAGAGCCCCCAAAGTCTAGGATGCATGGGCACAACATGTCCTCTAGCACCAGTATCGTCCGCTCTAACTGGCCATCTATCTGAGGGTGGTATGTTGTGCTCAGAAACACCTGTGTACCCAGCACCCTCTGAAAACTCTTCCGGAAATGAGACGTAAAGCGGACATCCCTATCCGAAAAGATAGAACAACGGACCCCATGAAGAGGGACGATCTCTAGGATATATAGCCTTCTGAGCTCATCAACACTGAAGGTCTCCTTGATCGGCAAGAAGTGAGCTACCTTCGTGAGTCTGTCCACAACAACCCACATAGCGTCATTGCCTCTAGGTGACCTCAGTTGCCTAGTCACGAAATCCTTCGCGACATCATCCCATTTCCACTCTGGAATGGGAAACTGCTATAACAGCCCGGCTGGCCTCTGGTGCTCTGTCTTCACCTACTGATAGGTGGAACACCTCGTAACAACACCAGCTATCTCTCTCTTCATACCCGACCACTAGTACTGATGTCTCAAGTCTCGGTACATCTTGGTAACCCTGGGATGAAATTCCCAAGTTGAAGCATGAAACTCCCGCATCATCTCCTCGCGTATATCCTCTAGAACCCATACTCATCTATGGAAATGAAAAACCTCATCATTGCCTATCGTCCAACCTGGAGGAGGGTCCTCACTTTCCACCGACTCCCGTAGAACTAGGCCTTCGGAAACAGATAGCTACGTCAACCTCACTCTATCCAGGAGGGTAGATGTCACAACCAAAGAAGAAAGATAAACCTTCTCCTAACTGTCGTGCACCTCCAGATGCATCTCAGAGATCAAATCCATGAGCTCCCACTCACCATTGGCCTCTTGAACTGTCTCTATTTGAGCCTTCCTGCTCAATGCATCGGCTACTGCATTACCTTTACCAGGTGTATAGGCAAGCTCAAAATAGAAAGACTGTAGGTACTCAACACACCTTCTCTGCCTCAGATTCAGGTCACACTGAGTAATGATATACTTGAGGCTTTCATGGTCAGTGAAAACCACATAATGCTCACCCAACAGATAATTTCTCCAACAGAGCAACGCATGCACAACTGCCACTAACTCGAGATCATGTGTCGAGTAATTCCTCTCATGTGGCCTCATCTACCGAGACCCGTACGCAACAACTCGGTCGCCCTACATCAAAACGGATCCTAGCCCAATCCCTGATGCATCACAGTAAACTGTATAGCTCTTCCCCTACTCTGGGAGTTTCAGGATCGGTGCGGAGGTCAACCTTCCCTTCAGGTCATGAAAAGATATCTCGCAAGCTTCTGACCAAACGAACTTCACACCCTTCTTAGTCAGACCTGTCAACGGTGCTGCTAAGTGTGAGAAGTTTTGTATTAAGCGTATGTAGTAACCAGATAGCCCTAAGAAACTCTGTATCTCAAACACGTTCTTAGGCTGCTCCCAGGAAACTACTGCTCTCACCTTCTCTGGGTCTACTGCAACTCCGGCCTCTGAGATAATGTGACCCAGGAAGTGAATCTGGTCCATCCAAAAGTGGAACTTCGAGATATTAGCATATAGTCGATGCTCTCTCAGTGTACTCAATATGATCTTAAGATGGGTGGCATGGTCATGTCGAGTGTGAGAGTACACCAAGATGTCATCCACGAATACCACCACAATGGAATCAAGATACGGATGGAACACACGATTCATCAGAGCCATGAAAACCGCTTGCGTGTTCGTGAGTCTTAATGGCATAACCAAGTACTCGTACAGACCATATATGCTCTGAAAAGCTGTAAGCGGTATATCCGATGGTCTCACGCGCAGCTGATGATATTAGGATCTCAAGTCAATCTTCGAGAACACTCGTGGTCCACAAAGCTAATCAAATAGTTCATCTATCCTTGGCAAGGGATATAGGTTCTTAACCGTCAACTGCTTCAGCTTCCGACAATCCACACAAAGTATGAGGGTACCATCCGCCTTCTTCACAAAAAGGACCGGAGAACCCCAAGGAGAAGTACTGGGTCAGATAAAGCCCTTTGCCTGTAACTCCTCTAACTGCCTCTTGAGCTCCTGCAACTCAGGCGTGGCCGTCCTATAAGGAGGAATGGACACTGGTGCTACTCCTGGAACTAGATCAATAGAGAAATCCACCTCACGCACCGGAGGTAGACCTGAAAAGTCATCTGAGAAGACATCCCTGAAATGATCAAGAACTAGAGGGAAATTCGTCTGACAAGTCCCCTGATCATCCAGATATAAGCTCGCTATCTGGGTTGTGACTCCACCTTGCCCATGATGCTCTGGTCCAGCTCGACTCGCATGAACATCCCATTCGCCCTTATATAGAAACTCCCCACCTTCTGGTGACGCGAAACGCACCCTGCGATGGTAGCAGCCTACGAAGGCTCAGAAGGGAACCAACCAGTCCATCCTGATAATGACGTCATAGTTCTTCATCTCCAAGAAATAGAGGTACCAAAGAAAATGACACCCACCAACCTCAAGGGGGAACTCCTTGCACTGACGCACACTAGTCGTCCTAGTCCCCAACGGAGTGTCTAGAGTCATGATATCGGAAGAAGTAGAAACACAGATCCCAAGGCTCTCCACAATGGGTACAAATATGAAACTATGTGTAGCACCCATATCGAAAAGTACTGAAGATAAGGCAGAAGCTACTAGAATAGTACCTCTGACTGTCGAAGGTCTGGGATCCTACTCCTGCTGGGTCTGTTGCACTGCATATGCCTGCCCAGTGTCGCGGCCCTGTGACATTTCCAGGCTACCCTGAGCTATCCTACCCTACTGCCTCTGAGATCCTTATGTCTGGCTACCACGGCCACAGCCACCATCTCTGCCTGCATGCCCTGACGTATTCCAGTTCCCTGACTGGTAAGAAGCCACTGGTCCTGCTCCTGCACGCGGAGTCTGCACAGAACCTCTCTCATTATCCACTAGTGGAAACGCCTTACAAAAGCACTACAGATGACCCATCTTGCCGTAATCTCGGCACTCCACTGGGTCTCGTGGACACTACGGTCTCTTGTGCACCTCTCTACCACACTGTTAGCACATAACCTGGCCACCTGAAGCATTATTCTGACTAGTACTGCCGCCCTGAGATAAGTCCATCTGTCTCTTCCTCATGCCAACAGAAATAATACCATTACCTGGTGCTGAACTGCCCTGGCCCACACCACTCAATTCCCACAGGTTCCCCTCTGTAATCAATGCCTAGTTCAGAATCGCGTGTATAGTATGCAACCTAAAAACATTTACCAGTGCTCGAATGTCATACTGAAGACCATCCTCAAAACGTTTGGATCTCAACGTCTCATCACCCACTAGCACGGGTGAAAAACGTTGAAGCTCCGTAAAACGAGCAAAATAGTCCATCACCGACATGGATCCCTACTGCAGATTCATGAACTCTCGAGCTCTATCTTCCCTCAACGTCTCGGGAAAGAAGAAGTCATAGAAGACTTCTTGAAAATCTTCCAACGCCATGTCCCTATAATGCTCTGACTGGGTGGTAAAATACCACCACCTCTTGGAGGAATCACGCATCATGTAAGTCGCGAGCTTGACCCTCCGCCCTGGAGGCGTCTTAAGATGCTCAAAAATAGTCTAAAGAGATCCTAGCCAAGACTCTGCAGCCTGCGGTCCGCCATCCCCTGAAAACGTAGGCGGATGCTACTGCTGAAAGATACGTGTCAGCTTGGCCATAGATGTGGCAGCCTGCGGTGCTCCCTGAAAGGTATGCATGAACGGCATAAAGCCTTCACGGAACTGCGCCTCCGCGCCTGTGTCCGGTATAGCAGTTGGCGCCGCATCTGGCTCTGCTGGAGGATCAACTGGTAGCCCATTGCCCACCATCTTCGGAGTATAATCGTCGCTGCTCTCCTCGCGAACAACTCGCGGTCGTCTAGGCGGAATGAAACTACAATGTCAAAAGCACGCCTCAGATTCAAGATTATTCTGACTGAAATGAAGGAACCACAAAGGAACAAGAGGAAGAAAGCATTTCAAAATGTGTAAAACAAGACTACACGGCGTGTACACTGACTACACGGTGTGTACTTGACTTCTCTTCTCCTGCCCGGTTCCTTACACACGGCGAATCCACACAGCTTCCATCGAACAAAACTACACGGCGTGTATAATATCCACACGGCGTGTACGGTGTCATTTTTCAAATGCCCGTGTCATCTGTGACACGGCCGACTACTCGGCTTGACACTACACGGCGTGTTACACCCGCACACGGCATGTACACCACCCTGTTTCCCAGCCACATGGCTAACTCCACACGGTCTGTCCTTGGAAAAGATTACACGACATGTCCCATAGGTACACGGCGTGTTCAGGGACAGGTGACATCGGACCGTGTTGTTAGTTACACGGCTGAGTCCCTAGGTCACACTACACGGCGTGTCTATAATTGACACGATGAGTTCTGTTAAGGAGTTCACCGACCCATGTTGTTAGTTACACGGTCGGACTTCGGGTCAACACTACATGGCATGTACAAAAGCTACACGGCGTGTTTTACCCAAGCCTTTCCCTACCCTGTGTCATCACCCACACGGTTTGTGACATGGGAAGAGACTACACGGTGTGTACTCAGGGTACATGGCGTGTACTCAAAAAGTTCATTTTTCTTCCCGAACAGAAGAGCATACATGGCGTGTATAAAAATACTACACGGCGTGTATACTGGGTTTCTGGACAGTATGCCTCAGAAAATTCTCCGGAACCCCAAAAATGCCGTAAAACAGCACCTAAGTGTCAAAATTCCGACCCGTGGGGGCCGATACTCCCCACGAATTAATGTTTGACATCTTATCTGTGTTATAACGAATAAATAGTCAATGATCCACCAAATTCCAGTCAATGGGGGCCCATACTCCCCAAAAACCAAATTTTGGCGTCCATTCTACGAACAGCTCACACAAAGCAGGTATTTTATCAGAGTAGCTATCACAACAACATGTTTTTCTAGCACAACAACTATCCCAACAACATGGAATTTCTAATGCACCTCCATGGAAAGGAAACTATGCATGGAATGTGATATCTAGCATGTGCCTATATGATGCATGAGACGGAATACCCTCATCTCATCAGGTTGCAACTAAATAAAACCCACAGATAAAATAGAAACAACACAATCCAAGTGCGTCACCCAACGGTGAAAACATATCAACTGTAAAATTTGCAAAATCAGTAAAATTTCAATACGAGGTAGACTGGCTTTTCCCTATACACGGGTTAGCTACGCCCGGGCACAGCTTATTACCAATTATCATTCGTCCTATCCCTGACTACGGCTCTAAATAGTAAGTCAAAGAAAAGAACTCCTTTGATACCACTTTGTAACATCCCAGACCCGGGTGACACTCAACAGGTGCCCCGAACCCGATTCTCCACGTGACCTCTAGCGTATTTCCCCAAACCCCAGAGGCTGCCGACTAGCAGTGAGGGCCTAGGTCAGATAGTGGGGATACTATGCCCTCATTTGTCAAAGTGCAGCGCAGCGGAATACAAATAATACATACAACAAATGCGGAAGTAGTAAACATACACAACTGAAATAAACTACAGCAGTGGATATAACCAACAGTATATAAATGATGATGATACATGTTTCAAGTTCTAAGAAAGCATCCAGAACATGTTATACATCAATACAGTACAACAAAATACAGAGTACAACAAACAAGAAAAACAGCTCGCAGTGGCATCGGGAGCCTAGTCCCGGTCCCATGACCTCCTACTCCTTAGCAACAGTCAAGTACCAGTATAGGGACTCTGGACCCTATCTACACCTGTAGCAAGGTAATCTGTATGGGCCAAAAAGCGCGACCCAAACAGGGTGTGAGAAATATATCCCAGTAGGCACCCACCAAAGGCATGTGCCCAACTGTGTGCCAACATGCATCAATTGTGTGCAGTAGTAAAATTAAATAAAGTAAGCAGTAATCAAAAGTAACTAATTACCAGTTATACTGCCATTTTATTATCTATTTAATTCATTTAATTTAAAATACCACCATAGTGAATATTCTAAATAAACAGCTAATGTCCTCGGACATGTAAACCCCTGCCCTCAGGTAATGATTATTCAACACAAGAATCTGCCCTCAGCAATAAAAGAGTTTTTCCCTCAGGCGTAGGTAGTTTCACCCATAGGAATAGAGTTAGCTGCGCACAGGCACGGAAGAAATTGCCCTCAGGCCGAAATAACTACAGCCCTCGGGCTAAATAGTGCAGTGCCCACAGGCTAATCACAACAACTCCCTCAGGCTAAATAGGTAATCGGGCCATGCCCAACATGTCAAAATGCAGTAAATAAGAAATTCCTCTCAAGGAAATTCTACAATTACTACATTAAAGGAATACCCTCGGGTACCCTGGCCAAACGTCTAAACTATGGAACACACCCTCGGGGTGGTTCCGGATCCAAGCAATGATCCCAACTAGCATTTTATTATCACAATTTAATCACCTATGCAATTCTAGGCATTAAATATAGCAACGGACTCATCCACACGACACCCCAACATGGGTTTGTGGCATGAAAATGCACAAAAATGAACGACAGTTGGAAATTTACACCAAGCCACCTACCTTATGCACCAACGAACGTTATGCCCGAACGCCGACTCCAAAAATGCCCAATAATGGAGTAGATCTGATGAAGAATAAAACCCATTCAAACGTAAATAACTTTCCCTCAAAAAAGAATTGGTATTAACGGTACCTGGAGAGTGGAGGTCTTACCCGTGCGGTTCCAACGAGATCGTCCGAAGCCGAATCAGATTCCAGACGAACACCCAGCAGATCATCAAAGGTCCGACCTCCTTTTTTGGCTCCAATTTGGCTCAAGTGTCTCCTCTGCCAAATGAGGAGGCTACTGCCTATTTTAAGCCGAAAAAACAAAGTACATGGCGTGTACATCAGAGTACACGGTGTGTACTTACTTCATTTAACTGTTGCTCTGGTGGCACCGCCACACTGTTTAGCCGTCGACATGAGTACACAGCATGTACTCCCAAGTACACGGTGAGTACTGTCACCCAGCTATCGGCTGCTCCACAGCCTCACTGTTTAGGCCTACTGACTGACTACCAGGCATGTAAGGTACCAGTACACGGTGTGTAGTCGGTTCCTACACCCTTCGTCGCCGGCATGGCTACACGGCCCGTGTACTCATCCCCAACACGGCCAAAAGTACATGGCATGTGGAGAAGTACACAACATATAGTTCCAAAATTAAGGATTTTTCCCCATTTTTCATATTTTCTCAAAAACACTGAAGGAAAAGGAAAAAAGAAGAAGCCCGTACCTCAAAAATAAGAACCGAGTTCTTACATGTTTACAAGCTAAATCAAAACCAATAAGGAATACAAAAAAAATTAAAACAAAAACTCTAACCCAAGACTTCATTACACATGAGGAACCACATTCTCAAGCCCCCGCCACCAAACCCACAAGAGAAGACCACTAACAACCCAAACCATATTCAATGAACAACTTGGATATACCAAGAATAAACATACAATAAGATTTACATGCACCCAAGGGTTTATATATGGTGTGATCCAAATACAAGAAGTATTCTACCTAAGAAAGAGGTTCCATGATATACCATTAAAAATATAATATAACATGCTCATTTAAATTCAAGCTTATTAAACCAATTCTAAGGAGAATATTTTTTAGGTGAACGTTCAAAAAAACATTAATGGAAAATAATTTCCTAGAATCTAGATTATATAAGAAAGTAATTTTAAATATATCACACACAATCAAGTGGTCCTTTGTATGCTGATAGATGGAACCACAACATATATAGTAGAGCACCATGGGTAAATACCCTAGGGTTGATCTAGATTGTGTGGGACACTAGAACCTCATACCTCGATGAAATGTGGTATAATAACCACAACCATCATCATCCTCATGCATGAGCCATTGGAGAGGAGAAGCACCCAACATTCTAGTGGCAATCAATCATATTCATAGTCTATTTAGTGTTGTAAGAGTCAATCCAGATAAGTGAAACCTAGACAAGCCACTTCCAAATCACTAGCACACTATTTCTTGTTCACCCACCTCGATAACCAAAATTCCTTTTTCTCTCACTTTAATTTTCACATTTCCCAAAAACCAGCACTTTCATATAAAAATTCCAAACCTTATAAATATACAGTAAAATAATCATTTTCGATGAACCAAGCAACTTCTTATTTTACAAACACACCAAAACCATTTTCCTGTACATTTACCACCACTCAAAAAACTTATAAAACCCTTTAGAAATTATCTCAACAAAGTCACATGATCATTTCAACCATTTTCATGCCCAAGACCCTTTCAAATCCAGACACACAAACCTATTTCAATTCAAACATTCATCCCTTTATTTATACAATGTAAAACTTATATTTAAAAATAAATGATAAGAAAAACATTCCAAAGTATTAAATTTCATTTATTAAAGCATACACGCAAACCCACTTGCACTACAAGTTCCTTTGAAACCATGATTCTCACCTTAAAAAGAACCCATAAAACATTCCTAGGAAATACCACACTAAAGAACAGACAAAAAACTGAGTCATTTCCCATTATAAAATTCTTTATAAACACACAAGCATGAAAAATCTCTTAAAAATAATTTTCTCATCACATAATTAAACCATGGATCATATTTATAAATTAAAACAACAAAATTAAATTCATATAATAGTTTTTTGGTAAGGAACCACCTACCTATCAAAAAGAACCTTCTGGAAAAAGGTGTGAAATCACATATTTGCGTCATTCGCTCTACAATGAGGAATGAAGAAACCCTAACTAAGAGAATAAAACCCAAAAACCAATATTAAACCCCTAAATTGAACCCCATACCCAATGGAAAACTGATACCCTCAAAAGATAAGATAGGAAACCCTAAAAGAAGAAGAAAACAAGAGATAATATTATAGACATGGGAGATCATGAAGGATAGGCACAAAAAATGCCCAAGAATACAATCCCAATGAGAGGGTAGGATGAAGGTAGGCATGAATATGGATTGGAGGGCCAATAGGGTAGAGAAATGGGGTGGAATATGTGAATATCTGAGAGGTAAAAATAAACCCTAAGATTTTAATGAACTAGTAGGTCGCATAGTTAGTCCACACGATTTCGCAAAATATGTGGAGATCATGTGGCTACCTCATTAAAAGGTGACCCAGCCTCTTGATTACCTAGTAAGAGGTGAACGGTCATGTCGTTGGTTCTATCTCGCACCACATTCTTTCTTAGGTTGGAACATTATTACTACTAACCAAGTGAAAACTGTGTGTTTTAATCATCCTAGACAAAAAATATACATTTTTATCAAAAACAAAATTGAGTGGGAAATATAGAACAATGATATAAAGGGAATAACACTAAAAAATAAACTTGTCACACCCTATTCTTAATAGAATTGGCCGAGAACCTAACCTGAACTAAAACAAAGAAAAACTCAAAAACTCAGGTGTGACAATTATCCTGACCATAACGCTTTCCATCCCTAGAAATCCACCCCAAAGTTGATTCTAATGAGATAACCAGCACTCCTTCTCAATCCAAGGAGTTTACTAATGAATAAAAAATTAAATGATGACAAAAACACTACCAGTCAGAAAAAGTGGTTTGCGAGTCTAACCTGGGAGACCCAAAATGAACTTTATGTTAAGGGTCACCTACCCCCAAAAGCCAAAAAAAATCTAGTTGATAGATCAATGGAAGTAAATTTCACACCCACATAATCCAACCTATCAAACGGAAACCCTTAATGAAATGTTAAATAGAACCCACACCACCTATCTGAAACAAATGAACATGATCAAATCGCCTCTAAGGAACCCTCCCACAACTTTAATTTAATGAACCTGTTGGGCATGCTCAATTCAAAATGTTTTCTCATGAGAGGATATTAGAGATATATAGCTCTGAATGAGACTACCTACCACTAAGCTGTCCCTAGGAATTGAACCAAGTTACTTGGATGGGGGATCTAATGGACTTATCACTATATGGAACAACCCAACAACCACGGTGGAACCAGAACAACAACACAGGGAGGCCCGAACGGAATCCCCACCATAAGGAAAGGTCTAACACTAGATTTATTAAGACGTAACCCAACGAGACCCATGGTGGGTCTCCCCATCATAAAAACTAAGTAGCATAACTGATCACGACACACCGATGTGAGAAACCCCACAAAAACCCAACCCCCACTGCAAGGGTACTGACAAAAGAAACTATAAACTAAATAGAAATCTTTACATAGTCTTCTACATCGACATGGCATATTCTTGGATTACCTAAAACCAAAATTGAGAACAACCCCCAAGGATGGCCCTATATGAGAAACCACATAGAGGCCCACACCCACAAGGGAATTAGCACTAAGGTTCAAGAAGACAAAATAGCCTGCTTCTTTACAACCAAGGATGGACTATCCCACCTGAACAGATCACAGCATTGAGGAACATAGTACCCATGTCCTCTTTTACAAAACAGGACCACATGAAATGAAATAGCTACAAAAGGCGATTTGAACAACCATAATTTTCAACTCCGATGATAGAGATTATGCAGTGATCCCTTACACTCATGGGGATCCTGACTATGCAGCAGCTTCACTCTACGACCTATGGATGGATCTCAGATGGTTGAAGCACCTCCTTCCTCACATCCAGGTATTAAAACCCTCAAATTGAACTTCTTTTTCTAGATCCACAAGCAACTATACTTCCCCCAAGATAATACCATCACACACAATACACCCCGACATCCATTTACTTCCACAAAACACATTCACCACAACAAGGGCCTATATTGTGTACATGAATAACCCCTTGTTTCATTGAATGATAACGATCATGAAAAAGCACACATAGAGGACACCTTTTACTAAGTTGGGGGAATTTGAGATTTCCCAAAAGGAAACACGCTTCTATCAAAATAGGGGTTCTCAGGAAAAATTACACAACCTACACCCTTGTCGATGAGTGAAAACATGACACTGCAAGGCATCACTAAACATGACCATTGCAACAGATATAAGCATTATAAAGAGAGGGACCTTAAATTAAGTACAAAATGGTACACAATTACTAAAAATGGATATAGAAATATCATATGACTAGACTTGATACACTAGTGGTCTAAAATGAATCTCTTCATAGATGATACCAATTAAATACCCAATGGCCCTTAAAGATTTTAGTCAACACTTCCAACTAAGTACTTCTCCCCTTTCCTCATTGGAATTCCCCACACCATTTCAAGGCATGATTTTTAGACATGGAGACTTACTAAAAGAAAAACATCCTTCAATTCCTCTCACATCTTTTATCCCACATCAAGATGAATCACTTAACTGAGAAAAAAATAAGAAATCTCGTCTTCCAAAATTCATGGAGAGAGTCCTTATGTTGATCAACTGGAGGACCTTCCAATGGAAAATCAGTTGTAGCCGTACATTAATTGCACATTAACATCTTTATGGGGGTGTGCACTTTCCATGAAGGAAAACCAAGGAACCAATCAATCTGATCCACTTGCCAAAATGTTCCACGAACTAGAACATAACACATGAGGGGAATCTCCACAAAGGCTTTCAGAACACTCAAAAAAGACCACTAACCAATGCTTCAACACAACGTACTTAAGGAATTAAAAACCAAAACATTATTCAAACAAAGGGGGTTATCATACCCCACAAACACCCTCTGAAAACATTCCCCAAAATACAAAAAGTCACACTACACCGTTTTCTTTAAAAACACCATTGAAAATAAAATCAGATTGGTGTGTTTCAAATTCACCAATGGTATCCCATGGTGCCTCTCACATTCATTTTTCTCATGCAAAATTGGGAACCCATAAACTTCCTACACATATCCTATTTATCTGACAACTCATAGTGATACCAAAGGACAAATAAAAACTCTTCCACTTTCCAAAACCAACATTAAAATCACCTTTCCATTTTGAAAAAATTTTAAATGTTCTTTTCATAACCAAATAGACACAAAAATAAAAACTCATTTTGATTTTCAAAAAAAAATCATAAAAACACCAACCATTCAAATAAAATCATTTTCAACACTTTCACAGCAACTTCAAAACATTTCATTTTACATTAAAACACTATTGGTTTCACAAAATACCACATTTTATAAATACTCACTCATTTAAGACTCGTTTATCCTCATTTAAAACAAGATTCCATAATATCATAAAACTTTTCAAAATACTACTAATTACCAAATGAAAGGCTACTTCCAAATATCACACATAAATCCAAAAATATTTCATCTCATTCAAAACACTTTCCCACAACATAGAAAATTGAATTTAAAGAAGATTTTACTAATACCACCTTTAACATAATTTATGATTTCTAAACAATTTATTTCAATAAACCACACATTTAGGTTATGAAAATAAAATCCTGATAAACTAAAACCCATCCCCTTATAACCATTTTCATTTTTAAAATCTAGTTTTTCAAAATTTTGAAACAAAGGTTTTCAAAAATGGTTTTCCAAAACACATTGAGAAACAAGACCATTTGAGGGGAAATGAGTGTTGGAGGGTGTCTTGGGTATATGTTTAGAGGCCATACTAAAATTACTCCACTATCTCAGAGAGTGTTATATGGCAATTCCCCCAACTACACAAGTGTATAAAGGCCATGTGAGCTCATTAAGACCATTGGACCAACTCTATTTTCATTTCCCTAGACAATAATTATCATCAAAAACCAAATGACTCAGACGAAACTTGACTTCCCCTTGACATGAGTCTCATCATGATGTGTGCTAGATAGGCACTGTACTCGTAACTTGAATGTCAAGTCCCTAAATTCCTCGCTCTGTTATACCCAGACTCTTCCCCAAGGAAAATGACTCAATGGATTCGACCTCCTATAATACAATTTTTTTCCGAACCAAGCCAAGTAATTATCTGAACTAGTCCATGGCATATCCCAAAGTGCGTTCCTAATACATACATATTGGAAACAAGTTTCTAGATATCAAAAAAAGTGAGAATGATTTACCTGAAATGGAAAACATAAAACAACCAACAAAATAAAAGGAACTGAAACAAAAAATCACAACCAAATGAGCCTTTAACATTTTACATATTTCAAGTTTAAAATTCAAATCAAATCCAAGAAGTACTAAAACAAAAGGAAACAAAAAACTCTAACCCAAACCATCATGCCATGTGAATAACAACATACTCAATCCCCCACCACCAAACCCACAAGATAGGACAACTAACAACCTACACCATGATCACCTAACAACATTACTTTACCTCTAATAAACATACAACAAGATATACATACAACTAATGTTGTATGTAGGGTTTGATCCAAAGCCCAGTAGGATTCCACCCTAGAAAAAGGTTCCATGATATAACATTAGAAATATAATATAACATTCTAATTTAAATTCAATCTTTTAAAAACTCTTGTATGTAAAATATTTATTAGGTGAACCAATAAAAAGAAACACTTTGAGGGAAACACATTTTGTAGACACTAGATTAAACGAGAAAATAATTTTATATATAGAACACACACTCATGTGGTTCTATATATACCGATCGATGGAACTGCATCATATATTGTAGAGAACCATGGGTAAATCTCATATGTTTGATCTAGCTTGTGTGGGACCCTAGAACCATGTACCTCGATGAAAGGTTGTATAATAACCACAACCATCATCATCCCCATGAATGAGCCACTATAGAAGAGAAGAATCCAAAATTATAGTGGCAATAAATCTTCATCATAGTTTTTTTAGTATTGCAAGAGTAAATCCAACTATTTGAAACCGGGACAAACCACTTCGAAATAACTAGCGCACTAGTTCTAGTCTTCCCTCATAGATATCTAGGATTCCCTTTGTGCTCACTTTCATACTCCGATGTCACACATACCACTACCTTCATACACACATGAAAAACATAATAAATATATGGTGAAAACAAACTCTCTATAAACCAATACACTTCCCTTTTTACACATACATCAAAACCATATTCAAGAAAATTTTCCACCACTCAAACAACTCATAAAACCCTATTGAAATTATCTTAAGAAAGTCACAAAATTAGTTTAACTGTTTTTATGGGGAAATTACCTTTAAAATCCACACACAAAAACCTATTTCAATTCAACCATTCTTACCTTCATTTAAACAATTTATATCTCATACTTAAAAATGCACGACAAGCCAAACATGAAAAAGTATTAAATTTTCTTTTTGAAAACTTATAACCAAACCCACCCACACCACAGTGACTTTGAAACCATGATTCGAATCTTAAAAAGAACCCATAAAACATTCCGATGAAATCCAACACTAAATAACACACATAAAACCTAGTAGTTTCTATTTAAAAAATTCATTTTTACCATATAATAATGAGAAACCCCTTAAAAATAACTTTCACACCACACAATTATATTTTGGAACATATATATAAATTCATACAAGCATATTAAATTCATCTAATAATGGTGGGACATGTAACCACCTACTTTTCTTGAAAATCCCTCTGCAAATATGTGTGAAATCACATCTGTTCCACATTTGCACTAGGAGGTGGCCAGAAGAAACCCTAACTAAGAGAATAAACCCAAAACCAACGATTTAAACCATAAATTGAACCTCATACCCATTGGAAAACCAAAACCCCCAAAAGATAAGAGAGAGAAAACCCTAAATGAAGAAAAAAACAAGAGAGAAGAGGACTTATATGAGAGATCATGTGAGATCTTCCCCAAAATGACTATGAATTGAAGCCCAACAAGAGGGGAGGATGGAGGGAGGTGCGCTTAGTGCTTGGGAGCCAAGGGGTTGATCAAGGGGGGATGGAATAGAGAAAATTTGGGGAGAGAGAAAAATAAACCCCCAAATTTTAATGAGATGGAAGGTCGCACGGTTAGTCCTCACAGTTTTCCAAACCATACGGAGGCCATATGGCCACCTCTATCAAGGGATACCTGGCTGTATGATTACATAGGAATAGGCACATGGTTGTGCATAGGTTGTGCAGTATGCTATATCTCCTACCACACCGTTTCTTGGTTTGGTTCATAGTTACTTATAACCATGCACAAACTATTCACTTCAATCTGCTTAGCCCAAAAATATACATTTTTCATAAAAAACTCAAAATAATCTCGAAGGGGAAATATATTGAAAAGATAAAAAGGGAACAATACTCAAAAAATTTAAACCAGTCACACCCGGTTCCCAGGAGAAATGGCTGAGAACCCGACCAGAACTGAAATAAAAGAAAACTCAAAAACCCAGCTATGACATGGATAACATGCTCTGTAGAGTGAAGATTGAGAATTTGAGTATGAATTAAATTCTAAATCCATGAATTATTTTATCTATGGATTGGGAACTGATGAATTTAATAGGATTTCTTAGTGTGATACTTCCCATGATGTGTGTGAGGATATTAATATTTTATGTTAAGGGATAGAAAATGTCTGGTAGTTAAGATATAACATATCCAAACATAATTTTGACCCTTTAATGGTTTTGTATGAATGATAGAATTGCCAAAAATGTAAATAATATTACTTCCATGGGAGATATTATACCAGAATATGATCAAGCTCTAAATGTTCTTACAATTGTTTCCTCAAAAAATCGAATGTGATATCTTTTTCTATTAGGTAGTCTACACATGTAAAGTATTCGAAAATAAATGATCTTATTGTAACTTTTATGATGTAATATTTTTAAATAAAAGGTAAAGAGAATGATCATAAGCTTGTCAAGAATGATATTATTTATCTTAAAGGTTCTAATGAAAAAGATGAGAAGAAATCCAAAGAGGTCTTATAATCACACACATTTGATGTAGTTAATTCTAGTAGTTTGTATATGAGTAATAATTTTTACCATTTGGAAATAAAATTCAACAATATGTGTCAAAAAAAAGTGGAATAAAGAAATCCTTTAATATGTATAATAATTTTGGTGGAATCACAAAAAGAGTGTGGTTATATGAGTGGAAAAAAATCATGGATACATCAAACATGATTTTCCATAGAATAATAAAAAAATAAATCTATGAAAAAGTTTAAAATAAGATCTGATTTCAAGAAAAAATAGAATATGGCTATGAAAGACACATCAAGTGATTCTGAACACTCCAATGATAACTCTTATTTTGATATAGAGAATGATTGATCAAATCAAAAGGAAAACATGTTCTTTATATCTCAAATAGAGGTGCACTATTTTTCTTATAATCATGAATTTGAATCTGAATTTAAAAACTTATCCTTTAATTAAATAAATTAATATCGATCTATGTTAGAGGATAATTTTCAAGAAATTTATAAGAAGAAAAAACAATTATAAATCAATTATGTTGCATGGAATAAAATATATGATATGTCTATACAGGTTATAAATTAAAATCTAAACTAGATAAATCTATTTCTACTTATAATTTATATAACAATAAAATTAATAAAAATATTAGATGAGGATTAATACCTTAAAAATTATTCAAGTATACTTAATATGGGGGAGGATTACCTTAATTAAATAATGGGAAAAAATAAATACAATAAAAGAAAAAATTGGAATATGTGGTAATGGTAAAATTATTAAGCTTTACAAAAACTATTTTGTTCCTAAATCAATAGAATAAAAGGAATGTTTAATTCATTTTGTTTTTATTATTGAATTTATAGCCACTATTAAAATTATTTGACTACAAAAATAATAAATTTTATGGATTTAAACATGCCTTTCTATCTAATCATTTATCAAAATTCAATAGCGGAAATTTTGAATAACATAAAAAATATTGGTGCTTATATTTTTAATAGTTGACACTAATGGACCCATAAGTATTTATGTACTAAAACATAACTTCTTTTGATATTTTTTATGAAAAATCCAAAATTATATCCATGTAAATTAGTATATTGATAGCGGTTGTTAAAGGAATATGAGTATAGTTTTGGTTGAAATTCCACTCACTATGAAATATTGATGGAGGATATGTCACATTTAGTGATAATGAAAAAGGGAAAATTATAAGAGTTCAATATGTTATAGATCTATATTCATTCTTTATTAAAAAAAATCTTTGTTTTTAAGGGTTAAATTATAATCTGATAATTATTTATTTTCTCTTTGATGATGGTTATTCTGATGATTTTTCTTATAATTCTATTTCTATTTTTAACGTTAAATTTTCTAAATATAAACCACATATAACTAAAAAAGTTTATTTTTTAAATCTTCATTATTTTGGTAAACAAGGTATAAAATATTTGAATATTGATGTAAATGATTCTTGGATTTGGTATAAATACCTAGATAATAAAATAGTTATTCTTTGAGAAAATTATCAGAGAAGAATTCTATTTTTGATTTTCATCAACATGATTTGGATAAAAATAAGCTTTATGAGGAATCCCAGATGTGAATGAAATGAAAGTAATATTTTAAACTTTTCCAATAGGTTTCTCCTTTTAGGCCATTGGAACTTATCCCAATGTATTTTTTAGATTGTTTAGAATAGATATCCTTAGTGGAAAATATTTTTTTATGTGTTAGGTGATAATTTTTTGACATTTAAATGTATTTAGTTTCTAAGACGTAAGAGTGAAGTTAGATCTATTTTTATATATTTTTGGAAGATGATTCACAGTGAATGTGATGCCCAAAAAACATTGAGAAATGACCATGGAGGAGAGTTTGAGATTACTGATTTTAATTTTATTCTCAAAACATGATATTAAACACGCTTTATAAACCCCAATGATTCCTTAACAAAATTTTGATGTTAAAAGAAGGAAAATTACATTAACATAAAATACAAGAATAATATTATGTGATCAAATCACACTTATTAACTATTGGGATAAATCTATTAACCTAGCATGCTACAATATAAATTGAGTTTTAATAATATTTATTTTGAATAAAACACATTGTGAGCTATGTAATAATATAAATATAAAGGTTAGATACTTCAATGTTTTTGGATTCATTTTATATATCTGGAACACCAAGGATAATATTGGTATTTTTTACTCAAATTCAGATGAAGGTATATTTATTGGATATTTCACCAATTTTAAATACCGTGGAGTTTAAAAAAAATTCTAATATAGTTGAAGAGTCTACTGATGTGAAATTTGATGAAAGGGATATTTTGGATCCCAAGAAGTCTCAAATTTATGATCTATGCAATTATTTGGAAAACTATAGTCCTGGTCCTATTTTTTATAATAAAAAATTATATTGATTTCGAACACGATTAAAAAGAAACCCTTCCTAAAATTTTGGAAACTAGTGAACCTAAAGGTGTGCTACATAGATATTCGATAACCTTGAAAAATACCTTTAAAATCTATTATAGGAATCCTAGATGCGAGATTAAGGAATAGAAAAAGTTCTGGACACCTTGTTTAATTTCTCGCCTTCTTGTTTTAACTTGAATGCAATCCTATAGAAAAATCCTTGAGTGATAAGAGATGAGTATTTTATAGGAAATAGGAATTAAAATAGTTTAAGAGGAACAAATTTTGAGAATTATTTGATAAACTCTCATTCAATCCTACTATGGGAAATTAATGTGTATTTATAAATAATAAAATTTATAATGCAATAATAATTATAAATAAGGCCTGATTAGTATCTAAAGGATATAATTGGGAAGATTAGATATATTATGAAGGAAAATATTCCCTTAGATCCATATTAGAATATAAAATAATATATTTAGATTATACATCATATATGAACATTAATATTTTCTTGACAGATCTTAAATATTCTTTTCTAAATGTTTTTCTTGTGGTTGGATTTTATATTGAGGAATTCCTAGGTTTTAAAAATACTCACTTTATAAATTATATTTTAAAATTTAATAAACTATTATTTGTTCATAAAAAGGAATTGAGAGATTCATTATAAAATTTAATCTCATTTATTTTAACAAATTATTGTTTTATATGATTGGAAGACCATACACTATTTAAGAAAACATCATCTTCTACTACTATACTTGTTCAAATTAATGTTGGCGGTGTTATTTTTGGGTCAAATAACTATAAAATGTGTAATAAATTATAAAAACTCATGCAAAAGGAAATTTAAATGAGCATGATTGGTGGGTCACAAATTTTCCATGGTTTTCAAAATTTTCAAAACAATAGGAATATTCTAAATCAAATAAATAAATACATGACTTAATTAAGAATTTTGGAAATGAAAATAGTAATACATATGAAATTCCTATGATTTCTATTATAATACTTGACTTGGATGATGTAAAGTATCTAGTGAATAACAGGTTATAGAGAGGTTTATAATGATTTATCAATCTATTTATAGACCATATGTCATATTTTTTGTATATTTATATATTAGATTTTATGAAAATAATAAATAATTTCATTTACAAATTCATAAAATTATTTTAATATATTTAAAAAAAAATTAATCTCTTTAATTTATTCTAAATACTTATCGATTTGTCGTAATATTAGATTATAATGCTAATTTTGGGTTTTGAAGGATAGATAGAAAAAGTACAATTGGAAACTAACATATCTTTGGAAAATAATTAGTTTCTTAAAATAATAAGATGAAAAGTATTATTTTATTATCAACTGTGAAAGTTGAATACATAACAAGAAATAGTTATTGTGCAGATGTATTAGGGATTAAAAACACCTTAATAGACTTTGGTTTCATTTTTGATCATGTTCCAATTGAACATGATAACACTAATGTTATTAGTATTTGAAATAATACAATAATAAATTCAATAATAATGCTTATTTATTTTAGTAATCATTTCCTCAGATATCACACTTAAAAGGGTTATAGTTCTCAAGAATCTATTAATACTGGAAATCATCTGGAATATATATATTTATTAATCTTCTTTTGACTGAAATATTTGATTTTATTAAGTGTTAGATAGAATTATTTTCATTTCAATGATTTTTTCTATTTTATTTCATGTCTAATTATTAATTCTACATATTCTATTTAAATATGGAATTTATATCCTTTATCGGTAAGTAGTATCATATATTTTTAAATTATTTATTCATTAATATATTTTCTTAAATATTTATTTCATTTCACATCACTACAATATCATATTTCATTTGCGATTTATTTCTTTCTATTACATATTTCAATCCATGGATTTATAATAGTCAATTGAGAAAATTTTAAACTATATTCTTATCTATTTAGATTCCTACTATATCAACCTCAATTAAGTATGGATAAGATGAATGGAACAGAGGAAGGTGTATCTAAGAGTTTTAATAAGGATTATTCATCTATTTCTATTCATCTATTCATTTTAGGTAAATATATTTATTTTGTTAGTATGAATTAAATGAATATGTTTCTGAATAATATTTTGATCTTTAAGGGTTGGGATTTTGTTTTTTATGAGAAGAAAACATATATTTTATTTGATGAATAAGTATTTTGATTTTGATGAAAATGGAAAGTTTCAATTTACTAAAAGTGAGTATGTAATCCATTTTAAAGATAGTGGAAAATATTTTTCAATCTCTTCTATTGAATTATTTTAAATTTTTTATTTACCTTATGTGGGATTGTTTTTTGTCCTAATATGGAGCACAAGGACTCCTCTAGTCCTTAGTACTTTGTGACTTTTCATTTTGGGACATGTGTTATGAAGAGAATACTTGTAAGAGATTTAGAACTCGAGATAATGGTACTTTTTAAGATAATTTAAATAGGAATTTATTAAAGAGCTGGTGAATTAAAACAAATTATGTTCCTAGAGATGTAACTATTGTATTTATTATTTAAAGAGGATAGTTAAACCTGTAAGATATATTTTGAGTTATATTTATCCCTGCAATTAGAAGAAACTTAGTTTAAATATCTTTGGTAGGATTTAAATCTTTTATTTGAGCAATATGAAATTGATTTATGTTAGAATATAGTTATTTAGTATTATTCTATAACTATCAGGGGGGTCTCTATTGAAAAAGATAAAATATCTCTAGAATTTAGTCTGGAATAATATTGTGTCTAGTTTATGATATGAGAGTTTACTTAAAGCTAAATCCTACCATGTGGTCCCTAATCATGTTAAGGAGGAATCTCCTACTTTGATCTATACTCATGTTGGGGGGATTATTTCAAAGGATAAGGTAAAATAGTTATATCATTAATCTCCAAAGGTTATACCTAAAACTCCTATATTGTAATCATCTTGTTATGGAGTATGAGTTATTAATGTGGGGAGAGAATTTTTTTAGGAAAATTCGATGAGATTAGGATTCATGAGTAAGACTCTCTTGTTAGTATAGAAATGGATATAGTTGAATATTATTCTAGAGTTGTTGGTGATAAAATAATTGATGTTAATCCAATAGATGATGAGTTTCGTGATTCTAAAGAAGATGAAAGTAATGAATTCAATTTGATAAGGAGGCCAAGGAATAGAGCGGCTGAGGCATCAGCTGAATTTCAATATAGTTCGGAGTAGGATAGAAACTATTATTTTAAAAATAAATCCCATAATTTTATTTGAGAAATGTTTTCCGACTTTTATTTTTTAAATTATGAAATATATATCTTTAAATTATATCATAAAGATTCTTAATATTAATTGAAAAATTGATGAATAATTTGGTTTTTAGGATGATTAAAATGGTTTAATGTCATGAATGGTTTCTAGATTAGATTTACAGGTAATTATATATGATATGATGTCGAAAAAATTTTATTTCCTAAAAAATGATGATTATCTAATTTTATTTTATAATTTCTCTTAGACCAACTCAAACTGATGTTTCCAATTATATTTAAAAATATACTGAAGTTATTAATGATTATTTAGATAATATATCTATAATTTTAATGAGTAAGATAGAAAAATTAAATCCCTTAAATGTTATATAATATCCTTAGATGCTCTTAAGGATATAAAAAGTTATTTATCCTCTCATATTAATAATATCTAGTTTTATGGATAGAAGTGTTTTCAAGGAGTAGACCGAAATTTTTTTATTATTGTGTCCATTATAGAGGATGTTTTTACTCCCTTAAGGGAGGACCTTCTTGACAACTATGGGGAATATCATAACATTCTCATGTTTTTAAAGTAATTGAAAATAATTTGGAATGATACCTTCAGGTGTTTGTTTAATAATAAAAAGGAGACTCTGAAATGTATTAATAAATTATTTCCAATATAAAACTCAACTTATAAAGAATATATGAGTGAAACTTATATTATTTAAATATAATGTAGTAAATCCAAAGAAATATTTTTAGGAACAACCCTCTATCAGTGTGCCTAATGTTCCTACTGATTAAAAGATATTTTAAAATGTTATAGTTCGGGTTTTTAAATTGTTGCTGGAATAGTTTTCTCTTAATATTCAATTCATGTATACTTTTAATGATTCTAAAAAAGAGTGTTATAGAAATAATGGATCTAAATCCCAGGATATATAGAATAATTATTATCATAATATTGAAAAATGTTATGCAATTATTATATATTTTTCAAGGGATGAAGTTGTTAATGGATTTAATATGTGAGGACATGATTTATTTGGCCTCATATATGAAGCATTTCTTAGAGATATTTTCCCTAAAAGGTTCTGGTATTCTATGAATAAATTGGAAGATGTAGTTAGTTCTCTATAAGACTATCATGATGTAAAGGTAGGATTTTTTTCTTCTATTCCAAGACAAAAGGAATTTCATCTACTTCTACCTCCATACCTCTAACTAAGTTCTTATTTATTCCCACAATGATGGTTAATGAAGATCTAAAAAAAGTTATTAGAATAATTACCATTATTTCAAAGGAAAAATGGAAAATATAAGATTGGTTTACAAGTTATTGGAGCTACAACAGAAACAAATGTGCTTCTCTTTTAGAGAATTCACCAAGGGCATACTTCCCCACCTCAATCCCCTCCCGACACTTCCTCTACCAAACATATATTCAAATATTCCTCAAAAACTAAAACCCGGATCCTAAATATTTATATCATTATATATATTTTTACTTGTTTCTTATTTTTGTTCAAACTGTTTTTGGGTTAAAAATGTACTTTCATTATCATTTATTCAATAATAGTAAATAAAAATTTATCTTCCTCATATCTCTTTCTTTGAATTCTTGATTTTTGTTTTTGGTTACTTACTATATTTATGGAATTAATAAACATATAAATTCCAATGATCATATTAATATTAATTTCAGTATAATATTCTATCAATTTTATTATTTAACTGTGCAAAATGAAATTTGTTCTACCCACTCATTTTTTACTTTTTATATCAATAAAAGGGAACAATATTAGGAAATACAAAATTTTAATTAAATTCTTAAGCAAAAAATCATATTCTAAAATTTTTATATCAATCAATGAAATTATGTAAATTTAAATTTAAGTAGATTTACCTATAAATCTGAACCTATAATATCTCTAAAAGTTTCTATTTAAGGGTTCTATGATCATCAAAAATAGAGATTATTGGATAGACTAATGTTATTTCAAAATTTCTAATTTTACCATAAGTTGTGATAGTTACAAAATCTTTTTGTTTTACTAATGATTTTATTTTATGTATTTTCAGGTGATTAAGTAATATTTCAATTAAAAATTTTAATTCCTATAGTTTTTATCTTTGATTTGGTAATATTTTCAATTCATGTTTTTATAGTTATGTGTGGTATCATACGATGTTGGGAGATTTAGTTTTTTGTAAAATAATTCTATCTTATATAGATGTTAATATTATCTTATGATAAAAAAGTCTATCATATGAGGCCACCATATCTTATGAGATCAAAAATTAATCCTCTATAAGTTTTTTATCTTATGGGATTCATATTTTATGATACTCACATATTATGGCTGTCATCAATCTTATGATTTCTTGAATCTTATGCACAACCAATATTACAAGCCTTGTGAATATGATGATACATATGAGGAACTTCATATCTAATGAGATTTTTCTATCACATAAAGCATTCCTTCTTATAGATTCCTCTATCATACTAGTCCTTCGGTTATATGAGGCTTACATATCATATAATATCTAACTATCTTATGATGATCTTCATGTCCTATGAGAAAAATTTATCTTGAACATATCTTATGTGTTCATCTATCATATTATTATCAAAAATATTATGAAGTGCATGTATTTTAGGAGGACCACTTTTTTTTATTAGTTCTCTATATCCTATAAAGATCGTGACATATTACAAGAGTATGGATGTATTATGAAGAAATTGGAGAATTATGGAATTATTTATTCATTTATTTTCTAATGTTTTATAACCATTAATTTATATAAAACCATACCCCTTAGTATTTTTTATGAAGTATATGATTTTTGAAGATGTTATGGTTGTGTTATTTGGAGTTTTTTAATACAAGAAAATGACTGATTTCAAGGAAGGGAATCTGCTTCAACATTTGAATCCTTATCATTTTTCATGGAGAAAAAGAAGGATCGTTGTTGGTGATTTTCTTCTAGGTATCATATATTTATTACAGATGAATGGAACTAAAAATAATGTGATCATATTATTTTGGATAAGAACTAAACTTGATATTTTTAAAATATCAAGTAGTGATGAAGTTCTAAAATGTTCATTCAAGTGAACTGATTCATTTTCTTTCAATACTTCTTTTCATTTTTGAAGAACAATAAAAAGAAGAAAATAGTACAACTATTATTATTAAAAATCATGAATATATATTGTAGTTGAAGAATATTTTCAGATCTATACTTTGAATACATATTCATTATTTGAATTCTATTCATCAATTATCAGTTACTTATTACAACTATCAACTAAACTAGTCTCTCTATTAATTATTTTTAATGTTGATGACTGTATAAACTACTTGTATTATATGTGGGGTGAAACTAATGGATAGGTCCTATAAAGGTAGGGCCTGCGAAAATATCTTGGAACCTTTGTACAATGTTTAAACTACTTAAATTTAGTTATATAGTATGTAGGAAAGGTAATGGAATAAATATCACTAAGATCACATTATGTATTGGTGGAGTGGATTAGGGGTAGTTATTAGTTCCCTGAACAACTATAAAAATTTTTTGTGACCTACTCTTTATTTTCCTTCAATTTTATACTACATATCTGTTTTAAAATGTGAAGGATATACTCAATCAAATTTAATGAGTGTCATTTTTTGTAATAATTTGAAGAAATCAATTCACCACCAACCTTCTTGAGTAATTTTGAAAAATAATAGGTATAACATAAACATCCCATATTCAGGATCTTGATGTGAAACTTGAAGCATAATAAATTTATTTTGATCACCATCCACCTTTGAAAATTGGTTCCATGGCCAAAATAAAATGTTAATGTGAACAATCGTGGAACATAGAGCTATTATTTTAGAAATAAATACCCTAAATTATTATATAATTGATAAAATATCCTCTAATTATTTTATATCTTCTTGCATGGTGTATAAATTTAGATTGAGTGTGGAGAGTTCCATGAATATCTTGAACCTTGATATCCCTTTAATGAGCAAGATTTTACTGAGTATTTGATTCCCAACACGTGTTACCATGGTGTGTTTTTATAAGTATTTATGGGTATTATTTATTAGAGACATGGTGTCCTTGGAAATAGTTTTTTATGGATAACTTGATACTGTTTCAATATCATATTTTTTTTGTGATGAAGTATATTATGTTTTCTCCCACAACGATTCATTAATAATTTATTAATGAATGGGTTTTGTGGTGATCAGTGGGGCTCAATAATAATGGGTATTTAGTGAAAATCAGACATAGTTCCGCAATTATTTTTTGATTTAAAGATATTATTCTGGGTATCAACATATATAGTCATATTAGCCATTATATTCTGGGTATTGAATTTGATTCATCCATCATTGCTATTTTTTTTGGAAATTTGGAATCTTCTCATAGGTTTCTAGTGTACTTGATGTTGTCTTGTTCTTTAAAGGTGGATAAGGGAACAAATATATTTTACACATGGAGAGAAGGTAGTATGTTCGAATATTTTCATTCTATGAATGGATTTTAAATTATTAATGTAAATATATTCTTATCACTTAGAATCCTTTCAATACTATACAAGTGGTTTTTTATTACTCATACACAAGGCATGCATTTTTTTATCCCCCTTGATTGTATTATATTTTCCTTATAACTATCATATATGGATTATTATTTTTGTTTATTAATAATAAAAATAATTTCTATTAAAAAATATCTATAAATGTCCATTAAAGACTAATTATGTGATGTGTTGGATCAATTAACTCATATATGGTCAATTTGGTTATAAGAGAAATTATAAGAGATGAAAAACGTGATTTTATCCAATTGTGAAACACATACAAAATGATTTTAGGGATACCTATACTTAGTGAATCTAATATCCGAATTATACTTTTTAAAAGATAGAAATTATTTATATTTTTTAATAATATTACTTTGACTAAGCTTTGAGAGTTAAAAAATATAATTAGAGGAGTTCGAATCAAATTGATTTATATAACTGAGAAACATTTAGATGTTATTGAGGACCAAAGGGAATTGGTATTATAATATTTGAGAATTAAATCCCCACTTACAGAGAAGGTAAAGTATAAAAAAATCCAATAATAAATGTATCTTTATTTTGGAGTGCCTTGATGGTGGGGATATACTAGAATGATAGAATCAAGACTCAATTAAATTCATATTTATACATGGAAGGGTTCCTTTCTTGTACTATATAAGATAAAAGTTCATGGGGAACTTCAACTCCCAAGTATAGGTTATTACCCTCTTTATCACTAAAATATACCATGATATTTTATAACAACTATGGTTATTGGGGATGAAGTGAAATTTATTTTTTTAGTGATTCCTTACCTATAATTCGGTATACACTGATTACTATACCCTTAAAAACATTCCAAGACCACTTTAGATCTTCCAAAATGATAAAACTTTAATGGAAGTATATTTATTTTCATCTATAAAAAATAATATTTAAAATTACCAATGGAATGATATAATGTGAAAACCTCATGTTTTCACTCAAGGAGACCTAAAAACACTCAATTTACTTTTTCACTTATCAAATATTAGTATTTTTTTAATTCATAACAACTTATTGGTAATTTTATTGGTTTTGAATATGTGTTCCTAGTGATCTCGGGTTTGAGTGATGGGGGAACTTAATTTAATCTATAATAGGGTTAGATGGTGGGTCTACTGATCCTGATATGACCCATATTGATGATGCCAATTTCAGTGATCAAATCTAGTTGGGACATTGAGCAGTGATATTGAAACTACTATTTCAAAGGTTTGTTGGGGAGGGGTGAAACCCCTTGATCCCCATTTATTTTTTTGAATATTTATATATTTATATATTGAAAAAAGTAGAAAATTATCATTGGGTTTTTGTTTTTCATAAGAAATATAAAATAAAATAGAAATTAAAACGTAAAAAATAGTGGATAATTATAAGGTGAGTAATTAGACCAATTCCATCCTTTCTATGAGTTTGGGTGCCTATAATAATTAGAACAATTCCATCATTTTAACACCCCAACCTAAGGAATTTAATCCCAAATTTTGAACAGAATTACTATAAGGTGTCAAGAATTCCTACCTTATCTCAAGAGGCTGGAAGCTAGTATCCAGGGATAATTTATAATATTAAAGACTAATTTTCCATTTTAAATAATTCAATAAAAAGTAGGGAAACTTCAGATGGATATGAAATATTTTTTATTAAAACTCATTAAATTATATACTAATATAATTTTTATAAAATCCCAATCAAAAATAATAATCACATGGTAACTCCAAAAGAATAAATGTGACACCAAGTTCAATCTATAGAATCCTCCCTCCAAGTATTATTAGTTGATATATGGATCTACACTATTAAAGTATAATACCCTTTATATTCATGCATCATGACAAATCAAAAATTCATATCCATTGAAGATATGATATTGGGGGTGAGTATAAACTCAATAGGACTTCCCTAATAAATCAAAATATAACTATACATGATAAAATCCAACAAATTCAATACTAATAAATAATGATAAATCTAAATGGTCTATAGAAAATATTGATTTACCAAAAAAAATTCAAAACCATGATATAAAATCTAATATATCAAAAACATTTATCCCAATATTAATCAATTATTAAAATAGTAAATCAATTTCTTATTTAATGAAATAGTTTAAAAACCTTGTTTTCCCTATAAAAAACTTATAAAATTGCAATGTTTCCTTAACACTAAAAAATATTGTCTCCTAAAACATCACTGGAAACTTCTTTCTCCCTAAAATCTAAAACAATTCAACATTTCTTAGAAATCACTCATGATACGGAATAAAGGATATTAATAAAATCAACTAAAATGATCACTAGGTATGATTCTTATTTACAAAGAAAGTCATCACACCATCACACATTTAACCTAAACTAATTACTTTACCATGGCAATGAGTAATGTTTTAACCTTTAGTCATTAATCACCTAAACACATGCACTTTATGTTCCCCACTTTACCATGAAGGAAGCTTGGAGGTTTTTAATATAGGTATCAAGAATAAAATTTTCACCCGTTCATTCGTACTGTGAACATATCCCATTAACTAGATAAAAATACTTTATTAAAATAAGCCACTTCACTTTTTATTTTTCACAAAATAAGTTCTTCACAAATTTACATAAAAATATCATAGTTTCTCACAAAATCAGAAGAATTAATGAGAAAAATTGAGCTTAATATACATAAATATTTCATAATTTTAGATGTGTATTCAATAAATTTATCAATAAAACAATCCCCAAACCCATTAAGGTTTAGTGTCTTTAGAGACTAGATATATAATAAACTTATTTCATGAAATATCTTTAATATATCCAACAAATGTCTTCTATCATGGTAAAACTATTTGACATATACTACATAAATCCATTCTTTATAACCTGGGGAAAATGGAAACATTATAAAGGGTGAGATTATATACTCAATAAATGTAAACATGTGTGATATAAATCAATGATTATATGAAATAATAATATAATCACAAGGTCTTGAGGTCATCATTGCAACTTAAAATGTTCAAAATCAATCAATAATAGACCATAAATCAAGGGTCAAGGAATAAATAATTATAATTTTTAAATATATGAGTCATAATAGTGATTATAGATCATTAATCAATCATGATCCATGAGATAATATCATAAGAAAAAAGAAAACCTCAAAATAATTATGTAATAATCATAAGAATATAATTTTTTTCATTAGTCAAGATCCATTTCCAAGACTACCATATTAAAACAATCCCTAAGAAGATTGGGTAAACTTCGCATTCCAACATTTCCTTAGTTAAGGTTCACTCTAAATACTATCATAATGGACACAGTTCCATGATAAACTTCGTTCAATCCCCATTCCAATACATATTATCTCATGAGATATCAATAACTACCCAATACATTGGAGGTATTTTATCAACCATCCCATCACATAATGGAAACCATACATATGAGTTCTATGTGATTATAAAACATTATTCAATTAATTATATCATAACCCATGGAAAATAAATTATTTTCATAATTATTTCATAATTACTTAATTAAAATGACGTAATTAATGGGTTTCAAGGAATCATACTTAAAAAATCAGCATCATTCTCCATCCAGATAAACCAAGTGAATTGAATTATAAAACAATATCTATATTTAATAATAAATCAATTTACAATTATATATATGAAAATTAAATTTTAAATAAGATTCAAACCATTCTTTAAAAACATGAGAAAAATATACTTTCATTTGTGAAACCTAATTTGGATTACACCTTAAGCCTTCAAAGGTTGTTATTAGAGGAATAACATAATTTATAGGAAATGGGGAAAGAATATGTGAAGATGGTTGGTCAGGTATTTTATGATATTTATTGCTCAAAATGTGTAAAGGTATGAGGGGGAGAGGAACCCCTTTTATAAGTTAAGTGCATGGAAAACTAAAAATTACTTAAAACTAAAATATAATAAATATATATTCAAGTAAAAGTTTCACCAAATGGAAAAATTAAACACAATATAAGTTATTGTAGAGACCCGAAGCCTGACGTACATGAACATTACATTACTTTTGCGGAATACTTAATACCTAACAAAAAATAGACACACAAGGACTGTAATAGTTTAGTGTCTTTGGAAACTTGGAACGTAATCTTCTAATCGTGGTGAAAGATATTGAACATCTACCTTAAAGATCTTCCCCCTTTTTTACCTAAAACCTTTATTTATATCCTAGGGAAAAGAAAACATAAAAAGGGTGAGCTCAAATGTTCAGTAAGGGTAAGCATGGATAAAATAAAACATACCATATACATTTGAACTTAAAAACATGAACATAATGTTTAAACATCAAAATCTTGAGCAATGACATAAAACATGGAAGTATGTATGGCGTAGATCATAAAGAAACATTAAGAATGATAAAATAGCATGGGAATAAAACATGTAATTGTGGAAACCATTCAGAACATGTCATGATTTCCATAGTAGCCAAGGCATTGCTGCCAAGACCATCTTGGTGGACAAAGTCCCTTTCTGAATCGAGTTCACTCCTTGTTTCAGTCCTGTAACACTAAACCAGATTAACTTACCGTTCCCGCCATATCTATCTCATGAGATATAAATATTTACCCAATTCATTTGAGGGAGATATAGGTCTCACCCATCTCATAATGAAATCATTCTTATTTGTGCCACAAAAAAACATACATAATTCATAATAACCTAATAAATAAAATGGGTTTCAAAAAAATCATCCCATCATTACATAATCCATATAAAAGAAATGGATATCATTTCATAATAAGAGAATTAAAACCATGTAAATCATTGAGACATTATACTTGAAACATACACATATGAAATAATGTCATCTTGGATGAAAAATGGTTTTGATAAAACACTTGAAATGAATTCTTGAGGAAAATATCCTTTTTTCTTGAAAATCATTTTCTTTTCACAAAATGTCATGAAATTTTAAAAGAAAAGGATTTTGTTGAAAATATTTAGGAAATCTTTTGGAGGAATATTCATGAAAACAAGTCTTTATAAAACCATAAAAATCATTTCATGTCGTATAAGTTAAAAAAACATTCTTCTCGTACTTTTGTCAGAAAAGTCAAAAAGTACCTCGTAACGTAAACAAAAGAAAGATTCCTTACATACCATGTAGTAAAAGTCAAGAATGGGTAAAAAGGACTTTAAAAATACATGAAAACACTTTTATAAAACATGTACATGAATTATTGAAATAACCCCAGTAAATACTTACGAATAAGAAATCTCGGATAAAAATGAGATTTGCAAAATTATCCCCTACCTTAGGTCCGATATGATTCGTATGTATCTGAAACCCCAGTATAATGATTTAAATAATGTTATTGACTTATTACAGAATTATATTCAATGTTATTATATCATATATGGTCCACTTATGACTTTATATTACCCGTTCTTTTGTAAAATCATGTTAAAGTGGCGTTTTGGGTAAAATCGTCTCATTTGTCGTTCGTGTTTTAACTTGTAATTATTAATATGATTACTTGGATCATGATTACATAATTACAGAATATAAAACATGACTTATATATAATATATATATTCAGAATATACATATATATAATAGATCAGTAAATGGAAAGAAATACACAGTTCATGGAGACGGTAGGTCGTACGTACGCATGAACGTTGTTTTCGTTTCCATATTGAGTTCAATGGAATTAAGTAGATGACATAAATATATATACACATAAATCCAGTATCATTATTATGTCATATATTTCATGATTACTTATTATATATACTTTATAATCATGAATGGTTAACGTGGAGAATAAATCTCATCGCGTCGTGGAGACGGTAGTCCGTACGTACGCAAGAGCGATGATATCGTTCTCATGATCGTGGAATTTTATTTGAGTGTATGTATACTATTTCAGAATCAATATCACTGTAAAATAATAATATATAGTTATTATGTACACCATTATACCCATCCAAGTAAGGTGGTGATGGAAAATAGATTACACCATGGCGTGGAGATGGTATTTCGTACGTACGCACGCGCGGTGATTTCGGTTTCCGTAGGATGGATAGATGGTGAAATAGGGTTGTTTCATAATTATAATAACATATTAGTATATGAGTGATACTGATGTTATTACTTCATAATGAAACAACTAAAGAAGAATAAGTGGAAGAAGAAATAAAGTTGAAAGAATCGGTAATGAACATTACCTCTTCTTTGAAACGCCTCTTTGAGACCTCCTCTTAAGGCACTACCATTGGTCTTTGAAAAATACCAGGACCTCTAGGATGTTTATATGGAAGTTGAGAAGAGAATTTGTCAGGGTGTTGCCGAGCTTGAAGGCTGAAATTGGTGTGAAGAAGAGAGGGAGGAGGTTCCCTTTTATAAGGGAGCAGAGGGGCACCTTTGGAAATATTACAAATATTAATTTATAATAAATCTAACCCCACTTAAAAAACTCCAAAAATGACTCATATTCAAATATAAGATGATATAGGGTTGTAATCTCATCAACCAATAAAATTTATACATGTTGGGAAATTATTTTAAACATTATCAACTTGATTTATCCTTACTTAATCAATTTAATTTTATTTGTGGTAATAACATTCTAAATTTTAACTTATAACAAAAAATTACTTATTTTTTGTGAATTGTACATAATTGGATACTTTATAACATTTTAGACCATATAAATTTAAATTTATAATTTTTATATACTTTTTTGATTTTTAAACAATTTTAAAATATGTTATTTTTATAAAATAACAATAGTGTCAATTTTGAAACTATTTATTTATATGAATTTAAATAAAATATATACAGAATATATGTTCGAACTAATAGCTTTAATAGTTTTATAAAAATCCATATGTATCTAGAAAATTAGTGTAGAACATTAAATAGTTCATATAATATTTATTTTATTATTTTTAAAACTATTTATTTGGTTTATCTCTTAATAAAATAATTATTACAACATTTTTGTATAATTATTTAATATACTTATATGTTGCATAAAAATTAAAAATAAAATCCTATGATGAAGTTAAATCTATTAAAGTTCACAATAATACTTTTACTCGAATTTATCATCTTAAAATCACAATAGTTAAATTGTTATATTTATTAAATTATGATGGTGACAACTTTGGGATCATTTAAAATAAAATAATATGAGTACCATAATTTCTTGTATAAGACTCCAAATGGTCAAATATTCGACCATTGGATGATTATAGTTTACATTTACATTACAAATAAGTTTTGGTAAGGGTTTTGTGTCTTTTATGGTCACTATTAGTTTAATAAAAACTATATTCTTGATTTTTCACTAGATAAATAATTTCTGTATCACTATTGTGTCACAATTAATGATAATTATTTAATCCCAAAATATTCTAAATAAATTCTCATGATGTAGATAATTTTTTTTATCTTTCTGTAGACTATTAATGTTCGAAGTTTCATGATGTTTATCACTATCTTAAAAGTATTATACTTATAGTATTTAAGAGAGTGACATGTTGTCACTTTCTTTGGTTTTAATAATAATTAAATTATTTTCATGGAAAAAAGTCCATTAAATGAATCTAATCCAACCCTTAGGTGAAATGGGTCGACTTTTAGTCATCCAATAGGATTTTTCCAAGTGTTATGGTAATTGTATAATCTTATATTTACCCTTAATTACCCGATTTACCTTTAACTATGGTAAATAAAATTTACCGTAGTTACTATTCACAATGCCCAAAAATAAAAAGTATTTTATAAACATAATTTGGACCCACTGATTCCAAATATGGAATCCATTTTTCCAAATTCAATACACAAAAGTTGCAGAAATTAAATTAAAATTAATCCCGTTGTCGAAAGAAAACAGGTTTTTCTTTAAAACATTGCAAAAGATTGAATTGATTTAACCTACGAATTCAAGGTAAAATCAATGCTAATGAAATACATTATATTAAATGGTAAAAATTATTATATTTATACTTTAAAACCATTAAATATTATAATTTAACCACATAAGATATTATGATGAAAAAAGTTGTTTTTAATTAAAATATAGCGTGTTTTTACTATTCATTAAAATATGAAAGTTATCAGAATAAAATGAAAAATTTATCCAAAGTAAATTTTTATTTATTGATTCCAAATAATAATTTTATTTTTACAAATGGAACTTATAAACATTTCAAAAACAAGATTTAAAGTGGGTGCGCCATCAAAAGGCGGCAAAACTGTATTTTTTGAAAAATACATATTTTACCCGAAAAAATTATTGTGTTCTTATACCATGTTCTAGAAAATGTGTAAGATGAATAATAATGTTATAAAATTCAAAATTTAGTTAATACTATTCATAACGGCTAGTTCATAACAATATTATAATAATATATTGTTGTTTAGTAAAACCCGGTATTGCGTACAACACACGCTATCGGGGAAGGTCGTGATTGCACGTAATGAAAGCCAAGTCAGGGTTGCGTGTAGTGTAGGACTCCTTTGTTGTTGCGTATAACAGAATCCAACCATATTTTATTTATACATTGAATATATATATATATATATATATATACACTCAATGTTGCGTAGAATAACTTCTTTCAAACGAACTTGAAATTTTGTGTAACACGAGCCAAGAATAGTGTTGTGTATACTGCAAGCTAATACGATGTTGCGTATAGTGCAAGATAATCTTGGTGTATCGTACAACAGAAGATATGAATGAAATTAAAAATAATGTATCTTATAAAATCTCAGGTTGTTACATTCTACCCCCCATAAAATGAATTTCGCCCACGAAATTCGTTGGGGTTATAAATCATTTACTATTCATAGAAACCCACATCGTAAAAAAAATACCAAAACTGAACATTAAAAACTAAAGTATGTAATATAACTGTTACCCAAATTAACTCATCACTGGGTTTCCATATAGGATAACATTGGTGAAAATATGGATATGGAAGAGAAATATAATCATCATGTTCTAATAGAGAGTGGTAGAGAACATGGCTATGAAAAAGACAACAATCACAAAGCCATAAATTTGTGATGATCTAAGGTACCATCTGATTCATCGGATATAAAGGCACTAGGACAACATTTTTGGTTCTCAAGATCATTTCCCTAAAGATGATGAAATTGGAATTAGAAGAAATACTTTCGTGATTTAGGTATAGTCTCACCATTGGTCGTTCTTTGGACAATTTCCACTTCATCTCTTAAAGAAATGAAGTTGAATTTTTCATTCGTGATGTGTTAGCAGATCATGTGATAGAATGTTGGGTCATTCCATCAATCTCAAATAAAAGGTTAGAAAAGTTATCAAAAAAAAATACATAAGTCCATCTATAGTGAGATTAATCATATATGGTTCCTAAAATGGACTTATACTTCATATATCATACTGCTTAATATAATAAAACTAGTTTCTACTAAACAGGGACTTCCTGTAGGCCAATGGTAGTCAATAAAGTCCAGTCACACTTCGGTTGTGGGTTCGATTCCCACAGTCTTGTCTGACGCGATGGGTTGTCACCCTTCCTGCAGGTTGTCCTTTTTCTAAAACTATATAACTATAACATCCCATCAATAATATCAAAAAAAGTTTTATCCTTATACAATACTAAATTATGTATAACATAATTCATTCCAATCTTTAGGATTATCTAAAATACTTCAGTCCAAGCTCATGGTATAGAGAAAACGATTACTTGAAATGTCATCAACTGAGCATGTGAATATCATCATTTATCCCTCATATATCTTGTTATTCCAATCAAGTGAATACCTTAATCATGTATTCTCTTGAAAAATGAATACCCATTTAAACATAGTGAAAACATGAATGCAGTTAAAAGTTAACACCTTCCACATACCTAAATCCTCAAAATTCTATATACTCAAACCATGATATCACTTAGTCCTTATATCAATCATGAGCTCATGAATACTGTCAAACATTTCATTTTCTCCTTATCCCTTCATTATGCGCATATCATATGCTTTCCAAAATATTTGAATCACTTTTCATGGTTACCGGTACCTTAAAATTATTGAAAACCACAATAGACTAATACAAAAATATTCCAATACACAATAAAAGTACCTCAACAACATTATTATTTAATACCAATACATAAACACTTTAATCCATCCTCTTCAATGATTTTCCTTGAATAAGTCCTTCCTTGATTTAGAAGTAACTTTTTAGGTCAGGGAATTGAGTTGGGTAATGCCCATGTTCTCCACAAATAAGATATTGAACTCCATAACAGTCTGTCACTCTATGTCCCTTTTCTCCACATAGATAACATCAGTCCCTCCATTTGAGGTATTCTTCAAGGTTCTTCTTCCCTTATTTAGAAATCTCAATCTTCCTTTCTTTATGCTCCTCAACATGCGAACATGCATAATAGTCTATCTTCCTCTTATTTCACGAATTAGGCATACCAATAAATTTCACCTTGTTAATCATATATCGCGATGACTGATTCGGTATAATCACAATATCTATTTCTCTAGGAATTACACAATTTTGTTGCTCATAGTCACCAATTTATCCAATGGATTCAGTGTTAACCAAATTATTTCTGGTTCCCTCCATTAACTAAAACACAAAAAGAATTCTTTGAGAGGCAAAATCATGCCAGAGAAAACAACATAGTAAAGGGGAATTACCCTCAATATCTAACATCTTAGGTTAAATTATAAGATCCTTAGTGCAATTATAGGACTATAACCTATACGTATACTTAACCTTAGAGACATCCCTAGACATACCTTAGAAACATCTCTAGGGATCTCACTAACGTTTTCGCATCCTAGTTTCCAAAGGTTGACTAAACCTTTCCTCTGATACCAACTGTAGAGACCTGAAGCCTGACGTACATGAACATTACATTACTTTTGCGGAATACATAATACATAACAAAAATAGACACACAAGGACCATAATAGTTTAGTGTCTTTGGAAACTTGGAACGTAATATTCTAATCGTGGTGAAAGATCTTCAACATATCCCTTAAAGATCATACCCCCTTTTTTACCTAAAACCTTTCTTTATATCCTAGGGTAAATAAAACATAAAAAGGGTGAGATCGAATTCTCAGTAAGGGTAAGCATGGATAAAATAAAACATACCATATACATTTGAACTTAAAAACATGAACATAATGTTTAAACATCAAAAGCTTGAGCAATGACATAAAACATGGAAGTACGTATGGTTTAGATCATAAAGAAACATTAAGAATGATAAAATATCATGGGAATAAAACATGTAATTGTGGAAAACATTCATCACATGTCATGATTTCCATAGTAGCCAAGGCATTGCTGCCAAGACCATCTTGGTGGACAAAGTCCCTTTCTGAATCGAGTTCACTCCTAGTTTCAGTCCTGTAACACTGAACTAGATTAACTTACCATTCCATCCATGTCTATCTTAAGAGATATAAATCTTTACCCAATGCATTGGAGGGAGATATAGGTCCCACCCATCTCATAATGAAATCATTCTTACTTGTGCCACAAAAAAACATACATCATTCATAATAACCCAATAAATAAAACGGGTTTCAAAAACATCATCCCATCATTACATAATCCATATAAAAGAAATGAATATCATTTCATAATAAGAGAAGTGAAACCATTTAAATCATTGAGACATTATACTTGAAACATACACATATGAAATAATGACATCTTAGATGAAAAATGGTTTTGATAAAACACTTGAAATGAATTCTTGAGGAAAATATCCTTTTTTCTTCAAAATCATTTTCTTTTCACAAAATGTCATGAAATTTTAAAAGAAAAGGATTTTATTGAAAATATTCATGAAATCTTTTGGAGGAATATTCATGAAAACAAGGCTTTATAAAACTGTAAAAATCCTTTCATCCGGTATAAGTTAAAAAAACATTCTTCTCGTACTTCTGTCAGAAAAGTAAAAAAGTACCTCGTAACGTAAACAAAAGAAAGATTCCTTACATACCATGTAGTAAAAGTCAAGAATGGGTAAAAAGGACTTTAAACATACATTAAAACACTTTTATAAAACATGGACATGAATTATTGAAATAACCCCAGTAAATACTTACGAATAAGCAATGTCGGATAAAAATGAGATTTGCAAAATTATCCCTTACCTTAGGTCCGATATGCTTCGTATGTATCCGAAACCCTTGTATAATGATTTAAATAACATTATTGACTTATTAAAGAATCATATTCATTGTTATTATATCATATATGGTCCACTTATGACTTTATATTACCCGTTCTTTTGTAAATTCTTGTTAAAGTAGTGTTTTGGGTAAAATCGTCTTATTTGTCGTTCGTGTTTTAACTTGTAATTATTAATATGATTACTTGGATCATGATTACATAATTCCAGAATATAAAACATGATTTATATATAATATATATATTCAAAATATACATATATATAATAGATCAGTAAATGGAATGAAATACACCGTTCATGGAGACGGTAGGCCGTACGTACGCATGAACGCTGTTTTCGTTTCCTTATTGAGTTGAATGGAATTCAGTAGATGAAATAAATATATATACACATAAATCCAGTATCATTATTATGTCATATATTTCATGATTAATTATTATATATACTTTATAATCATGAATGGTTAACGTGGAGAATGAATCTCATCGCGTCGTGGAGACGACAGTCCGTACGTACGCACGAGCGATGATATCGTTCTCATGATCGTGGAATTGTATTTGAGTTTATGTATACTATTTGAGAATAAATATCACTTTACAATAATCATATATAGTTATTATGTACACCATTATACCAATCCAATTAAGGTGGTGATGGAAAATAGATTACACCACGGTGTGGAGACGGTATTCCGTACGTACGCACGCGCGGTGATTTCGGTTTCCATAGGATGGATAGATGGTGAAACAGGGTTGTTTAATACTTATAATAACATATCCGTATATGAGTGATACTTATGTTATTACTTTATAATGAAACAACTAAATAAGAAGAAGTGGAAGAAGAAATAAAGTTGAAATAATCGGTAACGAACATTACCTCTTCTTTGAAGGGCCTCTCTGAGACCTCCTCTTAGGGAACTAAAATTGGTATTTGAAGAAGACCAAGACATCTAGGATGTTTCTAGGGAAGTGGATAAGAGAATTTGGCATGGGTTGGCCAAGCTTGAAGGCTCAAATTGGTGTGAGGAAGAGAGGGAGGAGGTGCCCTTTTATAAGGGAGCAGAGGGGCACCTTTGGAAATCTTAAAAATATTAATTTATAATAAATCTAACCCCACTTAAAAACCTCCAAAAATGACTCATATTAGAATATAAGATGATATGGGGTTGTAATCGCATCAACCAATAAAATTTATACATGTTAGGAAATTATTTTAAACATTATCAACTTGATTTATCCTTACTTAATCAATTTAATTTTATTTGTGGTAATAACATTCTAAATTTTAACTTATAACAAAAAATTACTTATTTTTTTGTGAATTGTCCATAATTGGATAATTTATAAAAATTTAGACCATATAAATATAAATTTATAATTTTTAAATATTTTTGTGATTTTTAAACAATTTTATAATATGTTATTTTTATAAAATAACAATAGGTTCAATTTTGAAACTATTTATTTATAAGAATTTAAATAAAATATATACAGAATATATGTTCGAACTAAAAGATTTAATAGTTTTATAAAAGGCCATATGTATCTATAAAATTAGTGGAGAACATTAAATAGTTAATATAATATTTATTTTATTATTTTTAAAACTATTTATTTGGTTTATCTCTTAATAAAATAATTATTACAACATTTTTGTATAATTATTTAATATACTTATATGTTGCATAAAAATTAAAAATAAAATCCTATGTTGAAGATAAATCTATTAACTTTCACAATAATACTTTTACTCGAATTTATCATCTTAAAATCACAATAGTTAAATTGTTATATTTATTAAATTATGAAGGTGACAACTTTGGCATCATTTAAAATAAAATAATATAAGTGTCATAATTTCTTTTATAAGACTCCAAATGGTAAAATATTCTACAATTGGATGATTATAGTTTAAATTTACATGACCAATAAGTTTTTTCCAGGGTTTTGTGTCTTTTATGGTCACTATTAGTTTAATAAAAACTATATTCTTGATTTTTCACTAGATAAATAATTTCTGCATCACTATTGTGTCACAATTAATGATAATTATTTAATCCCAAAATATTCTAAATAAATTCTCATGATGTAGTTAATTTTTTTATCTTTCTGTAGACTATTAATTTTCGAAGTTTCATGAAGTTTATCACTATCTTAAAAGTATTATACTTATAGTATTTAAGAGAGTGACATGTTGTCACTTTCTTTGGTTTTAATAATAATTAAATTATTTTCAGGGATAAAAGTCCATTAAATGAATCTAATCCAACCCTTAGGTGAAATGGGTCAACTTGTAGTCATCCAATAGGATTTTTCCAAGTGTTATGGTAATTTTATAATCTTATATTTACCCTTAATTACCCGATTTACCTTTAACTATGGTAAATAAAATTTACCGTAGTTACTATTCACAATGCCCAAAAATAAAAAAGTATCTTATTAACATAATTTGGACCCACTGATTCCAAATATGGAATCAATTTTTCCAAATTCAATACAGAAAAGCTGCAGAATTTAAATTAATATTAATCATGTTGTCGAAAGAAAACAGGTTTTTCTTTAAAACATTGCAAAAGATTGAATTGATTTAACCTACGAATTCAAGGTAAAATCAATGCTAATGACATACATTATATTAAATGGTAAAAAAGTATTATATTTATATTTTAAAAAAATTAAATATTATAATTTAACCACATAAGATATTACGATGAAAAAAGTTGTTTTTAATTAAAATATAGCATTTTTTTAGTATTCATTAAAATATGAAAGTTATCAGAATAAAATGAAAATTTTATCCAAAGTAAATTTTTATTTCTTGATTCCAAAGAATAATTTTATTTTTTCAAATGGAACTTATAAACATTTCAAAAACTAGATTTAATGTGGGTGCACCATCAAAAGGCGGCAAAACTGTATTTTTTGAAAAATACTTATTTTACCCGAAAAAATTATTTTTTTCTTATACCATGTTGTAGAAAATGTGTAAGATGAATAATAATGTTATAAAATTCAAAATCTAGTTAATACTATTCATAACGGGTAGTTCATAACAATATTATAATAATATATTGTTGTTTAGTAAAACCCGGTATTGCGTACAACACACGCTATCAGGGAAGGTCGTGATTGCGCGTAATGAAAGCCAAGTCAGGGTTGCGTGTAGTGCAGGACTCCTTTGTTGTTGCGTATAACAGAATCCAACCATATTTTATTTATACATTGAATATATATATATATATATACACTCAATGTTGCGTAGAATAACTTCTTTCAAACGAACTTGAAATTTTGTGTAACACGAGCCAAGAATAGTATTGCGTATACTGCAAGCTAATACGATGTTGCGTATAGCGCAAGATAATATTGGTGTATTGTACAACAGAAGATATGAATGAAATTAAAAATAATGTATCTTATAAAATCTCGGGTTGTTACATTCTACCCCCCATAAAATGAATTTCGCCCACGAAATTCGTTGGGGTTATAAATCATTTACTATTCATAGAAACCCACATCGTAAAAAAAATACCAAAACTGAACTTTAAAAACTAAAGTATGTAATATAACTGTTACCCAAATTAACTCATCACTGGGTTTCCATATAGGATAACATTGGTGAAAATATGGATATGGAAGAGAAATATAATCATCATGTTCTGATAGAGAGTGGTAGAGAACATGGCTATGAAAAAGCCAACAATCACAAAGCCATAAATTTGTGATGATCTAAGGTACCATCTGATTCATCGGATATAAAGGCACTAGGACAACATTTTTGGTTCTCAAGATCATTTCCCTAAAGATGATGAAATTGGAATTATAAGAAATACTTTCGTGATTTAGGTATAGTCTCACCATTGGTCGTTCTTTGGACAATTTCCACTTCATCTCTTAAAGAAATAAAGTTGAATTTTTCATTCGTGATGTGTTAGCAGATCATGTGATAGAATGTTGGGTCATTCCATCAATCTCAAATAAAAGGTTAGAAAAGTTATCAAAAAAAATACATAAGTCCATATATAGTGAGATTAATCATATATGGTTCCTAAAATGGACTTATACTTCGTATATCATACTGCTTAATATAATAAAACTAGTTTCTACGAAACAGGGACTTCCTGTAGGCCAATGGTAGGTGATAAAGTCCAGTCGTACTTCGGTTGTGGGTTCGATTCCCACAGCCTTGTCTGACGCGATGGGTTGTCACCCGTCCTGCAGGTTGTCCTTTTTCTAAAACTACATTACTATAACATCCCATCAATAATATCAAAAAAAGTTTTATCCTTATACAATAATAAATTATGTATAACATAATTCATTCCAATCTTTAGGATTATCTAAAATACTTCGGTCCAAGCTCATAGTATAGAGAAAACGATTACTTGAAATGTCATCAACTGAGCATGTGAATATCATCATTTATCCCCCATATATCTTGTTATTCCAATCATGTGAATACCTTAATCATGTATTCTCTTGAAAAATGAATACCCATTGAACCATAGTGAAAACATGAATGCAGTTAAAAGTTAACACCTTCCACATACCTAAATCCTCAAAATTCTATATACTCAAACCATGATATCACTTAGTCCTTATATCAATCATGAGCTCATGAATACTGTCAAACATTTCATTTTCTCCTTATCCCTTCATTATGCGCATATTATATGCTTTCCAAAATATTTGAATCACTTTTCATGGTTACCGGTACCTTAAAATTATTGAAAACCACAATAGACTAATACAAAAATATTCCAATACACAATAAAAGTACCTCAACAACATTATTATTGAATACCAATACATAAACACTTTAATCCATCCCCTTCAATGATTTTCCTTGAATAAGTCCTTCCTTGATTTAGAAGTAATTTTTTAGGTCAGGGAATTGAGTTGGGTAATGCCCATGTTCTCCACAAATAAGACATTGAACTCCATAACAGTCTGTCACTCTATCTCCCTTTTCTCCACACAGATAACATCAGTCCCTCCATTTGAGGTATTCTTCAAGGTTCTTCTTCCCTTATTTAGAAATCTCAATCTTCCTTTCTTTATGATCCTCAACATGCGAACATGCATAATAGTCTATCTTCCTCTTATTTGATGAATTAGGCATACCACTAAATTTCACCTTGTTAATCATATATCGCGATGACTGATTCGGTATAATCACAATATCTATTTCTCTAGGAATTACACAATTTTGTTGCTCATAGTCACCAATTTATCCAATGGATTCAGTGTTAACCGAATTCTTTCTGGTTCCCTCCATTAACTAAAACACAAAAAGAATTTTGTGAGGGGAAAAATCATGCCAGAGAAAACAACATAGTAAAGGGGAATTACCCTCAATATCTAACATCTTAGGTTAAATTATAAGATACTTAGTTCAATTCTAGGACTATAACCTATACGTATACTTAACCTTAGAGACATCCCTAGACATACCTTAGAAATATCTCTAGGGATCTCACTAACGTTTTCGCATCCTAGTTTCTAAAGGTTGACTAAACCTTTCCTCTGATACCAACTGTAGAGACCTGAATCCTGACGTACATGAACATTACATTACTTTTGCGGAATACATAATACATAACAAAAATAGACACACAAGGACCATAATAGTTTAGTGTCTTTGGAAACATGGAACGTAATATTCTAATCGTGGTGAAAGATCTTCAACATCTCCCTTAAAGATCATCCCCCCTTTTTTACCTAAAACCTTTCTTTGTATCCTAGGGTAAATAAAACATAAAAAGGGTGAGATCGAATTCTCAGTAAGGGTAAGCATGGATAAAATAAAACATACCATATACATTTGAACTTAAAAACATGAACATAATGTTTAAACATCAAAAGCTTGAGCAATGACATAAAACATGGAAGAACGTATGGTTTAGATCATAAAGAAACATTAATAATGATAAAATAGCATGGGAATAAAACATGTAATTGTGGAAAACATTCAGCACATGTCATGATTTCCATAGTAGCCAAGGCATTGCTGCCAAGACCATCTTGGTGGACAAAGTCCCTTTCTGAATCGAGTTCACTCCTCGTTTTAGTCCTGTAACACTGAACTAGATTAACTTACCATTCCATCCATGTCTATATTAAGAGATATAAATCTTTACCCAATGCATTGGAGGGAGATATAGGTCCCACCCATCTCATAATGAAATCATTCTTACTTGTGCCACAAAAAAACATACATCATTCATAATAACCCAATAAATAAAACGGGTTTCAAAAACATCATCCCATCATTACATAATCCATATAAAAGAAATGAATATCATTTCATAATAGGAGAAGTGAAACCATGTAAATCATTGACACATTATACTTGAAACATACACATATGAAATAATGTCATCTTAGATGAAAAATGGTTTTGATAAAACACTTGAAATGAATTCTTGAGGAAAATATCCTTTTTTCTTCAAAATCATTTTCTTTTCACAAAAAGTCATGAAATTTTAAAAGAAAAGTATTTTATTGAAAATATTCATGAAATCCTTTGGAGGAATATTCATGAAAACAAGGCTTTATAAAACCGTAAAAATCCTTTCATGCCGTATAAGTTAAAAAAACATTCTTCTCGTACTTCTGTCAGAAAAGTAAAAAAGTACCTCGTAACGTAAACAAAAGAAAGATTCCTTACATACCATGTAGTAAAAGTCAAGAATGGGTAAAAAGGACTTTAAACATACATTAAAACACTTTTATAAAACATGGACATGAATTATTGAAATAACCCCAGTAAATACTTACGAATAAGCAATGTCGGATAAAAATGAGATTTGCAAAATTATCCCTTACCTTAGGTCCGATATGCTTCATATGTATCTGAAACCCTTGTATAATGATTTAAATAACGTTATTGACTTATTAAAGAATCATATTCATTGTTATTATATCATATATGGTCCACTTATGACTTTATATTACCCGTTCTTTTGTAAATTCATGTTAAAGTAGCGTTTTGGGTAAAATCGTCTCATTTGTCGTTCGTGTTTTAACTTGTAATTATTAATATGATTACTTGGATCATGATTACATAATTCCAGAATATAAAACATGATTTATATATAATATATATATTCAGAATATACATATATATAATAGATCAGTAAATGGAATGAAATACACCGTTCATGGAGACGGTAGGTCGTACGTACGCATGAACGATGTTTTCGTTTCCTTATTGAGTTGAATGGAATTCAGTAGATGACATAAATATATATACACATAAATCCAGTATCATTATTATGTCATATATTTCATGATTAATTATTATATATACTTTATAATCATGAATGGTTAACGTGGAGAATGAATCTCATCGTGTCGTGGAGACGGCAGTCCGTACGTACGCACGAGCGATGATATCGTTCTCATGATCGTGGAATTGTATTTGAGTGTATGTATACTATTTCAGAATCAATATCACTTTACAATAATCATATATAGTTATTATGTACACCATTATACCCATCCAAGTAAGGTGGTTATGGAAAATAGATTACACCACGGTGTGGAGACGGTATTCCGTACGTACGCACGCGCGGTGATTTCGGTTTCCATAGGATGGATAGATGGTGAAACAGGGTTGTTTAATACTTATAATAACATATCAGTATATGAGTGATACTGATGTTATTACTTCATAATGAAACAACTAAATAATAAGAAGTGGAAGAAGAAATAAAGTTGAAATAATCGGTAACGAACATTACCTCTTCTTTGAAGCGCCTCTCTAAGACCTCCTCTTAGGGCACTACAATTGGTATTTGAAGAATACCCAGACATCTAGGATGTTTCTAGGGAAGTGGATAAGATAATTTGTCATGGGTTGGCCAAGCTTGAAGGCTCAAATTGGTGTGAGGAAGAGAGGGAGGAGGTTCCCTTTTATAAGGGAGCAGAGGGGCACCATTGGAAATCTTAAAAATATTAATTTATAATAAATCTAACCCCACTTAAAAACCTCCAAAAATGACTCATATTATAATATAAGATGAGATGGGGTTGTAATCGCATCAACCAATAAAATTTATACATGTTAGTAAATTATTTTAAACATTATCAACTTCATTTATCCTTACTTAATCAATTTAATTTTATTTGTGGTAATAACATTCTAAATTTTAACTTATAACAAAAAATTACTTATTTTTTTGTGAATTGTCCATAATCGGATACTTTATAAAAATTTAGACCATATAAGTTTAAATTTATAATTTTTAAATATTTTTGTGATTTTTAAACAATTTTATAATATGTTATTTTTATAAAATAACAATAGTGTCAATTTTGAAACTATTTATTTATAAGAATTTAAATAAAATATATACAGAATATATGTTCGAACTAAAAGCTTTAATAGTTTTATAAAAGGCCATATTTATCTATAAAATTAGTGGAGAACATTAAATAGTTAATATAATATTTATTTTATTATTTTTAAAACTATTTATTTGGTTTATCTCTTAATAAAATAATTATTACAACATTTTTGTATAATTATTTAATATACTTATATGTTGCATAAAAATTAAAAATAAAATCCTATGATGAAGATAAATCTATTAAATTTCACAATAATACTTTTACTCGAATTTATCATCTTAAAATCACAATAGTTAAATTGTTATATTTATTATATTATGAAGGTGACAAGTTTGGCATCATTTAAAATAAAATTATATAAGTGTCATAATTGCTTTTATAAGACTCCAAATGGTAAAATATTCAACAATTGGATGATTATAGTTTAAATTTACATGACCAATAAGTTTTTTCCAGGGTTTTGTGTCTTTTATGGTCACTATTAGTTTAATAAAATCTATATTCTTGATTTTTCACTAGATAAATAATTTTTGCATCACTATTGTGTCACAATTAATGATAATTATTTAATCCCAAAATATTCTAAATAAATTCTCATGATGTAGATAATTTCTTTAGATTTCTGTAGACTATTAATGTTCGAAGTTTCATGAAGTTTATCACTATATTAAAAGTATTATACTTATAGTATTTAAGAGAGTGACATGTTGTCACTTTCTTTGGTTTTAATAATAATTAAATTATTTTCATGGAAAAAAGTCCATTAAATGAATCTAATCCAACCCTTAGGTGAAATGGTTCGACTTTTAGTCATCCAATAGGATTTTTCCAAGTGTTATGGTAATTGTATAATATTATATTTACCCTTAATTACCCGATTTACCTTTAACTATGGTAAATAAAATTTACCGTAGTTACTATTCACAATGCCCAAAAATAAAAAGTAGCTTATTAACATAATTTGGACCCACTGATTCCAAATATGGAATCAATTTTTCCAAATTCAATACAAAAAAGTTGCATAAATTAAATTAAAATTAATCCTCTTGTCGAAAGAAAACAGGTTTTTCTTTAAAACATTGCAAAAGATTGAATTGATTTAACCTACGAATTCAAGGTAAAATCAATGCTAATGACATACATTATATTAAATGGTAAAAAAGTATTATATTTATATTTTAAAACAATTCAATATTATAATTTAACCACATAATATATTATGATGAAAAAAGTTGTTTTTAATTAAAATATAGCGTTTTTTAGTATTCATTAAAATATGAAAGTTATCAGAATAAAATGAAAATTTTATCCAAAGTAAATTTTTATTTCTTGATTCCAAAGAATAATTTTATTTTTTCAAATGGAACTTATAAACATTTCAAAAACTAGATTTAATGTGGGTGCACCATCAAAAGGCGGCAAAACTGTATTTTTTGAAAAATACTTATTTTACCCGAAAATTTTATTTTTTTCTTATACCATGTTGTAGAAAATGTGTAAGATGAATAATAATGTTATAAAATTCAAAATCTAGTTAATACTATTCATAACGGCTAGTTCATAACAATATTATAATAATATATTGTTGTTTAGTAAAACCCGGTATTGCGTACAACACACGCTATCAGGGAAGGTCGTGATTGCCTGTAATGCAAGCCAAGTCAGCGTTGCGTTTAGTGCATGACTCCTTTGTTGTTGCGTATAACAGAATCCAACCATATTTTATTTATACATTTAATATATATATATATATATACACTCAATGTTTCGTAGAATAACTTCTATCAAACAAACCTGAAATTGTGTGTAACACGAACCAAGAATAGTGTTGCGTATACTACAAGCTAATACGGTGTTGCGTATAGTGCAAGATAATCTTGGTGTATCATACAACAGAAGATATGAATGAAATAAAAAGAATGTATCTTATAAAATCTCGGGTTGTTATAGTTATGGTCTAAATATATTCAACCAATCAAATATATACAATATTATGTCATATTTTTAACCTTCTATTTTACTTAAACCCCTTTGTTAACCCTTTTTAACGCTAACTGGGGTGACAACTTTTTACTATAGTTACTACTCATTTAGAAAAAAAAATTAAATTAGCCTCATTAGAAACTTTTTACATAGAGATTAAAAATATATAAACCATTTTATCTCATTCAATTCCTATATATAGAATAAATTCATTTTAAAATAACCATTTTAGACAGAATGAAAGCTGTTTTTAGAAGAAAAAAATACATTTTAAGCATAACACTAAATTTAATTAAATTAATTTCCTAGTAAAAATCAATAAATGATTGTTAACACATTTGATTCAATAAATTTTCTAATAATTTCATTAATATAATTAATATGTACATATTAATTTAATATATCAATAAAATACAAATTATATGTATAAAAATAGTTTTCATAAAAACAACTTATTTTAACTTCATGTTCTTTTATTTACATTTCTAACCAATAAATTAAAAATGAATTCATTTTATTCATATATAAAAATAATTTTTCATAATATTAATACTATAAATTAATATATAAATAAAACTTGAATGAAAATGTAATTATCATTAAAAATACTTTAAAATAGTTATTTATGATCAATAGTATTTTCTAAACGAATTGGAAATTACATTCAACATCTATATACCATATAATGTGCTTAATTTTATAATTTTTAATCATTATTTACATAATTTCAGGGTTTCTTGATTCATTATCTATCAAAATAATTTATTTATTATAGGTAAAAAATTCTAAAATCTTAGGGTGTTACATTCAACACCCTTATAAGAATTTCACCCTTGAAATATTATCACTCTAATACAAATGGTTGAGGTTACCATTTCCTCCTCAAATACTCAGGTTCCCACAAAGCTTCTTAGAATTTCTAATTTCTTTATATATCCTTAATCAATTGATGAGATTTTTTCTATGGCACATTATCTCTATAAGGTAATATTTTAATTGATAGTTCTTCATAATAATGATCATGTTCCAATGGTATGACCTCTGGGTTCAATGCATGTGAAAGATATAGAAATTACATTCAAAAAATATATACATGGATCACATAATGGACTTAGGATATGTTCAACGTAAGTTCCAAGTGATAAGATACCATGCCAATATGATCAAAAAACTCAAAGGGACTAGTATACCAAAGGCTTAGATTTACATTCTTTACGAATCTTATAATATTATTTTAAGGATATATTCATGTAGTTCCTATATTAGTGTATGTTCAATGATTTGGGAGAATTGAATAAATGATCCCTTTTTATTTTAACAAATTGTTCCTTTTTAATTCAACCTATATCTATAGATAAACCCTCAATCCACTATTCTTGTGTCTCTCATCCTTACGTCAAATGATGTTGTAAAAAAGGCAGAGATCTTAAGGATTTATCCTGTCTAGAACAAATACCTTATCCTTGTTGGGTTGGTTATTCTCGTAAACAAGGATTCTATACTATATCAAAAGGATATTGAAATTAGTAATTAGTTATATCCCTTGAATACAAGCTGGTTAAACCAACCAACTTCAATCCACCTTTATCAGTCGGTCATTCCTCTAAACTACACCCTACTGGTTATTCCCCCCCCCCAACCTTGAGCCTCTTCAGCAACTCGTTAAACCCCCCACCCTCACCAAGCAACAAGCTCCATATTCTCTTCTGTCTTGGTCCACTACAGAAACATAAGTTTATCTTCCTCCATACATTTTCTAAATCAAACTTTCTCTTACAAAATTCAAGTACCTTTGTATTTTTGTTGGTCTTTATCAAATGATTTTGATCACCAATAGAAAATTTGTTACCTCAATGAGACAATTCTTGGGTAGTAATTAATTATTATTATATATTAATACCTAGCCTCACTTGATATCCACAATCGATGCATAATAATTCTTCAATATTATAATATTCTATAATAATCTTGCACAAAATATATCAGCTTTCTTTTCAATTCATGCACCCTTCATACAATAATGTAATGAAATATGAAGGTTTAACTTTTGGTATCTAGATGTTTGTACGTATACATGTATATGCATGCACCAAGTTAACCATATTATTTCAAGATTCACACACATCACTTATATCACATACATATATATAATCATATGAATTTGTATAATGTATCAAGAAATTCCTTAGTTTAAGGGATTTGTATATGATGCCCTAGTGTTTCCTTATGCACATCTTGAATACACAAACACACAAAATGTCCACCTTCACACATATAAGATCTATATCAATCTTATTTTATGTTTTCATGATCATTAATTTATGCGTGAAAGTTCTCTTATGGATCTTGTGCACTAACCCTTATGAGTGTGTGATCTTTATGCATGCAACTCATGTCAAACAAATAAAGTGCATGAGTGGCCTACTCTATTCTTCTTTCTTTTTGTGCCCAAACACGAATGGGTATAATCCTTATGTGCACACAAGTTAAAAATCTTCTTCATGAGTTACAATGTATGTGAAATTTTATTATAGATGTTTCAAATATGTCATACAAACTAGGGATTCTTTGTGAATTTTAGATCATCACAAGAGGAAGGGGATGATAATAGCACAATCCCAATTGCTTTATGGGACTTTTTTCTTCACAAATATCCTTCAAGAGTGCTTTGAACTTTTTTAAGTCCCATGGGATATTCTCTTATCATTTACATTAGAATATTGTGAAAATTCCTTCAACTTTACAAAAAAACTATTTGTTCATATCTCCCTGTTTTTCTCCTGAAAGTGAGAGCCTTTATCAAAGTATCGTCAACCCTCTCCTCAGGAATGCCTTGGTATTTGTAAACAGTTTTTCTCCATCTTAGGACTACATTTTATGACATGTTGTGGACTTATTGAAACTCCTGAAAAAATAATCTCAATTATCATCCAGTTACTTTCCTAATGATCTCAGGTTAATTAAATCTCCATATGATGATGAAAAATGTGGTGTCTCTGCATTTTGAACCTCCTTTGAAGTGATATCCTCATGTTCATGTGATGAGGATCTAATAACCTTCACCTATTAATATCTAAATATTCTACATCTCGAATTTCATCTGAAACTCACATTTACATATGGCCAAGAGATGTTCCTCAAATTCTATGCATGTATGCGATATGTTAGATGGCATGCATGATTTTGGATCGATCGAACTATCATCATGATGTCATTAGGATCTTGAAAGATGGAAAAAAAATCAACAATGGTGGTTTGTCCCATTGTCCTAGTAAACTAGAGATCCTCTAATGGACTATGGTAGGAGACAACATCCATGAGTGATAGAGCATCTCAAATGAACACGATCGGACAAACCACATTATTTCCATCTTTTTAATGCATAGAAATAGTACCGTAGAATCCCGAAAACCCACATACAAAACCTCTATAGGTTAGGGCCACGGTATATTAATCCAACACTTCTAGTAGCTATTCAAAATCTCAACCCCCTATGGTACCACCCTTTACCATCCTTCTATCATGTCGCTCGGTATAGTGGTTATGTTGCTCACTTGTGATCTCCATGAGCACACTCTTGTGGGGCTTACACATAGGCCCACACTGCTCCACCTACCACAAGATTTTCCCAGGATACTCCATTTGGGATTGGATGACCTTCAGATCCCATAGTTCCTAAGGATGAGCATTTTCTGTGTACCCTCATGGGATGGAAAACATTTTTTAAGTGAGGCCAAATTGTATACTTATGAAAATATCTCTATATATAGAAATGTAATTTCACCCTTTAATAATATGTCAATTTATCTAATTTATTCTTCTCTTCTAAACTATCATTATCATTAATTCATCCTCAATAATTTCTTCATAAATATCATATCATTAAAATAATATTTCATGGACTTATGCATGAAATCTTCATATCACTATGAAATTGAATATTTTCATGGTATTCACCTATAGTAAACAGTGTGAAAAATAATTAGCACATGTTGACTTAAATTTTTATTATCAGTACAATAATCATCAGATTTATTATCTAAATAGGATTTTCTAACCATGAAATCCAATGCCATTAGAATGATTAATAACAATTCTCCATGCACCACCACATAATCAAAACTCAAAAAACACATATTGACACATCATTGACAAAAAAAATCAACACAATGCCTAATAATATCCCCCTTTTTATTTTTCTACAAATACTTAGTGCACTATATAAGAATATGTATGTGTTATCAATGTATTTATCCCCCTAACTAGTAAGAAGATGAAAATATTAAGTGGGGACTTCTCAAAAATATGTTCTCCTCACAAATAATATTTATTTCTTTAATAATTTGGAAAGAGGGATTATATCACATGATTTTTTATAGAAAGGATCCATTAGTAAATAAATTCTAAGTCTACTTGGGATAACTATGTGTAAAAAAATATATATGACCATGGTTTTTAATTTTTTCCATAAACTACAATTCATGTGAAATCATAATCAAAATGTTTCAATTATTATCTAAGGGTTTTTAAAAAATAGATTTATTAAAGAAATGAAATATCATGCACATACTTCAAAAAATATCAAAAAAGTTATAGTGAAAAGATAAACATACCCTTCATCTCATATTATTACCAATAATTAAATCTCCCATTAATTGGTAAGATAATAAAATAAATAAGGAGGGATGGTAGTGTGATTGGAATACCCCAACCATAAGGTTTTTAATCTATTAATTATTTCTAGATTCATTGCCAATATTTCCCCCCTAAAGGGATGTATACTTTTTCCCATTTCATGGAAGCCAATTGAATCTATGAATTACAACATTATCATGTTGGTAAGAAGTGAAAACCTCAGATTTATCCTTCAATTGCCTGCATGTTAGCTCAATACACATAAAATGATCAGGAATAATGAGATATGTTCTTGATTTATTAGATATAACTTTCAAACTAAGATTTTCCTCTCAATATAATCATATTCTTCTTCTTAGATTCCTTTGAAAGTGTGACTTATCTTTTCTCATCAATTGAAGCTTCTAATAAGGATTATTTATCTTATTTATTTTTTGAATCACTACTTTGTGTTTTCCAAATTTTTATTATGTTCTCTTCTTGGGATAGTATCAGTATGATACAATGTTTTGTACCATGCCTAGTCTTCTCACATATTTCACACTTCTACATTTTCAATTCATAAATTGTAGATTAATTATAATTAAATTTTAGTAGAATAACATTTTCTAACATATATTATATAAAATTATTCATCCCTTTAAATTTGATCATGTTTTACAGCTTCTTTAAATTTCTTATCCATTATCAGTTAGTCTTTCTAAAAAAATAAACATTATTTCTTGACATTTTATATCATCTCAAAATCTCCATAAGATATGAAATTTTTTATGTTTAACCTTGTAAATATTCTCATAATAGGTAGTATCACCTAGAATTATTATCAATCATTTCTCATCTATGTGACCTTCTTGAACACATATTCCACAAACTATCATCGTGAATTAAAATTTATTATTTGTTTATAGTTTTGATGGTATCATGGTCATAGGCCACTCATTCTAATAATCTGATCTAATTTAATCATCATTAATTTCCGTTGATTTATGCCTCATTACTGGTGGTGACATGTTATACTAGCATGAATATGTTTTATGACCAAATACGCCAAAATACCAACAATATACTCTTAACCATAATCTTTCTAACTTATAATATTTCTACTCTGATGATATTTTTTGTTATCATTCCATATATTTTTGGTGTTTCAACCTAGGGGGACACCTTCGAGCTAAATAATTGTTGTCCCTCGGGCCTTTATTTTCATAAGTAAAAAATATTCCTTGATATCCATAAGGTGAAAAAACTACCCATTTCTGTGGAACCTTATTCTCCGTATCTCTATAATATTAACCCTTTATCTCAATAGATTTGGAGAAATATTCTTCAATCTTCATTAAATCATTTTGAGCTGAAAGCAATATTGTATACGTTCAATATAGCTCATCCTCTTTCCCAACAAGATTTTCACTTAGACCATTCACCATCATCTAAAATTCATCTATTTTCAATCTGTATTGTTTACTCTTGTCAATAATATTTGATTATTTCATTCCAATAGGTTTTTCCTCAATATTTTTCTACTTTACTTTCAACTTATCTATATTCAACTTATATACACATATTTCTTTAAGATTTATCTCCTATTTCTTAATATGTTCTTTTTTTCAATGGTGATTATATTAAATTATCTATTCAGCATTTTATTTTCTTACATATATTTAATATTGATCAAAATTGAATATTCACAATTTTATTTTAGCATCCATTCTAGTTCAGTTCTCTTATGACCTTTATCATCTCCAAATGAGTCTTTAGGATTCTTGACTTTATCCATAACACACATTAGATTAATATAAGATTTTTAGTCTTCTGAATCACCAATTTTCTAAGTAGATTCATCCATTTCTATTATAATTATATTTCTATTCTTTGAATAAATCTTATTCATATACTGCTTCCCCTTTACATTGTATAACTTTTTATATTCTTAATATGATTTAGTCTAAACAACCTTCTTCTTTGGATAACCACCAGAAAAAAGACCACTCCTTTAGAAATTTTAGAATTTGAGTAAATATTTTCCTTTTCCATTCCAATGGCCTCTATTAATCATTCTAATAAATAAGTCCATCATTTTATTGAAGTGTTTTCACCGTCTTCATCCATAAAATCACATGATTCTAGTTCCTCTTTGATTCTTGATTTTCCCTCTATTATGGATTTACATGCATTTTCAATGGTTTCTTTCTTCTTAAAGGATTTAATTTATCTCATTTCATATGTAATAAGATTATTATTAAGTTCATCCAAAGATATATATTCTAGGTCTTATAAATATGAAATATTTTCATCAAATATATATGGAAAATAGATCATCAACTACTTCACAATGGTTGTGTCCTCAAACAACTCCCCAAAACTTCTGATGATACTAATAATTTCATTTGCTTTGGTAATATAGTCATCAACACTTTAATCATCACCCATTTTAGTATATTCAAACCTAATTCTCTGGATTTACAACATTTATTATTTGACTTTAACATTTTTATTCATATCTAATTATTAGTTTATCCAAGATCTATTTTTCATTTTGAAGACCCGTCACTTTAGTGTACACATTTTCAGATATATCCCCTAAATATTTCATTTTGAGACTTTAGAAATATCTACAAGTTCCTCTTATCTTCAAAAGGCATAGGTAAATTCTCATTATAAGGTGGAAATCCTGATGCTGATACATCTATTACTACTATTCCAAGTGATTGTAGATATGCTATCATTCTATTACCTTATCCATGATAGTTATCACCATTGAAAATGGTAACATCCTTGTTGTTTATTGAATTCATGTTATATATCTTCATTAGTCTGTTGGATCATTTAGAGACAACCTTTGGCTCTAATAGAAATTGTAGTTGCCAAAAAAGTGTAATATCACTGAGATGGGAGGGGTGAATCAGTTACACATTTTTCTTTTTATGAACTTTCCCCATTTTAGTTAAACCTATATGGCTGGTTAAATCCTTAATCCACTCTTCTTGTGTCCCTGAGCCTTACCTAGATTGATGTTGTAAAAAAAGGCACAGAATACAAGGTTTTACATGGTTTAGTATAAATACATACTCCTTTGTGAGTTGGTTATCCACCTCAAAAAAGATTTTCCACTACATAAAATTCTTATTACAATCAATAATTAGTTATATCGACCAATTAAAAACTTTTTAGACACCCCTACTTTAATACACCCTCAGAAGTTGGTTATTCCCCCCAAGAAAACTAAACTAGTTATACCATTAGTCTCAAGACTCTTCAACACTTAGTTATACCCCTAGATACAAGCTCATTTTTAGCTTCTATCTTGATCCACTATAGGATGAGATATTGATCTTCCAATATGATTTTTTAATCAAACATTATTGTGTACAATTCAATTAACTTTTTAGTGCTTTTGGTCTGGCTCAAATGATTTTGATCACCTATAGATAATAAGTTTCCTTGGTGAAACAATGATTTAGTTATAATTATTTGTTCTGATAGATGAAGACCTTACGTCACATGATATATAAAAATGATTAAAAAAATATTCAATATGATTCTACGAAAAAATAATATTTTAAAAACTCAATCAGCTTACTTCTCAATTCATGTACACTTCATTCAAGAATTGCATGGCATCCAATGTTCTAGCTTTGATTATCTCAAAGTCGGTATGTATTCATGTATATACATTCACCACATTCACCTTATTCTTTAAATATTCACATGAACGACTTATATATTTAGAATTTATGTAAACTTAAGCATTTGTATTATATAACATTTAATTCCTTTGTTTAAGGGATGTATATATAAGGTCCTTGTGTTTATTTATGCACACCTTATATGCACAAAAACATTTTCCACTTTGTACACAATCATGATCCACCAAAATCTTTTTTTATGAGTTTATGATCATAAATTTATGCATGAAAGGTCTCCTATTGATCTTTTTCACTAACCCTTATGGGTGTAATATCTAGATGTATTCATCTCAACTCAAAAAAAATCATGTGTATGGGATGCATGAACTATTTTAATTCCTTCTTGCATGAAAACACAAATGATTAAATGCCTTTTATACATGAAATTTCTCTTTCTTATTTGTGAGTTACAGTGTATATAGAACATCATTACTGATGTTTCAAATAAATCACATGAACCAGGAAGGCTTGATGGATCTCATATCATCACTACAGGAAGGGAGACACTAATCACATTGTCACTATTACATTATAGAACTTTATTCTTCCTGAGGATCCTTTGAGAGTTATTTACACTTGTTTAAGGCATGTGGGATATTATATTCACCTTCGTATAAGATGACCATGGGAAGGCCTTCTTCTTTGTAAAATAATTTTTGTTTATGCTTCTCTGTTTTTCTCTTGAAAAATGAGATCCTTTATCAAAGTATCGACAACCTTATCCTTGATCAATACATTATATTTATAGGTAGTAATCCATGGCCTTAGATCATAATATCATTTATCATCGATGACTTATTAAAACATCATATAAATGTTGCCAAGTATCAGCCTGTTACATGCTCGACAATCTCAGGTTAATTAAATCTTCACGAGACACCAAAAAACATGATGTATTAGATTCAAAAACATCCTTTTTCTTGGTAACATCACATGAATGAGTTGAGGATTTCACTCCATTCACCTATTAAGATAAAACTCCTATACTTATATAATTTCTTTTTCAACTCATGTTTTCATCCAACCAAGAAATGTTCTTTGAATTCTATGCATTGATGTGAGATGTTAGATCACATGCATGATTTTGGTATTATTGAATGGTTTTTATGATGTCGACAGGATCCTAAAATATGGAAAAATATCATCCATGGTGGATAGAATTGTTTTCCCGATGAACTAGAGATACTTGGGTGTCCAAAGGATAAATAAAATATCCTTGAACAATCAAAAAACTCAGATGAACATTATCAAATAGACTGCATTATGTCTGTATTTTTACTACATAGGAGTAGTACTACAACATACCAATGTCCAAAATCAAAAACTCCTTAGTTTGAAGTCATGATATATTACTCAACCACTTACAGTAGCCTTTCCTAAATTATGACCCCCCCTTGGTAGTTTCTTATACCATCTTGTTGTCGCGTCTCCATGTATTGTGGCTCCATCGTTGAATGGTTGTGCTCTGTCTGGGAACACCCTTACAAGCCTTACACACTAACCCACACCTCTCTAACTCCCATGGGATTTTCCCTAGATTCTTTCTTTGGGAGTGTATTAACTTTGGGTCCCATAGTTCTTTAGGTTGAGCTTAACCTAGATTGCCTCATGGGATGACCGTCTTTTTTAAGTGAGGCCCAATTGTATACTTAGAAAAATATATCTAAGTATTGAAATGTCATTCTACCATTACATATTATGCCAATCCATCTTCTTTCTTCTTCTCTTATTAACTATCATTATAAATAATTTATCCTCATACACTTCTTCATTAACACCATAATATTGCATGGACTTATGCATGGAATATTCACATCACTATGTAATTTGATATCTTCATATTCTTTACTAGTAGTAAACAATGTGGAAACTCTTTAACACATGTTTTTTTAGTTTTAAGATCACTTCAATAATCGTCAGATTTGTCTCCAAAGATAATTATCTAAACATGACATCCAATTCCATTAGTTGAATTCATCAAAATTCTCTAAGAATCACCACTTCATCTAAACTCAACAAACAGATACTGACACATCATTGATAATACATTCAAAACAAGGCCTAAAAATATTAATGAATACATTATCAAAAACTTTAAACTATATATGTCATTGAATATTTTCATCATAACTTTTTTTGTCTCTAAGTTTCAATAATGTGTTCTAAAAATGGATCTAACCTTCTCTTCCATTTCCAAAATTATACTAGGTCCTAATGTATTTTGTTCCCTAACTCTAACTCAAAATTTTTGAAATATATGATTTATTAAAAAGAGGGATTTATAATGATCCATCTGAATTCTAGAGTAAAATCCAATACTATAAGAAAATTCAACCATAAGAAGGTATTGATCCCAAAAACATTTTAAATCCACAGATCATATGTTAGAACCAAGTATGTTCTTTTCTATAAATGGAGTCTATTATTTTGTTGTTGTTAATACTCACTCATATCATAAGGTATCTTGCAAGGAAAGTGATCTTATAGTACAAACATACTATATTTTATAAGGTGGTTTCATTAAACAAAGCATTCCAAATTTTTGGGATCAAAATCTAGAGGAATAATCTTGCATAAAAAATGGTTGTTTTCTAGAATAAACTATTCATAATAATTTTAAATGAATGAGTTTAGAGAAGACTAGGTTTTTTTAAGGGGATCTTTATGAATGTGTGATGAGTTGATGGTGTTCTCTATAATTACAAGAAATGGAGCATCATGAGTGTTTGATGGTTTGATGGGGATCTTCACGACAATAACAAATTTCAATGGAGATTCTCGAATAGAGGATCTTTGTGATTTTTTTTGGAAAGATATAAAATAAATTCCTAGAGGTTGTGGAGAATCATGAATGGACAAGCCTATATACATGAGACTAACCCCACTGTATCTCACATGAAAATAATCAAAGAAAATCTGAAATCACTCTAATTTCATGAAGGTAGGGAGCTTTGAGAATATGGATTTTTTTGTGAGATTGAGTGTCATGAAAAAACTAGTCATGTATTGAATGGTTACAAGCATTCTATGTAATGGGTTCTTCATGGTGATGGGGTACTCTGTGATGACTCAGTAAGCCTCACAAATGAAATTTTTTTTATGTGAAGAAATTTTTCTTCACAAATCACAGAAGGATGTTTTGAAAATCAGTTATCTAGTGAAAAAATGATTTTAAAGTGAATTAATGTAGAAATAATATACAATAAGATTGTCGTTCTAGTTGGGAAAAATACTTACATTCCAATACACTGAACAACCTTCATGTTGGTAAATTGAGTAAGGCTTCTTCCAGAGTAGTGTTCTAGGGGGAGTCGGTGGAAGTGTTCTGAGGGATGCAGTGTGACATACCTAGAATATTGTAAAGGTGGTGTGTATAGAATAGAGTGACTGTGTCTGAAATTTTATATTCATCAACTAGTAAATTTGAGTGGATTTAGTTATGAATGACACAATGTCATCATATCCTCCTTGGACTATCCCATAGTGGTTAACCAAGTAAAATTTTTATGTTGTCTCTTTACATCTGATTGTATGTTTTCTGCACATTCCCTTTAGATAGGTTCCAAAGGTTCATACCAACATGGTAACAACATCAATTACCATATAAGAATAAATTTACACCCTAATTCACCCCTCCCCTCTAAGGGTGTTTTGGGGTCCTTCAGGTTGTATCAAAGCCTGTAGGTCTTTTGAGATAAATATGACCTCTTTTATTTTCATGGATAATTCATGAATTTAAGGGGATTTTAATGCTTTGATGGAATAAACTTGTTTATTTGGATTAAAAATATGAGATCATACCTAAGATATCTTGGAAAAGAAGTTCTCTTGGCAACTGCACAAGGAACACAATTCACCAATGCAACAAGACTGTCTATGACTAGAAGAAATAAGAGAATATTTGACGCATATTCTAAATCATAGAATACACTTACTATAGCTTTATCTAATCAAATATATCTATAAGTTATGAGTTTCAAATCATCCAAGCCTACGTGTGAAAAATTTTAAAACATATATACATTTGTCAATAAAGTGAAAGGGGGGAAACTCCATGTTTTGAACAATAGGCTCAATGATCTAAAAATGCATTTTGATAAAAATGTTGAAACCTTTTGGGGTAGAATCAATGAATATGTTGGAGAAATATGAGGACTTGGTGAATAAATCAAAGATATTAACATTGTAATGAAAATTTCGAGAAGGATTCTACCACTTTACAATCCAAAAGTGTCAGCCCTTATGGAAAGGGGTCTCTCTAAACTTTTCCTGGATGATTGGTTGAGCAGTATGGTGGCTTATGAAATGAGATTCAAACTAGATGATGTAGCAAGTCAAGTATGAAAATTAAATTGAATTCGTATCCATAAAAAATATGAGGTTTCTAGAGATAGAGTTGAGTGAGATAACGAGGAAGATAGACTTCTTTCTCTTTTTTCCAAGAAATTCAAGAGAGGAAAAGAGATATTTGATGGAAAGATCCCACTAGGCTATTTTTGATGTGGTAGAGTTGGGAATATTTCTGATCGATGCTCAATAAAGTTAGATGATGAATAAAATGGAGGTGGAAACATACATAAGTCTTAAAAAAGTTTTCCCCATAAGGGAGACTTCAAATCAAGGAAGAAATTATAGAGAATGAATTTTGACTATAATTAAGAACAATATGATGATGATTTTTTTGAGGATGAAGAAACATAGTTTAAATCAGGAACCAAATCTTCCATGATGGATACCATTGAAAAGTCATAAACATAAAAATATAAAGCTCGAGATTATAAATTTCTTGATGATCCTGATCTCAAGTTATAACTTGAGGATTCTGTCGGTAAGCTTAAAAATCAAAGAAATAAAAACAAAAGGTGGACATCAATTCTAGAAGAGTCATCAAAACATGTTGATCGATTTGAAGTTGAAATTGATCGCATATACGAAGTAATAAAAAATATTCCCATAATTTTGAGAGCTTAGAAGATGTATTTTAATTAATCTCGGGATTTAATATTAGGAAAACTTCATCAATGAACTTACATCTATACGGGAGGATAAGTCTATGAAAATTTTGGGTCTTGAAGAAGGATTTGTTACCCTAAAAAGTATACTAGATAGGGAACCGAATTAAAAGGAATTAAGGAAGAAAATATACTTTTTATGATTTTCATATGTTGAGCTGTTAAAGAGATCTAAGTGTGGCTCTGATGTAGTAGTTAAGTTTTTAATGATCAAAGATCCACATTCATGGGAGATGATCTAGGAAATAAAAAAAAATAGAATGAAATAATATCCTTCATCTTGTAGAGGAAATGGTTTTTATGGATATTTTTTTTACTACTCTAACAAAGGCCATATATCTATTGATTTCAGGTAGACGAAAGGAGGGAATGTCACCTAATGAACTCAAAGAAAATTCAATACCCTCCAATTATGTAGAACCTCCCTTGAAAATAGGTATTATCCTATGGAATAAAATATGAGTATGAATAACCAATTCACATTGAAATATGATTTGAAACACCATCATTATCCTCCACTCAGTCAAATATTTAATGGAAGGAAAATAATAAAATCGGGAAATCAAACCTTGAACAAATAGCGCACAATGCTACGAAGAATAGTAGCACCTAGATTATAGATAGTGGGTGTTCATACCATTTCACAATAAATGAATAATTATTCAATAATTTTAAGAAAATGGGTGATGGAATAGTAAGGTTCGAAAATGATGGTGTTTTGAAGATCAATGATAGTGGAAGTACAGAACTTGATAATGATGAGGAGGTGAAAACTAAAGTTCTCTATGTGGACGGTATGTGTCCCAGTATTCTGAGTGTGATTCAACTATGTGACTTATCACTAATAGAGTAATTTAATCAAAATTGGTTCACAATAAAATGAAATAAATGGAATTTTCTCATGAAAGGATACATAATAGATGGAATCTTATATCACGTTGACAGTAGAGAAAACATTTTCTACTTGAAAATTGAAGAAGAAAAAAACATATGGAAATGGAGGTTGAGCCACATTAATCAACATTACATGGAAAATATATATAATATTAATATAGTCATGGATATCTTTAATCTACGGAATTAGTGGGAAAATACTTGTGATGGTTGTGTACGGGGAAAGTTGGTCTGCAATTTATATCATCCAAAGAAGAAAAGAGTATCAAATCTATTAGATCTCATCCACATAGAAGTATGTGGTCCAATAAATATAGATAAAATGTATGGATAGAGGTACTTATTAATGTTTATTGATGATTATATAATAATGGATTGTGTAAAGATTATACACAGGAAATAACAAGTTCTTGATTGCATGATAAGTTATTACCAAATAGCTAATAATGATATAGGTCATACCATTAAACTTCTACGACCATAACATAGTTGGGGAATACACATCCATTGAATTTGAAATTTACCTTGAAAAATATGGAATATGTCTTGAGGTGGATGGATTGAGAACCCCACCGCAAAAATTGAATTTTTTAGAATAAAAATCAATAGGTGAACAATATAGCTAGAACTATGTTGATTGAGATTCCTATATCTCGTCATTACTGAAAATATTTTATTCAAGTTGCAATGTATACTAAAAATTGAATAGGTATTTATATGGGAGACACCAAAAAACAATTTGAGTTTTGGAATGTAAGGAATCTATCGTTGTAGTATTTTCATGTTTTTAGAATTCAATGTTTCATATGAAACAAATACAGAAATTAAAGGAAGTATGGAGACACTACAGATGAAGGAATATTATTGGTATATTAAATACATATTAAATCATACAAATGTTTCAATAATCATCCTTGAAGAATTTTGTAAATTATTGATGTTAATATCATTGAATATAAAACCAAAATTACCTCAAGGATCAATTATGCTGATATTATAAAAGATGAAGAAGAAAATGATCATGAAATATATTCAAATTCAAAAGTAGGGGAAGTCATGAAAAACATTCAGATGTCACAAAATGGTCATGATTTAGAAGAAGAATTAGAAGAGGAAACCATGGCTGAAGAAACATCTTTTAATCCTCATTAAAGAAATAGAAGGCTATAAATCGATCAATCCAACACGAGTGTGGATTGGAAAGCACCCACATAGACAAGGAGAATGAGGATTGAAGAAAATTACTCTTTTCTATCAATTATAGAACCAACCTCTTTGGAATAAGCAATGAAGTATGAATCATGCATTAAATCCATGAATGGAAATGTAGATCAGATTGATAAGAACTAGACATGAGATCTTGTTTAGTGATCTAAAAATCACAATGTGATTGGAACAAAGTGGATCTTTAAAAAACATTCAAAAACCATGGAAGTGTGATAATAAATAATGTGTTCTTGGTTTATAAAGTTTATTCACAAATTGAAGGCATTGATGTTGAAGAAACATTTTCTCCAGAAGTAAGACTGGAGACGATCGGGCTTTTCCTAACTATAGAAATTCAAAGAGGGTAAAAATTTTATTATATGGATGTCAAAAACAACATTATTAAATGGAGTACATGAATAGTAAGTATAAATTTAATAACCACTTGTATTTCTTAATAGAAATGTTGAATAAAAGATTCATAGAATAAAGAAGTCATTCTATGGTCTAAAGTAGGAACCACGAGCAAGGTATTTTAGACTGGATGTCTATTTAAAGAAGCTCTATTTTAAAAGAGGATGTCTTGATCAAAATATTTATTTGAATAATTCAAAGTAAGATCAATTTATAGTGTTTCTGTACATGTATGAGATCATATATCACTTCATTAAGGAAAATGTTAAACAATTTATGATTAAAATGGAGTATTTGGGAACTAATGACCAAGTGGATGACATTCTTGCTAAGACATTAGAAGCACATATGTTTGAGAAACATTGGTTTAACCTCAGTGTTTAACCACATCCCACTGCATAAGGAGGTTATTAGTGGTCCTATCTCACAATTTTTGTTAACTATTTTAATCTCTTTATGGAATTTATGTAGGTTTATGGGGGAGATACCATCTAGGGGAGTGTTTTTTGATCTCTAAAAGTACAAATATAGGTTCTTTGGGATTATTTTCAAATAGGGGAGTGGATAAATTCAATGTTACAAAGGGAGAGAATGAGAAATTCGATGTTTTTATGGTTTTTGGTTGTTGGATATTGATAAACCGTGCATTTATTCTATGATAGATTTATAATTAAATGTTATGAGAAAACATTCAAATATTATCTTGGACATCTTTATGCATTCCAAAACACGATAACCCAATTAATGTTTTCCCTCTTGTTTTCTACATAATGCTTTTCTCATGTAGATTAAGAGTTTTTTATGACTTTTATCTCTTGTTTTAGGTTTAGAAAAGTCGTTGGTGATTTATTGGATTTATCTGAATATTCTTAATAAAACTTAATGGGGAGATTGTTGGAATGAAGGAAGTTATTTACTAGAAATAGAATCGGTTTTTTTTATCAATACTCACTCATATGATCAGGGACATTACAAGGAATGTGATCTTACATTATATACTGACTACAATATTAAGGGTGGAAATGTTTCTAAGTGTTTTCCAAATTTTTGGGCTCACAACATGGAGGAAGGGGATAACATAGTGAAAGGTTTTTTATGGAATAAACTCTTCATAAAAATGGTAAAGGGAAGGGTTTCATTAACACTAGGTTTCTTGAAGTGGATCTTGGTGAATTCATGATGATTTTATTGTGTTCTCCATGATTATGAGAATTGAATCATCACGAGTGTGTGATGGTTTTTTGGATATCTTCATGAAAACAACAAATCTCAATAGAGATTCATGAATGGAAGAGATTTGTGAAGATTTTTTGGAAGATCTGAAAAAATTGTTAGAGGTGGTGGAGCATTGTAAACGGCCAAGGCTATATATATGAGGCTACCCCAACTTTATTTGATATGAAATTAATTAGAGAAAATCTATAATTTCTCTTATTTCATGAATGTAGGGATCTTTGAAAATATGGATTTTTATGTGAGCATGAGCATCATAAAATGGATAGTTACATCTTCAATGATGTAAATGCTTCAGAGTAATGGGTACTTCACAATGAAGGGGTATTCTATAATGGATCAGTCAGCTTCACAAAGGTATTTTGTTATATAAAGGTTGTTTTCTTCATGAAGGATCATGATTCGTGAAGGAGCTTCACAAAATCAAGTTTTGAACATCATTTTTTAGTGAAGAGTTATTTTAAAGTGCATCAACATAGAACTATAGTACAAGTAGAGTCTCATGAATGTCATTTATAAAGACTTAAATTACAATCCATTAAAGTGACCGTATGTCGATAAACTGAGTAAGGATTCTCATAGAGTAGTGAGCTAGTGGGAGTCAATGGAACTATTTTGAGGGAAGCAGTATGTTATCCCTAAAATCAAGAAAATTCAGTTTTCTTGGCCTATGTGATTGTGTCTGAACTTATGTATTCAACAACTAGTGAAGATCCTTGAATTTAGGTATTAATGACACACTATCAATGTATGCTCCATGGACTATACCTTAATGGTGAACCATGTGAAATTTTTGTTTCATCTCTTTTCATGTGATTGTTTGTTTTCTACATGTTCCCATCAGACAGGTTTAATAGGTTCCCACCAACATGGGAATAGGATTGGTCACTTTAGAAGAAAAATTTGACACCCTGATTCACCCCTCTCCTCTTAGGGTGTTCTAGGGTCCTTCATGTAGTATCTAAGCCTATAGGTTTCTAGAGGTAGATCCTACCTCTTTTATTATCATGAAGAATTCAGAAAATATCAAGAGAGTCCACCTTTTTATGGAAGAAACATCCATATTTGCAATGACATGATGAGATGTCTCATAAGATCTCATGGAATGGAAAGTATCTTGACATTTCACATGTAATATAGGTTAATGATTAAACAAGACTCTCTATGAATGGAATAGTCAAGAGAATGATTGATGTATATGCCAAAGAATAGAATGATTGTACTGTATCTTTATATGATCAAATCTATCTGAAATTGATGAGTTTCACTTCATATATGTCTATGGTAGAAAAACTTTAAAACAAATATGAATGTGACAACAGAGTGAAAGAGACAAAAATCTATTTTTTTACAATAGGTTTGATGATCTGAAAATGCATTTTGATGAAAATACAGATACCATTTTTGATCTATTTACTAAATTTGTTGGAGCCATATGAAGACTTGGTGAAGAAATAAATGACATTTACATTATAACGAAACATTTGAGAAGCCTCACACCTATTTAAAATATCAATGTGTCATCCCTTTAGGAAACAGATATGTATAAACATTCTTAGGATGATTTGATGAGCAGTCTAGTGGCTTATGAAATTAGATTCAAACCAGATGATGAAACAACTTGAGTAAGTATGGAAACAAAATTAAAATCCATTTAAAATATTGACGTTTATGGGGATATAGTTGTGTAAGATAATGATGAAGATGAAGTTATTTCACTTTTTCTTAACAAATTATAGAGAGGAAAATGTGTATTTTAAGGAAAGACTCCAATGGCCTATTTTCTATGTGGTTGAGTTGGGGACATTCCCTCTCAGTGCTCAAGGAATTTTGATGATAAAGAAAATGAATGTGGAAACATGAATATGATTAAAACATATTTCCCCAAAATTTAGACTTTAAATCAGGAAATATATTATATAGAAAGAGTTTGTTAGGTATTATAGAACAATGAGATGATGTTTTATAAGGATGAAGAACTAGAGATTAAATCTAGAACCCAATTTTTCATAATATCTACAATTGAAAGGTAAGAACCTCCAAAAGATAATGTTATAGATAATAATTTGATTTCTGATGCTGAACTCAATTTATAACCTGAGGATTCTCTTGGTAAGTGTGATAATAAAATAAAAGGAAACAAAAGGTAGAGAATAGTTATGAAAGAGACATCATAATGTGTTGATCATCATGAAGTTGAAATCGATCAATTGTAATAAGTAGTAAAAGAACATTCAAAAAACTTTTAAATATTAGATGATGTAGTATAATTAAAGATCATGATTGAAGAATAGGTAAAGGTAATCAATTTCCTTACACCATAACTAGAGGATAATTCCAAGATATTTTAGGGTCTTGAAGAATAAGTCATTACTCTAAGGAGTAAACTATAATTTGAATCAAATTAAAATGAAATAAAGAAGAAAATAAAGTCTGGAAGATTCTCAGATGATGAGATATTAGTGATATATTAGAGTGGATATTAATGAGTAGAGAATGATTTTAATTATCAAAGATCCACATGCATAGGAAATATTAGAATTAGTTGTGAGGTTTAAACAACAATGGTTAGAAAAAAAATGATCCAAAATAAAGTTAATCCGAAAGTTGGGTGTATTGTAAAGTCACCTGAAGTCCAAAACTATATAGTCTCAAATAAAATGAAATTAAGAACTAAGAACTATCCAAAAGTATCCATAAATTATTGTAATTCAAACTATTTTACTACATAAGGTTACACATGGATGAATATAAGTGAGAAGATATTTCCTCTTATGAAATTTTAATTCTATGTCTATTTGGGCCATACAATGTCATACTATAAAGAGTTAAGGAGAGAATTTAATAGGGAATATATAGGATGAATACAAAGGAGAATGAAATTATATACGTCATCTAATATAATAAATTTTTATGGATATTTTTTTACTACTCTAACTATAGACATAGAGTTGTTGATTGTAGGCATAGTAAAGGTGGAAGTGTTACCAAAAGAACTCAAACACAAGTCAATAGGAACCAACCAGATGGATTATCTCTTGTAAATAGGTATTCTCCTTTAGAAGAACATTATGAGTATGAAGAACAATTTCACATTCAAAAGAGATTGGAAAGACCATAATTATACTCTACTCAGTCAAATATTTCATGGAAGGAAAAAAAGAAAACTGAGAAATCCAACCTTATAGAAATATCTCTCAAAGCATTAAAAAACAATACCACCTGGATTCTTGAAAGAGGGGGATCATACCATATGACGAGTAATGAATGCATATTGAATAATGTTAAGAAAATGGTTGATGGGACAGTAAGGTTAAACATTGATGATTCTTTGAATATAAAATGTAATGGAAGTATAGAACTAGAAAATGATGATCTGAATAAAACCAATGTTCTCTATATGGATGGTATGCATCACAATATTTTGAGTGTGAGTAAACTATGTGAATCATGAATTGTAGTTACATTTATTCAAAAGTGGTGCAAAATAAAATGAAAGATAGATAATTTTTTCATGAAAAGATACATAACAAATGGAAACTTATATTAGGTAGACTGTAGAGAGAACATTTTCAACATTACTGTAGAAGAAGAAAACAACTTGTGGAATCAGAGGTTGGGTCACATTAATCAACATGACATGGAAAAGATATCTAATCTAAAAAAAATTCATGGATATTCCAATCATAAGTGTTAAAATGAAAAGGCTTTTAATGCTTTCATATGAGGAAATTTGATATGTAGTTCATTTGAGACAAAGAAGATAAGTCCATAAAATATTCTAGATCTCATCTACATAGATGTATGTGGTATAATAAATTTGGTTTGAATGTATGGAGATAGGAACATAATTATTTTTATTCATGATTATAGAATAATGACATTTGTAATGATTATATAAAGGAAACAACAAGTTCTTGATTAAATGAAAAGTTATTATTGAATAGTTAAGAATGAGACATGTCATAGAATTAAAGTTCTATGATCTGACATTAGAAGGGAATACACATCCATTTAATTTGAAAATTACCTTGAAAAACATAGAATATGAAATGAGGTGGTTATAGTGCGAACCCCATAGAAAAATGGAGTTTTTGAGTGCAGAAATTAATCAGTGAACAGTCTGGCTAGAACTAGGCTGATTGAGAGTCATATCTCTTGTCCTTAATAGAAAGAGGTTTTCAAGTAGTAGTGTACACTCAAAATTGAATAGGGATTTATATGGTAGAAACAAGGACAAAATATGAGTTGTGTCATGTAAAGAATCCTTCATCGAATTATTTTTGTGTTTTCAAAATTAAATGTTTCATCCAAAACAAAGATAGAAATCAAGGGGAGTATGGTGATTCTATAGATGAAGGAATATTACTAAGATATTCAATTATATTTAAAGCCTATAAATGTTTCAATAACCATCTTTGAAGAATTTTTGAAATAAGTGATCTCAATATCATTGTAGATAATACCATAATTACTTCAAGGAGATCTTATGCTGATATGATTAAAGATGAAGAAGACATTGTACATGGAATAGATTCAAATGTAGAAGTATTAGAAGGCATGAATTAACTTTCATAGGTCACAAAATGATGATGATTCAAAAGGATAATTATAAGAGGAAACCATATATGACGAAATTTCATACATTCCTCATATGAGAAATAGATGAGCATAAATGGATCAATCCAACATCATTGGGGATTGGACAACACCCGCAAAGATAAGAAGAATGATTATTCAAGAACATTATTCCATTATATAAATTATATAAAGAAACACATTTAAAGAATCAGTAAGTGATGATTCCTGGGTTAAATCCATGAATGAAGAATTAGATCATATTGCAAAAAACCAGGCATGTGATCTTTTTAAGAGACCTGAAATTCAAAATGTGTTTGAAAAAAGTGGATCTTTAAAAACAAATTACATTCCATGGAAATTTAGTAAGAAATAATGAATGGATGGTTCATAAAGGCTACGCATAGGTTGAAGGTGTTGATGTTGAAGAAATATTTTCTCTATTAGATATACTAGAGTTGATCAAGATTTTCCTTGCTATAGAAATTCAAATAGGATTAAAATTTTATAAAATGGATTTCAAAACAACATTCATAAATAAAGTTCATTAAGATAAAATATACATTGATTAACTAGTGGGATTTATGATTGGAAATGATGAAGACAAGGTTTTTAGAATAAATTAGTCCCTCTATGGTCTAAAGAAGTCCCCAAAGTCTTGGTATTCTCAACTGGATTCATATATGAAGTAGATTCAAATAAAAATAGGAGGATTTGATCACAAAATTTATGTAAATAATAAAATGCAAGGTAAAATTATGGTTTTTGTGTACATGGATGATATTATATTTAGTGGAAGCATGTAGGAATTAATGGATGAATTTTCATAAATAAGAAATTATATTTTTAATTATCTATGACTGGTGAACTCACATACTTATTGGGAATTTAGGTTATTCATAAGAAGGATTACACATTTATTTCTCCGGAAAAATATACAAGGGAACTGCTGAAGAAATTAAACATCATTAATTCTAAACAAATTTTGACTAAGATTACTGTTGGTACAAATATAGAAAGAATGAGGAAGGGACTTCTGTGGATCCAACCATGTATAGGAGAATCATTGGAAGCCTATTATACTTGAATACTACATGGACATATATCATATTTTCAATATGATAAATGGCCCTCATTCAATGTAATTCAAATGAAGAACATTTGGTATCAATTAAACAAATCATGAGGTATATTCATGGTAAACTAAATTTTAGATTATAATTTTCTATGCAAATAGATAATTTATTATACAAATTTTATGATGGTGATTGGGATGGTGATGTTGTGGATTGAAATTCCACTAGTAACGGAGAATTCATCATTGGAAACAAATGTGTATGCTGGTTGAGAAAAAAATAAGAAAGCACTTCTCTCAGCATGGATAAAGAAGAGTATATATCTATTACGAAGGCCTGTAATCAACTTTTGTGGATGAAGAGACAAATGATTGATAATTGTGGTGAGTTGAAAAACCCGATGGTGATTCACTGTGATAAAAATATTACAAAACGTTTTTAAAAAGAATCTACTTCAGTACTATCATACTAAACATATTGAGATTAGATATGACATCATCATGGAAACGGTTAACCAAGGTATGATTAAAATGGAGAACATGGGAACTGATGACCAAGTATATTACACTCTGACTAATCCATTATTAGTACATGTTTTTTAGACACATCGGTTTAAACATGGTGTTCATCCATCTCCCAGTATATAAAGAGGTTATTAGTGCCCCCCTCTCCCCATCCGTGTTAAATTTATTTCAAATTTTTATGGATGTGATGTAGGATTATGGGTGAGATAAAATCTAGGGGAGAGTGTTTTTTATCTCTAAAAGTAAAAAATACCGGTTCTCTGGGTTTATTTTCATAGTGGTAGTGTGAATAAATTCAATATTAAAAAGGGGGAGAATGGTAAATTCAATGCTTTTGTGGTTATCCGGTTGATGGTTTTTGAAAAAACCATTCATTTCTTTCGTGACACGATGAGAATGAGGTGTTATAATTAAATAGTCAAAGCTTATCATATAAATCTTTAAGAATTCCAAAATATGAGAACCTAATTCATGCATCCCCTCTTATTTTGTACACAGAGCTTTTCTAACATAGACTTAGAGTGTTGGACGAATTCTATCTCTTGTTTTTGATTTTGATAAGTTCATGGTTATTTATTTAATTTATATGAAGGTTTACAACAAACCCAAAAGAGGATATTTTTAGAAACAATGTTTTTATTTTCTAAAATTTGATTTTGGTTTCTGTTTTTTCAATCCTTCCTTGGATGATTAGGGAGTTTTCAAGGAAAGTGATCTTATAATATAAACTGACTATAGTATTGAAGGTTCCATCATTTCATTATGATTTCCAACTTTTTGTGCTCAAAATCTGGAGGAAGATGTGAGCATCACAAAATGTTGTTTTCTAGAATCCACTCTTTCCAATTATGGTAAATGCGTGGATTTTTTGAAGACTATGTTTCTCGATGGAGATCTTATAGAATTCATGATAAGTTGATGGTGTTTTCCGTGATTACAATAAGTGGATCTTCACGAGTGTGTGATGGTTTGATGGAGATCTTTGCGATGATGAAAATTATCAATAGAGCTTCGTGAATGGGGGATCTCAATTAATATGTTTTTGAAAGATCCAAAAAATTAATTAGAGTTAGTGGATAATCACAGGAAACCAAACCTATATATATGAGGCAAACACCACTTTATTTTCTAAAAAAATAATCAGAGAAAATATGAAATCACACTTATTTCGTGAAGGTAGGAAGCTTCGTGAATTTGTATTTCTATGTGAGATTGCGCATCTTGAAATGACCAGTAAAGTCTTGACTGATGCCAATTCTTCTGAGTAATGGGTTCTTCACAATGATGGGGTATTCCATGATGGATTGGTGAGCTTCATGAAGGTATTTTTTAGAATATGGAATTTTTCTTCACAAAGGAGTAAGCTTTGTGAAGGTAGTTTAGAACATCATTTTTTCCGTGAACATTGCTTTTAAAGTGAATCAATTCAAAACTATAGGGAAAGCAAAGTCCCATTCTATTTAGGGACAATGACTTAAATTAAAATCTATTGAAGTGATATTTAAGTAGATAAACTGAGTATGGCCTCTCCCATAGTAGTGATATAGGGGGATTCAACAAAAGTTTTCTAAGGGACATAGTGTGTTATCCCTAAAATCGGGTAAAGAAAGTGTCCCTAGAAAAGAGTGACTATGTCAAGAATTATATATTCCATAACTTTTGAAGATTATTGGATTTAGGTGCGACTAACACACTATTGATGTATTCTCCTTGGACTATCCCTTAGTGGTGAACCCAGTAAAAATTTTTTGTCGTCTCATTACATGGGATTTGTAGTGCTAAAGATCAAATCCAAATTCATATATTTCTAATAAATTCTTTAGAACTTCTAGGCAAGCCTAAAATCTTTATCAAATTTGATTGAGAGTGGAACTGTATAAAACATTACCACTTCCTTAAAATATAACCTGGTGAGCTAATCAAGAGAGAAATATAATCTGATAGAAAATAAATATGATTATTTAATAAGGTGGTCATATGAGACCAAGGCTTTTCATTCATAGATATTATATATTTAATATGAATATTTATTATATTAAACAAACTCATGTATGGGGATTGTAATGGTATGGGTCATTTGGAAACATGAGAACATAAAAAACTGGTCTATAAGTGGGATACATCATCTCCCACAATAATTTTCATAACTAGAACTCTTCTTTAAAATATAATAAAAAATAAATTTCTTCATAATCTAGGGAAACAAAATATAAAAAAGGGTTATCTCAAATTCTCAGTAATGGTAAAAAAGGGAGATACATAAGCATAATATGAGAATAAGTGGATGAGAACTTGAGCATAACATTTGAAAACCATACCCTACATATCAGGGATCATAATCTTGTGTCCTGGTATAAATATTGGTAGCTCATGTGAAATGAATAATAAGGAAGAAAAAGAACATGATCCATGAGAGAATAACATTGGCATAAGATATAAAATTTTTGGCGAACACATAATCATAGAAAATAATTTCTATAGTAGTTAAGACTCATTTCCAGGGCTATAAAATTCGAATGGGTTTACTCCCCAAACCATCATAGTGATCAAGGTTTACTCCCACTACCATAATAGCTGACAAATTCCCCCACTAAAATGGGTTCACTCCCCATTCTAGGACTATCTATATCATGATAAATAAATTCTTACACAAATAATTGGAGGGAGATGTAGCTCCCACCAGTCACATAATGAAAATTTTATGTATGTGTGCCACAAGATCATAAAAAATTCATTATATCATTACCATAAAAATGAAATTGATTTTATAAATATTTCATCGTATCATATCCTATTTAAAAGAGATAGGTTTCATAATAATTTCATCATTTTTTCCAAGAATAACTCATGAAAAGAAGTTGATTTCATAATCATTTCCTCACAACATAAACCATGGAAGCGAAAGATGATTCAAAAGAATCATGTAATAATAAACATAAAAAATTCATAGAAAGAATAATAATTTTATCCTCTGATCATATCCTTAGTAAGGAATAGGTAACGTTAAAATAATTCATATTAGATGGAAAATTATTTTGAATTATCATTTAAAACATTTATTGATGAAAATTTATGTTCCAATTTGAAAACACTTTTCTAAACATAAAATTTTTTAAAGATCATTTTCCTTGAAAATAAAAATGAAATATTATAAATTAAGGTTCAAATAAATTATTTTTCATGATATTTGAGAATTTTTTTCAGGTTATACATGTTGAAATGAATATTCCTTTCACATTTTTTTGGTAAAAGCCAAATGATTATTTTTTGGAGAATGAGAAGAAAATTATTTTCAAAAAATTTCCCAGAAATTTAAACATGGTATGAAATAAATTTACTATACAATTATAATATTCTCAAGAGTATTTTTTGAACTATTTTTAGAAAACATTCTTTTAGAAGAAAAAGGTGTTTCGAATGAACAACGAAATAAAGGTTATTTTTATTAAAAATATTATATTAACATCTTCAGTACATAAATAGAGGAAAACGAAATTAAAATATCTATTCTTAGGAAATTACTATATGATAACAAATTTCATGAGTTTATTGAGATATATATTCTAATATTTCATCATTGTAAACATAATCATAAATAATTCTGATAAACGATGAGATTGTAACATAAAACTCTTACCAATTTGGTAATTGTGAATCATAATCCCCATGAATGAATAACATTAAATAAAATATATAAAATCATTAAAATAATTATATTCTTTATATAACATGTAAAATATATTTTATATAAACTTAATAGAAGAATATAAGATAATATAAAAACTTATTTCCCAAATAAGTCAATTTGAATGAAAAGAAATCCTTACTGATTTGTAAACTACTGAACCATAAATCCCATGAAAGAGAGATTGTAAAATGGATATTTAAATCCATAAAATTTAAAGATAATAAAAATAAAATACATTAAGTGGAATTATATACACTATATAAAATAAATGGGTGGTGAATATATCTTATGCCTCCCTGAAGTAAAAAGTGAGACGGAAATCCATTACCTAAACTATTAACATCCATCAAACATATTCAAACCTCCATTATAATAAATATAAGTTTATAATACATATATGAAATTAGAGTAATTATATATATAATACCATATATGATTTATTTAGGACCATTTATTACCCGTTTATTAATATATCCTTGTTAAATTCATGTTTCAGACAATAAATGCTTTGTTTTTCATGTATATTTTGGTTTTTTTATTTTTTATCCGATTAATTTGATCATGGATAAATAATAACCATAATTTAACCAATTATATAAACATAATATATATTCATTATATATATTTTATATTATTCCATAAAATCTATAGATAGAAAATGAAATACATCGTTCTGGGAGATGGTAGACAGTACGTTTGCATGAAAATTGATTCCATTTTATTGAATGATTGAAATAAATAATGGTAAATAATATATTTATATTAAATAAAAAATTTCATTTCATTTTTAGCACATATTTTAGTCAACCTAAAACATGTTACCTTCCATGTAAATCTTTAACTAATAACATAGATTTGTGAGGCGATCAACTACTATACACACAAGCGATGTGATTATATTTCCACGAAATGGAAAGTAGGAAGTTATATGTTATATAATAACTAAAAATGTATAATAATATCATAAATATCATATATAAACATTTAATCCATCATTATATCCATCCATTAGAGTTCGTAACAGAAAAATAATATTGACATCGGTTGGCGAGGCGGTAGTCTGAGGTACGCACGAATGATGATTTTAACTCATTTTATGGAAGTGGAGATGCTTATAGATTATTAAATTAGCATAAAAAAATATAATTATATGTAATATACTTGTATTATTATATCCCAACAGTTTAATAATAATTCAATGAGGTGGTGGAATAATTAAAATAAAAACACTCGTTGAAGAACATTACAACTTCTTCAGGTATCTACCTTATGTTTTCACCAAAGGCCTCCCTAGGCTAGATTTATGACCAAAAAATAGATTATAGTATTGAAGGATCTAAATTAGGAAGTTATTTGGGTTGTTCTTTTCTAATACAAATGGATTTTAAGTTTTAATAGGATAGTATAAAGGGTTTCCTTTTATAAGTGATGTGAGTGGCACACTTGCATGTTTTTAAACAAAAAAGGTGTACCCACATTTTTCTCTTGCCCAAAGGAACGAAAATGGTCCATATATTGAAATAGATATTAAAAGGTCTAAATATTCCCAAAAATTGGTGTTTTATAAGTTTGGTTCCAATTTTAACCCATATCTTTTTTACTTTAACCCTTGGTAAATCCATTTTTACCTTAACCACGATAAATAGTTTGTTTTTTTAGTTTTTACTATTTATTGTTGAAAAATATTAAGCTGACCATATTATATAATAAAAATTATACAAATTAAAAATATTTAATCCATTTTTACAAATTCCATTTAAATAATTTGAAAATTATAATTTAATATTAATCCTTTAGACGTGAGGAGAAACATGTTTTTTTAAAGAGAAAATGTTCAAATCTTTGAAAAGTTTTTAAATCCAAATTTAATTCATAGTTGATTATAATTAAATAATTTTTATTAATATATATATATATATATAATTGATCTAATTTTACTTTTAAAACCATCTTAGAACCATTTTTATGTTTTTAAAATCTATAAAAGAAATGATAATTCATAATAAAAACTAGTATTCGTCACTATTCATAGAACAATTTATATTTTCTGAAAAATTGCAAAAATTCACCATAATATAAATTTAGATATTATAATTTCAAAAATGAATATTTTTTTATAAAATTTATTTTCTATTTGTTTAAAACACTAATTTTATGTTTTTTCACAAAAAAATAATAAAAACGTTATTTAGAAAATAGTATTTTTGAATCATACATGACTTTATTAAAAAAATTAAGTTATTTTTTTATCAATGTGTTTTCTTTATATAAAAAAAATAGACATAATATTTAAAAATTATTTATTAATATTCATATCTCTAGTTTTAACTACTATGTTATAATGATAGTGTTTAAATAATTTTATTGATAATATATCACATTTTGTTAAAAAGCTCGGTGTTTCATGTAACACAAGCTATCAGATAATTTTAATCTATTAAAAAAAATATTCATAAAAACTATGGTGTTACATTATAACCCCATTAAAATTAATATCACCCTTTAAATGTTTCACTCTAATACATACATATTAGGATACTAATGTCTCATCATTTACTTAATTTATCACATTAATTCCTCAAAGTTGTGGTTTTACAACAAAACATTGACCAGATGAGTGGTCTTGTTTCATCGGAAAATCTTTGTATAACCTATAATATTCATTGGTTTTTCATCATAAGAAATTTCATTCTCTATTGGTATGACCTATATGTTTTGTATATGTGAATCATCATGTATGTACTCCCTTGGAAGAGATATATGGAACAAATCATAAACTTGAGGGAGGTTTGGTGGAAGAAACAACTAATAAGATACCATCCTGATATGATCTAGAATTTAAAATGTAATGATATACCTAGGGGTTAGATTCCCATTAATCCAAAATATCATAACACTATTAAATAGAAAATTTTTAGAAACACCTTTTCCCCAACTTTAAAATTATGATCACATTGACAATTGTTAAAATTAATTTTCTACCAACTATAAGCTACCTTTCTGTGTTGTTGAATGTATCTAACCTAATATATGATTTCATCAATTATATTAGGTTCCAATAGCTGCCTTTCTTAAACTTTATTCTGGTATGTCGTATCTCTACACTACTTTCTATATAGGTCTTCATAAGGGGCTATCTGAATTCTTGAGTGAAATCTATTTTTGTAAAAAAAGTCAGCAAGAGGAATTTGTTGATACCAACCACCTTTGATATCCAAATAACATGATCTCAACATATCCTCTAGGGTTTCAATTTTTATTTTGGCTGACCATATATTTGAGGATGATACGAAATGTTGTAACTCAACTCCATATCAGTAGCTTGCAGAAGACTTTGCTAGAACATTGAGGTAAACCTTAGATCTTGATGAATATAATAATTTTTGCAACCTTACCACATCCTTAATGTATATTTTAGAAATATGATCAAAATATAATTCTTCTATGATAGTGATGAAGTGTGTTGGAATTGTTAGGTGATTGAATACAACCCATATAACATTATTCCCATTAGACATTTTGGGGATTCTAAAAAATCCATGGTGATGCTTTCCCTTTTCCATTCTGGTTTGGGTAAATGATTTAGCACCCCCTTATAAATTTTTTATTCAGTCTTAACTTACTGAAAAACCATTAATAAAGATACAAACATTATGATATCCCACTTTATGCCATCCCACCATAATTATTCTTTAAAATATCTATACATCTTCATAATTGCAGGATAAATAGAGAATGGAGAAATACGAGCTTCCTCTAACAACTCCTTCAAATATGTTATAAACATAACACATAAGTGGTTCTTGAACCTTATCATTCCATCACGTTAAAGTTTAAACTTAGGAACATTTCTAACATTCTTTTACAGATCTACATCTTCCATCTACACCTCTTTAATCTTCACTTGAATTGATGGTTGAACATTCAATTGAGAAATAAAAAATTATCCTCTTCCTTCATGATTTCTTGATCCATCATTTATAAATCTGTAAATATTGGATCTTTTGTGATCCTCATTATGGATAATCTACTATGATCCCTTCAACTCAAAGCATCAACAACCTTTTTTTCTTTCCTAGTGTGGTAATGTATTGAGTAGTAATAAAATTTAATTACATGTAACCATATTCTATGGAACATATTCAACTCCTTCTTTGTGAATATGTAATTTAAACATTTTTTTCGATATATATCACACTTTTCTCCATAAATATAATGAATCTATATATTTAATGAAAACATTTCTGCAGCTAACCCCAAATCATAAGTTTGGTAATTTTTTTGGTAATCTTCAATTTCCATGAGGCATAAGCTATTGGATCTTTGGTGATCATCATCTTATATAATATTCCAATATACTTTTGACTCAAATCATCCCCCACCTTTTTTTAATTTCCTAGTGTGGTAATTTATCGAGTAGTAATAATATTTAATCACATATAACCATATTATATGGAATATATTCAACACCTTATTTGTAAATATAGACTTTAAAAAATTTTGATCGGAATATATGTCACACCATTCTCTATAAATATAATACCTCTATATATTTAATGCACAAATTACTACAGCTATCCCCAAATCATGAGTTGGGTAATTTTTCTTGGGAATCTTACATTTCCATGAGGCATAAGTTATAATCATTTCATTATATATAATGATGTATCTAAATCCTTTATTAGATGAATCACTATAGATTACAAATCATTCCAAACTATAGGGTAATGTATTCACTGGTGCGCAGACTAATCATCTCTTTAGTTCCATTAAATTTTCTTCATATTCATCTATCTAGAGGAACACAACTCCCTTCTGAGTTATCTTGGTGAGTGAATTAGATATTCATGATAATTTATACCGAAAACATTGATAATATCCAACTAAACCTAGAAAAATATGGATCTTGGTCCCCATGGTTTGTTTGGGACAACATTTAATAGCCTCCATATTTAATGGATCTACCGATATAACATCTCTTGAGATTATATGGCCTAGAAATGAAAACTTTTGAAGTCAAAAATAACATTTTGTAAATTTTTCTTATAGTTTATCAATTATTAGGGAATTTAGTACAATTATTAAAATTCAGGCTCTTCCTTTCTATTTTAATAGATAAAAATATTATTTATAAGGACTACCACAAATTGATCAAGGTAATCTCAAAAGTCATTATTCCTTTAATTCATGAAGATAACGAGGGCGTTAGTAAAAATGAATGGAATCACATTATATTCATAATTTCCATACCTTTTATGGAAGGATATATTTTGTATGTCCTTCTTATTTAACAATAATTGATGATATACAAAACAATGTTAAATCTTTTAAAAGTATTGAGGCATGTGCAGTTGGTTAAATAGGTCATCAATATGGGGAAAAGGATATTTTTTATTTATTTTGGTCTTATTTAACTCTTGATAATCAATATAGAGTAACATTTATCCATTTTTATTTTAAAAAATAACATGTGAACTCCAAGGTAACATACTTGGCTGAATGAATCCCTTGTTAAGGTTCTCTTGGAGTTTCTTCTTTAATTACAACATCTCAATTATGGATATTATATAGGTATTCTTTGAAATTGTTGTGGAAGAAGGCATGAGTTCTATTGAAAAATCAACCTCACGATTCTATATAAGACTATAAAACTCTTTCTTAAATTTATCTACAAATTCCTGCATAATAGGAATATCATTGATTTCAAGTTTATCCCCAACCATCTAAGATAAACACTCCTTCTGAATGGGAATCAAGACCCATAAAATGGATGTCATATCCATCAAATGTTTAGACTTATTTCACATTGATAAATGATCATAGGCTAGAATAGAATATCAAATGTTACTTCTCTTCCTATACAATTAATTTTGAATTTAGATAGATAAAGTAAATACATACCTAAAATAACATAAAAATCAAATATAGGAAGAATTATAAAATTTACAGGAACCACATTCCGCAGATGTAAATTGAATATGAATAATATAATTGAGTTGAAATCAACATAACATTTGGTTTTTTCACTACTAATTCTACATATAATCATTGGGGTTTCATCTTTATACCCTTAGGAAATTCATCAAATACAAAATAATGGGAAGATATAGAGTCAAATAAGACATTATCAATTCTAAACTAGATGGCAAGTGTACCTTTCACCATTTCATTATCACACCCCTCATCAAAAATAGTGATCATATGAAATTTCCCCATAACCCTCATCTTTAGAGGTTTCTCTTGTTAATAATCAACATTAACCTTTCATGTGGGAACCAGTTATCATAATGATCGTACTCCTTGAATTTGAAACACTAGAGTGTGGGTGGTTCATTTTGTGTAGCTTTCCCAACATTCACATCATTAACTAACATATTACTATAACTTCAGCAATAAATTTCCATATTCCATTAATGTTCACATACAAAAAATTTACTAGAAACTTTAATACAATTTCCTCCATGTTTGTTTCCTCACATTGAGCATAAATTAAAGATCATCTTCTTCTCTACCTGATTTTTATATTTTTCTTTGAATTCTATTTTTCTATTCTTATTAAAACCATGATATTAATATATAACTCTGACCTCTATTTCCACATTGATAAAACATCAATAAATGTCCTTATATCTACTAAAGACTCATATTTCTAATGATCTTTGAATACATTTTTTAATCCACTAAAGAATCAATCAACCTTACTTTCTAGATGGATGATATTATTATATGTGTACCTTAGAAGCCTTGTAAAATTTACCTCCTATTTACTAATTGATTTTTAATCATTTTGATTCAGATCAAGCAACTCCTTCTACTTCTTTATATGAAGAATAAAAGGAAAGTACTAATTGGAAAATAATTTATTGAACACACCTTAACCCACGAAGTCAATTTCATCTTATTGCCTCATATTCTTGATAATAATTCACCATTTTTCTACTTCACATTTTAAATAATAGACATCCAAAATGAATTTTCATATTTGGAATGATGGAGAATGAAAAATATATTTTCATTTATGCTGATACATTGCTCTGTAACTAGTGGATCAGAAGACCCACTGAAAGAAGTGGGAAATTTCCTCATAAAGGACTCAACAGAATGTTGTTACCCCATTTTTTCATTCAAAATTACAACATGATTCAAAGCTTTAGAATTTTTTGTAAAAAAAATAGTAATATTTTTCATTCCATATCCCATAACATTTAGTATCCCATGAGGATAATCATTACATTTTCTACTGCACTCGACATTGACATGGTTCCTTCAGGTTCCATCCATTGACTAAAACCAAAAATCATAGTGTAAGAAACAATAATAAAAGTGGGAAAATACATTAACATGAGAAATTAATTGTATGATGTCTAAATAATTACACCTTCTTTTAAATATATGACACGTTATGTTTATTATAGGTCATTTATAGTTATATTTTTTTTAAATCCTTTATAATGGATCATAAAGAGTTTGTTAATATTGAAAGCATACTTCGAATAAGTTTCAAACCGATTGTGTGGCAAGGCTCATTATCATACACTAGATAGTGATTGAGTCTAACTCAACACACCCTTTTCAGAGTTATTATCCTTAGGTGGCTCTGTGCCAGAGCACATCCACTTATAGTATCTATACTATGATTTATTTTATTGGAAACCACTCACTTTACCCTTTAGCAAAATTACATGATATTTTCCTATTATTTTAATTGTCCTTATAATTATCCATAGATATGTCTGTAGGGATCTCACTAATGTTTTATTGTCCTAGTTTGCAAAGGTTAACTAATCCAATCCTCTAATACTAAATAAATTGAACCAGGCTTTTCATATATAGATATTACCCATTTTAGATGAATATTCATTACATTACACAAATACACACATGAGTATCATAAAGGTCAAGTGCCATTGGAAACTTGGAAACATAAACAACTAGTCTATAAGTGGGATACATCAATTCCATTTATGTTATTCATAACTACAAAACTTCTTGGAAATATAATATATAATACATTTATTCATAAATTGGGGAAATGAAATATAAGAAAGGGAAAGATCATATGATTAGTATGGTTAAAAGAGAGATATACATAAGCAAAACACGAGAATAAGGGTATAAGAATATGAGAATAATGTATGAAAACCACACCCTACATATCAAAGATTATAATATTAAGACACATAATAAATATTGGTAGTTCCTAAGACATTAATCACAAGGAAAACCATGAACATGATCCATGAGATAATAACATTGGAAAAGGACATAAATATTTTGGCATACACAAAAGCATAGAAAATTATTTCATTATTAGTCAAGGATCACTAAAAAGGATATCATAGTGGAATGGGTTCACTCCCTAAACCATCAAAGTAGTCAAGTTTCACTCCTTAGACCATCATAGTAGAGAAATTCCCTTACTAAACCAGGATCAATCGCTATTCTATTCATGTATAGATCATGAGAAATAAATCTTTAACCAATGCATTGGAGGGAGATATAGGTCCCACCTGTCACATATTGAGAGTCATATGTATGTGTGTCATAAGATAATAAAACATTCAGCATCTCAAAACCAATGAAATGAAATGGGTTTCATAAACATTTAAAAATATAATAATCAGTAAAAAATATCCATGTTTCATAATCATTTCATCATAAAATAACCAATGAAAATAAGTGGGTTTTATAAGCATTTCCACATAGAATATCCAATCGAAGTGAAATAGATTTTATAAACATCATGCCTTCATGAACATAAACCATTTAGAGAAATAAAAAAGAAATGGTATCATTGGATCATAACCCCAATAAGGCATAGGAAACATCAAGAGGTTTCATCATAGATGTGAAATGACTTTGAATAATAATTTAAAACATTTTCTGAAAAAATAACCTTTCAACATTGAAAAACAGTTTTTTAAAAATATAAGACATTTCAAAATGAGGAATGTTTGAAAAATTATTTTAAGATTCCATTAAAAACAATTTATTAAAATTCAAAAATGAGTAAAATTTTATTTACTAAATAAATGGAAAATTGTTAAAAATATTTTTGGAAATATATCTAGAAAATATAGCTTTGGAGAAAAAAGGGTTTTTGATCGAAGAGAGGAAAATAAAGGGAAAAATGCAATATAATGACATAACTAGAGGATAAAACTTTTCATGATTTTATTGAGAAATGAATCATAATATTTCATCATTGTAATTAAAATCATAAACAATCATGATGAATTGTGAGGTTTTAACATAAAACTATAAATAATTTGTTAACTCTGTATCTTAATACACATGAAAGAATAAAATTTAATGAAACTTATAATATCATGAAATAAAGGACATTCATCATATAACATGTCAAAGGGAAAAAATATATATCTTATAGAAGAAGATAGGTGCATAACATAACATATATCCCAAAGAAGGTAATCTGAGACAAAAAAATCCATACTGCTTCATCTACTACAAAAGAGGCATTCAATAGCACTGACATTTATCAGCGCTAGCGAACAGCACTAATAAATTCCACATTTATCAGTAAAAGAAGCAATGATAAAGGGAACCCTATATCAATTCTAAAAAAGAATTGATAAAGGATAGCCATTATCAACACTTTCTTTTTAGTGCTGATAAAAGTTACTGTTTTTCAGTACTTTATTTTTAGTACTGATAAAGGGTACTATTTGTCAACGCTTTGTTTTTTGTGCTGATAAAGGATGTCCTTTATCAATTATTTTTTTAGCACTGATAAAGGGTATCCTTTATCAATTCACTTTTATCACTTATAAAGGTAAATAAAAAATGAAATAATTAAAAAAATAAAAATATATATATATATTCATAATTTTATTAATTAAATAATTATTATTAAAAATAAATTAATTCAATATACATATATAAAAATAAATAAATAGTATATATTAAATATATAGACAGGTAAAATGTATAAAAAGAAATAACTAAACAATTAAAAATTAAAAATAAGTAAATTAAGAAAAATAAAAAAAAATTAAAATGAATAATTAAAATATTATTTAAAAATTTATTAGTGAAACAATTATTAATAAAAATGAATAAGAATAATATATATATATAAGTAATAAATAATATATATTAATTATAAATATATATAAAGTAATAATTAAAGACATATTAATGTCTTTTTCATTTTTAATGTTGTTTTAGTTTTCAATTTAACATATATCAAACATTGTTTATTACACTGATTTCACATACATATATGTAGAAAATTCATTTTTATATACAACACATGCACATAATATTTTATGTAATTATTGAAATCTTATATTGAAAAACAAACACGTAATATTTATGTAATTTTTTCAAAATTTATTATATATTAGAATTTCATTATAACAAGATACATTTAATGTATTATGTTTTAAATCAGTGAATTTTATTTATCTATTTTTAATATTCTTACAGTTTGGTGTTACTTATTCATTTTCAATATTGTTTATTTTTTTTAATTTTATTTTTGAATTTGGTCATTTTATATTATTTATTTACATATATTTATTTACTATGCTTTCATATTTTCAAAATGTATTCATCATTACTTCAATATATATCCATATTTTTTTAATAATTTATATTTAATTAAGTATTTATATAATTATAAATAAATAATTATATATATTTAAATAATTATTAATTTATTATAAAATTATATAAATAATGCACTATACGAGACTTGAACTCATGATCTCTCTGAGAAAAATAGGGGAACTACCATTAAGTTGCACCCTATGGGATATATATATAATTATTTAAATATATAAATATATAAACATTATTTTTTTGTGTATTATTTATATATTTATAAAAAAATAATTATATATTTAAATAATTATAAAATTATAATAAATATACTTAAATAATGAATATATTTATATTTATGTGCCATAAATATATATAATTATATAAATATATATAATGATATAAATATATTTATAATTATAATTAGTATATTTAATTATTTAATTATTTACAATATTTATATTTATATATTTATATATTAAATATATATATAATTTTAAAAATATATATAATGTTATAAAAATATATAATGATATAAATATAATTATAAATATAAATAAATAATTATAAATAACTTTATAAATGTATACTTATTATATCTATGAAATTATATATTTATAATTATAAATAATATAATATAATTTTTTTTAACATTATTAATGTAATTAAAAATAAATAATTATATATTTAAATAATCATAGAATTATAATAAAAAATATAATTATATAATCTTTTACAGTTTTTTTATTTATAATTATTATTATAAATACTTTATCAGCACTAATGTTTTAGCATCGATAAAGGTTAATTTTATCAGGGATTTTTGGCATTGATAAAGATTGAGCTTTATTAGTGCTAAAAACAATAATAAAATAAATTGTTATCAGGATAAAAACATTAGCACAAATAATGATTCCTTTTCTCAGAGCTTATCAATTTTGCAATGATACAAGGGCTCTTTATCAGTGCTTTTTTTAAAGCACTGATAAATGTATCCCTGGTCTATTTAAAAGAACCCTAACTATGACTTATTCTATCACTATTCTCAAGCTCTCGCAGAACTCCCCTTCTGTAGGTGTTACTTCTCAACCTTATCTAAGAAAAAATCAATTATAGAATCTTAATGTATGTTATTTTCTCTTTTTCCTTTATCATTGTTTGGTTTTTTTTGGGTTTTTCAGTTTATGTTTTTTTAATATTCTTAACCATGAAGAACCCTACATCTCATCTCTCTCTCTCTCTTGCTTATACCTATACAATGCCACCCCTACTCTGTAAACTCATTCCAAAATTATACGAGACCACTACAAACTTCATTTCCATCCATCATTGCAACTAATGGTTATTCTTTTATGTTTCCATTATATTATTTCTTATTACCTTTTATATAGGTTTATTTTTCATTTTTTGAATCTTGTTTACATATTTTGACATGAACATGAAGATGAAAAAACAATTATCATTATATTGGACTAATGATAGAGGGAATGTTATTTGATATGAATAATATAAAGTGTGTTAATATACATATTGTTTTAAGGTGAATGGGTTAATATAATTTAGAGAACTATAGTTTAAATTTTCAAGTTTTTATTGGTTAAGATTATCAATATGTTATATAGATATAATTTAATAAGGAACAAACTATTTAAATTTTCATTAAAATAGAAATAACCATACTTTTTTCAGGTTTTTAATTAATCCAAACACAAAATTTGTGATTTATTCTCAATAATTTGTGTGTATATAATTATTTGATAGGGTCTAATATTAATTCATTTACAGAAAAAATATATTCACTAAAACATTACAGTTATGAGAGAATATGAAATTCAATGGGTTAGGAATATCATTAAATGATATACCATTTATATCCATTATCAATGAATGGTTTCCAATAATTTCCAATGTCCTTTATATTTATATTTAGTTAAAATAAATTTTTAAATTTTATAAACTAATAGTAAATAGATTTTATTAATTTAATTTATATTAAATTTATAAATGAAAACATTCTAGAACAGAAAAAACCGGATCATATTCTAATAGAGGAGTTTCTATATGTGGCATCATCTATAAAATATGTTATATTAGATTTTACTTTTCTAACAAATTATTTTATTAATAAATTCCTCTCCAAAAATGAAGTGATTTTTTATGAAGTGAGAAAAATTATTTTATTTATTTTTCTATGTGTGTTATCTTATTAATAAATTTATATTTTATAAAAACATAAAATCACAATACAGTCCAACTATTCATAATGTGACCTAAGTTGAATCAAAATGTAACTCAACCTTTAGAACCATCAACCAACATCAAAAGGATTGATAATAAATATGTAGTGTTCAACATGATCAATATGAAATGGTTTAAAAAATTCAACTCACATGAAAAGTGCATCTATGTAACCTTCAACCCACTACCTATCATTATACACTCTATCTCTTCCAATAAATAATCAATCCTTAAAACCCTTAACCTAAGGAATCATTAGCTACATATGCCCCAATTTTCACATAATGTTGTTAATTAAAGTAACTAGGTAGGTATCCTCTGATTATTTCCATTATTATGATCAACATGAAAACCATGTATCTCATTTTTATTTTATGAAAATATTCTAATTGTGTGACAATTGAAAGAATCATACAACACATAATTGTTGTAAGAAACAAAAATTAATTTTCATAAAAAAGGAACATGGGTTTCACAAATAAGCTTGTATAAATAAGGATTCATTTTGGTAAGATAGATATAAAATAGAATACACTTCATCCATTAAATCCCGCATTTTTTTCATCTTGCATGAAAATTATTACTATCTTGAAAAGAGATAATAATTCAATACTCTAGAAAACTAACCTTCACTACCTTTAATTAATCCATCCTCAGATGCTTTATTTCCTTCAATACCTTGATGATATATTGCACTCCTTCTTCCAAACTATCCTTCCTCCCATCATTGTGGTTCCAAATTTCCATGATGACATATCTCCCTCTCAGATTGAATTTATTAATCTTTGTTAAATCTGCTTCCACATCTTTGAATACCACATCTCGCAACTCATTCATCCTTTCATCCTCCTCATTTAAAACTTCTTTTGAACACAAAAAATTCCACCTACAAATTAATCAAAATATAATGAATGGATTTTTTTTGTTTTCTTGATATTCATTTTTTATACGAACCCCTCAATTACTTTTGATAATACTTCATCAAAAATTACTTTTAATTTGGGTGTAGTCATGTTGGATCCTATTAGAACTCTGTAGTTAAGCATGTATGGAAGAAAAAACTACTACGATGGGTGACCTCTTGAAAATACTAGTGTTGGGAATTTTTCGTGGAAAAAAATTGCCCAATGCACCTTTTTATTCTCTTTCGATTCAACCTTGATAAATTCAAAAGGGTGAAAATCTTAGTCTCAATGGTATTCCTCCCACAATGAGAAGAGATATCCAGCCCTGGTTTTCAATTCATCTTCAGGATTCTCTCTCTTGGAATCTTAGAGAAATGGTTGGTTTCCAAGATCTCACATCCACCTCACACCAACAACACCACAAGTTTGTATCTCCTCTAAGCCCTACCAAAGAAATAATCATTTCATAGGATGCAGAAATGGATGTAAATGACTGCGAGTGGAATTCATGTTGATTTTAATATTTGTTCCTTCATTTTTGAAATGTAATATGTTAGAATCAATCATTAAAATTTTATTTAGGTTGTTTTTTAACCTCTATGGATATATAGATCTTATATTTTAGATACAGGTGAGGGAAAAGGACTACTAACATAGGTTAGAGTCGATGTAGCTCAGTTGGGATGAGTTAATGTTCGCATAGTAGTGTCAGGGACCTTACATATCTCTAATAGTTATTATTTAATTTTGTTTCTTGAGACTCATCCCCCATCTCTTTAATGTTTTTTGAACTACTCTGAGTAATAGTTAACTAAAATCCTCACCATTACCCAATATGTAATGACTTTTAGTTATAGTAATTCTATAAAAATAGGTGGATGTCTACAAAATATGGGTTATGGATATCAAGAAAAAATTAAATAATAACTGTTTGAGAGGTATTTATCAAGGAGCTTTGTAAATATAATGATGGGAGGAAGGCTAGTATGAACAAGGGAGTTCAATCCATCATCAAGAGATGAAATAAATTCAAGAGTTTTAGGACAGATTAAATAAAAGTAGTAAAGTTTAGTTGTACCAGATTATTAAAGTATTATATATCTATTCAAGATAGTAACAATTTCAATGAAAGATGCATGAAAATTTGGACTTTTATGCATGGATTGTATTGTATTATTGTTATTAAAGACAAATGTAATGTTTTACTACTCAAGTTGAAAATTTATTCTACACATGATTATATTAACAATACCAAGGAAGAATAGGCTATTGATGATGAAATTGTGGTATTATTAGGGGGTCAACAACATGTTGATAAAAAACAACAACAAATAAGTATCATGGTGGTGAATAAAATTTTCAAGTAAATAATTCATGGTATATAATTTTAGGTTGGTTGGAATCAACACAGCCAATATATTGGCCCTTACAAGTCATTTTTCAATGGTTAACTTGGGGTTAAAACAAATATGAATGTGCTGATTGATAAATATTCATGGATCCACATACAATTTGTAACAAAGGAAATCCTTTGGAAAGATATAACAGTAATGTTACGATATACATTCTCTATTTTACTGAAAAATTATACAATGAAACATTAATTTAATTTTCATTATTCCTTGTAGAGTTCATTTATTTTAAAATATTTCCGTAAAAAATTTCTTAATGACTGCTGGAAAATCCCATAGAGGCTTTTAGACTCCTCTTATGAAGCTATATCTTAGAGATTCCAAGGGGAATGTAAATCCACACACATCAGTTAGTTATGCACACATTATAAACCATTAAACATTGACTGATTTTATCAATCATGATAATTGTAAATTATTTCAGGTGCATTCTAGTCGATAATATGTTATTTGAAATTATTTAATTTATCCAACCATATTCAAAATTGTTAATTAATGAAACACAAAATGTGTTCTGAAAATAAAGAACATGTAACAAAACCAATGTACATGTATATCAAAGTAAGGATGGGGTACGCTTCATTAGTGTAGAAATTGGTATATATTTAAAATCAATAATAAAAGTTTAATTATGTGATATTAAACAATATATATTCCTGTTTTATATGTATATTGATGAATCAAAATCTGAAGCCACTTTTATCCCATGTTTTGTTCTATGGAAGGAGGCTTGTATATATTAGGAGGGTAAATTATTTCATGAAAACACAAAAACTGTATCGGAAACATGTGTAAGTATGAAAAAATTTAATTTTTTATGATTTATAACAACATTACATAAAAATATCTATTTATTTTCATATTTTTTATATGTATTATACACAAGAATTGGATACAATTGTACCCTAAGACAATATGCTTTCAATAGTTTTGAAGCAGCTTGAGAAATATTGTCACATTAGAGGATTGTGTTTCAGAGTCTCTCCTCAAACATGTATTTAGAAGATAAAACCACATGAAGATACATAAAATATGGTGATATGGTTGTAGAAAAAATATATTCACTGAAATATATTACTGTTCAGTTTGGTTTAGCAGATCAATGTATGAGAAAAGATCAAGAAGAACCAGCAGTGGTTCAAAGATCCTCACATGAACCAAATAATTCCAATAGATTTTATGAAATTAATCCCCCAAACCAAATACCTTACCCATGGTAATAATTTTTTTCATTACCCTTTCTCCTAAATGTGAATCAAAAAACTTCTGATAACATTTTATTACTAAAATTTTGCAGGGTTTAGTTATGTGTGATTTGTATCTATCTACGCCCACGCCCTGGTGTGTTGTGATGGGTACAATGTATAATATCTCAAGATATAAGATTTACTGTCAAGAACTCCAAAAATATCATATGAGATTGGGGATTGATGTAGATCATGAGACAACTACTGAGTTTCATGTTCTACTTGATGGTCAAGATATTATAATGGTCAATGATACTATTAGAGCATTCATAGCATGACCATCTAATATAATAAATATACATGAGATGTTTATTTAACAAAAAATATCATTTGAAAAACTTCTAATGATTGATGCTAAAATGTATTAAGTGAGGTATGATATCATAGTTGGATAAATCGGTGGGGGTAATGGATGTCCAAATCAATAAAATCTAGTGAACTAAAAATGAAAAAAATGACCTTCCGAGAGTTCCTTCTCCCTGAAAGTTCCATAGTAACATTTATTATCATTAGTACTTCATGTTGAGACAACATTTAAAGATAAAACTATGTATTACATTTAATATGAAGAATAAATATATGGAAATTCCTTGACAGACAGAATTGGTCTCGACACTCTAAATGAGATTCTCAAGCATGAATGGTTAGGCATCTCAACTATGAATACGTAAATAAGATGCATTTTCATAATATGTAAGTACAAATAGTGAGATAATATGTTTATTAAACTTAATAATAATTAATATTTTCTATATAATTCATATTAAAACTATATAAAGGGGATATATTTTGAATCGCAGTTTGGATTCATTATTCTATGAATTATTTCTATAGAAAAAATTACTTTAGATGATGAAGGAATTAAGAATAAAAAAGGTGATTTACCTAAAGCGTAAAATAAAAAATTATCAGATGATAGAATCTTTTTTATGAAAACAATGAAAACGTAAAACTCTACAATATAATTACATGAAATATATTTTTAATTTTTTCATAACATAATATTTTTTGTCACACTAGATGCTGATCACAATCAATCTAGGCACCTTAAAAATATTTATTTTTGGGATCCAATGCATGGATATCCAACCAACCAACTACACATGATGTTTATTGTAAATTTTTAATACATTACGATAAAGATTTTATAATTAAACATAAAATTATATGTTTTAGTCTGTGTTTTAACAACAATATTGTTATGATAGGGTGATCACTAAATATAGGCTAAATCATGGAATGAAGTAAGTGTCTGAATAGAGATAGAATTTAGATAAGTAAAAATATAAAAAAAAGTGTATATTGAAATATTTAACTCTCAACACTTTCAAAACAATTTACATATTTTTTTAAATTTTTCTATAGTGTCTGAAAAAAGATAATGACATTGACTATGGATATTATGTGTTCAAATATATGATAGAGATCATAAAGCATCAAAATACCAACATCCCCCAATAGGTAATTTCTAATGGTAATTATAATTTCATTAAATATATTTCCTAATAATTTACTTGTCAATATTTTTTAAGTACTATAAGGATTTTCAATGCACAAGATACTCAACAAAATAAATAAATTTGTTTTGAGATGAGTGGGTAGCACGCTTTTTGTCAGAATATATTCCAAAAAACAATTTAGGTGATTACCATCAATGCTTTTGATCTAGTACGAGTTATGAACTTTGAAATATATTTTTGTTGGTCAGAATTAGTTTAATAATTATTAAATATTATTTTTTATCTTTTTCTCAATGATATGTATAATGGAGGAAATCAATTTGTTTAGAAGGACTGGCCTGCAAACCATAAAATTGTTGGGAAATGGTGGTGGCAGAGGTGAAGGTAAAGGTGGAGGCTGAGGCTGATGCTGAGTCAGGTTCAAGGACCAACATATAAGAGGAGGCAAAGATGATGACCGAGGCATAGACTGGGGTAGGGGAGTAGATGAGTCACTTTCTTACAAATAATAAATTTTTTGGGAAATTAAATTGAATGAGGATCATACCAAGATTTCGTTTTAGAATAATTATTAGAAAGTGCACAAAACACTTGTAACTTAAGATAAGATCCATTGAACAAGTGTTTCAGGTGCCCTATTATAATAATTTTTTTCAACACTTTTTAACTAATTTTATACGCGGTAATAATCCACATGTATGATTATTCTTTTTTTTAATCTTTAATTACTCCACTAGTGTTATTGAAGAATCATCTATACAACTACCAATCATCAAACACGTATACTAGACAACTTAATGTTTTTAATAAATATGTGTTTCATCAACCATCAAAGTCAATAGGTGTATGAAATAACTATTAGAGGAAATCCAGCATTGATATATTGTGGTCATTGAGGAGGGATGGTGTCATAGTGTCCATTATCATTTTAAAATTGACATTTTAAGTAAAAAATCTTCACTCACTAAAAACTAAGAAAATGAACTCATATTTTCTTGATAATTTAGGAAAAATATTCATAATTCATTTTTGATGTGTATGAATTAGTCTCATGTCAAATCCACACACTATGTGACCAATATGACTCAAAGTGTGTGTTTCTATTTTAAAATGAGGTTTTAGTAAAAACCCAAGTGGCATACTCAAAAATAAGTAAATTCATTTGTTATTTTGATACATTAGGATATTGATCCATAAGTCATTTGGGACGTGTAAGAATCAACCACACCTCTATCTAACACACGGTATGACTGGTATGACTCTAAGTGAATCTTTTTATTCAAAATTGACATTAATTTTAGAGAAAAATTGGTGATATAGTCAAAACTAATTTAACAAATTCATATTGTGTTCGTACTTTATAAAATCAATCCATATTTCATGTTTTATGTGTTGGAATCAGTTACACCTCAATCTGATACACGATGTGTCTAGTATGACTCAAAGTTTCCATTATTATATTAAAATTGAAATTTTAATAATAAAAAAGTCTCACACACTAAAAACAAAGAAAACACGGTAATATTGTCTAGATAATTTAGTAAAATGATTCATAATTCATTTGTGGCATGTAGGAATCAGTCTCATGTCAAACTCACACATGATGCAACTGGTATGACTAAAAGTTCATGTTTCTAGTTTAAAATGACATTTTAGTAAAAAAAAGTTGCATACTCAAAACTAAGGAAACACATTTTTATTGTTTTGAAACATTAATAAAATTATCCATAAATAATTTTATAATTTTTGGTATAAGTCTCACCTCAATCCAATGTATGGTTTGATCAGTATGACTCCAAGTGCATATTTTTATTCAAAATTGACATTAATTTTAGTGAAAAAAACAACCAACATACTCAAAATTGAGAAACTTCATTTGGATTTTTTTTACTTTAGAAAAATGATCCATATGTCATTTTGACGTTTAGGAATCAACCCACATTAACCCACTACATGATGTTAATACTATCAGTTTTAAATTGAGATGTTAATAAAAAAAGTGTCACTATCTAAAAATTAAGAAAACATGCTCAAATTGTCTTGATAATTTAGGAAAATGATTTATAATTAATTTTTAAATTGAATGAATTAATCCCATGTCAAACCCACACATGATATGACATGTATGACTCAAAGTGGTTGCTTCCATTTTAAAATGACATTTTATTAAAAAAACATATGTAGCGTACTCAAAATTGAGGAAACAAATTCGTATAATTATGATACATTAGTAAAATAATCCATAAGTTTGATGGGACATGTAATAATCTTATGTACCTCAATCGGAAAAATAGTGTCATCTTTATGACTCAATGTTCTTTTTTTATTCAAAATTTCTATTAATTTTAGTAAAAAAAGAACATGCATACTCAAAATGGGAAAAACATTCAGATTTTTTGTTACTTTATAAAAATGATCCACAAGTCATTTATTTGATATATAGGAATCATATGCACCTCAATTTTACTCACATTGTAACTTATAGGACTCTAATTTCACCATTTTATCCAAAATTGACATTAATTTTAGTAAAAAATAAGTGACGTACTCTATAATAGTGTTTTTCTTTTATTTGTGTTGGAAACTTTATTTAATTTAAATTATGTATTTTAATCTGATTTTGATACTTTCTGCTCTCTTTTCGAGTTTTTTTTGGGATGCAGTGTGTTGTTACAACACACTCCATGCCCAATTTTTGTTGTTGTAGTGTGTTATACCATCACACTATAGTATTAACCTTTATCAGTATTATATAATGTGATGATAAAGGATTCCTTTATAAGATCTTGTAAATGTTATAATAAAGGTTCCTTTATCAGTTATTTTAGAAGCACTGATATAGGGTTCTTTATTAGGGCTGGTAAAATCACTCATAAAGAGTACCTTTATCATTATTAAATAAATGCACTGATAAATGGTTTCTTCTACCAGTGCTTCTAAAAGAACGGATAAAAGTGTGATTTATTAAGAATTTTTTACGCTGATAAATAAAACCTTTATCTTCTATTTTCTGTAACTGATAAAATATATTCCTTTTAACCACACAGTAGTATTCATCACTTTTTTAGCACTAATAAAGGCTTATTATAACATTGTTAAAGGCCTATTATATAGTAGTGTTTCATAACTATTGAATCATAAACCCCATAAAACCAAGAACCTAAAATGGATATTTAAATATCAAAAATTTATGTATAATCATAAAAAAATAAACATATGGGAAGTATATTCACTTAATAAAATATATATGTGGTGAATATGGATTTTTTCTCACAGAAGTATAAAAATTAAGATGAAAACCCCTTACCATAAGTCTCGAATTCATTCGTACATGTTCAATCATCCAAAATAATAAATATATGTTTATTATACATCTATTACATAACCATAATTATATATATATATATATATAAATTTATATCAAACCATATATTGTTTTCTTATGACCATTTATTCCCTCTTTATTAATAATTCCTTGTTAAAGTCACGTTTTGAGAAGTAATATTTTTGTTTCTCATGTATGTTTTGATTTTTTATTTCAGATTCTATTAATTTGATCGTGGTTCCATCATATAAATGATTTTAACCATTATATAAATATAATATATATTAAATCTATATATATTTATTACAATCCATACAAGTTAGAGATATAAAATGAAATACACCATTCATAGAGACAGTAGGTCATACGTACACATGAATACTAGTTTAATTTTCTCTAAATATTTTAATATAGAAAAGTAAATAATATATTCCCATTAAATAATAGTTTTTATTTCATATATATCACATATTTTCATTATAAACATCCTTATTACCTTTCATGTCATGTATGAACGAATCACATTGCTTCGAAAGATGGTAGTCTACCATACACACGAGCGATGTCATGGTATTCATCTAGAATGGATAGTAAGAAGGAATATGCAAAATAATAATTAAAAAAGTGTATTTATATAATTAATACCATATATTAATATTTAATCCATAATTACATCAATTTTTTAGACGTGACAATGGGGAAAATGGCATTGGTTCGTGAGGCGGTAGTCCACCATACACACGAATAATGATTTCATAACGCATTTGATAGAAGTGGAGATGTTTTTGGGTCATGAAAATAATAAAACAACATTTGAGTATATTAAATATAATGAGGTTATTATATAAACATGGCTTAATGATAATTTAATGTGGCGTTGAAATAAATAAAATAAAAATGCTTATTGAAAATGTTACCTCTTCTTTGTGTATCTCCCTTTGGTTTTCACAAAAAGCCTTCTTGGGTGGGATTACTGACCAAACTACGGATTATTAGATGATTTGAGGGAATAAAGAAAGATATTTTGGTAGGTATTTTACAAAATAAGTGGTTTTTTATTTTTAATATGATAGGAGAAAGTGTGGTCTTTTATAGGTGAGGTGAGCGACACACTTGTGATTTTTGAAAAAAAAGGTGTGCCCACGTTTTTCACATGCATAAAGGACCCAAAATGGACTATTATCATTAATTAGACATTATAAGGTCACCATATTTCAATAAAATTGGTTTCAATAGTTTTTGGTCATTTTTAACCCACATCGTGTTAGTTTAACCCCCCCCCCCCCCCAAAAACAATTTTTACCTTAATCACAGTAAATAATTTTTACTATTTTTAATATTCATTATGGTCAAAAATCAAGTTGAAATTATTATATAATAAAACATATTTTTATTATAAATATATAATTCATTATTACAAATTACACTCATAGAATTGAAAAATTTTATTTCAAATTTATCCCATATACGTGACAAGAAAGCAGGTTTTTTAAAGGGAATATGTTTGAAAATTTGATGAGTTTGTTTTATCAAAATTCAATATTAAATTGATTAAAATAACCTAAATTTAATTAAAAGATATAAAATTTTACTAATGTTACATTTAAAACCATATTAAAATAAATTTAATGTTTTTAAAATCATTAAAATAAATGACAATTCCTAATAAAAACCAATATTTCTCATTATTCATCGAAAAATATATCTTTTCAAAAAAATTGAAATCATTAACCCTAATATAATTTTGAAATAATGATTTAAAAAATGACTTTAATTTTATCAAATTCATTTTATAAAAGTTTCAAAAAAAATTATTATTGTTCTAAAAAATAAATAAGAAACAATTTTTTGAGAAACTAGTCTTTTTGAAACATATATGGACTTTATCCAAAAATTAAGAACTTTTTATCAATATGTTTTCCTTAAATAAAACCATTAAAATTAATATTTAAAAAATATTTATTAATATTAAAATATATAGTTTTAATAGTTATGTTATAATGATTGTTTTTAAAAATTATAATAATAATAATATATCACAATATGTTAAATAAAACTCAATGTTGCATATAACACAGGCTATCAAAAAAAATTAATTTATTTGAAACAAATTTATAAAAACTCATGGTGTTATTTATCAAGAAAAAAAATATCATTATTCCCTTTTGATGTTTTGGATATTCCCGTGATAAAATCCATGGTGATTCTCATTGCCACTTAAGTATGGGTAAAGGTTGTGATATTTCGTTAAACTCTTATCTATCAACCTTAAAATACCAACCTACCAAACACCGAGATACAGAATTTGAAATATCTAGATTCATATTAGGCAACCATAAATTCTATTTATCATATTTATACATCTTTATAATTCTAATAGGAATAGAAAATGCTCAACTATGATCTTCATTTAACAACTCCTTCAATTATGGTTATTATAGGGCACATACTTTATTCCTCAACATGAGAATTCCATCATGGTCAAAGTTAAACTGTAAAACAATATTTACATTCTATTTTAGCTTCACATCTTCCTTTTATGCCTCTTAATATTCACATGAATATAAATTTTAAAATTCATCTGATAAAGATAGGATCTTTCTCCATTCATTGTGATTTCAATGTATATCGTCTAAAAAATAATTATTGGATCTTTTTTAATACTCGTCATAGAAAAACTAAAAGGTCCTTCAAACTTAGGGCCCAATCCACCTTCTTCACCTTCTCATTGTGGTAATTTTATTGATCATTCATAATAATTAATTATTTTTAGCCATCTTCTCTAGAACATATTCAACTCTTTCTAGGTGAATATATACTTAAATATTTTATGATTGGTATATATGTCACACCTTTCACTGTAAATATAATTCCTCCATATCATCAAAGAAAAAAGTATCACTACTATTTCCAAATCTGGATTCAAGTAATTTTTCTCATAAACATTCAATTGGAATGCGGTATAAGATACGACCATGTCATTCTACATGAAAACACATCTCAATTTTTTTTTGATACATTACTTTAGATCACAAACCATTCTTTGTTACAAGGTAGTGTGAGCATAAGTTCACTAAATAACATTCTATTTAGTTACTTGAAATTCTATTCATATTCATCTATCAATAAGAACATACCTCCATTCCATACACTCTTGGGTATTAAATCCTATGGCCATGATAAATTTCATAGAAAGAATAGATAGTATCTAACCAACCCAAGAAAAAAATATATTCTAGTCATCATGGTTATCCTGGGCCAATGTTCAATAACTTCTATCTTTGAGGGAACAAATTTAATAACCTCTATTATAATTAGGTGACTTACAAATGATATTTTATATATCATGATTTCACATTTACTAACTTTTTTCATATAGCTTATCTTTCCTCAGGGTCTTTAACACAGTACTAAAATAATATTTGTGCTCTTAATTACTCTTAAAATATATATGAATATCACCTAACAATACTACCCCAAATTGATCAATGAAATTTCTAAATAATGTGTGAATTATACCCATTAAAATTACATGGGAATTGGAAAGTTCAAATGGAATCACTATAAATTCATATTGTCCATAGCTTGAATAGAATGTTGTTTGGGATATATCCTCCCTTTTGACCCGAAACTAATGATATCTAGTTCAAATGTTATTCTTTGAAAACTTCTTACCTCCTCACATTTAATCAATAAAATCATAAGTACAGGGAATAGGATACATGTTCTACGTATTAATCTTATTAATTTATTGATATCAAATTTAATGATTCATTGACCCATATCTCTTCATAACAAGAGAAAACAAATTATCTCCATGGTGATGCACATGGAAATGAATCATCTATCTGAATTCTCCTAGATTTTCTTCTTTAATTCCATCAACTCAATCAATTTCATTCTATAATTATTCTTTGAAATTGGTCTATAAATAGGCATGAGTTCTATTGAAAAATAAACCTCATTATTTTGGGGGATTTATATGAAACTTTTAAATACAATACATCAAAATATATTTACATAATATGAATATATATAATGTTGAGTTTCTGTCCAAACATTTTTGATAGATACCCCTCATGAATAAGTAAAAATATCCTCACAATGGAATTATTTTTCTTCTAATGTTCATATTCATCCTTGCACTGATAGACAACCATGGTTTGATTTTGAATATCAAATAATACTACCATTCCTCAAAAATGTATTTGGTATTTATATAGATAGAGACAATACAAGCCCAAAATCACATCAAATTAAATAGTAGATATAGTCACGATATTTTCATAAAGAAAATCAATCTCATATCAATGAGAAGCTTTATACATGTGATATGGTCATCATATTATTAAGAGTTTTAACTAATAATTCAACACCTAATTGTTGATGTGGTGATATGATACACTTATAAAATTCTTTATTTACCATTATTTGGGTATAACTATAATCAAATTATACATTTATGGTTCTAGAGTGGATGATAACAGAACCTTTCACAACTCTACTCTCATAAACCATTTCAGTGATTATTATCAAATGGGATTTCCCTTTATTTCAAGGCCTAAGAGGTTGTTGATGTTAGATATCATCATTAACCCCTGGATTCAAGCAATCATTAGAATAATTACCATACTCATTGTGGATGTGGCATTGGAGGGTGGGTGGTACTTTCCACTAAGATTTCACATAATTCATTTCATCATATTTTCTATTTACATATATTTTGAATTCCCTTTCTCAATTGATTTTCTTTCTAGACTCGAAACACTTACCAATTAACAAAATTCAATTTTCTTAATTATTATTTCTACTATTTAGGCATAACTGGATATTTTTTTTCATTTCTTCCATGGGTTTTACATTTATTATTTTTTGAAAACTCTATCTTTTTTATCTTGTCAAATTAATGATAATGAGGGGAATCTAGACTCTCTATTTTTACATTTATTGAAAATTTAATGATTTTACCATATCTACCAAAGTCCCTCATAAATATCCCATTTTGAAGACTTGATTTTAATCCACAAAAGAATGGATTAATTTTTCTTTTAGATTCGATGATAAAATTAGAAGGGTAATTTATATATCTGGTAAAATTTTCCTCATATGAAAAAATAGATTCATAATCATTCTTCTTAATCTTATGTAATTTCATTTATATATTTATTTAAAGAGTTTAGGGAAATTACATACTAAATAAATACCATCTTCAACTCATCCCATTCCATAGATTCAATTTATACCTCTTTCCTTGAATTCTTAATAAGATACCAATATTGGTCTACTTCACCGTCTAAATGATAAAACTCCAATAAAACATTCTTGTCTTCTAAGAAATGGATAATAGAAAATATCATTTAAATGGTATTGATCCATTTCTTTGCCACTAGTGGATTATAGGACCCACCAGAAGAATGTGGATATTTACACATGAAAGACTCAATAGTATATTGGTCCCTACTTCACTCATTTTAAATATTATCATGATTCATTTCTTATTATATTTTAATAATCATAGAAAAAACGAAATTGTATTTTAGAATAAATTTTATTCATTTTATCAGGAATAAAATCATTTAATTTTCCACCATATTTTTTTAACATGATTCCTCATGCTTCCATCCACTTAAGAAAACCAAAAGGAATTGTGTAAGAATTCATCTATAATAATGAGAGTAAGAAATCATATAATCATGAAAATCCTTCCAAATATTTCTTAAATTGTTACAACATCTTATCAACCAATGAAAATTTTAGTTTCACTCTATATCACTTTTAGTTCTGAATAGGTTGTTTTAATTTATTTTCTTGTATTATTCATTACCTAATATCCAAAAATAACTAAACCCTACTCCGATACCATCTGAGATGACCTAGGAATTACCTACATAAATACTGAACCATTTTAGATGAACATTCAATACATTTCACAATAAAACATTCCCCAAACCCATAAATTTTCAGTGTTGTTGGAGACTAAAAACCTAATTAAATTATTTATTGAGTGATATTCAATGTCACCCACAAAGTTCTTCTCTCATAGTACCCTTATTAGAGATATCCTACTTAAAACCATTCTTCATAACATAATGAAAATAGAAACCTAGGGAAGGGTTAGATTAGATGTTCAGTAAGGATAAATATAGGATATATCAATATATGATCATATTAAAAACTAATGTAAACATATGGGTATGAATTCATGATCATAACATATGAATTTGAAAACCAATCATTAATAGTCCATAAATCATGATTCATGGAACAAAGATTTATCTTTTCAAATGGAATGATTCATAAGAGGGTGGAATAATCATTGATCTATACTGATCCACGAGAGAATATCATAATCTTAAGATATAATTCATAGTAATTATATACCAACAATAATAATAGATAATAATTTTTTTAGGTAAGGTTTACTTCTGAGACTATCATAATGGAAAAAATTTATAATCAATTGGGTTCAATCCTCTTTACTTTATTTCCTTACTCAAGGTTCACTCCATATATTATCATAATTGACAATGTCCCTTATTGAATTGGGATCACTCTCTATTATAGTTTATATTATCTCGTGAGATATAAATTTTAGCCGATTAATTGGATGTATTTAACGGAACCACCCTTTACTTAATAAATACCATGAATATGAGTTCCACAATATCATAAAATAATTTATCAACTCATCATAGCATAACTCATGGAAAATAAACTCGTTTAATAATGATTTACTCATAACATAATTAATATAAAGAAATATAACCCTTTTCCTAGAATAGTCCTTACAACAGAAACTTCATATGTCATTTGGATAAAAACAATTGTATAGTGTTATTAAATCATATCCCTAGTCAAACATACATCAAAGGATGTTAACATAGATAAAAAATACATTTAAAATAACATTCAAACCATTATTTGAAAACATGATAAAATATCCTTTATTTTGATAACATTTTAAATAAAAAATCTCTATATATTAATAAAAATTATTTTATCTAAAAAAATACATAGACACTGTTAAATTATTCTTCAAATCAATGAACAGTCATGACTATGGGAAAATTCATTATTAAAGTAAACTTTAAAATAATATTTCCTTTCAAATTTTGTAAAAAGTCCAAAAATCACTCATTCAGAAAATGACAAAAATATTCATTTCAAAACGTTGAGTTTAACGTAAAATATATTTTAAAATAACATTAAAAATCATTTAATCATAGAAAATAACACTCTTTAGATTATTTTAGATAACATGGACATGGAAAAAAATTTCATTGACCAAAGAAGAAATAAGATTGGTTTTTATAAAAAAAATTATGATCATTTTATGTAATAGAAAGATGAAAATGTAAGTAAAACATTAAAACCCATGAAATAGTAATATTATAATAAAATATATTTTCCTTAATATATTAATATCATATAAAAACCCCAAATTAAAATGAATCATAAATAATCCTCATAAGAAATAAGATTGCAACCTAAACCTTTACCTCGGGTCTTGTATTTATTCATATTTATTCGTGAGATCCTATATAATAAATTTAAATGTATTATATATATATATAATAGAACTATATTCATATTTTTATTACAATAAATAATTCCCTTGTAACTTCCAATTACCCATTTATTATAAATTATTCATTAAAATCAATATTTGGGTGAAAACTAGTTCATTTTCCATGCATGTGTTTGTTCAATGATTCATGTCCAAGAACCTTTAAAATTGTTTAATAATCAATAAAAACCTAATAATATTTTAATTATAATAATTATTTATAACATACACTTTTATATCCATTCATATATAGTGGTGATGATAAATGAATTTCATCACTTCATAGAGATAGCTGTTTGCACGTACGCTCAAGTAATGTTTTCTTTTTCAAAAAATGTGAATAAAGAATGATAAATATAAATATATAATTAAATAATCATAATAATATCATAAATATCATATATATTCGTTAAATCCATCCATATGACCATCCATGTTTAGTAGACATGATAAATGTATTGAATCGCTTCGGGGAGGTGGTAGTCCACATATGTGCATGAACGACATTACAATTTCTCATAGGATGAAAGGGAGGTATAGAGTAGTTGTACCATTAACATAATATAATTTTATTTTATAATATATACATATTTAATCTTTTTCATATGGTTAAAAAATATTTTTAGGAGGTTAAGGAAGAAAGAATCCCAAAATAGATATGTAAAGACAATTACCTCCCCATTAGAAAACCTCATTTGGATGACACCACAAGCCTTCAAAGAATGGAATTTAATGAATATTAAAATATCTAGGACATGATTAGTGAATTTATTAAGGTTTTTGAATAGGTATTTTCTGATCTATATGGCTCAAAATGGGTGAATGAGTGAGGGGGAGAGGACCTCCTTTTATAAGTAAGGTGTTTGTCGAAACCTGTAAATAATTAAACATTAAAATATAATTTTGTAATATTAAAGTGAAAATGGAACATATTGGAAAAGTTTTTTAAGAATAGATAATATAAGGTCTAAATATCTTCAACAAATCAAATTTATAAAAATTTATGTGATATTTTAAACTTTATATTTCAGTTTCACCCCCTCATTAAAGATTTTTAACATTAACTATTGTTACATATTTTTACCACAAAACCAATTCATTATAAAGAAAAATGAAATTGGAATAATTAAAAAATATTTAAATTATAACTCAAAATTTATAAATTATTTTATCAAATTCAATTCTTATAATTTGTATAAAATCACATTAAAATAAGCATGCAAAATGCAATGAAAATTGTTTTAAAAAAACAATTTTAAGCGTAACACTGAATTTATTCTATTTACTTGTGTTGTAAATACCATTAAAATAATGTTAAATTATTTCATTCAATATATTAACAACACATTTAATTAAAATCATCCATCCATTTCGATTTATTTAATTTATTAAGATAAAAATGCATTGCGTGCATAAAAACAATTTTCAGAAACAAAAACATCTGTTTTTTACAATTAAATGATTTCATTTTAAATTAAAACCAATTTATGACCAATTAATTCATTTTATTCATGTTCAAAAAAAATTACCATATTTTTAATGTTATAAATTTAATTTTAAATAACACATATATGATAAAAAATTATGCACATGAACAAAATACTTAGAAATAGTTCCTTAGGATAAATATTATTTCCTAAATGAATTAGATATTATTTTCAACATTTATATACCATATAATGTGCTAAATGTTATAAAATATAAAAAATATTCACATAAGTTATATATTTCATACTCCAAAATCTATTGAACTCATTTATTTATTAAAGGTAAATATATTAAAAAATCATTGGGTGTTAAAATTAAATCATTTTGTGATCTTATCCAAGTATAAAAGTAAAAAAATTATTTCGTAAACATCATAGAATGTATCAAAACCACCTTCCAATATTATATTCCCCAGATTATCCATAAATTATAAAACCTATAACACTTTAATGGTCTATTACTAATTACTTTCACTAAAAATCACTATAATTATCAATTCATGAACCAAAAGTTATAATCCTTCATTTAAATAAGATTGGTATGCTATAGGAATATTTCACAAGGCCTATACCATATTAGAAGGACCATGTGTTTCTCTCCATCTATAACATCTTGAGTTAAAAAAATACTATGATCGATAGCATACATAATATGCCACATCAAGCTTAAAGGAATAGTGATGTAAGTTTATTTAAATGTTGTCATCATAACCTATCCATTAGAATGACAGGAATGAATAGTATCAACTAAATTATTAAAATTATGTTTTCAAAATTTATATATATTTAATTATTTGGTGAAAAAATAATTATAAATGAATTTAAAACTTTTTTTTTAAATAAAATGAAATGTTTTTCTAAAAAACTATTTAAATGTGCACAAGTTTGTTTTAAACCAAAATGTTAATAAATCACTCATGATGGATTATAGTAATGAAATATATATGAATTATATAAAATTTAATGTTTGAAATTGATTTTATATATTTTTTAGTCTTAATATAAGAACAAATCTAATTTGAATATTATAATAAGTATTTATCAAAAAAGGAATTTTTACAGCCTTTTGATGAAGAACAAATTTAATATATATTTTTTGAGAATTTTATAAATTATATTTGAAAAAATAATCTTATTATTTGGAATTGGGAGATAAAATTTTACTTCGGATAATTTTTGGAATTTTTTTGATAATATTCTTTTTTTAATGAATAGTGAAAAATATTGTAATTTAATTCAAAACTACTTTTTTTATAATTTATTTATATAGTTAGATTATCCTATTACTTCATTTTAAGGTATAATTAGATTAAGTTTTTATCATTTAATCCAATTTAGGTTATTGTAATCAATTTTAAATTGAAATTTTATATAAAAAATATGTGAACTTTTGAAATTTTTACTTCAAAAACTCATTTTCTCATTCTATTTTTTTTATGGTGAGGCACAGAGACCCATTTTATTAAAAGAAAAAAAATAACAGAGAAGGAATATAAATAATTTACATAAATCCCAAAATCAAAAAAATCCTAAATTGAACAATAATAATATCTTGATCGAGTACTCATAATGTGGTGAGAGGAGTGCCCTCCCCGACCATGAGGATCTCATAATCTTATCTATGTTATAACCTATATGCATGGTCCACCTCATTTATCTGGAAGTGCAAAGTCAACAACGTCCTTCCCTCTATTTGGACCAAAAACCTTATCATTATTTGGTCTGTCCTCCTCACAACTTTCTAAATCAAGAAACTCAAAAGATTTGTTTGTGCAAACCATCAATTTTGATTTATCTATTACATTAAATCCATTATTTGAGGACTATTGAAAAGAATAATTTTTTCGTATTGTTATTCATGTGGGGATTCACACTTGAATCCCCATGCACTATCCTGAGAGATGAAGGATCAGTGACCACCTGAAGGTTACTGGATGGGTCCACAGACTTACCATCTCCTTTTTTATTGTCAACAGCATCAACATATTTATTGAGGCTTCTTTAGAAAATAGAAAGAGATTCGTTTTTAATAGAAGGAACAATTAGTGTAAATTCAAGACCAGCTACATCATTTATTCTATGTGGTTTAACATCGGAATTTGAAACTACAATATCATCATTTGTATCAGTTCGGTTAAACCAAAAGATATATCCCTTTTATACATAGGATCTATAGTTGTCCCAACATAGCTTTCAAGGGGGACAGTGGACTGCCCACTAATAGGATGAGAAACATCTAGTTTTGAAGGAGTGCCTTGAATAGTTTCAAAGGGGATTGTACCCTTATAAACAAAATTTAAAAACCAAAGTACCTTTTTTCATGGACTATAAAGAAGTAGCATATTCAGCTATGGATGTCCCTTTACAGCTTTTTGAAGAAACCAGTCTTTTCTCATTCTAGTAATCGAGATCCACAACAACATGTGCTTCAAACTCTTTAACAGACTAACTATCATCAGATTCATCCTCAACTTGTTCATTATAAATTCCCCAATGTAATGCATCCTTGAATGACATACCATCAGTAATTAAGTATAACTATTCATTAATGACTCATTAATTGGTATTTTTTATGTTATATTAATTAGTTTAACTATCAAATGATAAATTACATGATAAACAGTAAGAGTTAAAAGGTTTAAAAGAAAACAATAGGGATCAAAAAATATTCATTCTTGCCTAATTTCCATTAAATTATTATATTTAGATCAATTCTCATCCTATATTTTAATTAAATCAACTTGGACCCATTTTGAATTGAAAATAAATTTTTATTAAATTAATGCTATTAATAATTCCAAGAGTTCCCCTTCCCTTTCCTATAAAAGGGAACCCATTACTCTCTATTACTTACACTTCAAAAACCATTTGGTTTGGCCAATATCTACCAAAAACACTTCCCATAATCCCTATACACATTTTTGAATCCTTATTTTTTTGAATAAACCCCTCCTTAGAGGTGTTAAGGTGTTAAAAAAGGTGATCATCTGAAGGAAAGGTAATGTTTTTATTTAAGTGTTTATATTTTATTTCTTCTTCCAATTCCAAAAAACCAAATTCTTACATGAAAAAATAATCACTCTAGTATCCTAAAAATATTTTTATGTTCTTATGTTAACATAATCACCTAAATCTATACCTGATTTCATTAAATGGGAAATGAATTTTTCGTTCATACATATGCGTGAACTATCACCTCCCTGAACCGATCTAATTAATTTTCCATAAATATCTCTAATGACATGTTATAATAATGGAAATAATGTTCATATGTGATATTAATGACATATTAATCTTTATAAGATATTCATATAACAATTACATTCTAACTTTATTTGCACATAAAAATGATAATGTCGTTTGTGCATACCTGTGAACTGTCACCTCCACGAAGCGATCTGATTCGTTTTTATTCACTAAATCACTTGTATGATATATATATATATATAATTATATTTAAATTATTATTATTGTATTAATTATTTTATAATAATTATGTATATATAAAATAATACTTATCTTCTTTCCATAACGATCAATTGAAAATGGAAAATGTTACTCACGTGTACGTATGGACTACCGTCTCCATGATTATAATATTGTTCATTCTTAATAACAATAATTAATGGTTTCATTTAAAAATATAATTTATGTATTAAAATTATAATAATATCATCAATATTATTTTGGATATTTTAGACTTATGACCACATAGACTATTGACAACATATCAAGTTCATTTTCAACTCAAGTACCGAATATTGGCAAAATGACTGATATGAACTTAAATAATTATGTAATTATTATAACATAGAAATAATTTATATAAAGGGAATAATAAAATTTGAAAAATTTTATCAAGAATGTATAAATTAACCTTAGTTTATTATTCAGAAAGCTTAATAATGTACGAGAAAATTCGAACTCAAGGTAAGGGATTTTGTCTCAATTTACATTCCATTCAGAACTATTTGGTTTTATCCACCAATTCACTTTTATATGGTGTATATACTATCATTTTAAAAATTATATAATGAATATATTTATTATCATGATATTTTAAGTTTTTTTTGAATTTATTATTTAATTATTTTTATTCAATTGTTTCTCATGTGGTAATGGACTTTTTAACTCAAAACCACATTTTAATGTTTTGATGATTTATTCTTATAAATATTTCTATTTTATTTCTATGTTCTCAAAATGGTCATAAATATTGTATTTAAATGGACATGAATGTTTTAAAATGGGAACTTTTTAATTTCTCATAAATGTGTTCATAAAGGGATCCTTTTAAAGGACTTATCCACTATAAACATTCATTGAGGCATGTTTTAATGTTATACAAAAACTTCTTTTATATGATGAATAATAAATCCCTTTGAATTTTAATTTTATTAAAAGGTTTTAAAAATTAATACTTTTACAAGAATCATTTTACTTTGTTTACAAAATGGAAAAAGGAATTTTTTTAACAGATATGGTGACAACGACTTCTCCGCCGCCGTAATCGTTATTTGATATTTGGATTCCTCTATAATCTTTAATATTTTTTAAACGAAAATAAATATATTATTACTTTTTTTTGGTATTTTGGTGTTGATTTTTTTTTATAATGGATTTATTATTTCAATATCTTGAAATTAATTATTATGATTGCAAATGAATTTTTACGAGTGAAATTATTGATAATTGAAATATTTTTTATCTTATGATTATACAATGGTACTTAAACATTTGACGGGTGGTTATGTGATAAAATAAATATGGTTGGTTTTGTGATAAACCAAATATGGGTGGTTCTATTATAAACCAATGATGGATTGTTATGTTATAACCTTAAATGAATTGGGTATTGATGTCAGGTGTATGGGTATTCCATTTGTAAGAGTGATATGTATGCAAGTCGGCGGTATGGTTCTTCCATTTAAGTATGATTATGTTCCAAGTTACCTTTATATGTTATAAGTTATTTCTATTGGTTTTATAGTGATATTTGTATTAAAAAATTGGTAATAAACGAGTTTATAATCCAAGGAAATTATTTACTAATTCATTAAGGTGGATAGAGTTACCTTATGATAAATATTCATGGTTTACATGTTTTTTACCATCCTAATAGTTCTTTTTATTAGGGGATCCCTTAATAAAAATTTTCTTCTCATCCATAGTTTTAAAAATTTTGTCACGTGATTTAAGGGATAATAGATTCAAGGATGGAACCAAGGAAAATTTATGATGATTAAAAATTAAAAGAAACCATGTTTCATTTTAAAATATTTTGTTTTATGAATGAAATGGATATTATTGGAAGTATCCACTTTGTATTTATATGGATCTTTTATGTAGGATTTATGGCCTAATTATCTAACTGTCAGAACATGAAAATATCCTTAGTGTAAAATAAAGTATAATTCTTGACTTAAATCAATATTATGTAATTTTTATGTTTGAGTCATTATAATTGGTATCATAGGATGGTTAAGACAACTTTGGAGATTATGATGTTTGTCTAAAGAGCTTTGTATATCATTATGAGTCTATAATTTTAAGTTTTATTATATGTTTACTATCATACAACACCTTTTGAGTCTTTATGTTATGAAATTTTATGGTGACTAACTGTATTTTTGGAAACTTTCACCTTTGAGGTAATTATGGGTAATTACTTTTTGGGATGAAAAATGAAAGGTATGAGATAACCTTTGGGGTTAAAAAATGTTATAATTATTTTTGAGGATTTTATTTTGATAATGTTATAAGAATTATATTTTTTTGAAAAAGAAAAACCTACAAACCGTATGACAACACATCACATCAGACAAGGCTATATAAATCAACCCCACAACCGAAGGGAAACATGGGTGCATCACCTACCACTAGCCTACATGAATTCCCGGGATGCTATAAATTTTTCTTTTTTATTTAAATATGTTTATGGAATATTAGTAAGTTAATTTTTGGAACTTATATTTTATCAAATATATATCCTTGGTATTGGAAAACTATTTTGTGGATTAAGTGATAAATGTTCATTTGGAAGACATTCATTATTTCAACAACTTCAGATGATTAAGCTAAATAAAATACTATTGGATTTTAATTGATGAATAATGGTTGAATTATATTTTGGAATAATATATGATTTAATTCTAGAATTATGGTGATTTATTTTATTTATAGAAATGATTAACATATTTGAGAATATGTTGTTAGCGTAATTACATTTTGGTATGAGAAAGTAAGACTGATTTATCTTATTTTTAAAGAAATGTTAATAGTTATCTTATAAGATTATGTTATCAAGTAATTTTTGGGTTTCGATATTATTTTAGAATATTTTTTATTAATTTTAAGGATAGTTATTAATGGAATGGTCTATTTTGAACTTTGGGTAACATTAGTTAGTAATAGAGATAAAAATTAGTATTCATTCATTTAATGGTTTATTATTTTTGTGGAATTGTTTTTTATTATCCTAACCATATAGGTTTTTGTTAATTTTTCAAGATAGGAGGAATAAATAGTTAGTCCTTTGAGGATTATTTGATTCTCTATAAATTGATTCTAGTTCTTCATATGTGAAAACCAATCATCTCTAATATGTTTACGGTGAAAATTGACAAAAGTATGAAACTACACTCCCCAAGTAAGTAAGTTTCATTATGTTATTAGTAAAGGAAGTATATTAATTCCACAACTCTATGAAAAGAATCTTAAAAAAATATCCATTAACTTTTCTTTATAAGAAATAAATGACCTTTTAAACAATCACAAATTTATTGTTTTTTGATTGCTAACATTCTACTAACAATGATTTATATTACTCTTCCTCAGAACTTGATTATTATTTTTCTCTAAATATTCATGTTTTAATACATGAAACCCTATTATGTGTTATCTCAGGTGACCTTCGTACTTCTGTTTCATTATTCAAAAGTGAAGGCCATGTTAATCTCTTTTCGATGTGGGATTTCAATAAAGATGTTTTCAAAATTCAAAACCCCTAGTTTTTATACCAACATCAAATTATGAGGATTGAATTTCTAAAGGGGGGGTAGTGTAACAACCCATGTTTTAAAAAATACTATGATCGATAGTATACATAATACCACACATCAAGCTTAAATGAATAATTAAATAAGTTTATTTAAATGTTCTCATCATAACCTAACTGTTAGAATGGCGAAAATGAATAGTATTAACTAAATTATAAAAATTATATTTTACACATTTATATATAATTAATTATTTGGTGAAAATTTAATTATAAATGAATGTAAAACTTTTTTTTTAAATAAAAGAAATATTTTTTTTAAAAACATATTTAAATGTGCACAAGTTTGTTTTAAAACAATAAGTTAATAAATAACTCATGTTGTATTATAGTAATTACATATATATATGAAATATATTTAATTTAATTTTTGAAAAAAAAATTAGTCCAAATATAAAACAAATCAATTTTTACTATAAAATATGTATTTAACAAAAAAGGAATTTTTACCACCTTTTGATTGAGATCCCATTTTAAATCTTATTTTTCTAAATTTTATAAATTCCATTTGAAAAAATAAAATTCCTCTTTGGAAGCGAGACCTAAAATTTTACTTTGGATAAATTTTTAGTATTTTTATGATAATATAGATATTTTATTGAATAGTGAAATATTATGCATTTTAATTCAAAACATCTTTTTCATCTAATTTATTTATATAGTTATATGTTCCTTTTACTTTGTCGTAATGTATAATTAGATTAATTTTTTATAATTTAATTCAATTTAGTTCATGGGAATCAATTTCATAATGAATTTGGATATAAAAACTATGTGACCTTTTGAACATTTTACCTTAAAAACTCATTTTCTCATTCCTTCAATGGGGTTAATTTTTAATTATTTTATGAAAATTGTATGTTTTTAATTTGAAAAAATGGATTCCATATTTGGAATAAAAAGTTTTAAATTATGTAAATATGTCACTTGTATTTTTCAACAATATGAATAATAACTTTAGTAATTATTTTTTTGCCACAATAAAAGGTAAATTGGGTAATTAAATGTTAAAATAATATTATAAATTTTATATAACTACCATAAAAAATTTTCTAACATTATTGTATGAGTTATTTTCGATTAATAGAATCCCTGGTTCAAAATTGTGGCCTTTTTAATCCTCTCATGTGTGATTATGACACTTGTAAAAAAAATTTTAAAGTGAAGACCAAGATGTCATAATCATGTATCTTATTATTTAATCAATTTTAAAATTTGTTTATATAAGAGATATTTTATACTATAAATAGTCCTCATAAAGATAAAAATATTACCTACATCATGGTAATTTATTTATAGTTTTTATGAAATAAACAATTAAATTAAATGGTGTCCTAATGATGATGTGGTAATTTCTTAATTAATGAAATAATCGAATAAATGATATTATAAATATTTAAATAAATGTAATTTGACATAATTGATTACATAAATGACTTTTTTAGAATAATTTAACATGTTTTTAATGATTTAATGGAATTTTTTCTAACTTATCTTGCTGTTAAGATATTTTTAAAAAATCAACTGAAGAATTGTTTCAAAATTGACACTAATGGTATTTTAAAATATAAAATATTTTATTAAATTTTATGATATTTTAAAAATAAATATTCAACCAAAATGTTTATATAAATCTAAAAATTTCATTAATGACTCATTCATTGGTTTTTTGTCATGTAATGGTAATTATTTTAATTCTAAAGGTGAAAATTGGCTGATAAAATGGTAAGAGTTAAAAGGGTTAATATAAAAAGATAATGATAAAAAAAATAAAACCTATTTAATTTTCATTGGATAATTATATTTATACTCATCCTATACCTATATTATAACTAAATAAATTGTTAACCATTTTAATTAGAAAATTAATTTATATTAATTTAAAACTTTTAATAATTCCAAGAGTGCCCCACCCCTCTCTTATAAAAGGGTACTCATTCCTCTCTATTACTTACACTTAAAAAACCTTTTGGTTCATAAAATATCTACCCAAAACCCTCCTATAATAACTTCCCAAAATTATTAAATCCTTATTTAATTCATAACACCCTCTTTAGATGTTTTCAGGTGTTAAGAAAGGTGATCATCTGAAGGAAAGGTAATGTTTTTATTTAAGTGTTTTTATTTTATTTATACTTCCACTTATTAAAAAAATCATCATCCATGAAGAAATAATAGATCCATTATCCTAAACATACTTATATTTTATTATGTTAATATCATCACTTAAATCTATCTCCACTTCCATTAAAGTTGAAAGGAATTAATTGTTTGCGTGTACGTGTGAACTATCACCTCTATGAACCAATCTAATTTGTTTTTCATAACCGTCTCTCATGACAGGTTATAATAATGGAATTAATGTCAAAATGTGATATTCATGAAATATAAACAATTATAAGATAATAATACATAAATTATATTCTTACTTTCCATGAACATAAAAATGATAATATCGTTCATGCGTACGTGTGAGCTATCACCTCAACGAAGTGATGTGATTCATTTTTATTCACTAAATCAACTGTAGGATATATATAAGTATATATAAATGAATAATATTATGTTAATTATGTTATTATCATTATGTAAATATAAAATAATACTTACCGTATTTCCATAATAATCAATGAAATATGGAAAATGATATATGTGTGTATGTACGACCTATCGTCTCCATGATTATAACATTGTTCATTTTGTAATAACCATAACTAATGGTTTTATTTAAATTTATAATTTATCTATAAAAATGATAATAATTTCATGAATATTATTCTATATTTATTGTAATTATTACCACATGGACTATTGATATCATACCAAGTTCACTTTTGACTGATGTACTGAATATTAACAAAACATCAAATATGAACTTAAATAATTATATAATAATTATTACATAGAAATAAGTGATATAAAGGGAATAATAATATTTTAAAATAGTTCTCAAGAAATTAAAAATTAAAACTAATTTTATCATTGAGGTATATAAATAACATACGAGACAAATCAGACTCAAGGTAGGGAATTTCGTCCCAATTTACATTCTATTGATAATTATTTGTTGTCGTGGACCAATTGACTTTTATATGGTGTATATACTACACTTTGAAGTATTATATCATGAATCTATTTATTCTCCTTCTATTCTATGTTTTTATAATGTTATTATTTAATTATTTTTATTCAAGTGTTTCTCAAGTGGTAAAGTACTTTTTAACTCAAACCCTCGTTTTAATTTTTTGATGATTTATTTTTATAAACCTTTATATTTTATCTCCATGTTCTCAAAATAATTTTTATTAATGTTTTAAAATGATAAATTTTTAATGTCTCCCAAATTTTTTAATAAAGATATCCTTTTAAGGGTCTTCATATCAATCTCCTTTCATTGAGGCTTATTTTGATGTTATACACCACCTTATTTTATATGATTTATAATCAAACCCATTGACTTTTAATTTCATTCAATGATATTCAAAAGGAATATTTTTAAAATAATAACTTTTCTTTCTCTACACAATGACATAAGTAATGTTTTTAACCTGTACAGCGACAAAGACATCTCCTATATCGTAACCATTACTTGATATTTGGCTTCCTCTATAATCTTTAATGTTTTTAACAGGAAAAGAAATACCATATTCTTTTTTTGGGTATTTTTTTATTGAAAATTAATTTGAAAATTTATTGATTATTTCAATATCTTGTAATTATTTCTTGTGGTTCCAAATACAATTTTGTGAGAGAAGTGTTGATAATTGCAATCTTTTATGTGTTATGATTATTCAATATTACATAGACATTTGATAGGTGGTTATGTGATAAAACAAATATGGTTGATTTCATGTTGAACCAAATATGGGTGGTTCCATGATAAACCAGGGAAGGATGGTTACGTTATAACATCCAATTAAATGGGTATAAAAGTTTTTAATATGGTTATTCCATTTGTACGAGTGATGTGTATGGAAGTCAACTGTATGGTTATTACATTTAAGTATGATTATGTCCCAAGTTACCTTTATATGTTATATGTGCTTTATATGGGTTTTGTGGTAATATTTTGATTACAAAAAGGTAAGCAATGAGATTATAATACAAGCAATGTATTTACTACTTCTTTAATGTCAATAATTTTACTTTATGATAAAGTATTCATGGTTTACATGTTTTTTTCAATACAAGTAGTTTTCCATCTTTGTGGATCCCCTATAGAGATTTTTATTCTCATCCGAAGTTTTGAAATTTTTTTCACAGGATTTAAGTGATAGTAGAGTCAAGTATGGGATCAAGGAAAATTAATGATGATTAAACATGAAAAGAAACCATGTTTTATTTTAAAAAATTTTGTTTTATGAATGAAATGTATATTATTGGAAGAGTCCACTTTGTATTTCTATGGTTTTGTTTTGTATGAGTTAAAGCCTAATTCTCTAAACCTATAAACCTAAAAAGATCCCCAATGTGAAATAAAGTATAATTCTTGACTTAACTCAAGATTGTGTAATGTTTAAGTTCGGATCCTTATTATATCCAAGAGGACATAGATCATAGTGAATTATATGGTCCTTATTACACTTATAATGGCCTTCTGTAACTATCACATTATGAATTCATAAATAAATGTGTGTGAGTGTAAAATTTATAGTGATTGGAATGCTCCCCATCTTGATTTGGCAAGGATTGTGAAAATTTTATTAAACCCCCTTTAAATGACTCATTCAAGATAGTATAAAATATATAGAATTTATAGAATATTTACTTATTCATAAAAATAAAATAATTTATAGAAAATATACATAATAACCTATTTTACATACCACAATTATATTACCAAAATCTCAACCCTTGATAACCTTTGATATATTTCACTATCCAAATTACACTATCGCCATAAGAGAACATGGAAGAACTCAAAGAGATGAATGTATTAAGACACACCAATATATAAAGGCATGTTTGTCTAATATTTCTATATTTCCACCATAGTCATGATAGATATATCATTTAATGATTCATCATATCCCTCTCAATAAATCATATTTATATGATAATTCCTCTTATAAATTCCAAAAATTGAATTATAAAAAATAATTTTTCTCTTTTAATGCCACTAAAACCTATGGGGAAGACCTTAATAAAATCCCAAATGGGATAATAAAATTATATTACACAGTAAAAATTTAACCCAATAAACTTGTCCATTTCTATAATTTATCTAAATTTACCATAATCAATTTTAAAAACTCATGTTACATCATTAAACCAATATAATAATTTACATGACATGTCAAGTAATTTTTCACTAAATTATTTCATCCAAATTAATTCACTAATTTTTTAAATATAACCAAGTAGTTATAAAAAATATATAATTTCATCATATAAATATATCACAATTAATTATCTAGCCACATTCTAACCCCCATAATAATATGATGTCAATAACACCACATAATAAAAAAATATTTTTGATCACATTCCATGATGGCCACACTTCTATAAATGTGGTGAATTTAAAATACACTTAATTATACAAAATAAAAAACATATGTGTTACATTTATCCCCACCATAATACTTTAAATCCCCTAATAGTAAATTGGTAAATTCATTATCAAAAATATTTTCCCACTATTTATACATACGAGCATCACTCAACTATTCCTCTTCTTGAATAGACCCATGTTTATATAAAACTATCACTAGAGGAATAATGTCATATATTAATATTTTTCCTTGAATCCGTAGTTTGAATTAGTCTGTTAACAAAATACATATCATGTTCTATCTTAACTACTTTATAGTTTAAGATATGAGAGTCATCAGAAAAATAATTCTTCAATTGAGATATGTGAAAATCATTATTAATTTACACATGATATCATAGTAACACAAACTGATAAGATACTTTTTTTAGAATCACACACAAAAGTTTCACACCAAAAGTTGATCCACTAAAACATCATAATGGCATAAATAGATCACTAGATGAAATTCCTCAATCATTAGTGTACCGAAACATAGAATAATTTATTCGGTCAAATAGTTGCACTCATTGTAACTAATAAAGACTATTAATTCACAAAATCATATTAATATTCAAAGTAAGAAAATTAAAATAAATATATTAAAGAGTACGATACCTTTTATGTGTTACGGACTTTTTTTGTACATTGATGGGGAGGGCATCACAATATTTCAATATATTGAATATATAATGTTATAAACACTATGACTTGGAATCCACGCATATTTCTAACTCAAATGATTTCTCAACAACTCATCAATATTGTTCCACCTTACTTTTAGAGTGGGTCTCACCCAATCCATAGGTTTCATTGGCCTCCCAAAATTGTGGGGGTCCATCTATTGCATTGTATAACTATTAATATCCATTAAAATTCCTCATTCTGATTAGAAATCACCAATTGATGAAAATTTCATCATAAATCACACTCTTTTCTAAAAAAATCCCAAGCTAAGAGTGATTAAAATATAGAGACAAACTTCACTCTGGTGATCTCTTTATTTTCTGAATTTATAGTTTTTTTACTACCTACTGAGCTTCAATCCGAAAAAACTTTTCTCAATTAAAATGTTTCCATCCATTGAAGTCTACTGCTACTTCTCTGCCAAGTTCAAAGGGTCTACCAATTTTTATCCTTATGGTAAACATACCATAGAACATGAATAAGATTTATAACCCCAATAATTCCCCTATTTAAGACTACTTAAATAATTCCACAGTATATTCTAACAATTTATAAAACATAAACCTTTAAAATTAAAATGAATGTAATGATCCTACTTTCCCTTTATATACAGTAAAGCTCAACTATGGTATAGTGTTGCCTTAGTCTCTCCTAGACTAAATCTTTGGAAAAAAATATCGGCAAGATTGTGATTCCCTACTATCCCCCATAGCTCTAAATATCCAGATTCTAGTATCCTTACAATAAATTGGAACTTCATGTCAACAATATTTTTCCTCATGTGAAACACCAGATTTTTTTCCAATTCAATTTCACTTTAAATATTATAGTAAAGTAGTTCACTTCCATAGTTGTATCTAAGACCACCCATCATAAATCTTAACCATACCAATTTTTTTATTACATTTTTTTATCTACCATACTTCCCTTTTAGATAGTTAAATTTCTAGTTTCAACCCTGACATCCATCTATTCGTGGTTCTATAAAAAGTGAAAACATATCTAGTTGTTCTCTTCCATGATTCTAAATCACGATAAAAGTTTACATTGACATACCACTATAAAGGATAATGTTCACCAAAATAAATATTAGATTCTTCCATTAATTTTATGTATCATATAATCCACATTAAAACATCCTAATGTTATTTATCTAGATTCTATATATACCAATTGACTACCCACTACATGAGCAATGTATTACTGGTTCTACATGATGAAATACATCACACTCCTACCACTGAAGCATATAGTGGACCCTACATGTGATTTACCTCTTCCTCCATTAGTAGTACTTCTTACTTAAAGATATTTAAGTGTATAGAAAGTGGATTTGAAATAGATTAATATTATTTTGTCATAAAATATTCTAGATATATGTTCTTTGAGATGGCAACAAACTTCTAATATTCCAAAATCTCATAATCATCATACCTAATATTGTTATTTATTCATTGAGATATTTCCTTTTAAAACATTTTGAAATGATATTATTTATATCCTAAATACATTTAATTGACGACCCATCTTAATAATTACATCCATGTATAAAAATAAAGTTATGAATTCCCTGTTTTTTACATCTTCTGGTAAAATAAATGGTTAGAGTTTAAATGTTTATAATATTTATTTTCAATAAATTACCCAAATTTCATATTATAATAAATTTTAACCTATTTCAAACTATAGATACTCCTCTCATGTTTTCACACCAAGCCTAAATTTATTTAATCCAACAAACTAATAGGTTGGTTTATATATATTTCTTCCTCTATAACACAATGAAAAAAGAATCTTCATATCTAATGGTTTCAAAAGTAAACCTCCATAAGAAATCATGCTAGAAACGATTCAAAAAGTATTATTCCTTGTTACTAAGGAAAATATTACCAAGAAGTTATTTCCATCATTATACTAAAAACCATTGACCTCAAACATTGCTTTATACACGATACTTTTATTATATTCTTATTTTAACCACAAGACACACTTTTTTTCAAGTTCCCTCTTTCCAAGTCTTAGTTCCACTAACTACCATGTTTTTTTCACATGAATTAAATCCAAATAATTATTCATATAAAATTACCACTTATTGTAATAACTAAGCTTTATTTGTTATGTTATAGTTTTATGTTCTCTTATATCTATTGAAAATAGAAACTTTAGGTTATCTTAATACCACTATACTAGCCTTCAGACCCTTCATGACCTCCACAATTCGGTATTTTTTTCTTCTCTCTCTATAAATAAAACCTTCATAATTTCATCCTCTAGAACTCTTGATCAAGACTTATCGATTATTTAGTTTTCTATTATATCTCCCATTGATCACTTTGTTAAAATCCCAATGATACCCTCTAAACATTCATCCAGAATCTTTAAAATTACAGTAGACTCATAGCCATCTGAATTCTCTGAGATAGTCAATCTTATGGTGAATACATTCTAATAAACTTTTGTTGAAGTAAATTATTAACCATAAAATTTATTTAACTTCAAATTATATCCTTTCTATAAAACTTTATAATTAGGGAGAACATTTCAACTTTTGATGACCTTCCTTTTCTCACCATCCCAAAGTCAAAATTCAATCCATTTATATCCATATCCTGGAAAGAATCATGTGTTCGAGAGATATTCAAAAATTTATCTATTTATGGATTCCATATATATATGGTAATATTTAAAATACTTTTAGGTTAGAGAAATTCAGTGATTCTCCTTTCTATAGTTCTTCTAATGTTTCATGTCCCATTTGTGTAGTGGGGATTCAATTGATTAAGTAAGTTGTGGTATTCCCTACTTCTACCCAAGATGCCTTGGGTATTATTGAATGTCAATATATACTCCTTTACCATTACATTAATGTCGATTTAATTTTCTCAACTACCCAATTTCTTTCAGATTTATGGGGTATAGTTTTCTCATTCATAAACCCTCTATGTTTAAATAAGTTAAGGAAAAAAATTTGTATACTCACCTTCTTTGTATGATATTAATAATTTTATATTTCATATTATTTCTCTTTAAAATATAGATTTACATTACACAAAAACATTAGGATATTCTAATTAATGGTTCAGAAAGTATACCCATACTTTTCTTGTGGATTCATCAATGAAAGTTATATGGTATTGTGAACAACTATGAGATTTAATTGGGGAAGGTCCCCGAACATTTGTATTTATATACTCTATCTTCCAGTATTTCAATGTTCTTTCACTCAAGTTAAATATAACCTTTTATTTATTTCTAAGTAAAAAACATTAGTAACATATTAATTCTGAATGATCTAACTTAAATATTATACTTTTTCTAACACTTTAAAACCATTATCATTGGGATGACAAAGATAGAAATGCCAAAAATATGAACATCTAAAAATTGACATTGTGATGAGTGTATCTCTCAAAACTCGTTTTTTCAGATAAAATGTTTCATTATTTACACCTCTAGTTGTGACTTAGGGACCTCGAGTGATTTTCCACACTTCATTAAATTTGTTTTCCACAACCAATTTCATCCAACTATCCTGCAAAAATAAGATTCTTATGATGACCTTGAATATTTATAACTTTTTTCATCTAATAAAAATTTTCAACTAATAAATATTTTCATTATTCAACTATATTTTCGCATCCCCCTTCTTAATAATATTAAGAGATTAATTATCTATTAGATACATTCTCCCAAATCTCATTGACACATAATTTGGTATACATCCCTTTCCACTAGTGGAGTTGAAAGATGCACTAAAATATATAATCTAATATTCAATTAATGTGTTGAAACTCATTATTAGGTCTATAATACTCTCTATAGTTATAAAAATGGACGTTAATAATCCTGAAGTTGATAATCCGTAATTTCCTTTGAATTCATATAAATCCCTCTTAAGATGGACCCTTTTATATAATACTAACATGATGGTACAAGTCTGACCAACAAACCTCTACTCTTCTCTCTTGGATTATATTCTCATAATCATAGAATTGTTTTATGAGGAATGTGTTCACTTCCCTCTATACTAAATGCATCAAGAAAAGGGGTATTGTAAGGATCCAATTTTTTTAGATGATATTTATTTCTAAATAATTGTGTGTAAAAATTATTAGTAAACCTATCAAAATATTTTGGAAATGAAAATATAATCATAAATGGAAATGGTACAGAATTGTTTTGAATGAAATAATGAATTTTTATTTATAGATCATAAATGGAAATTTGACCATTGGGTTCTGATTGTTATATGACTGTTGGTCTATACGACCGATGGTTAATATGACTGCTAGAAACTATACCCTTGGTAGATAATTTTACAATTATAATTAGAGTTTATAAGTGGTAATGAAAAAGGATATTTGATACCTAAAGGAGAATCAATATCCATAACTTGTAGAGTTATGTTTTTTGAAGCCCATCTTTCTGGACATATGAGGGAGGTATCATTAATGGGGTTTTCCTTGACCGTGCCCAAGCCAAGCTTTAATAACTGAAGATTGAATGGTTTGGGACCACTTTTTGTATGAAGTTGTATTTTTTCAACAACTATAAATTCTAGTAAAAATGAAGAAGGATCTCCAAAGTTAATGGAGGATAGTTAAAGTGATGATGCATGGATAATTTTTATGGATTCATAACATTGGATTCCACGCTTGAGAAATTTCCCTTGTGGTTGAAATCATATGATTGATGCATAGATCCTAAGTTAAATGAACTTGTTTCCAAGGTGACATAGTTTTTACAACAATGAAGTTTCATTCAGTCGAGGATGAAGATATATTTTGAATTAATATTTCAAAAAAGTTATAAGAATTAGAGGAGGTAATTAAATATTTCATTATTTTGAGAATCCCATAGAAGATCATGAAGAACATTTGACTCTAAGTTGCATTAAGAAAATTAGATGATGCCTTAATGGTTTGTATTTCACAAATATAAAAACTTTTTTGGAGAACTTGTGTTGCAATATTTATGAAGGAAATGGTGAGAAAAGTATATGACAATAAAATTTAGTTCTTATGGGAAAGAATGATGTTGCTGGAAGATAGGGAAGTTGAAATAAATCCCTTTAGAAATCTGATGATGCTAGAGGTGATCAGTCAAAGACTAAATACCATGAGAGTTAAGGTTCATAAGGAAATAAGCTGATTTTTGGATAATATAGAAAAAATCCATATTTTTCTAATTTTTTAATAACACTTTTAAGGGTAAGTGTGAACCAATTAAAATCCAACCAAGTTAACCGCAAAATCCACCGATTTTTAGAGTCCCGCCCACTAAAAATTAAATTTTCAAATACCATCTTATATTCCAAAATTAAAAATTCAAACTTCATCATTCCATCTTGGTCTATGTGACACCTAATGTCACTTGTTCTTTGATTCGTGCACCTTGTCACCTCACAGCCCCATCGACGCATTATACCCAATCATATGCAAGCTCTTCCATCGCAGTCTGCCATCGTAACATCTTCATCATCCTTGCCATTGTCCAAGTCCTAATACCAATCATCACCACATAATATAATCCCGTCATAGACCACCGAAATTAGAAGTCTCTGCCAGGACAAAAAATCTTCGACACCGAAACAGGTCGTCATCATCGTTGTCTCATGATCACGAACATCACTATTGAACACCACCCACATCAACAACATCAATGGATCCTAACCTCTATGACAACCAGCGTCACTAGAAATATGAGACCACCAACGAAAATAAATCGTTGTCGCAAAGGAAAACCAAAAATTGAAACACAAAACCAAGGAAATGTAGAGACCCGAAGCCTGACGTACATGAACATTACATTACTTTTGAGGAATACTTAATACATAACAAAAACAGACACACAAGGACCATAATAGTTTAGTGTCTTTGGAAACATGGAACGTAATCTTCTAATCATGGTGAAATATCTTCAACATCTCCCTTAAAGATCTTCCCCCTTTTTTTACCTAAAACCTTTCTTTATATCATGGGGAAAAGAAAACATAAAAAGGGTGAGCACAAATTCTCAGTAAGGGTAATCATGGATAAAATAAAACATACTATATACATTTAAACTTAAAAACATGAACATAATGTTTAAACATCAAAATCTTGAGCAATGACATAAAACATGGAAGTACGTATGGCGTAGATCAAAAAGAAACATTATGAATGATAAAATAGCATGGGAATAAAACATGTAATTGTGGCAACCATTCAGCACATGTCATGATTTCCATAGTAGCCAAGGCATTGCTGCCAAGACCATCTTGGTGGACAAAGTCCCTTTTTGAATCGAGTTCACTCCTCGTTTCAGTCTTGTAACACTGAACCGGATTAACTTACCATTCCAGCCATGTCTATCTCATGAGATATAAATATTTACCCAATGCATTGGAGGGAGATATAGGTCCCACCCATCTCATAATGAAATCATTCTTACTTGTGCCACAAAAAAAACATACATCATTCATAATAACCCAATAAATAAAATGGGTTTCAAAAACATCATCCCATCATTACATAATCCATATAAAATAAATGGATATCATTTCATAATAAGAGAAGTGAAAACATGTAAATCATTGAGACATTATACTTGAAACATACACATATGAAATAATATCATCTTAGATGAAAAATGGTTTTGATAAAACACTTGAAATGAATTCTTGAGGAAAATATCCTTTTTTCTTCAAAATCATTTTCTTTTCAAAAAATGTCATGCAATTTTATAAGAAACAGATTTTGTTTAAAATAGTCATGAAATCTTTTGGAGGAATATTCATGAAAACAAGGCTTTATAAAACTGTAAAAAACCTTTCATGCCGTATAAGTTAAAAAAACATTCTTCTCGTACTTTTGTCAAAAAAGTCAAAAAGTACCTCATAACATAAACAAAAGAAATATTCATTACATACCATGTAGTAAAAGTCAAGAATGGGTAAAAAGGACATTAAAAATACATGAAAACACTTTTATAAAACATGGACATGAATTATTGAAATAACCCCAGTAAATACTTATGAATAAGCAATCTCGGATAAAAATGAGATTTGCAAAATTATCCCTTACCTTAGGTCCGATATGCTTCGTATGTATCTGAAACCCCTGTATAATGATTTAAATAATGTTATTGACTTATTAAATAATCATATTCATTGTTATTATATCATATATGGTCCACTTATGACTTTATATTACCCGTTCTTTTGTAAATTCATGTTAAAGTAGCGTTTTGGGTAAAATCGTCTCATTTGTCATTCGTGTTTTAACTTGTAATTATTAATATGATTACTTGGATCATGATTACATAATTCCAGAATATAAAACATGATTTAAATATAATAAATATATTCATAATATACATATATATAATAGATCAGTAAATGGAAAGAAATACACCGTTCATGGAGACGGTAGGTCGTACGTACGCATGAACGCTGTTTTCGTTTCCTTATTGAGTTGAATGGAATTAAGTAGATGACATAAATATATATACACATAAATCCAGTATCATTATTATGTAATATATTTCATGATTACTTATTATATATACTTTATAATCATGAATGGTTAACGTGGAGAATGAATCCCACCGCGTCGTGGAGACGGTAGTCCGTACGTACGCACGAGCGATGATATCGTTATCATGATCATGGAATTGTATTTGAGTGTCTGTATACTATTTAAGAATAAATATCACTTTAAAATAATCATATATAGTTATTATTTACACCATTATACCCATCCAAGTAAGGTGGTGATGGAAAATAGATTACACCACGGCGTGGAGACGATATTCCGTACGTACGCATGCGCAGTGATTTCGGTTTCCGTAGGATGGATAGATGGTGAAATAGGGTTGTTTCATACTTATAATAACATATCAGTATATTAGTGATACTGATGTTATTACTTCATAATGAAACAACTAAAGAAGAAGAAGTGGAAGAAGAAATAAAGTTGAAAGAATCGGTACCGAACATTACCACTTCTTTGAAGCGCCTCTTTGAGACCTCCTCTTAGGGCACTAAAATTGGTCTTTGAAGAAGACCAGGACCTATATGATGTTTCTATGGAAGTGGAGAAGAGAATTTGTCCGGGGTTGGCCGATCTTGAAGACTCAAATTGGTGTGAGGAAGAGAGGGAGGAGGTGCCCTTTTATAAGGGAGCAGAGGGGCACCTTTGGAAATCTGAAAAATATTAATTTATAATAAATCTAACCCCACTTAAAAACCTCCAAAAATGACTCATATTCGAATATAAGATGAGATAGGGTTGTAATCTCATCAACCAATAAAATTTAGACATGTTAGGAAATTATTTTAAACATTATCAACTTGATTTATCCTTACTTAATCAATTTAATTTTATTTGTGGTAATAACATTCTAAACTTTAACTTATAACAAAAAATTACTTATTGTTTTGTGAATTGTCCATAATTGGTTACTTTATAACATTTTAGACCATATAAATTTAAATTTATAATTTCTAAATATTTTTGTGATTTTTAAACAATTTTATAATATGTTATTTTTACAAAATAACAATAGTGTCAATTTTGAAACTATTCATTTATATGAATTTAAATAAAATATATACAGAAGATATGTTTGAACTAAAAGCTTTAATAGTTTTATAAAAGGCCATATGTATCTATAAAATTAGTGTAGAACATTAAATAGTTCATATAATATTTATTTTATTATTTTTAAAACTATTTATTTGGTTTATCTCTTAATAAAATAATTATTACAACATTTTTGTATAATTATTTAATATACTTATATGTTGCATAAAAATTAAAAATAAAATCCTATGATGAAGATAAATCTATTAAATTTGACAATAATACTTTTACTCGAATTTATCATCTTAAAATCACAATATTTAAATTGTTATATTTATTAAATTATGAAGGTGACAACTTTGGCATCATTTAAAATAGAATAATATAAGTGTCATAATTGCTTGTATAAGACTCAAAATGGTCAAATATTCGATCATTGGATGATTATAGTTTAAATTTACATGACCAATAATTTTTTGTCATGGTTTTGTGTCTTTTATGGTCACTATTTGTTTAATAAAACTATATTCTTGATTTTTCACGAGATAAATAAATTCTGCATCACAATTGTGTCACAATTAATGATAATTATTTAATCCCAAAAAATTCTAAATAAATTTTCATAATGTAGATAATTTTGTTAGCTTTCTGTATATTATTAATTTCCGAAGTTTCATGAAGTTTATCACTAACTTAAAATTATTATACTTATAGTATTTAAGAGAGTGACATGTTGTCACTTTCTTTGGTTTTAATAATAATTAAATTATTTTCATAGACAAAAGTCCATTAAATGAATATAATCCGACCCTTAGGTGATATGGGTCGACTTTTAGTCATCTAATTGGATTTTTTCAAGTGTTAGAGTAATTTTATAATCTTATATTTACCCTTAATTACCCGATTTACCTTTAACTATGGTAAATAAAATTTATCGTAGTTACTATTCACAATGCCAAAAAATAAAAGGTAGATTATTAACATAATTTGGACCCACTGATTCCAAATATGGAATCCATTTTTCCAAATTCAATACACAAAAGTTTCAGAAATTAAATTAAAATTAATCCCGTTGTCGAAAGAAAACGGGTTTTTCTTTAAAACATTGCAAAAGATTGAATTGATTTAACCTACGAATTCAAGGTAAAATCAATGCTAATGACATACATTATATTAAATGGTAAAAAATTATTATATTTATACTTTAAAACCATTCAATATAATAATTTAACCACATAAGATATTATGATGAAAAAAGTTGTTTTTAATTAAAATATAGCGTGTTTTTACTATTCATTAAAATATGAAAGTTATCAGAATAAAATGAAAAATTTATCCAAAGTAAAATTTTATTTCTTTATTCTAAAGAATAATTTTATTTTTTGAAATGGAACTTATAAACATTTCAAAAAATAGATTTAAAGTTGTTGCGCCATCAAAAGGCGGCAAAACTATATTTTTTGAAAAATACTTATTTTACCCGAAAAATTTATTTTGTTCTTATACCATGTTCTAGAAAATTTGTAAGATGAATAATAATGTTATAAGATTCAAAATTTAGTTAATACTATTCATAACGGCTAGTTCATAACAATATTATAGTAATATATTGTTGTTTAGTAAAACCCGGTATTGCGTACAACACACGCTATCAGGGAAGGTCGCGATTGCGTGTAATGCAAGCCAAGTCAGGGTTGTGTGTAGTGCAGGACTCCTTTGTTGTTGCGTATAACAGAATCCAACCATATTTTATTTATACATAGAATATATATATATATATATATATATATATACACTCAATGTTGCGTAGAATAACTTCTATCAAACGAACTTGAAATTGTGTGTAACACGAGCCAAGAATAGTGTTGCATATACTGCAAGCTAATACGGTGTAGCGTATAGTGCAAGATAATCTTGGTGTATCATACAACAGAAGATATGAATGAAATTAAAAAGAATTTATCTTATAAAATCTCGGGTTGTTACATTCTACCCCCCTTAAAATGAATTTCGCCCTCAAAATTCGTCGGGGTTATAAATCGTTTACTATTCATAGAAACCCACATCGTAAAAAGAAATACCAAAACTGAACTTTAAAAACTAAAGAATGAAATATAATGGTTACCCAAATTAACTCATCGCTGGGTTTCCATATAGGATAACATTGGTGAAAATATGGATATGGAAGAGAAATATAATCATCATGTTCTGATAGAGAGTGGTAGAGAACATGGCTATGAAAAAGCCAACAATCACAAAGCCATAAATTTGTGATGATCTAAGGTACCATCTGATTCATCAGATATAAAGGCACTAGGACAACATTTTTAGTTCTCAAGATCATTTCCCTAAAGATGATGAAATTGGAATTAGAATAAATACTTTCGTGATTTTGGTATAGTCTCACCATTGGTCGTTCTTTGGAAAATTTCCACTTCATCTCTTAAAGGAATGAAGTTGAATTTTTCATTCGTGATGTGTCAGTAGATCATGTGATAGAATGATGGGTCATTCCATCAGTCTCAAATAAAAGGTTAGAAAAGTTATCAAAAAAATACATAAGTCCATCTATAGTGAGATTAATCATATATGGTTCCTAAAATGGACTTATACTTCATATATCATACTGCTTAATATAATAAAACTAGTTTCTACTAAACAGGGACTTCTTGTAGGCCAGTGGTAGGTGATAAACGTCAGTCGCACTTCAGTTGTGGGTTCGATTCCCACAGCCTTGTCTGACGCGATGGGCTGTCGCCCATCCTGCAGGTTGTCCTTTTTCTAAAACTACATTACTATAACATCCCATCAATAATATCAAAAAAAAATTTATCCTTAAATAATACTAACTTATGTACAACATAATTCATTCCAATATTTAGGCTTATCTAAAATACTTTGTTCCAAGCTCATAGTATAGAGAAAACAATTACTTGAAATGTCATCAACCAAGCATGCGAATATCATCATTTATCCCCCATATATCTTGTTATTCCAATCATGTGAATACCTTAATCATGTATTCTCTTGAAAAATGAATACCCATTGAAACATAATGAAAACATGAATGCAGTTAAAAGTTAACACCTTCCACATACCTAAATCCTCAAAATTCTATATACTCAAACCAGGATATCACTTAGTCCTTATATCAATCATGAGCTCATGAATACTGTCAAACATTTCATTTTCTCCTTATCCCTTAATTATGCGCATATCATCTTATTTCCAAAATATTTGTATCACTTTTCATGGTTACCGGTACCTTAAAATTATTGAAAACCACAATAGACTAATACAAAAATATTCCAGTACACAATAAAAGTACCTCAACAACATTATTCTTGAATACCAATACATAAACACTTCAATCCATCCTCTTCAATGATTGTCCTGGAATAAGTCCTTCCTTGATTTAGAAGTTACTTTTTAGGTCAGGGCATTGAGTTGGGTAATGCTCATGTTCACCACAAATAAGACATTGAACTCCATAATAGTCTGTCACTCTATCTCCCTTTTCTCCACACAGATAACATTAGTCCCTCCATTTGAGGTATTCTTCAAGGTTCTTCTTCCCTTATTTAGAAATCTCAATCTTCCTTTCTTTATGCTCCTCAACATGAGAACATGCATAATAGTATATCTTCCTCTTATTTGATGAGTTAGGCATACCACTAAATTTCACCTTGTTAATCATATATCGCGATCACTGATTCGTCATAATCATAATATCTTTCTCTCTAGGCATTACACAATTTTGTTTCTCATAGTCACCAATTTGTCCATTGGATTCAATGTTAACCGAATTCCTTCTGGTTCCCTCCATTAACTAAAAAACAAAAAGAATTATGTGAGAGGAAAAATCATGCCAGAGAAAACAACATAGTAAAGGGGAATTACCCTCAATATCTAACATCTTAGGTTAAATTATAAGATCCTTAGCGCAATTCTAGGACTATAAACTATATGTATACTTAACCTTAGAGACATCCCTAGACATACCTTAGAAATATCTCTAGGGATGTCACTAACGTTTTTGCATCCTAGTTTCCAAAGGTTGACTAAACCTTTCCTCTGATACCATCTATAGAGACCCGAAGCCTGACGTACATGAACATTACATTACTTTTGCGGAATACTTAATACATAACAAAAACAGACACACAAGGACCGTAATAGTTTAGTGTCTTTGGAAACTTGTAACGTAATCTTCTAATCGTGGTGAAAGATCTTCAACATCTCCCTTAAAGATCTTCCCACTTTTTTACCTAAAACCATTCTTTATATCCTGGGGAAAAGAAAACATAAAAAGGGTGATCTCAAATGCTCAGTAAGGGTAAGAATGGATAAAATAAAACATACCATATACATTTGAACTTAAAAACATGAACATAATGTTTAAACATCAAAATATTGAGAAATGACATAAAACATGGAAGTACGTATGGAGTAGATCATAAAGAAACATTAAGAATGATAAAATAGCATGGGAATAAAACATGTAATTGTAGAAACCATTTAGCACATGTCATGATTTCTATATTAGCCAAGGCATTGCTGCCAAGACCATATTGGTGGACAAAGTCCCTTTCTGAATTGAGTTCACTCCTCGTTTCAGTCCTGTAACACTGAACCGGATTAACTTACCATTCCAGCCATGTCTATCTCATGAGATATAAATCTTTACCCAATGCATTGGAGGGATATATAGGTCCCACCCATCTCATAATGAAATCATTCTTACTTGTTCCACACAAGAAAACATACATCATTCATAATAACCCAATAAATAAAATGGGTTTCAAAAACATCATCCCATCATTACATAATCCATATAAAATAAATGGATATCATTTCATAATAAGAGAAGTGAAACCATGTAAATCATTGAGACATTATACTTGAAACATACACATATGAAATAATGTCATCTTAGATGAAAAATGGTTTTGATAAAACACTTGAAATGAATTCTTGAGGAAAATATCCTTTTTTCTTCAAAATCATTTTCTTTTCACAAAATATCATGCAATTTTAAAAGAAAAGGATTTTGTTGAAAATAGTCATGAAATATTTTGGAGGAAGATTCATTAAAACAAGGCTTTATAAATCCATAAAAATCCTTTCATGCCGTATAAGTTAAAAAAAATTCTTCTCGTACTTTTGTCAGAAAAGTCAAAAAGTAACTCGTAACGTAAACAAAAGAAAGATTCCCTACATACCATGTAGTAAAAGTCAAGAATTGGTAAAAAGGACTTTAAACATACCTGAAAACACTTTTATAAAACATGGACATGAATTATTGAAATAACCCCAGTAAATACTTACGAATAAGCAATCTCGGATAAAAATGAGATTTGAAAAATTATCCCTTACCTTAGGTCCGATATGCTTCGTATGTATCTGAAACCCCTGTATAATGATTTAAATAATGTTATTGACTTATTAAAGAATCATATTAATTGTTATTATATCATATATGGTTCACTTATGACTTTATATTACCCGTTCTTTTGTAAATTCATGTTAAATTAGCGTTTTGGGTAAAATCGTCTCATTTGTCGTTCGTGTTTTAACTTGTAATTATTAATATGATTACTTGGATCATGATTACATAATTTCAGAATATAAAACATTATTTATATATAATATATATATTCAGAATATACATATATATATTAGATCAGTAAATGGAAAGAAATACACCGTTCATGGAGACGGTAGGTCGTACGTACGCATGAACGATGATTTCGTTTCCTTATTGAGTTGAATGGAATTAAGTAGATGGAATAAATATATATACACATAAATCCAGTATCATTATTATTTCATATATTTCATGATTAATTATTATATATACTTTATAATCATGAATGGTTAACGTGGAGAATGAATCTCATCACGTCGTGGAGACGGTAGTCCGTACGTACGCACGAGCGATGATATCGTTCTCATGATCATGGAATTGTATTTGAGTGTATGTATACTATTTCAGAATCAATATCACTTTACAATAATCATATATAGTTATTATGTACACCATTATACCCATCCAAGTAAGGTGGTGATGGAAAATAGATTACACCACGGCGTGGAGACGGTATTCCGTACGTACGCACACGCGGTGATTTCTGTTTCCGTAGGATGGATAGATGGTGAAATAGGGTTGTTTCATACTTATAATAAAATATCATTATATGAGTGATACTGATGTTATTACTTCATAATGAAACAACTAAAGAAGAAGAAGTGGAAGAAGAAATAAATTTGAAAGAATCGGTAACGAACATTACCTCTTCTTTGAAGTGCCTCTTCGAGACCTCCTTTTAGGGCACTAAAATTGGTCTTTGAAGAATAACAGGGCCTCTAGGATGTTTCTAGGGAAGTGGAGAAGATAATTTGGCAGGGTTTGGCCGAGCTTGAAGGCTCAAATTGGTGTGAGGAAGAGAGGGAGGAGCTTCCCTTTTATAAGGGAGCAGAGGGGAACCTTTGGAAATCTTAAAAATATTAATTTATAATAAATCTAACCCCACTTAAAAACCTCCAAAAATGAATAATATTCGAATATAAGATGATATAGGGTTGTAATCTCATATACCAATAAAATTTAGACATGTTAGGAAATTATTTTAAACATTATCAACTTGATTTATCCTTACTTAATCAATTTAATTTTATTTGTGGTAATAACATTCTAAATTTTAACTTATAACAAAAAATTACTTATTTTTTTGTGAATTGTCCATAATTGGATACTTTATAACATTTTAGACCATATAAATTTAAATTTATAATTTTTAAATATTTTTGTGATTTTTAAACAATTTTATAATATGTTATTTTTATAAAATAACAATAATGTCAATTTTGAAACTATTCATTTATATGAATTTAAAAAAAATATATACAGAAGATATGTTCGAACTAAAAGCTTTAATAGTTTTATAAAAGGCCATATGTTTCTATAAAATTAGGGGAGAACATTAAATAGTTCATATAATATTTATTTTATTATTTTTAAAACTATTTATTTGGTTTATCTCTTAATAAACAAAGTATTACAAAATTTTTGTATAATTATTTAATATACTTATATGTTGCATAAAAATTAAAAATAAAATCCTATGATGAAGATAAATCTATTAACTTTCACAATAATACTTTTACTCGAATTTATCATCTTAAAATCACAATATTTAAATTGTTATATTTATTAAATTATGAAGGTGACAACTTTGGAATCATTTAAAATAAAATAATATAAGTGTCATAATTGCTTGTATAAGACTCCAAATGGTCAAATATTCTACCATTGGATGATTATAGTTTAAATTTACATGACAAATAAGTTTTGGTCAGGGTTTTGTGTCTTTTATGGTCACTATTAGTTTAATACAAACTATATTCTTGATTTTTCACTAGATAAATAATTTCTACATCACTATTGTGTCACAATTAATGATAATTATTTAATCCCAAAAAAATATAAATAAATTCTCATGATGTAGATAATTTTTTTAGATTTTTGTAGACTATTAATTTTCGAAGTTTCATGAATTTTATCACTAACTTAAAATTATTATACTTATAGTATTTAAGAGAGTGACATGTTGTCACTTTCTTTGGTTTTAATAATAATTAAATTATTTTCATGGAAAGAAGTCCATTAAATGAATTTAATCCGACCCTTAGGTGATATGGGTCGACTTTTAGTCATCCAACAGGATTTTTCCAAGTGTTAGGGTAATATTATAATCTTATATTTACCCTTAATTACCCGATTTACCTTTAACTATGATAAATAAAATTTACCGTAGTTACTATTCACGATGCCCAAAAATAAAAAGTAGCTTATTAACATAATTTGGACCCACTTATTCCAAATATGGAATCCATTTTTCCAAATTCAATACACAAAATTTGCAGAAATTAAATTAAAATTAATCTCGTTGTCGAAAGAAAACGGGTTTTTCTTTAAAACATTGCAAAATATTGAATTGATTTAACCTACGAATTCAAGGTAAACTAAATGCTAATGACATACATTATATTAAATGGTAAAAAATTATTATATTTATACTTTAAAACCATTCAATATTATAATTTAACCACATAAGATATTACGATGAAATAGGTTGTTTTTAATTAAAATACAGCGTGTTTTTACTATTCATTTAAATATGAAAGTTATCAGAATAAAATGAAAATTTTATCCAAAGTAAATTTTTATTTCTTGATTCCAATGAATAATTTTATTTTTTCAAATGGAACTTATAAACAATTCAAAAACTAGATTTAAAGTGGGTGCACCATCAAAAGGCGGCAAAACTGTATTTTTTGAAAAATACTTATTTTACCTGAAAAATTTATTTTGTTCTTATACCATGTTCTAGAAAATGTGTAAGATGAATAATAATGTTATAAAATTAAAAATTTAGTTAATACTATTCATAACGGCTAGTTTATAACAATATTATAATAATATATTGTTGGTTAGTAAAACCCGGTTTTGCGTACAACACACGCTATCAGGGAAGGTTGTGATTGCGTGTAATGGAAGCCAAGTCAGGGTTGCGTGTAGTGAAGGACTCCTTTGTTGTTGCGTATAACATAATCCAACCATATTTTATTTATACATTAAATATATATATATATACACTCAATGTTGCGTAGAATAACTTCTATCAAACGAACTTGAAATTGTGTGTAACACGAGCCAAGAATAGTGTTGTGTATACTGCAAGCTAATATGGTGTTGCATATAGCGCAAGATAATCTTGGTGTATTGTACAATAGAAGATATGAATGAAATTAAAATGAATGTATCTTATAAAATCTCGGGTTGTTACAAGAAACCCCTGGTGAAGGCCGGTAATGAGACCCTGAAGAAGGCCATGGATGTAACCCAAAAAGGAAACTCGACAACCACAACCCGTATGGCCCAAAATCTTGTGTACCCATCACTACACCTTCGACCTGGAGAGTAGAGGTGGAACCCTAGATCAGAGCAGGTTGGGTGGCCGATAATGAGAGGCTGACTCCGTTAGTAGCTAGAAACCCAACGTCCATAGTGATGAAACATGGATTTATTTACAAAGAAGATACTTAAGGTGGCATCGTTTCCCAGTGTTTGTCAAATTTTTTGGCTTCAAAATTTGGAGTTTGATGTTGGTAAAGAAAGAAATTACTCAAAGGATCTAAAGGTATAAAGAACAGTCAAGAAAATCAGAAAATAAGTAAACCATGTACCAAGGGACATGGTTCGAATACCATGTCTGGGAACAGTTCACGAACCACGTATGAGGAAGTAGGAACAGTACGCAGAGCGGTTTGCGGAACTAAAAAGGGTTCATGGAGAAGGTGTACGGAGAAGTCTTGTAGTATGTGGAGGGATCACAGATTACAAAAAAGGTTTTTCAGTATGTGGGATGGTTTTTTGTTAGTAGAAGAGATGTAGTACACAGATTGGGAGGTAAAATGTATACAGAAGGTTTGTAGTTTGTAGAAAGATAATCAGTATGTAATGAAGGTTGTACCACATTGAAAATTGTGGTAAAAAAGATTAAAAAAATTTATGGAGTTATTTTCCTATATAATAGACCGGAATCACATCATTAAGGTAGAAAAATTCAATAATAAAATATCATCGCTATGGAAGAACTCGACTAGGTATGAAGGTGTTCTCACGGGAAGAATTATGTGAAGAGAAGTGGTCTGTGGGAGAGATTTTGCATAGGACAAAGAGCTACATTGAAGAAGAAACGGTTTTCGGAATTGGAACGAACATTTCAAGAAGATATTATATGTAGTACAAAGTTGTACATAGGAGATGAAATGATTTCCATAATTTGAAGAAGAAGGTTGTAGAAGGAATAAATAGTTTGCATAATTGGAATGAACATTATGTAGAAGAAGGAATTCTGCAGAAGTTTAAGTTGTAAGAAAAAAATTGTACGTCGAGGTGATATGATGAAGTTGTATGCAGAGGCGGTACATGGAAGTGGTACATAGAGAAAGTGTTGTATATAGAGAAAGCATGGTGCATGGATCAGTGGTGGTATCTAGAGCAGGTGCGGTACGTGGAGTAGGTGTGGCACGTGGATCTGGTGTGGTACGCCGAGCAGAGATAATCTATGGAGGAAGAATTTGTTTGCGAAGCACTCATAGTATATGGTGTAAGACAATTCTTGGAAGTGGAAATAATATGCAGAAGAAGGCTGATACTTCATTCACAAATGAAATTTTGTATAAGAGAAGCAGGAGTTTGGCCAATTTATATGCAATTATTCTGGTTATATTAACTGTGGTGATGCTAATATGACTTGGTCCTCATTATTTTGACAATCACAAATGGATTTTTTGATTCCAGTAAGAAGAATAATAATTTTCAGTAAAATTGGTTTTTCACAAAAGAATATGGAGAAGATGACTGTGCAGCTTTCAGGTTTTCAGGGTTACTTGCATGATACAAAGAAAGTAACAATTGAATAGTAGAATATCAAGCATTACTATGACATCCAACAGGTCTCAATAAATGGAAGAATCTATTGCTGTTATAAACCATATTCAACATGAATAAGGTCGTCTTGGATGGTAGTATAAATAACCAGAAAGGACCTGTATGTTGGACTAGGTTGTCACTAGCTCAGGGAATAGGATTGTTTCCCTCCCCCTCCAAAGTGTAGGGACTCACACTGGATAGAGGATTGTTTTCTTTTTGAAACAATTGTAACAGTTACAACATTATTATGAAGAATTCAAGAACTAATCATTCCCATGAATGGAAAGGATGTAGTTTATCTTATTGAGTAGTGAACCTTGTAAAAATATCTTGTCCATATTTTTACTGCTTTCAAACTATTTCATGACGCAATGAAAAAAGAATAAGAGGATAAATATCCTAATAGGTCAAGAGGTACAGAGATAAAAATTTTGAATTGGTTTAAAAAGTCCCCAACACTGATTAACCCCACTCTTAGTGTTAGGTATATCCCAAACTAGTTCTATCAAAATGTAACCTCCTACAAGAGAAGTTCAAGTTATTAGATATTACCACTCGGTCAATGTTAGTCGAGTCACCCCATGAAACTACACCCATGAACAACATACTCATAGGGAGTATGTGAGTGTAATAAGGGGTTACATGTCCAAGACATAGTTTGTTGAAGTTTTTTGTCCTTCGTATAAATAAAATCATTGTTTAATCAATTCCATTTAATAATAATTTTTCTTAATAAAATATACGCTTAATTTATACAAATTTGATAAATTGATTTTTCATACCCAAATTGTACTTTTAAGAAAAATTTTAAATATTTCCAATAAAAAATGTATTATGAATACTATTTATTTTAAGGAAATAGTATTTTAAAAACACTATCACGACCCATCCTAGTGGGGCCCACACCGTGACTCCCCAAGCCCCCCTCTAATAGGTCAGGGGGTGGTGACTAGCACCGAGTAGGCATATTACTACATTGGAGGCATTGCCTATGAACCTATACACACGCACACATCTCCAAGACCACAAATGCTGAAATGTAAAAAAAGTAGAAACCACTAATGAACAAAATGCATGTATACAACTAAACTCAACCAATAGAGTACGACGAAAAGTAAAGTACTAAAAGTAAACTGGTCCAGAATCCAATCCCACCAAAAACAGGAGTATGAAAACTACAAAGTCCAACCTGTAAACACAAAGAGGTACTGGGACTGCTGGTCATAGCCGAAGGAACGCCTCGGCCTGTAGGGAACTCAGAAAGCTCGATCATGTCCTGGTCCACCCTGGACTCTGTCAAAAGGCTTATCATCGTCATAAGACACAACGCATGTGAGAAAAGCCTCTGTAGGGGTGAGTATAACAATACTCAATAGACGACCCAGAAAAAAACAAAGAAAGTACACAAAGGAAAATAACAGTTATCTATACACAGTATATGTATACTAAACATATAATAAGATACCACAATATAGATACACTCAAAACCCAGACCCATAGTCTAGAGACAAGTCACACAACCGCATACCCCCGCTAGGGATTCAGTTCGAAGATTCCACGAAGCACTCATTCCGAGAGAACACACTCCATGAGTTTGGTAGCTCTGATGACGTCTGTTCGAGAAGTACTCTCCATAGAGAAATGTCACGATAGGTAGTTACACACATTACAGGAGACACGCTCTTGAGTGGGAAGATCATGAGAGATAGATGCACTCATTACGGGAGACACACTCTTGAGTGGGAAAGATCATGATACATAGATGACGATCACTGTCGGGGCCATAGAGGATACCGTGACTCATCCTAATTCACCAGCTAGGTGGATTCACCAGCTAGGTAGAGGACCAATGATCGGTATAGTTGGTCACATCGATGTATGACTCTACCTAGGGTCAGAAATGGATAGAGGATCTCGCTCTGAGCCTCTCGGAGGGATGCCGACTCTATCACAGAAAGTTCTGCTGAAGGGATCATACTACTGTAGAAGAAAACGATTCCTAAACATTAGGGGAATGAGAAGAAGGGGCAATAACCCTAACAAAACATGTCCACGATATGGTGGACAAGAGGACCACGCCATTTTCCAAAAATTACACAGGGTGTAGAAAACTTACTCGTTGTGTCATCTAACCCTGGGTACTACCTGTGTACAACGGCCCATTTCATAAGGCTGGTCATGTAGAAAAGTTAGTACATGGCATGTAGTACGGTGTACATGACGTGTCCGAGTGACTGGGGTTGACTCCGTGTTTGCTGGCCATGTTCCCATACATGTCCTAAACCAGTTTACTCCAACCCGTGTAATCGGTATACGGGATGACCCGTGTTACTGGCCTCACCTAGTCGTATGACGAATTACACATTGTGTACTTCATCCCGTGTCTGTGTATCCTCTAGATACACGCATATTCCCGTGTATCTTCCTCTGCCATGCTGCGTAAGGAGTACACATCGTTTTGTCTGAAGTAGTGTAGTACATCCTGTGTCTATGTACTTTCCAAAATACACGCTGAGCTTCGGGGAAAGTAAAACACGTTGTGTGACTAGGGTAACATGTTGTGTGATTCCTCTCTAACCCCTGAAACCCTAACCGCTGCTACCAGTACTATATAACGTGTTCTTTGAAAGTACACGTCGTGTATTCAGGAAATTTCTAGAATCGCAGACTTCGGCCACCGCGCCTCCGTGCTACCCCGTTCGTCGATCTGGTTGTCTGATTACCATGAAACTCCAGAATCCAGGTCTCCCCGACATCATGAGGTCGTCTCCATTGTTTTTGGGCCTTTGATCGGCTCCAAAGACACATTTTGATCCTCCGATACGAAGAACGCCCAAAGAACAATCTTTTCTGATCTGAGCCGATTCGCCATCCACTATGAGTGTCACCCCTCTGTAGGGTCACTGCGATATCGGATCTCTAGTTTGGGATAATTGTGTTACAAGACGGGTGCACAATAATCCATTGTTCGTCGCCCCATGAAGAATGCGAAGAACACACGAGGAAAAGAAAGGGGGATAAATATAATCAGAAAATCGAGGAATGAACCTCTGCCTTTGTTCGTCACGACATTAATCCACTCCCGTTAGTAGTCCTAAACAGAGCAGAATCAAACAGCAATTAAACATCTATTAACTCCCTGAAAATATCCCATCAAAAACCCTCTCGCAAAAATGTACGAATATGCAGATCCTTCAACCGCTACCTCACAAAGGGTTCGATTTCTGATGAAGGGAGGGTCATTCCGCTGTCATCGCTGAGATCCTTCAACTTCACTGGCACAGTGAGTCAAGCTTTTAGTTGTCGTCGGTCGTCACTAAGAGTTCTCTCCCAAGCGCTAAGGATTCTCTGGAGTTTCTCCCCAACTTTTTCAAATGAGCAACATTCAATAAACCCATAAAAAAGAGGGAACATGTTTCAGCGTTCTGTTATGCTGAGTTGTTTTCATTACGCTGCAGCATTAATGAGTCAGTGTTGCTATTTCAGGGTCATTATGACGTGGCATTTATTATTGAAACAGTTGCCTTGTCGTTGCGCTGCAGTGAATGTTTCCAAAATAAAATAAACTTTCCATTTATTTCTTTTAATTTTTTTACAGAAAACGTCCAAAAATTAACTTTTTTCCATCGACCCGTGTCAGTCATGGTTAGATACATTCGTAGGTAAATTAGTCATCCTGGACGCAAAGGTCCCCTCAGATTTTTAATCCAGGCATCCGTCTGGAAACTGCCACAACCGCGCACAAGTGTCGACTCAGTAAACTTAAAAAAAAGTTTGATTCACCATTCCGGGATCACTGAGCCTCAGAATGATGTTTCGTCACTACGCCTGGTCTCGTAAAAAATACATATAATATTAAAAAAATAATACACGGAAAATCTGAGACATTACATTCTCCCCACCTTGGGGATTTGCATCCCCGAAAATCCAAAACATGACTACTCAAAAATATGTGGGAACTGGGCATGGATTTGAGCCCCCCGCTCACATGTACTCTTCTGAAGATTCTCGTGCTGTCACCGAACACACACCAAGGGGATCGATCTCCCACGAAGGACCCTCTCCTGCCGATCCTTGATCTCCACCGAGTACTCAGCAAAGGTCACTCCATTCTCGATGTCCACCTCACCCCAGTCGATGAAGTGAAATGGGTCATGCATGTACCTCCTCAGTTGCGACATGTGGAAGACATCAAGTACCTGATGCAACTGTGACGGTAGATCTAGGCGGTATGCCGCCTCGCCAACTCCACGCAGTATTGGAAAAGGTCTGATGAACGTCGGAGACAACTTACTACCTCGACCAAATCTACGTAACCCTCATCGAGGTTTGACCTAAAGAAAGATGTGGTCTCCGTCCTCAAACTCTAGGGGTCTTTTTCGCCTGTCAGCATAAGACTTATTCCGAATCTATGCAGTCTTCATCTGCTCCTATATGATCTGCACCTTCTCAATGGTAGCTCGCACCAACTCTGGAACCATGAGTTCTGAATCTCCAGGGTCGGTCCAGCTGAGCGGTGACCGGAAGGGTCTTCCATACAACGCATTGAACGGTGTGATACTAATGGTGGAGTGGTCGCTGTTATTATACGCAAACTCTAATAGTGGTAGGTGGTCCTACCAACTACGACCAAAGTCCAAGATATAGGCCCACAACATATATTACAGAACCTGAATTGTCCTCTCCATCTGACCATCGGTCTGGGGATTGAACGTCATGCTCAAGTGTAGCTAAGTCCCAATGGCCTCATGTAATCCCTTCCACAACCAAGATGTAATGCGGGTGTCTCAGTCTGAGACTATTGTCGAAGAGACTCCATGAAGCTGAACTATCTTCTTCACGTAGAGGCGTCCCAAACTCTCTACGGAACTCTACTTTATGATAGCTAAGAAGTGGGCCGACTTATTGAGTCGGTCAATGATCACCCAGATGGAATCATTCCCCTTGGGTGTCTATGGTAAGCATATCATGAAGTCCATCGATATTCCATCCCACTTCCACTCTGGAACTTCCAAGGGGTGAGTTAATCCCACTGGAACCTGGTGCTCACCCTTCACCTGCTGGTATGTGAGGCATCGGGAAACGAAATATTCTACTGCCTTCTTTTTTCCTGACCACTAGAACTGTAATCAGAGATCCTGGTAAATCTTTTCCACTCCAGGATGTACTGCCATGTGTGATTTATGAAACTCCCTCAGGACCTCCTCATGCAACACTACTGGTACAACAATGCGTATGTGTTCCCCACCTTGTGAATATCCATCAGGAGCATGTCCTGTGGATAACTAAGCTTGTAAAGACACACAGTCGACATCTCCTAGTCGTGCCTCCCTAACCCACTGTAAGAGTGGAGGGGCGACCACCATCGACTGTAGGTAAGCTGTATCCTCTCTTTCCACAAAGTATAACTACAATGTGGCTAACTTCTCTATCACCTCACTCAACAGCTATGAGCTCAACCTTCTACTAAGAGCATCCTCCACCTTGTTCCCCTTTCCAGGAGTATAAATGATCCCGAAATCATAGTCTTGGAGGAACTCTATCCAACGCCTCTGCCTCAAATTCAGATCCTTATATGAAAATATGTACTAGAGGCTCTTGTGGTCAGAGTAGATGATGAACCACTCGCACATAAGGTAGTGTCACCACATCTTCAATACAAAGACTATCGCAACCAACTCGAGTTCATGGGTCGCATAGTTCTGCTCATTTGGCCTAAGATGGGGAAAACCATAAGCAATCACTTCATGTCTCTGTCTCAGAATGTATCCAAGCCCAATCCTTGATGTGTCATAGAAAACTACGTACTCCACACCCTTCTCAGGTAATATCAAGATTGGGGCGCTCATCAAACTCTGTCTTAACTGCTCGAAATCCAGCTGGTACCTCTCTGTCCACATGAGGGGTTGCCCCTTCCTGGTCAAGGCTGTCATCGGTGCTATTATTCAGGAGAAATTAGGAATGAATCTCTGGTAATATTCACCCAACCCAAGGAAGCTTCGCACCTCCATCACGCTCTAAGGTGGCTCCCATGCTAACATTGCCTCCACCTTGGCTGGGTCCACAGCTACTCCATCTGCTGAGATGACATGTCCCAGAAAGTGGACCTCCCGAATCTAGAACTGGAACTTCGAGAGCTTCCCATAAAACTGGTGCTCCCAGAGTACGTCTAGAACTATCTGCAGGTGTCTTGCATGCTCTTCATCTAATGCCAAGTACACAAGGATGTCATCGATGAAGACCAATACGAACCGGTCCATGTACAGCTGGAAGATCCGGTTCATCTATACCATAAACACTGCAGGGGCATTTTTCAAACCGAAAGGCATCACCAAGTACTCATAGTGACCGTAGCGGCATCTGAATTCTGTCTTCGGTATATCCTCATATCGTACTCGTAACTGGTTATAACCTGATCGAAGGTCAACCTGCAAGAACCATTGTACCCCTATTCGCTAATCAAAGAGTTCATCGATTCTCGGCAGTGGATACTTATTCTTCACTGTCACCTGGTTCAGGCGTCAATAATCTATGCACAAACTCAAACTCCCATCTTCCTTTTTAGAAAACCAGACTGGGGCCGCCTAGGTGGAAACACTGGGTCTTACGCAACCCTTACTTTGAAAATCCTTCAATTTCACCCTCAGACCGTGAAGCTCTACAAGGTCCATTTGATATTCTTCTGAGAAAATCAGTGTCATCCCGAGGTGTAAGTCAATGTAGAAGCCATTTTTTCGGCAGGGAGGTAATCCTGGAACATCTTCGGGAAAGACGTCCTCGTACTCTACCACTACTACTAGGAACTGAGAGCTCACGACATCTACTGCTCTGAGGGTAAGGCTATCCATCTCATGAGTGATCGGTTGCACCCTCCTATGCATGATCCCATTCTGTGCTATCTGGGACTCTTTTTCTCGAACAAAGGAAAACATTGTTCCATCATGGCGGACACACCACACTCTTCGCCTAAAATAGTCAATCTGCGAATGGACCGAAGATAACTAATCCATGCTGAGAATGACGTCATAAGGCCTCAACGCTACCACCATGAGGTTCCAACCGAAACTCTCGCCTCCAAGGGTAAGATCACACTGTCTGCAAAGGTGTTTGATTGTTGAGTCTCCTCCCATAGGAGTCTCCAAGCATAAGGATTGACTTAATGGTTCTACCGGAATCTCAAGGATTCGCACAAGACATGTGGCGATGATGTAATGACCGGCACCTGTGTCTATAAGTACGATAACTAAGGTATAGAAGACACAGATCATACCTCGTATCATCCCTAGAGCCCTTGGGTTATACGCCTCAACCGCATGCAGTTGTCCCCGCTCATGTCCCCCAACTCCCTGAGCTTGGTGCGGACCTCATGGGGGTGGTGGTGCAAGTAGATTGAATCCTCTTCCCCCACCTACATCTCTCCCTTCCGCTCTTCCACGTCTTCCAACTGGCGGGTATGTCCACTCCATTCTTTACCTCTGCCTCAGTGGTCTATCCAGCACTTCCCTGTCAACAGCTCAACGGGTCAGAAAATCTCTAGCGAGATATCCCCTATCGTTTCATGTGTAGCACCGATTCTCCTTAGGTTGACTGGATCTAGACTGAGGGCCTTGGCCTATCTATCCCCTATTCTGGGACCTCCTCTGACATCTCTCACATCCTAATCCTTGCGTCCGACGTCAGCTCCCTGCTACCGAGGTCTCTGCACCTATCTGCTGGCTGTTGACTGTCATCGGCTATCTCTACTCCTCCAAGAAGCTCTCGATCACCAAAGCCCACTCGAGCACTCCAGCATAAGTCAGAATGCATAGAGGCACAACACTATCTTGGATGTCTCATCGTAGACCTTGTTCGAAGGTCCGAGCTCTGAAGTACTGTTCTCTAACCATATCCATCGAGTACCGGGCGAGGTTGGTGAACCTCGATGAATAGTCAACTACCATTAATGTGCCCTACTGGAGATAAAGAAGCTCTTGGATGCGTACGGTGCTCAGTGTAATTGGATATAACTCCTCCCTAAAGAGTTTCTCAAACTCTGTCCATGAATGCGCCTCCATCTCATGAGTCTGTGTTGTCAGACTCCACCATCATCCTTCTGAACCCTGAAGAAGGCTTACCCCTAGGATCACAATCTGATCTGTTGGGGTCCTCACTAGACGGAAAACTCTAGTTACCTCCTCAAGCCAGTCCTCTGCCGCTTGAAGGTCAGGATCAACTCAGAACCTGAGGGGTCTCTATCTCTAGAACTCATGGAGTGCGCTTAGCTAATGCTTCTTGTCGGTCAGTACTGCGGGTAGCACAGGCTGTTCCAGTGGTGGTGGTATAGCAGGTGCACCACCTGGTGGAAATTCCTGGGGAACTGGTCCATGTATCGAAGCCTCATCACTGAGGGGGTCATCCTCATGATCGAACTGTTGTATCCTAGTGGGTATACATCATGGAGTCATCCTGTAAGGAAACAAGATATACCATGTTCAATGAGTATATTTGGAAAGCCGACACAAAGGATATGGAAAACACCTCCCATTCCTATATGATGAATTTACCACTATTTAATTTCACCGCAACTAGTATTTTTCATGTGCTGAGTCTAAAAGCAGGTTATCATGGTCCTAGTGTATGGATACGTCGACCGCCGCACCAACCCTGGAGTCTATGGCCTGAAAGCCGAGCTCGAATCACTGAACACTGTTACCCCAAACCAATCTCACAGACTCTTGGTCCTAAGGTAGAACCGACTCCCTCTGATACCACTCTATCACGACACGTCCTAGTGGGGCCCATGCTGAGACTCCCCAAGCCTTCTTCCAATTGGCCAGGGGATGGTGACTAGCACAGAGTAGTCATATTACTACATGGGAGGCATTTCCTAAGAACCTATACACACACACACATCTCCAAGCCCACAAATGCTGAAATGTAAAAAAAGTAGAACCCACTAAAGAACAAAATTCATGCATACAACTAAACCCAACCAACAGAGTACGCTGGAAATTAATGTACTGAAAGTAAACTGGGCCAGAATACAATCCCACCAAAATCAAGAGTCTGAAAACTGTAAAGTCCAACCCCTAAACACAAAGAGGTAATGGAATTGTTGCTCATATCCAAAGGAACGCCTTGGCATGTAGGGAACTCAGAAGGATCGGTCCTGTCCTAGTCCACCCTGGACTCTGTCAAAAGGATACTCGTCTTTACAAGACACACCATGTGCAGGCAAATCCCATGCAGGGGTGAGTATAACAATACTTAGTAGAGGGCCCCGAAAAACACAAAGAAAGTACACAAAGGAAAGGCACAGTCATCTCTACACAGTATATGTCTACTGAACATATAATAGGAGATCACAATCCAGATATAATCAAAACCCAGACCCATAGTCTGGAGATAAGTCACACAACCACATACCCCCTCTAGGGATTCAGTTTCAAGATTCCACGAAGCACTCATTCCGGGAGAACACACTCCATGAGTCTGGTAGCTCTAATGACATCCATCCAAGAAGTACTGTCCATCGGGAAACGTCATGACAGGTAGTTACACTCATTACAGGAGACACAGACCTGAGTGGGAAGATCACAAGAGATAGATGCACTAATTACGAGAGACACACTTTTGAGTGGGAAAGATCACGATACACAGATGACAATCACTGCGAGGTCCATGGAAGATACCGAAACTCATCCGGATTCACCAGCTAGGTGGATTCACCAGTTAGGTAGAGGATCAATGACTGGTAGAGTTATTCAGTTCGATGCCTAAATCTACCTAGGGTTAGGAATGGATCGAGGATCTCACTTTGGGCCTCTCGGAGGGATGCCGAATCTATCACAGAAAGTCTCGCTGAAGGGATCATAGTCCTATAGAAGGAAACAATTACTAACCATCAGGGGAATGTAAAGAAGGGTCACTAACCCAAATGAAACATGTCCAAGATACGGTGGACAAGAGGACAAAGACATTTTCCAAAAAGTACACGGTGTGTAGAAAAGTTTCACGTCGTGTCGTCTGACCTCGGGTACTGCCCGTGTACAATGGCATGTGTCGTAAGGCACGTCCTGTAGAAACTTTAGTACACGACGTGTAGTACGGTGTACACACCGTTTTCGAGTGACTGGGTTTGACTCTGTGTTCGCTAGCCATGTGCCCGTACACATCCTAGACTCATGTACTCCAACTCATGTAATCGGTACACGGGGTGACCCGCGTTATTGGCCTCACCTGGCCATGTGATGAAGTACATCTGGTGTTATTCATCCTATGTTTGTGTATCCCCTAGATACATGCCAAGTCCTACTTATCCACCTCTTCCATGCTGTGTAGAGAGTACACATCGTGTTTTCTGAAGTCGTGTAGTCCATCCTGTGTCCATATACTTTCAAAATACATGCCGAGCTTTGGGGAAAGTCCAACACACCGTGTGACTAGGATCACATGCCTTGTGATTCCTCTATGACCCATGAAACCCTAGCCACCACCGGAGGTACTACATGGTGTGTTCTTCGGAAGTACATTCCAATATTCTGGAAATTTCCAGAATCGCGGACTTCCACCGCCGCACCTCTATGCTACCCCATTCATTGATTCAACCATCTGATTGCAACAAAACTCTGGAATCCATGTCACCCCAACATCCCAAGGTTGTCTACATTGTTTTAGGGCCTACGATCGGCTCCAAAAACATGTTTTGATCCTACCATGCAAAGAACACCCGAAGAACGGTCTTTTCCGATCCGAGCCAATTCGTCATCCGCTATGACCATCGCACCTCCATAGGTTCGCTGCATGTCAGATCTCAAGTTTGGGATCATTGGGTTGAAAGACGGGTGCACAATGATCCGTTTTTCATCTCCCCATGAAGAAAGCGAAGAACGCATGAGGAAAATAAAGGGGGGAAATCCAATCAGAAAATCGAGGATCAAACCCCCTTTGTCATTTGTCACAGTGTAGATCTGCTCCCATTAGTAGGCTTAAATGGAGTGTAATCAAACAACAATTAAACATAGATTAATTCCTCGAAAACATCCTATCAAAAACTCTCTCGTAAAAATGTATGAATATCTGGATCAACATGTTCATGGTTGATCCACGTTCGTCTTTTAAAATCAAAAATGGGGAAAGGAGATTTGAAATAACAACCCCTACCTCACGAAGGGTTTGATTGCTGACAAGGGGGGGGGGGGGGTCGTGTCGCCGTCGTCATTGGGGTCCTTCAACTTTTCTAGCACAATGATTCACAACTTTGATTCATCATCATTTATCGCCGAGAGTTCTCTCTAAAGCGCCAAGGATTCTCCAGAGTTTCTCTCCAGCTTTTTCCAACGAGCAACGTTTGATCAACCCATAAAAATGAGGGAACGTGTTTCAGGGTTCTGTTATACTGAGTTTCTGCAGTTACGCTATGAAATTAAAGAGTCAGCATTGATGTTTCAGGGTCATTATAACGTGGCATTTATTATTGAAACTGTCTCCCTGTCATTGTGATGTAGTGAATGTTTCCAAAATAAAATAAACATTCCATTTATTTTATTTTATTTTTTACTGAAAACATCCGAAAATTAGCTTTTTTCCCTCAACCCACGCCGGTCGAGGTTAGACCTGTTCTTAGGTAAAGTCAGTATCATGGACACAACGGTTCCCTCATATTTTTAATTCGGGCATCCATTTAGAAACCACCACAACCGCGCACAAGTGCCGACTCACTTAACTTAAAATAAGTATGAATCACCATTCAGGGATCACCAGGCCTCGGAATGATGTGTCGTCACTGCACCTGGTCTCGTAAAAATTCCATATAATATTAAAAAAATACACGGAAAATCCTAGACATTACAAACACTCTTTCTAATATAAATGTGAAAATAATCTCATTATGTCTTAGGAAATTTTTATGTTAAAAAAATTGAATATGCCTTACAACCAACTATTTATTAAATAAATAAGGTTTTTATATTTAAAAGTTAAAATTTCTATATTTAGAGAATTATTATAATAAAATAAACATCATTTATGAAATCAGAACAACAAAATTTAGTCATGGTGAATTTATGATAATTTTATAAAACAATTTATTTTTCTATGAATAATAAAAAAAATAGTTTGGGTTTTTTTGTATGTTTAATGACTTTATAATTATGTCATAATGACGTAATAATTAATTAACCACAATTAATGACTAAAAAATATTTAATTTTATTAAAACAAAGTATGTTAACAGATTTTAATCAATTCCCAAAACCTATAAATTACTTTCCAAAGTCAAATATAAAAACATTAGCTTTAAAAACATTACATGGTGGAACCTTTATTTAGTCATTTCATAAGAAGTAATAAAAAATTATTCTCTATTCTTGTGGGTTAAAACAGCTTAAAATATGACCCAAATTTCCAAAACCATCGAAAACAACATGGTTAATATAATGTTTTCTCATTTCCCACAACCTATATTTCAAAGGCCTATATTTTGAAATTATTAAACAAATAATCTTCTTTTACTATAAATACCCTCAAATTTCTCTCTTTCTATTAAATACTAATCCATAATCCATGAATTTGTGGACTTTTTTCTTCCAATTAGTCCCTATAGGTTGTACTCAATCCCCAAAGGTTATATTCCTCATTATCTTGGAGGAACTCTTCAAGGTAATGGAATAATCCTTCCTTTCTCTTCAATTCAAGAACCACTTTTTGTACATGTATTATAATAGTTATTATTAATCGCTTTTATTAACATTTTTATCATACCCTTACTTCCAAATTATGTTTTATCAATGGGGTACCCTTTCCCCTCTCATTTTATCCTTTTCTAAAACCATGTTTAATACATGTCATGCTGTGGGATTTACTTCTCAAAATTTATCTCTTTTCTATAATAAAATCTCATTTATTTTATTTATGTGGATACCCAAACACTTTCCTTTTCTTTGGTTATTCCCCTATATGTAAAATCTATTTATTTTTCTTGGTTATTTACACATAATAAACCCATATTCCATTTTTGTGGCCTAAAAATGATGTAATGATCATGTCTTTAAGCAGTTTTGTATGCCATGATTTTGATAAGAAATCCTTTCTTTATTCTTGAAAATTTATTAATGAAATGATTGATTATGATATATGTTGATAAATTTAATTAATACATACTAATTTTGTATCTTTAGAGTTCTTCAATGAATTGGGTAATGAATTTAATCTCTAGAGATGATGTGTTTTATGATACCTTGGTGAATAACCTTGGTAATTTCCATTTATGACACCTTGGTAAAAAAAACTTAGGGATATGCTTATGAATGTATTATTTAAATGTTTTAGCCACATTTCATGTTATCATTCACGTTATTTTTATTATGATATTTTTAATTATTTATTTCTCATTCCACAATGGTATTCTCCATGTTCTTATTAATATTCTTCATGATCTCATGTAAATTGTTTCCATTACTAGGTATCGTTCTCAACCTTTTACATTAACTTATATCCCTAGGTTATGATATGCAGTTAATGTACATAGGATGAACCTAATAATAATTTTTTAATGTTTATTAGAATAATTTTTTTGTTTTCTTGCATTATGTGCATTATTTCCAAGATTCTATACTTTAAAAGATACTTTGTTTGTATAATGTAATGAAAAGTTATGTAATAGAAATATGGGATGCCATAGTTGGTATCAAAGAATGGTTTTGTTATTTTGGGAAATTAGGATTTGAATGATTTAGGAAGAACCCTAGGGAAAAGTTTCAATATTGGAAAGCATCCTGGTGTTTTGGTGAAGTATTAAGTAAGTGGTTTTCAAGAAAAGAGACATATGTCTCGATATTAGCAAGTGGTTGGGGCTCTAGAATACATGTATCTAGGGGTAACACCATAAAAAAATTTAGGATAGACTTTAATGGAAACTAGTGAATTATAATAGGAATTGGTTCACTCATTTTTTGACAATACCAGTGGATTTGTTTGGTTAATCATAATCTTTTTATGAACAATTAAGAATGATATATATATAAATGTAATTTTTGTTAAATAATAAAATATTTAAGCATGATGTTTAAAACAAAAAAATTACTTTAGAATTATAAGACTCCTAAAACGAAAATTCTTCTCATTTTTTATTCTTCTATTATAAAATTATTGGAAATAGGAGGAACCATATAAATTATGAGCACAAAAGATAATACACGGACATCCCTCCAAAGTAATTCAGAATGGATAACTTCATGAGAATGATTAATAAACTATATCTAGTTGAGAATAATATTTTTAATCAAGTCAAGAGATCAGATTCACCATCAAAATAATAACTTTCTATTGAGTCTTTTATGAATCAATGACCACCTTATTTCAGGGGATCTACCAAACCATTGATTCTTGATCAATGGATAAGCTCTATAAAAATGATCCTTTATGTACTCCATTGTTTAAAGAAAGAGAAATTCACCCCTTAATTTTACCATTTATAGGGATAAGCTAATTAGTAGAGGAAAGTAATTAGAAACACACATACAATATGGTAGATTTATTTTATAGTGTTAGAAGAGTTCTGGGGAATCTTTTTCAATAAATATTTCCCCCATTTTATGAGAATGGAAATGTATAAGTAATTACTAGACTGTTTGAAGAATAAAAATGAATCAAAGGGAAGATATGAGATGATCTTAATACTTACTCTATACACCTCTATCTTTGTTACAGATCCTAAAGGAAAGGTTTCTAGATTCATTAGTGGACAAAAAACCCATCCCTGGAGAAATACATCCAATCGAGACTATGACAACTATGATGAGATAATGTGGAGTTCTATGATCTTTGAATTGTATTTTGGATAAAAATAGTGGTCAAATAAGTCTAATGAATAAAAGAGAGCTACAGATCCAAACATAGGGAGGAACATTGTTGATGGAAGAGGATGAAAGAAAATTCAACTTCCCACATATAAGAAATGTGGGAAGAATCATTCGGGGAACTAATTACGCGAGAGTGGAAAATGTTACAAGTGTGGAAGATATGGTTATAGATCTAAAAACTATCATGGAAAAGTGAAGCCTCAACTTATTAACACTAATGATAAACGGAAAATGGTGTAGGACCATCCAGAATTTCAATGCTTTATGTTTTGACAGCTCGGTCACATTGCCAATTGTTTTCCAAATCAGAAATTAATGGATTTAAATCAACATCAACCTTAGAATAGACTAATGGAGTAAGGTTGAGCTTTTCCTATCATGATGGTTGAAGTGGAGGATCCAAATTATGTGGTGGTAGGTACACTCGTTATTCTCTCAAGTCTAGAAAGTACATTGTTTGATTTTGGTTCTATGAAATACTTTATTTCTTCCATGTTGGAAAAGAATATTGAATCAATCCCCAATCTTCTAGAAGTAATCTTATCATTCAACACTCTTGGAGGGGTTATCCTGGCATCAAAAGTGAACAGAAACTCTAATATTAACATTGGTGATTAAAATCTCATCACTAATCTAGTAGTCATTTACATGGTCTAATTAAACACTATACTAGGTTTGGATTATCTCTCAAAGTATACTGCTAAGATCAACTCCCAAAGAAAGGAAATTTTTTTAATCTTTAATGGAAATCATAATTTCATTTTCAATGTAGATATATCCTGGCCTAATCTTTGTCAAGAAGAACCTCCCTAATCCTTATTTATAGAGATGATTAGTGAATAAGAAGAAGTAAATAAAAGAATAAGAATATAAAATTCCCCCATTATTTAAGAATACATTGATGTATTTCCTAAAGAGTTACTTTAACATCCCCCAAAAAGGGAGGTATAGTTCTCTATCAAACTCATACTTGAATCCTAGACAATATAAAATACCCTGTATAGAATTGAAAATGTTGAGTTTGAGGAATTAAAGAGACAAATTATAGATATTTTGGAGAAGGGGTTTATCCAACCAAGTGTGTCTTATTGGGGAGAACCTAATATATTTTCAAATAATTATGGATCCGTGTGGCTAAGCATTGATTATAGATAACTTAATGGAATCATAGTAAAGAATAAGTACCCTCTCAAAAGGAATGATTATTTATTTCACTAGATTTTTTGGGATCAATTATTCTCCAAGATTGATCATTAATCTAGTTATCATCAATTGATGGTGAATAAAGAATATATTCCAAAGACTATTGTCAAATTAAGATACGGGAATTATGATTTTGTTTTTATGACCTTCTTCTTGACTAATAATCCAGTTATATTTATGGATTTGATGAATATAGTTACTACCTTCATAAATTTGTGGTAGTTTGTATCGATGATACTATGATATATTAGAAAATTTGTAAGGATCATAAGGATCATATAATGTTTATATTGAAAACATTAAGGAATGATAGGCTGTTTGGAAAATTCATAAATGAGAATTTTTGTTACAAAAAGTTTATTTATTAGGTCACATTGTAACCAATGAAGGAATATCAGTTGGCCCTTCCAAGGAAAATATTTGAGAAAAGTGGAAACATCCTATAATAGTAACTGAGATACGTAGTTTCTTTGGTTTAGCGGGATATTATAGGAGGTTTTTGAAAAACTATTCCTGAATTTATGATACCTTAACCAAGTTAACTCGAAAAGGGGATAAGTTAAAATGGACTAAGGAGTGAGAATAAAGTTTCCAATAACACAAGAAGAGATTGGCTACATAACCTATGTTAACTCTACCCACAGTCAGAGAATGATTATCTATTTTTAGTGATTTATATCTAAAAGGGATTAGGTTTGTCTTCATGAAAAATGAAAAGGTGATTTTTTACTCATCTCAACAATTAAATCCTTATGAGAAGAATTATCCTATGCCTGACCTGGAGATAGTTTTGGTTATTTTTTCTATAAAGATATAGAGACACTATAATTTTGTGGAGAAATGTGATATATACATAGACCACCAATGTTTGAAGTATATTTTCACGCAAAAGGAATTGAACTTGAGGCAAAGGATATGGTTGTAAATTCTTAAAGACTATGGCTATTGAATTTATTATAACCCCAGAATAGAAAACAGATTCATTGACGCATTAAGTAGGATAGACCCTATTGTACTGTCAATAATGAGGATTCATGGAGATCCATAGATAAAGGACCTAGTAAGGTTGGACATGGGAATCATAATGGAAGATACAACATCAATCCTATCCTTAATGATTTCTCAACCATCGTTGCTAGATATTGCTAATAAAGATCACAGAGATGATCAATTGTTACAAAAGAAGATATAGGATGTGAAGAATGGGAAGTTTCTTGAGTTAAATATTGATCAAGAAGGTGTACTGAAATGTTGTACAAGGCTGCGTGTAACATCTATTTTGAATATAAAGAAAGAACTGATGGAATAATCTCATAGCTCTACATTTTCAATACATCTTGAAATCACTAAAATGTATAGGGACCTTCATGATCATTATTGGTGGGATTATATGAAAGAGGCGTTTGGCTACACGACAAGGTGCATAGTGTGTCAAAAAGTGAAGGTAGAGCGAAAAATTCCTAAAGTGGTATTGCATCCACTACCCATACCAACATGGAAGTGGAATGATATCACTATGGAATATGTCACAAGTCTCCTGAGAAAATGAAAATAAAATAGTGTGAAATGGTTTATAGTGGACCAACTCACCAATACTGCCAATTTTATTGCTTTTTGGGAAGATTTCTCTCTTGACCAACTTGTCAGGATATACACGAAGTATGTGGTGAGGCTACATGGGGATCCACATTATACCATTTCTAATCGTGATCCAAGGATCACATCTAAATTCTAGAGAAGTCTCCAATATGAATTTAATATTGAATTGAATTTTAGTAAGGCATGTCACACCCTAAATGATGGATAATTTGAAATGACTATTTAGACACTTGAGGACATGCTAAGAACATGCTCAATGGAATTTAAAGGTGGATGTAATCAACACATATAATTAATTTATTTCCCAATAAACAACATATTCCACTCTTGTATTCAAATGGTGATATATAAATCTCTATAAGGGATGTGATGTAGAACTCCTAAATGTTTGGATGAAGTTGGTGAAAGAAAGTTACTTGGGCTTGATCTTGCGTAAGAGATGATAGAAAAGGTTCATTCCATCCAACAACATATAAAAGTATCTTAGAGTCAGCAGAAGTGAAATTATAACAACCATCGAAGGGACTTGAAGTTTGATGTTGGTGAAAAAATTTAGTTAAATATCACTAAGGAAGACAATCATGCGGTTTCGAAAAAGAGGGAAGCATATCCCCAGGTACATTTTTTCCTATGAAATCTTTGATTACATAGGAGAAATGGGATATTAGATACCACTTCCAACAAATCTAAACTAAGTTCATGATGTGTTCCATGTATCTCTCTTGAGTAATTAGATACTTGATACCTCACATGTACTAAATCTGAATGTGATAAAACTAGAACATGAAAACTCTTATGAGGAGAAATCGGTGGAGATCATGGACCGTAGAGACAAGATTATACACAAAAATACTATAAAACTTTTCAATTTTTTGTGGAGGAACCATAAATAAAATGAAGTGATGTTGGAACTAGAAGAGATGATGAGATAGAAGTACCCACACCTTTTTCAAACTGATAGAATGAGTTGAAATTTCAGTGATGAAATTTATTAATGGGGAAAGAATATAATGACCCAAGATTTATAAATGATATTTTTTTCTGAATAAATGTTTGTAAAAAATATTAGTAAACCAATAACCATCTTATGAAAATGAAAATATAACCTTAAATGGAAATGGTACATAATTGTTTTGAATGAAACAATGAATTTTTATTTATATAGTTTGAAGGGAAATGTGAATATCAGGATTTGACCATTATATGATTGTGGGTCAACGTTATAGTTGTTAGATTTTACCTTTGAAACCTATACCCACTATTGATTATTTAAACATTATATTTTGTGTTTATAATAAGTAATGAAAAATGATAATTGATACATAAAGGAGAATCAATCGCCTTAACCAATAGAGTCTTGTTGTTCGAAGCCCAATTGTGTGAACATGGGAGGCAGGTATCATCATTAGGGTTCACCCTAGACCAAGACCAATCTTATCTTCAACAATTTAGTCCTAAAAAAATCACCTATGGTAGAAGTTCAAGTTAGTGGATATTAACACTCAGTCAATGTTAACCAAGCCACCCCATGAAACTACGACCATCGCACACCTTACTCTTAGAGTGTATGTGGGTGTAATAAGGGGTTACGTCTCTAGGCCTTAGTTACATAATGTCTAATTTTCTTTGTATAAATAAAATTATTATTCAATAAATTCCATTTTAAGAAATGTTTTTCATAAAAACATATGTTTAATTTAGATTATTTTGATAAATTAATTTTTCAAACTCAAATTATAATTTTTGGAAAAGATATAAATTTTTATAATAAACCAAGGTAATATGAATATTATTTATTTTAATTAAAAATAATGTTAAAACTATATTTTTTAAATAGAAGTTATAAAATTATTTAATTATGTCTTGGGAAATTTTTAAGTGTCAAAAATTTGACTATGCCTTACAATGCACTATTAATTTTAATAAATAAGGTTTTTTATATTTAAAATTTTAAATTCTCATATTTAGAGAATTATTATGTAAAAGTAAACATAATTTTTGAAATCAACACTTTAAAATTTGTTTAGGGTGAATTTTTAATAATCTTCTAAATTAATTTATTTTTTCGTGAATAGTAAAAATGTCGTGTGGGTTTTTTTGATATGTTTAACAACTTTATGATTATGTAATAATGATTTAATAAAAAAATAACCACAATACATGGCCTAAAATATATTATTTTATTAAAATAAAGTATTTTAACATATTTTAATAAATTCCCAAAACTTGTAAATGACATTCCAATGTTTTAAAAGGGAAACATTGGATTTAAAACATTACTTTGTAGAAAATTTACTTTCACACGACAAAAGAAGTAATAAAAAATTATGATTGGTTTTTTTGGGTTAAAATAACTTAAAATATGACCCAAAATTCCAAAACCATGGGAAAACCCCATGGTAAATCCATTATTTTTTTATTTTCTACAACCTATATTTCCAAGTCCTGTATTGAGAAATTATTAAACAAATCAATCACTTTTGCTATAAATACACATCCATTTATCCATTTCCATTCACTCCCAATCCATAATCCATTAGATTATAGTATATTTTCTTTCCAATTAGTCCCTCCAAGGTTTCCTCAATCCCCCAAGGTTCTATTACTCAACATATAAGAGTAACTTCTCAAGGAAAGGGAATTGTCCTTTATTTCCGTTTAATTCAAGAACCTCTTTTTGTATCTGTGTTATAATGGTAATGATTAATCTATTTTATTACCCTTTTATCATAATCCTACTTAAAAAATTATGTTTTATCAATGGGAGACCCATGTCTGCTATAATTTTATCCTTTTCTAAAACCATGATTTATACTCGTCATGCTGCCGAATTTACTTCTCAAACTTTTTCTCTTATCCTTAATAAATTCGCTTTTATTTTATTTTTTTGGATGCCCAAAATATTTTATTTTATATTTTTATTCACCTATATGTAAAAATTATCAATTTTTTAGGTATTTAGTGATAATAAACCCACATTCTCTTTTTTGGGATAAAAATTGTGTAATGATCATGTCTTTAAGCACTTTTGTATGCCAATATTTTTCAAAGAAATCCATTCTTTATTATCATTGGGTTATTATTGAAATGATTGATTATGATCTATATGGATCAATTTAATTAATACATATAATAGGTTTTTCCTAATATAACACCAATACATTGGGAAAATAATTTAATCTCTATAGATGACATGTTTTATGATACCTTGGTGAATAACCATGGTAATTTTCATTTATGAGACCTTGGTAAAAAAACTTGGTGATATGCTTATGAATGTATCATTAGAATTTTGTATCCACATATACATGTTGTGATCCATTTTATTTATATTATGTCATGCCTCGTGTTTTCTTTCTTATTCTATAAGTATATTCTTCATGTTATGATTTTTATTCCTCATGATCATAGGTAAATTGCTTCCTTTGATAGGCCTCATGATCACCCATTTACTATAATATATGTCCCTAGGTAATGAGATAGAGTAATATACATATGATAAACCAAAGAATAATCTATTCATGTTTATTTGAATAATTTTTTATGTTTACATATATTATCTACCTGATTTCAAATAATCCATTCTTTAAAGTATCCTTTTTTTGTACAATATAATGAGAAGTTGTGTAATAAAACTGTGGGATTCAAAAGGTTTGAATTTTCCTCCTCAATAGATATTCATTTAGAATCAAGTATCGTATATCTTTAAACTAAATCCAGTTTTTTAGTTTTAGTTTCCTAATATTTTCATCATTTCATATCAAGATTCTATTGATGAAGATAATATTAGTATAGCCTAGACATAATCTATAAAAGTTACCTAAATAAACATAAGATGGATTCTAATCATATTAAAATCATTCACTTTATTTTAAATGAGCCTTTATTCTGATAGCCTCATACAAATTATTCATCACATTAAGCATACTTTTTTTTGTTTTAGGATCCTCATACATATCTATGACCACTATCATTAACTCTATTATATTATTATTCTTTAGGATTTTTAAGGCCACATTCCATTCCAACGGCATCCTAACCAACCCTAGGTCCTTTTTATATAGATTTTATATTCTTATTTATTTTTTCCTCTAATTTTAATCCCTTTCAATTCAACTTTAAGATCTTTCTGGATGAGATAGACCATTATCTATATCAATTAAAATAAAAAAAAATCTATAAAATTCATTAATCCAAAACTTTTTATCCTCTGATGTTATCCTTCTAATGATAGTAACTCTCATGAAAATAAAAAAAATGTTTGATCAAGAAATAATGTTACTTGAGTTGTCTTCAATTAAACTATTAAGCATCTAAAACCTCATATGTATCCACATATACATGTTATTTTACTTGTATATGTGGATACATATGAGGTTTTATATATGTTATAATACTAATTGATTAGAATAATTCATTAGCACTAAATACTCAAAAATGTCCCACATACTATGTAATTAATTTTACTTGATTTCCCCATCATTAATGTATTTTTCATGGTAAATATTTAATAAAATGTGATAATGACTTGACACTTTAAGGGTCTTAATAATTAATCAGTGTAATAATTTTATTGACTCTAATATGAAATCATACACTTTTGAATTAACATACTTTTTTGATATCATTTCTTACACAGAACTAGGACCCAAAATAGTCTTCTCACTGGTATTGACCCAATATAATGGTGACCAATATGGTCTACTATATAAAACTTCAATAGGTTTCATATTGATCATTTACTTATAATGATTATTATAAAAAAACTCTACTAGTGGTATATGATCCTACAAATATATTCTAAATTAAACCACATATGAATGAATCATTTCCTATTGTATTTTAATAACATTATTTATCTATATATATATATTTAAGTTTAATGAGTTGTAATTATCCTCAACTGAAACCCCATAGCATTATGGAGTCCCATTTGGATTCTAGATATAAATCATAGATCCTAATATGAAAAAATTTACATGGAACTCAATAATGTTATTTGACTTCTTTTATATAAATATTACCAATACTGATAGCTAAAAATGTTTCTTAAATGTTAAAAATTAGTGATTTTATATATTGATCAAAAAATACCCAAACACTATTATGTTTCTATGGTGATCATGGAAATCCAATCAAACAATTCATGGGAATATTTCCCTAATCCAATTTTGGAATGATTAATGGATACAACAACCTCACCAGTGATCAGTGCTCATCCTCAACCTATTGATGAGTTAAACATTAAGAAACAAATTCCATAATTTTACTATATATCCTTGAAAAAAATTGGTTTTTAATGACACAGTAAATTTTAATAGTCTGGGGTTTCACTTCCCTTCTTTAATGGTTTAAAAAATTGAAACATTTTTCATCGATTCAACAGAAACTACCACTCATACATTAAAATAAGTAACTGGACCAGGTACAATATCTTTATATTATTTTTCTACCCACCATACATATAATCCCTCATCCTCTTAAACCACTTATCTAACAACTAAATTAATTTCACTTATTCTGTTAAAATATATGTTTCATTAAGATTATATAGAAAAACATCATTCATTATTTGTTGTATTTTCATATAAAAGTCCAACAATATTCCATTCAATTTATGAGGCTCTCTAGAATCATTCACTAGTTGAGTGGGATTATTCATTCTCAAATAATTTGGTTAAAAATTTCTTTTCTCCAATGTATACATGATCTCAAAATCAAAAGATTAAATATATTCTTCCCACATACATTGTCTTAGGTTGAGATAATGCTATGAAAAAATATATATCAAACTCTTATGAGTATTATATATAATGGATTTCAAACTACATAGGTAATGACTTTATATGTTTAATTCATGAAAAAAAAACTAACACTAAATCATGCCTAAAATAGTTCTTTTCATGGGTCTTAAAACCCAAGTCCCATATGCAACGAATTTTCCTCCTTACATCAAAACAACCTCAAATTCCAATCAAATCATATTACCACACACTTTATAAGTAACATAAAATTTAGTATGAAATAAATTTAGATACAAATTATATATCTCATTCAGTTATTTAATTAATTCTTTGTAATTTAAATTCCGATAAACATTATTCACTTCTAATTCAAGGTTGTTAAGTGAGAAGCCATCCCTCAAAAATATTGAATAAACTTCTAGTAATATCTATCCAAACCTAGAAAAAAGAACAATTTTTAAAATACATTTTTAGGTTATTTCCAGAACTATTCATCTTATAACTTCTCAGGAATAACTAAAATCCATTTTATAGATAAAATGTGTACAACATCTTCAATGGGGAGTCACTGAACTGACACCCTTGGTTAGTATTCTACAAGACCTTAAACACTCCTCCTCATATGCTAGAGGTTACGGACTAGTAGAAAGGGTCTAAGATAGTACTATCATGAAACTATACCACCCACATTAGAGTGTGATGTAATAATATAAATAACCATAAATCACACAAATCACAGTACACTGAATGAAAAAATCTACTAAACATGCTATTATAAAATAAAACATAGTATATGCCTGAATAGCTATTTTGTACATATAACTAACCACCCACTGGGATGGGTATATAATATAACTAAATAATATAAACCAATAAAAATGGATCTACTACATATCTAGGCCCAAAATTCCACAATTTTCTAATAAAATTCAAGCACTCATGTTAAATCATATGAAAATGAACAAGGGCCTAAACCTATTCCTGTAATAAACATGTTATAGCTACTCGAGTGCCCATGTGTAGGGGAAGACCAGGAAGGGTATGCATAAAACTCAGTATGCCACCACTAATGATGTATAAAGTAAATACCAATCAAAGCTACAATGTTTGTAGATAAACTATGTGATAAATAAACATTACAGAAAAGAAGATACATATTCAAACAACTATTGATTATCTAACATGTTGTACCATGGTTTCTAGAGTGACACTTGGGCCAATTAAACCTACTTTGGACAACTCTAGACATTGATTCATAAAAATTGGGTCTACATAATATAAATAAAAGAGAGGGATTTTCATTTATTTTTTCACAATTGAATCACAAAACGTTGTCCCTGAGTACCCATATCTATTATTTATCAAAATCAATCATGCCCAAAACCGAAATCTATCACCTAAACCATGTTCCAAATTTTTAGTATATATAATGAGCATCATGTCTAAAATTTTAATTATATAATATAATAATAGATCTCAGATCATCAGTATAGAATCTACAAATACTTCAAAAAAAGTTCCTAGAGAATTAGTCAGTCACCTATGTAGGACATCAGTCCACTATCTATTACTTATAGTATAATAGTGTGATGAGAGAATTTTCGAAGACCTTAAAACATAGATTATTATATTATAGTATAGAACCTCAGTCTGAATCCTAATCTGGATAATATACTTCTTATTCCTTGAGCATCATCTTGGAACCTAAACTGTACAGTTTAGGTTCTATGACTTGAACATCATTCTGACATCTAACTCATTCCATCGTTTCATATTTATGATGGTTCAACATCTAAACCTTTCAAAAAAATGGACAAACCTAAAAAAATGCATTTTTAAACCATTATTATTTACTATGGTCTCTATGGGTCTTCCACTCTAAAAAAATCAAAAGCCTTCATTTTTATCAAAACCATTAAAAGACTCATCAATATATTTTCACCACATAAGAAACCACCCTCCCATTTCAAATAAACATTTTATATACATCAATAAACCCCTTTTTTATAAACCAATTGGATGTCAACACGTCATCTTAAAAGAAGAATCATTTTAAAACAAAGTTTTCTCCCTTTGATAGTTGAAAATGGATCAAAACCCAATACACATAGCGAAAACCATTTTAAAGGCCTCAGAGGTATTCTCATAAAAATTTAACACATGAAAACTACCCATTTTGACCAAAGTCCTACCATGTATCCCTTAACCATTAAATGAAGTCAACCTATGAGCTTATCCAGGTTAATCTCATAACCCACTTACTCTACCCTTTATAACCAACATTACCATTTCCATAAAATGGTGCATCGTATAGGTAGTCATAGGTTGGTCTTATAAACACAAACAGACCTGATGGGATCCGTGGAAGGAAGAAGGTATAAATTTAAATATAAACCCATTTACCCAAACCATGGAATAAAAAAAATTTCTCATGAGATAGTAGGGATGTACAATATACACATGGAAATAATTTCAAAAGACTATGGGTAAAGATCTTAGACTACATACCTCATCAATGAAACTCTCAAAATATTTCTAAATCCCAACGATCATGCCAAAGCTCATCCAAGACTCATCCAAACTCCTCATCATCCAAACAAGATCATCTCAACCATATAAACACTAAACTCATGCCAATAAAACAAAATCAATTTAATATAAAAATTATAATTAAATAGGGATTTAATCCCTAACTCAAACAAATTCCAAAAAAACCCACTGGGTGATCACCTCTTAACAAAAATCTGTGAAACCACAGCTGGAGGTCCATAATAGACTCTAAACACCATTCCTGATTAAATACCAAATAGGTGATGCCATTAAAACAATTAAATTAACTAAATACATTATAATACCTAAGAAAAAAGTACCGTACTCACACACCTTAATAAAATTCCATGCAATTATGTGAAGAAATCATCTTGGTATCTCCTCTATGAAAGATGACCAAAATCCCCATGAGGAATGGATGATTTCACCATGCTTTGGTGGAGTTTTTAATAAAACCTAAACCATAGAACTCTAAATTTGATGGGATTAATAAAAAATAGAATATAAGTCATTGAAGGAGAATGAAACACCTAAAACTACAATGAATTGATATTAACACACCCCAAATCAAGGGGTTAGATAAAGACAAATGGGTTAGGGGAACACATGGTCCATGTGCACTTAGTGGAGGAGGAATAGGGGAAGTCACCTAAAAACTATATGGAGTATTTTGGTAAAATTACCCTTTTAAAAAATTTCTAGGTATCTGCATTATTTGGGAATATGGATAGACAAACCATATAACAACCATACACTCCCTACTATCCACAACCCCAAACCATGCATGGTTAGGCCGCATGGTTATAAAAACCATGCACCAACAATGTTGCCTGTATTTCCTCCCCTGTATAGAAAGGCTCATAGTTCATCTAAAACTATGTGCAAGAAGTCTTCCATGTCCCATGATCTCGACCACCTTGAATGGTTTCACATTTTAGCTCTCATAGTCTACCCTAAACCATGCTCTAACCATGTAACTCAACCATGATTAGTTAAAAATGAACATAAAACCCTCTGTTCATTAATGTGTAACATGTTTTCTCTAAATCCATGAACATCAAACCATACACCCAAGATAGAAAACTTCAAAACTTATGAACCATAACCTGAAGCCTCTAGAACTCATCTGATCACCCGAGATACCTCCCATGCATCATTCCTCATATAAAAACTCAACACCGAATGAGGTTGAGTTAGTGGTACTGTGTAAGGCGGCCACTCCCTGGAAATGGAACTGGTTTAGGTTTTAATCCCACCTCAATCAAAATTAGATGGGGATGTGTGGCGGGTGGGTAATGGGTTGGGGCCCTAATGGGAATGGTGTAGTACCCACATATACCTCATTACCCAAATAACATGTTGACCGATCAGGGTTGGATTAGCAGTACAGTTTAATGTGGACACTCCATGGTAATGGAAATGGATCAGGTTTGAGTCCTACCACACTAGAAATTATCTAGGACTGTGTGGCACACAGGTGGTGGTTTGGGACCAGGATAGGCATGGTGTGGCACCCACCTATACCTCATTACCCAAATAACACATTTTCATTCCATGTGGGATCTTTGATTTGGTGAAGATCTCTTGGGATCTCCAGGGTTTTGACACATTGTGTCCCTTAGTGGTGTGGATGATAGTTGGGTGCGATTTTCATTGGATGGGTGTGCGATGGTGTGTCATGGCTTCGGGAGAGGACTTTAGTGGTGATGTGGTCATGGAGGTGGATTTTATGTGCACGATTTGCCCACGACGAGTGTGGTGAGGTAGATATCTAGCTACGGCGGGAGCTCTGACTAGGATGGCTTCTCCTCTATGGTTCCTCACTGGTGTTCTACAGACTTTTTTGACATCCTGGATTTGGATATGGTGTGAGTTTTCCTCTGATGGACCTGATTTGGGGTTTTAAATCTTTGATGGTGTGATGGCTCATAGTTTTTTTGGTGCAAGATTGACATTGTTCTAGCTCATCGGGAAGCACCGACATGCAGCATCACTGGGGTCATCGGTGAAGATGGACCATGGAATATAGATGATGATCATTGGTGGATTTAGGCTATGGATCGACATTGATTAGGATACAATAGCTCAGGGGTGATTCCATGTATGCAATTTTGATGGAGGATTGTGGGAGGCTTTGACCATCGTTCACCTCAATGGCAAGGTGGATCTCGTTATGGCATGATGCACCATTGGTTGTGTGGATGGCATGGCAGCGACATCCTTTCTGATCATGGATTAGGTTTTTTTACTTATAATGTTCTTTGTATCAATGGAATTTTTTCCCTCAATTCTAATGTTGCAAGCCTCTAGCCTTCGGGCATGTAATTGGTGCTCCCTTACCCAATTCAAAAAAAAATTCTTTTTCCTTTTCTTTCTTAATAAATAGGATGTTCTCCAACCTGTTTTAGTAAAAACTCTACTCTAAAAAATTCCAACTCTCAAGATTCTATTCTATGACTTGTTCCAAAATTTGACCCATCCAGTAAATGAAAACTAAATTCATTCTAAAAATTTTAACTCATATTGATGTGGGATATTACAACCTCTCCACCATTATAATTATCATCACTAAGAAGCCTTGGTTTTCATTTTTATTCACCCCCAATGTAAACCAATACCCAGTATAACTAATATCCATGTTAAGATTATGTAATCCTAAAACACTACCTTGTTAAAACCTCCAACTCAAGGTACTCAACCATCCAAAACATGAACTGACTCCCATTATCAAAACAAAAATACCAAGATAGCTCTTAAACAATACCACACAACCAAAACACTAATTTTTTTATCACCCAATACTCATGAATGATATGGTAATCCCCACCATAAGATTCATCTTATCATTAATAATTTCCCATGATTAGAACCTTCAATATATAATAATTCCCATGGGATATCAAAATCCCATTACCATAATGCACGTGAAAAGTTTCCCAACTTACCATGCCCAAACACCCTCGATAATTCCAATCATCATCAGCACCTGTCCTTATCATCGAAAACCAACTATTGTGGACATACAGTACCATATAAGAGTGAACCTAGAAAGAACCATATTTTTCTCAATTTCATAATTCAATTTCTGAAATTCACCCATGATTTAAAAAATAAAATGATTCTTTGGTTTACAAATAGATGCATCCTTTCCATATAAAAACCCAATTTAAACTATCCTCAACCAAGTCATCCCAAAAACACCTAGCTCTATAGACTAGTACATCACCACCTTACCTGGACATGATTCCTTCATACCCAGAGGAATTCCACGGTCATCCAAACACATTTACTAGAGTCCATACCTAACTCCCAATGATATTCCCTATTCATATCCTCCGTGGACCCAAAACCATTATTGCGCCCTAATTCACCACGGATGCACCTCCGATGCAAGAACCTGAAATTACTTTTCAAAACCACCTCGAACCCAAATCCAATTCTCAAATAAATAATCTATCAAGACTAATTTCTTGTAATAATTCCATGAATTATTGAATAATTCACCTCATTTATTCCTTACAAGCATCACATTGTCACCTTTACTGGACCACAGTCTGTCTTACACACCTACAACACGTCCAGCATGAGGGAAACACCATAAAAACTAGCACATCACTCCCCACCATATGAGTGACACTTTAACTTCCTCACTCAAGATACCTCAATCACCATGCCCCACACTCCAGTCAATTCTTCCAAAAGTTGTACATGTCCATCTTTCTCTAACAAAGTCATAAAACAAAACATTAACCCCCATGTGCTCTCAGTATCTAAGAATTGTAGCCACCACTTATTCTAGAATCCGGTCCACTATGAGGACTTACTCACAATAACGGATGGTTCACCCTACTATACAGCTTCAATTTCACTATTTCATGAGTGAAACCTCCAAGGATAACCTTCCACAAACTAAAGATAAAATTTAGGTATCTTGGAATATAGTTGATGCTCTCTAATTTTACTCAGAATGATATCAAGATATTAGTCATGAACATATCTAAACTGGGCATACCCTAAGATGTTGTAGATGAAGACCACAATAACCTCATACATTCACGATGTCACCTCTATCTATAGAGACATTTCATCCCCAATCAAATGCCCCAATCCTCCCAACCTATGAGTTTCTAATCACTCCCACATCAGTTCTCATCCAACTCATGGCTACTTTCTTAATTCATACTCCCATAGCATATTCCCATGTAATGTCAAGTCTACAAGTCAAATAAAAATCACATCACCACATTATCATTCCTCTAATATCCCATAAACACTTAACTTTTACAATCACTTGAATAACCTAACCAAAAAACTTGTCTTTGAATCTAGATAAATTCATCTCATGAAAACTTGGATCGCAAGCCCTATCCACTAGCAAATACTCACCTGCATTAATGTTTACAAAGTGTAGAGAATAAATTGTTATTTTTAAAATGAAAGGAAACTCATTAATCCAAAAACACTTTCTCATCCACTCAAAATATTGACACTCAATCAAATGTTCTACTAAGTTCATTTAAACTCCCACTGTGTACCAAAAGATGGATCCATAGCTAACCAGGTATAACACTTAATTATCCCTTCCCTTGCAAACCACATGTCTTATGAAGCATTATCACTCCATGTGCTTTGAATCTAAAGGAAACAAGCCATATACATGTGTCTCACACTGGTAACAAACTAGTTCCACCTCACTTGTATGATACACCTTGAACCACATACCCTCAAGCACCTCTAATGCTCTTGATTTGGCTCATAACCATCAAGCATATGATTTCTACACAACCATTACTTGGGAGACACAGTTGAATGAGTCTACCCCTTTTGAAACCAACACAAGGACGAAGTGATAAAAAAATTCTTCCCCTTAAAAAATTCATTAAACAAACCTGAAACCCATACCATGAATCACCCTTCATTCATCACTACAGAATAGCAAAACATCCATTTTCACCTTACTCACCTAAAGTCACTTACAACTCAGTATAACCCTCTCACATGTCACTCTCAAAGATCAAGTGTCCCCAAATCCTTAAATTGGATTCATATTAAGAAGGCCACTAAGATCTCCAACCTAGCCCCTCCATTCAATTTATATGAAAAATCTCTATTTACAACCACCTAAGTATATGCTAACTCACAAAAGGCCACATATCATGAGGCATAAAGATTCTCTTGTCCCATCATCAAACAATATCAACATAAAAAATCACCCATCTCTAGGGTCTCACATATAAAGGTAATCCCAAAAAATACTAAACACCCACAACTAAGGCACCAATACTCTACAAGAATTTTCACATTAGACTCCACCATAGAGGAACAAGACGCACAACCAACTCTGAAAAAGAACCACATAAAAGGTTCCAATAGTCATATACTTATACCATAATGACCCACCAGGGTCACTACACTTGTTTATTCACAAAAAATCACATCAGTATCATCATCATTTATCATATCACTATAGATCCATATAACCCTACATAAAAACTAAATCTATTAAATCAAAAACTAGAATTACTATAAAGTATGGATCCTATGTGCCTAACATGATGCAAGAGATTTCTATTGCCTCTACATTCCAAGAGTAAAAAATAAATCAATAGGCCTCTTTCCAATGGTCCAATAACCATAAATCCATCATAAATCACCAAATCCAAACCTCATGTGCATTGTTCTAGGTAAAAATCATATAAAACTGTAACATCAAATACCAATAACATCATTACCAGCCCCTAGTAACCTAAACACACTACCAAAATAAGAGTTTACAACACACCATCCTAATATCAATCACAACCTTTAAAACATTCTTATATCTCTAATTTACCAAATTCCAAATCATAAAATATGAAAGTAAATCTATAATACCACTTTGTAATGTCCCAATCTAGGAGCCACTAATCTATTGACCTGAGCTGGTATGCCACATTACCTCAATCATGCCTCCTTATATTCGAGAGGCAATCATCTGGTTGTGAAGGTCTAAGATAGTACTATGAGGAGACTATACCACCATATCAGATTGTGTAATAAAAATATAAATAACCAATAATTATACACATTAGATAATAAAGAAATAATAAATCAATTGAACCAACCATTATAAAATAAAGTTCATTAAATCCCAGAATAGTTAGGCCATACATAAAACTGACCACCCACTAGGTTAGTTACATAACATACTGAAATAAGATAAACCAATAAATAGGTATATACTGCATCTCTAAGTTGTTCATCAACCAATCTACTGATACCATCTGAGCACTCCTTCTAATCATGTAAAACTGAACATGATCCTTAGTATAAACTTGTCCCTACAATAAATATGTGATAACTACTTGGGTACCCATGTGCAGTGGAAGTCAGAGTAGGGTGAGAGAAAAAAAAGTAGGTACCCACCAACAATGTCTAAATAATATAAAATTTATAGAAACATTTTATAAAATTAAATAGTGGGTTAAATAATAAGTATATAAAAGAAGATGAATTTTCAAGAAATCTTTGGTTATCCAACATGTTGTCCCTTAAGTTCTTAAATGACACCCAGTTCAACAAAACCTGGTTCAACTAGAACCAATCATCTGATTCATAGTCATAAGGTGATGCATACTCTAAATAAATGAGAGGGATTTTCATTTATTATGTAACTATTGAAGAAAAAAACATTCTCCTAAAGTTCCCATCTTTACTATTTATCAACATCAATAATGCTCAAAACCTAATTCCATCAGCTAAACCATGTTCCAATCTATCAGTATAGATGTGGTACATCATGTCTATTATTTTAATTATTCATTAAAATAATAGTTCTTTGATAATCAGTCTAGAATACACTTACAATTCAAAACAATAGTGCATAAAGCATTAGTCCATCAACTATTCGTGGATGTATAATGTCATTCTACCATCCATTCCCTCTTATATAATAGTGTGCCCAAAGTATTACTTTGGAACCTAAAAATAGAGTATATTGTCATTGTATTGATCCTTAGTCTGAATCCTAATCCATATAGGATACTTCCTATGCCTGGATTCTTGGTCTCACACCTAAACCTCATAGTTTACTATTTGTGCTTGGAACATCATTCTGGCAACTAAACCATTCTATCGTTTCTTATTTACAATGTTTAAATATATTAACCTTGCAAACATTTAGGAAAACTATGGAAAATTACTTTTTAAATAATTATCATTCACTATGTTCCCTATGTTTCTTCAACACTAAAATAAGTTTAAATCCTTCTTATCAATAAAACCCTTTAAAATACATATCATACGTTTCCAACAAATAGGTAACCACCCACCCATCTCAAATGAACATTTGAAATCCATTAAAAAACCTTTTAATAAACCTATAGGATTTCAAATCCTCATTTTGAAATAATAAACATTTCAAAAATAAAATTTCCTTCCATGATACTCAACACTAGGTCAAAACCAAATGCATATGGTCAAACCAATTTTAAAGGCCTCGTAGGTCTTCTCATAAAAACTTTACACATAAAAACAAACCATTTTGACCCAAGTCCTATGAAATATCACATAATCATTTAATCAAGTCAACCAAGAAGCTTAACCAATTTTAGATCATAACCCACTCACTCTGCCATTTACAAGCCCAATTTACCATTTCTATGAAATAGAACTACCCATAGGTGGTTGTAGGTCGGTCTTAGAAACTCCAACAGAATGACATGATATGTGGAAGGCCTAAGGTATCAATTTAAAGCCAAACCCATTTACCCAAACCAAGGAAGAAGACATACCACTCATGGGATTTAAGGTTCATACCACATAAACATGTAAATAAATTCATAAGACTTTGGAAAAAACACTAAAATCACTTACCTCATCAAAAAATATCTCCAAAAATTTCCAAAGAATAGTGGAAGTTCCAATGCCCGTACAAGCCTCATCCAAACTCTTAAAACTCCAAATGATCTCACCTCAACTGTCCAAGCACAAGACACATGCCAAGAAACCAAAATCAGTAAATTATAATGATTATAAATAAATAATTCATTAAACCCCAACTGATTATAATTCTAGAAAATCACACCAGGGCTCACCTCTTATTGAAAGTCCGTGCATCCACCATAGGAGGTCCACAATAGACTCCTGATAGTATTCTTGAGAAAATCCCTATGAGGAGATACACTTAAAATAATTATTTAAACTAGATAATTAGTAAAACCTAAGAAAATTCACTATATTTACATATCTTAATGAAACTACACCCAAAAACCTGTGGAAATAATCTTGAGATCTCATTTATGAAATCTGGCCAAAAGTCCCATGAAAAACATATGATTCTACCATGCTTCTTTGGAATCATCAAAAAAACCTAAACCAGATAACATTAGAATATATAGAAGTAATAAAAAGGGGGTAAAAGTTATCAAAGGCGAAGTACTCAACTAAAAAAACAAGGAATCACCATGACCATACACAAAATAAATGGGTTGGAGAAGGATGAAGGGTTTACAATAACCCTTGGTCTGTGTGCACTATGAGGGAGAGGGATATGGGGAAGTAGCCTAAAAACCTGAAGGGGTGTTTTGGTAAAATACCACTTTTAATGAATTTATGGGAAACTGAATAGTTTGGATGCATAATTATCCAAAATATGAACCAACTGTACACCCCTACTGTCTAGAAACCCATGCCCTACATGGTTAAGACACGTGGTTATACAAACCTTACACCATCCATGTTGTCTGTACTTCCTCTCCTCTGCATCAAGACACACATTTTTTCTGAAACCATGTGCAGGATATGCTCCACGTCCCATGATCTCCACCACTTTGCATGGTTTCTTCTAGTTTATTGCACAGTCTATCCCAGACTACTCTCTAACCATGAAACTCAATTATTCTTAGTTCATATTGAACTAAAAACCCTCTCAGCATCAAGGTGTTGCACAAATTCTCCTAAGTCAGGCACACTAATCCATGAACCATATCTAGAAAACTCAAAAACTCCTGAAACATAATCCAAATTCTATAGAGATCATCTGAACACTTTGGATAACTCCTGAGAATCATTGCTCATCTAAAAACACCACTTTAAATATTTTTGGCTCTCAATATTTCATTCCAAGTCTTGTTCCAAAATTTGACCCATCCACTAAATGGAAATTCAAATTCCTTCTAAAAGTTTCATTTCATATGGATGTTGGGTCTTATAATGTGATGGAAAAAAATTTCTTCTTAAATATTAAACTGTCATTTAATGAAAATGGTATAAATCTTATGCTTTTGTTAAGATTATAAAAAAATTGAAAATTATTCCTATGATTTACTTTTATCCTTTAATACAAAAAAATATCATACAAAAAAACCACTACAATGGTTTCCAAAAAATTATGAAACTTGTAGTTCATCAATTTCAAAAATATAATAAGTGTGCTGGAAACTCAAAATGGTTGGGGTAAAAAACTCATAATATCTCTATTGACATCCAAATGATGTTTTCAAAATAGCCACATTCTATACCATTAGATGATGATATCCGTAAAAAAATTGAATCTATGAAAATAAATTATATTCCATTAATTTTTCAAAAAGATCATTATTTTTTGGTAGTGGATGTTTATTCATAACTATTACATGGTTTAGATTATTATATTCAATGCATAAATGCAAACCACTCTTGGATTTCTTGGAAAATATAACTTGTAGTTCCTAAGGAGAAACAATCATTAGAATAAATACCTTTTGATCAATTTCATAAAACTACGTCATTAATTATTTTAAGTATATAATAATCATGTCACATGATGATAAATAAATAGGTATCATTCCAAACACATGGTCAATAGAAGATTTTACATCCCTCCTCGGTGGAAATCTACAAAAATACTCTAGAAAATATCTTAATATTATTCTAACACTACTAAAAATGGAGATCAATTCTTATCATGTATTGATCTAGGTGCTTATCCTTATAACAAATAGTGTAGTGATCCATCCTCAATTGTTAATGAACTGAATATACTAGCATGAATGTCTCATTCTCCCTTGAAGGTGTGAATGATCTCATCTGGTATAAAAAAATAAATCTTGGATTATAGTAGTCTATTTATTCCTCCAATTTAATCATCCAATACATCTTCATAATCAATTCATTTGTTTCAATCATAGTTACTAAAATCTCAAATGATATTTCCATGTTTCGTAACATTATTAAGCATGATATACAATTAATCACTTGATAAACGTTTTCTCATATTTTAGTTTTTATCTTTTCAGAGTACAACATAAAATCTATTCATAAACCCAATTTTTAAACGAATTATGAATAAATAAATAAATTTGATGCTATAATATTCATAAATTCATAAACAATAATATAATCAGTAAAAATGGTACATCGTATTATAGGAATTCGTTCATCGATCTCTGCCTCTACTAATTCATGCATGACTGCAAAAATAATTCTCTGACTCTTCTAACTCACTAATCATTCTTTTAGATGAGGTTTTCTTACATTACCATAAATCTCCAACACTATATTATTTGGTCTGTAAACCTGTATTTTTTATCCCTAAACATGGTTAGATTCTCTAACAATGTATTCCCATGAGAATCTCCCAATGTACTTCTGCATATGTTCAATATTCCCATATTTAAAAGCATCAATAAAGAGTGGATGGACACTCTAATTTAAAATCTGTAACTTCACTATATTTGAAAACTAAATACCATAAATAAATACACTTTTCATGTAGGAAAACTCCATTATTTTGAAATCATGGTCCAGAAATGTAACTCTTTACCATTCATATCATGATACAAGACATTTTTTCTATTTTAGCATATCATGTGTTAATATAACATGAATAATAATATCATACAAGGTTTCAATCAAAATTTCATTTACCTAGAATTCCCAGTAACTCGAGTCTCGCAATAAAAAGTTTAGATATGTCTTTTTTAGGTAAGTTTTTTTCTACATTAATTTTATTATCCACACGAACTGGACTTCCCAAGAGTCATTTTAAAATAATGCACTAAAACCATTTTATAATACCTTGAAATGGGGAACCAAATTTTTTGAATCTAACCAGATGTTACTTGGCCTCAAGAGCACTCCACTAATTTCTAGAGATGATTATACTATCAGGGGATAAATTAAAACATGAGGAATTATTTTTCCTCAAAATTCATCAATTAAAATGAGTAAAAATGCATGTGTATGTAAAATATATTTTCTAAAACACATTTAAATTCTATAGATGAAAAGAATATAAATTTTAAAAAATAATAATCCAATGTACAAAATACATTCTTACTCTAAATAAATAAATTTGACCCCAAGATAAACCCACTAACTCCTCCTAATATATCTTTGTGGTGTATCTATAATTATCTAATGAAAAATTATAAGACCTTTCCTTTTCATCTATCACAACCAATCAGGTCTACATGTCCATATAATTATATATATACAAGGATTAAACATGAACTTATTAGGATTTAACCAATAACTTTAACAAATAAACATGCATGATAAAATTAAACAAATGAAATGTCAACCAAAAACGATAAATCAAAAAAAATTTATGAAAAACATTGACTTAAAAACCAATTTCAAAACACTGATAGTAAAACCATTTGATCAAAAATTACATTTTCTATTAAAAACTAAATAAATTTATTCTTTATGTAAAGTAAATAGTTTATAAATTATTTTTCTCAATAAGAACAAATTTTTAGAAAACTTCATATATTACCAAATACTAAAAATTACCATCTCCTAAAAAAATTGAAATTTTACTATTTCTTGAAAAATAAAAAATTCATATTTTAATGAAAATCACTCAAGAAAAGGAAAAAAAATAATCAATTCAATTATAATAATCAATGGTTGTATTTTTAATCTTTATATAAAGTTGACAACCATTAATATATTTACACCAAACCCTTTAATTTATCATGACATGGTGTTTGTTGTCACCTTATGGTTGTTTCTCACCTTATCTAATACTCTTTAAGTCTTTCTCTTTACCATGTTAGATGATTATAAGTTTACAAAAACAGTAATTAAAAAAATAATTTTCACCTGCACACTCAAACAATGAAAATATATCATATAAAACATATAAATATTTTATCAAAATCAACCCCTTCCTTAGGTATTTTTCAGAAAATAAGTTCATCAGAGTTACACATTTAAACTGAAGCATGGTTTCTCAAAAATATAAGAAAATAATATCAATTTATGATCATAATTAGTCAATAAATTGTAAATTAATTATACAATATCATAAAAAAAATATTGAATCCACCCACTTAAATAATATTTCCTAAATTCCCTAAAAATTCTAAAAATGTTTTACTTTTAAAGGAAAACCACCAAATTCTGTTATTACAATTCACCATAAATATAAATTCATAAACCAAAGGTCATAATCCTTCATTTAAATATGATTGGTATTCTTTAAAAATATTTGGAATGGCTCATGGCATATTTTCAATAAACTATGTAACTCCCTAACCAAGAGTTCACAGGCCCTAGTGAGTTGTACAACCCTATTTCAACTTGGCATGGTCTCATATAACACTTTGGATCTGAATTCGTAGATAGAGGAAAATATGATTAAAAAATTAATAGTGGTTGAAACCCACTCGGTGTTGTTGATATCGCATGGATTTTGTAAAATGTTATAAAACCCATTTTCAATTACTCACTAAAGAGTACATAAAAATAATTTTTTTATAGAAATAAACATTATTAAAAACATTAAATAATTAAAAAAATATACAGTATAATTATAAATTCTCTAAATCTTGATTATCCAACCAATCGTTTGACCCTCAATCATCTTTTTTCAATTCCACCTTCCAAATCTCAGTTCAACAATAAGAGTAAATGGAAGAACTCAAAGAGAGTAATTATTCATGACACACACACACACATATATATATATATATATAATTTTATAACTTCTTTATAATTACACTAGAGATAAAATAATATTATTATTTAATGATTCGTTATATCCGTCCGAGTAAATACTTATTTCTATGAAAATTGCTCTTACCAATTCCACCAATTTAATTCTATAAATTAAATATTCCCCATTATTTCCACCATAACCAATTGAAAGACCAATAATAAATAACTAGATGGGAAATTAAAATTCCATGTCACACTAAAAAATTAACCTATTCAATTATATCATTTCTCTCTTTTCTATAAATTGATAAATCATTTATTTCAATAACTCATGAAACATCACTAAACCAATAAAATTATACATATGAAAGTGAAATAATTTTTACATAATTTAATTCATTCTAATTAATTCTCTAAATCTCATAATAAATATAATCCATTATTCTAAGATATAATTCCATCAAATTAATATATAATATTTAATTATTTAAGTCACATTCAAACTCTTATACTATTTTGATATAAACAACAATACATAATTAAAATAATATAATTCTAATTACATTATATGAAATCCACACATCTCTAAATAAACTGAATTTAATCTAAAATTTAATAAATGAATGAAAAAATAATTTTTATAATCATTTTTATCCTGATTTTTTCAAAATTGCATCCTCCCACGATGGATAAACTCAATACCATTCATTTAAACACCTTACTCCATCTCTCAGTTTTAAGTGTTAGAATATTGAAAACTCTAGTGAACTAGAACTTGTATTTTCCTATGTAAAATTTTATGATTAACTCAAAAATACATTAGGAAGAGTGATCTAGATTGCAAAAACCTTCATATTTTTATGCATTATTTCAAATAAATTTAATTTTTTTGATATCTTATATTACACACAACACCTATTTTCAACGATCCATGATATAGTATACCATTATAAATTTTATGTTAAATTGGGGGTCATGAATAAGACCAACTAAATTATAAAAATTATATTTCTTAAAACTGAATAAAATAAAAACATTTTTATCGATTTATTATAAACAAAAATAAAAAACATTTGAAAGTAAAAGAAATTTTTTCATAAAACTTTTTTTATACATGAAAGGTGTTTTTTGTCTTATTAAATTAATTTGATCACTATTGGTGAATTAATTTAATAAAATTTAAATATTATGTATTAAATAAATTATTTTATTATTCATCTAATATATTTTCTTGTCATGGGGGAAGAATAATCATGTTTTATACGTAATATTATATTTTAAAAAACAATTTTGTCTCTTTTTGTATACTTATTTTAATATTAAATTTTGGAAATTTTAAAAAAAATTGAAAAAATAAAATTATTTTGTTAAATCATAATGTCAATTTTATATTAGATCTTACTTTGGATAATTTTCTAGAAAAGATTATTTTTATGATGAATAATTAAAAATACTAAATTTAATTGAAACCCCTAATAGTGTTTAAGGAATTTACAAAGATAAATTGCATTTTAAAATAACATTAAAAATAAAATTAGATAAATTATATTATTATCAATATAATTTATATCATTGGAATAAATTTCATCTTAGAGTTTTTTATTAAAAAAGGTATACTTATGGAAAATTTCTCTTTGCAAAACTGTTTTTCCATTGTATCTATGCGTTTAATTTTAAATTAAATTATGCCACTTCTATAATTTTAATTTCATAAAATGGTTTCCATATTTTTAATCAGAATAATTAATATTAAATAGAAAGTTGAAGTTTATTCTATGTTATAATGAATGGTAAAAATAGTAGAAATTAATTATTGCAGTTAAGGTCAAAACAGGCCAAGGGTTAATCAAAATTGATAATTTTCTAAATGGAATAGAAACATGACCAATTACTATTTTATGGACATATTTTTAAATTATTTTATATAATGTTTTATAATGATCCTCTTTTAATCCATTTTGTTCATGTTAAACGTGGGTATATGTTTTATTTTCCAAAATTCCAAGTATGTCCTCTCCCAACCTATAAATGGAACCATATCCCTTATTCTCTTCAAACATCCAAATATTTTAGTTTTTCAAATAACTAAAAAAATACTTTACTTAGTTTACTTAAAATTTCCTATATTTCTTATTTTTATTTCTAAAACCTCCTAATATGGCTTTTAGTGTTAACCTAAAAAGGTTGTCCAAAGAAAAGTTATTGTTCTTAACCAAGCATTTTTTATTTATTTATTCTTCCACATCCTTAAAATATTATTATATTATGATAAATAAAATCATTATATAACATATAGATATATTTTATTATGTTATTTTCATAACCTATATCCATCTCTTCCCCTACCAAAAGGGGAAACAACTCTGTGATCGTATGTACGGAGGACTACTATCTCGCGAACCAATGTAATTATTTTTCCATCACAACCCCTCTTGGGTGGATATAGAGATGGATTTAATAAATTTATATTATATTTATGAAAGAAATATAATTTTTGAATTATAATCTAAAATCTACCTAATTATCTTAAAATCCGCTTGAAAATGATAACATCGCTCGTGCTTACATGTGCATTACTGCCTCCACAAAGCGATGTGATATGTTTTTCATTTTAATTTGACATGGATGATAATAAGGATATATTTAATGAATATATATATATATTATATGATATAAAATTTATTTTTAAAAGTTAAATTAATATTTACCTTTATTTTGTTTCATCCATCAAAAAATGAAATCCTCGTTGATGTGTAAATACATCCTAACATCTCCATGAATGGTGTAATTCATTTTCTATCTCTAACTTATATGGATGAATATAAAAATTTATATAATTAATTTATATGATATTAATATCATTACTAAAATTATATATATTATGGATCCATATTCAAAGTAAAAGGACCAAAACTACCAAATTAAAATATACATGAAAAATGAAGCAGTTATCACACAGAATAGTGGTTTTAATATTGAATTTATAATTAATGGGTAGTAAATGGTTATAAGTAAATAATATATGGAATGATATATATTTTTATTTTTATTTAATATATTTATTATAAACCTAGATTTATTATAGAGGATGTTTGAATGTATATAAATAAAATCAAGACTTAAGGTAGGGGATTTTCGTCTCACTTTTACTTCGGTGAGACACATGCCTTATTCACCACTTTTTATTTTCTATGGTGAATATAATTCCCATTAAGTTATTTTATTTTTATTATCATGATAATTTTGAAATAGAAATATCTATATAAGGTTATTTATTTCATTGATATTATGATTCAAATGTTACCAAAGTGATAAGTGCATTATGTTTGAATTTCATGGTTGATCATGATTATTTACGATTATGCTTACAATGATGAAATATTATGATATATCTCTCAAAAAATAGTTAATTTTATTATCCTATGGTTAATTATTTGGAATAAATGTTTTCCTTTCATTTTTTCCTCTTTAATTTCTCAAGATACTTAAATAAAATTTTTAAGGGAAACAGACTTTATTTCATTATTCAGTCAAAAATCATTTCTCTTACAAGACCATGTTTTCAAAAAAATTCTCTAAAAATGATTTCACTATTATAAAAATATTATTTAATTACTATTTTACCCATTTTTTAAATTTTACAAAAAATTAAAAATAATATTATTATCATTTTCCAAATGAGGTACTTTTTTACTTTTTACTAAAACATTCAAAGGAATCTTTGTTTTAACATATATAGTATAAAGGGTATTTCCCACTATCATGAATGCTCAATTGTTTCAAAATTCCTTAAAATGTTTCCAAGTTTCTTTTAAAATAAAATATTTTCTTCAATATTTGGTAATTTTTTTATATTATAAAGAATTATTTTTAAAATGGAATGGATATTTTACTCAAGATTTATTTTATGGTCTTTTAATGGTATTTCTATTGATCAATGAAAATATCTCATGGTAATAATTATTTACTACTATGTATAAGATCCAATGATACCATAATTATTCATTATCTTTATGGTTTATGATTATGATGAAAAAAACATGTATAAAACTCATATTATGGGAATGAAATCTAGGTATATTCATAAACTTATGCCATAAATATAAGTCTCATTCCAATTATATTCTCTCATGGATCATTTCCTTTGATTCCTCTATGATTCATGTATTATAAAATGCCAAGATTTATTCCAATAATCAAGATTATGATCATTAATTTGGAGATTATGGTTTTCAAATGTTATTCCCATGTTATCATACCATTATGATCATATCATTATTATGTTATCAATGATATATCCCTTGTTTACAATTATTGATCATCTAAGCTCAAACAATCTTATGTTTCATTTATAAAAGTTATTAACAGTGGTATTAAGTATTATATGGCTAATAAGGGTGATAGTTATGTAGAACATGGTGTGTTTCAATTTTGAACAAGTTATTTATATGCCTAAGATTCCAAAAATAATAGACCTATACAATTTTGGAATGGATTTTTATGTTATGTAATGAATATTTATCTAATAATATGCAGTATCTATGTATGAAAATTATGGTTCTATATAATTGGAATCAAAGAAAAGGAAGGAATCCAATCCTTGGAAACTCTCATGTGTGAGTGTTTCTCAAAGAATGGCTCCCCTCCCATGGACTTCATGAAGAAATGGCTGCCACTAGGGATGGTGGTAACTGTCCTTCCTAGGAGGTGTAGCCTCCCATGGAGTGTTATTCTAGGTATTAATTACATAAAAAGAGTAATAGTTCTAAACCATTTAACTTGTATCATATAATGGTTTAGTTAAACTTTTTAAACTAGGATGATAATACTTTTTTCGGAAACCCTAAGGATAAGTCTAAGTATAGGAAAATATCATATAATATTAATAAAAGATAGAGTAAGTGGTTTCCAAGAGATTAAATCCCTCTATAGATACTACAAATTGATTTGGATCTAGAATGATTTTCTTTAGGGGTAATAACTCTGAAAAATGTGCATTGGGATTTGAATCTATCATCGTTAGGGGCATAAAAACAAGCCCTGCTTCCCACGAGTTTTAATACACCTAGATGATATGTTTTCAAAATTTAAAAACTATTTATGAACCAACATAAAGTATTTGAATAAATAATGGTCATGAATGACCTAGGTTAAACATAAGGTGTCAAAGATTGAAAATATGGTATCCTGATTTAGACATCCCATCAAGGGTTTTTCATGATTACTCACTCGAATTAATAATGTTTGATTTTTACTCTAACCATTTTGGATTCAATATGGGATTAAAGATAGAAAAATAGATTTTAAGTGGTGGTAGGTATGATTAAATAATAAAGTATCTTATTTGAACTTAGTTATATAAATTCCTTTACATAATGAAAATTATCTTGTAATGTTAATTCCTATCCATAATAATTATATATTAAATTAATACTGAAAATTGTGATGGTATGATGATCTCATTTCACATTTATGATTCTTCCCTTATTGAAGTTTATGGCAATATTATTCCTAAAAATCATGTTATCCTTCATTTTGATGAATTTTATGTTATCTTAGGCATGGATTGGATTTATCTATATAAATACCACATCAATTATTGGGTAAGGGAAATCACATTTGATATTTTGAACCAACATATTTTTTTCTCTCAATTTGATGAAAGGTATGGACTTGTTATGGAAATAGAATTCATTGTATGGGTATTGATTAAAATTAAAATGTGTGTCTATCTTAGATGGTTTTGGAGAAAATCATAATCAATGATATGCCTATTGTGTGTGATTTTTTTGACAACTTTTTGGAAAAATTGACTAGTCTTCCACTTAATCATGTAGTTTATTTTTCAATATAACTAATACCTGGTGTTAAACCTATTTGAAAGACTCACTATAGAATAGCCCTGATTGAGTTGTAATAATTAAAGAACCAACTCCCATTAAATCCTAACAAGGGATTTATTTATACAAGTGTGGGATAATAAATAAAAAGATCATAAGAAATATAGATTTGTGTGACACTGTATTGATTTTCAGGAGCTAAACAATATCATAATCAAGAACTACTTTCCCTACCCTATATTAATAACACGTTTTTAGTCTATGTGAATATTAATACATTTACAATATTAGAATTAATTCTAGATATCATCAATTTTGGGTCACTAATGAGGATATACCCAATATAGAATTCCATACACGGTATGTACACTATGAATATATAGTGATGTCATTTGATCTTACTAATACCCCTCTTATCTTCATGTATTTAATGAATATAGTATTTAGAGATTAACTTAATTAGTCTATGGTAGTATTTATAGATTATATTCTCATTTATTTTAATTAAAAGTAAGAGCATAAATATTACATGAGAATTGTTTTAAATAACCTGAGGAAGAAGAATTTGTACGAAAAAATTACCAAGTGTAAATTTTGGCAACAAAAGGTTTCATTTTGGGGTCATATAATCTCAAAAGAGGGAATGTGGTTCAATCATTGATCGAAGGTATTTAATGTTGGCCCAAACAAACTATTGTGACTTAGACAAAAATATTTATTGATTTAGATGTGTATTATTGGTGGTTTTTAAATAATTTACCATGAATATATTGGAATGGATCCAAGTTCCTCTAGATAGATGAATGTGAGAAACATTTAGAGGAACTAAATAGAATATCAGTCAGTTCACCTATGATTACACTAATCTATAGTGTCGAAGGTTTTTTAATTTATAGTGACACATCAAGTAATGTATTGTGATATATCCTCATATAGAATGGCATGGTGATAGCTTATGCTTCATGATAATTGAAGGATCGTGAAAAAAATTAACCAACCCATGATTTGGATTTAGATGTGGTAATTTTTACATTATAGATTTAGTGGAATTATCTTTATATAGAAATGTGTAACATATATATTGATCATAAAATATTAAAGTATATTTTCACACATAAATATTTAAATATTTTCCAGAGAATATGGTTTCAGTTGATTAAAGATTACGACTTCTCAATAAATTTCCACCCTAGGAAATTGAACAAGGTGGTTGATTCTTTGAGTCAAATGGATTGTGATTGTTTATATAAAATGAGGATAAAAAAGACATAATATTTATGGATTTACAAATGAAGGATCTAGAAATATTGAGGGAAGGGTAGAAATATCTCCTTTATCAAATGAGTGTTCAACCACATATCCAAGTAAAGGTTAAATATGTGAAAATTAATATGTAGAGAATAAAATGAGAAGTGTTATTGAGTTTAACCTTTATTGTGATATAATGATAAGGTTATATAACCATTCATGTGTTCCATCCATACCAAATTAGATGGATCTATTAGGGGGAGATCAATTTTCTTCATCTTCTATTCATCATAGAAGTAAAAAGGTGTATAGAGATCTAAAATATTATTTTTGGTGCAAAAAATAAAGGGATATATTGTTGATTAGGTATCTCATTTCTTGGTATAGAAGAATGTTAAGGTTGAGAGAAAAAAATTTAATGGTTTGTTCAGTCATTACCCACACCAAAGTGTAAGTGGTAAAACATCACTATGGTTTTTTCATTGGACTCCACAAAACTTCCAAAGGGAACAATGATATATAGGTTTTAGTTGATTTCTTTGAAAATTAAACACCCTTAATTTTTATCAGAGTTGATTTATCTCTTGACCATATTTATAGAATATACACTATAGAATTGGTAAGGTTTTATGGAGTACAATATTATATTATAACTTCTTGGTATCTGAATATTACCTAGAAATTTCGATGAAGTGTTCAGAAATCCCCCGATACAAAGTAGAGTTTCTTCACTATGTATCATCCTCAAATAGATGTTCACTCTAAGAGAATGATTAGAACCCTAGATGATATAATAAAATCTTTTTCTATGTATTTCAATGTTATTTGGGATCAAAACCTTCCTCTAGTTAGTTTTTATTACAACAATAGGATTCAATTGAGTATTTGGATGGATCCTTATAAAGTACTATATGAAAATAAGTGTAGAATTACAATGCATTGGGATGAAGTTATAGAAAACAAGATATTGGTACCTGATATATATGATGAAATCGATGATAAATTCAGATCCATTCAACAATATATCAATAAAACTCAGAGTCTATATAAACGTTGTGCAGAAAATTGTCAATGTGATTTGAAGTTTGAAGTTGGTGAGAAGTTTTTCCTAAAAAGATTTTCAGGGAATAAGGTTAGGATATTTATGAAGAAGATAATTTTGATTGCTAGGTATATTTAAAATTTTGATATTCTTGATTGATAATGGATGGTTTCTTGTCACTTGGAACTTCCACCTAACCTCTCTCAAGACCATGAGGTGTTCTATGTATCTCTCTTATAGATGTACATGCCATATCCTTCACTTATACTATACATAGAGGTCATACTATTGGATCATGACCATTCATATGAAGAGAATCCTATTTAAATTATGGAGTATATATAGAATTTTTTATAAAACAAAAAAAATCATCCTGTAAAAGTTTTATGGAAGAAGATCCAATTTTAAGAAGCTATATGGGAACATGAGGGCATGATGAGGCATAATTTTAGTCAGTTGTCTGTATCAAAGTGATGGAATTTCACAGGAAAATTCATTTTAAGGGTGGTATAATATAACACCTCTACATTTTTATGAAATATTTTTCAAATAAATTTAATCCCTTTCAAATCTTACATTACAAAAAACATTGAGTTTCAACAAACTATAATATGGTATACCATTTTAATCAATCCGCTAAATAGGTGTGTATGAAATGATCACACCTTAAAATAATAAAATATAGTTGTGTAAAAAAACTGAGAAGTAAAAAATGAAAACTCCTCACTCAAATCACCCACTATAATAACTGATAGTATAAAATATTTTTCCAACCATCATGTGGAAAAGAAACACTCAAATCTATAAACAATAATCAGTCATCTATAATATCCAAATATGAAAATTAAATTCAATGAAAAAAAATTAATTGGTTCACTCAAAAGGTCTGCATCAATGGAGCATACACATGGTGATGTGAGGGTGTACCCAATAAATAATTATGCATTATTGTGATTATAATGTTTTTGGTAAGTCTCACTACCATAAAAATGGTTATTACCTCTTTTTACCTATCCAATCAATTCATCAAGGTATAGTTCAAAGAATTATTTTACACAAAATTTTCTAAAAAATAATATTAATAAAAACATGAATATGAGTGTGTTTCTCTCTAACACAAGATTCTATTGAATAAATATAAGTCTTAAATAATTTTTTTCAAATAATCTTACAAAAGAGTCTCTAGATGTGTCAAAATTCATCTATTTTCTAAAATATGTTGTACTATCTAAATTTCACTAATCCACCTATATTAATATTTATAATATGTTATTTAAAAAATTTACTTATTCATATGAAACACATCATATCTAAACCATCCATAAAAACATTAAACATTGTTTAAATTATTCTACCCAAATCCAGAGCTAATAGTTCTATAATTAAAAATATTTGAACATCAATTTTTTTCTATCTTCAATATCAAGAGGTAATTCACTATGTTTTGGTATAATGGCCTTTTTTATTGTTTTTATATAAATCATGGAATGATTTTTAACTCAAATATCATAGATGATGTGGTGTATATCTCCATATACTTCAAGTTAAAAACATTAAGGTGTGGAATATTTATTTAGAGTAGATTTTAAATTTCTTCACCATACTATGACACAATATTGTGATGTATATTTTGAAACATATTCTCCGTACATAAAATCTTCTTGTTGCAGTATACCATTAAAATATGTGTGTTAAGGTGTAATGACTATCCCAACACAATCATTATATCCTTAAATAAATCATGTTACAACATAGATAGGTTATGGAATGATTTACTCCAATCCATAATTTTTTCTCTTTTATAACATAAAAGTTTGGAATGGAATGACAGCATGAGACTTAATCTTTCACATAAAAAACTATACTAATTATTCAACCAAAAACCTATTAAATTAATGTTATTTTACATTCATAGTGAAATATTAAATCAATCATTTCCCAAAATTTCTTAGAAAATGTAGAGCCCAAATAGATCGTGTCAGGACACTAAGGGGTGGGGGTGAATTAGTGTTCCTAAAATTTACTGAATTTATACTTTCTTTTTTACTAGACCCTATTAATATCAATCCTAAATCTCGATTAAGTTTAATGGATCTTATATAAACTCTCTACAATCACATATACTTGTAATTTAGATAGTAAAATAAACAAAATCTTACTGAGACTTTACATGGTTTAGCCTCAATGAGAAAGTATACTCCTTACCATAATCAAACTATGGTTGATTAAGGGATTTTATTATCACTAAAATTGTTGTGATTAAAAGTGAAACAAAATTTATACACATTTTTTTGGGAATCTACCATACACTTCCATATAACTTGTTGTTTATAATGGTACCACTAGTTTTTCAATGAAAATGTTTATAATATCACCAACTATTCTTTAAAGGATCTTTCAAGATGCTTTTAAATAATTTATTCTAGTTAGATCCAATATTTCACTTCATGAAATTGAATAATATCTTCTTTATCAAAAAAATATATCTTCAACAAAAAAAGTAATTTCAAATGTATTGCTTGCTTTTCGGCCCAGCTATATTATCTCATTATTAGAATGATCAGTACTTGTTGAATACAGAATACTCCACTCTTCCTTCTTCATAAATTCTCAAAATGATCAAGTAGATGTAGTCTCTTTCTATTAATGAAGTTCATGGACTCACATTCTTCTCATAGATATAGGATTTATCGGTCTCTCAGTTGATCTTCCATTCAACACAATAGATCTCTAAATTTTGAACAAAATCATCAAAACCAATAGATTTCATTTTTATATTAAAAAAATACAATGAATAAGACCCTCTTTATTATCATAGTAATTATAAAAGAATATGTAAATTCAAACATCATTGAAATTAGGTAATTTAATTATTTTAATTTGGTAATTAACTCCCAAATTATCTCCTCATTTATTCGAGACATAATTCAATGTTAATTGTCCTAGAATAATTCCTCATTTATATCTCATTATAATTCTCATTCAAAGAATAAATCCCATGATGATTTGGGTTTCATCACTTCTTTAACATTATATTTATATATCAAAGATCTCTAAAATTCCTCAAATTTAACTAATTTTAAAAAAAACTAAGAGTTTCATGTCTTTATGGAATCATCTACGTGTCATAATTCTTTACGTGAGACTCCTCAGAAGAAATTAACTACATGAATCACAGAATTATAGATTCACCTATGTGTCAAAAATGGATACATTGTTATCATAAAATGGTATAACACTGAAAATTATATACACTAACCTTTTTAACATATCCATTAGATCCATGGTGCAATTCCCTCCATAAACACATTTCTAAACACCATCCACAATGCAATTTGTGTCACTACAGTGTGTAAAAACTCTCAAAATCTCGACTTCACACAAGCTATGTTATAAAATATCCTTTTACACAATATAATTTTCTTGCTAATTTTATTGTAGTTTATTCTCATATAATACATAATATCCCTATTCTAACTCTAATTACATTCCTCTATTGAATTTGGACCTTCAAGGATGTAGGGAAAGCTACAGCATGGAGATCTTGTTATCCATGGGACTTCTATAGTGAGGATATCATTACTACAATGTAGTTTGTGTCATGTTAAAAACATTAAAATATTATCCTTAAGTGTATTAACATTGTACGATTAGGTAATTATCCTTATATGAGATAAGAAAAATTATAGTAATCATTACGCAAGAAAAAACCAGACTTTACTTGGCCTTTAAGACTCATGGTTTGCCCTTATAAACTATCAGATTACCTTAATGTTGGATTCCAATGACCTATTTACCTTTACACATGATAGTATATACCCTCATGGGATCTTTAATTGACCTTTTTTACTTTACACAACATTTAATACACTTCATGTACCCTTATTTGGTGGTTGGATACCCTTATGTTAGCTCCCATGTACCTATACACAACTATACAAATGTGTTGGATACCCTTATGTGAGTTTCTTATACCCTTACATGGATAAATAAAGACCACTAAATAATGGTAATTATACACTTATTTAGTCTCATTGTACCCTTACATGGGTAATTAATTTATTCCTACCTTTATATGGCATCAGTGTACCCTTACGAAGTTAATTATCCATCATTACATAGCCTATAGAAGGTGATGATTACCCTTATGTATGTATTGAACAACATTTATGCTTCAAGTAGAAAGTGATGATTACCCATACACAACTATCTAATTTATCTCAAAATAATCTTGGTACTTTTCAACACACTTCATGGTAAATCCCAAGGTATTCCAACTCCAATCACACGAAGACAAGGTTCCTTCACCCACCAATACTTTTCTTGTATTCCTTTGAAGATCATCACAACAATAATCGCATATCCACATACAATAATAGGAATATTTCATGGTTTTATTCAAAATATTTCTTTAAAATGTTGAGAAAACATGTCACCCTTAGAATAAATGACATATTTGTTTATAATTGTGGATTGGTTCAACAATATTCACTCATTAAAATTTAAACATAGTCTTGAACTTCTACATGTGAAATATTAATTCTAGAAGCCTCAAATAACTTCTCATACAATAATATATATATATTTAACGTCCATATTTAATTACTTTTCTTATTTATCATGTTATAAAAATTGTTTCATTATTCACATAGTTCTTTAAGATTAATTTCATTTCAAAAATCATCATTATTAACATGTAGAATATTCTTACAAAACAATATCCAATAAATATATAATAATCCTCCAAGGATCATCACTAACCTTATTCAATATTTCTGAAATTATTTCCATCATTATCTATAAATGATTACTCACTAGTCACATAGGACTACATCATACATTGACTTTGATTCCTTATCAAATATTAAACGAAAATACAACTATACTCATCAAACATCAACATGGGATATTCAATATATACCTTTGGATTTTTTTTCAATACCATTTTCTTAATTGAAGTGAATGTCTCTCCCCCCCCCCCTTATTGATAATAAATTAAAAGGATTTATTTGGTAAAATTTTAATGAATAGGATGATACCACAAGTTTACATATCAATGATCCTTTATATAGTCAGATCTAAATCTACATGGGAACCCCAGTGAAGAAAACATGAGTGATTAAACTAAGGCATCAATTTTTTCCATTAACTAATTTAGTTTGTGATAAAATTTCAATATTTTTCATCATTGGGGAAATACAACCAGATTTTCCTTCAAGACTTATATATATTGCACTTCACTCAAAAAATAAATCATAAATTTTAATTGTAAAGATAACTTACCCCCATTAGTATGAGCTTACTCATCAACCAAAACCCCCTATTAATATATTTTTTATAATCAAGATGATGGTACAATGTTTAATTGGGTTACTTTCATTTTCAAATTCTATACTGATGACTAAAAACTACAGATATTCATGGAAAAAATTGTTATAGCATCTCCTTTATATTTTCTCCCCCTCAAGGTGTCCACTCACTTCATTTTTTCTTATGGATAATTTCATCTCATAGTATTTAATATGTTCATGTTGATTATCCACCATTGTGAAACAATTCATGTTTTTATCTGTTCTTGAAAAATCATTCCAACTTGTTGTCTTCCACTTTTTTCATTCAGTTCTTCTCTTGAGAGTGAGGTTCACCTTTAATTCCTAATAATGTTATCACACAAATTCTAAAAAATAATTAAGGTAATAAGTTGGAAGACTTATGACCCCCTTAATAAGTGTAATAGGACTGAGTATTTTCTCTCAACCTAAAGTCACTATTTTGTAGCTCTAAATATTCTGGTAGTCCTCATGCTTGTGTCTACATTACATTCCACATTATAAGATTTCTTATATAACATAGAATATTTAATTTAATTCACCATAATATTATGTGTATTATTTATCTTTACAAATTCCAATAGTGAAATTGATTCCCCTGATGCTTTTTTCTATCATTAACATATCTTCTTGAGCAAGTAGAAGGGTCGTATAACTTATTGCATTATATCCAGTATGATTTCACCTTCTACACAATTTTTGTAGAATAATTTAGTTTACATTAGTTAACAATAAATCATGAAATTATAGTTCTTATTCATATGGAACAACTTTTTTTCCTTTTACCTTTTATCTATATAGTTCTTCATTTTTATATTTTTTTATTTCATTAGAATTATTCACTTGATCAGGTCAAATAATTAGGAAATATTTATCAATATATTCTACATTGGATCTTCCATGTGGCTACTTTAATGCTTTTGAGTTACCTTTCTCAAGTAAATTATCAAAATATTCTTCATAAATTTCTTCAATAAATCTTATATTGTTTTTTCTCTCTTGGATTGAGTATCTTCTTGATTTCAACTTTCTTCCATTCATTTTAGTTTCCATTTTTTATTTTTAGTGGTCTATGGTATGAACTTCCTTTCCATAGTAAAATCATTTTTCTTAGTTGACTTGAAATTCTTGGTATCCATATCTTCAATATTCTTTTTAGTGTTCTCTTTATATATTTTTATATGTTAAACATATTTCTTTACTTTTTTATCTCCCAAGGTAGTTTATTCTACATTCTTTCTGACCTACTTATGTGTTGGTCGTGATCCTCTAATCATATTAGAATAGGAGTTATACTTAGATAGTAAATTCTAATACTATTCTTTAAGAATTACACATATGTTGAAATAGTCATATAAATTTTTAAGAAACTTGAATCTATTTATAGTGTATATATTCATTTTTTATCTATTGAATCTACTTTGATTTAGTATATATATTTATTTATTCACCTCAACTCTCCTATAATGTAGGACTTTTTTAGTATTTATACATTGTCATGTTTTTCCAACACATGGGATCCTAATGTCCAAACATCTAGCATCACCAATAGTAGCAAAAAAAATTTATTATTTTTCTTGTAGTATCAATCTGAATAGATTTAGTACCATGTTATTTTTTGGGTATGACATTCCTTCTTTGGAAAATCATTTTGGGATTTATTTTCCTTCATCTTTCTAATATCCATCCTTTGTGTTTTGGTGGATTCATTTTCATTTTTATCTACCCATATCTTCCCAGATTTTATCTTTTAACTTTTTCTAACAGATGAGACCACATTAGTAGAAACATAATTAACTAGGTTATGGGTTACGTATTCCATAAGATTATAGAAGGTTGATAAAGAGGTACTTTTAATCTCTTATTTCCCCCAACATATGTATCATTAGAAAAAACTCTCTCCTAAATTGATTTTATAAGAACATACCTTCTTGGAAATTGAATCTCTTCAAATGTTTAGGTAGAAAAATTATTCTCAGTGTCTGGGGATGTTCAAAAATGTGTCTCATTTAAATTTCCCACTTAACCTATAGTTCTAGATGTTTTATGTTGAGATAAAACTTCACATTTTCAACTAATGTTAGCCTAAATTCCCATTCACTTTTCATTTTGTTATTCTAATCTTGATATTTTCAACTGCACTTATTCAAATAGATTTCATGGACATTGATTCTTATATCTTTAACTCACCATTATACTACCATGAAACTAATAGTAACTTTATGTGATTAGTCTAGAGAATAGATCTTCTATATAAAATTTTCTTGAAACTTGATCTTCTTCTAAACTAAAATGTCAATATTTTTACCTTGAAATTTTTGTATTAAAGAAAAGAATCTATAAACTTCATGGAAACATTAAAAAAAGTTTCAAATACATGGATTAATTCAATAAAAATAGGCCTACTCACTATTCTCTCATAAACATATCTATTCAGTTCTTCTTTAATAAATAAAATCTTATACTTGAAAAGATACAAATATTATTCATTTTTATCAATGATGTCTTAAAGAGAATTGACTATTTTTAATTTCATATGTTGTAAATTATATAATTTATTAATTTCTTCTTAAATTTGTGTTTTTCATCAAGAAGATCCTTGAAAAAACAAATATTATATAAAACCACTTCATCAGGAACATTCTTCATATTATTTATGAAATTGAGAGTGAAAGTATTCCATAGTTTTGATACACCCATCATCCTCATACTCTCCATAGTTCATTCTTGTTTCCTCAAAAGGGTCATTATAAATAGATTTGATAGAATATCATTGACCCTTCTCTTCAATATTTTAGATTTTCTTTAATCTCTTTTCTTCCCTCTTCTTACTATTTTTCAGAGTCTTGGTAGATACGTTTATATATTTTTCAACATGAGGGGAGAATAATTATTCTAACTTAGTTATTCATAATAAACTTCAAATTTACACTTTATATAAAACCTGAAAAATAACATTTATCCAATCATAGGAAGACCTATCCTATGATACCACATGTAAATCTCAAATGGATCATGTGGGGATATTGAGAGGGGGATGAATCAGTAACCCAATTTTTACTGTGTTTATACATTCTTTTAAATTATACCCTCTTACTATCTAAATTATTCCCTAGTTAAGATAAATTTTTATGATATTTTCTCTCAAAAATCACGTACGCATTTAATGTAGATAATAAAATAATCAAAATCACACATAGATTTTATAAGGTTTGTCCTATATGAGGAAGTATTTTTATTTTTGTGATCAACCTATGGTTGTTTCATGGATTTACTTATCCCTAAATTTTCAGTAATTAAGATTGTAATACAATTAACACAAAAGTGTTAAGTAGTTATCATTCACTTCCTAGATATAGAATTATTTATATTAGTACCATCAATACATCAATGGCATTGTTTGTTTTTTCACCCCATCTTCTTCAAAGGATATTTCGATAGACTTCATAATAATATCTTCCAATTTTCTCCAATATGTTACTATATCAAATTGAATAAGATCATTGTCCTCAAATAACATATCTTTGACATCCCATGTAATGAAAAAGGTATTACATTCTTGTCAGACTTGCTATATCAGCTCAATTTCATAATGATCATCACTTGTCGAATGTAGAATAATCTATGATTCCTTCTTCCTCAGTTCTAAAAATGATCATGGGGATATGCTCTTATTCTATTAAGGAGGTTGTTGGTTTCACTTTCTTCTAATCGATATAGGATGAATCAATTTCTCAAATGGTCTTGGGTTCATCATAAGATTTATATTAAGTCTCAAGAAAATTATCATAAAATAAATATTTCATTTTTATATTCAAAAAAAAATATCACGATTATGATCGTATTTATTATCACAATAATTTTTCATGAATAAGTAAAAATCATAATCATTTATAGAAATCACTTTACTTATTTTAATTTGGTAATTATCTCTAAAATTATATACTCATTTATTATGGATATAATTCCTTGTTAAATTATTTATACTAATTCTTCATATAAATATCTTTGGAATTCCCATTCAAAACATCATGTAAATCCCATAAATTGTCTTGATTTACCCCTTATTTAACGTGATATTTAAATATCTCTAACCTCTATAATTCCAAAAATATCTCTAATTTAAATGAAACTGATATTTTTATATCATTATGAAATCATCTCCATATCACAATAAGATATGGGAAATTCCTTATTAGGGTTTGGCTTTATAAATCTCCTACATAGAGATTATCTTATATAGAAGAAATTGATATATGATTCTCATAAAATTTAAGAACACCAAAAATTATCTCCACTTGACTTTTTGTATAACCATGAGTTCTATGGTGAAATTTCCTCCATAAACACATTTCTAAACACCTTACATCGTGAAATTCATGTCTATACAGTGTGTTAAAACTCTCACAATATCATCTTTACACAGGATGTGTCATGGAACATTATTTTCCACTTTAACCTTTTCTTCCTTGGGTTATTGTTGTGCAGTCTCATATATTGCAGCATAGAACAATTGTGCCTCAAATTTCGTACCAATGTCGAATTTGTACCTTGCACATTATAGGAAGAAGCTGCAACATGGAAATTATTTATCCATGGTACTTCTATAGTGTGGTAATCATTCATGTACTGTAGTTGGTGTCATGTTTAAAACCTTTAAAGATTTACCTTTCATGGATTACCCTTAAATGAGTGGGGCACTACCCTTACATGAGCTGAGGAATATCATAGATACCATTACACAAGTAACTAACTAAGCCATTAGAACTCATGGGTTACTCTTACATAACTTTCATGTTATCCTTATACGGTATTCCACTAGCATGTTTACCTTTATTCAGGAATGTATTTACATATATGTGATCTTCCACTTGCCTATTTAACTTTACATAGCCTTCAATACTCTACTTATACGTTTACTTGGTTGTTCAAAACCATTATATTAGATCCCATGTACCAATATACAACTATAAAAATGTGTTTTCTACCCTTGTATGAGATGCCTATACTGTTATGTGGCCATAGACTAACCTTTATGAAATAACAATTATAACCTTAAATAACCTCAATATACCCTTATATAGGTAATGAATTTCTCAATACCTTTACAAAACCTCAATGTACCCTTATTTAGGTAATGACCCCCCTAATTATCTTGTAGAAAGTAATGATTACACTTACATTGGTAATAACCTACCTTTACATATCTAGTAGACAGTGAATATTACCATTATATAGCTATATGATATGTCTCAAAATAATCTAGAGCCTTGTCAAAATACCTTAGGTTCAATACAAAATACATTCAACTTCAATCATATGAAGAATAAAATATTCCTTCATCCACCAACACTTATCATGTATTCCTTTGAAGATAAAACCCAAGAATCATCGCATATCCTGATGTAATAATAGGATTATTTCATGGTTTTATTTAAAAAAAATCTTCAACATGTTGAGAATAATGTTTCACCCTTTTCATTTATCATGTATTCCTTTGAAGATAAAACCCAAGAATCATCGCATATCCTGATGTAATAATAGGATTATTTCATGGTTTTATTTAAAAAAAATCTTCAACATGTTGAGAATAATGTTTCACCCTTATCATAAATGAAACATGTATTTATCATTAAGGACCAGTTCAAAAATAATTGTACAATCATATATTCACTTAGTTTTGAACATGTTTATTTGAAATATTCATAACAGCCTCAAATAAGTTATCATGTGATAATATTTATATTTCATGGATTTATTGAATTAGCCTTATTCGTTATCATGTTGTAAAAAATGTTTCATCATTGACACAGATCTTTAAAATTAATATATATTAAAAAATCATCATAATTAACATAGAGAATTTTCTTACCAAATGACATTCAATGAATCCATAACAATCGTCTAAGTATCATCACCAACCATATTCAATATTTCTCAAATTTAATTCAAACTTCTATTTCCATGATTAATCACTAATCACATAGCACATAAAAAATATTTACTTCTTTTAGTTACCAAATATTAACAATAAATACAACCATAATCATCAACCATCCACATGGGATATTCAATAAATATTAGAGTGTGGCAAATAAAATAGAGGCATGGTTTATGTGTCTTCCAAAAAAATCCTTCAATCCTTCTAAAATTAACACCATACTTTGTTAATATTCTAATCAAATCATATTTCATCATTTAACCTCAATATCCAACCATTACTAATAAACATATCTAATTTTATTCATGCTTCAATAAAATACTTGCTTAAACCCAAATTCTCGTCCTGAGTATCCTAGGTTCAAACATTCCCACCCTTTTGGATTGTTGGAAAAACTAAATAAAATTTAAAACTTTTTATACTCAAATAAATACATATCGAACTAGAAAAACTTATCTACCACTATAAGTATACATGATCAATTCTCGGTTTGAAAAACAAAGTTCGAGTGAGGATTTGATGCCTAGCTTTAATCAATTGCTTGTTATCCACTGATTTCACACAACTCCCACTTCCTTCATTCATCTTTATTAATCATCCCCATTGATTATATATCATGTATCTATTATACCAAAAACTCCCCATGAATCTTATAGTATATCCCCTTGATATAAAATTAAAACTCTGATTCCAATTTCTCATGTCCAAGCTTTATCATCACCTTTCAAAATAATACTACCATTTTATATATCTATTTCCAATAATTTTCTACGAAATAATAATTTTATCTAATTTATTCCTATGTAAAAATAAATAAAAAGTTAAATACTTGTAAAACCTAAACAACCAAGTTAATTATCAAATATAAATGGAGAAAGGGGATATTCTAAACTACCTAAATCTTTGGGAGGTGGTTGAACACCAAGATTCAAATGACGATTCTCAAATACTGGTCTGGCCATTAGTTTTGTAAATATATTATCCACTTATTAATGTGTTCTAATATCATATAAATTTATAATTATTCATTCCAAGTTTTCTTTGATTAAACAATACCAAATATAAATATATTTTGTTCATGAGTACAACATCAGGTTCTATATTAACTTGATAAAAATTTGTTATCACAAAAGATCACTATTGGTACTTTCACTTCATTACCAAGATCCTCCAATTATTATCTAATCTAAATCTATTTAAATTCATACCTATGTTGATATTAACTTAGCATTACATATATATGTCCTAAAATATTTCCATAATTAAATATTATATCTCAATATTAAAATTCACAGACCCAAAATCCAAAGGTTTATTCTATTTGTAGATTAGCTGTATATAAACTTCTTATTAAAAATTATTGCTTCAAAATATCCCCAAAAATTCACTACACATTACTTTATATTTTACATATTTTGACATATAATTTTCTAGGGAAATGGTAAACATGAGGGGTGATATCAAACACTCAATATGGGAATAAAATATCAACAATCCCAATAGGAATAGATTATAAAAATATGAGAATACATCAAAAATTGAGAAATACCTTATTAACAAGAACATAGAATCATAATTTTTTATCATAAGTTATGACTAAATAAACATATATTAGGTCATAATAATATATAATCATAAAATAATTGTTATTATAACATAATAGAAACCATGTAATAAGATCATGGAATAAAGAAACATAAACCATGGTAATATAAAATGGGAATATATCACTTGAATAATTATATAAAAACATATAATATGTCTTGGGTGACCAAAAATAGATTATTATCATAGTGAAAAAGGCTATCAACATATGATCTATAACATAGTAGACTCGGGATAACCACTTGTGTCCCATAACATAGTGGACTTGGGTTAACCACCTATGTCCCATAGAAATATCAGGAGATATAAAGTTTTACCCAATGAATTGGATGGATAAATTATTCAATTCCCACCCATGATATGAAAATAAACTATATATATTTGTTCAATAAGGATTAAATCATACATAAATTTTTGATTAATCTATTAAGGAAAAATGTTTTCATAACATTTTCATGAGAAATAATATAAGAAGCAATTATAAACTATATTAGATGATACCAGAACATGAATCTACCAAAATTAACGTATACAATGAGAAATTTTAGGGTGATAAATGGTGTATAATTCCATAGATTAATGATCATTTAGGGATAAAAATTAAAATGGAAGAGAAACTGTAGAAAATGAGTTTTCATAAACTTTTTGTAATGTAGTCACAAAAAAAAGTAAGTCACTTTTAAAAACAGTTCTCAAAATTTAAAATTGATAATTTTAAAATAATGTTTTAAATGAAGTTCCAATAATGAAACCTTAGAAATAAATAGTATTAATTTACGATAAATTTTGATTGAAAAATGATGTGGAAGTGGAAAGAGTTTCTTTTTATAAATTTTTAATGGTTTTAAAAATAACCCAAAATCATAAAAGAGAAATATGATTTTTTAATAAAATCAAATAAAAGTTAGAGAGGTTTATCAGAGGTTATATATTTAAATTTTAAAATAAGAACATAAAACATTTTTGGTGAGAAATATCATGGATATGGAAGAGAGAGGTCTAATATTGATGATAATAATTATTATTTATAGTGACTTACTTTTGTAGAGGTAGAAATAAATCAAATAAAAATATTTATTTATGAAAAATTAATTTATCTAGATAAAATAAAAAATATAATATGAGTTATATAGTGGGTAGATATTTAACATAATTTATCAAAGCCAAAGATGAAATGGTACGACTCAATGGAAATGAAATTGCGTCAAGAAAAAACCCATAACTAGGAGTTTATTATTCTTATATATCATAACCTTATTTAAATGTTTTACTTAATACAACTCATTTTTAATTCCTTATTACCCAATTATTTTTTAGTCATTGTTGAAATTAACTATCGTGCGTTAATTGTTCTGTTTGTTCCAAAACTACTTTAATATGGTGATTTTTCCTTTCTCCTTGATCATGTGTTACTCAACATAAAAATATTCTTTGAGATTATATAGATGTGTTTGATATAGTTATAGAGCCCCATGTTCATTTCATCAATGTTATGGTGGAGGGTTATAATTAACAGTTAAAAATTTCCTTTCTATGGATTTTGATTTAATAAGAAAAATGGACTTTATTAATAAATATAATTATATATTTATTAGTATTCCATAATTACAAATACATTTTAAATTAATAATTGTTAAAATACATTACCATTATTTAGGTTTTCATAATCATTCATTATGTAAACATTATAACATTGTTCATATAGGTGGTAAAACTAACACAAATAAGAACATTCTATAATCATTTAATAATTACATATAATAAAAAATTTGTTTATTAAATTAATAATTACATGTTGATATAATCTAACTTATACTTATAAAATCCTTAAATATATCCTCATAAGATATATGGGTGAGATAATGAATAGTGGAAATTATAGGTGGGGACTCAACTAACATAGATCCCATAGTAATTGTCATTATATTGAACTTATCTAGTAAAGGATTCCACTAAAGTTATATTTTTTGAACTTTAGTTTGGGATTAGTCATGGGAAATACATTGTTCTAATACCTCTTTCCCAAGCTTGAATAAATGAGCCTCATATGGGAGATTTATTCAACTTGATTCCACATCTTATTTTTATATAAATTCCATAAAGTGATTAATTATATTTATACCCACTATACCAATGGACATATAGTAATGATCACTTATCATGATAAAATTAATGAATTATATAATATTACATAATTATAAAATAATTATTAACTTTTAAAATGTTTATTAATATACCAAAATAATAGTATATTCCCAATGGCTATATTTGACCAACTACCATATACTCCCAATGGTCATATATGTCCAACAACCATATGTGTTCAATGTAAATATAATGACCACATGTCATTCAAATATATTTAATTAATACCTCTATAAAATTATTCATCATATTCCCCCATTTTTTCCCAATATATTTATCATATTTATAATATGTTTCATTCTTTCCATAATTATCATTAATGGTATGATATTTATGGAATATCATGATGATAATAATTTTAACCTTATAGTATTTGTATTTACATGTGCTTTCATTCCTTTTTTTATTTTCCTAATTATGTTTAATTTACTTATATTGAAATTTATTTCATTTTATATTGAAAAATATATCTTAATAAAATAATTTATTATTCATTTTGGTTTGGTGTTTCATGTATCACAAGCTATCGAAAACAAATGATTTACTTAAGGGGAAATTCATGCTAAAAATTTGTGTTGTTACAATCTACCCCACTCCCCATTAAAATAATTCCACGCTCAAAATTAAATTACTCCAAATAAAATAGATGATGTTATTTTTTCCCTCATTACATCATTGAGTTCCAACATCACTTAATCAATCTTATGATTTATCCATAGAACTTTGACCTGGTATGTAGTCTTGTTTCATAATAATTTATCTATAAAATCCATGATCTCCATTAGGTATTCTTTGTAAGGGAGATCCTGATCTAGTTGTATAACCTCTCAATTTAGTATATATGATGTATTTGGTACATATTTTCTCAAAATTGATACTTTGAATGAATCATTCACTTTGGATAGATTTGGTGGAAGGATTTCTTGATATGCTATTGTCCATGCATGATCAAGAATATCAAAGGGACTGATGTGTCTAGGAACCAATTTTTACTTATTCTTATTTCTCATAACCCTATTCTATAGTGATATTATAAATATTTCATTATCCCCAACCACAAACTCTATATATGATTTATGATTATCATCATAGTTATTTTTTTGAATTTTTGGTACTCTGATATATCACATAATGTTTGGAACCTTTTCTGACATTTCGTAAGAAATATCAAGTCTCAATAACTTATTCTCTACAAATTCATCCAAGATTTTTTTATTTCTATATCACATTATATATAGATCCTCATATGGTTCTATTTGAATACTAAAGTGGAAACAAATTATGAGTACTTTACTAAAGGAAGATGTTAATACCGACATCCTTTTAAATCCATTATGAAATATTCTATTATATATTCTATAATTTGAATTGTACTTTTAGATTAAACGTCAGTTTATGAATGATAAGTGTTGTTAAATCTCATCTTTGTATCCAATTATTATTAAATAATCCTCCATAACTTTGAGGTAAACCTTGAATCTTGATAATATATAATTGAAAGTGGTACTCCATGCAACTTTACAATTTTTTTATGTATAACTTGGAAGGTTGATCGAGTGAGAAATAATATCAAGTATAAATTATGTCCACAAAAATAGTAAGTTGAAAAAATATAAGAAAAATGGAATTATATCCTTTAGAGGTATTGGGGAGACCTATGATGAAATATATGGTGGTGTTATCTAGTTTTCATACTGGTATGAGTAATGGTTACAATATACTCTTAAACATATTAGGATTATATTTCGATTGTTAGAAGACCATGAATCAAGATATATACTAAAAAATATACCTCTTCATGTTATCCCACTAGAAATTCTCCTTGATATCATTTTATATCTTTAAAATTCTTATGCCAATAGAGAAGGATGAGATATGTGCATAATACAAAATCTCTTTATTAATATCTGGAATAGATTAGATATGTAACATGGTTCCCAATATTATAGACCTATATTTCAAAATGATAAACTATACAATATTTTATGATTTATTATGTATCTTTATATCATCATTATATGCTTCCTTTATCTTCACATATATGGATGACTAAGAAATTATTTTAGAAAGGTATGCTTTAATTAATTACATTATGATTTCCATGTCCATATCTTCCATATCTAATATGATTGGTTCTATCTGTGTCTTCATCATAGTTAAGTAATCATTATAATTTATACTTAGATCATTACCACATGGTTTTCCTTCCCTAGATGGTAATGTTTTAAGAAATAATTACCCTTGATTAACTTTAATTATCACTTTTAGAGCATGTTTAGCTACATCAATGTGAATATATACTTTAATCTCTCTTTATCAGTATATATATTGTACCTCTATTCATAAATATAATGTATCAAAATATTTAATTCAAAAATTTCAATTTTTAACTCCATATCATACATTGAGTAATTTATCTCATTATTTTTTCATTGATGTAATGCATAAGATATAAACTTATCGTTTTTTAAAAGGAAACATCCCAATCACTTATTTAAATCATATCTATATATCACTGACTCTTCACCACTATAGGTTGTGTGAGTATAAGTGTACCTATTGACCTATTCTTAATCTCCTTGAAGTTTCATTAAAATTATTCTATCAAGATAAACTTTACTTCCTTCTAATGAATTTTAAAACTATGATAAATTAATCATAAAGTGTTGAGAATATTCATCAAACCTAAGATAACTACTGGTCTATATTATTGTTGTTGGTACACATCATTCTTAAATAAAAAAAATTTATGTATTCAATGATATTCTATAACTTGTGATTACCTGACTCGAGAAGGTTTTTTATAGCTAGAACTAAAACTTTATAAATTGGAAAAATAGTTTCTCTTTTTGTAATATCTTTAGCACAACTCCAAAATTCTCTTTATTTGTCTTAGAATATTTGAGAATATAATCAATAAGTACTACCATAAATTTATCAATGTAATATATTAAGGATATATTTATTAGATATATGAATATAGTAGGAAAATTTATAAGTATCAATGGTATCACTATGAATTCATAGTATCCAAATCTTTTCTTGAATCATATCTTGGGTATATCTCCCCTCTTCACCTTTATTTGATGATATGTCAACCAAAAATACAACATAGATAAGTATTGATCCCAATTAAGTTAATCAAAAAAATCATCAATATAGGGTATGTTAAACTTATTCTTGATCAATATCATGTTAATCTCACAATAATAATTTCATAGGCACATTGACCAATCCATACTCTTAAAAAAGAGGTCCAGAGCACCCTATAAGGAATAACATGGGTGAATAAAACCCTTTTCTATATTTTATTAAAAATTATGATTTATTTATTTCAATTCAATGGGTGATATTATGTATGGACTCTTAAATATATGAGTAGAACCATTGATTAGTTAAATTGAAAACTCAACCTCAAGATCTGGGGAAAGACCAGGAAAATCATTTGGGAATACATCAACATATTCTTATACAATTAGAATATCATCAATGTTGAGTTCCTCGCCTACAATTTGAGGTAAATATATATCATTATAGGGTATCAAAATACATATTATAGGATTAATAGAAAATGAGAGTTCATAATAATCCTTACATTGAAATTTTTCATGTTATGATTTGAGATATGAAATGAAATTTTCCAATCCTAGAAAAATAAACTACTAGAAAATGGATCTATTTCCCCACATATATACCCAATATTTAAAAAACCATGGGTATAAACCGTATATTTTGACCTATATCCATGTTTTTGTTTAAACCATGGGTATACTAACACTGATTTACACTTTTTATCGGGCTCCTCCTCCCGACATCTCAATTCCTCCCTCGTATATCCCCTGAGACCTAGCCTCTCTACCCTCTCTTCCCCTCCTCTACCTCTACATCTTTCCCTCGTCTCCACCTCCCTACCCCTGCCTCTATCCATCCACCTTTGTGCCTCCATTGCTGCCTCTGCCTCCACCTCCCGGCCCCCACCTCCACCTCCGCCTCCCGGTCTCCGCCTCCCGGCCCCTGGCTCTGCCATCTGGCCCCCCCTCTATCTCTGCCTCCTTCATGCCGTGGCCACCCCCACCTCTACCTCCCAACCCTCATCTCCTTCTTTCTAAGGTTTTCCATGCATTAGGTGATCAATCAACACCCGGTGAATATGGGGTAAATTCTAGTGATTTTTCTCCAAACATTATCAATGGGGTTTTAGTGGACATTCATGGACCAAATTTTATAGAAACATAGATCTGGTGTGGGTATCTTGTTCAATTCCCAAATGTTGAGTTTTTGTTGAAGTTCGAGAGGTTCAGGTAAAGATATTCATGCCACAATTTCAATGAAATCCTGGCAGATTTGATTTTAATGGAGCTACTCACAAGTGAGTTTTAATGTGTATTATGATTTTCTGTAAATGTTGTGTCATTTTTGTTGGGTTGGAGTGATTCCTACCATCACTCATTGGCATGCATGGGGGTTGTGAGAATTCATCTCATGTATTTATTTCTTCTTCCATTCTTCTTCATCCTCCTCAGTTTCCTCTTTTAATTATTGTTCCCCATAGCTTCAATATACACAAATTCATCCAATCAAGGTGAATTGTTGGTCCTAAGGGCCTATCATATCTCAAACCTTGTGAATAACTACACTATGAAGTGCCTAAACTTATTTTCATCCCTCATCCAAACAATAGGAAGGGATTAACAAATCCCTTTTCCCGAAAAGAACTGATATACATCCTAAATCTGTCCCATGGGTCCTAAGTCTCATTGGAACCATTTGAATTATATAATCACCTCGCGAACACACTACATTTAACCATGTCAGGATACAATAGAACAATGCATGTTAGACTAGCCTAAGTCCTAACTCTCACTTATAAATTGGTCCATGACTAACTCTGCTAGGATACACACCTAAGTGCATCAAATATTGACTCATATTACTTAACCCAACTATCACAAATATAGCCCATAAATAAAACCATAACCCCCTAATACCATAAAGCCTAAATGCCATGAACAATCTACTAACCCCAATTCATCGTTTTCACTCAAATGAACTTATCAATTATACTCATACTACAAGACAACAATCTCATATGGTCTCAAAAAGCCTACTTCGACTTCCCTTGATATTCCAAACTGTAAAGGAAATCATCTTAAGATGGGTAGGATGCCCATAAGCCTCCTCTTGACTCTTAACTATTCTCAAATCATGTAGAAGTACCTAAAACATACCCAATATAGGACTTTCCACCAAAGGCACATGCCTTAGCATACTGTAAGTTTTTTTCCAAAGGGATTTCAATCCAAAGAGATATATCACCCCTTCACTAACATTCCCATCAACCAGCCCCCTCCTAGGGAGTCTAAAGGTAGTCTATGCCCACACACTTTCACAAACAATTATCATAGCGTACCACTTTCTAGACTAACTACCCAAGGACTTACCCACTTGAGCTAGGTCTCTTCTGAGGCTTGTCCAATATAAAATAGTATTGATGCTTGTTGGTGAAATAGTTATGAACATCCCTAAAAAACTCAAACCATGTGTAAAATACCCACCCACTCCACTCTCAATTTGGAACTCATCTAGTCCTTAACCAGATTTCTTGGACCTGAGCCCCACATGCACATGTAGACAACACACTACACGTGACATATTTCTTAATATTAAAGGGACCACCTACCTCATTCTTATTGAAGTAATCTTGTTCAGTATCATAGTATTATTTGGCATTGATTTCCATAAATCAAGACCATAGTCTTGTTTATCTCATCTCTTTTATTCTAGAAATTTCATAAATGTTTATATATATGGTTGTTACTTGTTTCTTAGGTTTCATATTTTGAAACTATTTATTTAGTTTTAATGAATGTTCGAATTAAAAAAGGGATATTCTAGATTCTAATAATATTTCTATTATTTATTTTGTTAATATAATTAGGTGAAACTATTCCTACAAGAATATATTTATTGCCTTAGTGAATTAATATGGCCTAGGGTGATTGAGTGCATGCTTCAAATTATATCACAGGTAAAATTAGGTTCAAATTTGAAGGGTGTCCTGGGTTGGTTCATGACGGACATCATTTGTGTCCATCAGTGTTATATATGTTTACTATATAGCATATATTTTAGAAAAAATTTGTAGTTTCTAAATATTACAATTATTTACATTATCATGGGCCCAGTCTACTATCTTCCCATAGGATATGTTTACAGCTCTGACATAGAACATGTGTATTGTTATAATATGAAGCATTTTTTTGTTTTATATAAAACGAATGTTGTGGGGTTTTTTTAGGTTCATTCTTGATGTTTAGGGATCTTGGGTCCGATTATCCTTTATAAGAAAATTGTTTCATGTAGAATGAAAAAACCAAAAAAAACCAAACTTGTACCTCCCCAAATGGAATCGACATGCATAAACCCATGCTAACCCGACATGAACCAAGTAGAACCAAAAAAAATTAACTGAATCAACATAACCCAATCTATAATTGATTTAATAAAACCAAATATAAAATATAATGAAATGTTTTTAAACAAATATTCACAAACTAAGTTGAAAATTGAGCCAAACTGATTATATACCATTAATAGGATGATTAATTCTTAATTAATAAGAATATTCTATTTGAAAATATAATTTTGAAAATTGGATTTGTTTCCCCTTTTCTTGTAGGAACAGGATTGGGCCCATGGAGTGTTTTGGTTCTTATATGTTGGGCAGTGACTTGTTTAATCACAGGAAAAAAGTATGTTGTAGTTTAGTTTTTATTTTATTTTATTTATTGCATTACCCACTTAGGCCTTTTTCCGCTTTCTATGGATGAAGGGTACTTATAATTTTCCAAGGGGCCATAAGGGCACTAGAGGTAGCTACATAGTTTTCTTTGCAGGGGAGGGAGATTGGGGTAGTTGAGGGGTGAATAGTGTGTATCATTTTTGTCTTCTTTTACAGTGTTGCTTCTGTTTATTTTCTTTTCCTTCATCATGGAAATCTGACATATAGATGGTTCATGCCAAAAATTTATTTATTTTATACATTTTTAATTAATTATTTGTGGGAGAAATCATTCCTAAGCGATGATTCCCAAACTAGAGATCATGAGAGATTCTAAAAGAAAACTGATCCTGAATGATCAAACCATCAACCCAATTCATGGGTCTAAACCACTGAACCCAAAAACCATTCAATAATTTTTACATAAATGATAAAATCATCTTAAGGGCGTGGATGACCACATTGCCCCCCTTGTTGTGGGATTCCCCTATTAAAATTTCTTCACTATAGTGTGATCAGAAGTAGACTCATGCATTACAATTTCCACATTTTCTTATTGACACTAGTAGAATCGATCATAGAGAATAAATCTTCCCCCCTTAACAACTAATGGAATTTCACACTATATTTTGGGATTACCAAAGAATGAACATAGTCCTCTAATTTGGATCCATATTTGAGTAATGAAGTTCTTCATATTCAGAGGATTAAAAAATTGAGTCCAAACATATTCAAATAATTTTGAGATTTAGACTGACAAATTCACCTGTTTCTTCTTTCCCATGTCAATGTAATCATCTACCATCTATATTTAATCTCACTAGATTAGGTAAAAATTACCAAAAGATAAGTCACCCACTATCCACATCCCTAATATCAACTTCATCTGGTTGAGATAATTCCCCTCAAATGTTCCAAAAATATTAGGATTCAAATCTATAATTATTTTAATTATCAAACTAGTAATTAGTATGTCATCAATTTCTAATAGAAGTATAATTAAACACCCCTAATGAAATACATTCTTGTCGAATAAATGTTAATAATTTCTTGGTAAAAACATTGTCTCCTTCATGAAATCATTGAAATTTTTATTCCACACTCTTGGAGCATTCATTGAACCATAATGGATCTAGTTGATCCTACAAACAACATCCCAGTTATAATGATCCATAAAAGAATATTTTCTATACTTATAATATAGAAACTCCCATTAAATTTTTGGTTCCATGAACTCATTTTCTTTTTCTCAACTATTTTTGTATATGGGTGTCAACCACAATCTCTTTATTCTTTTTTAGGCTAAACAATTGTCTCTTGTAAAATTATGGGAGTTCCAATATCATTTTATCTCTCATGTTTCTTTATTAAAAAATCATCTATATTCTTCCAACATGACTCAAGATTCTTATATTCATTCTAAAAATATTTCCACTAAAATATGAAAAAACAATTCTTCTAAAACTATATGAAAACAATATTGTTTCACACTTCCTACAAAGATTATCATCAAACCTATACAAATTTATCCTAAATCTATATATATATGATAAATCATCTCAGCTTACTCTTATTTATCTCTATTCATATTTAATCACATATTATTTATGATATCTTGGTAAATTTTATACTAGCATCAACCCTATTTCATTTGAACTTCTAAATTTAATTAATCTATAATTTCAGCATCATAATAAATAATATCTTATAAATTCATACTAAACTTATCTCTCTTATAATAAACTCAAATATCTTCTTCTCCCTCTAAAAATTTTGGTTTACACTTTATTTTTGGATTTATTGTTCAATAACAGTCAACATTTTTATAATTATATTTAATTTCCAGTAGAATAAAATATTTCTGGAAACTTAGTTTTTATACTTGAAAATACTCTCAAACATATCTTACTTTGATATTATATTTTCTATATTTAAAGATCAAATTCTCATAATTAAATGATTTTATCACATTTAATATATGATGTTTTGATCGATGAAAATTATTATAAGCATTATCCCAATAAATTTCTCCCTGGAATATAAATTCTTGAAATTATCATAATGTTTTCACATGGATGGTACCATATGAGGTGTTTGAACCTTAACAAGAACTAGAACAAACCGTAGAAGGACATGTCTGGACCTTGTGAGTGCATGTCTCAACCATTCACTCTATTTTCCCCAACCTTAGGAGGTCCCATCATAAGGTTCATTGTACCTTAGAAGTCTTTCTCAACTTTACATCAATGGTTTTCTCAACCTTACAATGGATTTTATGAACCTTACATGTTGTTTGTATCAACCTTGTGACCCATATTTCTCAATATTAAGACAACGGTTTTCTTAGTCTTATGAGTTATAGACATAGCCATATTTCTCACATAGCACAAAATCACCTCCATACTTCCTCAAAATATCTAAGAACCTCTTCTACACTTTAAATAAACTTCAAAAAACTATTAGAATGTCAACCCATCTTAGACATTCTCAATACAGTTTCTAAGGTCTTACAATATATTAAATATCCAAGATATCCTAACTACACTTCATTTCCAAATTTAACTTAGGTATCTCCATCCTACATCCAAATTCTATTTACTACCAAAAATTTTATCCAACATTACTAGTAACACTAGGATGGGTTACTTCATATCTCATCACTTCAATATCCTCATTTGAGCTATATTTTAACTTCTTAAAGCACAACATTGTGAGTTTTCTATTAGTCTATGTCAAGAAACTCCTCTAATAGACATCTTATCCAGCTTTACTCATCCTTCACTAAAATGTTATATATAGTGTTATCATAAGCATCAATACTTGAATTTGACATGATGACCATATCTGTAATCATCTGAAGTTAGGTGTGCTTTACAAAGAATCAATTTTTTTCATGTATATCAATCAATGGGATACCAACTCTAAATTCAATTTACTAGGTTTGTATAGAAATATTATCAAAATTTTTTATAAAACTATACTCAACTTCAAAAAACACATCAAAAACTTTAAGGTGGAACTAAATTTTTACCAAAAAATAGAAAATTACTCCCTAATGATAAACTGATTAATCACAATCAAAATAGTGATATTGAGAGTGAAATCATACCTCATATTCTGATATTGAAGAGGTTGTTCAGATTCCAAATTTAACTAAAAAGTATAACCTACTAGCTTTCACTATTTTTGTAGCTTCCCCTCAAGAAATTATCTCCGTACTCCTTCGCCATAGCAGTTTTATTTCAAAAAATATTCTCTAATAATTTTTTATACACGTTTCTCAATAATAGTTGAAATATATCAAGTGATGTGATATAAGAAGAAATCAATATACCAACTGAAATTATCTTCATGGTGGTTTCTTTCTTTAGCTGTATAGACATCAAGTCCTTATACAGATTCTCCATTTATTGGTTCACCTTCAATACTCTTTTTTTCTCGATGTAAAATAGATATCATATGAGGATAAGGTGGGTAATTCATCGGCTCTTTAGTTATAGCAGTAGGTCTAAAACTTTTTTATCTACCTAATAATTATTTATTTTGAAATTTTAAGAATTATTTTATCTACCTCCCTCTATTTCAAACCCCACTGTTAGGGTATAGGTTTAGATAAGTTCTTTCCTTAGATAAAGCCTTTTCCGAGAAACTACAGAAGACATTAACTAGTGTGAAGAAGCATGGATATGTGTAAGAATATTTTGGTATTTTATTAAGATCATTGTGGTATTACCATGAATTTTGTATAGAATCTAATTGAGTCTTTAATTTTCATAAATCATCCCATTACACCCATATCATTCCAATAAGAAAGTTTTTTTTTAATATTTTTATCAATGAAGATTTACTTGAGTATCAAAATTCTTTCACTTTCATTGTTCTTAAAAACTAATCATGTTTATTTTCCATTATAAACATACTCACATAGTTTATCTTCTTAAAACTTAAGATTGAATCATGACTATAAATAGAATCATTATATTCAAAGATCTAAGAAAATCCTTTAGTATCTGTGGGTTTCATTTCCATTAGAATTATCAATTATAGAGACTCCATTTTATGAATTTAAAACTCTAAAACTTCTATTTTATTGATCTTATTTTCCATTTATCATCATATTTATATTCTTTATTTTATTAAGATAATTATGTGAAACTATTCTCATCATATTTATATCCCCCCTTGCTCGTAGGAACATGAACCCATGGGGCATTGTGGTTCTTATAAGTTGGGTGGTGACTTGTTTAATCACAAGAGACATGTATGTTTTAGTTTATTTTTTACTTTATTTTCTTCATCGCATCATCCACTTAGGTCTTTTATCACATTCTATGGATAGAGGGTACTTATATTCTATGAAGGTGGACAGAAGATCACTGGAGGCAGCTACAAAATTTTCTTTGCAGGGGAGGGAGATCGTGGTAGTTGAGGGATTAATAGTGTGTTTTATTTTTGTTTGATTTTACTGTGTTGCTTCTGGTTATTTTATTTTCCTTTGGCATGGACATTCAACATACGGATTAGTCATTCCAATTTTTTTTAAATTTTCCATGATTTTAATTATTTTTTTGTGGGAGAAATCATTCCTAATATACTCACTACTGAGATCCTTGTCGAGTAGTGCCCAGAGTGAGACAGTTTTAGAGGGGACCTCATCCCTCCTATAGTTATACTTCTATTCCTTAGATAAGAAACCAGGGTTGGGATAGGTGTTCATGTGAGTACTATTCATTTAGAGTCAATTAGTAATATCAAGAAACCAATATATGACCCACCTACCGCATTTCAAAAAAGTGACTTCCCTCATTGGGACTATGATCACTACACCACACAATCTAGAAGACCAGTCAGAGCCCTCGTGACTACCAACCCTCACCAAGATAAAATAATAACTACTCTCTTCACTGACTTTAAGGCTATATAGATGCAACAGGTGTCAATACTTAAAATAAAAGTTATATCCAACATGGGTGTAATTTCAGTGATACTGACTCCTCCATAGTATCCATTAGTACTTCATCATCCACCACATGAGCCCATGTTTTGATAGTATTTCCTTATTTCAGCAGAGTTTACACCAATTGGATGTCCCTTACTTCCAACCTCAAGAACAATTCTTTTTCCCATTCTATCTACTTTCATTCAAGTTCCAATCCACTTAGTGAAACTACACCTATTTCAAGAATCATTTTCTAGATTTTGACTATCATGAGCCAACATTAGTTCCTATAGACCATCATCATTAACTCTTAGCTGAGAAGCATACACTATTTTGGATTGTTCACTCATTTTAATCATTAGCACTTGGTCATAGCCATTCTTACCTTCAATAGCAGTATTTATGATATCCTTAACAGATTGTAGTGGTATAACTTTATTTTTCCTCTTGAGTAAATGAGAAAAATCATGACCTTTATTTGAGGAGAAAGAGCATGATATATCTCTTCATCAATGGTCTTTTATGTGACCAATACACTATCAGCCAGAGTAGAAGAGTAGAACCTTCTCATAGACTATTATTAGGGGTAATTAATTATACCGAGAAATTAAAACAAGTCTCTATATCCATCTAAGGGGATCTTAGATCCAATTCAATCAAGACTTGAGTAAAGAATCTAGACTTGACTTCCTCAATGGTTTGATCCATTTTGATGGGAACAGTCATGGTTGAAGCAATGTTATTAAAAAATTTATGGCACCATAAAATCCAATTAAGCCTAAAATTTTTAACCTAAACTTATGCCTTTGAATTATTAACTTAAAACGGGTTGAAATGGTGGTCCCATTCTTGAAAGAACACCATTTTTGTAATTTTCACCAGACTACAACTTTCGCGGGGGGAGGGGGGGCTGGGTGTAGGGGGTGAAGAAAGAAGGGGGAAGGGTGTAGGGGGTGTCCAGGAGGAGGGGAAGTGGGGGTGAAGGTGGGGGGAAATGGAGGGGGTGAAGGTTTGGGGGGCAGTTGGGGTAAAGGGGGAAGTGGGGGTTAAGGGGGAAGGGGTTGTGGGGGTGCAGGGGGAATGGGTGTCTAGGGGGTCCAGGGGTCAGGGTAGTGTGCAGGGGGTGTGGGGTGTAGGGGGGTAGGGGTGTGGGGGTTCAGGGGCGGTCCTAGAGGGGGGTGTCCAGGGGGGTCCAGGGGTGAAGGGGGCATGGGGGGCAGTGTTCCGGGAAGGGAAGATGGAAGGGGGAAGGGGGATGTCCAGGAGGGGGGGTTGTGCAGGGGCATGTCTAGGAGGGGCAGGGAGGGGGCAGGGGGTAGTTCTAGGGGAGGGGGTTGTCTGGGAGTGGGGTGTCTGGGAGTGAAGGGGGAAGGGAGGGGGCATGGGGGATGGGGGTGCAGGGGTGATGGGGGCTATCCAGAAGGGGGTGTCTGGGGGTCCAGTGGGGGTGTCTAGGGGTCATGGGGGTGTCCAAGGGGGTGTCCAGGGGAAGGGGTGTCTAGGGCGTGCAAGGGGTTCTATCCAGGGGGAGAGTGGGGTGTGAAAGGGGGTAGGGGTGTGTTGGGGGGTCTTTCTAGGGGGAAGGGAGGGGCTGTAAGGGGAGTGGGGGGTGTCTAAGTGGGGGTGTCCAGGGGGTTTCTATGGGGGGAGGGGGTTTACAAGGGGGGTGTCTAGGGGGAGGGGTGTATAGGGGGTTGAAATAGGGTTCTGTCTAGGGGAAATTGAGGGGTGTGATGGGGGGAGGGGTGTGTTGGGGGGTCTATCCAGGGGGGAGGGAGGGGCTGTAGGGGGAGGGGGTGTCTAGTGGGGTCTGTCTTGGGGGAAGAGAGGGTCTGTAGGGGGAGTGGGGTGTCTAGGTGAGATTGGGGGTGTGCAAGGGGGAGGGGTGTGTTTTCAGAGTGGTTTTCATTCTGGTTTGCTGGAGAAATGTGAAACCAAGGTGGGCAGTTGCTTTTTTTGGGAAAACCATCTATACCCACGGTTCTTCAAAGCGTCGGTATATATGCTGCTATGAAACAATTTATACCTATGGTTTGTTGAACTGTGGGTATGTGTGATGTGAATAAAACTATCTATACCCACGGTTTACTTAACCATGGGTATATAATTTGTGCTGTAAAAATTTATACCCATAGTTCTGTAAACCGTAGTTATAGATGTATACCCACGGTTTACCAGAACCATGGGCAATATAAAAGTTCAGTGTGCTATACCCAAGGTTTTATAAAAACCATACGTATAGGGAAATATCTATGCCTCGAGATCCCATGGTTTGATGGGCTATACCCATGGTTTCAAACTGTGGGTATATGGAAATTTTCCAATAGTGTTATATGAGCTCTATAAAGAGAGATCCAATTCATTCCCAATATTGTGTTGAATTCTACCATTATAATAATATAGTGACCCAGCCTTTTCTAACATTACTATTACATAATTTGTAAAATAAAATACATAATAGTATAACATAATGAGGATCCAATGGTTTAGTGTCCTAGGAAAACTAGGACCAAACATAATATTTACAACATCAAACATATACATTTATTTAATTCATTCTTCTCTAGATTCTTATTGTCCCTTCAAAACTCCTTAGTACACATAATCACCCGAGGATATACATAAAAAATGGGTGAGATAAAATCCTAGTAAGAGGATATATATAAGAATAATATAGCATGGGGTGACCATAATAATATCATCATCATCAAAAATCATGAGAGGTAACATTAGATAAAGGTAAGGAATGTGGTAATTCCTAAAAATGAAACATCATGTCTTAGTGGTAATCTACCACACATTGTTGTGAAAAAATATAGAATAATTTTCACACATAATTTCACTTTAAATCATGATATTCATCACTTTATAAAATCAATTAGATCATAGTATAATTATGGTCACACCAATCACATTCAAACATTCATATAATTCTTTATAATTTCGGGTGCACCTGTCACATCGTAAAATTTTCATTATCATGCAGGCCACATAGAACATATATCAATCATGAACATAAATAACCATGTAAATTGATGGGTTCCAACTAAAAATAACACATTCATAAACTTTGGGATCCTAAAATAATGAGGGAACAACATACTTGATACAAGAACCTCCAACCTTGAGTGAGAAGTAAAAGGTGTGTTCTTGAAAGAATATTTCTTTTGAAAAACAATTTTTTTGACATAAACTCTAATAGAAAACATTTATATCCCATAATAAGTAATAAAATGATGAAAAATTATTTTTAAGTAGTAAACATATCAAAAATGGAGTGAAATATGGATAACTTGACGAATGAATGTTGGGTTCGAGAATTTTCTTTTACCTTGTATCTGAACTCTTTCTTCACTTTAATTCCATGTATAATGAAATTATATTCATTAATTAAAAATTAAATAACCTTTAATACAATAATAAGATAAATTAAGGTTTTATTAAGTTCATTTATGGGCATTTGGATGAGTTATAGAGTTTAATTTCATTGTTTGGGAATGTTCGTTTTTATAGTTTTCTTGAACGGTTCACTTGTATTCCTGAATGTAAGTTCATTTAAAACATAGAAAAACATCAATAAATACAATTATATTTTATTTATTATGTCAAATAACTTGAAATGATCTTATAAATAATAATTTTATATATCATGAGAATGAATCGTCAGATAATAATTTAATAGTGATCATTTGGGTTAATTCGGTCGGTTTTTTGACCACAACGAACTTGTTTGGTTAATCATTTGTTAATATGTAAATAAGTTAGTTCCAGAACACTAAATAGAGTATAATACATATAAATTAATCTTTTTAAACCATAAGAATGGTTTCATGACCATATCTGATTGTGGTAAAGTAAAAAAGAAAACATGTCGTTCTTGAAGGTGATAAATTAACACCTCACGAACAACATTTTTTTCTAAAATAAAAAGAAGAGGATAAGGGGGTTGGATGATATAATATCCCATTATTATCAAAAAATTACAGTATACGTATGATAATGGAGTTACCATACCATGTTTTTGAGGATCTGTGGGGAGAGATTAAGAAAAGAACTTGAAATTGAAAGGAAATTAAAGGAAAAGAGAGAGAGAGAGATGGATTACATCTTGAATCCTCCTTAAGGAACCTTGGATTTGTTTTCTGATGAGACCATAAGCTCTTTGGATGTGTTTTAGGGCTAGGTAAAATGTTTGGATAGATTTTAAAAAATTCATGAAGCTTGAGAGGTGTGTTTTTACAAAGGGAGGGATAAGGGTTATTTATACATGAGGATGGGGTGTTTTTAAAATAAAATATTAACTAAAATAATATATCAAATGTTAGAATTGTAATAGTAATTTTCTGAAAACATAAATTATATATTAATGTAATATAATTTTTTTTAGAATTTAAATCATCTTTATAATTAAAATTCTTTAATTTATTAAAAGGAAAGTGAAATGAAATATAAAATAATATTTTAAGGAATCACTTTTTGACTTTAGGTTTTGGAAAGTTATTTTTAGATTTGGAAATTGAATTTATTGTATTTTAAGGAACCATTTATGAAATTAAATAGAACATGTCCAAATATAAAGTTCTAGAAATTTTATATCATCATTACATCATGAATGATGCAATTTAAGATATACCCGTTATGTGAAAACTGTATTTTTACTATTCACCCGAAAAATCATGTATTTCAGAAAATAAAAAAAATCACCCTAAGCATTTTTATAAATATAGAATCTTAAAATGAAGTCAATTTTTGAAAAAAAAAATTAATATTATTAATTTAATTTTTTATTAAAATCATAATTTACTTGAAAAATACAGTTTTTAAAATTAAAACTGATTTTATAATGCTTTCAAAAATTATATAAGGTCTTATAAAATTATCATAAAAATATAAGACATTGAATTTTTAATTTATGAAAACATTTTATGAAAATAAATATTCTTCTAAATTAATTAATTAATTATCATTTTTTATTTATGACTTACAAAAATACTAATACTTTTACTATGGTCAAATTGTCACTTATAAGATGCCTACATTTTATTTAATCATTTATGGGTGAGGTTACTATTATTTTGGACGATTTACTATTCATAAGGGTCATATTACTATTCATAGTTATAGGTTACTGTCCATAAGGGTAGGTTACTATTCACCAAAAATTAAGTTTGTTCTATCAAACTCCAAACATCTAACTGATCGCAAATGTGTATGTCATATTTTAGAAATTAAAAATATAGAAGTGGAAAAATTATGTTTAATGATAACATAGTATTTAGTATTACTTCATTTTCTTTCAAAATTTGATTAAAATTTATGTAATAATTATAAGAAGGGGATTCCATTGATAAAACTTTGGGTCATTAAATTCTCCCCCCGCCCCCTTATGAAGTTTCGCCTTCAAAATTTCATTTTACAGAAACATGTGAGGGGACTTCTCCTTCATCACCTCTTCTAGTACCCAAGTAGCTTCTTCAAACTTATGGTTCCTACACTACACTTTAACAAGATGGGTTGTCTTGTTTCATAGGACCTTATCTCTCATGTCCAGAATCTTTACTGGTTTCTCCTCATAAGAGAGATCATCATCCCGGTGTACCACCTCTGAGTTCAGTACATATGAGGGGTCTAGTATGTACTTCCTTTGGAGTGATACATGAAACACGTCATGAAGTTGAGCCATATTTGGCGGAAGTGAAATTCTATAGGTTATGGATCTTATGTAGTCAAGGATCTTAAATGGGCCAATGTACCTTAGGTTTAGCTTCCCTTTCTTTCTAAACTACATGACCCTATTCCATAGTGAGATTCGAATGAAGACTTTATCTCGAACGTCAAACTCCATGTCCCTTAGATAGTTGTTAGTATAGTTCTTTTTCTTACTCTGAGCATCTTTGATATGTTTCTGGATGAATTGAACCTTCTCTATCGTCACTTGCACAAAATCAGGTCCACGTAGCTTTCTTTCCCCAACTTCATCCCAACAGGTTGGAGTTCTACATCGTTTTCCATATAAAGCTTCATATGGATCCATATAAATACTCAAGTGGAAGCTATTTTTTGTACGAAAACTCAACCAATGGGAGATGCTAATCCCATCCACCTTTGAATTCTAGAGAGTATGCTCTTAGCATATCTTCAAGTGTTTGAATAGTCCTTTTTGATTGGCCATCAGTTTCGGGGTGATACGTCATTCTGAACATTAATTAAATACTCAAATTATATTGAAGACTTATCCAAAATTTAGATGTGAACCTTGGATCACAATCATAGAAAATCGATAGTGGAACACTATGCAGTCTCACCACTTCCTTCACATATAAATTTTCATGTTATTTAAGTCACAGATATTCCCAAATAGTGATAAAATGGGTAGTCTTGGTGAGTCGGTCAACCACCACCCATATCACATTATATCCATTATACACCTTCACGAGACTCGTGAAATGTCCATAATGACATTATCCCATTTCCACATGGGTATAAGCAATGGTTGTATCATCCCTTTGGACTTTTTTTGCTCTGTTTTAACATGCTAACATACCAAGAACCTTGAGATATATTCCACAATCTCCTTCTTCATGTTATCCCACCAGATGTTTTCTCAGAGATCTTGGTACATCTTGGTTCTATTAGGATGGATAGAGAATGTCGAGATTTGTGGATTGCCCGATAACTCCTTCTTTATCCTGGGTGATGAAGGCACACAAAGTCATGTTCTAAACCAAACCACACCTTCATCGTTGATATAGAACTCATGCATCTTCCCTTACTTTAGTGCATTCACCTTATTTTGTAACTCCAAGTCATCCATTTTTGCCTCCTTATTTACCTCTTGGATTGATGGTTGTGAAATAATTTGGGCAAGGTAGGATGTATCCCATGCCCTTATGATTTCCAAATCCATCATTTAAATATCCAAGAGGAGAGGGTCTCTCTGAATCCGTAACATGGATATAGTAGTATGTCCTTTTTAGCCTATAGAATCAGTTTCCTTGTTCGCCTTTCCTGGATGATAGTGAATATAGCAATCGTGGTCCTTGATTAGCTCTAACCATCTCCTTTGACACATGTTGATCTCACTTTGTGTGAATGTATACTTTAGGCTCTTGTGGTTGGCGTATATGTCACACTTCTCACTATAAAGTTAGTGCCACCATATTTTCAAGGCAAAAATCACGTCTGCTAGCTCTAGATCATGCGTCAGGTTGTTCTTCTCATGGATCTTTATCTTTTGTGAGGTTTAGACTATCACATTATCATTTTTCATGAGTATACAACCCAAGAAATTCTTTGAAGCATCAATTTATATAACAAAACTTTCTCCAATTTTTTTTAATGTTAGTACAGGTGCAGTGATTAGCCTTATTTTTAGCTCCTTGAATCTTCCCTCACATTCTTCCATCTAGACATACTTTACCCCTTTGTTTTTTAACTTAGTTAGCGTACTTGAAAATCATAAGAATCTTCTCACAAAATTTTGTTAGTACCTAGCTAATCCAATAAAACTACGGATTTCCATGACACTAGAGGGTCTAGGTCATTCCTCAATCTCCTTTATTTTTGAAGGGTCCATAGAAATTCCCTAACATGTGATCACATATCTCAAGAATGTGACATTCTTAATCCAAAAGTCACGCTTTCTGAACTTTTTGTATAGCTTCTCCTTTATGAAAGTTTCCAACACAAGTCTTAGATGTTCTTAATGTTCCTCCTTGTTCTTGGAGTATATGAGAATATCATCGATAGACACTACCAAAAATTTGTTGAGGTATTTTCTAGAGACTTTATTCATCAAATCCATGAATATTTCAAGGGAATTAGTAAGTCCGAAGGGAATAACTAGAAACTCATATTGCCCATAACTTGTACAGAAGGTATTCTTTGGAATATATTCCTTCTTCACCTTAAGTTTATGATATCCATAATGAAGATCCACCTTTGAGAAGTATTGATCTCCTCTTAACTGATCGAAAAAATCTTGTATCCTTAGAAGAGGATACTTTTTAATTATGGTAATCTTGTTGATTTCCAGATAATTGATACACATGTGAATTATTCCATCCTTATTCTTCACAAATAGCATTGGTGCACCACAAGGCGATGCACTAGGGCATATGAACCCTTTTTCCAAATGCTCTTGCAACTGCCTGTTTAACTCCTCCAATTTTAAAGGATACATCCTATAGGGGCACTTTGAGATAATAGTAGCTTCGAGTATGAGTTCTATTGATAACTCTACCCCATGATCTGGGGGAAGTGTGGGTAACTCTTCTAGAAATACATCATTGTATTCCCTCATGATGGCCATTTCCACAAGGTTGGAACTTTCCTTTGACTCAAACATTTGGGAGAGGTATGCTTCTTCATATGGTATCAACACCCACACTGGTGAAGGATTTTTCAAAGGATATTCATGATCTTCCTTTGATTATTATAGGATCATGGGATGGTTTTGAATATTAAAAGATATTTCATTTTCCCGATAGTTGATATGTGCTCTATATAACGAGATTTAATCCATTCCCATTATAGTATCAAATTCCACCAATGGAAGTATTACGAGATTCTCTTTAATAATATTCCCCCATATTCCAATAGGAGAAGAGTCAAACACTTGGGTTTAAATGATTTCACCACTTGGAGTTTTTATAGATATCTCTACTTCAAGGTTTTGGGGATTCTATTCTAAAGTTCTATCAAACTTTCAAGATATAAAAGAATACATAGAACCAGAATCAAATAAGAATTTTTCCATTCTTTAGTGAATAGGAAGTGTACCTTTTACGATTTTATTATATTTCTCTAGTTCCATAGTAGTGATGGAATAATCCTTCCCTTGTTCCTTTGGATTTAGTGGCTACTGATGTTGATTAACCTTGAGGACTCGAGGTTTAGTACACTAGCTTGCATAGTGCCCTTGCTCCCCATAGTTGTATCATTGAACCATGGGCGGGTCTCCCCTTTCTTCCACGACCTTATCATTCCTTATCATGTATTTTCACCACTATTGAGCATGGTTTCCTTCTTTCCCACACTTTAAGCATTTCCCCTTCCCTTTGAGGCAGTTCCCATGATGCAACTTCCCACATTTTTGGCATGTGGGTCATTGAGTTTTCTTCCCACCTTTATCATTAGATCCTCCATCTTGAAACTCCGTCTTTATTTTATTATCACTGTATCCATGGGAACATTCTCCAAACTCCATATACACATTTAGGGCACACCAAACAACATCTTCATAACTCCCAATTTATTTAATCGCAAGAGCCTTTCTAAGGCGTGGTTTCATTCCACTAAAGAATCTAACAATTTTTCTATCAATGTTGATAACAAAACCTGAAGTTTACCTTGAAGGCCTTGTGAAATTTGTTTTGTAAGTTGTGATATATTCTCTTTTATTTTTCTTGATCTCTTTTAATTCTCTCTCCATCTTCATACGAAGAGTTCGTGGGAAATTCTTGTTAAGAAACATGATCTTAAAGTCTTCCCATTCCATCACTTAAATTTTGTCTCTTGGTTTGGTGTTCTTAATCAAATTCCATCATTGATCAACCTCTCCATATACATGATAAATGGTTAGTGTCACCTTATCCTTATCAAAATTGTGAGTCACAGAAATGATCTTCTCCATGGTGTTGACCCACTATCCCTTAGCTAGTGGATCAGAAGATCCAGTAAACGTCAGTGGTCATTGCAGAATAAAATATTTGATAGCTAGTCTCTCCCTCTTAGGTGAAGGAGGATGTTCCCCATTATTTTGGTTATTATTCATAACCTGGGATAGTTGGGTAAGCATCTCCATGAAGTTTTGAACTCCACCTCCCAAAGCATTAGGGACGTCGTTCGGTAAATCATTGCATTAGCTCTCGCACGAGTTGTTGGAATGGTTTCTCCTGGTTCCCACCATTTTCTAAAATAGAAAAGGTTAGAAAAAAACATAAGTCAACAAATCATTAATAAATAACATATTTATTTGTACAAATTCCACTAAAATCATAACTTATTCAATCTATATGTAAATCTTCTTGTGTGAATATTTTTACTTAGTCATACTAGAGGTTTTCTCTAGGGTTCACTAATCTTAATTCCCAAATTAACTAAACCTTACCACTTATACCAACTATAGTGACCCAACCTTATATTACATTAAAATTACATAATTTGGAAAATAAACAACATAATAGTATTACATATTGAAAATCCAAAGGTTTAGTGTCTTGGTAAATCTAGGACCAAACATAACATTTACAACATCAAACATAAACATTATTTAATTCATTCTTCTCTAGATTCTTATTGTCCCATGAAAACTCCTTAGTACACATAATCACAAGAGGATATACCTAAAAATGGGTGAAATAAAATCCCATTAAGAGGATAGATAATAATAATATATCATGGGGTAAGCATAATCATAACATCATCATCAAAAATCATGAGAGGAAACATTAGATAAAGGCATGGAATGTAGCAATTCATAAAAATGAAACATCATGTCTTAGTGTTAATATACCAAAAATAGTTGTGAACAAATATAGCATCATTTTCACACTTCATTTAACATTAACTCATTATATTAATCGCTTTACCCAGTGCATTGTATTGCTTTATAATTCCTTGCACACCAGTCGCATTCAAACATTCATATTGCACTATATAATTCCGGATGCACCCATCACATCATAAAATTTTAATTATCATGAATGACACATAGAACATATATCAACCATGAACATAAATAACCATGTAAATTAATGGGTTTCAACTCATAAGTGAGAAGTAAAAGGTATGTTCTTAAAAGAAGAGTTCTTTTGGAAAAACATTTGGTCAACATAAACTCTATTGTAAAACATGTATATTCCATAATAGGTAATAAAATGATGAAAAAAATGATTTTTAAGGAGTAACCATTTCTGAAATGGAGTGAAAGAGGGAGAACCGGAAGAATGAAAGTTGGGTTCAAGAATTTCCTCTTACCTTGTATCTGAACGCTTTATTCAATTTAATGTCCTGTATAATGACATTATATTCATTAATTAACAATTAAAGAACCTTTCATAAATTAATAACATTCGTTAAGGTTTTATTAAGCTCATTTATGGGATTTTGGATGAGTTGTAGAGTTTAATTTCATTGTTCAGGAATGTTCTTTTTTATAGTTTTCTTGAACGGTTCACATATATTCATGAATGGAAGTTAATTTAAAACATGGATAAACATCCAGAATGGTAATTATATTTTATTTATTATTTTTTAGAACTTTAAATTATCTTATAAATAAATTTTTTATATACAATCAGAATGAATCGTTAGATAAGAATTTAATGGTGACTGTTTGGGTTAATTCGAGCGGTTTTTTGACCACAACGAACTTTTTTTGTTTAATAATTTATTAATATATACATAAGTTAGTTACAAACCATTAAATAGGGTATAATACATATTATATAATATGCTTCAACCATAAAAATTGTTTCATGACCAGATCTGAATGTGGTAATGGAAAAAATAAATCATGTCATTCTTGAAGGTGATAAATTAACACCTCACGAACAACGTTTTTTTTCTACAGTAAAAAAGAAGAGGAGAAGGGGGTTGTATGATATAATATCCCATTATTATCATGAAATTATAGTATATTTATGACACTTTATTTACCATAAAATGTGTATGACGATAGGTGGGGAGAGATTAATAAAGGAACTTGAAATTGAAAAGAAATTAAAGGAAGAGAGAGAGAGAGAGATGAATTACCTCTTGAATACTCCTTAAAGAACCTCAGATTGGTATTTTGATGATAAAAGAAGATCTTTGGACATGGGTGAGGGCTATGGAATATTTTTGAACAGATTTTAGAAGAGTATTGAAGCTTTAGATGTATGTTTTAACAAGGGGAGGGAGTGGGGTTATTTATACATGAGGAGGGGTGTTTTTAGAATGAAATATTAAATAAAATAATATATCAAATGTTAGACTGAAAATATTAGTTTTTTGAAAACCTAAATTAAATATTAATATAATACAATTATTTTTAGATTTTAAATCATCTTAATATTTCTATTTCATTAATTTATTAAATGGAAAGTGAAAAGAAAGAGAAAATGATATTTTAAGGAATCACTTTTTGACTTCTTGTTTTGGAAAGTTCTTTTTATGTTTGAAAATTGATTTTATTGTTTTTTATGCAACCACTTATGAAATTAAATATAACATGGCAGAATATAAAGTTCTATAAAATTTATTCCATCATTACATCATGAATGTTGCAATTTAAGATATAATGGTTATGTGAAAAACTGTATTTTTATTATTCAATTGAAAATTTAGGTATTTTAGAAAAATCCCAAAAACTCACCCTTACCATTTTTAGTTGTGTAGAATACAAAAATGAAGTAATTGTTTCAAAAAGCATTGAATATGATTAATTTAATTTAAAATTAAAATCATAATTTACTTGAAAACTACAGTTTTTAAAATTAAAACTGATTTTATAATGCTTTCAAAAATTAAGTAATATCTTATAAAATAATCTTAAAACTATAAGACATATAAATTTTAATTTATGAAAAATAAATTAGGAAAATAAATATGATTTTAAATTAATTAATTAATTATTATTAATTATTTATGACTTACAAAAATACCAATAATTTTACTATTGTCAAATTGTCACTTATAAGATGCCTAAATTTTATTTAATCATTCATGGGTAAGGTTACTATTATTTTGGATGATTTACTATTCATAATGTTCATATTACTATTCATAGGGGTATGTTACTATTCATAAGGGTGGGATACTATTCACCAAAAATTATGTTTGGCCGATCGGACTCCAAACATCTTACTGATCGCAACCGTGTATGTCAGGTTTTCGAAATTCAAAACATAGAAGTGGAAAAATTATGTTTAATGATCACATAGTATTTATTATAATTTCATTTGTTTCAAATGTGATTATACTATAAGGCATAATTATAATAAGGTAATTCCATTGATAAAACAAGGGGTCGTTTGATCACACTGTGATTCACTATTTCATTTTCATCCCTACACCACTGTGGTAAACTAGTTTTGTATTGAATATTATAAAAATAATACCAAATTTAATTCCATATTTGAATCATTAATTTTGTGTTTATCACTATTAAAATGATAATTGTTACTTGTGTTTGAGGATTTGATTATAGGAGGAGGTGATTTGGAGGCCCTGAAGATGATCCAGAAGGAAAATGAGCCAAAATTGCATGGATCCTAATGACACATGTCCACTGTTTTGAATAGTACGTGAAATCCGTGCATGAAAATGGGCTGAAATTTTGTGTGCCTCTCCAAAACGTCATGGGATACAATTAATCTCAAATAACAGAAGGCCAATTCGTTCATATGTTGGCCCATCCGGACCATTCTGTCCAGGGGACAGAATCTGCACGAAGTCAAGAGTTTGATTCAGTTTTATAACTATAACTCCATTCCTAGATGCTTCATGGCCTCCAAATTTTACATGGGGATATTAAAGACCTCGTGGAACATATTTTATCATTTTTCCAAGTCTAGATAATGGCATATACCAACCCAAAACCGAGACTCAATTGGTATCAACAAAACTTGGTGCTCAAAACCACTTAGCAATTTGGTTATAAAAGGGCACCAAGGGAACCTCATTTACAAGTTCGACCAGGAGGCAAAGATATGGTATTTTGGATACCCAAGGGATTACTATAATCATCTAACAAGTTCTGGAGGCCCCTATCCTGATAGGGGGATCAAGGATGAAGAAGGAGTTTTACCCTGAGCCTCCTCCTCCTCACGATGGCGAGCTAAACGGTGGGCGATCATTTCGAGGGAGCTACACTTACTTGGGAGGGAGTTCCAGCACTTTTTCTTCCCCTGGTTTTGTATAATTTGTGTGTTAAATATTTCACTTATTATTAATCTCTATGCTCTTCTCTTCTGAATGCATTTGTGTGGTTTAATTTAAGTGAAACACTTTTTATCTCAACACCGATTGGGTTGAGATTTCAAGTGGGGATCTTGGTTTGTTCCGATAGGACAAGACAAGAACCCTATTAATATCACACATACATAAGATTTCAGTATGTTTTGGTAGCCTTAACTCTGTTATTGAGATCCAAACCTTGACAACACGATTGTTTTGTCAAGGGTTGGTTCTTTGTGCAACATTTTAAGGGGCAAGAGGGGAATCAAGATCTTGACAACCCTGAACCAAAGAATTGAACAAAACCATGTCAATATTTTCAGAACAATGAAATATCCAAGTTTTTTAGTGAACTTGAAATGATCTCCATTATCTCATAATTTTAAAACACATCTTTTATTTTTCAATTATTAAACTCTTTAAATCAATTCATTTTCTTTAAACTGTTTTCAAAAATACCCCCCCCCTTTAGTCCCTTTTATTAAGAACACACACTCTAAACCTACCAACGCTCCTTGAGAGACAACCTAGGGTCTTCCCTAGACTATATATCATCCTTAAAAACATAATCAATTTGATGTGTCACGACAGCACGGTCAAATTTTGGCGCCGTTGCCGGGGAGCGCTTTGGTTTTCAGTACGTGTTTTTGATAAAGTAGTTGTAAATTTTGTGAATATTTGTTTGTTTGTTTTTATACCTTTTTATTTATTCTTGTGTTCTGATCTATATCTTGTGTAGGTTCTGTGCATGACGCGTTCTACTTCGGGAGACTTACCACCTTTCGAACCCGAACCGGAGAGGATCCTACGTCAGCAACACCGAGACGCACAAGACCCCCTTTTAAAGGAGGACACACCACTCGAGACTCTTCTAAACCCATCTTCTTCTAGAACCAAATTAGAACCTGAAATAATATTCAATAAAAAGCCTGAAAAGAATCGAATATTAAAAGAATTAACCTCACCTAATGTTGATATCCAGCCCACTTACATTCAAATTCAAGGCGAGGCACCTAATTTTGAATTAAAATCTGGTTTAATCCATTTATTACCAAGATTTCATGGACTACCTAGAGAAGACCCTCATAAGCACTTAAAAGAATTTCATACTGTTTGTTCAACATTAAAACCTGCTAATGTTGATGTGAAACAAGTAAATCTTAGATCATTCCCATTTTCATTATAATACACTGTGAAAGATTGGTTGTACTGTGTTAATTCACCAATAAGAGGCTGGGCGGACATGAAGCGTCTTTTTCTTGAAAAATACTTCCTAGCCTCTCGAACAGCAACGATAAGGAAAAAAATATGTGGTATAAGACAATCTCAAGGGGAAAAACTTCATGAATATTGGGAATGATTTAAAAGGCTTTGTTCAAGTTTTCCACACCACCAAATAAGTGATCAACTCTTAATTTAGTATTTTTATGAAGGTTTAATTCCACTTGATCGTAATATGATTGATGCTGCTGCAGGTGGTGCGCTGGTAGATAAGACCCCAATTGCGGCAAGAACCCTCATTGAGAACATGGCACAGAACACTCAACAATTTGGTACACGGTCCAGTGTTCCCATTCGAGGTGTCCATGAGGTGCAAAGTACTGAGTTTGAGAAGAAGGTGGACACGAAGTTTGAAGAGGTAAGTACCCTTCTATGACAACTTGCTCTCTCCAAAGGGAAATCTCAATCTACTCCTCCCATCCATTGTGGAATCTGCTCTTCTGACACCCACTATTCTGACCAATGTCCTCAATTGAGAGAAACTTCTGAGAGTTGTGAGGCAATATTTCCAGGATACCCCTTTAACCAACCCTTTAGGCAAGAACCATACTATTCATCTAACCAAGGGTGGAAGGACAAACAAGCCTATAGGCAAGGGTGGTATTCAAACCAACCTCAACAGCAATGGAACCAACAGGGTCAGAGTAGTCATCCACCACCACCCAGAAATCCTCAACCACCCCAAAGGTCATTCCAACCACCCCCTCCAAAAACCGAGTCTAGCCTAGAAGATATGATGAAGAAAATGGCTGCCAATAATATCCAATTCCAACAAACCACCCAAGCATCCATACAAGACCTAAAGACCCAACTAGGCCAACTTGCCAACTCGATGGGGGAAATCCAAAGTCATGGGTCGGGTAAACTACCATCTCAACCAGTAGTAAACCCTAGGGATAAAGGAAATGTTAGTACCATCACCCTTAGGAGTGGGACACAACTCAAAATCCAAATGACCCCTCCATTAGAGTCCTCCCATCCAAAGGAAACCACCATCCCAACTGCTGAAAATGGTCCAAGAGAAGAAAACCCTTTTCCTGAGAGAAGCCCTTCCAAAGGAAAGACTATGGATGTTGATGAGCCTCCTATCCCAACCATTCCTCTTCCATTTCCTCAAAGGGCTGCACAAACTAGGAAAAAAAGAAATAGAACTTGATAAAGAAATCTTGGAAACTTTCAAGAAAGTACAGGTTAACATTCCTTTGATTAATGTAGTGAAGCAAATTCCAAGAGATGCCATTTTTCTAAAGGAGATGTGTACACACCGAAGGAGGATTCATGGTGAAGAGAAGGTGAGCCTGTGGAGGAATGTTTCAGCATTGATAGAGCCATCACTTCCTACCAAGTGCAATGATCCTGGGACATTCTCGATTTCGTGCACCATAGGGGAGTATTCATGTTCCAACGCTATGCTTGATTTGGGTGCTTCTATTAATGTGATGCCTCACTCTATTTACTCTTCATTGTAGGTCGGTGAACTGAAGCCCACTGGTATTGTCATTCAGCTAGCAAATCAGAGTACAGCACACCCCTCTGGTGTGTTAGAGGATGTTCTTGTGAGGGTGAAAATTTTAATTTTTCCTGCTGATTTTTACGTGCTTAAAATGGAAGATGATAGGATGAATGGACATACCCCAATTATATTGGGGAGACATTTCTTGAAAACCGCAAAAAACCATAATTAATGTCCATAATGGTACATTATCTATGGAGTTTGGTGGTAATATTGTCCACTTTAATATCCTTGATTCCATGAAGCACCCCTCAGAAGAACACTCCTCTCTCTCTGTCAATTCAATTGATGTTCTCCCTTCCCCTGAAACAACTTATTTTCAATCCCCTGACCCCCTTTCAGAGTTTTCTTCATTGATTGAAATGTTAGGTAATGAATCATGCATTGATTGTTGTAGCGGTCTAAAGAAATTTCATGCATGTTTGTTAATTGATGATTTCTTGAACACATAGGATCACATGACCATCGATGATACTTCTAAGCTTGTAAAATCTCATTCCTCATCTAAGGATGTTACCATTGAGTAGTTAGATGAGATCAGTGACTTCTCACTGTCACACACACTTACGTCAATCCAAAATCCCCCAGAATTGGAACTGAAACAACTGCCTCAAGATTTAAAATACTCATATCTTGAGAATGGAAACAATTTTCCCGTCATCATTGCTAGTTCACTCCCTCCTGAGCATGAATTGCGACTGCTTGATCTTTTGAGGAAGTATAAACAAGCTTTGGGATGGACAATTGCTGACATTCCTAGCATTAACCCATCAATTTGTATACATCATATTTTATTAAATGATGAGGCTAAACCAGTGACTCAGTCACAACGTCGACTAAACCCAAACCTACTTGATGTTGTTAAAAAAGAAGTAACAAAATTGTTGGCTGCTGGAATCATTTTCCCTATCTCTGACAGCCAATGGGTCAGTCCCGTTCAAGTAGTTCCTAAAAAAACTGGCCTTATTGTAGTTAAAAATGAAAACAATGAATTGGTTCCAACTCGTGTGCAGAATAGTTGGTGTGTCTGTATAGACTATCGCCGACTAAACCAACACACTAGGAAGGACCATTTCCCATTTTCATTCATTGACCAGATGCTAGAGAGGCTAGCAATAAAGTCCCATGAATGTTTCCTTGATGGGTATTCTGGATACTTTTAGATCCATATTGCCCCTGAGGATCATGAAAAGACAACATTTACTTGCCCCTTTGCTACATTTTCTTATAGAAGGATGCCATTTGGTCTGTGCAATGTTCCAGGTACATTCCAACGATGTATGGTTAGTATTTTTTCGGATTACCTGGAGAATTGCATGGAGGTTTTTATGGACGATTTTACTGTTTATGTATCCTCTTTTGATGAATGTTTGATTAGTCTTGCTTCTATCATACGTCGCTGTATTGAAAATAATCTCATATTAAATTATGAGAAATGCCATTTCATGGTGCGAAAAGGCATAGTTTTGGGACATGTCATTTCTGGGGAAGGTATCCAAGTGGAAAAATCAAAAGTAGATATCATTTCCTCCCTACCATTCCATAAAAATGTTTGGGATGTGCGGTCTTTCCTAGGTTATGATGGATTTTATCGTCGTTTCATTTGTGACTTTAGTAAAATTGCACTCCCCCTCTCCCGATTACTCGAAAAAGAAAAAGAAATTGTTTTTGATAAAAAATGTGAGGAAGCTTTCAATAAGTTAAAATGGAGTCTCACGTAACCCCCCGATAATCCAACCACCTCGGTGGGATTTACCATTTGAGCTCATGTGTGATGCCTCTAACTATGCAGTTGGGGCAGTCCTATCACAAAGGGTCGACCGAGCTCCACATGTCATAGCTTATGCCTCACGTACTCTGGACCCTGCCCAAGGAAACTATAGCACAACTGAAAAAGAATTTCTTGCCATTGTGTTTGCCTTGGATAAATTCAGGTCATACCTTCTAGGGTCCAAATTCATTGTGTTCTCAGACTATGCAGCCCTCCGGTATCTCCTTAAGAAACTAGAATCCAAACCACGTCTCATTCGCTGGATGCTCCTCCTTTAGGAATTTGATCTAGAAATTAGGGATAAAAAGGAGCATAGAATGTGGTTGATGACCATATCAGTAGGATTATCCCATCCACGGACATTGATTCATCCCCCTGTATTCCCATAAATGAATTGTTTCCTGATGAGAAATTGTACCGAGTGAAAGATGTTATTCCTTGGTATGCTGAAATTGTAAGTTATTTGGCAGCGTCTTGAATTCCTGCTGATTTCACCAAAAACTAGGCCGACCATCTAAAACATGAGTCTCGTTGGTATATTTGGGATGACCCCTACCTATGGCACACATGTAGTGATCATGTTATTAGGCGTTGTGTTCCCGATAGTGAGTTTCAGTCTGTCCTTAGGTTTTTCCACACACTTGCTTGTGAGGGCCACATTGGTCCCCAACGGAATGCTCGCAAGGTCTTAGATTCTGGTCTCTTTTGGCCCACATTGTTTAGGGATTCCCATGAATTCTGTAAATCTTGTCCTCACTGTCAAAGAATGGGGAATGTCTCTAAAAGAAATGAGATGCCCCAACAACCCTTGCTCTTCCATGACATTTTTTATGTTTGGGGCATTGACTTTATGGGATCATTCCCCAATTCATTTGGGAACCTTTACATTCTTCTGGCAGTGGATTATGTTTCAAAGTGGGTAGAGGCACGGGCCACGAGGAAAAATGATTCCAAGACAGTTGTGGAATTTTTGAGAACCCAAATATTCTGTAGGTTTGGATTACATAGGTTTATCATCAGTGATCAGGGTTCTCATTTCTGCAACCGCACAATACAATCTCTTTTGCGTAGGTATGGGGTTGGCCATCGAGTGTCTACTGCTTATCTCCCACAAAAAATGGTCAAGCCGAAGTGTCAAATAGAGAGGTAAAACAGATTCTTGAGAAAACGGTTCAGCAAAACAGAAAAGACTGGAGTCTTAGACTCGATGATTCATTATGGGCTTACCGTACTGCATTCAAAACTCCAATTGGCATATCACCATATCAGCTAGTTTTTGGGAAGAGTTGTCACCTCCCTGTTGAGGTAGAGCATCGGTCCTACTGGGCCATTAAACAATGCAATTATAATCTTTCTGGTGCAGGTATTCAAAGGAAGTTGCAGATTCAGGAGTTGGAGGAAATGATAAGAGATTCATATGAGAACTCTCGGATTTATAATGAGTGAACCAAGGCTTCCCATGACCGTCTCATCCTTCATCGTCAATTCCACATTGGGAAGAAGGTCCTCCTCTACAATGCAAGGTTGAAGTTGCACCCTGGTAAGCTTCATTCATGTTGGTTTGGACCTTACATTGTTACTAATGCCTCTCCATTTGGTGTTGTCCAGGTTCAAAATGAAGACACCAAGCAAACCTTCACTGTCAATGGGCAGTGGCTGAAGCACTTCCATGAAGCCATTCCGGAGTCCCCAATGGAGGAACTCCAAGTTCAAGAAGAAAACTATGAATGACATCCACCAGGTTTTATCCTTCCTTCCCACATTCACTTTTACTACAGTGAGGACACTACATACTCTAGGTGTGGGGGGATGGGTACATTCCAGGGTTAGTTATGAATTTTCATTTTTTTCTTTCTTTATTTTTCTTTTTTCTTGCTGAATGGTATTGTCACTTGCCCCCCCTTCCCCCATTACACCCCTTACTTTTGTATCGGAATGCTAATTTTATCATGGAAAAAGATTCCCCCTGAATTGAATCATGAAAGTTACTGAAAATGCGTGAGGAATTTCCCTATTTTATGTTATTTTAACATTTCCAAAAAAAATCACTGATGGAATGTGTGTTTTAGATTGAATTTAACATTGTGGGGTGACTTTATCTTGGAAATTAGTTGTTTGTCGATGATATAAATGGTTTTATCATTTTGAAAACTTTGAGAAAAATAGTACCCTTTACGTGAGTAGTTCAAAGGAAAATTATGGCACTTAATTTCTCCACACATTTTTTCACCCAACCAAGAAGTGTGATTTTTACATACTTAATAGAAGGTAAATATAAGTTAGGTTAATATTTATCTATTTTCCAAATGATTTTTTCCCATACGTTCGTTCCTTATCCGATCTTTTTCATTACTATACCGGATTGACTTATGCGTGTGTACCTGTTATCCGACTGTTGTATGCCCTCAAAAAAAAGTTGTATCTTGGGCAAGTCAAAAACCACTCTTCCTTGACTTTTGATCTTGTTATAACTATTACAATTAGTGTCATGATGAGATCAAATAAGGGTTGAGAGAATGGTGTGAGATTTGTTCCATGCACAAAATTTCAAAAAAGAAAAATATAAATAAATGAGGGGAGTGATGAAATGTACATCATATGGGGATATCTAGGTCAGAAGCTTAAGGTTTGACTTTCGAGAATGCTTAAGTGGGTGGGTCTATAAATTTGATTGCAAAGGGTATAGGGCAGGTTCAGTGGACATAATCATTTAAACAGAAAAATATTAAAATAACCTATATTTACTGGATAGAAAGTGGGTAGAATAGCATGAATTGGTTGTCACACACACACGTGGAGATTTAGTGACATTGTGGACTTTAGTATAACTTGCTCAAATTGGTATCATTAATCTCCCTGAATTTCATGCTGATACAATTTATGAGACACATTTCTGCATGATCATTGAGAATAACTCCGTGGTGTGATTTTTTCTTTGATCACATTCCTTTAAAAATTAAAATTTTAATTGAATGTTAAATATTCATGAAGTTGGGAATATCTCTATGCACAATTTCTTGGAAATATCACTTTGCCCAGGAGTGCAAATGTTTAGGTGTGGGGGTGTGATCACACCGTGATTCGCTGTTTCATTTTCATCCCTACACCACTGTGGTAAACTAGTTTTGTATTGAATATTATAAAAATAATACCAAATTGAATTCCGTATTTCAATCATTCATTTTTTGTTTATCACTGTTAAAATGGGCATTGTTACTTGTTTTGAGGATTTGATTGCAGGAGGAGGTGAATTGGAGGCCCTGAAGATGATCCAGAAGGAAAATGGGCCAAAATTGCATGGATCCTAATGACACCTGTCCATTGTTTTGAACAGTACGCGAAATCCGTGAATGAAAATGGGCTTCAATTTTGTGGGCCTCTCCAAAACTTCATGGTCTAAAATTAATCTCAAATATCCAAAGGCCAATTCGTTCATATAGTGGCCCATCCTAACCATTCTATCCAGGGGACAGAATCTGCACGATGTCAAGAGTTTGGTTCGGTTTTATGACTATCTCTCCATTTCTAGATGTTCAATGGCCTCCATATTTGACATGGGGATAGTAAAGACCGCGTGGAACATATGTTATCTTTTGTCCAAGTCGAGATAATTCCATATACCAACCCAAAACCTAGACTCAATTGATATCAACAAAACTGGGTGCTCAAAACCACTTAGCAATTTGGCTATAAAAGGGCACCAAGGGAACCTCATTTGCAAGTTCGACCAGGAGGCAATGCTCTGGTATTTTGGAGACCCAAGGGAGTAATATAATCATATAAGAAGTTCTGGAGTCCACTATCCTCATAGGGGGATCAAGGATGAAGAAGGAGTTTCACCCGAGCCTCCTCCTCCTCACGATGGTGAGCTAAACGGTGGGCGATCATTTCGAGGGAGCTAAACTTACTTGGGAGGGAGTTCCAACACTTGTTCTTCCACTGGTTTTGTATAATTTGTGTGTTAAATATTTCAATTATGATTAATCTCTATGCTATTCTCTTCTGAATTCATTTCTGTGGTTTAATTTAAGTGAAACACTTTTTATCTCAACACCGATTGGGTTGAGATTTCAAGTGGGGATCTTGGTTTGTTCCGATAGGACAAGACAAGAACCCTATTAATATCACACATACATAATATTTCAGTATGTTTTGGTATCCTTAACTCTGTTATTGATATCCAAACCTTGACAACATGATTGTTTTGTCAAGGGTTGGTTCTTTGTGCAACATTTTAAGGGGCAAGAGGGGAATCAAGATCTTGACAACCCTCAACCAATGAATTGAAAAAAACCATGTCAATATTTTCAGATCAATGAACTATCCAAGTTGTGTAGTGAACTTGAAATGATCTAATTTATCTCATAATTTTAAAACACCTCTTTTATTTTTCAATTATTAAACTCTTTAAATCAATTCATTTTCTTTAAACTGTTTTCAAAAATACCCCCCCCCCTTTTAGACCCTTTTATTAAGAACACACACTCTAAACCTACCAACACTCCTTGAGAGACGACCTAGGGTCTTCCCTAGACTATATATCATCCTTACAAACATAATCAATTTGACGTGTCATGACAGCATGGTCATCGTTACAAATAATAACTAAATTCATAGGAATTATCTACCCATCAACCTCAATTTAATAAGAGTTGTATACTTTGGAATCAATATACATACCATCAGGTTCCATCACAAATAATTCAATAACCAACATTTATGTAAGTGAATTAGTATTATAAGTAAACTTGGAATACATAAAGTATTGTGACAAACTAGAATCAAATAACATTTAAAAAGTTCTTTAGTAGATAATGAGTGCACCATTCACCACTTTATTATCATGATAAAATTTATAAATAGTTATTTTATAGTCTCTTCCTGGTTATCCTGGTTTTGGAGTTTGTTAATGTTTATTATCCTCGTTAGCTCTTAATTTAGTGAACTTATATATATAGTGTCAAAATTATTTACACATGAATCATTAAAATTACTGAGGTATACTAGGTGAAACATTCTTCATGTCTATTTTTTCATCACCCTCTTCATATATCATAGACACTAATGTTCTATATGGTTTTTACTTCCAAACAAGAATTGTTTCTTTATTCCTTTAAAGAAATTTAATAGATATTATTTCCATACTTCTAATATATTGATAGTTTAATCTTCTTTCCACTATAATCATTTTCATTCAAACTCCCATGAAATTTAATTTTCCATTTCTTATCCCCAAATCCATAAGAATAATGAGATTCTATAGTTTCCATTTCTTCCATAAGTATATATCAAAAAAATTACTTCATATCTACCAAAATCTCTTTGAACTACTAATTTTTGTAACCTTTGTTTTAAGCCACTTAAGAAACAATAAATTTTGATTTCAATATTGATAATAAAATTGGTGCCATTTATTAAAATTATCATGAATTTTTCTTCATATAAACTAATTTATTTGCGCTCCTTTTAATTTATATCGAGTAATTATCACTCTATTTTAATGAATAGTGTCTGGAAGAAATATTTACCATATGTTATTAAATAAATTACACCATTGTTATTATTCACCTTATAAATGATAAATATATAAAATTAACTTTTTATGTTCATGGAGCTAAAGAATAGAAAATACACTTTCTTTCATATTGATCCATTTCTTGATAATTATAATATCATAAGAGACATTAAAGGTTGATAGTCAGTGTCATATTAAGGAATTGATAAAGAGATTCTTCTTCATTAGTGTGTTTATAAGATCAATATAGTTCAAGTTATTTCACATAAACTATGATTTCATAGAAATAAAGACTTATTCACCATATCTTATCAAAAAAAATTATTCATTGGAATAATCAAAACATTATACATCAAACTCATTATTTACATAGTTCCCCTTGGTTCCATCCATTTACTAAAACCAAAAGACTTACTATGAGTAACCAAATAAAATATATTAATAAAATAATAGTAAAAAATAATAAAAATATGAAAATTCAAACACAATATGAATTATTATATCACACATTCATCTTAACCTATGATAATTTTTCTTCCACCTAGTTTACTTTATGTTTGGTTCTCTTATACTTTCTAACCTAATCCCCACAATTAACCAAACCTTTATTTGATACCAACTGAGATGACACAGACATTACACACATGTTTTCTAAAATATTTACAACATTAAACATTTCATATCAATATCAAAACACATAGTTATAGTCCCAAAATTATTGGTTTAATTGGAGATTCTCTATATAAAATTAAAATTATGCATTACTAATTTAACATATTATAAAATTTCTCCACACATGAATTTCTCCTAGAAATATTATTCCATGTAATTTCCAAGGGAAATGGGAAACATAATGAGTGAGATCAAATTATTAGTATGGGAAAAAAATATCAATGATTCATAAAGGATTAGAACATAAACATATGAGAAAAGAAGAAAATGAGTGAAATACATGATTAATAATAACATGGTATCTTAAATGTTAATCATATAGAAATTTTTTAAAATCATAGATCAAGATAAAAGAACATGTAATAAAAAAATAATCATTATGGAAAATAATATAAAACATAAAATCGAATAATGGAATCGATAAACATGAACCATAGTAATATAACCTGGTAATGTGGTGATGGTTCCAATTACAATGGAAGCACTAGATGGGGCATGTCCAACTTGTATTGTTTCATAATAAATTATGAATCGTAGATGTACATGACAATAAATTTCATGATCAATAGAATTGAATCAAATATTAAATGTTTTTTCAATGTTAGAACCAAGATTAAATATCATTGTAACACCCCAAAATTTTAAAGTAAGAACTTTGTATCAGATTGCCTATATGACACACAAAACCAAGGGTGTAAGGGAATATAATATCCAGAGACATTATAATATAATTACTATTTTAAATATATTCTATATATTCTATATATTTCAATGAATTTAATACCGAGTTAGAGAGAATTACATGCAAGAGAAGCCTTCTTTGATGGCTTTCATTACACACAACACTGAGTTTTAAAGAACAATAATATATTGTTTAAATATTATAAGATATAAACTAGAATCTATGAATAGTATTAACTAAATAATAAAGATATATGTCATCCACAAATATAATATGAATTGATGGGATATAATTTTTCTAAAAATGAATATAAGAACCAATTAAATATAAGAGAATATTTTTATAGAAACTATTTTTATGCTAACAAAGATGTTTTACCCTAATAGATTAAATAAATATCAATTAGGGAGTGACATTAATATAAAATATATATTATTTAACTCTCCAACCCCAGAAGCCTGGAGTCGATGCATTATTTTAATATATTGGCATGATTACAAGGAATAAAATCCCAATGGACCGAATAGTTTAGTAGTTTTGGAAAACCAGATACATACATAGGTTCACCATTACAACTTGAAAGGAAATACAACATATATGTTTTATTGGGAACATCCACAACTCTATGTTTATCCCTAAAGTTCATTCATAATAAAATTCTTCATGACCAGAGAAAATGAAACATAAGAAAGGGTTGAGCTCAGATGCTCAGTAAGGGTAAGCAATACATCGGTAGATATCATAAACATAAATATTAGGCATGGTGAATAATTGAAAACACATGACTTTGAAAATAAATGTGAAAATAATATGGTAAGAATATGAGATAAGTAAATATTTCCATATTAAAACATAATCATGGGTATTCCACTAGTCGAATAACCACATGAACTATGAATTTATAGCTTCATAATGAGGTAAATTCGTATGATGGACATTCTGAAACATACCATCAAGGCCTTGACCAAGACATCTAAAAATGATTAAGGCCTCAGCCAAAACCGTATCTAAAAATGGGAAAAGCCTCGGCCAAGTCCATATCTATTTGTCTCATGACACCTATCGAAGTATATAGGGGCCATAGAGGGACCCACCCATCTCATAATAAGTCCAATGAATTCCTCATATGGTCTTGGATAAACATAAACAACATATACATTCATATTGAAACAAACATATGAAGTGTAACTAACTTTCCCCAATCATTAAAAATAAACACTAACCTTTCAGAGTAATATGGTGAATGATATCAATATAGAACATCCACATTAAAAATAATCAGAAACCCTTCAACAATATATTGTATATGATATCATAAGAGGTAAATCTCAATGAATTACAAGATTCAACAAAGGATTTTGTCTTATATTAATATACTTTTAAATGATACCATTGAGAAATTCCTTAGGAAATAATCCTTAATCATTCCAAAGTGTCACATACCACCTTGAAAAATTCAAATAATAATCCCTTATAATATAATGAGAAGAGGGAGACTCTTTATATGATATACCAAAAGAATTTACATACACCACAAGCATGGAATAAATGGTGAACAAGGAATATACTTTATATAAGTTAATGTGAGACGAGAAAAATCCTTTTTACCTTTGAAAGAAGAGTTCTTTTAGAAAATCCTTTTTATTTTCCATGAAATCCGATTCTAAACATGTATATTCCATAAAATAAATTGAAATTACATGTAAATTATATTTTTCGGATAAATGATGTCATTCTGAAGTGAAATGAAGTAAAAATGTTTTCTTAATAATCTTCATAAATAAAACATTTTAGAGTATTTTAATGAAAATATTAAAGAGAATTTTAAAGTGGAAAGGCGTGTTTGTTTTATTAAAACCAGAAATGAACCAAGATCATTTTTTATTGATAAAATAAGTGACTTTATAAAAATATTGGTAACTTAAAATATATTCTGCAGTGCACTTGAAAACGGGTAAGAATTTGAGAAGTTCTCTTGAATTGGGTTTTTTTACACGGATGAAATATTGAATTATCCTTTTGAAACATGTAACTCCCCATAAAAAAAATAAGGATCATGATTGGTACTCATATATATAACATTAAAACTGAATTTATTAGGAGTACATAAGAATAAATGATAATTTCATTGAGGTTAGTAGAGAATATGAGCAACCCGACTTTGAATAGAGGTTCAGGTAAAAAAATACTTACAACTTTGTAACCAACTGAATTTTATGCCCAAAAATTAATAATCATTGAATGATACATTTAATATAATGAAATTAAATATATTAATGATATGATACATCAATGTTCAGTATACATACACCATACACAAGTAATAGTAGTGAATACGGAATATCTCACAAAAATGGAGGTGAGATAAAGAAACCCATTATCTTAAGTCCAATGGTGTTCTTCACTTGATCTTAGTGTCCCGGATAACCAAATTAAACTCAATAATTAATATTTCCAGAACATATTATTTATTTAATTGATTTATTATAGCCTTATTAAGTTCATTTATAGCCTTCTTGAAGGGTTTAATTGGTTCAATTTTATTGTTTGGGAGTGTTTTCTTTTTTGGTATTCATGACCGGTTTAATTATATACATGTAAGGATAAGAATGTAATGTGCGAATGGATATCCATAAAAAAAGTTTTATTTCATTTCTTAACATCAATAAGATTAAAAGTTTATAAAATTCATTTTGTTTTTGGGAGTGAAGATAAATCATTATATAAAACATTAAAGATAATTGTTTGGGTTAATTGGTGGTTTTTTATCACAACGAACACATTTTGATTTATAAAATAATACCATGTGTAAAAAAAGATTATATAACCATAAATAAGTTTTAATATATATATATATATTATAGTCTAGTTTAACCATAAAAATTGTTTCATAATAACAATTTAATATGGTAATAGAATTTGAAAACTCGTCGTCCTTGATTGTGATAAATTAATACATCTCAGATAGTGTTTTCATTTCAAGTGTAAAAGAAGGGGAAAGAAGATATGATGATGAATTATTCCATTATCACAACCACATTTTAGTACATTTAAGGTACTGGAGTTATCATAACATTTGGATGAAATGTGGAGAGTAAAGAATAAAAAGAAAATAAAGGAACTTGAAATAAAAGAAAAGTTGAGAAATCCTTCACTAAAATTTAGCAGCCTAACGACATCACATAAAAATTCAAAAAAATATTTTGATTAGATAAAAGTGGCATCTCATCATTATTACATGATATTAACAGTAAGGGGGTATGGAATGACAATGTCATACCCGTCCCTTTCCCATTTTTTTATTTTATTATTTTTTTCTTTGAGTCGGGTAGTTCGGGTCGAAACCTGACTTATGATTTTGAGTTCTTTGTGTTTTGGTCTTGTTTGCTCCAGCGCAATGCGGTTGAAGCTGCGCGGCCTCACTTGGGTCGTCGCGCGGCCCCGCCTGGTTCACCGCACGCCTTGCCGATGTTTAATTAATGAAATAAAATTAATTAACAATTTTTTTAATAATAATAATCTTAATAATTTCATTTGAGATTAATATTATTATTATTATTATTATTATGCTAATTATTATCATTAGTATTATTATTATTATAACCATTTGTTTTGGTTTTCCTATTTATTTATTTTTTCTTTTCTTTAATTATTTGTTGTTTTTTTAGTTTGTTTGTTTTATTTTTTTTATTTTTATTCCCCTCGTTTTTTTTTGCTTAGGGCCTCGCCCCCCCCCCCCCCCCACACTTTTTCCCCGAATATCCTTTCCCCCTCCCCCTGGTTCTGCTTGTGGTGGCATCCCTCTACTTGGTCGTCAGCTCTTCCAGCAAGTCGTTCGACCACCTCCCTTAACTCCACGCCCAACATTTCCCCCCCCCCCCACCTTGTTGTCCACTCAAGCAGCGCCCCCTGGCTAGGAACCTCTACCTCCTCCTAGAAGCCCGCCGGACCCCCTGTTTCCAGCCCGGAACCCCGCCAGACCTCCCCTCCAGTGCCCCCTCCACGGCTGACCGCCAGACTCCCTTTCCCCTCCTCCACTCCATCGCGCCAAGCCCTCACTATCTCGGCCTCTCATTGCCACCTCCCTTTTCCGGCGCTGTGACCTGTCGCCCCCCCTGGTTTCTCCTCCAGGAAACTGGTCGGCCTCCCAGCTCTTGTTGCGACCTCCGCTGTCCACCGGCTTCCCCTCCCGGCCAGAAGATTTGGCCATTGGACCTCCTCACCTCCCCATCATGACCCGTGTTTTCCCTCTGCTTGCTGCCATCCTATTTCCCCCACACTCTTCTTCCAGCTGTGAGACCCCCCCCCCCTTTTCCATCTCCCATGACTGACGCCATCCACTTTGACGGACAGCCGCACGCCGACCCCTACGTCCCTCGAAAAACCTACATGCACCGCCCCTTGGCTGTGAAATCCCTCTCGGATGGATTTTTTCCATCGTGACGTACCTTCGCACCCCTCCAACGTGCCCGGATAACCTTTTCTAACTCCGCCATAGGTGTGTTATGTTTCAATTGGTTGTTCTTACCTTTTAGGTAGAGTTGCAGGGGTAGTTTTATGTTGGTTGGGGGTGCAAGTTGCACTGAATTTGGTTCAATCTTAATGATTTTGTCGATATCTTGTTTCAAGGTTCCTCTTGAATTTTTTATGGTGCATTTGATAAGCATTTGGAGTTGCGCGCTGAATTTTATGAAATTCCTTCACCCGAGGTAGGTGGTTCCGCTCATAATTATTGCATGATGAATTTATTTGCATGTTTAATTAATTTAGCATATTATTTAGTTAGTTTGCAGGGTGTGAAGTGGTCTTATTTTATTCTCTAGAAATCTTATATGCATTGATTTTTTATTAATGTGTTCTTGTGATATTAGTGTGATTTTATTTGGGAAACCCATGTCAAGCTGGTTTAGTGTTTTATAAATTGTTAAATTTTTAATTAAATGACATTTGCGGTGCAAATCTTGTTTCGATAATATTACGTCGTGTGATTGTTTCTAAAGTGGATTTTTAAATAAAAACCAAATTTACAGTTAGTGAAAACGTTATTGCATCGTTTTTTAGCACTTGTGTTAAAGTACTCAGATGGTCTCTTTTTAATCGGTGTAAGTGGTGTGGATTGAACTCTTGATGTGGCGTTTTGTGTGATTGGTTATGAAATAAGATTTGGTTGGTTTTGTGTGTAAATTAATGATCTTATCTTAAAAAAAATTTTGTTAAAAATATTAAATGTTTTATTACATAGTTATTAAGGATGCAAGTTGTTTTAATTGGTTGTGTAAGAAATGCAGATTGAGTTTTGGAACATTTTAGTGTGCGTATTATTTCAAATGGCTTTTTTTGTGTGTGAATGGTGGTTTTTGGTGTGTGTGATGTCTTGCTTGGTTTGAGTGTATGATTATGACATGTGGCATGAACTTTGAATTACTTGAGCATAAACAGGAATCTTGGGTACTAGGTGGGCAGACTAGACTAGCGTGCTAGTGATACGGGAGTGGCCATGACCCAGTTTCACTTAGCGGAATTGATGCTTACAACACTAACTAAACATTGGATGATGACTGGAGACCACTATGGTAGGAGGTGTTTCCCTACCAGTGGGTGTTCACGGGAATGTATGATATGGTTCACCGAGACGTGAGGTTTTAGGTTCCCACTTCTCGCTAGTATCTTTAGGGTCTCTCCCATGTATTGTGTTTTTCCTTTGCTTCCTGCTCACCGTCAGCACACGGTGTGACGTTGGGGTTACCAAGAAAAGTGTGTGTGCGTGTGTACGTGTGTGTGTGCGTCTGGGTGTGTGCGTGTGTGTGTGGGTGCGCGTGCGTGCATGTAAGTTAATTTAAGTTGTTTTCTTTTTTTGAGAAGTTTCCCCTTAAAAATCGTTTTCATTAAAATTCTTTAAACACTTATTTTTTTTATTCTGTTAAATTAAAAATGTATTTGTATTTTAATAATTATGTGTGGAACCTTTTCTCGGTGGAATACTATTGGGATTTTATCTCACACCCTACATACACCCTTGGGTGTATGTAGATTCTGTTTCTTCTGCATTACAGGTTGTGACTTCATGCTCAGTGATGGTGGTTCAGGTTGGAGTTGGTTTTCTCATGCAGAATGGTGCTGATGTGGCCTCTCTTTTGCCGGGAGGTTTGAGTCAGAGTTTTAGTTTCTGCTGTCGTCTTTTCTTTTTATCTATTGGTTCGAGTTGTAGACTTTACACCTGTTTATAGTTTAAAGGCGTGTCTGGTTGTCTACTTCCAGTTTTAGTTTATTTATCTTGCTGGTTGTTTTTCTGTATTTTATTTCTGGTAAACTGTTCCAACATGTTACTCTTGGTACCTGGGCACTTGTGCCAGCCCGTGAGGATCGAGAACGCCCTTCGGGCCTTGTCGCGGGCTGGGTCGGGCGCCGGGTCGGATGGCGACCCGGCCTGGTTCATGACAAAATGGTATCAAAGGGAACGGTTTACTCTCTTGGGTCATTTTTTTTTGGGATAGAGTCACGGTAGACTTTAGTTAAGGTTTTTGGGGCTCGACATCCTGGCTACGAGTAAGGTTCCTGACCAGCACACCTCGTGGCGGGACTTAAGTTAGTAAAGTATGTTGAGGTTTGTCTAAGTTTTTGGTCATTGCGGTTAATCTTGACTAAGGGAAATGAAAAAGGGGTAAGGTTAGTGGTCCTAGTAAGCTCGCAGGGTCTGGAAAGCCATGTGGAGTCAGGGATGCTATCCTAGAATACCCTCTGTGGCGATGGCGTGGCTGGCTTATGGCTGCCAACCGTACGTTCCAGTCACCCGCTGACACAAGTTTTCTCCTGCGTCGTTTCTCGTCTCTTTGTTTTGGATTCATGGAAATTTGGTTTTTATGTAAAAATGTTTTGGTCTTGAAAAATGTTTTCAAATGAAGCGATTTAAAAATGAAATGGTGTGTGAGGTTTGAAAAGTGTGGGTTAGATGCTTTGGTTTTGAAAAAAATGGAACGGTTTGGTTTTGATCCTTGGTGTTCTCGTGGGAAACCACATGCATGAATGTATATGGAAAAAGAAATGGTTAATGTCATGAGCAGGTGAATACCTGGATGGATATGAGGTGGATGCCAGTGAGGCATGAGAACATGCATGTGCATGGCCCATGGGGCACCATTGGTGTTTGTGCAACCTACTGGGTTTGCTTATTTACAAAAAGTTTTGTTAAAAGAAAAATTTGGTGTTTTAGTAAATGGTGTTTGTGTGGTGTGTCCTTGTGTTTTGGAAATGTCGGATGTGAGGCATTTTGAGCCGAGGATCCTTTCTGAATGATTTGTTTCCCGAGTTTTAATTCTCATTGGCAAGTTGGTACGCAAGCGTGTAGCTAGTTTATTCTTTTGAAGAGTACATCGGGGAGCCCTTGCAGTGGTTTCCCCTGCATGTTTGGTGTTTGATTGTGGTATGTCTTGACCGTTGGACCAGTTTGGTTGGGTCCATGGTTTTCTTTCTTGGCTAGTGTATGCCTCCCATAAAGCGTTGACATGTGATTGAAGTGTGGCCATAGGCAATTCGCTGTTGGCCGGCCCTCCAGTTGATTAGAGGAATCTCTTCTTGGATTCTATAATTGAACCCACCTATCATTTTTACATCTAAGCGGATCCTCTCGTAGTGGGATGACAGATGCGAGGGAAGTTCAATGGAGTTTTGGTCTCTTTGAGTTGTCTGAGTCATCGGGTATGAAGTTTGACGTCATTGCATTTGAAGGTTACCCCTTGAAACGGTGAAAGGAATTCCAGCAGGGAAGGGTGAAAGCAGTTCAGAGTTATTAGTGTTGACCAGTGTCTTGAAGGGATTTGTAGTACTTTCATCGACTACAAGGGTCATGTTGGGTGACGCCTTGCAGTATGAGTTCTCTTTGATAGTCAAGGGTGAAGTTTGACCTCTTTAATTTTAATGTACTATTTGGAAATGGTGAAGGAGATTCCAGTGGGGAGAGGTGGAAGCAGCCTAGAGTGGTCGGTGCAGGCCACTATTCTAAATGACCTTTGGTCCTTTGTTTGTTTTGTTTAAGAAAGGGTCTACGTTAGGCCACTATTGTGGCAGACCCAGTCACATGGGGATGCTACGATCAATTGCAGGAATCAGGTGTTGTTTAAGACTCAGTTTAAAGTCCCTCTCTGTATAATGTTCCTCTCAACAGCAATGATCATGTTCAGGTGACGATTTGTGGTGTCGTTTTCTCATCCAGTGTGACAAAGGTTGATGCGCATACACCATTTCAGCTCTTGTGTTGGTGGATGTTCAGTGTATGATCATTGGGATGTCGTAATGTGTTGTAGTTGCTGGTGTTTCATCGGTTTTAGTGTGGTTGCGTGTGACACCAAAAGGAGAATCTCTATTTGGGAGTCTTCAATACCTGACTGCGAGGCAGTAGATGCTTTAAACATCAGGGCTCCAGCCATAGGACTCAGAGTGAAGCTGGCGCATGGTTAGGAACCCTGGGATTGTATGAAACCCCGACTTCATTTCTATCATCGGTGTTAAAAGTTAAAGCATCTTAAATTGTTTTCTATGGTTGTTTCGTTTCGAACGAACCGTCTTGTTGTGTAAGGTTTCAGTGACTATGCGAAGGCATGTCCTCCTCGACGCCTTAAAGTCTTGGGGGTTGCGTTCCACTAGATGAAATCACTTTAGTGGTTCTTATGGGAGTCTTTTGGGTAAATTTTTCTCAAATTTGAATAATGATCATCCAGAAATGTGGGAATGCTGGTTTTTCTTGGTCCATGCTTTAGACGCCCCGGTAGTCGGGCCCCTCCCTCCTCGCCCCTTGTGGTGGGGTGTTTGGTCACCATCGGGGATTTTTCAAAGTTCTATATCCTCTGTTATTTCTAGTGGCGGCGAGACCCATGATGGGCCTCGTACAAAGGTCTCTGGAATAAATCGGTGTTGGACTTTCCTGAATGGTGGGGTGTCCGCCCGGACCTCCCCATGTTGGTTTTCTAGTCTCGCCTTGGGCGTTGGTAGGTTCTTAATGGTGAGGAGACCCACCTTGGGTCTCACACGAATGTCTCTAGAATGAATCAGCGCTAGACTTTTCTTTAATGGCAGGGAGTCCGGTCGAACTTCTCCATGTCGGTTTTCCAGTCTCATTTCGAGCGTCAATGACTTCCTAATGGTGGGGAGCCCCTCGGGCCTCCCCATGCTGATCTTTTGCTTCTGTTTTAAAATATGGTTTGGTGATAAGTGATAAGAATGTTCCATGGATGTGGTTTGACCATATTTGTTCATTTTAGCCAAGTGGTGTGGTTTCGGTTTCATAGTGCTTCAGGTGTTTCGGCTTGTGAAGTTGGTTCCTATGGGTTCAAGAGTTCGTTTTCTAAAACAATCTGCTGGAGGCATTCTAGCTCTTTGGGGCGGGCGAAACATATCAAAAAGACTTTATATGAGTTTCTAGAAGTTGTCTTTGATTCAATTTCTTTGAGCACGATACTTGTTCCTCTCTTTGCATGATGTTTGTGGGGATCCCCTTTGAACCTTAAGGGATATGGTTTTCTACTTTGAGGTTTGGTTCTAGTTGTGGCTTTCCAGGGACAGAAAGCTTTATGGTGGGGAGAATTGTCACACTCGTCCCTTTCCCATTTTTTATTTTATTATGTTTTTCTTTGAGTCGGGTAGTTCGAGTTGAAACTTGACTTAATATTTCGAGTTCTTTGTGTTTGGGTCTTGTTTGCGTCCAGCGCAACGCGGTCGAAGCTGTGCGGCCTCGCTTGGGTCGCCGCGCGGCCCCGCCTGGTTCACCGCATGCCTTTCTGATGATTAATTAATGAAATAAAATGAATTAACAATTTTTTTAATAATAATAATCATAATAATGTCATTTGAGATTAATATTATTATTATTATTATTATTATTATTATTATGCTAATTATTATCATTAGTATTATTATTATTATAACCATTTGTTTTGGTTTTCCTATTTTTTTTCTTTTCTTTATTTATTTGATGTTTTTTTGTTTGTTTTATTTCTTTTTATTTTTATTCCCCACGTTTTTTTTCTTATGGCTTCACCCCCACCCACTTTTTCCCCGAATCTCGTTCCCCCTCCCCCTGGGTCTGCTCATGGCGGTGTCCCTCTCCTTCATTGTCGGCTCTTCCAGCAAGTCGTTCGGCCACCTCCCTTAACTCTACACCCAGCATTTCCACCCCACCTTGTTGTCCGCTCGAGCAGCACGCCCCCCGGCATAGAACCACTACCTCCTCCTGGAAGCCCGTCGGACCGCCTGTTTCCAGCCCGGAACACCGCCGGACCTCCCCTCCGGTGCCCCCTCCATGGCTAACCGCCAGACTCCCTTTCCCCTCTTCCACTCCGTCATGCCAAGCCCTCCCTGTCTCGGCCTCTCATTGACACCTCCCTTTTCCAGTGCTACGACCCGCCGCCCCCCCTCCGGTTTCTCCGCCAGGCAACCGGTCGGCCTCCCTGCTCTTGTTGTGACTGTCGCTATCCACCGGCTTTCCCTCCCAGCCAGCAGATTTGTCCGCTGGACATCCTCACCTCCCCATCATGACCCATGTTTTCCCTCTGCTTTCTGCCGGCCCGTTTCCCCCACACTCTTCTCCCGACTGTGAGACCCCCCCCCCATTCGTCTCCCATTACTGACGACATCCACTTTGACGGACAACCGCACGCCGACCCCTACGTCCCTCGAAAAACCTACATGCACCGCCCCTTGGCTGCAAAATCCCTCTCATATGGATTTTTTCCATCGCGGCGTACCTTCGCACCCCTCCAATGTGCCCGGATAACCTTTTCTAACTCCGCCACAGGTACGTTATGTTTCAATTGGTTGTTCTTCCCTTTTAGGTAGAGTTGCAGGGGTAGTTTTATGTTGGTTGGGGGTGCAAGTTTCACTGAATTTGGTTCAATCTTAATGATTTTGTCGATATCTTGTTTCAAGGTTCCTCTTGAATTTTTTATGGTGCGTTTGATAAGCATTTTTAGTCACGCGCTGAATTTTATGAAATTCTTTCACCCGAGGTAGGTGGTTCCGCTCATAATTATTGCATGATGAATTTATTTGCATGTTTAATTAATTCAGCATATTATTTAGTTAGTTTGTAGGGTGCGAAGTGGTCTTGTTTTATTCTCTATAAATTTTATATGCGTTGATTTTTTATTAATGTGTTCTTGTGATATTAGTGTTATTTTTTTTGGAAACCCATGTCAAGCTGGTTTAGTGTTTTATAAATTGTTAAATTTTTAATTAAATGACATTTGCGGTGCAAATATTGTTTCGATAATATTACGTCGCGTGTTTGGTTCTAAAGTGGATTTTTAAATAAAAACCAAATTTACCGTTAGTGAAAACGTTATTGCATCATTTATTAGCACGTGTGTTAAAATACTCAGATGGTCTCTTTTTAATTGGTGTAAGTGGTGTGGATTGAACTCTTGATGTGGAATTGTGTGTGTTTGGTTACAAAAAAATATTGGGTTGGTTTTGTGTGTATATTCATGCGCTGCTCTTCAAAATTTGTTTATTAAAAATCTTAAATGTTTTATTAAATAGTTATTAAGGATGAAAGTTGTTTTAATTAGTTGTGTAAGAAATGAATATTGAGTTTTGGAACATTTTAGTGTGCGTATTATTTCAAATGGATTTTTGTGTGTGTGAATGGTGGTTTTTGGAGTGTGTGATGTCTTTCTTGGTTTGAGTGTATGATTATGACATGTGGCATGAACTTTTAATTACTTGAACACAAACGGGAAGCCTGGGTATTAGGTGGGAGGACTAGACTAGGGTGTTAGTGATACGAGAGTGGCCTCAGACCAGTTTCACTTAGCGGGATTGATGCTTACAACACTAACTAAACATTGGATGATGACTGGAGACCATTATGGTAGGAGGTGTTTCCCTACCAGTGGCTCGTGCACGGGAATGTATGATATGGTTCACCGAGACGTGAGGTTCTAGGGTCCCACTTCTCGCTAGTATCTTTAGGGTCTCTCCCATGTATTGTGCTCTTCCTTTTCTTCCTGCTCGTCGTCGGAACACGGTGTGACATTGGGGATACCAAGAAAAGTTTGTGTGCGTGTGTACGTGTGTGCATGCGTCTGGGTGTGTACGTGCGTGTGTGGGTGTGCGTGCATGTGTGTAAGTTAATTTAAGTTGTTTTCTTTTTTTGAGAAGTTTTTCCTTGAAAACCATTTTCATTAAAATTATTTAAACACTTGTTTTTTTATTTATTCTGTTAAATTGCAAATGTATTTGTCTTTTAATAATTATGCGTGGAACCTTTTTTCGGTGGCATCCTACTGGGATTTTAGCTCACACGCTACATACACCCTTGGGTGTATGTATATTATGTTTCTTCTACATTACAGGTTGTGACTTCATGCTCAGTGATGGTGGTTCAGGTTGCAGTTGGTTTTCTCATGCAGAATGGTGCTGATGTGGCCTCTCTTTTTCCAAGAGGTTTGAGTTAGAGTTTTAGTTTCTGTCGTCGTCTTTTCTTTTTAGCTATTGGTTCGAGTTTTAGAATTTAAACATGTTTATAGTTTAATGGAATTTTTGGTTGTCTACTTCTAGTTTCAGTTTATTTATCTTGATGGTTGTTTTTCTATCTTTTATTTCGGGTAAACCGTTCCCACATGTTACTCTTGGTACCCGGGCACTTGTGCCAGCCCGTGGGGATCGGGAACGCCCTTCGGGCCTTTCCGCAGGCCGGGTCGGGCACCGGGTTAGATAGCGACCCGTCCTGGTTCGTGATTGAAAAATTCCAAAATAATAAAATTAAAAATAAAAGAGAATGACATAAAAAATAGTGCTTGAAAAATAGATAGATTTTGAGATGAGAATTCTGCAGCATAACAACTATGTAAATTGATTTTAGAAAAAATTAAAAAGAGAGGGGATAGGGGTCACACATTGATAAAATAATTATAATGTATTATAGGGAGAGAATAAAATGGAAATAATAACATGGTATGGAAACCTGAAATATATACCACATAAAAGAAAACTTGAAATAAAATAAATGAAAAGAGGTGCTTACCTCTTGAAGTAATATTCCCGAAGAGCCTCTTTAGGGGAGTGGTTTTGGTATTTTTATGAGACCAAGGGATTTTGGATGTGGGGAAGGATCTTGGGAAGATATTTGACCATAATTTAGTCCAAGCACAAGTCTTGAGACAGGTGGATAGAATGAGGAGTGAGGGGGGGGGGGGGGGGTTTATAGTGGAGTAGAGATCTAATTTTTGAATATATTATTCATTATTTTATTATTTCTCTCAAGAAAACTAATATAGTTGATTCATGTGACCCTTAATAGTAATAGGTGCATTTGATTTTGAACAATGTGTTTTTACATCATCCATGGTACAACTAATAGTAAATTTATCTGATAATGTAAATATATGGTAAATTACAATATTTTACTAATCATCAAATATTTGAGTATTTTAGAAAAATCCCAAAAAATAATTCTAACCATTTTTCGACATGTAAAATTAAAAAATAAAATCAATTTTTTGAAAATAATTTTCTAAAAAGTTCTTATTTAGTTTTTAAATAAAATTATAATTTATTCCAAAAAAACATTAAAACTATAACTCATTTTATAACACCTTGAAAAATTCCTCAAGGTCTCATACAATTATATTATATCCATAAGACAATAAAGTAAAAAAATTATGATTAAATTTTATGAATATAACATTCTATTTTAAATTATTAAATTAATCATAAAATTTTAATTAAAATATTTATGACATACAAAAAATCTAATACTTATACTATGATTGTTTCATCGCTTATAAGGTGTTTCAATTGTATTTATATGTTCATGGGTGAAGTTTCTTTTTTTTTTTGTCTGAATTACTACTCATTACTATTCATAAGGGTATATTACTATTCATTAAAAATAAATCTTGTCTTATTAGACTCTATATATCATACTGAACACAAACGTTTATGTCAGTTTTTGGAAATTCAAAACACAGAGGTGGTAAAATTATGTTTATTAGATAGGTTATAACAAAGTGGTGTTTTTTAGAGACTTAGCGTTTTGTGCATTCAATGTTTATTTTCAAAATATTGGGGCTTTACATTATCTCATCCTTATAAATAATTCATCCTCAAAATATAAAATTGAATTTCAAAAGTTAATGGTTAATACTTGAAAATTATCTTGTGAGAAACCCACATCAGGAATACAGTTAAAATAACCTCTTAATAAGAGGGAAAGGGAAATACATAGGTTACTAAAATACTACACATTGTAATTGGAGAACATGTTCATGGAAGAATAATTTAACCATAATGTTTTGATGGAAGCATATACAGAACATGATCAGATAAATGATCATTACCACTAAACTATAAACTACAGTTAGGAAAAAATTTATTGATATCACGAAAACAAAAATGATAATTGGACAACATTTTTATTTTAGACTCTTTTATAAGAGATGATGAATTATTCCATAATATAAGAGTATAAATATACATTTATATTTCATAAATAGACTCTTATCATTTGTTTGTGCCTTGAACTATATATACTTCATCTCTTAGGTCATGTTGCATCATGTAGTGACATTAAACTATAAAACCCCATACAATGATCAACTTAGACCTTCTCACAAATGGTTTAACTTTCCAAAATATCACAATAAAATACTTTATAATCATTCCCATATCCATCCTTGCTAGATCAATGTACATGGGGTCATTGGAAATCCTAATTTTGTTTAGGACTCCATGATCTATCCTGCTCAATGCATCTGCTACCTTATTTTTTATTAATCAACATGAAGTAGCCCTAAATTTTCACATTCCATACATGTTAATATATTCATCATGTGTCCTCCTAAAATATGGTAATCACTTGAATTTCCATAAATATATTATTGGAAACATATATTCTTTTGTTTTCATTAAGTAAGATACATGTTATTAGATATATTCATTAAAATCGAAAAGTGTTGTAAACTTCATTGATGATAGCATAGACCACTTCTTTAAAAGTCAATAATCAGTTCCAACTTAGTCATTACTTTTCAGAATAAATCATTTATTCCACATTAGAAATATATTAAGGGTTTTCCTTCCCTCAATCACGTGTTTTCAAAAAAAATTAACTTCCCACTGAATATATTTTTTGTATACCATTCATCTTATAGTTTCAAATCCTTAATGAAAAACTATTTCAATGCAATCCACATATACTCCATGATTCTTATAACCAGTACATTTATGAAAAAATATTAAAATGACATGATTCTTGACCAAGTATATTAATCATTCTACTTCATTTGTGGTAGCATCATAACTTGATCATTATCCAGATTCATTATTTGGGGTATATTACTTTGACGCTTGGGACATTGATTCGAATAGTTTCCCATATCCTTACTGTTGAATCATTGTACATTGGAAACCTTTTTATTACCATTTAAATAAAGAAATTGTTGTTATTTTTCTCCACACTAATAACAGACATCCATTCCCTTCAAAAATTTACTAGGCTGATTCTTTCCACGGTTATCACATGTGGGAAAACCCTTCTTTCCCATCTTCCATTTATCCATATTTTTATCTACCATATTATTCTTCTTATTTTTCTTCCCTTCAAATCTATAGGACTTAGAGAAGTCTTCGCATACCTTGTTAACACATGATATTATTTCCCCATATGAGGAGTACACATGGGAGACTATATTTCTTTGAAACGATGGTTTAAGATCATGAGAGATATGATCCTTCTAACTATTTTCATCACGTTCATTGGTGATGATCTCATTCCTTATGCTAGGTTCCATTTCTGAACAATTTCATACACTAGAATATATTATGAATCATAACGTATAATCTCAACCTAGAAAAATACTTTTCATAAATTCAAATCCTATCCATAACTAATCTCATAATCCTAAACATGGTTTCTTTGAGGAAAACATTACATTTAATTCCTTCATAATGGTTTGTAAAGAAAATATGAATTATCCTAAGAATATACCATAGTAGTTTCAAACCAGGTTCCTAGTATGGAATGTTGTCATGTACTATGATACCCTGGTTCAATACTGAAATAACTTGTCAGAGTTGTTACGGCTAGGTACATCTGTTCCAGAACCACATCCACTTGTAGTATCTAGACAATAATTTATTTTCTCGGAAGATCCAAATAATATATTCCATACCAAAATTATAGGATGTTCTTGTGTGTGTGTCGTCAAGTCTATATTAGGGTTTTGTTCCCTAATCTATGTTTTCTTAATATGTATTCCTTGTTTTCTACTAAACTTCCTATAATACCAATTGTAACGCCCCAACCCCAGAATCCTCGAGAAAGTGTATTATTTTAATACATTGGAATGATTACAAGGAATAAAATCTCTAAAGGAAAATTATTTTAATAGTTTTTGAAAAATAGATACATACATTGGTTCAACATTGTAACTAGAAAAGAAGTACAACATATATGTTTTATTGGAAACATCCACAAATCTATGTTTCTCCCTACAGGTCTTTCATAATAAACTTCTTTATATCTTGAGAAAATGAAACCTAAGAAAGGGTTGAGATTAGATTCTTATTAAGGGTAATAAATAAAGTGGAATATATCATAAATATAAACATTAAGCATGGTGAATAATTGAAAACACATGCCTTTAAAAATAAACTTGAACATAATATGGCAGGAATATGATCTGAGTAAGTATTTTCATATAAAAACATAATAATATGTATTCTACTAGTCGAATAACCATATGAACTATGAATTTCAAGCTTCATAATGAGGTAAATTCATATGTCGGACATTCTTAAACATACCATAAAGGCCTTGTCCAAGACATCTAAAAATGATTAAGGAAATATCCAAAACCATATCCAAAAATGGGCAAGGCCTCGGCCAAGTCCATATCCATTTGTATCATGATACCTACCAATGAATAAAGGGTCTATAGAAGGCCCCAAACATCACATAATAAGTCCAATGCATTCCTCATATGAGTGGTGATAAACATAAACAACATATAAATTCATACTGAAACTAACATATGAAATGTAACTAACTTTCTTCAATCATTAAACATAAACACTAACCTTTTAGAGAAATATGGTGAATAGTATCAAGATAGCACATCCACATTCAAACTAATTAGAAACCCTTAAAAAAATATTTTAGATGATATCATAATATATAAATCTCAATACAGTATAATATTCAAAAATGGATGTTGTCTTATATTAAGATACATTTAAAAGAGACCGTTGAAAAATTCCTGATGAAATAATATTTAGATATTCTAAAGTGTCCCATACCACCTTGAAAAAATCAAATAATGATCCCTCAGAATGTCATGAGAATAAGGATACTCTTGTTATGATATACCAAATGTAATTAAATACACCACACGCATGGAATAAGTGGTGAACAAGGCATATATTTTATAAAAGTTAATGTGATATAAGAAAAATCATTTTTACTTTTGAAGGAAGAGTACTGTTGGAAAATAATTTCTATTTTACAGGAAATCAGATTGTAAACATGTATATTCCAAAAAATAAAAGGGAAGGACATTGATGTAATATTTGAGGCATAAATGATGTCCCACTGAAGTGAAATCATGTAAAAATAGTTCTTAAGAATCTTCATAAATACAACATTTTGAGAACATTTTAATGAAAATATTAAATAGAATTTTAAAGTGGAAAGGAATTATTTTTTTATTAAAAACCAAAATGAACCAAGATATTTTTTTTCCTGATAAATTTAATTATTTAATAAAAATAATGGTGTCTTAAAATATATTCTGGGGTGCACTTGAAAACTGGTAAAAATTCGGGAAGTTCCCTTGAATCGTGTTTGTTTACTGAGATAAAATTTGGAATAATACTTTTAAAACATGTAACACCGCATAAAATAAATAAGGATTATGATTTGTTCAAATATATAGAAAATTAACACATAATATATGTGGAGTAAATAAGAATAAATTATAATTTCATTGAGTATATTATAGAATAAGAGCAACCCAACTTAAAATAAAGGTTCAGGTAGAAAATACTTACAACTTTGTAACCAATTGAATTTAATGCCAAAAAATTAATAATCATATAATGATACATTTAATATCATGAATATAAATGTATTAATGATATGATACATTAATGGGAAGTATACATACACTATACACAGTTAATAGTAGTGAACATGGAATATCTCACAAAAATGGAAGTCAGATGAAGAGACCCCTTGCCTTAAGTCTGATGGTGTTCTTCACATGATCTTAGTGTCAAGGATAAATAAATTGAATACATTATTTAATATTTTAAGAACATATTCTTGATGTAATTAATTTATTATATCCTTATTAAGTTCATGTATGCCCTTCTTGATGGGTTTAATATGTTCAATTGTATTGTTAGGCGGTATTTTGTTTCTCTGTATTCATGATTAGTTTAATTATATACATGTAAGGATAAACATGTAAAATGAGAATGGTTGTCCATAATAGAAGTTTTATTTTATTTATTAACATCCATAAAATTACATGGTTTTAAAATTCATTTGGTTATTGAGAGTGAAGATGAATCATTATATAAAACTTTAATGATCATTGTTTGGGCTAATTTGTGGTTTTTTATCACAACGAACTCATTTTTATTTATAAAATAATATCATGTAAAAAAAGATTCTAGAACATTAAATAAGTTATAATTTATATATGATAGTCTATTTCAACAATCAAAATGGTTTTAGGACCATAATTGAATATGGTAATAGAAATTGAAAACATGTCATCCTTGAATGTGATAATTTAACACATCTCGGATGGTGTTTTTATTTCTAGTATAAAATAAGGGAAAGGAGAGATGATGATGAATTTTTCCATTATCACAAAAAAAAATTCAGTACATGTAATTAAATATAGTTATCATAAAATTTGGTTGAAATGAGGTGAGAAAAGAAATAAAAAAGTAACTCTAAATAAAAGAAAATTTGAGAAATCCCTCATGAAAATTATTTAGCCTAACGACGTCACATAAAACTTCATAAAATATTTTGATGAAAGAAAAGGGGTATCTCATCATTCATATATAAAATTTATAGTAAGGGGGATATTTAATGACATATCCCAACATAATACAACTGAAAATAAAAAGATAATAATATAAAAAGAGTGCTTGAAAAAGAGAGGGATTTGGAGATTAAAATTCTGCAGCATAACGGTTATGCAACATGTTTTTAGAAAACATTAAAAAGAGAAGGGATAGGGTTCAACCATTCATAAAAGACTCATAATATAGTATATTTATAGAATAAAATTTAAGTAAGAACATGGTATATAAACTTGAAATACATAACACATAAAATAGAACTCGAAATAAAAGAAATGAAAAGAGGTGTTTACCTCTTGATGTAATCTTCCTTGAGAGCCTCTTTAGGGGAGAGGTTTTGGTATAATTTTGAGGACATGGGGTTATAGATGTAGGGTAGGGGTGTGTTAGGATATTTGATAATAATTTTTAAAAGGAAAAAGGCTTGATACATGTGAAAAGAAGGGGGATTGAGGTGGGGTTTTATTGTGGAGGAGAAGAGTAATATTTGAATATCTTATTCATTATTTTATTATTTCCATCAAGACAACCAATAGCATTGATTCAAGTTACCCTTAAAAGTAATAAGTGCATGTGAGATCAAAAAAAGTGTGCTTACATCATCCATGATTCTAGTAATAGTGAATTTAACTAAAAATGTAAATATACGGTAAACTATTATATTTTATTATTTATCAGAAATTCGAGTATTTCAAAAAAAATCTCAAATATTAAACCTAAAAATTTTTAGACATGAAGAATTGAAAAATGAAATCCATTTTTTGAAGATAATTTTCTAAATATTTTTAATTTAATTTCTAAATAAAATCATAATTTATTAAAAAACAATTTTAAAACTATAACTCATTTTATAACACCCTGAGAAATTAATCAATGTCTAGTAAAATTACCTTATAACCATAAGCTAATAAAGTAAAAATTTATGATTAAATTTTATGAAAATACATTTACATTTTAAATTATTAAATTAATCATAAAATTATAATTAAAATATTTATGACATACAGAAATACCAATACTTATACTATGATCGTTTCATCACTTATAAGATGTCTAAATTGTATTTATACATTCATGGGTGAATTTGCTATTTTTGTCGAAATTAATATTCATTACTATTCATAAGTTATGTTAATATTTGTCAAAAATTATTTTTGTCTTATCAGACTCTAAATATCCTATTGAAAACAACTGTGTATGTCAGTCTTTTGAAATTCAAAACACAGGGGTGGTAAAATTATGTTTACTAGCTAGGTTATAACAAAGTGGTGTTTTTTATAGACTTAATGTTTCATGAATTCAATATTTATATTCAAAATCTTGGGGTGTCACATTATCCCCTCCTCAAAAAAAAATCCGTGAAATTTGAAATTGAATTTACAAAGTTAATGGTCGATACATGAAAATTCTCTTTTGAGAAACCCACATTAGGAATACAGTTAAAATATCCTCTTAATAAGAGGGAATTGGAAATTCATAGGTTACTACAAAACTAAACATAATTATTGGAGAAAATAGGCATGGAAGAATAATAAAACCATCATGTTTTGATGGAAACTGGTAGAAAACATGATCAGATGAATGATCATTACCACTGAACCATAAACAACAGTTATGAACAAAATTATTGATGTCGTGAAAAAAAAATGATAAAAGGAGAAAAATTTTATTTAAGAATATTTTCCAAGAGATGATGAATTATTTCACTCTATAAGAGTATAAATATACATTTTTATTTCATAAACAAAATCTTACCCCTTTTTTTCCTTGAACTATATATATTTCATCTCTTAGCATAGGTTGCATCATGTAGTGAAATTAAACTCCAAAACCTCATACAATGATCAAATTAGACCTTTTCACAAATGGTTTAACTTTACAAAAGATTAAAATCTAATAATTTAGAATCATTCCCATATACATCCTTACTAGATCCATGTATAGGGTTATTTGGAAATCGCCATTTGGTTTATAACTCCATGATTTATCCTGCCCAATGCATCTGCTACCTTATTTTCCTTTAATCAACATGAAGCAGCCCTAAATTTTCACATTCCAAACATGTGAATATTTTCATCATGTGTCCTCTTAAAATTTTGTAATAACTTGAATTACCATAAAACCATATTGTAAACATTAATACTTTCATATTCCTTAAGTAAAATACATGTTATTGGATATATTCCTTAAATCCAAAAGTGTTGTAAACTCCATTGGTGATAGGACAGACCACTTCTTGACTAGTTAATAATAAGTTCCAAGGTAGTGAGTACTTATTCAAAAAAAATCATTTCTCCATCATTATCTTTATCATTATAAATATTTTAACGGTTTCCCTTCCCTCAATCATGTGTTTTCCAAAAAAAGATTAACTTCCCATTGAATATCTTTTCTTAGTACCATTCAACTTCTGGTTTCAAATCCTTAATGAAAAAGTATTGAAATACAATCCTCATATATTCCATAATTCTTATAACTAGTACATTTATGAAAAAATATTAAAATGACATGATTCTTTACTAGGCATATTAGTAATTCTACATCATATGTGGTAACATCATACTTGATCATTATCTAGAATCATCATTTGGGGTATATTCATTTGATTCTTGGGACATTGTATCACATAGTGTCCTATATCCTTAAAGTTGAAGAATTGTACATTGGAAAACTTTTTCTTACCCTTAAAATCATGAATATGGTGTCATTTTTCTCCACACTTATAACAAACACCCATTCCCTTCAATCATTTACTAGGGTGATTCTTTCCACAGTTATAACATGTGGGAAAACCCTTATTTCCCATCTTTCCTTTATCCATATTTTTATCTACCATCTTCTTCTTCTTTTTATTCCTTTCAAAGCCATAACACTCATAAAATTATTCACATACCTTTTTAACACATGATACTATTTCCTTATATAATGAGGACACATGGGAGACTATCTTCCTTTGAAAAAATGGTTTAAGACCATGAGATATATGATCCTTCTTACTATTTGTGTCACGTGCATTGGTGATGATCTCACTCCTCCTGCTAAGAGACATTTATAAACAATGTCATGCACTTGATTAGATTATGAATAATTATGTATAATCCCATTTTATAAAAATACTTAACATAAATTGAGATCTTATCCACAACTAATCTCATAATCATAAACATGGTTTTTTTCATGAAGAAATTACATTTAATTTCTTCATAATGGTTTATAAGGAAAATGTGAATTATCCTAAGCATATTCTTCAGTAGTGACAAACCAAGTGCATATTAAGGCTCATTGTTGTGTACCAAGATACCTCGGGTCAAGCCTAAAACACCTTTTCAGAGTTGTTACTCTAAGGTACATCTGTGCCAAAACCACATTCACTTATAGTATCTAGGCATGGATTTATTTTCTAGGAAGATCCAAATAATCTATTCCTTACCCAAATTTTACGATATTCTTGTATGTGTATTTTTAATTCTATTTTTTTTTTGTTCCCAAATCTACATTTTCTAAATATAGCTTCCATGATTTCTATTAAACTTCCTATGATACCAACTGTAACGTTCTAACCCTAGAAGCCTAGAGCCGGTGCATTATTTTAATACATTGGCATGATTACAAGGAATAAAATCTCAAATGATAGAGTAGTTTAGTAGTTTTTGAAAACAAGATACATACATAGGTACAATATTACAACTTGAAAAGAAATACAACATATATGTTTTACTGGGAACATCCACAACTCTAAGTTTATCCCTACAGGTCATTCATAATAAACTTCTTCAAGTCCTGATAAAATGAAACATTAGAAAGGGGTGAGCTCAGATGATCATAAAGGGTATGTAAAACAACAAAACATATCATAAACATAAACATTAGTCATGGTTAATAATTTAAAATACATTCCTTTAAAAATAAACTTGGACATAATATGGTTGGAATATGAGTTGAGTAAATATTTCCATAATTGAACAAAATCATGGGTATTCTACCAGTCGAATAACCACATGAACTATGAATTTCTAGCTTCATAATGAGGTAAATGAATATTCCAGACATTCTGAGACATTTCATCAAGGGCTCATCTAAGAAATCTAAAAATTTCTAAGGCCTTGGACAAAACCATGTCTAAAAATGGGAAAGGCCTCGGCCAAGTCCATATATTTTTGTCTCATGAGCCCTACTGATACATCAAGGGGCCATAGCAGGTCCCACCTGTCACATAATAAGTACAATTAATTCCTCGTGTGAGACAGGATAAACATAAACAACATATACATTCACATCGAAACTAACATATGAAATGTAACTAACTTTATCAAATCATTAAACATAAACACTAACCATTCAGAGTAAAATGGTGAATAGTATCAATATAGAACATCCAAATTCAAACTAATCAGAAACCATTAAACAACATATTTTTTATTATATAATAATAGATAAATCTCAATGAAGTACAAGATTCAAGAATATATGTTGTCTAAAATTAATATTCTTTTAAATTATACCATTGAAAAATTCCTAAGAAAATAATCCTTAAACATTCCAAAGTGTCCCATGCCACCTTGAGACAAGAAAAATCATTTTTACTTTTGAAAGAAGGGTTCTTCTAGAAAATCATTTGTATTTTCTGTGAAATCATATTGTAAAAATGTATATTCTAGGAAAAAAAAGTTAAGTACATTTAAATTTAATTTGGGGCATAAATTATGTCCCAATGAAGTTAAATCGTGTAAAAAGAGTTCTTTAGAATCTTCAGAAATAAAACATTTTAGAGAATTTTAATGAAAATATTAAATAGAATTTTAAAGTGGAAATGCATGATTGTTTTCTTAAACTATAAATGAACCAATATAATTTTTTTATGATAAAATTATTGATTTTATAAAAATAATAGTGGCTTAAAACATATTTTTTAGTGCACTTGAAAATGGGTAAAATTCGAGAAGTTCCCTTGAATAGGGTTTGTTTACTGGGATGAAATTTTGAATGATCCTTTTTAAACATGTAACTCCCCATAAAAGAAATAAAGATTATGATTGGTAAATATATATATAACATTAAAAAATAATTTATGAGGAGTACATAAGAATAAATTATGACTTCATTGAGGTGAGTAGAGAATAAGATCAACCCGAATGAAAATAGAGGTTCGGGTAGAAAATACTTACAACTTCGTAACCAATTGAATTGTATTCCCCAAAATTAATAATATTTGAATGATAAATTGAATATAATTAAAATAAATATATTAATTATATGATAAATAAATGGCCAGTATACATAAACCATACACAAGTAACAGTATTGAATAAGAAATATCTCACCAAAATGGAAGTGAGATGAAGAAACCCCTTACCTTAAGTCTGATGGTGTTCTTCACATGATCTTAGTGTCCTGGAGAACCAAATTAAATTAATTAATTAATATTTATAGAACCTATTATTTATGTAATTTATTTAGTATAGCCTTATTAAGTTCATTTATGGCATTCTTGATGGGTTAAGGATGTTCAATTTTATTATTTGGGAGTGTTTTCTTTCTTGGTATTCATGTCCGGTTTACTTATATACATGTAAGGATAAGCATGTAATATGAGAATGGTTGTATAGAATTGAAGTTTTATTTTGTTTCCTAAAATTCATAATATTACATGGTTATAAAATTCATTTGGTTTTTGGGAGTGAATATTAATCATTATATAAAACTTTAATGATAATTGTTTGGGTTAATTGGTGGTTTTTGATCACAACGAACTCATTTTGATTTATAAAATAATATCATGTGTACAAAAAGATTCCAGAACTCTAAATAAGTTATAATATATATATATATATATATATTATACTCTGTTTAGACCATCAAAATGGTTTAATGACAATAAATTAATTTGTTAATAGAAATTGAATACCCGTCATCCTTGAATGTGATATTTTAACACAACTCGGATGGTGTTTTCATTACTAGTATAAAAGAAAGGGAAATGAGAGATGATGATGAATTGTTACACTATAAAAACAAAATTCCATTACATGTATGGTACTGTATTTATCATAACATTTGGATGAAATGAGATGAGGAATGAAAAAAAAAAGAAAATATAAGAACTCAAAATAAAAGAAAAGTTGAGAAATCCCTCACGAAAATTAGGCAGCCTAACAGCATCACTCAAAAATTCATAAAATATTTTGATTATACAAAAGGGGTATATCATAATTATTAAATAATATGGAATGTAAGGAGGATATGTAATGAAATATATTAACATAAAAAAATTTAAAATAATATATAATTATAAAAAAAGAGTGCTTGAAAAAGATAGATATTTTGAGATGAAAATTCTACATCACAACGGCTATGAAACATGTTTTTAGAAAACATTAAAAAGAGAGATAACATAGGTAACCCATTCATAAAAAATAATAATATAGTAGAGGTAATAATAAAATGGAAATAATAACTTGGTTTTGAAACTTGAAATACATACCACATAAAAGAGAACTTGAAATAAAAAAAAATGAAAAGAGGTATTTATCTCTTGAAGTAATCTTCCTTGAGAGCCTTGTTAGGGGAGAGGTTTTGGCCTTTTTATGTGAACAAGGGATTCTAGACGTGGGTTATGAGCTTGGTAGAATATTTGAGTAGAATTTAGACAAGTAACAAGGATTGAGAGGATTGAAGAAATGGGAGAGTGAGGGGGTTTTATAGTGGAGGAGAGGAGTAATTTTTGAATATCTTATTCATTATTTTATTATTTCCCTCAAGACAACCAATAGTGTTGATTAATGTGACACTTAATAGTAATAAGTTCATGTGAGTGAAGAACCAAGTGTTCTTACATCATCCATGATTCTAGGAACAGTGAATTTAACTCATAATGTAAATATACAGTAAATTACCGTATTTAACTATTCATCAAAAATTGAGTATTTTAGAAAAATCCCAAAAATTCACCCTAACCTTTTTTTGAAGTGTAGAATTATTAAAGGAAATTTATTTTTTGAAATTAATTTTCTACATATTTTTAATTTAATTTTTAAATAAAATCTCAATTTATTCCAAAAAACAACTTTAAAACTATAACTCGTTTTATAACACCTTGTGAAATTGATGAATGTACCATAAAATTATCTTATAACCGTAAGACAATAAAGTAACAATTTATGATTACATTTTATGAAAATAAATTACCATTTTAAATTATTAAATTAATCATAATATTATAATTAAAATATTTATGACATATAGAAATACCAATACTTATACTATGATCGTTTCTTCACTTATAAGATGTCTAAATAGTATTTACACATTCATCGGTGAAGTTTCTATTATTTTTTCTGAATTACTATTAATTATTTTTTATAAGGGTATGTTACTATTCATGAAAAATTAATATTGTCTTATTAAACTCTAATATCCTACTAAATGCAATAGTATATGTTAGTTTTTTGAAATTCAAAACACAGAGGTGGTAAAATTATGTTTACTAGATAGGTTATAACAAAGTGGTGTTTTGTAGAGGATTAATGTTTCATGCATTCTATATTTATTTGAAACCCCTTGGGGTGTTACATATTATGTATTAGATAAAATATTTTTTATATTAATCAAATATATTTGATAAACATAAGATAATAACAAACTAAATATTACACATTAAAACCTATATTTTATTAAGGCATTTTTACCATATTTTAATAGTGAACCTATTTTAAATTACATTTTTAGAAAATTTATAGATTTTATATATAAAATTAAACTTAATATTTGAAATAAAAACATAAAAAATAGGCTATGGTTATCTTTTTGTATTTTTATTTGAAATTTTATTTTTTAATGAATAGTGAAAATGCTAAATTTTAGTTGAAAACTGCTTTTTCATCTAATTTATTTACAAGGTTAAATTATATTTTAAACTGTTTTTATAGTTTAATTTTATAAATTTTTTATCAATTAATTTAATTTATGTCATTGTAATCAATTTCACTTTGAAATTTACTATAAAATATAGAAAACTTTCAAACGTTTTTACTTTAAACACCTGCATTGTCGTCCTGTCCGTGGGATTAAATTTAAATTAATTTCTTCCAATTATATTATATGAATTTATAAAAATTTATTAAATATTTCAAATCATAATAATTTATAATTTATAATGCGGTAAACTATTTGTTTTTCAAAAAATATTAGTGAAATTAATTAAAATTAATTACAACAATTAAGGAAAAATTAAGCTTAATAAGGGACTAAACCTGAAACATAAGGGCCTAAATGACCTGGAAAATTTTTGAAAATCCATTTATGGCCAAATTGTGACCCTATCCTCCCTTTTATATAATTTTTACATTTATTGGATCCACTTGCAATGGGGAAAATGTGGATGGAATTCCCTTTTCTAAAATTTACAAGAGTGTCACTCCTCCTCCAATATAAAAAGGTCTCCACTCCTTCCACTTCCTTTCACCTCTCTTGACACATTGTCTCAACCAATATATTCCCAAATGGATCCTCATAATACATATCCTCATCCTATATGTGTCACCTAGGGAAGAAAGAAATACATGGAATCCCTTTGATGTAAACCAAAAGGAGTTACCCAAATAAGATGTAATGTTCTTCCTGAGGGTATTATATTTTATTTTCATTATTGACTCATTCAATTAATCCTATATAATTTTTATATGATAAAAATGTATCCTCAATAAACTTATATGTTTTTATTCTAAGGGTTAGACCTATACTTACTATAACACTCTAAGTTTCTATGGACATTTTTTAAAATAAATTAAATTTTCATTTAGGTCTTGCAATGCACTAAGTCAAACATTCCTTTCACATGGAACCCACTCATAATATTTTACATGGAATTGACTTGGAGTAAGTTACATGCTACACCAACTTGGTGTATGTTACATGTAACACTGACTTGGTTTACATTACACACAACACGAATGTTTCTACGAAATATCATTTTTTTGTCCTAATTATTTAAATGAGATAATTATAACCTAGTTGTTAAACTTAGTAAGATGAATAGTAATAGCTAATTTTAAGATATATTTTATAATGTTTTTATAAAAATAAAACATATTGATAATATATATAATTTTTATTAAATTCCTTATATGTTTAAAAATTCTATTCTCTTAAACGAACTATTTTTAACGTCTTTATCTTAAAAATAAATAAAATTAGTTTTAGACACATTTATAAATTTAATTTGACAATATAAGCTCTATTTTTCAATTTATAATATCAAAATTGTCTAGGTTAGGGTGAAATTATGAGATTTTTCTAAGAAACATCATTTTTGGATGAATTGTGAAAACTACCAGATTTTAATTCAAAATTGTCTTTTTGTCTAATTTATTTGTAATGTCAAATTATATTTTAAATTATTTTAAATGATTAATTTGTTTATATTTTTATAAATTAATAAAATTTAGGTCATTGAGATCAATTTCACATTATGTTTTGGTATAAAAACATAGCAAACATTTTAATGTTTTTACTTTAAAACCCTGTATTATCGACTTGACTATGGGATTTATTTTTAATTGATTTCTAACACCTATGTGATTAGAATTTCGAAAATTTTATTAAATATTTTTAATAATCATAATATATAATTTATTATAAGTTAAACTTATTTTTTGACCAAAAATAGTAGTGAAAGTGATTAAAATTAATTACAATGATTAAGGTTAAATTAAGCTTAATAAGGGACTAAACCATAACCTGAATGACCAAAATAACCTACAAATTTTTCCTAAGTCTATTTTCTAGCCATATATAGACCCTATTATACCTTTTATTTCATTTTTATTATTATTTTATCCACATTCAACATGGAAAATGTGTGTGGAATTCTCTCTTCAAATATTTATAAGAGTGTCACTCCACCTTCATTATAAAAGGGAACCACCTCTCCCTCTTATTTACAACTCTAAAACCACATAGTTTTCGAAAATATATCCCCAATAAAATTTCCAACATACCTCAATTCCTATTTAAGACACCCCTTTGGTAGAGATAAATCCAAGAAATCCTTTTGGTACAAACCAAAAAGAGTTACCCGATTAAGAGGTAACATCTTCCCTCCAGCTCCTTGCTTTTATTTCCCTTATCCACCCCTCTACCCTTCATATTACATGATTGTATACAAACAAAAGTATATTAAATATAATATTAATTTTTTATTATATGTTTTATACCTACACTTACACACACATATGTCAAATGGGTAACGAACATATTGTTTATTTGAACGGATAACTACCGCCTCACTAAAAGATGATTGTTCGTTTTTACTTTACCACCTCTCATGGATGAAATTAGGATGGATACTCTCTCTATATATTTAATATATTATATTTATTATGAATTTAATTTTATTTATTTCTTTTACAACATTTATCTTTTTTACTTTCCATTTGGTGTAAATGTGATAATTTTATTTGAGCAAGTGTGGACTATCACCCCCTCAAAGTGATGTGATTCATTCACACACTACATGGAATGTATTAAGGATGGGTTTAGTGAACTTATATTATATATATTATATAATAAGAATAATTTAATAATTATATATATAAATATATGTATACACATATGTCATTTACCTTATTTCTTTCAATATGACAATAAAAATGGAAATAATATTCATGCGTAAGTACGGCTTACCATCTCCATGAACGGTGTATTCCATTTCGCACTTCTATATTATATAGATTATTATAATACACATACACATAATTTAAATTATATTTATAACATGTTTTAAATTCTATAATCATCATATAAGTATAAGGACCCAAGATACAACAAATTAAGATACATAAGAAGAACAAAGCAGATATTACCCGAAGTGAAACTTTAACATGTGATTGTAAACAAGAGGGTAATATAAGGTCATGGTAAAACCATATCTATTATTATATATAATAATATTTTTCTCTAAAATATTTATAATAAGTTTATATTTATTATTCAGATGGTTTGAATGAGTACGATGAGAGTAAAGACACAATGTAAGGGGATTTCATCTCACTTTTTATTTCCATGAGATACATGTTTTATTCACCACCCATTAATTTTTTATGGTGTGTATACGGAACATAGATGTATTCAATGATTCTTATAATTAAATTTATTTGAATTTATCTATCCATTATATGATATTTATTTCATGGGATTTACATTACAAAAGTTACCAATTCGGTAAAATAGTTTTGCCTGAATTTGCCTTCTTTGAGACTCATGTTTTGTTATGAACCTAAATTATTTTCAAGTTGTATATACATCCATTTTAAAAGTTTTATCATGAATATACTTATTTTAATGATATTTTAAGCTTAATTTAATTTCCTTTTCTTACATATAGAGTATGATACAAAGTTACCTAGTGATAAGAGTTTATTGAAACAACCTCATCGTTTTTCGATATTTGTTATAATTATGATACAATTAATAAAATATCATGACCCATAGCTCAATAGTACTCATGAAGTTTATTATCCTATAGTTATTTAAGATATCCTCATTTATTATTACCCTTTTACACTCTTTAGTACTTAAGATAATGTTTTAAGTAAAATATGGAAGTATCTCTCTTCAATTGAAAATCTGTTATATTCAAAAACCATGTTTTCAAAAAAAATCAAAAATATATTTAAAATATCATTGAATCCAATTTTAAAAGGGAAAAAAATATTTTTAAATTTTTTTATATTTTTTAATACTTACTTTATAATATTTAAAATCTATTTTTAAAGAACAAGGTTTTCAAAAGGATTTATGTTTTAAAAAATAATTTTTCAATGTATAAAGGATATTTTTCTAAAGAAATATTTTTAAAAGATCTTTAAAAATTATTTATCATCTAAGATAACATCCATTGGTGTTACTAATTAATTTTTGGGGAAATTATTCAATTTTTCCATTCATATTATTTCTTTTAAGGTATTGTGTTTAACGGCATGATGCTTATGAAACCCATTTCTATTCCACGGGTTATATTCTTTTGAAACCTGCTTCGTTTCAAATATTATGCTTTGATGAAATGATTATGAAACCTTTATTTTCCACATGTTAAGATATTATTACATATTTATAACACCCATTTAATTTCATGGGTTATGATATGATTATTTATGAATATGTGGTGCATGTATGTATGATTTCATTATTAGATGGGTGGGACCTGAATAAACCTCCAATGCATTGGTTAAAGATTTGTATCTCATCAGATAGACTTATATGGTCTTGGGAATGAAAATTTACAACTAAGATGGCCATGGGAGTGAACCATGACTACCAAGATGGTATGAGGAGTGAACTCATGCTATTAATATGGTCATGATAGTGAAAAACAACTACCAAGATGGTATGGGGAGTGAACCAATACTATCAAGATGGTCTTGGTAGTGATGACTTGGATACTATATAAATAGTATTATATTATTATGTGTCTACCAAAATTCCATGTTTTATTCCTATATAATGTTTTCATGGCTTATTTTCTTTATTTCCTTTTTTATTAATGTATTATGAACTGTCAAGATTTATTCCATGATTCATGTATAAGATATTTGATATACAGGGTATGATCTTTTATTTTCTTGATCATTTAATCATTCCCTTAATCTCATGATTATTCTTATATATCTCCCATATTTTCCATTAATGATAATTTGATCTCGCCCCTTTTTATGTTTTATTCCCTAGGTTATGAAGATATGTATTATGTTTTATGTGTCTAAGAAGGGTTCTAGACAATAAAAACCTAGTGGGATATAAAGTATCTTACTTATGTATCAGTGTTTATGTTTCCATGTTTCTAAATTCACTAGACTAGTACGATATTTGGGAGTCTGTTGGTGAAAAATTTTATGTATTCCATAATAATTTATGTAATGTTGATGTATTAAAATTGAGGGTCACTATAGTTGGTATCAGATAAAAGGTTTAATTAACCTTTGGAAGATATGATGATAAAACCTTAGTGATAACACTAAGTGCATGCCTAGGGATGAGTATAAAGATAAGGAAAAGTATAAGAAAATTTCCTGGAATTTTGGTAAAGGATGGAGTGAGTGGTTTCCTAGAAATGCATCCTTGTCTGGATACTACAAGTGGATGTGGCTCTAGAACAGATGTACCTTGGTGTAACAACTCTGACAAGATGTTCCAGGCCTGACTCATGGAAATTTGTTACATGACAATAGGCCTTATTGTACACATGGTTTGACACTCCTAGGGGACATGATTTGAAAATTCTCAAACTCTTCATGAACCATTATGAAGGATTTAAATATAATTTGTCTATGAATAACCTATGATAAACCTAAGGTGTCATATATTATGGAAGGTGTAATAAAATAAACATCCTATAAGTGATTTTTCATGATTATGTGGTTCCTCACTGTGATAAATATTTCTTACTCTTTTATTTTTGGTTTTAGTCAATGGCTAGAACCCGAAGGAACCATGTTAATGGTGATTGTGATGGAAAATGAAATGATTATACTATTGAGAAACCAAATGTTATGGGAGCTAGAATGAAAAATCATACTACTATGCTCGCACATCTTTATCAAGCCATGAATCATAGTGGACTTCAAAATCATAAAAGGAATAACATTTTGTTGAGTCCTTTAGGAGGAAATGTACACATTATTTTATAGGGTATTTTGATTCACATGTTGCTGAGAAATTAATCAGTACCACTGAAAAGATATTTTTAGTCTTTTGGTTTTCTAAACATGAGAAATTTGATCTGGTTTTTAATCATTTAGAAGGTTAAGTAGACCATTAGTGGACTCTAATCAAGAATATGAGGTATTAAGATGATATTGAATCCATATAATGGTAAGGGTTCGAGAACTTATTTTTCAGTAAGTACTTTACTTGGATTCTTCATACCAAGATGGAGAAAGAGTTCCTTCAGTTGAAGAAAATGGTTGATGAATCTATTGATACCTACGAGGATAATTTCATAAGACTTATGAGGTATGATTCAGTAATTATTATCCAACCCAAATGTAATGTTGATGGGTTCTTTAGTAGATTAAATCCATGACTTAGAAGGGTGTTTTTGATAAGAGACTTTAGTAGCTATAAAATATATTTTTCATTGTGAAATAAAGGTTTAAATATAGGTTGGAGTCACATATCAAAATCATGGTTCTGAAAAAAAGAGGAATATAAAGTTTAAAAGAAAATATAAAAAACCATCCAGACAAAAATATGAGCTTTCCTTTATGTTATAAGTGTTGGAATAATCATAGAGGAAATTTACTTAACGGTTCTTATAATAGTTTTAAGTGTGTAAGTTAAGTACATCATGCATTTGATTGCTGAAGTGATGGGAATAAGTTAGATAACATTTTGAATGGGGAAAAGGTGGCACAAAATGCACCTCCCATGATTTAGTTCTACAATTGTGAGTAGAATGGTAATTATGTTAACCACTTCCCAAACCTAAGGTTTGGTGATGGTAATCAATTTCAACAACCTCTTAAACTGAGGTATATGGACAAATATCTTGCAATAACTTTTTATGATAAGGGGTGAGATGAAAACGTGATGAAAGGTACACTTACCATCCACTATAGAACATCTAATGTCATATTTTATTATGGATCTACCCACTCTTTAATATCAAAATAATTTTCTAAGGGTGTTAATATTCCACCAAAACAATTATATGTGGAATTATCAATGAAAACCCATAATGGTACAATGATTGCATCACAATTCTATGATTCCTCTCCAGTTTATGTTTGTTGGAATGTTCTTCCTACAAATCTTATCATTCTTCCATTGGTTGAATTTTATGTCATCTTAGGTATAGATTTTGTTTCTCTGCAAAAATCCCACATCAATTATCAAGGAAGGGATGTTATGTTTTATATTTCAAACCCTAATATGATCATCCATCAATGTGATGATAGGAATGAACATCCTATGGAGATTGCATCCAGTGTATGGGTCTTAATTCCTATTCAAAAGGGTTGTTTATATCAAATTGTTGGGGATACAATCAACATCAATGATATGCCTATTGTTTGGGATTTTTTACAGGTTTTTTGGAACATTTTCCTAGCCTTCCACCCAAACGTGAAGTTGATTTCTCAATAGTTCCCATACTCGTTTCCACACCAATTTCAAAGAATCCATATAGAATGGCACTGATTGAGATTTAGTAATTGAAGAAGAAACTATAAGAATACCTTAATATGGGATTAATTCATCCAATTGTGTCACCTTGGGGTGAACTCATTATTTTTTTTAAAAAATAAATATGGATCAATGAGACTCTACATTGATTATCGAGATTTGAACAAAATTACAATCAGGAACAGGTATCCTCTTCCCCGTATTGATGATTGTTTGATGAACTGAACGTAGCTCAATACTTTTCCAACATTGACCTTCACACTGGATATCATCAATTGAGGGTCAATAAGGGGGATATACCCAAGACGACATTCCATAAAAGGTGTGGACACTATAAATATATAGTGATGCATTTTGGTCTTACTAATGCCTTTGTTATCTTCATGGATTTAATTAATAGAGTCTTTAGATATTACCTCGATCAGTTTTTGGTAGTATTTATTACATGATATTCTTATCTATTAAAAAATTAAGGAAGAGCATGAAGATCACTTGAGAATAGAATTAAAGGCCCTAATGAAGGATAAACTATAAGAAAAATTTACAAAGTTTGCATTTTGGATACAAAAGGTTTCATTTTTTGGGTCACATAATCTCAATAGATGGTATAGAAGTAGATCAATCAAAGACAAAGGCTATTGAATATTGGCCTAGTCCAACCATAGTGACTGAAATCCATAGCATTCTTGTTTTAGTAGGATATTATATAAAGTTTGTGGATAATTTCTCATGACTATCTAATCCTCTGACCAAGTTAACATGGAATGGTGTCAAGTTCCTATGGACATATGAATGTGAATAAAATTTCAAGGAACAAAACAGAAGTTTAGTTAGTGAACCTATTATTACATTACCCTATAGTAGAGAAGGTTTTTAAATTATAGTGATGCATCCAAGAAGGGATTGGTATGTTTTCTTATCTAGAATAACATATTTATCGGTTATGCCTTATGGTAGTTGAATATTCATGAGAAAAATCACCCAACTCATGATTTGGAGTTCGTAGTTGTAAATTTTTCATTAAAGATATGGGTGTATTATATTTATAGATAAAAGTTTGATATATATACCAATAATAAAATTATGAAATATATATTTATCTAAAAGGAGTTGAACATGCGCCAGAGAACATGGTTAGAGTTGACGAAGGATTATAGATGCTCAACAAATTATGCCCTGGGAAAGAAAACAAGGTGTCCAATACTTTAAGTTGTAAGGATCATGCTAGCTTATCCATTATGAGGATTGAAAAAAATTCAATATTTACAGATTTGAAAAGGGTTGATCTATAAATCCTGAAGAAAATGGAAAAATATTACCATTCTCAAATGAATGTTCTGCTGTATATCCAAGTGAAAATTAAGGAGACACATAAGGAATATTTAGAGCTAAAAAAGAAACTTAGGAATGTTCCTGAGTTTATCCTTGATCAATTTGGAATGATGAGATTTTGGAACCGTGTATGTGTGACTTCAATACTAGATTAGAAGAAGGAGTTGTTAGAGGAAGCACATAGTTCTTTATTCTCTATTCATCCTAGAAGTATGAAGATGTATAGGAATTTGAAAGAATACTTCTGATGGGATGGCACGGAGAGAGGTATCACAGAGTGTGTATCTTGATGCTTTATATTCCAACAAGTTAAGGATGAAAGACAAAAGTCAAAGGGGATGTTGCAACCATTACTCATATCTGAATGAAAATGAGAGAACATCGCCATGTTTTTTTAATTTTACTACCCAAAACCTAGAAAGGGATTAATTGTATATGTGTGATAATTGATCTCCTTACTAATTCAGAACACTTCATTGCTATTAGAGAAGATTTATCTCTAGATCAGCTTTCCAGGATATACATTCAATAAGTGGTAAGGATACATTGAGTACCACATTCCATTGTATCTGATTGGGATATGAGGTTTACCTCAAAATTCTGGCGAATTCTTTAGCACACACTTGATACATAATTGAGTTTTAGTACTACTTATCATCCTCAGATGGGTGTTAAACATGAAAGAACAATTCAAACCCTTGAGGATATGTTGATATCTTGCTCTCTATATTTAAAAGGTGGTGGGGATCAATACCTTCCTCTAGTTGAGTTTTCTTACAAAAATAGATATCACTCTAGCATTCAGATGGATTCTTATGAAGCCCTCTATGGGAAGAAATATAAAGCTCCAACATGTTGGGATAATCTTGGAGAAAAATAGCTATGGAGGCCTAATATTGCTAAATAAATTGTAATGCCCTGACCCTAGTTACCCCGAGTCGGTGCATTATTACATAACATTGGCATGATCACAAGAGATCAAGTCTCGATAGACCGATTAGTTTATTAGCCTTGAATGTTCTAGATACATACACAAGTTTTAAATTACATCATGAAATGAAAAAAAACAACAACTTTGTGTCCCCTTTTAATGAAATCATATCCCTTATCCAATTCCTGCAGGTTAATCATAATATAATTCTTCGAATCGTGGTAAAAATAAAACATATAAAGGGGTGAGATCAGATGCTCAGAAAGGATAACGGAATAACGGAAACTATCATAAATAAGAATAAAAATTTAATACAATGTATAAGACAAAAACAAAAGCCTTTCAAAATTAAACTTTAGCATAATATGGAAAAGATAAATCAAATAATGCTATTTACTTATTCACATGGATATTCTACTAGTTGAATAATCACATGTAATATCAATATCCAATTTCATAATGATGGAATGCATAATTCCAGATATCATAACCACATAGTCAAGGACTCGTGCCAAGACAACATAAAATATTTTTTTCAAGGCCTTGTTCCAAGACACTAGTTTGTCTCATAAGTCCAACTGATGCATCGAGGAGCTATAGCGGGCTCCACCCATCACTTACTAAGTCCAATGCATTCCTTATAGGAAAAGGATGAAACATAACATAAACATTTGTATTAAAACTATCTTATGAAATGTTAATACTTTACACATAAACCATGAATCGTATAAAAATTACACATCCACAATCAAACATATTGCAAAACTTCAATACAATACGGAAGATTGTATCATACTAAATCAACTTCAAAAATGTGTAAAATCTATCAAAGGATGTTGACATAGATGAAATAAAAACTATTTGAGAGAAATATCTCTTTCTAATTTGAAATCATTTAAAAGTAACTAAATTATAAAAGAAAAAAATTATTTTGAAAATATTCTTATAATCTTGTAATAGAAGCTTTGAAGGTGACATAATGGCAGAAAATAGCCGCACTCTCCGTATAAGTAAAAAAACATTCTTTCCAAAATTTTGTCGAAAAGGTTATAAAGGACCTTGTTTAGAAAATGATGGAAATATTACTTTATAAACATTTTATAAAAAGTAAAACAAATGTATAAATGAATTTAATCCATAGTTTAGGAAATAGTAAAAAAAATTTGAAATACATTTTTAATAAACACGGATGTCGATGATAAAGAGGTCCCAGTAGATACTCACATATAAACAACATCGGATAATGAAGAGATTGTAGAATTAAACCTTACCTTGTAATTTTCCTTGATTGAGGGTAATTTAACCTCCTTTATAATAGTTAAATAATTTTTATTAAATTATACATGAACCACATACATAAATATGATATCATAGTATTTCACTAGTATCATTGTTTCTGGTGTTACCTGATTCATTTTCCATTATATGTTTTGTTATGTAAGTCATGTTTTTTACGGATAGGATGTATTTTATTTGTATATATAATGATATTAAGTTCTTAAAAATTATTTTTAATCATAAAATAAAAATTATTTTTGAATGATTATGATGTGGAATGAATCTCATCGCGTTCGTGGAGACGGTAATCCGTACGTACGCACGAGCGATAATATCATTATATTGATGGTGAAATCGTATCAAATTGGATGGTATAACATATATACAGAATCATTAACATGTTATATTTATTATTTAAATCAATTATACTCATTATTATTTACTTCCAAATAACTAAGTGTTGAATAACAAACTACACCCCGACCTACAGACGGTATGTCGTACGTACGAACGTATAGTGACTGTGTGATTCATAGGATGGATAGAATAATTAATATGGTGTTACAATATTTATAATAACATCCAATTATGTATAAGGTACTGGATTTATTATTTTGGTATGGAAATAACAAATAAAGAGGAAGTGGAAGAATAAAATAACTTTGAAAGAGGTGATGAAATTATTACCTCTTCTTCGGGTGCTTCCTTTTGATTTGATCAAAAGGGCTCCTTAGGTTGGATTATGATAAAATTAAGGCCTCTATGTTAAATTTAGGGTAGTTTGGATGATATTTGAGTATTTTTTTTCCGAGGAAAATGGCTTTGGAGGTTTTATTTTGATAGAAGGGGAAGTTCCCTTTTATAAGAGAGGTGAGGTTCACTTTAGTAAAAGCCTGAAATATTATTTTATTATACAATAATATTCAGTTTATAATAGATCCAAAAGGATTTATTTAGAGGATAAGGTGGGTATGGGTCGATAAACTCTCAACCAATAGGTTTTAGACAGGTTTTGGTCACCATATTAACCTTATCTTTTAGATTTAACTCTTATTTAAATAGTTTACCTTTTACAATGTATTCTTGTATTATTATAATAAATGGTTAATAAATGTACTATAAAAAGTCAAGAAATACCCAAGTGGTTCATTATTGATATATATACCCTTATATAAGTCTTTTTTTCTAACCTCATATTTTTATGAATATTATATCAATTAATAATATAGTATTTGTTTTAAAAACTCATTTATGTAAATTTTGACAGTATTTAGTATTTGGTCTTTGTAAAAGTCATAACAACTTTATCACTTAAAAAAAATTATTTAATAAATCCTAACATGTCATATTAACCTATAATATTCGTGGAATACATTAAAAGTCTCAATTTACAATTATATTACTATTTATAATATCAATTATTTTATTCATTCAATAATAAGGTATTTACTACATCATCATTGTGTCATAAATAAATTTAATTATTTAATGTCAAAAAATAATAAATAAAATACCATCATGTAGGAAATATTTTTATATTTCTAATGAATATTTATAGTTGAATATATCTTATGTATAACCCTATATTAAAAATGGTTTAGTTATTAAACTTTGAATTTAACACTTTAACTCTTCTTTAAATGAAATAATAATAAATGTCCAAATCTAATCCAAATGGAACAAAAGGATCATATTTTATTCCTAAGGTTAATTTTGGCTGAAATACACTTATCCAATAGAATTAAGACATGTTTTAGGGTAGTTATAATATCATTTTTACCTTTCATTACCCTATTTACTTTTAACCCTGATAAATATAATTCAAAAGTTACTATTCACCAAATGTTATTTTCATCCTATTGAGCCATATTTTACTTACTGATGTCAATTTTTTCTCTCGGATTTTTGAAATTCAATTCACAAAAGCGGTAAAATTACATTTTATGAAAATTTGCAAATGTGCCTAGAAGGTGGGTAAAAGACGTTAAAAGTTCAATAAAATTTTATATATCTAATCTTATTATAAAATGACTCCAATGAATTACATTGAACATATATACGTATTATATATCAATTTTTTCCTAAAATAAATTTAAATAAAATAACTAAATCTTTAAATAAAAATTTTGTTTTAAACAATAAGACAGTGTTTTTTACTATTCATCAAAAATTGAAAGTTTTCAAAAAATTACCAAATCTTCACCCTAATCTAATTTTGATATTATGAATCCAAAAATGAAGTCCATTTTAAAAAAATTATAAAATTTCAAAATATGGGTATTACTATTCATAAGGGCTGGTTTGATTGGTTGTGGTGTGCTGGAACTCGATGTTGTGTACAGCGCAAGCTATTGCATTATTCAAAGAGAAAAGTACCGTTGAAACTTGGGTTGTCACATTCTTCCCTCCTTCAAATAATTACATCCTTGAAATTTATAGAATAATACTAAATAAAAATATTCGAGTGGTTCTTCATCATAAGTTCCTTGGGTTCCCACGTTGCCTCTTCCATATTATGGTTTCTCCATAGAACTTTTACCAATCGAGTCATCCAGTTTCTCAACACTTGTTCTCTGGTATCAAGAATCTTGATAGAATCTTCACAATAAGACAGATCGGGTTCTAGATCTATTTCTTCATAGGTGACTACATTCGTTGGTTCTGGCATGTATTTTCTCAATAGTGATATGTGGAAAACATCATAAACTTTGGAGAGACTTCATGGAATTGCCTAACCGTAAGCTACAACTCCTATTCGTTCTAGAATTTTGAAAGAACTAGTGTACCTGTGACTCAATTTACCCTTCTTTCTGAATCGTGCAACACCCTTCAATGGAGATACCTTCAAGAAAACATGATCTCTTAATTGAAATTCTAAATCCTTCCTTTGATTATCATCATAGAAACTTTTCCAAATTTGAGCTGCTTTGATGTGGGTTTGGATAATCTTCAATTTTTCCATTGTTTCCTCAACAAGTTTTCGGCCTATGAGTTTTCTTTCACCAACATCATCCCAACAAGTTGGTGTGTGATATCTCCTTCCATATAATGCTTCATATTGTTCCATCTGAATACTTGAATGGAATATATTGTTATAGGAAAATTCAACCATAGGTAAAGATTGATCACATATACCTTGAAAGTCAAGTGAGAAAGATCTCAACATGTCTTATGAGGTTTGAATAGTCCGCTCTGATTGTCCATAAGTTTGAGGGTGGTAGGCAATGCTCAAATGAAGTTCAGTATCTAGGTCCTTTTAAAGACTTTTCCAGAATCTTGATGTAAAATGGGGATCATGATTAGAAACAATCAATAGGGGTACTCTATGAAGTCTTACAAATTCATTAAAATATAGTCTTTCTAAACGTTCAAGTGGTAAATCTTCTCTTATAGTAAGAAAATGTGATGACTTGGTAAGACGATCAACAATGACCCATATTGCATCATTCCTTCTAGGAGTCTTTGTCAGCCCAATGAAAAATTCCATCATAATATCATCCCATTTCCACTCATGTATTAGAAGAGGTTGCATGACTCCTCTAGGATGTTGTCTTCTAACCTTAACATATTGACAAACCATACATCTTGCAACGTAATTAAAAATCTCCCTCTTCATGTTTTCCAACCAAAACTGTTCCTTCAAATCTATATACATCTTAGTACTACCCGAGTGCATAGAGAAATTGGAGCTATAAGAATCATCCAATAATTCCTTTTTTAGATCAGGTATGTTAGGAACACAAATTATCTTCCCAAATTTCAAAATCTTATCTTCATATACGAATTCAATAAATCTCTCATCATTCACAGCTTTAATTTTCTTTTGAAACCCCTCATCATTAGACTGATAACTTTTTATCCTTTCTAGTAAAGATGGTTTGTAAACCATTTTAAAAAGTATTTATTTTTCACCTTCCATGATTATTCTTATATCTATCTTTACTAGATCCATGAATATAGGATCCCTTGAAACTTTCATCTTGTTAAAAACTCCATGATCCTTTCTGTTCAAAGCATCTGCCACATTATTTTCCTTCCTCAAGTGGTAGTGTATAGAAAAATCATAATCCTTGAGTAGTTCAAGTCATCTTCTTTGCCTCATGTTGAGTTCTTTCTGTGAGAAAATGTACTACAAACTCTTATGATCAGTATATATCTCACATTTTTTCGCCATAGAGATATTGTCTCTATATCTTCAAATAAAATATTACAGATGTTAACTTAAGATCATGAGTGGCATAGTTTTGTTCATGAATTTTTAATTTTCATGATGCATAGGTAATAACTCTATCATTATTCATAAGGACACAACCAAGTTCTTTCTGTAAAGAATCACTATAAATAAAAACACATCATTCCCCATTGGTATATTCAAGATAAAAGCATTGACTAATATTCTCTTCAATTCTTCAAAATATTCTTTACACTCTTTTGGCCAAACAAATTTATCCCCTTTACATATGATCTTGGTTAATGGGTAGCCAATCGGGAAAAATCATGGATGAAATGCGGATAATAACATGCTAAACCAATAAAATTTCATACCTTAGTTATACTCGTCGGTGCTAGCCATTCTCGTTATGCTCTTGTCTTAGAAGGATAAATAGAGATTCTATCCTCAAAGACAATATGGCCAAGAAAATAAATATCTTAAATCCATAATTAACACTTTCTAAACTTCCCAAATAATTCATTACTTCTAAGAGTCTTTAGAATAGTGCACAAGTGATTTTCATGATCTTCATTGCTTTTGGAGTAAACCAATATATAATCAATATATATCACTAAATATTCATCAAGATATTCCTTAAAAACCCTATTCATTAGATCCATGAATACATAGGGTGCATTAGTCAGTCCAAAAGGCATTATAGTAAACTCGTAATGCCCATACCTGGTCGGAAATGATGTCTTCAGAATGTCTTCCTTCTTCACACACAATTGATGATATCCAGATCAAAGGTCAATATTTGAAAAATATTGAGCTCCATGAATTTGATCGAATAAATCATCAATGTGAGGTAGGGGATACTAGTTCTTTATTGTTATATCATTGATCTCCCTATAGTCAATGCACAACCTCATAGATCCATCTTTCTTCTTAACAAAAAGTATAGGGGATCCCCATGGATAAACACTAGGGTGAATAAATACTTAATTAATTAATTCCTATAGCTGTTTCTTTAGTTCCAATAATTTTATAGTGGCCATTCTATAAGGGTTCTCTAATATGGGCCTTGAACCAGGAATTAAAAAAATGGAAAACTCAATTTCTTATTCTAGAAGATGACCAGGTAAATCCTCTAGAAACACATCAACATGTTCTTGCACAATAGGTACATACTCTATTTGAACATTCCTTTCCTCACCCATAGTTGTTTTATTCTCTTCCTCTCAAATAATGTAATTTAGAAGAGCTATTGGGGGTGGATCTTGATAAGAATCAGATGGTGATGTTTTTTTCTCTAAAGATAAGTTACTTCTTATCATCATCAAAAATTGTAACTTCCTTCTTCTCATAATAAATTTTTGCATCATGGTACAAAATACAAACCATACCAAGGATTATATCAAATTTAATCATGGGTATGACAATCAGATCATCATATAAAGAACATTTATATTCCCTAATGGGAACTGATTCACAAAACTTTGTTGCAGTGATACTTCCCTTAAGAGTTTTGACAGACAACTCCCTTGTTAAATCAAATTGGAAATATCTAATTTTCTTAGAAAACTAGGAAGATATGAAACAATTATAGGATCCATAATCAAATAAATCATTTCATAAATTTGAGGAAACCATTAAAATACCTTCCACCATGTCATTCGGAGCTTCAACCTTAATAGTTGTGGACGAATAAGCTTGGACTTTCTCCCTTGGCCTTTTTTGTGGTAATTTTAATTGGTGCTTACAAAATTCATTTTCATAATTCCCCATTTCTCTAAAATTTTAGAATTCAATATTGAAAGAATCTTTCGTTCCCTTGAAATTATGAGCTTTGTGGACTTTTCCACTACACTTGTAACAGACTCTCATTCCCTTCAGGTAATAACTGAGGTGTTTCATCCCACATTTACTACAGTATGGAAATTCAACTTTTCCCTTCTTCCTCTTATTTCCATTTCCAGAGCGTTCAGCAGATCTCTTCTTCTCTTTATTTGCCTTAAAGTCATAAGACATATAGAATTCATTTTATGTCTTGATAGCACATGAGACAATATCTTCGTACGATGAGAAGGATTTTGAGAGTAATGATCTATAGAGAAATGGTTTTAAACCATAAAATAATCAATTAATCTTACTCTTTGGGTTACGTATATAATTTGTTTCATGCCTTGATAACATTTTAAAGTTAGCCTCATACATTGAGACATTATCATCCTCCTTTTTCCTTAAACTCGGAAATTGTCTTTCCATGTCTACTTGATGGTCACGAGGAATGTATTTTTCTAAGAAAGGATCTTTAAACTCCCTCCATTTCATATTTGATACTTTTTCATCCACCTTCATGTTTTGAATTAATGACCACCATTGATCTTCATCTCTTGTGAGGTGATAAACTTCCATGAAAACTTTTTCCCTTTCGCTAATCCCCAAAACATGAAGTATTTTTTTAAGGAACATATCTATTTCTCAGCTACAAATGGATTTGTAGTCCCATTGAATTCCAGTGGTAGTTTCCTCATGAAGCTGTCTAACATTGATCCTATGTGTTATGGATCAGGGTACTCCATATGGGTAAGGTTATTATTCATAACCTGAGTGAGTTGTCACAGTATGGTTATAAGTTGTTCAGTACCAGTTGCATCCCCTGTTCCACTATAATTATCTTGAGTAGGAGGTAAATACCTTCATGGATTATGTGCATTGATATGGTTTTCATTCCTTCCATGAGGCTCTATTTCTAAATAATGGAATACACTATATTAGTTTATAAATTGAAATAAAAAATTCTAAACTAGTAAAATAAATAATATAAATTGAACCATTTATGCATGTAATCCATAATCATTAAAAAATGTTTCCTTTGAGGAAGTATTTACTCATAAATCCTTCATATTGGTTTGTAAAGAAAATATTAATTATCCTAAGCATATCTCCCGATAGTGTCGTAACCAAGAGTGCAATAAGGCTCATTGTCATGTACCAGGATACCACGGGTCAAGCCTAAAACTCCTTGTCGAAGTTTTCACTCCTATGTACATCTGTACCAGAGCCACCTCTACCTGCTCATATCCAAACAGGGATTTATTTCTTGGAAAATACAAAAATCTATACATTACCAAAATTCTAGGACGTTTTTTCTATACTAATCCTCAAAGTCTGCCTTAAGGTAATGTTCTCTAATCAGAGTTTTTCTAAATCTAGTTTCCAAGGTTTGTACTAAACTTCCTCTGACACTAAATGTAATTCCTCGACCCTAGTTACCTAGAGTCAGTGGATTATTACATAAACATTGGCATGATCACAAGAGATCAAGTCTCTAAATGCTGATTAGTTATGTAGTCTTGGAATCTATAGATACAAACAGAAGTTTTACATTACATCATGAAATGGAAAAAAACAACAACAATGTGTCCTCTTTGAACACACTCATATCCCTTAGCCTATTCCGGCAGGTTAATCGTAATATAATTTTTCACATCCTAGGAAAAATAAAACATATAAAGGGGTGAGATCAGATGCTCAGTAAGGATAACAATATAGTGAAAACTATCATAAATAAGCATATATATTTAAGGCAATGTATAAGACTAAAAAATCCTTTTAAACTTAAACTTCAGCATAATATGTAAAATATAAATCAAATTATTTCATTTACTTATTCACAAGGATATTATATTAGTCGAATAATCACATGTAATATCAATATCCAATTTCATAATGATGAAATGCATAATGTCGGAAATCATAACCATATAGTCAAGACCTCATGCCAAGAATACAAATAAGATTTTTTCAAGGCCTTGTGATAAGACACTAGTTTGTCTCATGAGACCTACCGATTCATCAAGGAGCTATAGCGGGCTCCACCCGTCACTTACTAAGTCCAATACATTCCTCATATGAAAAGGTTGAAACATAACATAAACTTTTATATTAAAAATAGCTTATGAAATGTTAATACTTTAACCATAAACCATTAATGCTACAAAAATAACACATCCACAATCAATCATATCGCAAAACTTCAATACAATAAAGAATATTGTATCATAATAAATAAACTTCAAACAAGTGTAAAATCCAACAAAGGATTTTGACACAGATGAAATCAAAAATAATTGAGAGAAATATCTCTTTCTATTTTAAAATCATTTAAAATATACATAATTATAAAAGAAAATATTTATTTTGAAAATATTATTATAATCATGTAAGGGAATCTTCTTAGGTGTTATAATGGTGGAAAATATATGCACTCACCGTATAAGTTAAAAAACATTCTTTCCTTAATTTTATTGAAAAGATCATAAAGGACCTTGTTTCAAAATTATACAGAAAGATTCCTTTATAAAAATTTTATAAAAATTCAAATAAGGGTATAAATTACTTTAAGCCATAGTCTAGAAAATAGTAAAAATGTTTTGAAATACATTTTTAAGAAACACGGATGTTGATGATAAAGAGGTCTTAGTAGATACTCATGTAAAAATAACCTCAGATAATGAAGAGATTATAGAATTAACCCTTACCTTGTAATTTTCCTTGATCGAGGGTACATTAACCTCATGTATAATAGTTAAAAAATTGTTATTAAATTATTCAATAACCACATACATAAATATGATATCATATATGATCTTCTAATATTGCTTTGTTAATAATATTTCAGTAGTATCATTGTTTTGGGTGTTAACTGATTCGTTTTCCTTTATATATTTTATTATGTAAGTAATGTTTGTTATGGATAGGATGTATTTGATTCATATCCATAATGATATTAAGTTCATAAATATTATTTTTAATCATAAAATTAAAATTATTCTTCAATGATTACGATGGGGAATGAATCTTGTCGTGTTTGTGGAGACGGTAATCCGTATGTACACACGAGCGGCAATATCATTCTATTGATAGTGAAATCATATATAATTGGATAGTATATCATATATAGAGAATCATTAACCTTTTATATTTATTATTTACATCAATTGTACTCATTATTATACCCATCCAAATAGTGAAGTGTTGAATAAAATACTACATAACGATGTGGAGACGGTAAGTCGTAGGTACGCACGTATGGAGACTTTTTCATTCATAGGATGGATAGAATAATGAATATAGTTTTACCATATTTATAATAACATAATAGTAAGTATATGGTACTGGATTTATTATTTTGTTATAGAAACAACAAAGAAATATGAAGTGGAAGAAGAAAAGAACTTTGAAAGAGGTGATGAAATTATTACCTCTTCTTCAGGTGTTTTCTTTTGATTTTATCTAAAGGGATCCTTAGGTTGGATTCTGATAAAAGTAATGAATATAGGTTGAAGTGAGGGTATTTAGGAGGATATTTGAGCAGGTTTTGGCCGAGCCAAATGACTTTGGAGGTGTGATTTTGAGAGAAGGGTAAGTACCCTTTTATAAGAGAGGTGAGGGTCACTTTAAGAAATGCTTAAAATATTATTTTATTATACAATAATATTAGATTTATAATGGCTCCAAAAAGATTTATTTAGAGGATTAGGTGGTTCTGGGTCTCAAAACTCTCAACCAATAGGTTTTAGACATGTTTAGGTCACCATATTAACCTTATCGTTTAGATTAAACTCTTAGTTAAATAGTTTAAAGTTTACCATGTATTCTTGTATTATTATAATAAATGGTTAATAAACTTACTATAAAAAGAAAAGAGAACCCAAAGTGGTTCATTATTGATATATCTAACTTTATCTAATTCATTTGGATGAACATTAGATTTTTAGAAATATTATATCAATTAATAATATTGTATTTGTTTTAAAAACTCGTTTGTGTCAATTTTAACACTATTTAGTATTTGTTTTTTTGTGAAAGTCATAAAAACCTTATCACATAGAACGATATTTATTTAATCAACCCAAAAAATGTCATATTAACCTATAAAATTCTTTGAATACATCAAAAGTCTAAATTTACAATTATATTAATATTTATAATATCAATTATTTTAATCATTCAATAATAAGGTAATTATTGCATTATCATTTCTTAATAAATAAAATTAATTATTTAAGGTCTAAAAATTATAAAAAAAGTACTGTTATGTAGGATATATTTTTATCTTTTTAATGAAAATATGTAGTCGAATATATCTTATGTATAACCCTATATTTAAAATGTTTTAGTTATTAACCTTTGAATTTAACACTTTTAACTCTTCTTTAAATAAAATAATAATAAATGTCCTAATCTAATACAAGAAAACCAAAAGGATCATATTTTATTCCTAAGGATGATTTTGGTCGAAATACACTTATCCAATAGAATTTGTACATGTGTTAGGGTAGTTATAATATCATTTTTGCCTTTAATTACCCTATTTACTTTTAACGGTGGTAAATAAAATTCAAAATTTACTATTCACCAAAAATTATTTTCATCTTATTGAACCAAATTTTAAATACTGATGTCAATCGTGTCTCTTGAAGTTTTGAAATTAAATTCCCATAAGCGGTAAAATTACGATTTATTCAAATTTTCAAATGTGCCTAGAATGTGGGTAAAAGAAGTTAAAAGTTCAATAAAATTTTATATGTCTAATCTTATTATAAAATGACTCCAATGAATTACATTGAACATATATAGGTATTATGTATCTATTTTGACCTAAAATAAATTTAAATAAAATAACTAATTATTTAAATAAAAAGTCAGTTTTAAACACTAACGCAAGGTTATCACTATTCATCAAAAATTGAAAGTTTTCAAGAAAAAAAACAAAAATTCACTCTAAGCTAATTTTGATATTCTAGATCCAAAAGTGAAGTCCATTTTGAAAAATAACATTTCTAAAAATTTAAAAAGTGGGTATTACTATTCATAACTGCTAGTTTGATCGGTCGTGGTGTGATGAAACTCAAAGTTACGTGCAGCACAAGCTATTGCATTATTCAAAGAGAAACACACCATGGAAGTTTTGGGTGTTACAGAAATGTTTGAGAAGTTTAGAACCATTCAGCAGCATATCAAGGCATCTCAAAGTTGACTGAAAAGTTATGTTGATAACTATTAGCGTGATATATAATTTTAAGTGGGTGAAAATGTATTTCTATGAATATCTCCCTAGAAGAAGGTTATGAAATTCAAGAAGTAAGGGAAACAAATACCAAGGTATATTGGTTCTTTTGAAATTCTTAATCTCATCAGGATGGTAGCCTATCGGTTAGAACTTCCTCCAAATAATTCTCAAGTCCATGAAGTGTTCCATGTATCTCTACTTAGAAAGTACATACTTGACCCTTTATGTGTAATGAACATAGATTTCATACTGCTAGAGTAGTATATTTCTTAAGATTAACAACTTAATGAAATTCTCAATTATACAAAGAAAGTGCTATGAATCAAGACCACTCACCTTGTCAGTGATTTGAGGAGAAATCACCTGTTAGAGGAATCTATGTCATAACTTGAGGATATGATGAAGCAAAATTTTCCTCATTTTTTACTCGAGTAATGAATTTTGAGGGAGAAATTCATTTTAAGGTGGTGCAATGTAACACCTTGAGTTTTTATGGACCTTTTATCGAATAAATTAAATTTTCATTTATGTCTCGCAATCCACTATGTCACAAATTCCTTTCACACAGAACCAACTCATCATACATTAAACAACACCTACTTTTGTATGTTACATGTAACACCAAATTGGAATATGTTTCACGCAACACTAACTTAGTGTACATTACATGAAACACCAATGCTTCTACGTAACATCATTTTATTGTTATAATTATTTAAATAGAATAATTATAACATAATATTTAAACTTTGTAATATAAATAATAATGACTACTTTTCAAATATTTTATATAATGGTTTTATATAAATAAAAAATATTCATAAAAAAAGATATAATTTTTGGGAAAGTCCTTATATGTTTAAAAATACTATTTTCTCAAATGAACTACTTTTCTTGTCCTTTTGTGAAAAATAATAAAATTAATTTTAGACACATTAATAAATTTAATTTTATAAACAAAACATAATTTTTTAATTTATAATGTATATATTAGGATAGGATAAATTTATGGGATTTTTCTAAGAAACTTCTTTTTTTGATAAATAGTGAAAAATATGAGATTTTAATTCTAAATTTTCTTTTCTTATAATTTATTTATAAGGTTAAATTATATTTTAAATAGGTTTTTAAGTTAAACTAGATTATGGTTTTTATAAATTTATACAATTTATATCATTGAGATCAATTTCACTTTAAACAAGGTTACAAAAACATAGCAAACTTTTGAATGTTTTCACTTTAAAATCCTGTATTGTCGACCCAACTATGGGATTAATTTTAAATTAACTTCTTAAAATAATGTGATTATAATTTTGATAAATTTATTTCATAATTTTAATCATCATAATTTATAATTTCTAATAAGTTCAACTTAGTTTTTGACCAAAAATATTAGTGAAAGTTGTTAAAATTAATTACAATGATTAAGGTTAAATTAATCTTAATAAGGGTCTAAAACATAACCTTAAGGCCCAAAACATATTATTAACTTTCCCAAAATCCATTTTATGGGCATATTGTGAACCTATACTCAATTTCATTGACTTTGGGTCATTATTAGATCCACATTCAACATGAAAAATGTTGGTGGTGTTCTCTCTTCAAATATTTACAAGAGTGCCACTCCTCCTTCATTATAAAATGCCACCACATCTCCCTCTTATTTACACCTCTAAAACCACTTAGGTTAGGAAAATAGTTTCCCAATACACTTACCAACATAACTACATTACTCTTATAATCCTCCCTTTTCTCAAATTGCAATTCGAGGAAGCCTTTTGGGACAAACCAAAAGGAGTTACCTGATTAAGAGGTAACGTCTTCTCCCAAGATCCTTTCTTTTATTTTTCTTCTGCACCCCATCCACCCTATTTAGTTCGAGATTTTATAAAAAAAAGTATCTTAAAAATACTAGTATGTTATTATGCTATGTTTTTTATGTACACTTACCTACAGATCCATCTAATAAGTAACAAACATATTGTTTATGTGTATAGAGAAATACCACCTCACTAAACGATGACTGTTCATTTTTACTTTACTGCCTATCATGGTGGATATTATGATCTAAACTATGTTTATATATTTCTTATATTATATTTATTATTTATTTAAGATTATTTATTCCTTTTAAAATTCCTATCTTTTTACTTTCTATTTGGTGTTAATACGATAATTTTGTTTGAGTAAGTGTGGATTACTACCACCTCAATGCGATGTGTTTCATTAACACACTACATGTAATGTATTAAGAAGTATTTTAGTGAAAATATATGATATATATGATATAAAAATGTTAATTAAATGATTATATATATAAATTTATATACACATATTTCATTTACTATATTTCTTTCAATACGACAATAAAAATGGAAACAATATTCATGTGTGTGTACATCTTACCGTCTCCAGGAATGTTGTATTCAATTTCATACTTCTATATTATATATATTATTATAATATAAATATAATGAATATACATGATATTTATATCACAATTTACATTTTTTAATCATGATATTTTTATAAGGAAAAAAGATATAACAAATTAAGACACATGTGAAGAACAAAGCGGATATTACCCGAAGTGAATCCTTAACATAGGATTGTTAAAAAGAGGGTAATATAAGGTTATTATCAAACCATGTATGATATTAGATATAATAATTTGTTTATTTAAAATATTTATAATAAATTTATATTTATTACACCAGTGGTTTGAACGCGTATGATGAGAGTCAAGACAAATGGTAAGGGGATTTCATCTCACTTTTTATTTCCATGAGATACATGATTTATTCACTACCCCTTACTTTCGTATAGTGTATATACTTCTAATATCCCAATGGGTGTTTTTAATTCATGTCAGGTTACTGAATTTATAAATTTAAAAAATGAAATAAATAAACTGCTAAACTACAGGGTAGTATAGGATATGAACGTTTGAGGTCGAACCCACTGAGGGGGGGTTGGAAAAAATATTAAATAAATAAAATAAACCTAATATAATTTTTATTTGCATAACTAAAATATATACTATTGATAATGTGATTTTATTTAGAAGGTGGGAGAATAAAATATAAAATGAGTGTTAGGCATCCATGAGTCCAGGTTCATGAGATGAAAAGTTATGAAATAATTAATTAGAAATCATGCAGTTGTTGGAATCATGTCCTAGAGAGTAAAATGGTCATGAAAAAATCTCTACATTCCAAACTCTCCTTTTATCATGATCAGGTAATTCTGAATGAAAAGGATGGGTAACCTGAATCCTTATTTAAACATATGGAAGTTTTAAAGTCAATGTTCATGGTGGAATTCTCATACCTAGATCGCATATTAAACAAATGTATTCAATCTAGGCAATGTTCACGTGTAAAGAAAGAAATTAAACCCAATCCCTAACCCCACTCACAATGGTCATATAAGAAAAAATTAAGAAAATGATAGAATTGAAGAACAAAAATGAAATCCCAATATCAATTACATTAATTATAAAATACCTTATACATTCAATTCCCTTTCATCAAAATTTTTACGACACGAATAAATTACCCACTCTTTCTAACAATGAGTGGATGCTGAGAAATAAATAAATTAAAATCCTATAGAAGGTAGAGAAGTAGGTTTTTTGTTATCGTCTGGTGACTTCTGATGGTGGTTGTTCATCAAGAAGATGATGCAAAATGGTGTGTTTGGCTCCTCTATTTATAGTCGTTGAATGGGGTATTCCCTATGCAAGTAATGGCATGTACTAAGATTACACATCTTGTACTGATGGTCCACATTTCCTCAACATCTGCACGAATCTTTCACGTATCATGTTTATAAATTTGAAGTTTGACTATCGTTACGTCATGTACTGGGGACTCACAATGTGTAAGTGATCAGTCTTCAATCATTGTAAATCTCACCAAAATATTCTCCAAAAATATCTCTAGAAATATGTTTCATTGTGTAATGAGGTTACAAAATGTGTACTAGTAGTACATGGCATGTAATCATTTCTACTCTATTTTTCCAGCTTCTATCTTCCTCAAAATTCTGGTATCATCCCACTTCGCTTCGCTCATAGCGAGAAGCAGCTTTAATCACTATTTTCAACTTACTTTAATTACATTTTTAAATATTCAACATTTCCTACCACAAATCCTAAAGAAAGTTAATGCATTCCAAATTGGAAAGATTATTCTTTTAAATACAATAAACAATACATTAAACCACTTCCATATGTATGCATGAAATACAATTATCAACTTCCCATATATGTATTCAATGATTATTATACTTAAATTTATGGTTATTTACATCTCCATTCTATGATATTTTTTCATCAGATTTATGTTTCAAAAGTTACAAAATCTGTAAAATAGTTTTGTCTCAATTTTCCTTCTTTGAGACTCATGTTTTTTTATACACGTAAATTATTTTTGAGGTTTATATACTTCCATTTTACATGTTATATCATGAATCTTATTATTTACAAGATATTTTAAGATTCACAAAATTTAATTTTATTAAATGGAAAGTATGATCCCATGTTACCAAGTGATAAGAGTTTATTGAAACAATCTCATCACTTTTCAATATTATTTATGATTATGATTCAATTAATGAAATACCATGATCCATCTCTAAAGAAAACTCATTAATTTTATTATCCTATTGTTATTTAATATATCCTCATGTATTAGTACCATTTTTCCACTCTTCGGTACTTAAGATAATGTTTTTAAACAAAATCTGTTCATCTCTCTCTTTGGTCAGAAATCTATTGTATTCCAAAACCATGTTTTAAAAAAATCAAAAGATATTTGAATCCCATTTTCAAGAAAAAAAGGATTTTAAAAACATTATATAGTTTTCAATGATTACTTTATAACCATCCAAATATATTTTCAAATAAAAAGGTTTTCAAAAGGTTTTTTTTTAAATCATTTTTGGATTCAGAAAGTGTATTTTCCTCAAGAAATGTTTTTAAAAGTTCTTTTAAAAAAATTATCATCTAAGATATCATTCATTGGTGCTAATCATGCCTTTATGGTGAAATTATTCAATGTTTCCATTCATATTCTTTATATGAGTGGATTATGTTTTTATTTCATGATTCTTATGAAACCCATTTCACTTCCACAGGTTATATTCTATTGAAACCTGCTTCCTTTTACAGGTTATGATTTGATGAAATAATTATGAAACCAATATTTTTCACAGGTTAAGCTATGATTACATTTTTATGACACCCATTTCATTTCATGGGTTATGATATGATTGATTATTAATTTGTGTCACATGTATGTATGATTTCATTATGAGATGGGTGGGACTTATATCTCCCTCTAATGCATTGGGTAAAGATTTATATCTCATGAGATAGACTAAAATGGTCTTGGGAATGAATCTTGAGTACTAATATGGCCATGGGAGTGAACCATGACTACCAAGATGGTATGAAGAGTGAACTTGTGCTACTAAGATGTCTATGTGAGTAAACAATGACTACCAATATGGTATTAGGAGTGAACCTATAATACCAAGATGATTATGGAAGTGATGCATTGGATACTATAGAAATTATATTATATGCTTATGTGTCTTCCAAAATTCCATATTTTATTCATATGTTATTCTTTGGATTATGTTGTTTATTTAATTATTATTTATTTCATATGATATTCCAAACTTTATTTCATGATTTAGGTATATGATCTTTTATATACAGGGTACAATCTCTTATTTTCATTAACTTGTTCTCATACACTTGTACTCATGAGTATGCTTACATATCTCCCTTGTTTACCCTTACTGAGAATTTTAGATCACCCATTTTTATGTTTCATTTCCCTATTTATAAAGACATTTATTATGTCTGATGTGACTAATAATTGTTCTAGTCTTGAAAAAACTAGTGGGAGATAATGTATCTCACTTATGTATCTATGTTTATTTTTCCATGTTTCTAAAGACATTAGACTAGTACCGTGTTCGGGCATCATTTTGTATATTTTTTTTAGTATTCCACAAAAATTAATGTAATTTTAATGAATGAAAATAAAGGTTCTATATGCATACAAAAACTTCCATCTAATGGGTGACGAACTTATCGTTTATATGTATGGTGAACTACCACCTCACAAAATGATGATTGTGCATTATTCTTTTACAACCTCTCGTGATGGGAACTATGATGGAAACTATGTTTATATATTATATATATATGATATTTATTATGTATTTATTCTTTTCAAATTATTTTATATCACGTACCTCTATACTTTCCATTTTTTGGACATTTGATAACATCATTTGTGGAAGTGTGGACTACCACCTCCTTAAAGGGATGTGAATCATTCATACTATACATGGAACATTTTAAAGATGATATTACTAAATCCATGTAACATATATGACATATATATTATACTTAAATTATAATATACATATGTATCAACTACCTTTCATTCTTTTAATATGAAAAATAAATGAAGTATCATTCATGCATACGTACAACTTACCGTCTCCATGAATGGTGCACTTCATTTCTTATCTCCAAACATTATAGATTATTCTAAATACATATGTAATGAATATATATGATAATTAATTCATGATTTACTTTCTATAGATGATTAAATCATGATATAATTAATAGGAACAAAAAGTAACAAGTCAAAACTTACTCAAGATACTAGGCATTTAACACCCGAAATAGTTAAAATAATGAAATGTTATTAACAAATTGGTAATGAAGTATTAAAATAATACTATATATGGTATTAAAAATTTATTTATGGTTCATTTATAAGTTAGTAACATGTTTAAAACCCTTATATAGGAGGTTAAAGTTCATTCACCTGAAAGGAAATGTGAGGTAAGGGATTTGCATCTCACTTTTTACATATGTGAGTTAAATATCTTATTTACAATATACTTATTTTCTGAGGTGTACCTGCTTAAAATTTTTATATATTATATAATTATTAATTTTATGTTCATGGTATTTAAAACATTCATTTAATTTTATCCCTTCAAGAGGCTTTTTATTCAAATTTTTCAAGGTGGTATGGGACACTTTGAAATGTTTAAGGATTATTTTCCTCAAGATAAATTTTAAAGATCTTTCAATGGTATTTCCATTCAAGAAAATTATTTAAAAAATGTTCATTAAAACCTGTAATTTTTATATACTATGGTTATTCATGACCTTTATCATGATATAGTTCCAATTATCCACTCTTTGGTGTATAAAATGTTTTAGAAAATGTTTTTAAGAAAATCAACTTTATTTATCTCTTTAGTCGGAGAAGCTATTTTATTATAAAAACACCTTTTTCTAAAAAAGACTTAAAAATGTTTTTAATCATTTAAAAATTATTTAGTAAATACATTTTTACCCTTTTTTTCCTTTACCAATGTTTTCAAAGGAATCTTCTTTTCACTTTTCGAACAAGGAATTTTTTTAACATTTTTACCAAGAAAAAGGAATGTCATTTTTACCTCATACAACATGTATGGATTTACTCGCTATCATTTCTTTGAATCTTAATTTGAATTTTTAAAAGGTTAAATTTTAAATAAAATGATTTCAAAAGTGAATTTTCAATTAAAATGATTTTGAAAAGGTTTTTCAAAACAAAAGGATAGTTTCCTCGAGAGTGTTTACAAAGATCTTTTTATAATGTTTCAATTAATCAACAAAAAAACCCTTTTATTTTACTCCACTTGGGATAGGTTTTATTAATACAATACTTAATTTTCTTTTGGATGGTTTATGATTTATTTTTTCAAGGATATTATTCACATTCACTTCTTTGATTCCTTTTAGTTCCCTTGAAATATTCAATATCATTTGAACATTTGACATTGAATTTCCCCTAAGTATCTATATCATTTTTCATGGATATGATTATTGTTTAAATTTTATACTATTTCTCATAATTTTTTACATTGAATTTTATTTAATGATTTGGAAATATTGATAGTTTTGTATCCTTTATTCAATACAGATATTTGATAATAAATATTGTTTTTAATTAAATATATTACTCGATATGAAGAATTTTGTGGACATGAAATGAAGGTTGGATGCCATACTTTATATAGATCATTGATACATTAATTGGTTCTGATCAGAAAAATAAGTTTCACAAATTAAATAGGTTTCTACCTATAGTTTTAAACTATCCATAGATTGATCTTAATAGTATAGCTTTTCATGTGCCTTAGACATGATGTCCAATAATTAAGCATTTCCTTCATTTTGATTCATTTATTATTCATCAATTATATTTTTCATTGAAATATCTATGGATACATTTAATTTTTAGTTCATTGATTAAATGTAATGTGTTTTAGTTTATTACCTTTCCATATTTATTTATCCTTATCCAGTTATTTGGATGGTATGTGTTTCCATTTATTAGCTTTCCATAATGTTTATTCTCTTCCTTATTAGTTTGTTGAATATATGGTATGTGTGTTTAGTTAATTACAATTCCATAATTATTATACTCATTGATTCATTATTACCTCCTATATACTTTACCTTACTAGGAATTTGAGCTTACTCTTATTATGTTTCCCTTCCCCATGAATCCGAGAAGTATACTAAAAAGATATGTAAGGAAATTCTAGATGGAATAATGTTATTATCCTCGAAAGAAGAAGAAGAAATTATATTATAATTAGTGTATAGTTTGTAATAAAATACACATCTATATATTTGGTTTACCAAGAATACTAATCTCTCGATCCATTAGGATTTTATTCCTTGTAATCATGCCATTGTAATGGTAGTAAACACAGGATCTAGGCTTTCTTGAGTCAGGCTGCTACAGTTGGTATCACAACAAGTTTAGTAGAAATATTGGTAACTACATTTAAGAAAACCTAGATAAGAGAACATAACCCTAAGGTTGAATTTGAGGATAAGTATAGAAAAACATCCTATAATTTTGGTAAGTTAGTTATTATGTGGTTATTCCTAGAAATAAATCTATGTATGGATACTGTAATTAGATTTTGTTCTAGAAAAGATGTACCTAGGAGTAATAACTCTGACAAGATGCATCGGGCTTGACTCGGTATAACCTGGTACATGAAAAAGGTCATTATTTTCGCACCTTGTTTGACACTCCCATGGGATATTCTTAGGATAATTCACACTTTATTTAAAAACCATTATGAAGAATTCCAATATATAGTGACAATGAATTACTTAGGTTAAACCTGAGGTGTCTTAGAATAAAAAAAATGTGTTAATATTTATACATCCTAAATATGATTATACGGTTTTTCTAATATGATAAATGATGGTCACATTATTAATTTTGGTTTTAGAAAATTCCCTCCTCTATAAAATAAAATCTAAACCAAGGAATAACATATGGATGAAGTATTTATGTATTGCAATTGTATTGAAAACCTTTTTTATAAGTCTATTTAATAGTTAAAATTATTTCAAGGATGACCATCATGTATATTTTGGAAATTATATTATCATGGTTTTAGAAAAGGACAACCTATATGCCTAGTGACAACCAATATAATTTGGAAATGTTGTAGTTCTCAAACCAATTACCAATGGATGGTAAGGGTTTGACGCCAAGGACTAACCTACGCAATGTACTGGATAATATGTCATTGTTTTTATTTGAATAACTTTATTAAAAAATATTAATGTTAAAATATTATTTTTTAGTTTTAGATATTAATTTCCTTACAATATTAATGTTTGAAAATAGTTAGAGACAAATAGTTAGATTATTCACTCATATATGGGCCTTAAGATACTTTAAAAATGTATTTTAGTTCTTTAGGAATCAAAATAAATTGTTAGATAAATTGTAAAATGGATTGAATGAATTAAAATTTTTATAAATAAATCTAATAATTATAAATAGGTCTTAAAAGAATAACCCTTAATTAGGAAAACGACTTAGAAAAAAATGTTGTCCTAATACCCTAATTTTTTGTGAACTAATGGTCTCCAAAATCATTGAAGATTTATGGATTTAGGCCCTAATATTTACTTTTATCATTCACTTGTTTTTTATTAATGACCTCAAAAAATACATATAAATATTTATTCTTTTCATCCTTGTATTTATCTCCACTTTCCACTAATTCTCTCCTACTTAAAGACCTGGTTATATGTTAGTCCATGTGAACTTTGCGCTTCTCATTCTCTCTTTTCTAGAGGATGTTTTATGAACCCTTATCATGAGGTAGGAATTCAATATAGTTAATATCAAAAAAAAATATTACCAAGATCAATTTTAAATTTTACGTATGGAATTTAATTAATATGGGGAGAATGTAACACCCCAAAATTCTAAAGTAAGAACCCTGTATTCGAAAACATGTATAACATGAGACACCAAGCGCATAAGGGAATATAATATCCAAATCCTTTATAATATTTTTACTATTTTAAATAGATTAAATATATTATATATATTTCAATTCATGAAACACTGATTTAGCGTTCATTTCACGCAAGAGATATATACCTTCTTCAATGGTTTATGATACACACTAGACCGAGTTTTCTGAACAGTAATATATTATTAAAATATTATAATATATAAACAAGTTGTTATGAATCGTGTTAACTAAATTATAAAAATATATTTCTTACAAAAATATAATATGAATTCATGTGTTAAAAATTAACTAGAAATAAATATAAGAACCAGTTGAGTATAAAAAAATATGTTTATAGAAAACTATTTTTATGCTCACAAGGTTGTTTTACATTGATATATTAAATTAATTAGAATTACTGATTGATATTAATATAATATATATTATATATTAAATAAAATATTTTTTATATTCATCCAAAATATTTTATAAGTATAAGATAAGAACAAACCTAACATTACCCAGAAAAACTTATATTTTTATTAAGGCATTTTTACTGCCTTTTAATGGTGAACTTATTTTAAATTGAATTTTTTGAAATTTTATAGATTTTATATGTAAAATAAAATTCATATTTTTAAGTTAAACATAAAAATTAGGTTATGGTGATTTTTTTATATTTTTCTGTGAAGTTTCATTTTTTAATGAATAGTAAAAATTTCTAAATTTTAGTTGAAAACTTATTTTTCATATAATTTATTTATAATGTTAAATTACATTTTAAATGAGTTTTAAAGTTTAATTACATCAAATTTTTATCAATTAATCCAATTTAGATCATTTTAATAAATTTTACTTTGAAATTGACTATAAAAACATAAAAATCTTTTGAACGTTTTTACTTTAAAAACCTACATTATCGTCCCATCTACGGGATTAAATTTAAACTAATTTCTGCCACTTATATGATTGAAATTTGGAATAATTCATTCCATATTTTTAATAATACTAATTTATAATTTATAATAATTTCAACTTAGTTTTTTACTAAAAATATTAGTGAAAGTAATTAAAATTAATTATAATCATTAAGGTAAAATTAGGCTAAATAAAGAAATAAACCATAAACTTAATAGCCCAAATGACCTAGAAACTTTTCCAAAATCCATTTTATGGACATATTTAGATCCTATAACCCCTTTTCTATAATTTTTACCATTACTGGGTCCACATGAAATGGGAAAGTTGTGGGTGGAATTCCCTTTTCCAAAATTTACAAGAGTGTCACTCCTCCTTCATTATGAAAAGGTGTCCTCTCCTCCCACTTCCTCACACCTCTAAAGAAACTTTGGATCTGCCAATATATACCAAAATATCTCCTAAAAATCCCTACCCTAATCCTATAAGGATAAACTTGGGTATAAATCAATTCAAGGAATCCCTTTGGTTCAAACCAAAAGGAGTTACCCAAATAAGAGGTAATGTTATTCCTCATGTTCTTTTATTTTATTTTCATTATCCACTCCTTAAATTCATAATATATAATAATTATATAACAAAAGAATTATAAAAATATAATTAGATGTTTTATTATATTTTTTATATTTACAATTACATATACATCTATCTAATTTTTAAGGAACTTATCGTTTATGTGTATGACGAACGATCGCCTCACGAAACGAGCATTGTTTGTTCTTCCTTTACCACATCTCATGCTGGGAATTATGATGGAAAATATTTTTATATATGATATATATGATATTTATTATTTCTTTAGGCTTATTAAATTATTTTATAACACATTCCTATATACTTTCCATTTTGTGTACATACGATAATATAGTTTGTGGAAGTGTGGACTACCGCCTCCTTAAAGTGATGTAATTAGTTCATGCTATACATAGAATGTATTAAGTATGGTTTTAAAAAATCCATGTAAAATTTATGATATATATATATATATGATACTAGAATTATAATATACATATTTAACATATAATTTTCACTATTTTAATATGGTAAAGAAATGGAATTAGCATTCATGTGTACGTACGGCCTACCATCTACATGAATGGTACACTTCATTTCTTATCTCCAAACATTATAGATTATTATAAATATATATGTAATTAATATATATGATAATTATATCTTGTTTTACATTTTATATATGATTAAATAATTATCTAATTAATATGAACAACAAGTAATGAGTTAAAACTTACTCGAGAAACTTGGCATTTAACACCCGAAATAGTAAAAATAATGAAATGATTTTAACAAACTATTAATAAAAATTTAAAAAAAGTTTATATATGATATTATAAATTTTTTTATGGTTATTTTATAAGTTAGTAACACGTTTAAACACATTATACAGGAGGATAAATGATGTTCACCTGAAAGGAAATGCAAGGTTTGGGATTTCCATCTCACATATTACATATGTGAGTTAAATGTCATATTCACCGCTTACTTATTTTGTGTGATGTACCTAATTCACATTTTGATATATTATATGATTAATCCTTTTACTTCATGTTATTTAAAACTTCCATTTAATTTTATTTCTTAATGAGGCTTATTCTTCAAATGTTTCAAGGTGGTATGGGACACTTTGGAATGTTTAGGGACTATTTTCCTCAAGAGTAATTTCACATATCTTTAAATGGTATTTAAATTCAACTAAATTATATAAAAACTTTTAAATAAAACATTTAATTTTAATATACATTGGTTATTCATGACTTATATCATGAAATAGTACCATTTATCCACCCTTTGGTACTTAAAATGTTTTAGAACATTTTTTTAAGAAAATCCGACCTTATTTCTCTATTTAGTCGGAGAACCTATTTTCTTATAAAATACAATTTTATAAAAAGGATTTCAATAATGTTTTTAAAAATTTAAAAATGGTTTTTTAAAGAAACTTTTACCCTTTTTTCTTTTACCAATTTTTTTTGAAAGTAATTTTCTTGTCACTTTCTGAACAAGGAATTTTTATAACCTTTTTTCCATGAAAAAAGTAATTTTCTTTTTACCTCGTATGGAAAGTACATATTTACCCTCAATAATTTATTTTAATCCTCATTTTCATGTTTAAAATGTTGCTTTTCAAATAAAATGTTTTTAATTGTTAATTTTCAAAGAAAAAAGTTTTCCAAAAGGTTTTTCAAAACAAAAGGATATTTTCCTCAAGAATGTTTATAAAATATCTTTTTATAATGTTTCCAATCATCAACAATAGAAACCCTTTATTTTACTTCACTTTGTATAAGTTCTATTGATACCATCCTTAATAATCTTATGGATGGTTTATGATTTATTTAGACAAGGGTAGTAATCACATTCACTTCCTTGATTATTTTTAAACCCCTTTAAATATTCAATTTCCTATGAACATTTGACATCGAATTTTCCCTAAGTATCCATATCATTTTTCATGGATATGATTATTATTTAAACCATGTACCATTTTTCACATGGTGTTTACATTAAAAGTTATTTAATTATTTTTGGGAAATATTGATAATTTTGTATCCTTTATTCAAGATGGATATTTGATAGGGAATATTTTCTATTAATTGAATTGATTACTAGATATGAATAATGATTTGGGCAAGAAATGATGGGTTGAGCTCAGAAATTATATAGATCCTTGATACATCGATAGGTTCTAATGAGAAAAATAAGTTAGTAAAATTAAACAGGTTTCTACCAATAGTTTTAAACAATCCGGATGATAGATATTGACAGTAGATCTTTTCATATTCCATATACATAACGTCTAATAATAGATAATTTCTTTCATTTGGATTTATTTATTATTCATCCATGAAATTTTTCATCGGCATATCTGTGGATACATTTTATTTTTAGTTCATTGATTAAATAGAGTGTGCTTAAGTTTCTTTACCTTCCATATTTATTTATCCTTATCTAGTTATTTTTATGGCATGTGTTTCTATTAATTACCTTTCTATATTTTTTGGGAATTTCCTTCTCAGTTTTTTGATTATATGGTATTTATGTTTAGTAACTTACCATTACATAATTAGTATTCTCATTGATTCAGTATTGTTTCCTCTATACTTTACCTTACTGAGAAATTGATCTCAACTTTATTATGTTTCCTTTCTCTAAGAATCCAAGAAGTGTACTAAGAATAATATGAAAGGATATTCTAGATGGAATATTGTTATTATCCTCAAAATTAGAAGAAAAATATGTTGTAATTAGCGTTTTAATTTTTAATACAAGACTCATATATGTATCTGGTTTACCAAGATTTATAAACTCTCAGTCTTTTGAGATTTGATTCCTTATAATCATGACAATGTAATGGTAGGAGACACCGACTCTGGGATTTCTGGGGTTGGTTCTCTAGATTCATCGCATACTATTTATAATTAATTTAAATAAATTAGAATTACCTTATAATGAATTATTTATTAGTTGATGAATCTTGAAATGTATCTATATCATATTATCATTGAGTTATAAGAATAAAGAGTAGATTCCCTCAATGGTGATCCACATATGTTCTATGAACCTCTAAATATCATTGTAGGAATCTCTATATTCTAGTGTGGTATATATTAACACTTTTATTATTCAACTTTTATCACCCCAAGAATCACTTTGTGAATGATTCTATTTGACCTCTCTACACTCTATTGTGGTGGTAGAGGGGTATTTCTTTCCGTTATTGAGATAATTCGTGGACAGGGAGCTCTGTAGGGATTAAAGAGATTCTATATAGATGTCATTATGCCTAAAAAATAAAATGGTTTCCCCCTGAAAAAAATAATATAATTGATTTTATATACCACCAGGGTTATAAAATAATAATCTCCCAGGAACCCCATGACAACCCATATATTAATACACTTTATTTAATGAAAAATTACATAGAGATGTAATTAATACACAACCAAAAGATTATGAGGCCTAGTTTATTTTGGTAATTTGGAAAACGATAAAAAGACATGAAATAAAAAATACAAAAAAAAATAAAACTCCATAACATGTGCTTATATTCCATGGATCTTATAAAAATATATGTGATATCTTGGGGTATACATAAGAAATGGGTGAGATACAGATCCCAATAAGGGAACAAAAAAGGCATAGCATAAGCTAAAGAAACACAGATTATCCAAGATTCATATCGATGTAACATAAGAGGTGTGAGAATCATAATCTTGAACAATGAGGCATGATATGACAAGATAACATAAAAGGAAACATAATAATATGGAAACAACGTAAAACAATAAATCATAAACATTATTCAAGGAAAACCACAAATTCAACATTACATAGTTTGCTTAAGATAAAATCCCATGCACTATGAATGTAATCTCATGATATAAAAACATTACCAAATGCATTGGAGTGCTATATAATTCCGGGTCCACCCATCACTTTCATATCATGTACATGCATAAGTGTTCCACATTGACCATACAACATAAGGATATATTTCATCAGTTATAACCCCATAATTAAGGATTTAATGTTATATAAATGTAAATCCACAATCAATTAAGGATAGTTAAAACTAGTTTAATACCCTTGAGTGAAAATGGATATGGGTATTCACTGTATTAATGTTTGGCATAGAAAATCACAAGATAATTTCATTAGCATAACCGTTGCACATAAAGGTTTATAGAAGGAATGAATGAGAGTGAAAGTGGTTTTCCACTACTTGGAATTCATAATTTTAGTAAGATGGATATGTACAATCATATTCTAACTTGGATAATTGTAAATAAGAAGGAGTGAAATAAAAAAGGTTCTTGAATAAATGGGAGGAGGAGATTCCTTACATTGAAAGGGTGCTTCTTAAATATTAATATGATATTATTAATATCTTGGGGTGACCTTGATAGGTATATATAGAGGTATGGGACTTGTAAATTCATGATACATGAGTTTTGAGTGAAGTGGAATGGGAGGTTTGGTGGGTTTATATAGAAAAGGAGATGATGATTCTTTATTAATTTCCAAACATAGGTTTTGGACACTCTATGATAAAGTAATAAAGAACACAACCCTTCTAATGGATTTTTCCCATGGTTTTTTCCAAATAATATTTTTACATTATTTCATAATTCTATTCACTGAAGTCATTAAAATAATGTCCTTGGTGATGTGGAAGTGAGTCATGTTCATAAATAATTGATTTTAAAATCATAAAATATAATATATTCTTTTGTTGATTTATTAAGGGTTTAAAAAAATATAAAATAACTTAAAAAATACATTATTTTAAAGGGGAAACATAGTTTTGGACATGGATACTCCTTATAGTATATATTACATCACTTTGGGGCTTTTATGATGTCATAATAAATACCATAAAATTGTACTGTATTTAATATTTACCCAAACATTTGACTATATTGTAAAATTAAGAAAATATCACTATCAGAGAATTTAAACTTAATTATTCCAAAAATAATATTTATTTTATCAAAATATTTCTCTAAATATTTAAATTTACATTTTTAAGTCAAAAATTCCTATTTATTGAAAAATAAAAGATTTTTTACAATAACAGTTTTCTAACCCTTATAAAAATTATATTTGAGCTTGTAAAATTTTATTATCATTTATATTTAATAAATATTATTTAATTATAATATTTTATTAAAATATAAATTATTTTAAAATCTCTTTAATTCCTCAAAATGATTGTCTTAATTGAAAACAAACATATCCCAAAAATACAATATGTGTTTCATCGTATCAAAATCTGATTTTTATAAACATATTTTTTAATCATTATAAAAGTAATAATAAAAAGTAATAAATATAATAATTATTTTATTGAAATAAAATATAAAAAAAATACTATTAGAGTCTATATAAATATCCCTTTATTACATCAGCGAATTCTCTTATGGTATGGTGTGCGATGGTGAGATTTTCTTAGGGTGGTTTGGTGAACATAGTTTGGGTTGTGATCTAGATGAGCTTGAACATCTCCCACAAAGAGTTAAATTCATGATTTAGTTATTTAATCTCATATTAGTTTTGGTAAAGGTTAAATCCTAATGTTTGTATCTCCCTCAGAATCTCAGATAAATGGATTTCATAGGGTACGATCCCACTGGCCAAGAATATTTCTTCCTTTATCTGTCTCAAATGTAATTTATCATAAAAATTTATATAATATTCTTAATGGTCATTATAAAATGTCTATATTATCAAAATTTATGATTCTTAATGGCCTTTTAAATTTGATAGACCACATAACGGCCCAAAATAACAAGAGTAGTGCATGTACTTTTTGTAACATGATTTCATAATAAATATTTTATTAATTCAAAAAAGGGGATTTCATTTATAGAAGGCCATGTCATTACATTAATACCCCATTCAAAACATTCACCCTTGAAATTTAATTTATACACTAAAACAGATCAGTGTACTTCTGTTTCATTTCCTCTTTGGGTTCCCATGTTGCTTCCTCAAACCTTTCGTTTCACCACAACACTTTAACAGGATGAGTTCTCTTATTTCACATAAATTTGTCTCTACAATATAAGATCTTCATAATCTTATCCTTGTATGAATGATCATTCTACAATGGTATTACCTATAGATTCAGTAAATGTGAGGGGTTTGGTGTGTACTTCATTAATAAGGATATATGGAACACATCATGTACTTAAGATAGGTTAGGTGGTAGTGCTAGTTGATATGACACTACTCCAATATTATCAAGGATCTAAATGGAGCTGATGTATCTCAAACTAAGATTTAACTTCTTCCCAAACCTCATGACTTTCTTCCACTGTGACATATAAAGGAACATTGTATATCTAACCTTAAACTCTAGTTTATATCAATTATTATATATATATATATATATTATGTTGATACTTTGCAGATTTCGTATGATATTGAATGGTTTGAACCTTCTCTATCATCTCTTGGACTAGATCAGGTCCCATTAGGTTTTTCTCTCCAAATTTATCCTAGAATTTGGGATTCTAAAACCACTTCCCATAAAATGCCTCATATAGTGAAATTTTATTACTAAAATGGAATCTTTTGTAATTTGAGAACTCCACTAAGGGAAGATGTTGATCCCAATATCCTTAAAAATCCATTGTACATGATCTCAATATATCCTCCAATGTTTTAATGGTTATTTCAGATTGACCATCCATCTAAGAGTGATAAGTAGTGATAAATTTTAGTTATGTATCCAACACTTGTTCAATATGTCTCTAAAACCTCAAGGTAAACCTCATATCTCAATGAGATATAATATAGAGTGGAACTCCATGCAGTCTTATGACTTCTCTTATGTATATTTTAATGTGTTAGTTAGGTGGAAAATATTTCTTGATATAAATGAAATATTTTACCCTAATGTAGCGATAAACTACCATCGAGATGGTTTTATTTCCTCATGGGGAGTCCTATAATGAAATGCATGGTTATGTTTTCCCAATTCAATACTATTATGGGAAATGTTTGAACCATAACCTTAGACTTCTGTCATTCCACCTTGATTTTTTTCCATACTGATCTTCAAGATAAAAAATCAACAATCTCCCTCTTCAAGTTATCCCATCAAAAATTTTGCTTCAAATATGTTTACATCTTAGTAATCATGGATTAATTGAGAAGGAAGAGGTACTCACATTATCTATATATTCCCTATTAATTTTTATTTTTAATGGGACACATATATAGGGTCAAAACCTTATAACTTATTCTTCAGCAAAGTTAAACTCTAAAATATTCGCTACCTTTTTCTGTAGCAACTCATCATCATTATAGTCCTATTTGATCCTATAAAAAATGGATGGTATTTTATTTATTTTATCAAGGTAATATGAATAAACTTTTATTATTCTCATTTCTATCCTTTGTATTTCTGAGAAGATTGGGTCCCTTTCAATCCTTATCATGGATAGGGTTGTGTGATCCTTTCTACTTAGAGCATTTCCTCTTTATATAATTTCCCAGGATTGTAATAGATTAAAAATAATAATCCATGATCATCTATAACCATGTCCATCAATAGAAATTAAACTCATTTTGTATGAATATATACTTCTATTTTTTATGATACGTATATAGGTCACACTTCTTTCTATAGAGATAATGTTACAAAATATTTAATTTGAAGATCACTAAAAATAATTATAGATCATGAGTTGGGTATTTATACTCATGGATGTTTAATTGGAATTTAGTATAGGAACTCACTTTTTCATCTTTCATGAGTACACAACCCAAGCCCCTTTTATATGTGTCACTATATTTCAAAAATATTTTCCTGCCATTAGGTAATGTGAGTATAGATTTAGTGATTAGCCTCTTATTAAACTCTTTAAATCTATCTTCACATTCATCAGTCTAGTAAAACTAAACTCCATTTTGAGTAATCTAGGTTAATGGGCTTAGAAATCATGATATTGTTTCACAAATTGATGATAGTACCCAGTTAACCTAAATAAACTATATATTTTCATCATAGATTTTGGTCTAGTCCATCCTTCAATTATCGTGGTGTTTGAAGGATCAATATATATCCCTTTTTTGGTGATGAAATTCCCCAGGAAGGATACTTTCTCCATCCAATACACACATTTACAATACTTAGAAAATAAAATTTCCTTTCACAATGTATTTAGAACACAATTAAATTACTCCTTATATTCCTCCTTGATTTTTGAGTGGATAAAAATATCATCTATAAAGACTGCCATAAATTTATTGTGGTAATACCTAAAGGATATATTGATCAAGTCCATGAATATTTTTGGAGCATTAGTGAGTCCAAATGGAATCACTATGAACTCGTAGTGATTGAACCTTTTATGAAAAGTAGTCTTTGGGTATCCTTCTTCTTTACCTTTGCTTGGTAATATCATGGCTGAAGATCCACCTTGGAGAAGTATTAGGCACCACATAATTGATCGAACAAGTCGTAAATCTATACCTGTGGATACTTGTTCTTTATCATGATCTTATTGAGCTCGTGATAACCAATAAGGATTTTCATTGACCCATCCTTCTTCTTATAAAAGGGGAAGGTGCACCACATCATAAATCACTTTTTTGTATTAACCCTTTACACAAATTCTCCTATAATTTTTTCTTGATCTCTTCAATTTAATCAATGGTTATTCTATATAGAGTCTTTGATATTGTTAAATCTCTATGTATGATCTCAATTGCGAACTCAACTTCATGATTAGGAGGAAGACTAGACAATTCTTCATGAAACACATTAGAAAATTCCCATACAATTGGAATCTCATCAAGGATGATATTTTCTTTAGTATCAATCTTTTGATCTATAAATGATTACTCTCAATGAAATAATATCTAGTCTAGAGAGGTTTGTACCAAATAATATTCATCCTCCTCCTTGAAAATTTATATAATTAAAGGGAAATTTTTATATAGAGGTTGATGTACTTCCCTTCACAATTTATATTAGCTCTATAAAGGAAGCCAGTCTATTCCCATAATAGAATCAAATTATTATAAGGGGAGTATTGAAATGCACGGCCGATTGTAGCCTATCGACCGGTCAAGGTTCCGGTGCTCTGCTAATGTGTATATCAGCACTCGGGTCGAATCCTCGGAGATGATACTTTAAAATAGTCGTTTATTTTTAGTTAATTGTATTCTGATTGGGGGTTTGTTTGCAGAGCTTAATTGAAATGACTAATTGATTATTATTGATTTAACAAAATGATAATGATTGGGGTGAGTTTATCATTAGGTTAGTCGAGCTTGTGATGTCCTTGATCTTTGCTTTATATTGCATTTAAATTAACACCCATGTCACAAGTTGACGTTGATTTGAATTCCCAAGTGTTAAGGATTTAATCCAAGCCTTAACTTAACTTAGGGTTCTAATATTGATCATATCTTGTTTATGGTAGTGTATTTATGGTTCCAATAATCCATGGAAACCACACGTTAAACAAAACAATTCATTAATCCATGACATGCTAAGTCCAACATACACAATGTTAATTCAACGAATACTCATCGAGCGAAAGCTCTCAATCACTTAACATACCTAAATTAAAACTCACCCCAATGAGAGATTTACTCATCCATTAGGATTGTTTATAATCTGGGTTTAATGTTTATTGTGATGATTTAAAAAGATTAGAAAAAGAAAGGGACAAGAAAAGAGTAGTGTGCCGAACACATACACGAAATATTTTTAGAATCAAAAATGGAATTTCGATTGAACAGGGAAGAAAAAGAAGGGAAGGGGATTAAACTGAATTTAAACTATTTTAAGACCATTAATATTATACTACAGAAGGTGGATAAGAATAAGAGGTATTGAATAAGAAACAAGCACTAAAATTTGATTGAAATGAAAACAAAGTTACACAATTACAATGGAAAGCAAACATAAACAAACATGAAAGAGAAGAGGAGGAGAGGTCTCTATTATTGAAACAAGATCAAATAATATCATCACTTAACCTTGTCAAGGATATAATAATACCAAACCTCCTCCTTAAGTTTTTAAGTTCCAACCTATTGGAAGGAGAGGAGAGGGATGTATTTATAGCACAAGAAGTGGACTGTTTGCATTCCAAATCTGTCCCTCCACTTGACCCACATATTTACCAATCTAGACAGCTGAATCACAAGATGGTGTCTTCTTAATAAATGTATATATGGATGTATTCTATATACCCTCAAAATATTTCGGTCATTGGACTTTTTTAGCCAAAGTTATGCCTATTTCATTAAACAAAGCTAAACTGCCCATTTCTATCCATGACTTTTCAATGGGTGAAATGTGAATGGATTTTTTAATAGTAAGATGCCATCAAATCCGGATAGTTTCTTCAAAAAAGTTGGCCGCCTATATCTCCTCTTTCACAATGAATATTCTCAGATCAAATGGATTTCTAGATAAGGAGAAAAGTCCACATTTTTGTGCTGCTTTTAATTCCCGGACAGAATGGTGGGATGGACTTCATAGAATCATTTGGGCCACTTATTGAAGACTTTGTGCCTTGAAAGTTTTATCCAAGATGACACATATTGTCCCCAGAATTATGGTGGAGAATCAACAGTTTTGGACTTTTGTATTGAGCCCAGTAAATCAATCTTCAAGGCTGGTACAGTTTGTTCACAGATTCATTGGGCCTTATTGTGTGGTACATATGAACCTTCAAATGGCCGAATTGGCACATGATTTTTTCTAATGAAATGTTCTAAATTGAAATAGGAATCCTAAAAAAGAAAAACCATGAAATTTGGATCAGTATAGTAATAGGTATATATAATACATTAAACTGACTCAAATCTGGATTTATTCAAATAATGCTCAAAATTATATTTAATATTAAAATATGAATATTACACATGAATTATTCACTTTTCATATAAAATCAGTAAAGGTGGTTGGTAAAATGTAATTAATAAATTAATAACATCAACTCCCCCACACTTAGGATTGTGCATGTCCTCATGTGCAATAAATATAAAAAACATGAAAAAATCATTTTCACTCACCAACAAATATTAAAATTTTATTTTTTTACCAATCAGGGGAGGTTCAGACCATTCCACTCATCCATATTTAATTCCACCACAAATTGTTACAGAAATAATGTTCCAAAAACAATTCATTTTTCATGATCAAAATTAGAAATAGAAAATGTGGGCACTCAAAACTTAATCCACTCAAGATGATAAAATTAATTTATGGAGCTTCACTCATTCACCAACCAAAAGTGAACATCTTAGAGTTTGAAAGAGCTCTCAGCTTCCATTATCCATTCTAAAGTTCACAAGAATCAAGAGGACTTTTTAGGGGTTTTTCTGTTGCTATGGGACGGTAGGATTATAATGTCCAAAAGGGTGGAAAGAGGGGCTAAAACACTAACATGGATAAAACAATGCACAATTTTTTTGAAAATGAAACATGGAAGAAAATGGAAACACATTTTTACAAAGGGAAAAATGAATCATGACACAAAAGTGGAAGAAAATTTTAAGGGGATGAGAAAAAGGAATATTTACAAAACACAAAGCTTCTCCCAATAACATAAGTGTTCCTTTTTCTTTTCATTTCTTTTTTTTGTATGTTTTTGAATGTTGAACATGAAATAGATCTCACAATAATCACCCAACCCATGTTTAATCTCCTCACGACACAAATTGTAATAGTTATAACAATATAAATGGTTGATGAAGAGTGATTTTTGACCTAACCAAGACACAACCCATTCTTTTCATTTTTTTTGTTTTTGATTTTTTTTTGAATTTTTTTTTGAACACTTTTCAATAATATTTGTAGAAAAGGACGTCAAGATGAGTCCATTACAATAATACTCACTAAATTATGACCTCTCCCCCACACGAAAATGGATGCTTTCCCTCAAGCATATAAAAACACATTGAAAATCAAGAAAAGGATACCCAAAATGAAATCCATCCTCCCCACACTTAAATTTCAAGAAATTATGCAATGTAAATCCATGTAGATGTTGGGTGGGACAAGGTATTGGGTTTGTAATGTGGATATCAAAGAAAAGGTTTACATAGGCTTGAAGGGGCTTCCAAAAGGAGGATTAATGTAGGGTAATGGGAGGCTATTTGGCCATTGTGATTCTCATGAGGTTAAAAAAATGCCTCTATCATATTAATGCACACCAAAGTAGGAAATTCAGCTCGAAGGTCCACAAACTCAAGACTCACAAATGGGGGTGAAAAACACACATTTTGAAAAGATGGTCATAGGTTACATTGGCAAGAAAGCTAATGATGTTCCTCACGGTAGGGGTAAATCATTTTCCAAATCAAAAACTGGGCATTCAACATTTATTGTTCTTGACACAAAATTATTTATCCAAAGTCCTGATGAAAATTCTAATTTTTTGAGATGAAAGCATGTCTTTCAATTCCCCAAAAAGGTTCGACAAAATTTGAAATTTTAATGGTGAATAATTATGACTCTCTTTTTTTTACCTTTTGTATTTTACTATTTTTTAGTGTTTTTTTTAAATACATAGTCACACAAAATAGAACGATAAAAAAGGGTTCGATGAAGAAAGTGGTAAAAAAATGAAAGAGAGAGGAAGAAGAAGAAATAGAGAGAGAGGAAGATGGAGAGAGAGTTAAAGGGAAAGAGGTGCCCCATGGTTTGGATTTGTTGGGTCTCCATCCAGTGGTGGTTCTATTGAAGTGGATGGGGATTCGATGGAAGTCGACGTGGTTCCCGGATTGTGATACCTCTCATGGTGATGCTTTAACTGATGTATGTTAACCGTGAATGTCCTTTTGGAAGAGGGGTCATGGACTTGCACTGTACCAAATGGGTAAACATTAGTAATAACAAAAGGACCTTCCCAACGAGAATTAAGCTTACTTGGGTGAAGTCAGAATCGAGAATTGAAGACCATTACCTTTTCACCTTCATGAAATACCTTTCTCAGGATGTGTCTGTCATGGAGTACCTTAGACTTCTCTTTGTATAGATTGGAATTCTCATAGGATTCAAGTCGAAGCTCCTCCAGTTTATCCAATTGCAATAATCTTTCTTCACCAGATTTTTCACAATCAAAATTATAGGTTTTCACATCCCAATACGAATTATGTTGGATTTCAACTGGTAAGTGACACGCTTTACCAAAAACTAGCCTAAAAGGAGACATCCCAATGGGTGTTTTATAAGCAGTTCGATAAGCCCAAAGTGATTCACCAAGTCTTTCAGGCCAGTATTTTATGGTGGGTTTCACAATTCTCTCAAGCACTCCTTTCACTTCTCTATTAGAAAGTTCAACCATTCCATTTGTTTGGGGGTGATATGCAGTTGAAGTTTTATGTACAACCCCATTCTTTTTCAGAAGAGATTCCATGGTTCTATTACAAAAATGGGTTCCTAAGTCACTGATCAAGGAACGTGGTGTGCTAAATATTTGGAAGATGTGGGTCTTTAGGAACTCACTAACAGTATGAGCATCATACTTCCTAGTGGGTTTGGCCTCAACCCACCTTGAAACATAATCGACCTCAAGAAGAATGTATGAGAATCCATTGGAAGGGGGAAATGGTCCCATGAAATCAATACCCCAAACATCGAAGATTTCACAAAAGATTAAGGTCTTTTGGGGCATTTCATTTCTTTTGGAGATTATGCCAAACTTTTGGCATGTAGGACATGATTAACAGAACTCATGTGAGTCCTTGAAGAGGGAAGGCCAGAAGAATCTAGAGTCTAGGACCTTTCGGGAGGTCCTTTGTGGTCCAAAGTGGCCACCACCAGGCATTAAGTGACAGAATTCTAAGATGGAAGAATATTCATCTTCATCAACACATCTTCTAATTACCAAGTCTGCCCCAGTTTTCCAAAGATTATTTTCTTCCCAAAAATAGTATTTTGAATTACTTTTCAACTTCATTTTTTGTTATTTTGAAAACTTTTCAAGAAAAACACCAGAAACCAAGTAATTTACAATTGGGTCATACCATAGTAGTTTTGGAGTGAGAGATGAAAGGTGCTCAATTGGAAATTCAGGATCAATGATTTCAGAATGTGGAGAATTAGGAATTCTACTCAAGTGATCAGCCACAGGGTTTTCTTTTCCAGGTCTATCTTTGATTTCAAGGTCAAACTCTTGGAGCATTAGAATCCATCTTATTATCCTTGGTTTGGAATCACTTTTCTTGAGTAAGAACTTAATAGCAGAATGGTCTATGAAGATGAAGATTTTGGCACCTAAGAGATAGGGCCAAAATTTATCTAAGGCATAAACCACAGCTAAAAGTTCCTTTTCAGTCACAGTGTAGTGAGATTGAGTTTCATCCAATGTTTTTGAGGCATAATAGATGACATGAAGAATTTTTTCACTTCTTTGACCAAGAACAGCCCCAACAGCTCTATCAAAAGCATCACACATCAATTCAAAAGGTAAGGACCAATCTGGGGGTTGGATTATCAAGGCAGATGTAAGAGAATTTTTGAGTTCAATGAAGTCTCTCTTGAAAACCTCATCAAAATGGAAAGAGACATCATTTTGGAGCAAATGAGTGAGTGGGAGAGAAATTTTACTAAAGTTATGGATGAATCGCCGATAGAAACCAGCATGAATGAGGAATGATCAGATGTCTCAAACAGAAGTGGGTTGAGGAAGTGATTAGATCACTTCAATTTTGGCAGGATCAACTTCAATACCATCTTTTGAAACTATGTGCCCTAGAACAATCCCATTAGCAACCATGAAGTGACATTTTTCAAAATTTAACACAAGGTTACACTTGACACACTTTTGAAGGACTAGAGAGAGTGAATGAAAGCATGACTCAAATGACTCGCCATAAATGGTAAATTCATCCATGATGACTTCCATGCAGTGTTCTATGAATTCTGAAAAGATACTCATCATACACCTCTAGAATGTTGCAGGAGCATTAAAAAGGCCAAAAGGCATTCTTCTCTATGAATATGTTCCAAAGGGGCATGTGAAAGTAGTCTTTTCTTGGTCCTGAGGTGAAATTGGCATTTGGATGTAGCTGGTGTATCCATCAAGAAAGCAATAGTGTGACTTTCCAGCCAATCTTTCTAGCATTTGATCAAGGAATGGAAGAGGGTAGTGATCTTTTCGGGTTTCAACATTCAATTTCCTATAGTCGATGCACACACGCCATTTGTTCTTCACTCGAGTTGTGACTACCTCTCCATGTTTATTTTTGAAAACAGTTATCCCACCCTTCTTAGGTACAACTTGAATTGCACTAACCCATTCACTATCAGAAATTGGGTAGATAATACCAGCTTGAAGAATCTTGGTGATCTCTTCCCTAACTACCTCAAGTATGAGTGGATTGAGTCTTCTTTGGGGTTGTCTAACTGGTTTGGATGTCTCCTCCAGATGGATGTGATGCATGCAAAGGGAAGGGTTGATTCCTAGTATGTCATCTAGGGTCCAACCTAAGACTTTTTTGTTTTCCTCTAACACTTGAACAAGTTTGGACTCCTCGGTTTCAGTAATTGTGGCAGAGATAATGACAGGATATGAGTGATCATGGAAGAGGAATGCATATTTCTGGTGTGCAGGAAGAGGTTTCAAATCAGTCTCATCTTTCACTTTTGGGATAGACAACTCAGGAATAGAAGAAGGGACTTCAGTTGCTTCAGATTCATTTTCCTTAATACTATCCAAGGTGGAGCAGTAGAGATCAGAATTGATGTGGAATTCAAGAGAGTTTTCAAGTTCCTCTAGATTGATGGAGTCTATGAATGAAAGGTCCACATCAACTTCACCATTTATGACTTGGTTAATCCTATTGCAGATTTCACAACATCTTATCTCTTCAGAATAGGATGAACATGATGTAATGGGGTTCAATTGACTCTTAGAAGTGTCCTCGGAAGCATGGATTGAGAATGCAGAGTGATCCTCATATGGGTATCGCATGGCTTGGAAAATGTTGAATTTGACCAGTTGGTCACCAAATTCCATGGATAAGATACCAGAATGGACATCAATCTTGGTTCTCACAGTCATGAGGAATGTTCTTCCAAGAATTAGAGGAGATTGAGAAGAGTTTGTCTCACCTTCCATGTCAAGGACATAGAAATCAGTAGGGAAGATAAAATCATTGACTCGGACAAGGAAATCCTCAATTATTCCCTTAGGACTGGTTGTGATTCGATTGGCTAACTGAATGACAACACTCGTTGGGTGCAAGGGACCTAGACCAAGGTTAGAGAATATGGATTTGGGCATGACATTAATTGAAGCTCCTAGGTCTATGAGTGCATCATCAAAGTTGGAACTTCCAATTTGGCATGGAACCGTAAAGGTCCCTGGATCATTGCACTTTATGGGAATAGACTGCTGGGTTGAAACATTTTCTAAGGTCCTATGTTGTCTCTTATGGGTACACAACTCCTTGAGAAACTTGGAATACTTAGGAATTTGTTTTATGGCATCTAATAGGGGAATGTTGACTTCAATATGTCAAAACATGTCGATCATTTCAGGATCAGGTTCAAAGGACTTCCTTGGTTTAGAAACAGCTTGTGGAAAAGGAATTGGATTCCTAAGTGGAATGGAAGGAGGTGAGGGAATGGATTCAGGTTCTTTTTCAAGTTTATTTTTCTTTTTGTTTTCTAGGTCAACATTCAAATGAGGGTTTGAGAATTTATCTTGAGGCACAACAATTTGCTTTCCCGATCTAAGTGCAATTGCACTTACATTACCCTTGGTGTTGGGTAATGGTTGAGCTGGGAGTTGGGAAGAATTTGATTGTTGTTGCTGGCTCAGGTGGGATGCAAGTTGACCTATTTGAGTTTCAATGTTTTTAAGGCTAGAACGGGTGAAGGAGGAAAGATCTTCCACTGCACTTTCCCATGGTTTCTTGGAAGAAGAGGCTTGTCCCGGATTGGGATTACCTTGATTTTGGTTCTTGGGAAAGCAATTGTATTGGGTTGGGAATTGGGAAGGCTCATTCGGATAGTGGAATCCAGGAGGAGGATTATTCCTTTGATGTTGAGGAACAAAAGGGTAAGGTTGATGGAAGTTACCACCACCTTGACCATATTGGAATTGGTTTGGATTTTGAGGAGGGAATTGAGGGGGATGAGAGATGGTATTACCATACCTCAAGCCTGGGTTAAAGGTAGAAGAGAAAGGCTCAGAGTGAGGTTGGTTGAAGTTTCTAACAAACTGAACTGATTGTTGAGGGTTGGGGTTCTGCTGAGCATATGTTGCATTGAGCTCCATTGGTCTGGATGAATTGGATTGATCCTCTTGAAGTTGTGGACATGTGTCTGTTAGATGAGCCACGGAGCTACAAATTCCACAATTCTTGATAGGTCCAGGGAATAGTGACTGTGGAGAAGATGAGGTTGGGGCTTTGGTAGCCACTGCTAGTTGACGCACAAGACCTGTAAGTTCACTCATCCACTCAGTCATCTTGTTAGGCTCTATGGATTGATTATCTTGGGCTTGTTTGACTTGAGCATGTGCTCGAGTATGGAATTTTTGTGTGTTTGTAGCCATGTTACTTTTGAGATCTCTTGCAGCTGCTGGAGTTTTGTCAACAAGAGCACCGCCACTTGCGGCGTCAATGAGGGTTCGCTCCATAGCCAATAACCCCTCATAGAATTATTGGATAAAGTGTTGGTCAGGGATTTGGTGGTGTGGGAAGGTTGCCACAATCTTTTTGAACCTCTCCCAGTACTCATGGAGTGATTCATTTTGGAATTGACGGATACCACTTATTTCCTTTTGGATGGAAGCGGTACGAGAAGCAGGAAATAATTTTTCTAGAAAGAGACGCTTTATGTCATTCCATGTAGTTATGGAACCAGGAGGGGGGTAGTATAGCCATGACTTGGCAGAGTCAGCTAGGGAGAAATGGAATGCTTGTAGTTTGATTTGTTCTTCAGAAACCCCTTGAGGCTTCATGGTAGAGCACACCACCTAGAACTCTTTGAGATTTAGATGCGGATCCTCACCGGTTAGCCCATGGAAATGAGGTAGAAGATGAATCAAACCCGATTTGAGTTCGAAGTCAGCCTCTATGTTTGGATATTGAATACCAAGGGGTTGGTAATTCATATGAGGGGCAGCAAGTTCTTTCAATGTTTGTTCCCTAGGATTGGCCATATCGAATTCAATTGGTAGGGCAATGATTGGTTCTTGGGTGATTTGGTTATCCCTAATGGTCCTCCTAAGTCGATGAAGAGTTCTATGAATTTCAGGGTCAAAAAAATCCAATGGATTGTTTGGGAGGCTATGGGGAATTCAGATAGATTTAGAAAGGATGAGGAAGGCGAGATTTTCTCGGTGTTCTTTTCAGATTTTTTTTTTAAATTTTGATTTTTTTTGTTGTTTTTTTTACAAAAACTAAAAACTAACCACTACTTAAAGCACCATCCCTGGAAACGGCTCCATTTGAAACGCACGGCCGATTGTCGCCTATCGACCGGTCAAGGTTCTGGTGCTCTACTAATGTGTATAGCAGCACTCGGGTCGAATCCTTGACGATGATACTTTGAAATAGTCGTTTGTTTTTAGTTGATTGTATTCTGATTGGGGGTTTGTCTAAAGAGCTTAATTGAAATGACTAATTGATTATGATTGATTTAACAAAATGATAATGATTGGGGTGAGTTTATCATTAGGTTAGTCGAGCTTGTGATTCCCTTGAGCTTTGCTTTATATTGCATTTAAATTAACACCCATGTCACAAGTTGACATTGATTTGAATTCCCAAGTGTCAAGGATTTAATCCAAGCCTTAACTTAACTTAGGGTTCGAATCATGATCATATCTTGTTTATGGTAGTGTATTTATAGTTCCAATAATCCATGGAAACCACATGTTAAACAAAACAAGTCATTAATCCATGACATGTTAGGTCCAACATACACAATGTTAATTCAACGAATACTCATCGAGCGAAAGCTCTCAATCGCTTAACATACTTAAATTAAAACTCACCCCAATAAGAGATTTACTCATCCATTAGGATTTTATATAATCTGGGTTTAATTTTTATGGTGATTATTTAAAAATATTAGAAAAAGAAAGGGACAAGAAAAGAGTAGTGTGCCGAACACACACACGAAAGATTTTGAGAATCAAAAATGGAATTTCAATTGAATGGGGAAGAAAAAGAAGGGAAGGGGATTAAACTTAATTTAAACTATTTTAATACCATTAATATTATACTACAGAATGTGGAGAATAATAATAGTTATTGAAGAAGAAACAAGCACTAAAATTTTATTGAAATGAAAACAAAGTTACACAATTACAATGGAAAGAAAACATAAACAAACATGAAAGAGAAGTGAAGGAGAGGTATCTCTTGTTGAAACAATATCAAAGCATATCCTCACAGAACCTTTTCAAAGATCTAGTAATTCCAAACCTCCTCCTTATGTTCTGAAGTGCCTACCTCTTGGAAAGATAGGAGAGGGATGTATTTATAACCCAAGGAGTGGACTGTTTGCATTCCAAATCTGTCCCTCCACTTGACCCGCGTATGTACCAATCTAGACAGATGAATCATGAGCTGGTGTCTTCTTCCTAAATGTAGATATGGATGTCTTCTGTATACCCTCAAAATATTGAGGTCATTGGACTTTTTTATCCAAAGTTATGGCTATTTAATTAAACAAAGCTAAACTGTCCATTTCTATCCATGACTTTTCAATGGGTGAAATGTGAATGGATTTTGGAATAGTAATATGCCATCAAATACGGATAGTTTCTTCAACAAAGTTAGCCGCCTATATCTCCTATTTCACACTGCAAATTCTAAGCTCAAATGGATTTCTAGATAAGGAGAAAAGTCCACATTTGTGTGCTGCTTTTAATTCCCGGCCAGAATGGTGGACGGGAGTTGATAGAATCATTTGGGAAACTTGTTGAAGACTTTGGGCCTTGAAATTTTTATCCAAGATTACAGATATTGTCCCCCGAATTATGGTGGAGAAAAAACTATTTTGGACTTCTGGATTGAGCCCAGTAAATAAATCTTCAAGGCTGGTCCAGTTTGTTCACAGATTCATTGGGCCTTATTGTGTGGTACATATGAACCTTCAAATGGCCGAATTGGCACATGATCCCTTCTAATGAAATGTTATAAATTGCAATAGGAATCCTACAAAACAAAAACCATGAAATTTGGATCAGTATAGTGATTTTTATAGAAAATAAATTAAACTGACTCAAATCTGGATTTATTCAAATAGTGCTCAAAATTATATTTAATATTAAAATATGAATATTACACACGAATTATGCACTTTTCATATAAAATCAGTAAATGTAGTTAGTAAAATGTAATGAATAAATGAATAACATAAAGTATCAGAAGGTTTTTTGGGAAATTAAACACATAAATTTTGATTAGGGTTGATTTATATGCTTGGGATGCAACAATTGACCCATTTTTCATCTTTACTGATAACTCAAGTTCCATGTTTTTTGGTGGTGTTTAAATAATTCTATTAAAAATGTGTGATATGTAATAATGATTAGAACTAGAATCAAATAGTATGATTTTTATCCATGAATGAATAACTAACATACATTTCACCACTTCATTATTGGTATCCACCTCAGTAGTTGTGATGGAATATTCTCACCCTTTCTCTCTAGCCCTTGGAGGTTATTGGCATTGGTTATCATCAAAAACTCAGGGAATAGGGTACTGATTCACATATTGTATCTATTACTTGAATTTAAAACATTGGATAATATACTAAGGGTTGAATGTAGAATTCCTTTGTTCCATCATATTGGTGGGTTTCTCCCATAGGAAATTGATAGGTAGGAACCCTTCCTTCCCACACCTAAATCATTTCTTTATAACCTTTCATAACTTTTGGGATTCTTCTTCCAATTCTTTTGACAAGTAGGATGTTAAATTTCTTACCTCCATGATATTTTTTCATGACACCACCATAATTAAAATCCAATCTATACTTATTGTCTATGTTCCCAAGAGACCATTGATATTTTCTGACTTTGAAGTCACATCAGAAAATTTCCTCATACCTTTAAAATTATAGAATATTCTATGCTTTTTGTAGATTCATATTTATCCTAAAAAATAAGTGGTAAAATTTACTTTTATGGGTAATGAAAAACCCTAAGTTGTATCATTAAAGTCTTTTGAAGTTTTCCTCGTACACCCAAATTGATTCATCATACTTTTTCTTGAGGCCAATGAAATCTTTCTTGGTTTTAAGTTAGAGACAATGATGAAGATATTTGTAAAAAAACATTTTCTATAATTCCTTCAACCACATAATTTTGATCTCCTCCTTATACATACAATTTTTTTAACCAACATCATATATTGATTAGATTCTCTATATATACGATAATTAGTCAGCACAAAATTCTATTTCTCATAACATTGAAGTATAGAGAAGATATTTTCAATGGATTTAATCTATTATTAAATTATTATAGGAACAGAATATCCACTAAATGTTGGAGGCCTTTTTTATATAAAGGTATTAATTGAAACTCTTTCATTAATAGTGGGATTCAAGAATTCCTATTAAATTAAATTTTGAAAAAAAACTTGAGTTTACTGAGAATGTATTGTCATGAATTTTGTTATTCGTTCTCCCATCAGGTTTGGAATCTCATTTTGGTTGTTATCAAATTACCCCTCACATTGGTTATTCGGTTGTTTTTTACTATTTCCATAAATTGTCCAAAAATGAAGGTAAAAATAGGGATGGGTTTTTTTAAAACTATTAAACAAATAAATGGGAAATCATGAACATTAAAGGGATATCTCAGAAATAACATACATTCTTTAACGTATGAATTTCTAGGTTTCAATCTATGTTATCCATGATATATTTCCTAATATAAAATCTTATAATTATTTTGTTCCCTTAATAATGGTTTGTAATGAGCTTGAAAATTTACCAAAGCATATCCCCCAAGAGAGTCAAACCATGTGTGCAGAAAGGCTTGTTGTCATGCAGCAGGTGATGATATATTCTATCTTAATGTGCCCTTTTCATGGTTAGTACCCCTAGGTACCTCTATGCCAAAGTCACATCCACTTATAATATCCAGGTAGGGATGTATTTTCTTAGAAACCAGTTAATCTATAATTTAACAAAATTCAGGGATTTATTCCTATGTTTATACTTATCCATAATTATTTCACTTATGTTTTTTAATCTTAAACCCAAAAAAATACTAGACTTTTCTCTAATACAAACTATGACAACCCATATTTTAATAAACTTTGTTTCATGAATTATTACATAGATATGAACTTAATACAATTCCAGAAGACTATAAGGTGTTGTTTATTTGGGTAATTAGGTACATAATATAATAACTTGAAATAGACAATATTAAAAAATCATTTAAAAACTCTATAACTAGAGCATATAATCCTTAGATCATCTAAAACATCTTGGGATAACTAGGGGATATACATAAGAAAGCGATGAGATATAGTGCCCCATAAGGGAATAATTAAGAAATATAATAATGTAAAGTGGTACATGTGAGATAAGATGAATATCAAGGTAATATCAGATTGGTGAGAATCATAATCTTGAATAACTATGCATGATATAACATGATATCAGAAAGGCCCCATAGAAATAAGGAAACAACATAAAACATGACATCATAAACACACATCAAGGATAACCAAAAATAAATCATAACATAGTGTGATTAGGATAACCTAACATGCACCATTCATGTAATCTCATGATATAAAAACATTACCCAATTCATTTTAGGTCTATAATTTTAGGTCCACTCTTCACATCCATATCATGTACAGGTAAAAGTATCCCATGTAGATTATACAACATAATAATGTATTTCATTATTTCTAACTTCTAGATTAAGTATTGTGGGTTAAATACATATAAATCCCAATAAATTAAATGTATTAACAACTAATTTAATACCCTTGAGTGGAAATTTATTTGGGTATTCACCATACAAATGTTTGGCATGGAAAATCATAGGATAATTTTGATATCATAATGAGCGTACATAAATATTTATAAAAGGGGTGAATGAGGGGTAAATAGCTATATCACTACTTGGGAATAATAAGGACAGTAAGGGGATGTGTAAAATCATATCCCAACTTGAGAAATTGAAAATCCAAATGCATTACATTAAAAATTTGTTTGAATAAAAGAGGAGAAGGAGAGGATCCCTTACATTGATAGGGTGCTTCTAAAAGATCAGGAGGATCTTCATAAGAGCTTGTTTCACATTGGGAGGGATATAGAGAGGGAAGTTTAGAGTAAATTCGTGCTCCAAGAGTTTGGATTTAAGTGGAATGGTGTGTTTGTAGGGTTTATATAGAAAAAGAGAGGATAATTCTTTACTAATTTCCAAACATAGGTGTTGGAGTCTACATCCTCAAGTATCCAAACCACGAACCTTCCTATGATTTTTTCTCATGGTTTCTACCAAATAGAAGTTTTTTTATTATTTTATAAGGATAATTACCAAAACAAAATATAAAAATTATCTTCAAGATGTGGATGTGAGTCATGTTTTTGAAGGAATTTATTTTAAAACATTAAAATATAATATAGATTTTCAAGGATTCATTAAGGTTTTATAAAATTAATCAAAGAACATAAAAAAGAAATTATTTTAAATTGGAATAATAATTTTGGTCATGTATACTCTTTATAGTATTTTTTACATTATTTTTTGGCTTTTATGATGTCATAATACATACCGTATAATTATACCATATTTAATGTCACGACCCGTCCTCGGGGCCCGTGCCGTGACTACCCCAAGCCCGCCTTCCATAGGCCAGGGGCTGGCGACTAGCACCAAGGCGTAAATCCCGGTAAAAAGGGAAGGCATTGCCTTTGTAAAGTAAACAATCACACAGAGTACAAGCGGAAGAAGTAAACACTAAGTAAAAACTGAGTACAACAGTAAGTGCGGAAAGTAAAAAGGGGCCGGAAATAGAAGCCCAACTGTAAAGTACAACTCGAAAGGGAAAACAGCAACTGAAAAGTAAAGCTGCTACGCCGAGTTGTCCACTGGAAATCCCACCTGAAGGGTGGGTACAGACAGCTCCTCAGGTCCCATCGTCCACTCCGAGTATGTCCCGCCCAGTGATCCACCTCCGGGTACCGCCTCGTCCTCACGTCCACCTCTGGGTACCGTCTCGTCGTATAGTCCACCTCCAGGTACCGTCCAGTCCTCGAACACTCGGCCTCTTTCAGTACTGGCCGTCGTCTGCAACCAACACAACGAGGTGCGGGCATAGCCCGTGTAGGGGTGAGTATAACAATACTCAGTAGGGAACCCAAGACCCTCAAGGTCTCACTAAAACCAACAAGGATAACCACATATAAGATCTCAACAGATAACCTCTACTTAGGTATATGCCCATACATATACCTAAGTTATCAAGTAACCCATCTCAATCATGAGGAAACACAAGGATTGTGAAATCAATGGATAACTACTACCCAGGTATATGCTCATACATATACCTAATTTATCAAGTGACCCATCTCAATCATGAGGTAAACACAAGGTCAAAAGTCTCAGCTCAAACCAGGATTTTCATTATCAAAACTGTAACTGCTGAAGAGCTCCGTCTCTGGAGTGTACAGTGGTCATGTCACGACTCCAAGGTACTGCTCACTAACCTAAGACTGCTGAAGTACTCCTCCTGTCGAGTACCGCGGGTCATCCACCCAGACACAGTAGTGCTTCCCGCCGAGGTATGTCACCCAAACACAGTAGTGCACACCCCCTAGTAGCCTGCTGAGGTACTCTCCGGACGAGTACCGCGGGTGTGCACTGTCACACAGGTAGTGCTCCATCCGCCATGGGTCTGCACCTCAGAAAGTAGTGCTCCTTCCACTGGGCTAGTCGACTCACTCCAAGTCGAGTTGGTCAAGCAGTCGTCAGGTCTCATCCAGTTACACGGTCTCTGTACTCCGCACACTCGCCACTGGGAGGGTCCGCTCCACGAGCTACAGGTCGATACTCCAAGTATCTCAAAGTCCCAAGAAGAAGTACCTCAAAGGACCGCCTCGTCATAGGGGTCTCAACACAACAGATGGCGCATCAATCGGACGCCCGGTCTGTGAGTTATTAGCCTTTTCGTCCTAGGGGCCCGGTTGGTTTCGTGAGCGAACCAAACCCGGCCGTATCTCAACTGTACCCCAAACTCTCATAGGGTATACTCATAGGGACCGTTTCTCAACGAGATCACCAACGCCGCTGACGGTTCGTCAAACGGACGTTCTGTCAGAAAGATATCATCTTTTCCGTTCCAGGGGCCCGGTTGGATTTCGGTGCGATCCAACCCGGCCACTATCCATCTGCATCCAAAACTCAGGCGGAGGATGCCAAAAGTTCCGTATCGTCAACAGGAACTCAACGCAACAGACGGCGCGTCAATCGGACGCCCGGTCTGAGAGTTATTGGCTTTTTCGTTCCAGGGGCCCAGTTGGATTTCGGTGCGATCCAACCCGACCGCACTCCGTCGGCATCCAAACCTCGAGCGGAGTAATCCAAAAGATCCATCTCACTTAGAGGAATTCAACGAAACAGACGGCGCGTCAATCGGACGCCCGGTCTGTTATTTATTGGTCTTTCCGTCTCACACCCACCCTGGGAAACTTCCCAGGAGGTCACCCATCCTGATTACTACTCTAGGCCAAGCACGCTTAACTATGGAGTTTTAACCACGTAGGCTCCCGAAAAGGAAGGTGCACTTCGAGTATAGTATACCGAAACGACCGTCTCGATCCAAGGATCGCGTTGCCGCTGACGGCGAGTCGTTTGGAGGCATGTAGCCCAAGATACGGGCATTTGACCAAACCGCTCGGTAACGAGGGTTTCGAGCCCGGGCCGTCCCGGCCCGAGACCCCCCGGATGGCCCGAACCGGGTCGACCCGCCCCGGACAGGGTCGACCCGCCCCGGCACAGCCCGGCCCGGCCCGGCGCGGCCAGGCGCGCCGGTTCGGCGCAAGGCAGCGCCCTGGGCGCGCTGCTAGCTCGGCCGAAGGCCGAGCTTGCTGGAAATGGGGGGCCGCCTGCCCCCCCCCCCCCCCCCCCTTTGTGAAACCGGCCCCCCTCATAATGGGGGGCCAAATAACTGCCCGGGGGAATTAAATTCCCCCGGTTTCCACCAACCCGGTCGGCCCGACCTGGCCGGCCGGCTTCTTGTCAATAGGACCGGCAAGGGCCGGTCCTCTTCCGTCTTCCGGCACCGGTGGCCCGGCTGGCCGTCGGTCATCACGATCCGCCGCGGCCCGGAACCGGCCGCGGCCTTCGTCATCCTTCGACGCGGCGCGACGACGTCGCGTTCATGATAATTCTTTCCACGGCGCGGCGCGACGGCGCCGCGCAATAATTTCCGTGTGATTCCCGCGTGGTGCGACGACACCACGCTATCTCGTTTCATCCGCAAGAAACATTCAAGAACAAAGGAGGGGGGTTCGGCCGTGTTTGTGTGGTCCGGTCCCCCTCTCGTTAGACGATAACACTTAATCATTCATCCTCAAGTTTTTCATGCTAGAACCAAGAATGGAAAAATAATTAAATAAAGCAACAACAAACCCCTACTTGGATATTTGATGTCGCACGTCGGGCGTCGCGGAGAACGGCGTCGCGGAGAACGACGTCGCGGAGATCGGACGTCGATTCCATGGATGTTGGGGTACGTCCGGGGAGGAAACGACGTCTCCTCACTTGTTGCGGAGATGAAGAAGGAAGGCGCGTTGTCGTTGGAGAGTTCCCTACGTCGGTGTCTTCTCCCTTGCCGTGGAGGAAAAAGAGGATGAAGAACCGTGATCACCGAGTCGTTCTAAGTTGAGGGATCGATGTTCTTCATCGGAGAAGAACCGTTCTTCACGGAGAGGAGGACATTCTTCAACGAAGAAGGAGCTTCCTTCTTTTATCACACAAAGGCTCTTTCTCAAAAATCCTCCCACCACAATTCAACCTCCAAATAAAACAAGGTTTCCCCTTATTTTATTTTAATCATGCCATGCATTGTAAGTTCAAAATTCAAACACTTAATTGATTAAGAGTTTCAATAACTTAATTTAAGTGATAGTTGGCATGAGTTATGAGGGAGAGAGGGAGAGAAGGAGTTTCAAAATAAAGAGGGAGTTGAGGAGTTTCAAAATAAAGAGGGAGGTGAGGAGTTTCAAAATAAAGAGGGAGTTAGGGGGTTATGGGAAAAGTGAAGGGGTAGGGTTCGTGTGGGCCCCACCTCACCTTAAATCCTTCCATGGGTGGTTAACTCCAAGTGGGTCCCACCCCTAACTCCCTTACATAGGTTAAAACCACTTAAGAGAGGGTCAAGTGTTGTAACATAACACTTAATCTACTTAACAAGAAATTAAAAATTGTAGATAAGTTATAAATTAAACTTCCACAATTTTTATCATCTTCTCTCGAATAAACGCAACTCCGGAAATGACGTTCTTAAGAAATTACCGGCGATGCACTTCCATCGGTGCCCTCGGAATTCGATTCTTGGCACCAGTTCAAAAGATAGAAATTCCCGCTCGCTCGTTCACTGAACGTACCCGAGCCAAACTTCGGAAATTAATTCTAGGCACACCGGGCCTCAGAATCAGGCGCCGTCAGAAACTGCGTTCTTGTACAATTCCAAAGAAAATTAAGAAAAAAAATTTCCTTGAAATTTCAGGATATTTACATTACTCCCACCTCAGGGCTTTACGTCCCCGTAAAGCTTCAACACAAACTAGGGTCACAAAAGCGTTACCGAGCACGCATATGAGTCTTCCGCTCCTATGTGCTCACCTGGAGGTTTCGTACTGCCAAAGAAAGTGCACCCGAGGAATCGATCGTCCTGGTAGGATCTGCTCCTGTCGATCCTCGATCCCCACTAGAATCTCCGTGAAAGACACCCCATCGCCATCGTCCAGCTCCTCATGGTCGATGGTATGCGAAGGGTCGAGCACGTATCTCCTCAGTTGAGATACGTGGAAGTCGTCGTGCACCTGGTGCAACTGCGGTGAATGGGTCAAGCAGTAAACCACCCCGCCTACCCAGCTGGGGACCTAAGAAGGTCCGCTGAACCCCGGAGATAACTTGCCGCCTTGGCCACCTCTGCGTAAACCTCATCGAGGTGAGACCCGTATAAGGACGTGATCGTCATCCTCGAACTCCAGAGGTCTCCATTTTCTATTAGAACTGGAACTCGAAAGGCTGCTGTCACGAGGGTAAGGTTGACCGACTCAAGAGTGATCGGTCGCACCCTCCTGTGCAAGAGTTACCCTGCGCTGTCTGGGGTTTCCTTTTCCATCGACCAAGGAAAACTCATCCCGACGTTTGCCTAAAACTGTCAATTTGAGTATGAACAGTTATTGCCCATTCCATACTCAAACTAACGTCGTAAGGCCTCGACGCTGCCACCAAGAGATTCCAACCGAAACTCTCGCCTCGAGGGTCTGACCACACCATCGGCGTAAGTGTGATTATCGAGTCTCCTACCAAGGTATCTCCAGACGTGAGGGTCAAGTCCACGGCTTACCGGAAACTCTAGGTCTGGAAAAAAATTTGTGAAAGAAAGGAATGATTCACATCGACGTCTGTTACTACAGAAGCCAGTAGTGGACACAGACTATCCCTTGAATCATTTCTAGAGCCATTGGGTCACACTCCTTGACCGCATGCAGCCGCACTCTTCCTCCGCCCTCCAGCTCCCTGAGCCTGGCAGGAATAACTAAGGTGGGTGGTTGTACAAAGTTAGGATGTACACCACCTCATGCTGCTCTCCTAGCTCTGCCTCCACGTCTGCTGCTTCGTAGACTCATCTCTCCTTTAATCTTCCTCTTCTTTAACATGCCCGAGTCTCTAAGACTGGCACCAGTTTCCTGTTTCTTACTATACTGTGCAGTCTTCATCCTGTCTTGGATGTCCTGGACCTCCTTTAGTCTCACAAGAGCTGCTATGATTTCTTCTTGGCCGATAAGAGAAATCCGGTCTCATCCCCTGGATGAACCACATTCGTTGCCTAATACAGTCAATTCCAACATGAATGATGCATTCATGTCATGGATGACGTCGTAAGGCCTCGACGTAACTACCAAGAGATCCAACTGTCACTCTCGCCTCTAAGGGTCAAGTCACACTGTCGGCATCAGTGTGAGGTCACTAGGTCCCCTCTAGTTGAAATCTCGAAAGTGAGGGTCAAGTCAACAGTTTAACCGGGACCACTCAGTATCAACCAAACAAAAGGACAGTAAAGAAAACAAAGATAAGTGTCTTTTTATTATTACAGCTCATAGTACAAGACACGAATACAATAGCAAAATGGAACTAGAAGTACAAGGGACGTATCCACTAGTTCCTCTCCTGTCCACCTGCTCTCGAAGCTCTACTACCTTGTCCACTGCTCGGTTGTTGCTCAAGCACTCACCGCTGCTTCTGTCTCGGTGGCTCCTCCAACACCCGTTGATCAATCATACGAGGAGTCGGACAGTCACGTGCCAGGTGACCCTTCCCGCCGCAGGAGTAACATTGTCCGTTTCTGGCATGCCTGGCTCTGACCCCACCTCGGGTGCCCCGCACCACCGGTCCTAAAACCTGAGATCGTCCAAATGCTAGTCTGGTCCTCCTGGACCTCTGCATCATCTGTCTACTGCCCACAGATGACTCGACTACTGATCGAAAAACACGCGGCAAAGGCAGAATCTCTTGTACACGCTCGGGGTGTAGAGCTACTGGCACAAACTCCACCCTGAAGAAGGTCTCGAAGTATTCCCATGCGAAGGTCATCCCGTCGCAAAACTGAAAAAAAAAAGTGGCTCCACCACCTGCATGCTGCTGCCTGAAGGAGGCTAGCAGCAAAGATCACCATGAAGTCTGCTGGCGTCCCCACTAGCCTGAAGACTCCCACCACAGCCTCTAGCCAATCCTCAGCCGCCTGCGGGTCCGTCTCTCCCCGGAACCTGGGTGGCCTCTGGCGCTGGAACTCGTGCAGCGCACTCAAGTGGTGTGCATCGCCTACTGCTGGGGCTGGTGGCATCGGTGGACCAACGTATGGTAGTATCGCTGGTGCCTCCGCTGGTGCCTCATTTGCAAGAGGGCCCTGTACCGAAGCCTCGTCGCTCGACAGGCTGTCAGTACGCACATCCCTCTGGGCTCTAGCTAGTCGTTCGTGAAAAGGCATCCTGAAAGAAACAACGTAACACGGTCAAACGATTATACCTGGTGAGCTGACCTCGTTTGAGATGACATTTAAAAACTTCTGGAAACACACACGCAATCAGTGTTTTCGTGCACAAAGTCGAAAATCAGTTGTCAGGGTCCTGGTGTATGGATACGTCGGCCGCCCGCACCAACACTGGACTCCCTGAACTGAAAACCACACTCGGTACACTTAACACTATTGCTTCACAGAAAGAAACATCAGAGTTATAAGTTCTGCGGTAGAACCGAACTCCTTTGATACCAATTTGTCACGACCCGTCCTCGGGGCCCGTGCCGTGACTACCCCAAGCCCTCCTTCCATAGGCCATGGGATGGCGACTAGCACCAAGGCGTAAATCCCGGTAAAAAGGGAAGGCATTGCCTTTGTAAAGTAAACAATCACACAGAGTACAAGCGGAAGAAGTAAACACTAAGTAAAAACTGAGTACAACAGTAAGTGCGGAAAGTAAAAAGGGGCCGGAAATACAAGCCCAACTGTAAAGTACAACTCGAAAGGGAAAACAGCAGCTGAAAAGTAAAGCTGCTACACCGAGCTGTCCACTGGAAATCCCACCTGAAGGGTGGGTACAGACAGCTCCTCTGCTCCTCAGGTCCCGTCGTCCGCTCCGAGTATGTCCCGCCCAGTGATCCACCTCCGGGTACCGCCTCATCATCACGTCCACCTCTGGGTAACGTCTCGTCGTATAGTCCACCTCCAGGTACCGTCCAGTCCTCGAACACTCGGCCTCTTTCAGTACTGGCCGTCGTCTGCAACCAACACAACGAGGTGCGGGCATAGCCCGTGCAGGGGTGAGTATAACAATACTCAGTAGGGACCCCGAGACCCTCAAGGTCTCACTAAAACCAACAAGGATAACCACATAGAAGATCTCAACAGATAACCTCTACTTAGGTATATGCCCATACATATACCTAAGTTATCAAGTAACCCATCTCAATCATGAGGAAACACAAGGATTGTGAAATCAACGGATAACTACTACCCAGGTATATGCCCATACATATACTTAAGTTATCAAGTGACCCATATCAATCATGAGGTAAACACAAGGTCAAAAGTCTCAGCTCAAACCAGGATTTTCATTATCAAAACCGTAACTGCTGAAGAGCTCCGTCTCTGGAGTGTACAGTGGTCCTGTCACGACTCCGAGGTACTGCTCACTAACCTAAGACTGCTGAAGTACTCCACCTGTCGAGTACCGCGGGTCAGCCACCCAGACACAGTAGTGCTTCCCGCTGAGGTATGTCACCCAAACACAGTAGTGCACACCCCCTAGTAGCCTGCTGAGGTACTCTCCGGACGAGTACCGCGGGTCTGCACTGTCACACAGGTAGTGCTCCGTCTGCCATGCTAGTCGACTCACTCCAAGTCAAGTCGGTCAAGCAGTCGTCAGGTCTCAGCCAGTTACACGGTCTCCGTACTCCGCACACTCGCCACTGGGAGGGTCCGCTCCACGAGCTACAGGTCGATACTCCAAGTATCTCAAGGTCCCAAGAAGAAGTATCTCAAAGGACCGCCTCGTCATAGGGGTCTCAACACAACAGACGGCGCATCAATCGGACGTCCGGTCTGTGAGTTATTAGCCTTTTCGTCCCAGGGGCCCGGTTGGTTTCGTGAGCGAACCAAACCCGGCCGTATCTCAACTGTACCCCGAACTCTCATAGGGTATACTCATAGGGACCGTTTCTAAACGAGATCACCAACGCCGCTGACGGTTCGTCAAACGGACGTTCTGTCAGAAAGATATCGGCTTTTCCGTTCCAGGGGCCCGGTTGGATTTCGGTGCGATCCAACCCGGCCACTATCCATCTGCATCCAAAACTTGGGCAGAGGATGCCAAAAGTTCCGTATCGTCAACAAGAACTCAACGCAACACATGGCGCGTCAATCGGACGCTCGGTCTGAGAGTTATTGGTTTTTTCGTTCCAGGGGCCCGGTTGGATTTCGGTGCGATCCAACCCGACCGGACTCCGTCGGCATCCAAACCTCGAGCGGAGTAATCCAAAAGATCCATCTCACTTAGAGGAATTCAACGAAATAGACAGCGCGTCAATCGGACGCCCGGTCTGTTATTTATTGGTCTTTCCGTCTCACACTCACCCTGAGAAACTTCCCAAGAGGTCACCCATCCTGATTACTACTCTAGGCCAAGCACGCTTAACTATGGAGTTTTAACCACGTAGGCTCCCGAAAAGGAAGGTGCACCTTGAGTATAGTATACCGAAACGACCGTCTCGATCCAAGGATCGCGTTGCCGCTGACGGCGAGTCGTTTGGAGGCCCGTAGCCCAAGATACGGGCATTTGACCAAACCGCTCGGTAACGGGGGTTTCGGACCCAGGCCGTCCCGGCCCGAGACCCCCCGGATGGCCCGAACCGGGTCGACCCGCCCCGGACGGGGTCGACCCGGCACAGCCCGGCCCGGCCCGACGCGGCCCGGCCCGGCGCGGCCAGGCGCGCCAGTTCGGCACACGGCAGCGCCCTGGGCGCGCTGCCAGCTCGGCCGAAGGCCGAGCTTGCTGGAAACGGGGGGCCGCCTGCCCCCCCCCCCCCCCCCCCCTTTGTGAAACCGGCCCCCCTCATAATTGGGGGCCAAATAACTGCCCGGGGGAATTAAATTCCCCCAGTTTCCACCAACCCGGCCGGCCCGACCTGGCCGGCCGGCTTCTTGTCAATAGGACCGGCAAGGGCCGGTCCTCTTCCGTCTTCCGGCACCAGCGGCCCGGCTGGCCGCCGGTCATCACAATCCGCCGCGGCCCGGAACCGGCCGCGGCCTTCGTCATCCTTCGACGCGGCGTGACGGCGTCGCGTTCATGATAATTCTTTCCACGGCGCGGCGCGACGGCGCCGCGCAATAATTTCCGTGTGATTCCCGCGTGGTGCGACGACACCACGCTATCTCGTTTCATCCGCAAGAAACATTCAAGAACAAAGGAGGGGGGTTCATCCGTGTTTGTGTGGTCCGGTCCCCCTCTCGTTAGACGATAACACTTAATCGTTCATCCTCAAGTTTGTCATGCTAGAACCAAGAATGGAAAAATAATTAAATAAAGCAACAACAAACCCCTACTTGGATATTTGACGTCGCACGTCGGGCGTCGCGGAGAACGGCGTTGCGGAGAACGGCGTCGCGGAGAACGACGTCGCGGAGAACGACGTCGCGGAGATCGGACGTCGATTCCATGGATGTTGGGGTATGTCCGAGGAGGAAACGACGTGTCCTCACTTGTTGCGGAGATGAAGAAGGAAGGCGCGTTGTCGTTGGAGAGTTCCCTATGTCGGTGTCTTCTCCCTTGCCGTGGAGGAAAAAGAGGATGAAGAACCGTGATCACCGAGTCATTCTAAGTTGAGGGATCGATGTTCTTCATCGGAGAAGAACTGTTCTTCATCGGAGAAGAACCGTTCTTCACGGAGAGGAGGACGTTCTTCAACGAAGAAGGAGCTTCCTTCTTCTATCACACAAAGGCTCTTTCTCAAAAATCCTCCCACCACAATTCAACCTCCAAATAAAACAAGGTTTCCCCTTATTTTATTTTAATCATTCCATGCATTGTAAGTTCAAAATTCAAACACTTAATTGATTAAGAGTTTCAATAACTTAATTTAAGTGCTAGTTGGCATGAGTTATGAGGGAGAGAGGGAGAGAAGGAGTTTCAAAATAAAGAGGGAGTTGAGGAGTTTCAAAATAAAGAGGGAGGTGAGGAGTTTCAAAATAAAGAGGGAGGTGAGGAGTTTAAAAATAAAGAGGGAGTTAGGGGGTTATGGGAAAAGTGAAGGGGTGGGGTTCGTGTGGGCCCCACCTCACCTTAAATCCTTCAATGGGTGGTTAACTCCAAGTGGGTCCCACCCCTAACTCCCTTACATAGGTTAAAACCACTTAAGAGAGGGTCAAGTGTTGTAACATAACACTTAATCTACTTAACAAGAAAATAAAAATTGTAGATAAGTTATAAATTAAACTTCCACAATTTTTATCTTCTTCTCTCGGATAAACGCAACTCCGGAAATGGCGTTCTTAAGAAATTACCGGCGTTGCGGTTCCATCGGTGCCCTCAGAATTCGATTCCGGGCACCAGTTCAAAAGATAGAAATTCCCGCTCACTCGTTCACTGAACGTACCCGAGCCAAACTTCGGAAATTAATTCCGGGCACACCGGGCCTTAGAATCAGGCGCCGTCAGAAACTGCGTTCTTGTAAAATTCCAAAGAAAATTAAGCAAAAAAATTTCCTTGAAATTTCCGGATCTTTACATTTAATTTTTACCCAAAACATTGACTATCTCGGAAAATAATGAAAAAATCACCATTGGAAAATTTAGATTTTCTTTTTAAAAAAATAATATTATTTTTATCAAAATAATTCATTAAATATGATAATTTACACTTTTAAATGAAAAAACTACATTTATTAAAAAATAATGGTTTTTTACAATAAATTTTTTTGACCCCTATAAAAATTATATTTGACTTCATAAAATTATTTTATCATTTTTGTTTAATAAATATTATTTAATAATAATTTTTTATTAAAATTAAATATATTTTAAAAGTTCTTAAATTCAAAAAAAAAAGTTACTTGATTGAAACCATACATATCCTAAAAATAACATATGTGTTTCATCATATCAAAATAAATATTTTACCAAACTTATTATTTAATCAATATAAAAGTAATAATAAAAAGGAATAAATATAATAATTATTTTATGGAAATAAAATATAAAAACCATACCATTAGAGTCTAGATATATGTCCCTTTATTACACCAGTTAATGGCCTATGTGTAATGTGTATGATTGTGGTATTTTATTTGGGTAGTTTAGTTAACATGGTTTGGGCTCTGATCTTGATGAGTTTTAGCTTCTATCATAAATGTTTGTGTTCATGCTTTAGTTATTGAATCATTTCATGGGATTAGTCAAGTGAAAATTCCAATGATGATATATCCCTTGGAATCTCTAATAAATAGGCCTCATAGGGTATGATCCTACTGGTCGAGGTCATCGCTTCCTTTATCAGTGTCAAATAGACTTTATCATAACCATTAATATACTAATCTTAATGGTAATTTTACAACAACTATATTATAAATGGTTATGATGATTAATAGTCTTTTAAATCTAAGAGACTATATAAAAGTCCCAAATAACCAATGTAATGCGTGTTCTTTTCATAATTACATTTCATAATAAATAATTTATTAATTCAAAAATATAATTTCATTTATAAAATTTCTATTCATTACACACACTTATTATTTTTCTTAATTCTTGAAATCCCCATGGCTATAATAATAATAATATTATCATTTTTTAACATGATTAAAACTCACAAATTAAATTAAATTTTTATTTTAATCAAATAATATTCAATATATATTATTTATCACTAGAACACTAAACTAGGTTCTCTATTCCATTCCAATATTTATCAGGCTTTAAATAATGATTATTTATTTAATAAATAAATATCATTGCATTATTACCAAGTAAATAAATAAATAAATATCATATTCACTAAATAGATGATACATATTTATTTGATATTCATCATACAAAACATTCTCTTAGATAACTAGTGATAGATTATATATAATCAATAAAATAATAAAAAAAATATTAAAACATATATGGGAATAATATTTAGTCAACTTGTTAAATAATAAATATTATTATTATTTAACTAATGTTCTAAATACACTTAGTGTGTGGCCTTGTAAACCTATTTCTCAATGGCATTATGTGAAGTAGCAGAAAGTCCAAGCTTGTAATCTATCAACATACCAAGTCACTCATAGAGAAATATTTTAATTTTTCAATAAAATAATTCCACATATGAAATCTTATAGTATAATATAATCCCTTTATTGTGATATCTCTAATGAAGTAGATTGAATACTGGTGTCATCAACCAATGTTATTGATGTCTTTTTCTTTGAATTTTTTAAAATTGAACTTGCCCGTATAACAACATGGACACATATATATTTACGATACATAATTTATATCAAAGGGATTGAGATATCAACTTATAATAAGGAAAAAATCCTTTCACAAATTATTCATTAAGTATTAATCATAAAGCACCCAACATATCATACTTCACTGTTAACATTTCTCATCATGGTTTTTGTTAATACATCAAAGTATGCAACTCATAAAATCTATTAATAATAATGTTATAGTTTAAATACCAATACACATGCTCATATAAATGAACATCCAATGACCCATATAAATGTGGATTTCCTATCGGTGGGTCTTGTTCTCATAATCTCCTACACAGAAAATTACCAAGGGTGTACACCATGAGAAGGTGCCTCAAAGCCCTATGAGTCTCCATCATTGATAGCATGTATTATTTGTGTCCCTCAAATGATTTCTTCCAGATATAAAACATATATTTAAGAATATTTTTGTGGAACTTATAGGTTCTCGTCATATCAAGATACTGTTATGACCATTCAGTGTGATAGCTACTCTTAGGACATTATCACATGCTATGTTATGTGTAAGAATAATAGTGATGTGATAAAGAGTTAATTTATATTAAAAAATATGAATATAGATAATAAAAAATTATAAATAAGTTTGTTCTATGGAACAAAATCCAATAGAATCTCACTTACACAAGATCCAATAGCTAATAACCTTCAGTATACTAGATCTTGCATGATACTCATTATTTTTTTGAGATAATTATTTATTCAAGGGGTCTCCCATGTTTTATTTCATGGATACTCTTCTGACTATAACATAACCCCTCTAAAAAATTTCCTTAATGGGTTATACTTATAGTGTGTATGATTGTTTCATCATTGTGAACTTATCTCTTTTTAAAGAGCCACTATTATAGTATTATCATAAAAAAATGTGATAGGGTCTTTACTACTAGATACCACATAAAGATCTTAGAAAAAATTCGTATCCAAATGGATTCCATTGCTGCATCAGAATCTTCTATATACTCATACTCCATTGTAGAATCAATGATAATTGGATTGGGAGTCCCTAATGATAAATCAAACAAAAATTGACCATGAATATGTTTTTAGAGATACATGAAAGCGAAATCTTTTAGGGTCGCTTCTGTAACTAGATAACCAGCACTGAAAACTGACTTTACATTGTATGGTTTTGTGTTTTGATGATTCCTACCCTATTAATTGCAACTTATATATTTATAATTTCCATTATTGCTGCCCGTTCACTTATAGATCGCAACTCCTCCATTGATATAGAAAATCGTATCTTGACTGTGACATCAGATCATTATGATCTATCTAAAAACCAGCAGTTGTATATCCCTAGATGACTAACTCTTCATATCCTCTACACACCATGAACATATCTTTAGTTCTTATCAAATACTTAAGGATATCCTTGACCGCATACCATTTTTATTCACATAGATCATCTTGATATCTTCTTACCATGCTCAATGTGTAGTTAACATTGAGGCTAGTACATAACATGGAATAAATGATTGATCTTATCACCAAAGTGTATGGGAACATACCCAATCTCTATTTATCCTATTATTTCACGAGGTCTATTTTCTTGGAAATATATATACCATGTGACTCTATAACCAATCCCCTCATGAATCATTCTATACTAAATCTATTTAGTATATGGTCAATGTATGTGTTTTTAATTAGTCTAAGTAGACTCTTGGATCAATAAAGAATGATATTGATCACTAGAATGTAGGATGCCTCTCCAAAGGCCTTTATGGGGAAACACTTGTTTAAAGAGTCCTTAATATACTATAAGTTTGGAATGTTGTTTCCAATAATTAATATGTCATCAATATATGCTACTAGGAAAATAAAAGCATTCCCACTAAAACATTTGTAAACACATAGCTCACATTCATTATTAATAAAACCAAAATCTTTTATAGTCCTATTGATTCAAATGTTCCATGACTTGGATGATTTCTTCAATCCATAAATATATCCATGTAGCTTGAATATCCTTTTGGAATCACCTAGAGTCACAAACCATTTTTGTTGTGTCATATTGAAATCTTCCTAAAGGTTCCCATTATGGAGATTTATTTTGACATCCATCTGTAAAATTTCATAGTCATCATAATAAGTTAGAGCGAGTATAATTTTGATGGATTTAAACATTGAAACAAGTGAAAAGGTTATTTCATATTCAATTAATTGATGATATTTAAACCTTTTAGCCACAAATATTTCTTTATAGGTACTTACTTTACCTTCCATGTCCATTTTTCTTTGGAATACCCATTTTCACACTATAGCCTTTACATCAAATGGAGGATCAATCAGAATCCATAATTTTTTATGATATTTGGAATCCATTTTATGATTTAGGTCTTCTTACCAAATTATAGATTATGATCACTCTACTACATATTTTTAGGATATAGGTTCATTATTGTTAACCAATAATGAGTCTCTATATTTGGTGACTAGAAAACCTTATCTCTTTGGTTCTCTTACCTCTCTGGTGATCCTACATAGTACTTTTATTTCAAGAAAAACATCTTCCATGGGGACCTTTGAAATATATTCCTATACCAAAACTTTTGTGTCTTCATTTTAAACAACATTGAAGTCAATATTTCTCCCACTATCCTCATGGATTATATACGTACTCTCAATAAAGACGTCTTTTCTGGAAACAATCACATTCTTGTTTTTAGAAGTTTTATAGGTAGTGTCCCTTTGTTTCTTTAGGATACTATATAAAGATAAAATTTCTACCCCATGGTACTAATTTTTTGTTTAGAAGGACTTAAAAAATTCCTCAAAACCCTATACACATTTATATGATAAAACATTTTTCTTTCCACTCCATAATTCAAAGGGAATCACAATTTTTTTCTTTAGATTGTACCCAGTTTAGTGTGTATGCCACAATTTTTAATTCATATCACCAAAATGATAATGGAAGATCTGTATGACTCCTCATTGACCTTTCCACGTATAGTAAGGTATGATTCCTCCTTCAATAAAACCATTCCATTGTAGTGTGTAAGGTAGAGTGAATTGAGATAGAATCTGAAACTCAAATTGAAAGTCGATAAAATCTTGGTTAAGATGTTCACCACCTCTATCCGATAAAATATTCTTTATATTGTCTATTAATTGATTATCTACTTCATTATTTAATTATTTTAATTTCTTAAAGGACTCAGACTTATACCTCAGCAAATAGACATAGTCATATCTACTAAATTAATCAGTAAAAGTTATGAAATAAAAATATCCACCTCTAGATTCTACTAAAAATGGTCAACACACATCAGTGTATACTAATCCTAAAATATTTGTGGCATTTTCACCATGTACAATGAATAATAATTTGGTCGTTTTCCTTATAAAAAATTATGAAATGTTTTGAGTGGGTTTAGATCAAAATATTCTAAATAACCGCCTTGAAATAGCATTGTCAACTGATTATTGTTTATATGATAAAGATGGTGATTCATAGTTTGGTGTTATCTGATTTGCGTAAACATGATTTGTTATAAATTTCCAATACTTGTTTTCAATAATTTAATTCATAAAGACTATTATTAAATGCTTCTTTACATGAAATGTGTTTTCTTTATAAAATAAAAAATTTATATCCAAATTTAAAAATAAAAGATTCCTCCCTCTTTTTCACACTGTGAATGGATGAATTTTATAAACATTATATACTACTATCCAGTTTTCTTTCCTTCATGATGTGCATGATATCTCATTTCTCTAATATTATGATAATCACTAATTCTACCTATCATTTTCTTAACATTAGGTAAACATGAACTCCTGGGTCTTAATATTTAAATCATAACATATTCTTGTTGAGAAATACTCATGAATGTCCACCAACAAGAGACTCTCTACTAGTGATCTGTTCTAGTTATCTTGAGATCATCTGATTTTCATAAGGATTTCTTGGTTAGGATATATTTCCCAGAGGGAGAGTTCTCTTATTTTTTCAAATATGATATACTTGTCTAGAGTATCATGATTTCATCTAAAACTAAATGTAGGGCCTTATAATATCTTGAAAGCTAAATCATAGTTGTGTTATAGTTAAAGGTCATTTATCTTAGACCTGATATTGCTTTAGTATAAGGTCTTTTAGCTCAGACATGATATTGATTTAGTTTAAGGGTTTTTATGTTAGACTTGATATCACTCTAGTTTATATGGTTTTAGCTCGGACTTGATATTGCTTTAGCTTAGGGTATTTTAGCCAGGACCTAATGTTGCTTTAGTTTAGGGTCTTTTAGATCGAACCTAATGTCACTTTAGTTTAGGGTATTTTATCTTGGAACTGATATCACTTTAGGTTAGGGTATTATATCTCAGACCTGATATCACTTTATTTTAGGGTTTTTAGCTCGGACCTTCTATATGATCATGGGATATAATGCAAATAATCTAGGAATTACCTAAAACACTCTGAGGTTATGTCTTCGTCCATGATATTTTTGAGGTTCATGAAGATCCGAAATCCATTTTTTAGACTGAAAAATTTTGTTGACGACCATAGGAATATAGGTAGGATCCATAGGCATGTGTGAATGGGTAAGAAAAGGGTCTCTTGAAGCTGGGTATCTTTTTTAAGAGATAATGAATATTTATAGAGGTAGTATTGGTTGAGGTAAAAATATCAGGGATATTAGGTCTGCCTGGATAGGTGGAGTGTGGGTGATGTAATTCATAACTGAAAAGTTTGAGACCATGAATATGATATGGGGCAGACATTCTAGGGATGACCTGTAACACTATGACTTGTTGAGTTATATCACGGTGTTTCCAGGTCTCACGAAGATTAAATATCGTTTATTTCAAGGAAGATATGACTCCAATTGGTGGGTTTAATCCCTTATGCATCAATAGAATGGCCAAGAAAATCTCCACTTCTTTCTGAGGGTCATGAAAGATTTTTGAAGACACAAATGTGTAGATGATGATGTTCGGTATATAAATAAAGATATCTAGGAAGGTCTCTATATCCCTAAGTAAATTCAACTTGTAATGTGAAACTCAATCTCTATGACATGTAGTTTTGAATAATGATGTGTAGGACATCAAATTTTCAAGAATGGAGTGTATCATTCTATCCTTGAGATAGGGTACAAAACATTCTGACGTAACATCGAGGATGTCAAATCTTCTTGGATATTTTTGGTATGGGGATTTTAAATCATGGTCTAAAGTTCTCGAATCGAGAGGAGGATATGGGACATTCGTAGTGGGAGTAGTTCGGCCACACTGAGGTGTTGAGTGCTTCTGTGATGATGACAGGGCTCATAAGGGCTGTAATGTCCTTTTTAGAGAGTGACACATTCGGTAGATGACCATAAGAGCATATGCATGCGCCATAGGCTTTCATTCATAGTCAAGAAAAGGGTCCCTTGAAGCCAGATATATTTTACATGGGCCATTGAAGGTTTACGGTGATCCAAGGAACCTAAATCATGAAGTGTGGTTTGTGAAAGGTGTAATATCCAAGAAGGGTTTGAACACCCTAAAGGTTGTGTCACTGTATAGAGAACATATTCTCACGGAGAGGAGATGTGACAAATCATTGATATAAATTTTTCCGAGGTTAGGGGGTATAGTGAGCATATCTTAGATTTTAATAGTGCTACAAAGTAGGTCCTATGATATTTATACCGTATTTATTTGCACCAAACTTTTTACCTAAACTCTGGTGATCAATATTTTTGTGAGTGAAGACTTGAATTTTGATCGGGTTTCCCTTTGCAGGTTTTCAAACTGACAAGATTTGTGTCTCTTTCGATAGAAATTTATGTTTATATGATTTGGATCATTATAAGATAGTGTTTAAGGTCATACAACTTTTACCAAATTGAAGGTAGTTTAAGGTAATGACTCACATGGACCTAATATGGGAGATGTTATACAAGAGATTAATTAATATACCCAGGGTTAAGAGAACTCCAAGATCCATCTGAGTGGGAGATGGAAATGTTGTAAATCACATCTTGAGGTTCTCAGGTCATGAGTAATGATATGGGGTAGACATGTTGGTTATGTCCCATAACACTTTGAGATGTTTGGTTCCACCTTGGTGCTATCGAGGATCAAAAGAATTAGAAATACTTTTATATTATACCATGATCTTGTTGGTTGGTGGGTCTCAATCCCTTTTGCATCAATAGTTTGTCCAAATAGAGAGATCTATTTTCTTTTCCAAGGGCCGTGAAAGGTTTTTGGTGACCAAAGGTTCTCAAGACATGAAATTTTTTATAAGGATTGGGTGATTAAAAAATGGGATAAGAACCCTATACTTTGGTTGATTGAGGTAAGGATATTGTGGTCCTTTGATAAGAGATGATTACGGGTGATGGCCTGAATAATTTATCATCATACAGTGGGGGTTTTATGTAGTTTAACATAATGTAGTATGTATATTTTCTATGTAGTTTATTATCATCCGGTATTGATGTATTCTTCATGAAGTTTTAATGTCATGTGACCAATATGTTTTCCTTGAAGTTTAACATCGTGCGGTAAAGATGTACTTCCATGCAGTTTATTATCCTATGGCACGGACCTAGGAAAAATGTTAACAAAGGGAAATGTTGTAGTTGGGCTCAAAAATGGAAGTCTAGGAATCACTACGTATCTCGTGAAAATGAGAATCAAACCACATGTAGTTATGAATATCCATGTAGTTTAACATCAAGTGGTAAGGACATTGATTCATTGACGTGAAATGATGGCATTGTAGATGGACTCATGAATTGAATTTTGGGTGTCACTTCGTATTCTATAGTGATGGGAATCAAGCCACATGTAGTTCTTAATGAAGTTCCTTGCACAAGTCTAAACTGTGTGCAAAGAGGGGGAATACTTATATTTATTTGGTATGATTGGGCTTAGTTTTGGAAATGTGGGTGTAACAATATATCATGTGATGATAGGAATCAAGCCAAAGGTAGTTATTAAGTGGTAAATACCCTACGTAGGTCTATCCTATATGTAGAGGTGGGAATTATTTCCATTAATTGTTGTTGTTGGGTCTATGATTGAAGACCCAGGCATGACTATGTATCCTGTGATGATAGGAAACATGCCACACGTAGTTTTAAGGGACTATGTAGTTTAATGTCATGCAGTAAGGATGAATATGGGCAGATGGGGAAATGTGGTGATGTTGTGGTTGGGCCAAAGGATGGAATTTTGGGCACCACTATGTATCTCATAAAAATAAGAATCAAGCCACATGTAGTTCTTAGGGAACCATGCAGTTTAACATCATGGGGAAATGAAATGGGATCCTCAACATGAATATGGATAGAGTGTTTTGTGGTGTGGTGGAATACCAACCACAAATTGTGATGGTCCTCTCATGAAAGGTTCACATGAGTGTTTAGTTTCTTATCATTCAGGGGACATAAACTTTTTAGTTTAACATCATGCACTGAGGACTCATGGTATACCTTTTACAGTATTGTATTTAGGACTGAGATGGTCCTATCAAACTTTTTTATGCCTTGTTTATGTGGGGATTCCCTTATCGAGACTCATAAGCCCACGTGAACTATGCTTGGTGTGAGAAACAATGAATTGTTAGGGTTCCTCTCACTATGTAGAGGTATTTAAGAGCAGTACATAAGAATTTTGTATCAAGTGGTGGATGTTCCAAGATATAGGATTGAGGAATCCCTAAGTATCTCATTAAAAATGAGAATAAATTCATGTGTTTTTTCTAGGAAACCCATGTATTTTAGCATCATGTGGTAAGGACATCCTTGAATCACTTGATATGAAAGATAGGGAACATTATAGAACCGTGAAGTTTATCTTTATGTGGAAATTATGTGGGTCACTTGATGGGAATGAAGATTGACATCATGGGACTATGCAGTTTTACATCATGCAGTAAAGACATTGATCACTCGACATGAAGGAAACAAGATGTTGTTGATTTGTGAAGTTTTATGTCATGTGGTAAGGACATTTTCCTTGAAATTTAAAGTCATGCGGTAAACACATTGGATCACTAAAATTGAAAGTAAATTAATCCTATGGTTGGGCCCAAGAAAATAGATCTGTGAATCACTACGTATCATGTGATAAAAGGAATCAGGACATTTGTAGTTCTTAGGGAATCATGTAGTCTAACATCATGCATCTAGGTTGAAATCTGAATAGTTTAACTTCATGTGGTTAATATGAATTTTTACAGTTTAACATCATGTAATTAGGATGAATGATGGAGCATAATTTAATTTATATTCAAAGTATGATGATGGATATGAAAATTATTTATTTATAAATCTCTCATTGGTGTGTGGTGTGATGCACTTACCATCCATGGTGGCTATATTATGATAAACCTTATATATTACATTAGGCCCTTCCCACTTGGGTTCCAGTTTTGGGGTCTTATTTCCTAGTGTTATTGGGGTTCTGAGAGCCAACACCAGTTCTCCTTGGAGGAATTAACAAAGGCGAACCTTTTTATTAAAGTCATGTGTTATTTGATTAGGATGGACCTCCAGGTTGTGCAATGTGTGAAATCTATTCTCATCGAGCCATTCCAATTCATCTAGCTGATTTTGAAATTGTTCATCATCTGTGAGCTATCCACAAATGGCTATTCAAAGTGAAGGTAGATAAACCTCTATGGGTAACACTTCCTTGGTCGTGTACACCAATGAGTATGGTGTTACATGTGTGGCAGTACACATGGTGGTACTGTAGGCCCATAATGCATGGAAGATTTTGTCCATCCAAGACTTATTATCCTTCTTCACCATCTTCTATAGTATATTCTATATAGACTTATTTAAGACATATATATGTCCATTTTTCACTGCATGATAGAGAGATGAGTGATTAGACTCGATATTGTTCTCTTGGTACAACTTAATCAACTATGTGGAATTGAAATTGGTGTCATTTTCCATCAATACTATTTGAGGGACTCCAAAACTCATAATGATATTGGACTTCATGAATTTTTTGATATTCTTTATCCCAAAATCCTTGAGGAATATTCCCTCAACCCATTTGGAAAAGAAGTCGATAGTATTAAGGATGTACTTGAACTGCTTAGATGTGGTTGCGGGATAAGTCCCCACTACATCCATCCCCAAAACGGAAAATAACAGGATTATTTAACTATATATAGAAATTTTGGGGGATTATGGATGAAGTTTTCATGAATCTAGAATGCATGAAATTTCTTGGTGAATTCCACATTATCATGTGTCATGGTTTCCATTAATATCTCAACCTCTTGATTTGGTGGAAGAGCCTGGTTCTAGATTGATGGACATCACAGGAGCCTATATAGACTTCCTCCATGATGGTGGTAATATCTCTTTCTACTATGTACTTGAGGAGGATTATATAAAATAAAAATTTTTAGAGGATTTTTTTCTCATTTGGACCATCCTGTAAAGTGAAATTTTCTACCCAATATTGAATTTTTTCCTTATAGCACAATCTATTGGGAGAATCTCATTTCAGATATAACCAATTACGGGATCCTTCCATCCAGGAGTTGTTGTTTCTTCTTCACACATTGGTGTGGTGTTGACCTAATTGATTTCTTCCATATCACATATGATGATTAATGAGACCATTCTTTGATGTGTGATATGAAAGATTGATTCCCCCAGATCATATTCATCCAGGATGGTGGCTGCATTAGCTAGTGCATCAGTACGAGCATTCTGTGACTGGGGAACATGATGAAATGTGGGATAAAAATTTAAATCTTCCAACAATCCCCTGATGTAGCCAGTGAGATGGGCCATATCTTCCTTTTTAATGTAATATTCACAATTGATCTTCTTTATCACCAATTTCAAGTGCCCTTTGATATCCTAGTAGGCTATGTGCAGTTATAGGGCTAGTTCCAATCCAGTAATGAGGTCTTGGTATTCTAACTCAATATTTGTATAGCCTTAGAATAGTGAGAAAGAGTAGGGAAAACTACTTTCTCTTGAGAGACAAATAAAATCCCTAGACCAACTTGATTGAGCTTCAGGTTTTCCATCCTCATGATGATAGAGCTCTATGAGGTGCTATAAAAGTACATATCCCATGTATGGGGTGTGTCATGGGAATAGGAGACCTCCTTATCTGGAATCTTGGTGTATTTCAGTGTATTTTTTGGGGTAGTATGTGCTGTGAGGAAATCAGTCATGGCTTTCCCTTTCACCAACTTCTATAATATGAACTGAATGTAATATTTTTAAACAATGACCACACATCTAGAAAAGTTACCAATCAACATAGGACAACCAAATATGTACTTGAGAGGATAAATACGAGAGACCAAGTGGACTTTGTGGTGCTACAAGTAATGCCTCAGCATTTTCATCACAAAAATGAGTGCAAGGAAGTTCTTCTCGACAACAGAATATCAGGTATCAGTATCTAGCATCGTTCGGCTGAGGTAGTAGATACTATTTTCATTTCCTGTATCATTTTCCTATGTGATAATGGTTCCCAGTGATCATTCCATGACGTCTACATATAAGATGAGTGACCTTCTTTACACTGAAGGCATCAGAACTAGTGGGTGCAGCAAGTACTTTTTTGAGACTTTTGAAGGATTTTTTACAATCATCGGGCCATTGATAGGATATTCCCTTCATTATTATCCTACTGAAGGGGAGATATTTGGAATCCAGGTGGTCTATGAATCACCAAATATAGGCAAGGTTCTCTTAGATTCCCCTCAGTTCCATAAAATTTCTAGGGGGTGACATTGCTAAAATAGAACTAGTCTTCTATAGATCAACCTCATTGTTGTAGTGGAATACCACAAATCCAAGTAAATTTTTTTATGTTACCCCAAAATTTTATTTTAGTGAATTCATCGTTAAAATGTGTTTTCACAGCTTGTTGAAGATTATTCGTAGATACGTGAAGTGATCACATCACTGTCAGGATTTAACAACCATGTCGTCAACATAACACTCATCTATCCTTCCAAGAAATAGATTAAAGATGTGATGAATAGCACATTGTTATCTAGTGACAACTTTCTTTAATATAAAGGGAATGACCTAGTAGCCAAATATCCCTTGAGGTGCTTTGAAGGTAGTGTATTTTTCATCTTCAGGGACCATCTTGATCTGATTATACCCCAAGTACCCATCCATGAAGGAAAGGGCATGGAAACCAGTTGTCATGTCGATAAATAGTTTTTTGATTGAAAATAGAAAATAATACTTTATTCAATTCCTATTAATGTCTTTGAAATCATGGAAGACCATAATCTACCTATTCTTTTTCTTGAAGGGGGCGATGTTGTCAATCTGTCTTGGGTATTGCACTTCTCGGACAAAGTCATCTTTGATCAACTTTTCAACTTCTGCATCTACATTGGTTTCATGAGTGGGGTTTATCCTCCTAGATGCTTATTTGAATCCTGGATGCTCATAAAGCAGTCTGAGAGGGTGTGTAGAAACATCTTGATTCAGTCTGAGCAGTTCTGTATAATTATTGGTGAACACATATTGGTGATTCTTTAGAAATGAAATGTACATCTCTTTCATTGATGGTGATGGATACACCTACCTTTAATGTGGTAGGAGAGTTCTTAAGGTCATCCTCATATTCTTCCAATTTTGAGTGTGTGTAGACAGTTCCAAATAATGATGACAATATAGGGGTTTATCAATAACTATCTGGGTAAGGGAGGCTATTTGAAGACAAATCATCATCATTTACTACCTGAGTCATCGCAGGGAGATATTAGAGCTGATTTTCTTTTACACTATCATTAAGGAGAGGAGGGACTTAGACCTCTAGGATTAGATCTTCCACTTTGACCAGATTTATGGGGAGTATATAGTTTCCATCAAGCATACTCCAAGGATTTATAGGGGTGTTTCCTAAATCATTAGGGGATGAAATATATATATCATCATCCACCATTGGTTTCTCTCCTCCCTTCCTGTAGAAATATGTTTTAGCATATGTGGCTCTACACATTTCAAAGGGGAAATTTCACCATGTAGTATTCCAACCTTTCCATTGATGAGGTACTTCCGACACTAATGGAATGTTGATGGTATTGCCCTATGCCTATGGAGCTGGAGCCTTCCAAGCAGGAAATTATTTTCAGTGTCTTTTTGAATAACTATAAACTTAGTATCAAATCTTAGTTCTAAAAATTGGTCTTCGAGTTTGATCTTCCTAAGAGGTCTTTGCTCACATTTATCATACCCTTTAAGGGTCATCTTTGTGGGGGATAAGTACCCTTCTCCACATCCCAAACATCGAAGGGATTTAACTAGGATGAGATTGATCTCAGATCCATTATCAATTAGAACCCTTTGGACATTGACATTATTGAGTCTACCCAAAACTTATAGGGGCATGATATGACCTTGGATGGACTCTTCTTGATCTTTATTAGTGAATGAGATAGCAACATGACATTTTGAGGATATACTCTTCACTCGATTGACCTCGGCTGCAGTGACTTCTATCTCAAACTTTTGTGGGATCTGGAGGGCTTTAATAAGTGCCTTCATGAGTTATTTTGAAATATTGAGTGCATAAAGGATTGACATCATAGTTGGGAAAATATCCATCTATTTCAAAATGTCGCACTTTTGTGCCAAATTTCAATGCTTCCCGATATGGGGCTTCTCCTAGGAATGTTGTTTTGGAGTCTAGGAATTTGAGGTGGATGATCCTGGTCCCTGTTCAAAGGTCATGGAAGTACCTACTACCGGGGGTGTAGGTCGTTTTGGACTTCCCCTTTATCTAGGTTTATTAGATAATTAAACCTCTGTTAGGAATTCATGCAAGACAATTGGGTGTGGATGACTGTTAGAGTGTTCTGAGACACCTCCCTATCTCTTTTGGTTTTATTGGAGAATTTTCCCATGATTCTCTACTACTTATATGTTTCCCATGGTGATATGACCAAAATATTGGGTCTGACCACGTCTTTTTTCCCCATGTAACCTTGATTATGGAGCATGTGGCCTACAATTCCCTGTTTATGTACGGGAAAACCATATTCAGGGGAATATTCATCATTAGAGAAGGGGTTATCTAAGTGTATCAAATTCGCAAAATCAAATAATAACTCTTCATCTTATGAGTATTCCATTTGGTGTGATGGTTCCCATGTTGCGTATATTATAGGGAAGAAATCTGTAAGAGTTTGGGATTGTTTTGGAGAAAAATATGAATCTTCCTCCTCTATTTATTCCTACTTATAGTGGTCACACCCACCTTTGGGAGGCACTTTTGATGTATCCTTCTTGGATGGTGGACCTATTTTGGGTTTTTTCATCTATCATTTCATGGTGTCATGAGCTCGATTAACTATTTTTTGAGTCAACCAATTTTCAAAATTTTGCTTACGACTGGCCAAAACTTTTCCCCAACCATCCTCTTATTATAACCGGATGATAGTTATGCAAGCCACCTGGTCTGGGGATTCGTCTAATGTCACTTGTCCATATTCGACCATTCCTTAAAGGATGTATTTGAAGATGAATCAATCCTAGATATTATGACCCATCCTTCTATGGTAAGGTAAATAGTTAGGGCGGTCAATGAGGTTGACTTCATCAGGCTTGTTAGATGTGGAAGCCTAAGAAGGTTATTATCTATGAATGAATAGAAATAACTGGGGACTTGTTCATTTCCAAAGGAGTATACTTTTTTAATTTTTTCCTCAAATATTGGGTGACCCTGATTTATATGTACTTCTAGTAGAGGGAGATTCTATGGTTGTCGCCACTTGATAAGAGATGTTGATCAATTTGGTGCCTACCTAGGTTCCTGGGTGGGAACTGCTGCTAGATTGAGAGTGAAAACTATATCTTTTGCATTGACTGGCCTTTTACCCTATGATAGGAGCATGATTTGAGACTTGGATCGGGTCCTCTGAATGGATTCTTCCTGAAATTATTCCATTTTGGAAAAGTCAATTAATCTACCTAGATATTTCATGGGTATCATAGGTGTTTGTAAATCACCCTTAAGATTTTTAGCACAGATTTATTTTAGTTTCTCCTGTGAGAGAGGGATACTGAGAGATTATGTTAAACCTTTCCACCTTGCTATGAAATTAAACACCCTATCATTCTCACTTTGTTTTCAATTCTCCATATTGATGATCGTTGTTTTTTTCAATGTGAAGATGAAGTGATAAAGGAACTGACAATTAAGGTCTTCCCATCTTGCAACAGATCCTACTAGAAGGATTCTATACCAAACAAAGGATGACCCTATCAAAGTCTATACAAAACACCTCGAATTTTTTTCCTCCTTATAATATTGAGGTCCCATCATCGAACCACATTGGGATACCAAGTGTTTGATATGTTGTTCAGGGTCTCTTGTATTTTCAAAGGTGGAGAAGGTATGATTTCCAATATTGGGTGGATGTGGAGTATTATCCACCAATTTGGGATATGGATTCCTCTTAGGTTGCATATGTGAATGTTTCCCTTACAGGGATTCTATTTGAGTATTCAGGGACTCGATGATGTTAAGTAACTCTATGGTCACTATTGTCTAAGCCATCTTCTATCTACAGGGAGTGGACGGGAGTTGATGAGGTGGTCCACATTCATATCTCATTGATTCTCAATTCATCCTATGACTGAATTATTTCCCTAACTATGTAGAGGTTTTCGCCACAATATAGGGAATTCATGATAATTTTTGACTTCCTCATTTATGTAGACTGTTTGTATTGATTCGGAGCGAATATGATGCTCAGACACTACACTTTTTGGAAAATCAACTATGGGAGGTAGAACATTCAACTTTGTTGGAAGATGATACCCATCAGGAATATTTCCCCTGAGTATCTACTCATTGAGTTTCCAAGTAGATCATATTTCACTCTCATATTGTGAATACTTTTCCTCCAGATAATAAAAATCAACTCTTCTAGGTGGTGACTGGGATGTACCGATACCTTTTCCTTTTTCGTTGGCATTATTTCAATGATGAGGTGGAAACTTGTTTTTCAGTGGTTCTAAAATTTGAAGCCTTCTATGGTTATAGATATGCACAACCTCATTTGGGGCATCCAAACCACCCTACTCCTGAGATACATTTTTTTTGTTGCTTCCCTATACATTTTCATCATGATCAATGTATACCATGTTAATAGTGATGACATTCACAGAGTAATATTCAGAAATGGTGGTTGTTCCATTACTTTCAATTAAATAGGATGGTTATAAACTACCTTTATTAGGGATGTTATTTGAACCCTTGGCCATATTAGGCCATTTTGTCTTGCAGCCTTGATGGGATCTGATTGGATTTACCACATCCTTCTCCCATCTTGTCCTATGAACAGTTAATTTGAGGGAGTTTTTAGTTGTGGTTGTGGAATGGGCCCCGACTAGTAGAGGCTTGTCTCATGGTGGGAGGGATAAGTGTGACACCAACCAATTTACTCCCAACTTATAGAATACTAATTCTCTTTGTGGTGATGTTGATGATAAAAATTCCCCCAACCCTATGAGGTGGGGTCATTTGGGGCCACATTTGGCACTTATTGGTCCTGTTATTGAGGATCCAATGATTCCAGTTGGATATTTGATGACTTCTGGTATGGTCATAAAGATATAAATACCCATATATTAGTGGGATGGGTTTGATCTAGAATCACTATTGATGTCTCTTGGGTCCTCTCGGGGGAAGATAATCATGGTTATGGTTATTGAGATATAAATTCCTCTAGCCTAGTGGGGGTTTGATTTCAATGGCTGCCAATGTGTCCTGAATTCTATTAGGAATTGATGATCTAAGAGGTGGAGGCATTTATTGATATTCTCTAGTACCGATTAGTTTCTTTTTCTTCTAGACAACTGATATGGCAGCTACAACTATGAATCATCTGATATGTGACAACTGTACCTACATGGGAGCTAGGTACGATGGCAGCCCATGATGACAACCACTCTTCATGAGAATTTGACTAGGTAATCACAACTTCATTCTTTATGTATGAAATGTGTTTTAATCACTTTGAGGGTCCTATTTTGACGTTCTGTTGGATATCCACTTCCTTCATTCATGATTTATGGGAATCATTGAAGTAGGGTAATTCCATTATAGTGACCAACTTGTCCTAGTGTTACCTAGTCCTCATATTTTGTGAAAGTCTATAACATTACAGAATTCCAAATCTGAAGGATTCTATTATTCCAAGGGTGATAAAAATTGTAATTCTCCATACTGTCCCCATCCTCGAATACGGATGCATTAAATGGCTTCATGGATAATCTAATAAAGTATCACGATGCAATGGAAACAAGCGTGTTGATGATTTATGTTGTTCTTTTCTAGTTTTTGATCCTGATACATGAAGATAGAATCTTGGTCTAGCTGACAATAGAGTATCTTGATTGTCTTAATGTGACACTCATATACTAGATAAAGGATATACCATACAATTTTTCACTGATAATAGCCTGAATATTTTGTCATAGATAAGGAATGAACTCCATTTCTAGATCATCCGGGATCTCATATCTAGACGTAGTGAGGGTCCAGAACATAATGGGGAGGTTCTTTCTAGATAACTCTCTCCATAAGTCAATGTTGGCCTCCTCCTCTTCAGACTTACACACCTCCACCAGGTCATACCATAGAATAAAAATTTGATGGGTGCCTGTTGATGGGAGTGGAGTGGTGTTGGAAGTTGATGGGGTACCATATATAGTTGATCCCGATGTTTCAAGAACAACTCTATACAAAGGTTTTAGTGTTTTGAACACCTCTCTATATATAGGTCTCTAGGAAAGGAGAGGATTTCCTTATTCATGGGAGATATCTTCATGGTGAGGTTGACCACAGTGGATGTCAGGAGTAGAATCCTTATGATCCATCTCCATACTACCACGAGGAGAAATATCATGGTAATGAATGTCTTCTAATTCCTATTTGATATAGGATAAAACATTCCCTCTTGGTGTTGAGAATGTGTCCTGAACAACCTCAAGGATGCTAGAATTGAACAAATTAGGAATAAGGTCTATGTTCTGCGATGTGGTCAGAATATTTTGACCTACATTTTGGGATTATGTAGGGATATCAGCCTACTGTATGAAGGTTGTTGGAACTTGTATATATCCATCTGGTGTGGTGGGAATATGCACCCTTTGTTGAGAAGGTGTTGGAATATGACAATAAATTGTCTCATTATTTAACAGAATATGGGTATGTCCTCATGTGTGTTCCATTATCACTTGGTGTGCCTCAATCAAGACAAGAGTATGAGATTGATCTTGAGCCTTTGGGATATGCTACTGGAATTTCTTAGAAGGAGTGTGAACATACCCTGTGGTATATGATGCTCTCACTTGGGGATCCCTAGTTGGAACAAGAATATGATCCTGTTTCGAATATGCATTCCCTGCTAGAATATAATGACAGAGTTCTAGAATAGAAGAAATAATATGAGCCTCCTCTTATATTTCCTTGGAATGATTCTGTAATAGTCGTTTATTTTTGGAAGTAGGAATATGCTTTTGGATTTTGTGACCTACTGGAATATGCCAAGCAGATTAAATGATAGGAATATGAACCTCTTATAAGGCTTGTTCCATTCTCACTTGGTTAGCCTCGGCCAGAATGGGGATATATTCCTGATCCTACGTCATTGGAGTATGTCGATAGACTTTTTTTGATAGGAATATGAGCTTATCATGATGTTTTGTTCCCCTTTCATGTGGTGATCCCCGACCAGAATGGGGATACAAGCCAAATCCTAGGCCTTTGTAATACACCTCTAGAATTATTTGATAGGCATGTGCCCCTATCCTGAAGCATGTTTTTCTCTCCCTGGGTGATCCCCGGTTGAAATGGAAGTATAATCTCAATTCGATGAATCTTATGTAATCGGAATATGCCCATAATCCTCCTACATGGGATCAAGAGTGTGGGATTTCTATGGTACAACCACTTTTTCCTGATGATCAGAGTGTTGAGTTTCCTTAAATGTAGGGATAAGATTATGCTTTTATCCCTTTATTTACAATAGTGTTGTAATATGCCGACAGAGTTATTTAACTATTGCTAAAATGTATTAGAATTTTAGAAAAGTGTGTGCAGGGATATAAGACTACACATTTTCCATATCCATTATACAGTGTAAGATGACTTGGATTAAAGTGGGGGTATGCACCCACTTTTCCCTCCATGTACCATCAGAATATGCCAATGGACTTCATGCATTGGGGTTGGAATATGCATCTCCACTGTGTCTGTTGTGAGAATATTCCCACAAACTTTCTCTGAGTCTGTAGGGATATGAGCCTACTACCTGGCTCATGCCGGAATATGTCGGTAGGAATCTTCAGTGGGAGTGGGGAAATGAGCCCTCTCTTGGATATCCAGTTCCTTCCTTCCCCGATGATACCTCACTGTTTCCTATGCATGGGCGTCAGAGGCAGCAACGTGTTGGGTGGTACCATCAACACACGACTAGTGGGTACCGAAGGGATAGTGTTGGTGATGGAAGTTTATAGGTTCCCTCCTCAGCAACACTTCAAATTAAAGGGAACCATATTTGGCTTCCTGATCCACCTTCATTAGAGACAGAAATTGGAAGTTTTCATGCTCTTAGGATATGTCCCCAAAGTGGTTGATTATAGAGACAAGGGCTACTAGCTTAGTATAATCTTTCCTCGAGTGATGCGGACTTGCCAACTACCATTATTGGAGAACCTCATGGGAATATTCTATGGTTGTGATTGTACTATGTCAGTGGTACTTCCATACCATCATGTTTTCTACCTATTTTTTGAGTTTTTGTGTAGGTGAAATCGCATTGCATCTAGTGAGGGTCGCAACCACATGTGATTTACTGATGATAATGCTAGATGATGAAGACATTATCTCGGATTGGGATGTTGTGGATGAGATAAGTATCTACAATCATGAAGACAATAAGTAATAAGGTTACTAATTAGTTCAATGTTATAGGAATTATGTTCTCAATCAGATATGTATGGTTAACACAATTTTCATGTTTTCCCGATCTAACCATTCTGTTCACATGGACTTGTCAATGTGGGGATGGACTTACAAGAACCCCAGTTATAGAGGATTATCTATTAGATCATGTTCATCATTCTATTTTTTTGTATATGGTGTGAAAAACAAAGTAGTATGATGCATGATTATTCAACCATTTAAGAGATTCACATGAGATCTTTTATCCTTATTTGTGTATAGTGTGCAGAAAAAAATTTGATGGATAATAACATATTTTTTTGTTGTTAGAGATATTGATGTCGGGTTCACCATTTTTGTTTTGATCGATAAGAGGAAACCACCATTGCCACTCTTACCAGAAACTCCCAATTGTTCCCCCATCCTTAACTGGGTACTAACTTTCTTTACCAAGGTAGGAGATCATCTGGGTTTTTAGGCCTAATGACTCTTAGTGACTCACATTGTTCAAGAGGATGGGATGCTGGGCTTGTCACACCCTTTTGGGGGGAATTTTTTCCTACTTTGGGACTCTCTTTTAGATTTAAGATATGTTCATGAATCTCTTCATAATCATGATATGGAATCGGTTACCCTAATGAAATGACTATAGGCTAAATCTCTTTCATGTGAAAAAGATCGGGATCTATTTAGTGAATCTATCTATATGTATCTAAGGTTCTCCATTATTTTCTAGTAATGGGAGGATTATTATGTGCTAAATATGTATAACCAAGTGTTTCAGAATTCTTTTCCATGTAAAAAGGTGGTTAATATTCTGAGGAGGGGATTGAGCCATTATGAGGCGTCCTACATATCCTTGTTATTGCAGGAATCAAAACCCACATATTTCATTTGATCTGTCTATTTTAACATCATGTGAAAAGGAATTATATAGGTTCTCTTGGACACCAAGTATTCAAGATCGAGTCTTGGAGGGGTTTCCTATGTATCCCGAGTATAGAGAGAATTGGAGTTTACATATTTCATTTGTTTGAGGCTTATATACTGAGATTTTTCCTTGTCACTATAGATATTTATGATTTAGATGACATGATTATTACAGTTCCTTAATCCCACGTGTGCTATTCTTGGTGTGAGAAACAAGGGACAGAAAATGATCATTTTCATTGCTTATGATGTGGTAATTATGTGTTGGGACTTACCTGAGAAGATTTATTATGGAAATCAGTCATCAAGGAGACGTCCTACGTATCTTGGTCATGGAAGGAATCAGAGTCATCATAGTTTAGTTTATTTATTTTTCTGATGATGGATTAAGTAGAGTAATTATCCCATGGGAATGGTTGGGTCTCGATTGTCAAAAATTGAGTTATTATATTGATTACATCAAAACGGATGTTTATTTGAGCTTGGAACTTAGGAAGGAATCCTACATATCCTGTTTATTATTGGAATCAGAGTCATCATATTTCCATTGATTAGTTTCTCAGTTCATTGATGGATGAGGTAGAGTGATCAACCCATGAGAATTATTGGGTCCCAATGGCTGAGATGGAAGAGTAATAAAAGGACTTACAGAAAAAGGGTTTTTTATTTGAGCTCAGGCCTTAGGAAGGTGTCCTATGTATCCTGGTTATTGTAGGAATCAGAGTTATCATAGTTCAATATTTTTGGTTTACACTCTATGGTTTCCCCTTCATTTGTATAGTTTTATAGTACACATATTATGGCCATTGAAACTCCACAATCCCACTTGAGCCATGCTTATCGAGACAAATAAGGGATAGAAAGTAATCAATTTCATTTCATTGAATAAGGGACTCAAATTCTAAGATCACCCTAGATGATAAATATGGAGCTCGAACCATAGGAAGAGGCGGCCTAGGTATTCAGAATATGGTAGAAATTTGAGTTATCATAGTTCCCTTCAGGGCTTACATACTGAGGTATCCCTATTAATCAGGGCTTATACACTAAGGAAGGAAAATTTTATCAAGTCCCGAGATGCCTAGCTATTAGGACATATCATATTATGTCCCTGTTTGGGGATTACACTCAAATACTACCCTATTGATCTGGGCTTACACACTGAGGATGAACAGTGTTATCAAATCCTAGGATTCCTATCTATTGGGACATATCATATTATGTCATTGGATAGGGATTACACTCTAAGGCTTCCCCATTGATCGAGGATTACACACCGAGGAAGGAAAATGTTATCAAGTCCTAGGATTCCCTGGTGATTCGGAATACTTTTCTAGAGGGTGTCACCTGACCTAGTTTGACTTGTCCAGAGGACATCACAAGATCCAAATTTTCTGTCTAGGAAGCCATCACATGACCCGTCTGGCTTGTCCAGGGGGTGTCGTATGATCCAGGTAACTTTTCCAGGTTTCATTTACAAGATTTGGTTTGAAACATATGTATGGCGTCAGGAGAGTCAACACAACATGTCTCATAGGGTGTTTCATGTCTTGGATAACATCCTTAGACGACATCATGAGACCTGTCCGGCATGTCTGAAGGGCGTTGTGAGTATCAGCTGAATTTCCTAGAGTGTATCACTAGAGATTAGTTGACATGCTTAGATGCAGCTGTGAGACTTGGATAACAAGAACCAGAAATGTTATATGTGTCAGGTTACAAGGCTTGGGTGACAAGTCTAGAGGGCTTTGTGAGACTAAAGTGGAGCACCCAAGGGGAACCATGTGACTTGATCTGACATGTCTGGAAGACTTCACATGACCTGGGTGGCATACTGAAGGAACATCACATGATCTAGGTGACATGTCTTGATTCTGTCACGTTTCTTAGAAGGCTCGCACAAAGAGCATGAGGGTCAGCGAACATGTAGTTTTTCTTTGTTTAAGTATTTTTCCATTAACATTTATTCTAGACCTTGTTTTAATAATTCTTTCTATTTATTCAGTTTCAGTTTCTCTTAAGTATCGCATGATCTAGAAGACATTCGGGATGTTATTCACATGTCATGCCATAAGTCCATTGTTTGATTTTTAAATGATCACAAAAAGTTCTTTATGCATGAAACATGATTGCTTTGGTTGTTCATTGACATATTACCTGAGAGAGAACTTGTTGATCGTGAGATCCAATGCTTCAATAAATCCACTCTGGTGCTTGTGAGAAATTCCCAAAGTTTGTCCTCTTCATCATGATAGGTAGTGATGAATTTTTCATATTGGGGTGGAGGATTTATAGGCCTCACCACCCCGATTATACACCAATTTTCATGGAATATCTGGCATATATCTAGGATGGAGTTGGTGAAGGGTTATGGTGCCACACATCTCACAGGAATTTTCTGTGGATCACTTTGAGGACATCGCTTGATTTTTAGTGGCTACAAATCCCTCTCATCAACACCTCAATTATTGGATTATTTACAATTAATAGGGACTTGATCGATCACACATACATGTATAAGGACTGACTTATTATCATATTGACATGTCCAAGGGACTTCATGAGATCAAAGTTCCCATTGAAAGTTGTCTGCGAGATGCACAATTCCTTGTCTAGGACTTTCTGTGAGACAATGATGGTATATCAAGGGGAAATCACGGTATTAGGAAGGCTTGTCTAGGAGTCTCATAAGACTACATTGTGGACTTCCATATCACTTGAAAATTGTTTTACAACCATGATAGGCTTTTCATACTCCCCCTTTTATTCCCTTTTTTTATTTTACAATTTTTGGGGAGTCATGTGAGATCACATGAGTAATGTCAAAGGCAATTACTCTATTTTTTGATGATGTGTTGCATGATAAACAGAGTTCCTATGGAGGTGTGAAAGTATTTTTTGAACAAATCCATCTATTTTTCAATGGGTATCCAATAGGGAATAACGTAGTCACCTGGACATACCTGATACTTTCTGTGTGATGAGGTTGAAAAGTTAAATCTATTTCATGAGATGGGGTGGGAAAGTCGTGAGGGACTCACGGTTTCTTCTGGGTCGATGGGGGTGTGTCGAGTGATATTCAGTAACCACATGAGGATCCAACTCCTCCCCTTAATTCCCTTTTTTTATTCCACAAAGGCTCATATGACTTGCTAGTTTTTTGGATGTTGTTAAGGATAATTATCCTTCCCATAATTGATGAGTCACATGATCATTACGACCGCTAGGGGTCTCCACATTTTGGAAATATTTCCACCTTATTTTCAAATGATTTTAAGTTTGGATTTTTGGGAGCTTGATGATGAAAATCTATGTGGCATAGGGGAGCTTATTCGGCTATTGTTGGTAGCCACTAGTTGTTTGGGGTGCACTCACAAGAGAAGAGGGACTTGTTGGAAGGCGTTCTGTGGGATCTACTATAGGTTATGTGATACATGTGGAGTCATCACCTAACCTTATAATGGTAACATGATCATGAGTCCTTTTAAGGCTCACATGATCAAGAGGACTTAGCCACCTTATTTTTATTTATATTTTGAGAGGAAAATAATACTCATATTCAGGTATTTATTCCTTTTTGGATTTGTTGATGCTCATTTGGTGGGCGTTAACACACCCCTTTACACCCTAGTTGCTAATAGGAAGCCTTTGGTGTATGAGGAGTTGTGTCTATGAATTAGTGTTCAACCGGCCATGAGCACTATTTGGTTGGAAATACAGGTCGGGGTGATACAACACAATACAACTGATACTTCCAACTTTTTATCATTCAATCAATGTTATTGTGGAAATGTTACCTTTAGTGATAATTCTGAAGGAAAGGTAAATGGTTTTGGAGAGTTTGGAATTTCAAATTGAATTATTATTTTAAAAGACTTACTTGTAAAAGGTTTGAAACATAATTTAATAAGAATTTACCATCTATGTGATGAAGTAATGTTTTGTTGAATTTAAAAATAATAAATTCATTGTTTTTAAGGATAAATTTGTTTTGTTTTATGCAAACTAAAGAGATAATATTTATTCAATTAATTTTTCCAAGTTAAATTTTCAAAATGTAAAATGTTTAATTACTATAAAATCTAATGAAATTTTGTGGAATAGGAGGTTGGAACATGATAATTTTAAGATGATGCATAGTCTTTTTGATAACCAGACTATTCTACATCTACCAGAACTTTAAGTGGACAAAACCTTTTTTCTGACTATTTCATGAAAGGTAAACAAAACAAAACAAGTTTCAAGTCATTTAAATATGTACAAATTATATGGACTCTTTATATCATCCATTTTGATTTATTTAGTCCTATTAAACTAGCTAGTTTGGGTGGTAAAATATATATTTTTGTTATTTTAGATGATTTTACAAGATAAACATGGGTTTATATTATTAATCTAAAATATGAAACTTTATCTATGATTATTACCTTTTGTAAATTGGTTCAAAATGAGAAATTATATTTAATTAAATAAATTATAAGTGATCATGGTGGTGAATTCTAGAATCATTAATTTATCTAGTTTTGTGGAGAGAATGGGTATTCTCAAAAAAAAATTAGCCCTTAGAATACAATAATAAAACCATGTAGTTGAAAGGAAAAATAGAACACTTCAATAAATGGATTAAACCATGTTAAATGAGTTTAACTTACCTAAATATTTATGGGTATAATATTTGAATACTTATTGTTATTTTTGTAATAGAATTATTTTATGGTTGGTGTTGAAAAAGACTCTTTATGATCTTTGAAAGGGAAGAGAACTTAAATTTGGATATTTTAAAGTGGTTGGGTGTAAGGTTTTTATTCTTAATACAATGGATATTGTAGATAAATTTGATTCAAAATCCGATGAAGGTGTTTTCTTAAGATGTTCAAGTAATAGTAAGTCATATAGAGTGTACAGTAAAATAACTATATTTTTTGAAGAATCTATTCATCTTATTTTTGATAAAAAAAATTGAATATAAGAGATGATTATATTGATAAACTTGAGGAAGAATTTATATATTTTAATTTTTAAGAGGGATGACCCAAAGATAAAGATTCACATATTTAGGGGGAGAATGTTTATTCTCAATTTTAACCTATTCATAAAAAATCATGGAAGACCTGTATAGATCATCTCATAAATAATGTGATTGGTAATGTGGAATCAAAAGTTAAAACTATAAAATATGTTATAAATATTGGTTATTATCATACTTTTATTTTGAATTTTGTACCAAATAATATAAATAAGGATTTAGATAATAATAATTGGAAGTTTCCAATACTATATGAATTAAATCAGTTTACTAGGAATAATGTGTGGAATCTAGTTATTCATCCAATTCTCATGTTATTGGAACAAAATGGATTTTTAAAAATAATTTTGCCGAATTTTTAAATATAGCTAAAAAAATTTAGATTGGTTACTCAAGGATATTCTAAAGGTAAAGGCATAGATTTTGAATAATCTTTTCCACCCATTGCTTGGTTATAATAAATTAGGATATTATTGTCTTATAATGATTTTATGGGTTTCAAATTATTTCAAATGGATTTAAAAACCAATTTTATAAATGGTTATATTTTTATAGAACTATATGTTAAAAAAACCCTTGGTTTTGAAAATGAAAATCATCCTGATCATGATTTTAAACTGTATTGATTTTTATATGGTTTGAAACAAACTCCTTGAGCTTGGTATGAAAGGTTAATAAGTTTTCTTTTTAAATACAGTTTTGAGAAAGTAAAGGCTAATCCTACATTGTTAATTAAGAAAATTTTTATGGACATTTTGATTGTATAGATTTATATTGATGATATTATGTTTGGATATTCAAATGAAAATCTTTATAAATAATTTTCAAATATAATGACTTCTGAATTTGATATTAGTATGATGAGATAATTGATATTTTTCCCTAGTTTTCAAATATTTCAAAGATATGATGGTATTTTTCTGAATAAATATAAGTATGTGAAAGAGATAGTTAATATATTTGGGTTAAATTATTATAAAAGTGAAAATACTCCCTTGAGAACTACTTGAAATTAGATTTATATAAATCTATAAAATTATTTGATGTTAAAACCTATAGAGGCATGATTAGAAGTATATTATATTTAAATGATTATAGGACTAATTTAATATTTTTATATTTCATGTGTGATGAATATCAAATTTATCCTAAATAAAGTAATATTAAATCCATTAAAATATTTATTTGATATGTTAAAGGTTATTTGAATCCTGGTTTATTTTACTGTTCTAAAAATAATTTTGATTTGATAAGTTATTCTGATTCGAATTTTGGTTGATAAAAGATAGATATAAAGATAATTTTAGTTATATTTCATTTAATTGGTAAAAATTTAGTTTCTTAGGCTTCAATGAAACAAAATTTTATTTCACTTTCAACTGTCAAACCTGAATATATAGTTGTTTCATCTTATAATGCTCAATATTTATGGGTTAAGGAAACACTTTGTGATTTTGGTTTTGTTTTTTATAAGATTACTATATTTTGTGATAATAATTTTTGTATTTAAATTTCTAAAAATTCTTTAAAAATCTCTAGTACATATAATATGGATGTTAAGTTTCATTTTATTAGAGATTATGTACAAAAAGGAAATATAACTTTGGAATTTATTTCTCCATAAAATCAACTAGCTGATATATTTAATAAGCCCTTGACCTTTAATAAGTTATATAAAATTAAGTTTAAACTTGGTATGATATATATTTATGTTTAAATTTATATGTGATGAATTTAACGGTAGTCTAAGTATGTTTATATACTAAATTTTCAGATTTACGTGGTGTTTTTGAAATTTACAATATGTTTTTTAGATTGTTATTAATTAATTTCTATACATATTTGTATAATTATACTAATGATTTAAGACTTCTCATACATACTAGATGATGTTAATTTAGTATTTAAATTTTATTTTTTAATAAAATATTATTTTATGAAGGGTTTATCATTAATTTTCACAAACATATTTTAAAATTATGCTTGGTTTAAAGTATATACTTAACACAAATTTTGAAATATACATGTCTAGAAAAGTTTTTTACAATGTTTATATTCAGTATTATGAAATATAATATGTTAAAAAATAGATTAAGAAACATTATTACTTGAAAGAGAGGATAATTTTTATATTGAAACTTTATCTTTTTGAAAATTTAAAAAAGAAGGATAAGTTTTTGAAATTATACTTAGTTTTGTAATTATAAAAAAGGGGGAGAACATTGAGTGTCTCCTTGAACCACATTATGTAATCATAATTTAAAATATATATTTATTTTATTTCCTTTAAGAGTATTGATACTATGTATTGTATACTAATTAAAGTGTGCTTAACTTTGATTAGATCATAATAATTATTTTCTTTAAATATCTATAAATTACATGTTTTGATTGGTCATAATATAATCTATTGGTTTTATATAGTTTTTATAGAAAAAATAGTCTATATAGAACCTTAAAATATCATTTGTGGGTGTTTTTTTACTCTTCCCATAGAGCCCATTCACATATCTAATTATGCCATGTAGATGATTCAAGTAGTTGATTCTCCCATATAGTCGATTCATATAGCCGATTTTTTTAATTGTTTACTTTCTAAATTTTAGTCGTATATTAGGCTAAAAAACTACAAATTATGTTATTCCTATTGATTTTGAAATCTAAAATATATATGTATATTTAATTAGATGATATAATGTTCTGAATGGATCTCTATAATGTTCTAAATTAGGTTATAATTCACTGTATGTTTTCATTCTGAATTTTGCAATTTTACAGAATTATTTGGCTATAGTATTTTGATGCTAAATTGATCTATAGAAGTCGAATTAAAGTATTTCATGATTATATGGAAAGATAATGAAATTATCTAATTATAAGGAAAATGTAGATAATGATTATTCTCTCTTTTTAAAGGTCTTTTTTAGGACTGAAATTTGTTAAGATGCTTTCAAATTTTCAAAATCAAATATGTAAGCAATTTTCTAGTGTGAGGAATTCACCAATATAAATTGATTACATAGATTTGTCTTCATTTATTCCCTTATATGTTGATATTTTTATACATAGTAAAAAATGGTTACATGAAAATCCCCTACATAGATTTAACTATGTGGTTCTATGAATTTCTAAAGGATATTGTAAAACCTGGAAATATGATCTATTTTATGTAATATTTGACATTTCAATTTTATGAAAGTTTATTATTGATATAATTCATATTTTTTGTTCAAAAATTGGTTATTAATTATCTAGAATCCATTAGAATAGGTTTTAAGTTATTTAATAATGAATTGAATTTGACTTACAAGGGATTAAGTATGTATTGATATTCATGTTGAAATCTTGAAAATTGAGATATCCAAATTCAAATCAGCTGAAATATGAAGGGTTGGCCTTGATTATTATTTGTAAGTATTCCAAGGATAATAATTCTTGTTATTTACTATTTTATTATCTATTCTAAAAAATTTAATTGTGTAGTTTTTAATTTTTTATAGGATATCAAGGTTGACTTATAGGGATTTTGTTTTTCATTTATAAAATATTTACACATGAAATATCATCTAGGAAATAGGTGTGGAAAACTCTGAAGTAGTTCGTTGAAGTTGTATGCATGATTCTATCTTTAATAAAATAAAATATTCAATGGTATTCTTATTTTAAAGTTTTTTAATTAAATAACTCTATATATAGAGTTGAAAGAACCAGTGAAAGACACATGTGGTTGAGGATATTCTTGAACTGTATAAGTGTGGCATTTTTATAGTGATAAACTACTTCTCTCAATTAAACTGAAATAATCTTATCCTTTGTTCTTGGATAATTATATGGTGCCTAAACTCTTATACTATGAATCATTAATATATTTCTATGGTTTTTACTTATTCCTATTCTTTTTTGTGTATAATTGTAGATGGTTATACTACCCATTAAAAGGGAGGTAATTTGGTTGTGACTCTTAAAAAAATGTCAGTAATTGGGTTGTGCCTCTAGGGGAAAAGGGCAGGTTGTTTGAGTAATTTCTCTAGGTATATAAATTCTTGTCATATTTTGTTTAAGTATATGTAGGGAAGTATTTTAAATTGGTTTGTGACACTAGTTGGGAAAATTAATTATAAGATTCCATTATAGTGTGTATAGTGGGTTCCACCTATCTTAGTTCATGAGAGGGTTGAATAATGGACTAGGGTAATTTAGATTTGAACAACTATAAATATCTTTTGTGTTCATTTTCTTTTATTTACTTTGATCTATCTATAATAATTTAGATGTAACCTTTAATTTTATTAATTCATATTTTTAAAAGGCCAATTCACCCCCTCCTGGTTATATTGTCATATTATCTTTAGAACAGAAAGTTTGTATTCTTCTAATAGAGATAGTGAATAATAAGAGGATTATGTCAAGGATGCTCCTCTATATTCCGAGAAAGTGTATTAAATATTTTAAATCAACTCATACAAGTAAATCTAGGTTCAAAAGAAGATCTTCAACAAATATTGATCAGTTCCTCTATATCCCCTATGGAAAAATTAAAGTACATATCCTTTTTTAAGAAACACAGATATGTATTATAATTATATATAAATTCTCAAGTTGGACACCCAAGTAGATACCCATCATTTGGGTCTACCAAAAAACCACCATGGAAATACACAAGCAGTAAGGAGAATGCATATAATCCATACTACCAAAGTGGAATCCTAAGTTGATAAGTTGATCAAAGAAATACCTGAAGTGTCTCACCAACATTGACCCCATCAATAAAAAGAATGGGAAAATAAAATTTTGGATTGGTTTTAGGGATCTAAACCAACACTATCCAAAGGATGATTTCTCATCCTCGATCATGGATTTGTTGATTGAAGTAATGACTGGATTCTAGGACATCACCTTCTTGGATAGATATTATATCTATAACATGATCTAAATGGCCCCAAAAAATGATAATTTTACTACCCTCAAGTCACCCCAAGGTATATAATATTATTAAGAAATTCACTTTGGTCTAAAAATGATAGCATTTTATATCAACATTCCATACATCATATCTTCAATCCCTTCTGTGAGAAAGTCTATGGAGTGTTATGTGGATGATATAGTGGTCAATACTCAAAACGTTTGTGATCATATTGTCAATATTGAAATATTTTTTAATAAAATATGGAAATATAACTTGAAGATGAACCCCCTAAAATTCACTTTTGGGGTAACATTGGGTAAATGAATAAACTTCATGATGAATCATATTAGAATAATCTATGTTGACTGAAAAAATTAAAAATAAATACTCTACAATTCATCCTCCTTGAAACCTAAAAATGTTAAGTGAACTCTCAGGATATCTCACTTATCTGAGGAAAATCATAGATAATCTCATTAGTATGTATTTTACCTTAATGAATCTTATGAAGAAAGGGGTTATGTATCAGTGGCATGATGATTTCCAGAAATATCTCAGTGATAATAAATATTATTTTCTACACCCACCAATCTTGATATCACCTATATAAGAGAAACCTTATATCCTCAACATGGTAACCTTAGAGTAATCTCTTAGAACCCTCCTTACTCAAAATAATGATGCAGGAAATGAAGATATCCTCTTTTATCTTAGTAGAAAAATATTGGACATGGGACTAAATATTTTTGAAATCAAGAATAATGGTCTTGTGTTAATCTTCATAGTGTAGAAAATAAGACATTATTTGCAACATCACAATGTCTAATTTGTCTACTGTGTTGATCTTCTCAAATATATCCTCATTTATCTAGTGATACTAAGGAATCTAGCATGATGGGAGATAATTCTATAACATTTTTATATTTAGTTCATTAATTATAAAGAAATAAAAGTGAAAGTGTTAATAGATTTCCTCACAACACATCTAATGCCAAATAATTCATTGTTAGACATAGATCTCCCCAATGAAGGATTTTTTCCATCCATAAAACCTCTTGATAATTATAGATTTACTTTGATGGTGACTCTAAAATCCTAACTTGTAGAAGGATGGAAAATAAAAAGATTAATCGGGTTATATTGGGGGTTGTATTCATCTCCTCAATAAAATTAGTTCAACCTTATTCCTTTCTACTATTAAAAGGATGCACCAATGAAAAGGTAGAATATCATGTCCTCATTGTAGGCTTGGAGTTGTCCCTATAAATACCAGTGGCATAATTAATTTTAAAGGGTGGTTTATAGTTGGTAATCAAGTAAAACAATAGTGATTATGCTATCAAAAAATGATGATTTGATTCCTTTGATTGATTGTGTATTAGGGTGAGTAGTTTAATTCCCCTCAAAACTAATATTGTCTACATCTCATGTTCATTGAATTCCCAATTTGAAACAATGGATAATGAAACTTCAACCCTGATAGATCTATACCAGGACAAGATTTCCATTCATATTACACATTTTAGGGTAGTCTCACTATTCATCAATAATGATATGGAAGAGATCAATAAATTCAACACTACCGTTGATTGAGGTATGCCTAAATTCTGACTTACTAATTTTGTGATTAGTTAGACACAAATTAGGATTATATCACTAGATAAATCCAAGGAATATAATATCCATTGGTGGGTAGAAAATTTCATCCTTTAATTAGACCTGAATTCTTAAAAGGTTATCTACTAGCAAGACATTGATGGATTCCTCCTTAGGTACATTGAAGGAGGACAGGCCCATTCTACTATGAAAGAATTACAAAGCAATGCCTTTGACAACCATTAGTTAGGAACCAATATCTCCCACTAAATTAGGATACATGGATACATCTATCCATTAATGATGCACGACTTCATGGAATTCATGAATAAATGTTATGCCTATCAGATACATGTCAACTTCATTCAAAAACCACCGAAGTTATTTCATACTTACAAATACTCATGATCATTTATCATATATAGGATAGATTTCATGGGTCCATATCCTCCAATGATAACAATTAAGTTCAATTATATCCTTGTTTATAATGATTTATTATCTAAATCGGTCAATATAGTGCTCCTCAAAGAAGTCAAAACAAAATTTATCATCAATTTTATGAAGTCTAATATCATTGACAAATTTGGTGTCCCTCACAGAATATTTATATACAATGGTGATAATTTATATTCATATAAATTTAAGAGTTTATATCATGAGTATAATATCCATTCTAACCATTCATCTTACTAGAATGAAATTACAAATGAATATATTGAGATCTTCAACAAAACTTTATCCAATATACTTTAAAAGAATAGGGGTAAGAACAAGAATTTTAAATAATACAATATTTTATATGTTCTATGGGATTATCATACCACAACTCATACTTCCACATAAGAGACTCCATAATATCTTGTATATAGTGTATAGTCCTCTTACCTATCAAGCCTTCACTTTACAATTTCATCTGCAATAAACAATCTGAAGATGAATAGTATCATATAAAACTAAATTAATTTGAGTGAATTAATTATAAAATGATTTAAATGATTCATATCCTAGAGATCTATCATAATTGACTTGCATGAGTGTTCAACAATAAGGTTTTCCTCTGCTCATTCATCCAAGGAGAATTGGTGTTGGCTTTGAGAACTCCCATGATACCCTAGTTGAAACCTCTAAAACTAAAGCCAAAATATGAAGGACCTTACACTATACATAAAATCTACTCAAACATATCATATTTATTTATTATAATAGATGTAGAGTATAATATTCCTTCCACTAATGCAAAGTTTCTCAAGAAATATTTTTCATAATTTCATGATAGGTTTGTAGATTCCTCTCTTCATTAATTTAAACTACCTAGAACTGGTCCTCAATGTATGACCTTAAAATGAATGTCATCTTAGTCCTTGTTATATTACAGTAAACTATATGATATATAGTCCATCCCACATGAATTTTAACTTTTCAATGTGGTTTCTCCCTCATGAACATAAACTTCTTAGATGTGTCTATTCCATGCGACCTCAAGTCATTAATCATACCCTATATAAGATATCATCTATAATAAGGTTTCTTTTCTAAGGGTATTTGGTGATTATGGATATACTAACAAGCCATAATTTCACGGTTCACCTAACCTATGATAAAAATTCTTCTTACCATAACTATATATTATTTTATTTTCATTACTATGGGATATGTAGCGGTTCCAAGATCTCTTATCTTAGGCTCATCTGTAGCTTCCATTTCCATGAATAGTTCTGCTATAGCGATAAGAAATTTTCAAGTTCACATTGATTTAATCCTTATCTCACATATAGTCCCTTTGTATCTTGTACATGATCTAGATATAAGAGTGGAGCCTATATCAAGAACTATGTGTGGCATCATTCCAGTTACCATAAGATATATAGTGATGCATGGATTTCCAATCTCAATCCTAGAAACAAATTCTATCTTTATTCCAGATCTAACCTAAGAGATGAGTGTTTCACCAGATCATGTCAGGTCTTCCTATGATCATGAACCATGATGGGACAGTTTTAGGTTTTCTTAGGGTTGAAAATAAATTCAAATCGGGTTTCTGCAATTATATAAGATTTTAGTTTATATTTTCTTTTAAAAATAACACTATGTTTTATAACATACACCACACACAAAACTGAGATTAAAATATCCATGAAATAATATTTAAAAATGAATATTATAACATAGTCATGATTTACGAATTGAAAACTCCACTTCATGATTTTGGTGTTGACTAAGAATTTCCTCAATAAATACATTATTTTAATCCCATACAATATGCATGTATTCAATTTTGAGTTTCAGCCAAACCATTTGAGAACAATATCCCTTATGAATAGGTAGTAATACCCATACAATAAAATTAAGTCCCATATAAAGTTATTGTTCATCCTCACAAGAATATAAAATCATAGGTTGATTCAGAAAATCAAATGTGACTTCCCTTACTTGACAATTGATATGGTATTTATATAGAGAAAGTCAACTCATGACCAAAATCCCATGAAATTCAACTATAGATAGAATAATATGATTTTTAGGAATCAAATTACCACAAAATTCAACTAGAGAGGAGCTATGGAGTTGAGATATAATAATCATTCCATTAGGGTTTTTATTACCAACTTATCATCTAATCATTAAGGTGGTTATATGATATTGTTTAAAAATTCATCAGATATAAAAGAATGGGTAGACATAGAATCCAATAAGACATTTTCAATTCTTGAATGATGGTAAGTGTACCTTTTATCACATCATTATACTAACCAAATTTAGTTGTGATAGCAAAGTACTTTACTTTAACCTTTTTCTTAAGGGGTTAGTGATGTCTACCATCCTCATTAGCTCTTGGATTATGGAATTAATTCACATAATTCCAAATCTACCTACATTTGAAATATTGACCATTATTTGTTGAATTATGATTTTCCTCTATATCATTTTCTAAACATTTTATCCTACATCAATAATTACTTGCTCAATAGACATCCTTTACACAATTAAATCATTTCCTGGTTCCTTTTAGACAATTTCATGAGTGCTTTCCCCTAAATTTTCACATATAATCGGTTGGAATTTATTTCTTCCTTGTGATTTACCATTAGAATTTCCATGAAGCTTAATTATTCTCTTTTCATCACTAAAACCATAAGAATAATTAGATTTACCACTCTATATTTATACATTTAGAGCACATTGAATGGTTTATTTATAGTTACCAAAGTATATTATGGCTAACACATTTCAAAGACTTGTTTTAGGGTGAAAACTAAATGAGAAATTTTTCTCTCAAGGTCAATTATAATTCTAGAAACATACATTGAAAGTCTTATAAAGTTTTCTTCATAGGTACCAATGGATTCATCACCTTTATATTTCAACTCAAGAAGGTCCCTTTCTATATTATTATGAAGAGTTCAAGGAATGTATTTATGAATAAATTCCCTCTGAAACTCCTCTAATTCTATAGAGTTTATTTCTCACTATTGCCTTTTGTTACTAATAAGAGTAAAACATTGATCAGCTTTAGATTCCAAGTGATATAATGCAAAGACAACTTTTTCAGGGTCTGATCACTAAAGAACATAAAATAAATTTTCAATCACATTGATCAATTTCTTAGTAACTGGTGGATTATAATATATAAAGAAGTAAGGTTTAATTTATCACATAAAAGAATCAATGACATGCCACTCCCTCCTTGGTGAATTTGATAGCTCAACATGATTCAAAGTATTGCTCATAGATTGTGAGATTATAGTGTGAATACTCACATGATATTATATCCTCGATCTAAAACCATTTAGGTTATCTTGAGTATAGTCATTTCATTTTTCACCACATTCATTATTACCATGATTCCTTTTTGTTTGATCCATTAACTAAAACAAAAAACATAGTTTAAGAACCAATTTACAATAATCAAAGTGAATAATCATATATTCATAAAAATAAATCCTATAGATTTTTAAATTATGAAACCTTTTTATCATCCTATAACACTTTAGGTTTAAACTATATCACTATTGTTTCACTATAGTTTTTTCATATGATCACTCCTCATATTTCACATAAACTAATCTAAAAAAATAACTAAACTATTATTTGACACAAACTATAATGTCCCAATAATAAAATACATATATATTACATCTTTTTAATCGATATTAAATATATATCCCAAGTAAAAATACCTAATAACCATAAAGGTTTAGTGTTCTTGGAGACTAGATACATAAACATATTATTTAAGTATAATATTCATATCTAAAACATATTTCCTTATATAGGTTAATATTATAGACTCAACACACTTAAATCCTTCCACCAAAACCTTGGAAAGGAAAACATAATAAAGGGTAAGCTTAGATGCTCTGTAGGGGTAAACATGAGAGATATAAATCATAAGAAATCATAAAATGATCATAATGATACGATAACATAATCAAGTGAATATTCTCAACATAAATATTCATACCCTAAAATTAATAGATTATAAAATCTAAAATCAAGTCACATTTAGAATAATGATCAATAATGATTTCAAATTCATAATCAATATCCAAGATTCATAACATAGGCATGTGGAATTTTAAGCATAGGAAATCGTGATCTTGTGATCATAGCTAATTGTAATAATGTCCACAAATAATCCTATGAGAATAGATACAAATAAATCATACTCACACACAAAAATGTGAATATATCCATTCTCAATCATTTCCACACAAAACCATGTGACCATATCTATAAATTGATTATACTCACATGTCAAAATGTGAACATATCCATTCATAATCATGTCAATCCAAAATCTTGTGATCATAACTATAAACTGATCATACTAATACATCAAAATGTGAACAACTTTATTCATAATAATGTCCAAACTTATCATCATTATCTCATGAGATATCAATATCTTATTAACCAATGCATTGAAGGGCTATAATGGACCCAATTTTCAAATAATCATAATACATTCATATGTTAGCCATTAGGTCATGAAAACATTTATCATTTCATTAAACTTAACTCACGGAATAGAAAATGGGATTCATCAATTATACACCATCATAATCAATAATCATCTGAATAAATTATAATTTTTGTATCATTGTATAATTTCCCCAGTGAAGCATAAGTAACATCATCAGATGTTTTCATATATTAAAAAAATATTTAAATGATCATAGGAAGATTGAGTAAAATATCCTTTTGATTTTAACATCACCTATTTAAAATCTAAAAAATTATCGAATATTATAATAAATATTTTATTTTAAAATAACCACTGAAAATTATAATGTAATCTTCAAATAATTGATCGGTTAGGATGATGGGAATTTTTTCATGCCACAATTGTTTAAAACAAATATTTTATTCACACCTTTGGTAAAAAGTACCTCATTGGAAAACCAAAGCAAGATTACTTTAAATAAATTCATATAAAGTAAAAAATTGGTAAAAATGACGTCAAAAAATCATTATGGAATAGTAAAAACATTATTTAAAACATTTTAATTAAAATGTATATATATATATAAGGAGAAGGATTTTTTACTACAAGAGGAGAAATAAGGTCATCATTTCTTAAAAATATTCTAAACCATTTTGAGTACCAAAGAGAGGAAAATGGAATTAAAAATAAAAAAGTACATAAATAAACAAATGAAAATAAAAATTAAATGGTTTTATCAAATAATGGTTATATAATTTCTGCTATGTAAATTCAAGTATCAACAATCTCGATTAAACTGTGATTGAAATGTAAATCTCTTACCTAAAGTTTCGTCTTGCTTCATAAATTTTAAATATAATATATAATAATTATAGATTTATTATAAATATATTTTAGAACCATATTATTACATAAATTACATTTTACTATTTCATTATAATTTCTAATTATCCTTTTATTAATAATTCTTTCTTATAGTGGACATTCTGGTGAAAACCTGTTTGTTTTCCGTACAAGCTTCTATTCGATGGTCATGGTACTTGGGCCTTGGTCTTGGTTTCTTCATATCAATAATATCAATCATAAAATAATTATCATATTTATTCATTATAAAAATATTATAATCATTCATATAAAGTAATGATGAAAAAATAAATGGCATCACTTCATAAAAATGGCGGTTCATACATACACACAAATGATATTTCCACTTTTCAATGGTTGGAATGAATGAAAGGTAAATAAAAAATTCACCTTGAAATAGTAATTATTATATCATAAAATTAATATATATTCATTTTAACTATCCTTGTTACCTTCCATATAAAATGGAAATTAAAAATGTATCACATCTCTTTGTGGATGTGCTAGTTTACATGTACGCATGAGTGACATTATCATTTTCCAATAGATGTAAAGGTAAAAAGGTAAATAATATTAGCATGACCCCCTCCCTACAAATATACTACAATGAGGGGACAGAGATAATAACCCCCGAGTCCTGACTACAGTAGGCCCCGGGTTGGAGACTAACACCGAGGGTATAAAAATATCGTGTATGGGAGGCATTACTGACTGTAATAAAACCATATCGGGAGATAGAATGAATCATCCAAAATAAACCCCATAGCATAATATAAAATAAATCACAAACCATCCCACAATGAATTTATAAATAAAATTGATATATTTAAAAGTATATAAGGTAAATACCCAAAATTAAAGCTAAATAAGCAACATAGGAACTGTGAAAGATCTAAGCTAGTAATTTCTAGAACGATCCATGTAATCCTATTAGAAACCTGAAGATAGTTTGTACTTAGGGTGAGAATATAAGTATACATAGTAGTAAAACCAAATTTTCTTAGGAACATGTGAAAGAATCATACCAATGCACCTGTGAGAAAATAGTATAACCAACAGCACCTGAACGGGTCAACTATCCATCCTAACCTCACCGAGGAAAGATCCCCAAATAATGCATGCTAAGTAAGATAACATAATAAGAAGCATATTGATCAAGGGAAACCCACACCTCTTTCCCACTATTTTTCCACTCTAACACCAACATTTGATGTCCTCACACTCCCATCTCTTTGGTATACCACATTTCCTGAAAAGAAAAGTTACATCACATCAGGCCCGCAGACACCTAGGCCATGAACCCATAAGCACGATCACGTCTTGTCTTTCCTGAAGACACCTGGGACACCACATCAAAACCACTACCATAACCATAGTAGTTGGGTATTGTGAACATGTAGGACATAAACCTCATGCCCCACTCCTACCATGCACCACCCTCACCATAAGACACCCAGTAAGCACGGTCATATCACATCCCATTGGAGAACACATTGGCCACATCCCCACAAGCATGGTCACATATCACCTAAAAACACCTAGTCCACCATCCCACAAGCACAATCACATCTCACTTGAAAACACCTTGTATACCTCTCCACAAGCATGGTGACATCTCTCCCAAAAACACCTGGTCCATCAAAACCATCATCTAATGCACTAACATACCTCTAGTCATCACAGCCTATGAAATACCTACCTCACTTGGAAAAGATAGCAGGAAAGAGTGGGTAGTCATCCATCCATCCTCATCACTGAGATGTTGGAAAAAACACTCCCCACGTGAAGATATGGGTGTCAGCACATAGTTCTCGTTGTGGGTGGGGTGTGTATGAAAATAAAAAGAATATACAAATATATATATATATATATTGTCACACACAAGGCCCTAATATGGGTTCACAACCAAACACAATCCAACTCACAACATCCTCACTTTCGCAGCCACCTCTAAATGCATAACACCAAGCGAACCACAAACCACATTTCCAAAAAAAATCCCATTATCCAGCCAATTAATTACATTATTAGGCATCAATCATGTTTAACCAAATATATCATCATTTATTTTTTCACTAACCATCCCCAATTAATTTACTAAAACAAACCACATCCATTTCAATATTCATCAAACAATTATTCCATTACTACTTGAGCATCTAACACAAAGCAAGCACATATCAGAAACTAATTATCATGCCCATCAAACCATAACCTTTACACCATAAAATTACATCCCACAAACCATCACCTTTCCACCCCAAAATCACATCCAACCAACCACCACCTCATCACTCCAAAATTAGGACAAAAATCCACCACCTCACCACCCCCAAAAGCATGTCTAAACTACCACTACCTCACCACCCCAAAAGTACATCCAAACAAACTGTCAACCCCAACCAAACATCATCATACCACAAGAATTACCACACATCACAACACATCAAGATCATTTTATAGATTTAAAAAGGGGTTTTTGTCAAATTCCACTTTATTTTACAGGTGCTATCACATAAACCATAATCCCATAGAAACCGTTTTATTAAAAAAAATATAATTGGTTTTTAAATTTTTATTTTAGGGTGATATCACAACAATCACAACAAATAAAAAGTCACAATACATATATCCAATGAAAATAAATCCCCCAATGACCATAATTTTCAGTAGGACATCAAGCCCATAAAATTAACAATATCAAAATAATAACAAAACTATAAATGAATGTGAATAAAACCCCTTTACCCCATTCAATTTCTATTTAATAATAATTTATCTTTGATTAAGCTAGACCAACAATAATACATTGGAAAACAAGAATAAACCCCTTCTGCACGATACATAATAAAGAGAAATTAGGGATTCCCTATCTCAAAGAATCTTTCCAGCTTACTGCACACCGCATGGTGAAGAATGACCGCAAACCACAATTACACCGTGAGAGACTACGTGTCAACCTACACCACACAAAAAGATCATAAAAATGCATCCCAAAAAAATAACCCAAACCAAACCTCAACATTATAGAAAAACCCTAAAGAAGAATAGAAAAAAATGGATAATAATGAGAGAAGAATTCACAGTGTATAAAATATAAGAAATTGGTAACTGATCCCTATCGAAAGGAATCTAAAAACACCTCAAGGGAGCACCATCAGCCACCTGAAACGAGAGAGGGAGGAACGGGTTTTGATAAAAACATAAGTTTCCTATAGAATTATAACTACACTACATTGGGGATTTACACGATGTATAATCCTATTTAATGTCGTGTAATACTTGTGTCTGGTTTGACGTCCATAAACAAATCGTCTTTTTATTTTTAAACCCTAAAAATGTGCATGAAGTGAATTCCATTTACACGATGTGAAATCCACCTCCATTATACTGATTTACAACCCATAAACTATCCCTAAAAAAGTGGTGAACAAAAATTCATGTAGTGTAAACTCTACATGGTGTGTATTTTCTACAGTAACTCTGTTTCACCTCTACCTTCCACAGAAAACTCCAAAAACCTCCCTTAAACACCTCCAACCACCGAAACTTGAAAATTAGCAGACCTGGAAGGCACGAACCATTACATCAGATACCTATCAATTGATTCTCACCCTCAAGAGTCCAAAACCAAGTCTAGAAGGAAAGGGGTCCAAACAACCACCCCATGAGATACCTCTCAATGATCTCATCATACCTAAAATGCTACCACCAGCCAAACCCACCAACTCAAATGACCAAAAAACACACTACTCAACCAAAATTCATATCCTCTCAGACAACCACACTTCCACAGAAGCACTATGCAAGAACAATGAATCTCCTCTCACGGTACCACACAACCACTGCAAAACCATCCCAACCTCTATGCATCCAAAACCAACAATTGCTAAAACCAATGAACTACACCATCCCAAACACATGAATCAAATAATTCCATCTTTCATGTCAATATACTATTCACTGTGGGTGGCATTGGCTCACCCACATGGGTTTAACCGCATCGTAGTTAATGCATCTAGATTAGGAATCAGGTCCTCCCCTTTTCATGTGTCAGGACTTTATCACACAACATACTTCCCAAAACTAGGAAAAATATCATCTCATAAAATGAAAGGATCCAAACATCACATCAAAAATAAAAACAAAGAAAAGAAAAATTCAAATCATTTCTAGGTACTGGGAACACATCTGCATTTCCCACTCCCAAGTACTCTCCTCTAGGCTACCATGCCTCCACAAAACACGAACCAAATAAAGGGTTCTTCCATGAAATGCCTTCTCATAGAAATACTATATATCTATGGATGATCTATAAAAATCATACCATCATCAATATCTAACTCTATTAATTCAACGACATGGGATTCATCAAGAAGATACTAAAGAAGTTGAGAGATGTGGAAGATATCGTGGATCATCTCCATATGTGGGGGAAACGCCAACTGATATCCCACCTTTCCAACCCACCCCAACACCTCAAAGGACCCAAAAAATGAGGATAAAGCTTACTCCCTATACTAAACATCCACTTCCCACGTCGAGGGGAAAATCCTAAGAACATATGGTCCCCAACCTCAAACTCCAGGGACCTCCTCCTGAGATCAGAATGACACTTTGTTTGATACTAGGATGCTTTCATCCAGTCATTAAAAATATGAACCTTATTTGTCATGATTTTCACCACATCTGAACCAATAATAGTTTTCTCCCCAACTTCTGTCCAATACAATGGAGAACAACATGTCCACCTGTACAAATTCCCAAACATATCCATACCAATAGAAGAGTGATAACTACTGTTGTAAGTGAACTCAACCAAGGGAAAGTGTCATACCCAAGATCCACTAAATTAAAAAATGAATGACTGCAACATATCCTTCAATGTATAGATAGTCTGTTATGTATTCCCATATGTCTAAGGGTGTAAAGCAGTACTAATGTGTAATTGAGTGAAAAAATCATGTTATAATAACCTCTAGATTCATTAGGTAAAATGTGCATCCTGATCCAAGACAATTGTCCACAGAACTCTATGTAATTGTACCACCTCATGCACATACCTCTTAACCAAAGCATCCATCATGCCCAACTCCTTGATCACTAAGAAGTGGGCTGATGTCTTCAATTGATCCATGATCACTCAGATAGCATCACATCCTCTATGAGATCTGGGTAACCCTGTGATGAAATTCATCGATATGTCATGCCATTTCCACTCAGAAACATCCAAGGGATGATACCAACCATTTAGAATATGATTCTCATATTTTACCTACTAGAAAACCAATCACTTCACCAAGAACTTCACTACTTCATGGTTCATCTTGGGCCACAAAAACTACATCCTCAAACCATGGTATATCTTAGAAACTCTTGGGTGTACTTCCAAAGGTGAGATATGAAACTCAAAAATGAATTACATGCACAATAATACCAGAATGAACAACCTCCAATGAAATAAAATCTAGTTCTGACCATTACTCTGAAGTATCTCCATTGTTAATAAGATCGAGCATCACCTATACCTCTAAGTCTCCCCACTGAGACTCCTCCACCTATTTCACTAGAGAAGATTCCACCATCACCAAAAACAAACAACCTATACCACCATCCATACTTGAGTCTAAGATAAAGTATTCAAACTCCTCTATTTCTACTCCAATTTTTTTTATAATTTTCTAAAATCAACATTTTGGGTTATTGGGAACCACACACAACATAATTCAAATAAAAACATATCAAACTTCAAAGACGAATGGTTTGGCAGAAAACAAAAAACCACCATGACCAAATTCACCCTCTTGAATGTCATCAACCATCATTTTTCTCATCTCCACATCCAAATCACCAGCTGTGATAACAGAATATAGAAAATGATAATCAAAATTTCAAAATTTAAAATTTAAAAACCACCATCAATCATGTATCATTTACTGCATCACCTTGTGCCACACACCCTGAAAACCATACACAACCTCACCAGACCACGGGTGAGAATCACTCACCAGAATCACTTTCTACTTCCACTAACAACAACATCGTTAGCTCCATCCAAACACACAATGGAGATCAGCAAAGTCTATTGTAACACATCCAATTGCATAAAAGAACAACCTGACACCGTTGTGAACCACCAACCACCACCAAAACTGAACATAACTAAACTAGAAACACAAAAATAAACAACCTACACTAATGAAAAAAATCCCAAAAATAATCCAAATCAAACCCCATGTTTTTTCCAAACAAACCATGAAAAACCTTCATACCGCTAAGCCAGATCCATCCAAAATGAAGAGAATCAATAAACAAGGACCACCACAACACGGATGGAGGTCTGGAAACACCTCTTGGGACACCATGAACAAATGAATGAACATACCAAAGTCTCCTCAAAAACACCACAGCAGACCGACAAGGAGAGAGATGGAGGAACATGAAACTAGAGCATCGATTGAAGCAGACATGGCCTCTATAGAGAAGAATCATCGCTAAGACCACCAACCTGAACTGAAAAAGTCCATACAAAAGACATGGTTTTGGAAACCCCATGAGAATCAACCCACACATCCCAAACCATTCTGAGAATAGCTGGTGAACCAGGCTAGTATGAGGTCGGAAACGTGGCCAATCAAAAGGGAAGAGTAGAAGAATATACACTGAGGGATCCATAGGTATCCAAGGCTGCCAAAAGGCATAGATGTGAGTAGGGTATATTGAGAAAATGGAAAAAATAGAAAACATGCTGAAAAGTAAAGGGAATGGAGAAAGGGTAGTAAAGAAGGAAGAAAATGGGGGGATTCAATGATAGAGGTGGCACATAGGCCTCCCCCTCCGAAGCACCACCGAGAAACCCTAGCAGGAGAGTACTTGGAGACAAAGCTGCTTAAATTCCTATTGAATTTGTTTATCCCCCCATTTATCTCTAAGCATCCCCTGACTCCGAAACAACATCTTTCCCAGACATCCAATAGTCACAAAATTCTCCTTTCCTAAGGTGTAGGACATCTCAAAATCATAATCTGGAAGAAACTCTATCCACCTCTATTTCCACAATTTCAGATCATGTGGATAAAAGATATACTTCAAGATCTTTTGATCCTTAAAGACCAAAAAATAACTCCCTAATGAGGTAATGCATCCAAAATTTTAGCGAAACCACAACCACTACTATCTACATATCAAGGGTGGAATAGTTACGTTCATTGGTACATAATTTCCCAGACCCATAAGATATCATTTTCCCACTAATGCATCATCATGTATCCAAAACATAGATAGAATGTATTAAACAAACCTCAAATGTCACACCCTCCTCATGAAACCGAAGTACTGGAGCATTGACCAACTTCCCATTTAGGTAATTGAACACTTTCTGACACGTATCACTTCACACAAAAGCCTGGTACTTCCTAGTGAAAGCTATCAAAGGGGATATAAATCAAGAAAAATCAAGTAAAGACCCATGATAATATCCTATGAGACCAAAGAAACTACTAACCTCTACCACTTTCTTACATGATTCCCAAGAAACAACTACTTAAACCTTAGATGGGTCTACTGCCAAACCCTGATGAGGCACCACATTCCCAATAAAATTCCCCTCTCATGTCCATAGAATACACTTGGACAACTTTCTATAGATTTGGTGGAATTGAAGGATCTGAAAAATGGCTCTGAGATTCTTAGAATACTCCTCCTACATCTTTGAGTAGATCAAGATATCTTCGATGAATATAATGATGAACTGGTCCATGAAGTCACAAAATATAGAGTTTATCATCCAGATGAACATGGATGGTTTGTTCATAACATCCAATGACATGACTACAAACTCAAAGTTCCCATACCTACATCTGAAGTAATCCTTCGGGATATCTCCCTCCTTAACCCTCAACATAGGATATCCAGACTGCATATCAATGATAGAAAACCAACTCCCCCCTCATAGCTAGTCAAAAAGATCATCTATCCTCATAAGAGGATAATGGTTTTTGACCATCACCTGATTTGACCTCTGATATTCTATACATAACCTCATACTACCATCCACCTTCTTAGAGAAAAACAAAGCACCCCACAAATACACACTAGGAAGGATAAAACCCTTTTACATCAGATCATCTTCCTGTATCCACAACTCCCACAACTTATAAGGTTGCATGTGATAGGGATCCATCGAAATTAGAGAATTAGCATGCTGTAAGCCGATCCCAAAATCAACATCACGTTGAGGTGGTAGTGTCACAACCTCCTCAAGGAAAAAATCTAGAAACTCCCCAACAACTTTGGGAACCTCCACTATCCTAGTGTGCACCGATTCCATCGATAATTGATCTATTAAAGAAAGAAGAGGCTCCACACACTGACTGCCCACCTGACAACCCTGCTCACCAATGAAAACAACATGATGACCAACCATGTATGAAAACATGATTCTCCTCAAGAATCATTAGATAATAGCACATATGGAATAAAACTAGTCAAAATTGAGGATGAAATTGTATGGATGCATTTTTATTAAGAAAATAACCCCATGGGATTGATGTGGTCCCATAATATTTCTACATCTAGTCCCAAAGAATAGGCTAGAGCGATTGAAACATAGGATTGAAAATATCCTATATCAAACAAGGAACAAACAAGGGTACTAAACAAATTCACTATACCTCTGATGATCACTATCCCCTCTGGAACTACTACCTCCATTGTGTGAAACTAACCATATCTAGCTCATATGCCTCTCTGTTGATGACCAAATCTGTGGACATGATTGGGTCATGGTCTCTAAACATGAGAAACATCATGAGGTTGGCATATATCTGCTTCATCTCCCCTTAGAGTAGTATAAGACTATTGCCCCTATTGCTGAAACGGTCTCACTATAAACTACTACTGAGGGTGGAACTAAAATTATCCACCACCACCAAACTAAGCTTGAGGAACCACTAGGAACTGGTTCTTGTGATGTCCATGAACCCCACAACCAAAACACACTTTCAAAAATCTCTCAAGAAAATACTCGAAACCACAGGCCCTAGAAGGCCAAAAAGGAAGCTGTTGAGGTTGACTCCCTACTGTTCAAAGACTCGAAGGTCTAGGTTCTTAAGATCTACCACTAAAAACTATGCATCTTAAGGAACCCTTATGGTTCCCCTCCTATGAAAAAAACACCATGAGTACATCCACTCGATAACCTTTTCTATATTCTGAACCTACATCTATATCGGCAATGTAAAAGGAGTGACTGCATACTAGATATAATGATGGATTGCCTCCTCAATACATCTCACATGAGACTCTTCATGTGGAAAAATATCTTGGTAAAAATGAATAATTCTATAGAAATTGATCCTCAACTCTCAAACTAACTTGCGCCCCTTCTGAAGAGAAGTAATCTTTTATATATTTACTATCTTCATGTTCGATAAAAGGAACTCTGTTGGAAACTATTTCTAAAATTTGACCCACAAAATATCTTCCTCCTTCCAATCTCTCAAATATAGCATCCAACAATAACGTATAACTCCTTGTATATAAATTATTTTCAAAGGGACCTAATACTCCACTAGGTCCTAGATCAAACTGAAATATATCTTGAGCTTTTCCAACCATCTACCAGTTTCCACATCTAAAACACTTCCCTTGTACTTCCCCAAATCCTACTGCTGGAAATCACATAGTTCCCTCTACAAATCCTCATCCTCATATGTCGAGTCAACCCTATGGTGATCAGCCAGATCATCCTATTAAACCTAAACTACCTGAACCACAAACAGATGATATACAGGAGCCATAGCTGATAGAAAACTAGAACTTCCTAAACCCAGTAGTATAGAATTTTATGAATTTTAATTTTAATTTACTTTATTTATTTTAGCCTTCCCGAAAAACCTAATTCAAACAAGAACACAACTCATCATGATGCACATACCTCTCTTAAGTCTCTACCCTAAAAATAGGTTCATCTCACTTAGTTATTCAATAGGCTCAGTTTCTGTGCACTGGATCATGGGGGACCTAAAATCTAATGTCATGGCTAGTCTCCATGTGCCTAACTCCAAACTCAATCATATCTCTCAAATATCATCTCAGATTCCACTCTGTTACAATCCCCTCCCTCCAAAGATACTTTAATGAGGAGAGAGTGAGAGATAATGACCCCTATGTCCCACCTCTATTATTCCCTAGGTTGTTGACTAGCACTGATGATATAAAAATATCATTTTTGGGATGTCGTAGCCTCTGTAATAAAACAAGAATGGGAGATAGAATGAATAATCCCCAAGAAACTCAATGACATAATATAAAATAAATCCAAAACCATCCCATAATGCGTGTATAAATAAAACTGATATAGATAAAAGTATCCAAGGTAAATACACCAAAGTAAAGATAAAGTATAAACATAAAAACTTTCATAGATCCAAGCTAGTAATTTTCAACGTGATCCATGTAATCCTCTTAAAAACCAAAGAATAGTTTATAGTAGGTTGAACATAAAATTATACTCAGTAGGAAAACCAATGTATCTTGTGTACATGTGAAAAAAGCATACTAATGCACCCATGAGAAAACAACAGAACCAACAACACATAAATAGATCAACTATCCATCCCAACCTCACAAAGGCATGATCACAAAATAATATAAGCCAAGTAATATGACACAATAAGAAGTATATTGAGAAAGGGTACCCCACACCACTTTTCCACTAGTTTTCCACTCTCACACCAATGTTGGATGTCCTGAAACTCTCATCTATTCCATATACCACACTTCAACAAAATTACAGTCACATTACATCATGCCTACAAACACCTAGGCTACCTCCCCACAAGCCCAGTCACATCTCATCTTGACCATAGAAACTTGGGTTATCACATCACAACCACTACCATATTTGGTGTAGTAGGTTATCGTGAACATGTAGGATATCAACCTCATTCCCCCATCCTACCATGCATAACCCCCACCATAAGCCACCCCACAAGAATGGTCATATCACATCTCTCCCAAAAATGGATGGGCCACCGCCCCATAAGCAAGTCCACATATGGCCTGAAAACACCTAGGCCATTTCCCCACATGCACAGTTACATATTTCTCAAAAACACCAAGGCCACCACCCCACAAGCTTAGTAACATATAACCTAAAAACTCATCGGCCATCACAACCATCATCTAATGCACTAACAGACCTCTAGTCATAATATCCTATGAAATACATATCTCATCTAGAAGAGAGAGTGATAAATAGTGGGTATCCAATAATCCATCATCATCATAAGGATATTTGAAACCCCCCCCCCCCATTATGATGTGGGTCTTGGAACATAGTGCTCGACATGGGTAGGTGCATATAGAAATCACAAGATTATAAAAGTATATATATATCCACACACAAACCCAACCTATGTGTTCACAACCAAACACTAACCATATCATAACATCCCCACTTTCGCTGAAACCTCTAAATGCATAACACCAAATGAACCACAAACTACAAACCACATTTCAGACCAATTCCCATTATCCAACCAATTCATTTCATTATAAAGAATAAATCATGTTTAACCACATATATAATTATTTATTTATTCATTAACCATCCCAAATTCATTTACCAAAACAAACCCCATCCATTTTAATATTTATCAAACAATTATTCCATTACTACCCAGGCATCTAACACAAAGAAACCACATATCACAAGCTGATCATCATTCCCATCGAACCATCACTGCGTCACCCAAAAATCACGGCCCATAGACTGTCACCTCAATGCCCCAAAATCACAGTCAAACAACAACCACCTTATCGCCCCAAAATCATATAAAAAACAACCACCACCTTGGTGCCCCAAAATAATGGCTAAACAACCACCACCTCACCGCCCCAAAAGAATGTACAAAAAAATATCATCCCCAACCTCACATTGTCTTCCCACAAGAATGTCCACACATCACAACACATCAATATAATTTTAAAGATTTAAAAGGGGGATTTTATCACATTACACTCTATTTTAGGGGAGTTATCATACAAACCATAATCCTAGGGAAATCAGTTTCTTAACAAAATATAATTTGTTTGACAATTTCTATTTTAGGGTGATATCACAAAAATAACAACAAAGAAGTAGTAAAAATACTTATATCCGTAAAAAAACGCCTCCAACAGACCCAATTTTAAGTGGGACATCAAAACTACACAATTCACAATATAATAATAATAAAAAAGGATGTAAAATCATGTGAATCAAACCCCTTTACCCATTTAAATTTCAATTTACCAATTCTTTATCTTTGAGTAGGATAGAACAACTATAATCCATTTGTAAAAACAAATAAACCCCTACTACATGTTACAAAATAAAGATAAATGAGGTATTACCTATCTCAAAGTATCTTTACAACACACTACGTACCATTGGTAAAAAAACTCATTCAAACCACAACTACACCACAAGAAACCATGGATTAACCTACAATGCACCCAAAGATCATCAAAACTTATCCCAAACAAAGAAATCAAAATAAATCACACAACTAAATTGAAACCCCAAATATTAATGGGAGGAAACAAATGATAATGAAAATAGAAATCACCATGGATCAAATATGGGAAGATATTAATCAATAACCATTAAAAGGAATATCAAAATACCACAAGGGAGCACTGTCATCCACCTAGAATAAGAGAGAGAGGTGCTTCTATATGGTTTGAGAGAAACCTAAGAATACTACCTCATTATAACTACACTTCATTAGGTATTTACATGATTTTTAATCCCCTTTAACATCATGCAATCCTTGTGGTTGGGTTGACTCTCAGAATCCTATTGCCTTTTTCTTTTTAAACCCTGAAAATTTACACTACGTGAATTCCATTTGCATGACTTGAAACCTTCTCTATTATACTTATTTACACACCGGGAACCATCTTGGTACAATTAGTGAACTAAATCTCACATCTTGTAAATTATACATGATTTTTATTTCCTTTAGAAATTTTTCTACACCTCTACCTTCCAATGAAAACTCCCAGAACCTCCCCAAAACACTTCCAAACACCAAAACTAGCAATATAACAGACCGGAAAGGCATGGACCATTAAAAATATATTATAAGTTTATAAAAATAATTATATGATATATATAATATATTAACATTAAATATGTCATGATTATTGTCCATGAATTATACTAATGGAAAATGAATCATATTTCTCCGGGGAGGAAACTGTCCACATGTACGCACAAGCGATACTTTTCATTTCCCATTTGATGGAAATGAGTTGGAAATTGTTGATACATAATTATAATAATAAATTAGTATATTGAATAAGAAAAATTAATTATTTTATAATGGATAAAATATATTTATCGGTGGTAGAAGAAGAAATAAAATAAAAAATACTCAGTTAAGTGTTATACCCCTTCGTTGAGAAACCTCATTTAGTTTACACCTTAAGCCTTGAAAGTATGGTACTATGATAAATACATGAACTATAGAACATGAGGAGGAATTTTAGTAAGGTATTAATGAATGTATTGGTTAATATATAAGGATTATAAAGTGTTAGGAATAGACGAGAAGTTGTATCCTTTTATAAGGTAGGGAGAGGTCGTGCTTGGAATTTTTTAAAAGATTAAAATATAATAATGTAATACTCAATTAAAATTCTTAAAAATGACTAATATTTGAATAAAATATGATATATGGTATAAATAAGACAATCCAAAAGGATTTATCACGTTTATATTGAAATATTACTCTTATCTCTTAGTTCAAGCCTTTGGGTATACAAATTTAAACTTTAAGAGTGGTAACAAATTTTTACTATTTTTACTATTTATTATGACCAAAAATGAAAGTGTTATCATTACCAAATTTTGAAATTATAATTCTAAGTATTGATTTAATTTTATAAAACTAAATTTTTTTAATTTTTTGTAATTAATTTTAAAAAATACCCACATAACACGATGAAAACCCATGTTCCAGAAAAATGTATTTTTAAGTTTAAAAATTTTTTTATAGAAAAATTGAGCATAATTTCAATTATAATGAAAAAATTGGATTATTTTTAATCAAAATATACTAATTAAATTTTGAAATCAATTAAAAATTTGGTACTTTTTTAATACTTTAATGGAAAATATATTTTTCTAGGAAATAAATATGTTTTTATTATTCACTAAAAATTTAATCTTTTCATAAAATTCTAAAAATTTAACCTTAATATAATTTTAATATGATGATTATAAAAATTATATAATTTTTATAAAATATAATTTCTAAATTTTTTTATATTAATTATAATATTCATGCATAAAATATAATAAAATCCATTTCTCAAGAAAAAAAATATTTTTGAAGCAGAAAATGACTTTACTAAAAATTGAGTATATATTTATTATGAATTAATCAATACATTTGAATTATATAAACCCATTAGACATATTTTCATAATGTTTTTATTCTTATTCATACCATCAATTGAAAGACTATGTTATTATGGTAAACTATATCATAGTTCATTTGGACTTAGGGTTGTGTGTAAAACAGGCTATTGAATACTTCATGTTTATTTCAAAATTATATATATATATATATATATATAATTTCAGGTTGTTAAAATAGGAAAATTTATAAATTATATCAACTTTAACCTCCTCTCCATCCTCATACTTAGGCCCTCTTATTCACATCGGGTTTCCCGATGGCCCAGTATTTGGATGAAGCTATTGACATCCTCTCCCTATGCATGATGTAAGAACCTGACCCCGATTTCCCAGAGTCGACGCCTTATTGGAATACATATAAGGAATAAGCATCTTTAAGGCATGATTAGTTTAGTATTATTGGAAACAAGATACATAAATAAGTTTATCATTACATCTTGAAGGGAAAAACAACACAAATTTATTCCACTAGAAACATCCATGACTCCTAGATTATACTTGCAAGTCATTCATAATTTACATCTTCATGTCCAGAGAAAATAAAACATAAGAAATGGGTGAGCTAAAATTCTCATTAAGGGTAAGAAATATAGCATAATATAATATAAACATTAGACATTGTGAATAATTGAAAGCACATTCATTTAAAAAAATTGAACATAAAATGGCAGGAATAAGAGCTAAGTAAGTATTGCCATAATATAAAATAATCATGGGTATTATAATAGTAAAATAACCATATGAACTTTCAATTACTATATTAATAATAAGGGAAGTGCATATTCCGGACATTCTGAAACATTTTTTCAATGCCTCATCCAAGACGTCTAACGATTAAGGCCTCGGCCAAAATCCATATATCACATTGGGAAAGGCCTTAGCCAATTCTATGTCTATTTTGTCCCATGAGACCTACCGATGCATCGAAGGGATATAGAGGGCCCCACCAATCACATAATAAGTCCAATTCATTCCTTATATGAGTGGGGATCAACATAAACAACATACACATTCATATTGAAACTATCATATGAAATGTATCTAACTTCCCCAATCATTAAACATAAAACACTAACCATTACGAGTAATATGGTGAATGGTTTTAGGATAGATCATACACAATAGAGTTAGTAATACAACATTAAATAAAATATGGTAGATGAATTCATAAATTATTAAACCCAATAATAAATAATAATCAACAAGAGTGTTCAATCAATCGCAAGTAGTCTTATAAAATCATTAAGTATTCTTGAGATAAATAATCTTTTATTTTGAAAAGAAGCATTATTTTGGAAAAATATTTGTATAAAACCAGAATTTAAGTAAGATAGTATTTTAATAATAAAATTAGTGATTTTATAAAGATAATGGTCTACAAAAACAGATTATGGAGTGCCCTTGAAAATAGGTAAGAATTTGAGAAATTCCCTTGAATCTGGCTTGTATTTTGGAAACAGTTTGAAAAGTTTCTTTTAAAACATGTAAAAATCCATAAAATAGGGAAGAATTCTGGTTGGTGTAAATATATAGAATAATCACATGGAATTTATTAGGATTACATAACAATATATAATAATTTCATTGAGTTAATTAGATAATGAAAGTAACCCGAATGAAAATGGAATTTCGGGTGGAAACCCTTACCTTAACTCCAAACGTGTTCCACTCTCAAACCTAAGCTCCTAGAAAATGAAATTATACTTATTAATAACTTATTTAATAACCTATTAGACATGTATCATAATTATGGTTAGTTAATTTATTTCCTTATTGATAAGTTATTTTATTGAATTCTGTCGTTTCGGATTGTTCATTTTCTTTATTTTCATATTCGGTCCACTTGTTTTTAAGCATGTGGAATGGATTTAAATCTCCAGAATTGAAATTATATATTATTTATGAACAAAAATAGGTGTTATTGGTAATTTATATAACTTGGTTACATGTAATGAGGATTAATTATTATATATAACTTTAATGATAATTGTTTCGGTTAATTTGTGGGTTTTGATTACAACGAACTCATTTTTCTTTATAACTTAGTACCATTTGTACAAAGGGATTACATAATATTACATAGGTTATATTAAATATATAATAATCTGGTTAAACCATAAAAATAATGGTTTCATGACCAGAATTGATAATGATAATAGAAATCAAAAGCCCATCGTCCTTGAATGTGGAAAATTGACACATCTCGGATGGAGTTTTTGCTACTAGTATAAACGAAGGTAAAAGGGAGAGATGATGATAACTTATTCCACTATCCTGAAAAAATTATAGTACATATATGGTACTGGAGTCATATCAAAATTTGGATAATCAGAGATAATAGAAAAACAAAACAAATGGACTTGAAAGGAAAGACAAAGAATTGAAAAGAGGAATTTACCTCTTGAACCAAACTTCCTTGAGAGCCTCCTTTAGGAAGAGGTTTTGATCTTTTTATGAGCCCAAGGCTTTCTAGACATGGGAGAGGAGGTTGGGAGGGTATTTGGACATAATTTGGAGAAGGCACAAGGCTTGATAAGAGTGAAGAGAAGAGGGAGTGAGAGGGGGTCTTTATAGTGGAGGGGAGAGGGGATTTCTTAATATAAAATTCATTAATTTATTATTTCCCTAAAAGTAAAGGAATAGTGAGTATTCCTGGACCAAGAATAGTAATTTTATCATGTGAGTTTGAACCAAGTGGGCTTGCATCACTTGTGATGTCATGAATAGTGTATTTAACTAATATACTGTATTTTGCCGTATTTCACTATTCATAAAAAATTCAAGTATTTCAAAAAAATCCCAAAAATTCAACCCAACCATTTTTCGACGTCTGGAATCCAAAAATGAATTCCATTTTCCAAAAATAATTTTCTATATATGATTAATTTAATATTTACTTAAAATTGTAATTTATTCTAAAAACAACAGTCTTAAAACATTTATTTACTTATTCCAAAGCATAGGTATATCATAATTTCACTTAAATATTATTTATATACTATCATAGGTAAGGTTACTATTCATTATGGTATATCACTATTCATAAGGTATGTTACTATTCATAATGGTAGGTTACTATTCACCAAAAATTAAGTTTTTCTTTTTGATCTCCAAATAACTTACTGATCAAAACCGTGTATGTAAGATTTTCGAAATTTACATCACAGAAGTGACAAACTTGTGTTTTAAGGGTCACATAGCACTTAGTAGTTAATTATGTTTTGGTTTCATGTTATTATGACATATTTATAAGAAAGTAATTTCCATTGAAAAATATTGGGTCGTTACTCATGATCTTGATTAGTAAAAAGGATCTTATTTTAGAATTACATGTGGCCTGGTTCCTGTTAACCCAGGATATGTAGTGACACTTTGAGGTCTCAACCCAACCACTACAAAAAAATGATGCATTTAACTATAGTGATTTAGAAAGGGTTGTTCCATACCCCCCCCCCCTAAATTAAATTTTAATATATATTAGTGGTGGTTTTTGACATAATCATCGTTAATATCTTATATTAGAAATTATATATAAAAATATCTAAAAATAAGTATATAAATAAATATTTAAAAATAAATTTATAAATACACATGTGTGTGTCTGTAAATTTTTGTACAAATATATTTATATAGTCATTATGTGTGTTTAATATAAATTTATTTATAAATATATGTATAAATATATTCATATAAACTTGTGTGTGTGTGTCTAAGTATACAAAATGTAAATGTATTTATAAATATATGAAAAAATATATTTATTTAAATATATATAAACATAAAAATTAGAGGGAGTGTGCAAAAATAAATAAATAAATATTATGTTAAGTTGTATTATACATATATATATATATATATATTTATATATATTTATATACAGATGTGTATTTAAATCAATATATTAAATATATATTTTTATATATAATATAACTATATTTATAAATATAAATATATGTACAGATATATGTATATATGTAAAATATATTTATATAAAAATATTATATGGTATTGTATTATATTATATTATATGTAAATATATATATCATATATATATATATATTGTATAAACATTATATATATTACAATATAATTAAATTTATATTATATTAATTGTATGTATATTTTATATGATATAATATACATATATTTAATTGTATTCAAATATTAATATTACGTATATATTTGTATACATATAAATGTATTTATAAATATATAATATATATTTGTATTCATATAAATATATAATATATATTTTTAAATAATATATTTATATATGTGTGATATATTTATAGTTTTTTATTTTTGAATTATATACATATAAATATATAATATTTAAATAAATATATTTGTATCGATTGGATAATATAATATATATTTGTATATGTATATAAATATATATTTAAATAGTATATTTGTATAATATATAATATATAATATATAATATATAATATATAATATATAATATATAACATATAATATATAATATATAATATATAATATATAATATATATATATATATGTATAAAAAAATATGTATTTTTTTGTATGATGTATTTTTTATATAATATAAATTTATAATTTCATAATAAAACATATAATACAAATGTATATAATATAAATATATACATAATATAAATGAGAATACATTAATGTATATTATATCATATGTTTTATAAATATATACCAAATTTATATTTGTGTATACATTAATATAAATGTATTTAATCTATAACATAAAGGTTTCTAATATAAATGTATATGAAATAAATGTATACATTTTATAAATATGAATATATTAGTGTATATATAAATTTATATATAGGTTTATATATTCTAATGTTTTTAAATATATTATAAAAATAAAATTTATCTATATATATTTTAATATATATATATATATATATCAACATGATTCTGTATATAAATTATAAAAAATTTATTTTTCACAGTGGTAGGGTCTTGGGGTTTGGATCGGTGAAATTTGGGTTCAAAACTCATTAGAGTAGAATTTAAATCCCTTTTGTGTGGTGTTGGGGTGGCTTCATGAGAAAGGTGATGGTATTGGAAGCGTGGTGGCTAGTAGGTGTAGCGGTAGAGGCATCATGAGGGGGGGAGGGGCGAACGGGGTCTAGTATTAGGTTGGCATATTTTATTTTTTATTTTTTTTAAAATATGGTTGTTTATAACCACCCCAAATTGATTCTATTTAAAAAAACTAGCAGTATCCAGTCTTCTAGAGGCGGTTTAAAAAAATAGAATGGGTTTAAACAACCTCTAAAATGACCGACTCTAATTTTTTTAATATTACCAATTCTTACAAACAATCACCATTAATTGGAGTTGGTGGCCACTTTAGTGGCATTTTTTCATAATTTTCTCTAAATTATTTAGAGGGGGTTATAACCCTCTCTATTGGAACTATTTTTTTAATGTGGGTCCAACCACAGACCCCTATGGCTTTTTTCCTAGTGCTTATACTCTTACTCATTCACATCAGGTTGATCACAATAGTCTAGTATGAGGATGAAGTTGTCATCATTTTCCCCCTGTACATGAGCTCTATCAGCAAATAGGCTCTCTGTATAAATGTCCTCATCATACGACCTTAAATTGCATGGCATCCAGGTCCTTATCGCATGATGTTAAACTTCATGAAATATGGTCTACTTTGAAAGACCATAAACTAATTAGAGTGTTTCATCCTATATTATCTAATTTTCTCCCCATGAGTGCTTGATCCATGTATGGGTTCCTAAAAGGATGTTTTTATTAATAAATATATTCTAGAAAAACACCATATGTGTGAACTATGTGCGCATTGTTTTTTATTATGTTAGGATACACAGTGACATCTAAACTATATACTTATGATGCATACACAGATTTTCATACATATCTTCTTTACAGCAATGTCCCATAATACCCCAACCATTGTTAGTTTTGAGATGAAAGTGTTCCAATTAGTTTTGAATGCACTCTCTCCAAAGAACACACTTCATACCATGAGCATTTTGAATCGCCATAAATCATCCATGGATACTGGTAATGAGTACATTTGACTCTAAAATGACACATATTCTTGATAATAATATTTGTGTCTTCCTTATCTATTATACCATCCATAGGTGTATTTTTTCCTAAGTATAGGTTCCTCTAACCCCATGTACCCTTAACAATGTTATAATGGAACCCACTACCCGAATTTGGACAAGAGTCGTCCTCAACATGTTTGTTCCATTTCACAATTTCATAACTCAAATAGGTCAAGTTATGATTTACATCATTTCCATTCCCTATTCAAATATATTATATTACTCCTAACTTTTGATCCTCATTGGGGTTGCCACACCCTCTCACCCTTGGTTAAATCTGTACAACCTTAAACCTTATTAAATTATAATTTGATCACTATGACCTTAAATTATGTGAACCTTCTCTTGAGATTGTCTATATCGGATTTTGTTTATCAATACACATTGGGTTTTCCTTTCCCTTTCAATATGGATCATCTCACCTTTTTGTCAAAGTTGTATGACCTAAAACATCTAATTTATTAGTTTGATCACTATGACCGTAAACTACATGCACCTCCCCACAATGTTTTTTATACTAGTATGGAACTCTCCATTCACATCAGGTTTAAATTGCCCATATTTTTATGCAAACATACTCATATTTTGGTCAAAAATAACTAACCTTTAACACTACATTCATTGGTCCGATTAACAAGACCATAAAATTCCAAATGGAAGAGATAAAACTACTTTACATGTTGAAAACCTATAAATGGAATCATGGGAAAGATTCAAGTCTCCACTCACTGGGCCTACACCCTACACATAAAAAAAGTTATTGTTATGATAATAAAATGAAAAAAAAACATATCTGGTTAAAAACTCACAAAGGGTTTCATAAGAAAAATCTGATTACCTCTCCCATTAGGCCTCTCCATCAACAATATAGGAAAAAAGTGAGGGTGAAAATTAAAATATATAAATATCACAGGGACCACCCTTCATCCCTATAAAAAATCAAGTTATTCCCCCTCATTCTATCAACCAGAGAAAATGTTTATACCCATTGTTTTCTCATATATTGGTTTATATGATTTGTAAAAAATTAATGTAGGTATAATTTCATGGTACTTGATCCTTTTTAGCATTGTAATCCTTATTTACAAATTCCCCTTCATCAATTTCGTTATGCTAAATCATTCAACTCTCCTAGATCCGAATAGACAAACATTAGTCTATGATGATGGTATATGTATCACCATATTCATCCCACCTATATCCTTCTAAGATAAAAATTTCACAATTAATTCATATGAATGGTCTAACCTTGGATTATACTGACAATATTTGTGATTCCAAATTCAGCCTTCCAATATCCATCTAAGAGTAAAATCCCATGAGGAAACCAAATCTCATAGTCCTTTTTTTCATAAACTCACCCCTTATTACAATGATGCTATATGTGTCTCGATATCCATCCCACCTATATCCATATAAGGGTATATGTTTAAAATATATTATTTGGATTCATATCATCATTGACTTATGAATTAAAAGATTATGATTTACCTAATCCTTTCACATGTAATGTTCAGATGGATTTAGTTATTATGATATTTCATTCCAGGAGTTTTATAAATCATCCTCGATTAATAGTTGAGGTGATAAAAAAGTTAGTGAATTAAAATAATTTCAATGAAAAATAATTTTTTTCATTCATCGTACAAAACGAATAGGAACATCCACAAATTGGAGTCTCCCTTTAGCTTTTAAAAAGGATGGGGGATCTATGATAAATGAAACACTATTGACTAAACTTTACTAGGTCGGATTTCATTGATTGATCTTTTGGATTCATTGATATTATTTCAAATATCAACCAACTATAAAAATTCAAATTCCTGGGATTAGAGTAATATCTCTTCTCTATCTATAGGATTCACTTCCATGTTTTTTGGAATCTTAAAGTAGTATTGGATGCTCCACTAATATTCCTTTAGATGCACTTATTTCTCGATGGAGGCAGTTCACTAGATGTACCTCTTTTTTTGCCAAAAACTTTTATTCTAATTTCACTATTGCATAACGAGCCTTGTATTGAAGTATTACAACTCTGAGATTCATGGAATGTGTTGCTGATTCTATTGAGTAAAGGTACAATTGGGACACCTACTCCTACTCTCATTCATGAATAATTTACTTCATTGCAAAATGAATAATCAAATAGTCAAATACACCATATCCTAAGGTTATGAAAATGTTGTGAGGCCTATGAAACTTCTTGTATAGATCTTATATAATAGTTTTGGATATCAGTTTCCAAATGGTGTTCCATACAAGTTTTCCGGAGGTGTTTCAAAAATTATCATACACTTGATATGACTCGGAGTCTCTCATAGAAACTAAAATATATTACTAAACTAGTTCAGTCAAAGGGATCATATAATATTCAACCTTCACGAACAATTACACCAAAATAATCTCTATCTATAGAAACTATAGAGGCTTAGATGTTGGTATGGAGACCTCCTCAACTAAATCCTCTTCTTGAAATGATAGTACTATTGATAACATATAAGGGTACATAATTCAAACTTTGAGTATCAAATTATACTAAATTTATTATTCATATTCTCTTTCTTCTATTAGAGAGATTTCTTCTTCAATTATTTCCACTCTCTATGGCAGAACTCATTGGAATATCTCTAATGGGCTCTTCCTCTTCTTTCATGACCTAGAATTTTTTTCACCGATATTGTCTCATCATTTGGAATAATGAGAGAATTCTTGACACTTTCCAATGCATAGTCAACCGGTGTATCCTTCCCCCCTCCAATTATGGTCTCTCAATAAATTTGTGGTATAGGAATGTCTTGGTGAGATGATATTTCTGTGATACCATCATGGTACGCTTTAGGTAGGTCTAATGGGTCTACACTCACTAAATATTTGGTTTTTAATCATTGTACCCAATGATTTAAAATGGTTCTATCCTCACATCAATGGATAATATTATATATATATTTTGTTGATAAATTTTTAGAAGATGGGAGTCCAAAATTTCATTCCATTTAGTAAAAAAATTTGGAAATCATAAGCAAGAAAGACTCACACCCACCCATCTCTTTGTTAAAGTCTTCAAATTCAAATGGCTAGGAGATGACATCTATTACTAATAAGAGATCCTATATTTTTTTCATATATTTATCATGTTTGGTTAGCCATATCATAAAAAATATAGTGAGTAGTGTGATATGAAATTTTATAATGTAACTTTGTGGTCATACTTGATCAATCCTCTCCGTTATAGGTTGTAATGGTAGGGATGGTCGTTGTTGGTGTCCCTTCCATCATTGGTGTAGCTTACTCTGTAAAATTAAGAAGGAGTTAATATTTAGACTCCCTTAGGTCATATTATAATCTTGGATTATAAGGAGACCTCTCAAAAAAAAGAAATATTTTGCAACCAAAGGTATATAATATTATAATCCTAATGAAAGGATAAAGGTGAGACTTGAAAACTGGTCTATTTCAATGGTTATAATGTTATTGACTATTATTTTGGTATTTTATTGTTGTTTTTTTAATTTTGGATAATATCTAGCCTCAATCATAGGTGTTTAGTTCATGGATAGGAGAGGTTGTAAAATATATATTTCCCAACTTCCTATATAATCTTCTCTATCCAGGAGAGTATTCCTCTTCTTATGGGGTGGTTATCACTAAAACTCTACTAATTAGGGTTCCACAAATACCATACTCTAGATACTTCATGGGTTCTTATACCATCTCTACTCTCTATATGGAGAAATGTACTATAATATTAGAAATTTATAACAAATTAAGGAAACTTTCTTCAAATAAATATTTACAAACATCCTCAAGGTTGAGGAGGTGATTTTCATCAATAGAATAATTTATTTTTAATTCAATGGAACCTAAATCTACCAAATCATATACCCATCCCATAAAAAGGATCCTATTATTAGTCGTATGTACCATTATATCTAGCCCTTTGAGGTATTTTCAGCATTGTTGGGATTAGTCTCTATAATTACACTACCTCTAGTAACTCGGAGATGGTGTTTACTTTATTACATTGGTACATGATACAAGGGATAAAAACCTGAAGGACTAATCAATTTAAAAATCTTGTTAGAATAGATACATACATGGTTTTTATATGATATTGTAAAAAAACATAGCATGAAAAATATTCTTGCATCCTTAAAAATCATTAAAATATTTTTCTTAATATCCTAGGGAAAGGAAAGAAAATAAAGGGTGAGTTAATATCATCAATTTGATAAATAATACAACATAATATATCATGATTATATAAGTATTAATAAATATGGAAGAGTAAATATTCAATAATATTCCATTTAGTCAATGACTTTATATTTAAAATATATCCAAGGAAAATATCAACAAAACAATCACATGGATCATAATAATTAAAATATTAATCAAGGAAACTCATAATGTTAGATGTTATGATCTTACCATCAGGGACTTATGGCATGACATCATGAACCTTTGCATCTAGGACTTGTTCCAATACATTCCAATGAATAGATGGGTATACCCCCAAATTCCAACTAATTTTTACAAATATTTGTCTCATGAAACCTATTGATGCGTTATGGGGTTATCTATTACCAAGACTCACCCATAACTTACATATTTCCAATGAATTCCTCATATATGGAGTTTATAATATGATATATAATTAATATTTCTTATCAATCAATGAATGTATGTATTGAATAAAAAATATGGAATATCAATATTTCCCAATAAATAAAATAACTTTTTTAATAATTTTACTTCAAATAACAGTGTATATTAAAATGGTATGTAGTGAAGACAATATAGAAGTAGTAAAAATGATACAATATATATTCATGATACTGAATATATGTACATTAAGAAGAAAAATATTGTCCAATGAATAATGGAGAGTGATATAGAACATGATCACAAGAAAGTGAATTATCTTAAAATAATTTATAGATCAAAAATCATAAAATATTGATATAAGAACATCAATTATTTAGAAATTAAGGTTTGGAATAAAGTAATTTGTTTAGATAAGTATAGATAAAAATGTAGGTGAAATTTAAAAAGAACATTCCTTAAATATTTTCAAACTTTTTTTAAAAATTGGAGCTATAAATCATTTCCAAAATTCTTTTCAACCTTTTAAAAAATATTTCCTTTATTTTAATATAAAAATTAAAAAATTAAAGAATAATGGAAAATATATTTTCTTTTAAAAACTATAGAAACTTATATAGTAAGTTAAATAATTATTAATGGTCATGGAGGTAAGAATTTTTTTATATTGTATACATTAAAAAGAACATTCCTTTCACACTTTTATAAAAATTAAAAAATGAATTATATAGAAAAAATAAAAAGATTAATTTTAATTATTTGTAAATAAATTAAAAGTTAGTATAAAAATGACTCTATAAATTATTTAAAATTTTATAAAAACTTATATAAAATAATTTAAAGAACATGGATATATAAGAGAAAGAAGTATGACCAAAAGAAAAAAAATTCTGGTTTCATTTAAAAACATTCTTTTGGTATTTGAGTACCAAAGATAATAAAAGTTGGAATAAAAAAAATGAAGTAAATAACTATAGGAGAAAAATTTATTGGTTTTAAGGAGATAAAGAGTATATAATTCTTCCAAGGTAAATTTAAACATGAACAATTATGAATAAGAGTAGGATTGTAAAATAATACCTTACGGCTTTAATAACTTTTGAAAAAAACCCATTAAAAGATAAAACCATAATTAAAACCATAAATACCATTAATAAATATCATTTCATGATATAATGTGTAAAATGGGTAGTATGTACACCATATAAAATAAATTAAGTGCATAATATAAAATATGACTCATTGGAGTGGAATAGAGATAGAAAAATCATATCGAGGATTAATGCTTGGTAAAATGAATTATATCTTCATAAATAGTTAATTTAAATATATTAAATTATTTATTTATAAAATTTTTCATCTAAATTACATTTTTAAGGTCATTTAATTATCATTCAGCATCCATTCATTGAATAGTTCTTGTTTACTCGACCACTTAAAGTTGTTCGGTCAATTTCTCTAAAATAATTTCAATATATTAATCATGGTAAAATGTGTTAAAAAATGTTTTCTTAATCTAAGAAATTTTAATAAGTTCGTGAATATACTTTATATTCATTATATAAAATTTTTTAATCATTCATTCATGGTTGTTAGAAAAATTAATCACACCACTTAATGGAGGTGGTGGTCTACACTTAAGCACGAGTGGCAATTTCATTTTATAATGGATGGAGGGTAGGAAGGTTGATGGTATATTATATTTCCAAAATAATTTTTTTTTTCATAAATATCATATATATTAAATAATTCCATATTTATAACCATCCAATTAAAGCAGTGATGAAAAATTAATTACACCACTCTGTGGAGACGGTAGTCTGTATGTACGCATGAGCGATGTTTTCATTTTTCATAGAATAGAAAGGAGATAAAAATGGATGTAACATTAACCTTGAAACATATAAGCATGTGAAATTTACATATTTAATTATGTTAATATGGTTATTGATTATTTGTATGAGGTTTAAGAAGAAAGGAAAATGAAAAATCTCAGCAAGAATATATACTTATTATTTTGGTAATCTTCTTTAACTTACACCTTATGACTTTTTTAAGTGGAATTTTAGGGGGAAACCTTTAGATATAGAAAAATAAATTTGGGAATGAAATTTAGAAGTTATTTTTCAATCTATTTTTCTCATGGAGTGTGTATAATAGAGGAGAGTATGTGCCCTTTTATAAGGGAGGTGGTTGGAAAGGTTATAAATACTTGAAAGTTTATTATATAATATATTACATACTCACGTAAAGTGGAACTGAATTATCATATCTCTAAATGTAAGGATGTTAAGGTAAAATTCAAAAATAAAATTATAATTAATCATATGTTTTGTGTTATTTTTAATTTGTATCCTTTTATTTTTAAATTTTTTACACACATTGCCCTTAATTGAGGTGATAATTTTTTTCATGGTGGTTATTCATGATGAACAATAATTAAGTTTAACTCATTGAAAAATATTAATTATTATAATTCTAAATATTAAATTAATTTTATAAGATTTAATTCCTATAAGTGGTGGATATTAATTTTAATAAAAGTTCACAAAATGTAATGAAAGCCCTTTATTAGATAAATGCTCACTTAAGTATAAAAATGATTTTATACCCAAATCATGTATAATTTTATTTATTATGAGATTAGTAATATTATTTAAAATAAAATATATATATTTTTCTTCCAAATTAAAAAAAAATTAAAAGGATCCTTGTGAATACATAATTAAAATAGAGGGACCCAAAAAATTACTTAGATTTCCAAAATTTTAAGCATAGATTATTAAGTTCATAATTATATATTTAAATGGATTTTATAAATTTTTTAATATATATTTTTTATATATAAAAAATCTCAAAAAAATCAATTCATTCTTATATCCTGATAATGTTATAAAAGTGATAGTATTTGTAAAATCGGTATTTTTCACTATTCATCCAAAAATCAACTATTTCTGAAAAAATCTGAAAAATTGACCCTAAGCTAATTTTAAAAAGTTTAATTCAAAAAAAATTAATTTCATAAAATTTAAATTATAAAATTTTTGAATTTAGTTTTTAATAAAATTATTTAATAAATCTATATTCATTATATTATAGTTTTTCTAGAATGAAATATTTACGTACTATAATTGAATATCGAGTGTTACATTCTTACCCCCTTCAAAAATTTCATCTGAAAAATTTATAGAATTCAAACTCAGAAAAATTGTTATTTATTCATCATAACTTCCTAAGGTTCCCACATTTCATCTTCGATCTTAATTTTTCTCCAGAGTACCTTTATCAGCTGAGTTATTCAATTCCACATCAATTATTCTATAGAGTCAAGAATATTGATAGTAACTTCAAAATAAGATAGATCATGATCCAATTAAATTTATTTATAGGTTATTACATGAATTGGTTATGTAATATACTTACTCAATAATTATATATGGAATACATCATACCCTTTAGAGAGGTTGGGTGGCATTTCCAAATGGAAAGCCAGAATTCCACTTCTTTCAAAAATCTCAAAAGGAGAGATATACCTAGGACTTAGTTTCCCTTTCTTTACAAACCTTATAACTAAATTATAACGATATAATTTCAAGAAAACATGATCTTATACTTGAAATTCTATATTCTTTCTTTAGTTATTGTAATAACATAAGATTTCACTGTGTATTTTCCTAAAATATATATTAATAGTGTGCTTCACATGAAAAAATAACCTAAATTGGAATAGTGATATGTTAAAATAAAATTTTAATATTATAATATATCCATTTAATTAATAAGTATAAAAGGAAGTAACTATATTATGAAATCTACAAACAAAAATGAAAGAAATGGCATCAGGTAGCGGAAGTCTCCCATATGAACCTCATTTATCTAAGCTTGGGAAAGAGGTAGATTCGTTAGGATTTTATCTAGAAAAATTCAAACATAAACTTTAATATTTATGTTATAATAGAAATCTTATATGGTAAAAATTCTAGCTCGTGGAAATTTCCATGAGATTTGTTCTAATGGAATACCCACTCTCGACCGAACCAATGTGTACCTTATGCTTAGATCTTATGCAGATATCTCAAGGTGAAATGTATCTATAAATTCAGATGATATAAAAAAGTAAATATTAATATAGTAATTTATTAATCATAGTTTTTTTGTACATTTTTCATTTTTATTTTAAATAAAAAAATAAAGTTTATTTTTCTATAAAAACGGTTTTTCTATACATTTCATATTTTAAAAATAAATTTATAAATTAGAGAATATTAATTAGATAGAAATAATTTCATTTTTGGATTTATAATTTCAAAATTATCTTATTATTATTTTTTTATTTTTCTAAAATAATTTATTTTTTGATGAATCGTGAAAAATATGGTTTTTATTAAAACTGTAAAATTTGTGACTTTATAAGAAAAAGGTATTTGGGTATTAAACCTTTTAATTGGTCAAATATGTATTTAATAATTAAAACTATACATTTTTAAAATACCATATTTAATTTATAAAACCTATGATGAACATTTTGGGAAATTAAGTAATATTTTCCAATAAAAACTATTTTTTGTATTTTCATTTAATTCAATAAAATTTATGTAAAATTTGGTTATCAATTGATTTGAAATCCAAATAAATTTTATTTATTTTAAATCAACTTATATTATGAAAATAAAATTCATGAATAATTTTACCCTACATATAAATTTTATTTTTTAAAAATATACTTGTTCTAAAAATAGGTTTTTACGCATTACATGTACAAATATTAAAAACGATTTTTATTTCATGAAAAAAAATTTATTTGCTAAAATTGATTCCATATTTTGAATAAATAGGTCCAAATTATTTATAAATTCTCATGTTTGGAATAAAAATAATATTTCAAAGTTTAAAGTTAATTGCAATTATAATGGTGAAACTATTATTTTCAATGGTTTATTTTATTAATATCGTGTAATTTTTATCTAATCAGTTAAATTATAATATTTTAAATAATAAATATAATACTATTTTTAAACACATATATAGTTATATTTTCCCACATTTAATTTTCATCTAATTCCAAATAAGATTAAGTACATATAATGGTTAAAATATCTTTTTTCTACAAAAAATGGTTTTTAAATATATAAAATATTTTAATTTAGAAGTTAATTTTATATTATTCATAAGTTTAATTAGATTAAAATTATGTTCTTCACACTAAAATTTTTTAAGAGGTGTCACCTTATATTTTTAATAAAATATAAATTTCTTGGTTAAAAACTATTTACTAAGGTAAAAATGAAAATGGTAAAATGTAAAATCCTAAAGGTAAATGACTTCAAATATGTTTAAAATATGTTTGTAAATTTATGTTTAAGTCTTGATAGAAATTATACCACCCATAAATCTATTATTTTTTACTTTTGGAACCATTTACCCTTGAATAGTTTCATTAAATTATTGACAAATAATGAGTGTCCACAAAAGTGTCATTTTCTTAGATTATAAAAGGGGCACGCTTCCACCACTTCATGACACACCCATTACTTTAAATTTCTTCCTAAAACTATTCTGTTTTTTCCTCATATAAACTTATCTTATATTTATAATCCTATAGTCTCAATTATTTATCTTAATACCTTTATTTCCAAGGATACTTTCAAGAGAAGGTTGATGGTCCCAAAGTGAGTATTACTTAATCCACATCTTTTTCTTCATAATATTTACCTTCCAAAAATACCCTAAAATAGTTATATAATATCATTAGTATCATTATTATACTTAATTGTTATTATATTAATTAATTAAGCATTATTTATTCCTTCCCATCCACTTAGAAAAACAAAAGAACATTGTTCGTGCATTGTACGGGCTATCACCTCCATAAAGTAACATTTTTCGTTTTTCATATTGATTTTAATTCTTAATCTAAAAAACATAAAATATGATTCATACCATAAAAAATCTTAAAAGTTTAATTATTCTTATCTTATAATTATATTATTTCTAATAAATTATTTCTCAACCATACTCACTCATCGAATTTTGGTATGTTCATGTTTAGCTCAATCTAACCACCTACTTGAACAACGATATAAAACTATATCATGAATGACTATTATAACTTAATTAATAACATTATTATAATTTAATAAGAAATTAATAATTGGTTTATGGTTTTTTAAAGGTTATCTTAAGCATTTAACTTAGTATTAAAATATCTTCTTTGATCGTTAAAATTACCAAAATAAGCCAACATTGATTCCATTTTCATGCAAGAATAAGAAAAATATATATATAACAAATAAATATCATATTCTAATAAATGGTTATAATTAAATTTAATATATACAAATAAGTTTCTTGAAACGGTATCTTATAATATAAATTTTATTATTTGGGAAGTTAGGCATGTGTGCAGAATGAATCAAGACCATAGTAAAAGTCTCTTTGTCTCATTTTCAACTCTATAAGACATGTTTGATATTGTGCACCACAATTTATTTTATATTGTGTATTAACTTGCCTATTTATTTCACATGTAAAAAATCTTAACCATATCATGAGGTTTTAATTTCCATTTCATGGACTTCCTCTCAATATCCTTTAATTATTATGTTACCAATACCATAAGGGTTTAAACAACTCAATTTATTATTTATTAAGTCAAAGTATTTCTTAATGGAATATAATTTTCAAGATTTCATTGATTATTTCATTCCCATATTTTATATTTTATTTCATTTTTTCTTTTATTATCATTAATAACAACTTCTTTGATAAAATGTTTTATGAAATAAAATTTTAATATTGGTAAGAATAAATACCATTATTATCAATGGATAGTTTTCTTTCATGTTCAATTTTTTCTATCAAAAGAATTTTCTTTAAAAAATAAAGATATTTTTTATCTTTTTTATTCTTTATATTTTCCTTTAACACTTTTATGAAATGAAAATATTTTGACATTTCTCTGATGTGGTTTTTTTAAATTACCTAATGAATTAATAAGGTAATTTCTTCTCATTATTTACTAATTTGAATTTATTAACTTTGTATTATTTATTTTTTATAAATATATTTTATTTGGAACTCTTTATAATAATGTTTTTCACAATTATTCACCGTACATTATCAGAAAAATAAATTAATTTTCACTTCATCTTTTATAAAAATGCTTAAAATATTTTTGAGAAAACATTTTTATTTTCACTTCTATTTTTCCTCCGAGGTTTATCAATTAAGAAGTTATGTTTTGATCACCCTCTATATTTTATTATTTTATTATTCCTTTTGTAAAAATTATATTTTTGATATCCTATGATTTCTTATGTTCATATTATGTTAAAATATTAAGAAACTCATTCTTTTCCATGGGTTTTGAAGATATAATGAAGATTGATTTTCAGTGGCACACATATGTTTGGATAATGATAGTTTAGGTCCTATATCTCCCTCTAATGAATTAGTTTAATTTCATATCTCATGAGATATTTAGGCATGTACATAATGAGTTTCTTCACACATGTGTGGGAATAATTTGTTTTCTCTCATTTTAAGGTGTGTACATAATGAGTTCTTTCACATAGGTGTGGGATAATGGTTTTTCTCATAAAGGTTTTCATATTATTATATTTGTTCCATATTTTTGGGTTTTTTATAAAGTTATTCTATATTTCAAAAAAAAATATCAAGTTATACTATATTTACAAAACTTTTATAAATTTATACTACATTTATAAGATGATTTTAGTTTTTATGATATTCCGTGTTTTCATGTAACTCCTTATTCTGCACTCTTATGTCATGCTCTCATGTTTTATGATTATTGAGATGTATTTAGAGCCATTTCAAAACTTGTATGCTTCCTTAATGAACATTTTTTGATCTTATGTTTCTCTAAAATATTTTATGGTTATCATCTATAGTCTCAAAATCGTTTTATAATATATTTATCTTCTCCTCATTTTATCCTTCATGTTTATGATTAGATAAGTTATGATAACTCTTTCCCATACTAAGCATCTGAGCTTACCCCTTTCTCGTATTTTCATCACTCAGGTTATAATGATAGAGATATCATATGATATGTCCATAAAACGTTATAGAGGAGTGTTTTTATGGATAAATTTTTGCACGTGTTGTAATTGAAGATGTTTATGTAGTAAATATCTAATAAACTAAACCTTTAGGTCCTTAAATTGTATAAATTTTTTTGAGATATATTATTCATATCGTGAAATTAATGAATTATTTGATTTATTTTTATCTTGAGTTACTTTAATATCGATGTAACTATTTTTCCTTCTCTGAGGTATCTTGATAAGACTATTAATAGTTATTTATTTCATCATTATCTTATCACTATATTTGGGGCCTAAAATATTCAGTTCACTAACTTCATCCCAACAAGTTGGTGTTGGCATTTTTTCCTATACAACTCTTTGTATGGTTCCTTTTGAACACTTGAATAGAAGTTATTATTATATGAAAAATCCACCAGCATAAAATATTTACCCCACATACCTTAAATTTTATGTGATCATGACATCAACATGTCTTATAATGTTTTAAAATTCCTTTTGGATTATCCATCCATATGAGGACGATAAGCAGTGATCAAATGTATCTTGGTGTTGAGATACTTTTAGATATTTTTTTAAAATTTTTGATGAAAATTATGTGTCACAATTAGATACAATTGAAATAGGTTTACCATGAATCCTCATAACATCATTTATATAGAGTCTTTTAAAGCACTCAAGAGGTGAATCCTCTCATATGGTGAGGAAATGTGAAAACTTGGTATGAAAATCAACAATAACCCATATAGAACCATTTCTTTTAGGTGAATTTGTAAATTTAGTGAAAAGACCATAGAAATATCATCCCACTTCCATATGTAACAAAGAGATTCTGTATTAATCCTTTATGATGTTGACTCTAAGCCTTTACCTATTGAAAAAAAAATATTGATACATAGTCAGTAATTTCCCACTTCATATTATCCCGCTTAAAATATTCTCTTATACCCCTATACATCTTGGTTCCACCAAGGTATATAGAGAAATTTGAGTTATGGACTTCATCAAGTAATTCAAACTTAAAATCATGTATTGATGAAACACGTGGCATCTTTCCAAATTTAAGTACAACATCTTCATAACTATAGTTTTATAATAAAACATCATTCATGACATTCATTTTCATTTTTCAACTCTTATCATCAAGTTGGGACCTTTTTATCTTCTTCAGTAAATTTTTGTTAGAAATATTTGGAAAAGAGTGATGTTTCTCCTTCCCTAATGATTCCCATATCCAACTTAACTAAATCCATGAATATATGATTTTTTCCAATCCTCATTTTAGTCATAACTCCATGATATTTCCTACTCAATGTGTCATACATATTATTTTCCGTCTTATGGAGGTAGTGTTTTTAGAAATTATATTCCTTGAGTAGCTATATCCATATTCATTGTCTCATGTTGATATATTTTTAAAAATATATATATATTAATTTTTATTGTTGATCCATATACATCTCATATCTTTCACTATAGTGATGATTCGTTCATATCTTCAAGTAAAGTATTATGGCTGTCAAATCAAGATCATGGGTTGGATAATTTTTTCATGGATATTTAACTATCCTGATTTGTAAGAAACATCACTTTCATTCTTCCTAAGGATGCATCTGATTTCTTTCCCCGATGCATATATATCACAAAACCATCCATTCCTTGTGGTAGTGTCAATATTGGTGTATTGAACAATCTCCTCTTCATTTTTTTAAAAACTTTATTTTTATTATTTTAATCATATTAATTTAACCTATTTACATGTAAACTTGGTTAATGGGTTAGCTAATTATGAAAAATATTCAACAAAGAGATGATATTAACATGTTAATCCAATAAAAATATGTATCTTAGTTGTGTTTATTGGTTTAATCCATTCTTTAACTACCTTTTTCTTTGAAAGTTCAACTAATATTCTAGACTTATAGATAATATATCCCAGAAAAAAATTTATAAATCCAGAATTTTCACTTACTGAATTTCCCATATAACTTATTCCCTATGAAAGTTTAAATAATGATTCTCAAATAGATTTTCTGATCTTTATAACTTTTAGAGTATACCAAGATATCATCGATAAATACCATAATGAAATTATAAATATAATATTTAAATACTTTATTTATCATACCCATAAAAATAGAGAGTGAATTATTCAATTCAAGGGAATTACTATAAACTCATAATGTCCATGCCTTGTGTGATATTCAATATTTTTAATATCATCCTTTCTTATTCACAAAATAAAGATCAATATTAGAAAAATATTTACCTCCTTTAATTTGATCAATAAATACATCAATGAAATACATATGATACTTGTTCTTTATAGTAACGATGTTAATTTCTCTACAATTGATGCAGAACCTCATAGAATCATCCTTCTTCCTAATTAAAATAATAGGGGATCCCAAGGTTGAAATACTATGGTGAATGAATCCTGTATTACACAACTCCTATTGTTATTTCTTTAGTTCCACTATTTTCACTGTGTTCATTCTACATGGAGTCTTAGATATAGGTTTTTCATCGGGGATGAGTTCAATAGAAAACTCAACATTACACTTGGGTGGATTCCTAGGAAACTCTTCAGTAAACGCATCTATTTATTCTTACAAAATATTTACATATTCTATTCTAAGGTTACGATCAAAGTACCTTCCACCAAATATTTAGGAACTTCAACTTGAGTCATAGTGATCACATAATCATGTCCTCCCCCCTCCCCCACCTCTTCTTTGGTAGGTTCCCATGATGCTTGGGGAATTGGTTTTAACAATGACTTATCTCCCTATAGTTGAAACATTGGATAATAGTTATTTCTTTATTTCCATTTAATTCATGAAACATATTTACCTTATATATGTACTTTTAATAAACTCTCATTCCCTTTTAGTATTTACCTGGTTGTTTCTTTCCATGACTATCACATTATGTAATTATCGTATTTCTTCTATTTTTATTTGATAATTGTTTTCCCATAAGGCTCACTAGACATCAATTTTATTAATTTTCATTAAAAATATAAGACCTATAAAATTATTTCTCTATCTTTATGGAACATTATACTATATAATCATATGATTTAATAATTAGGGAGACCAGTTCCCTTTGATGTTTAGGCTTAATACCATCAAATAAATGATAAATATTGATTTTTGGATTACATATGTAGTCCATTGCATTTATTTTTAATATTATGAATTTATACAACAATTTAGAAACACTTTCCTCCTCTTTATACCTTAGGTTTAGTAATTTTCTCTCTATTTCAACTCATTTCTCTCAAGGAAAATATTTCTTGAAAAATCTCCTTTAAAAGTTCTTTATTACAACATTATATTTCATCATATTCTTTAGAATTCTATATCAATGACCACTATTTATCATCATCTCCTATAAAACAATATACTTACAAAATAACATTTTCCATCTCACTACTTCCCATGTATAGGAATATCATTTCAAGGGATTTGATCCATTGTTAAAATATCAATGGTTAGTAGTTTAATTAAAGGATAAAGTCTTTTTTCACATAAAGTGATCCAACATAGTTTCACCATGCTATGTAACGATAGTTTTCTTCATATGGGAAGGTTATTTTTTATAACCTTGGTTATTTTCCCTAGTATGTCCATGATCTTTTCATCTCCAAAACCTATTGTATTAAAGTTCTATTAAGGTAAATCCCTATATTGATTATGGTTGTTTATATGATTAACCTTTCTTCTACAAGTCACAATATCTAAACAATGGAAATAAATAATTATCTCATAACATCATGAATATTGAGTAATAATATAAAAATTCTAAAAATTTATTGATCTTCCTAGGGGTTTATCTTAATTATCTTTCTATATATGTTCTTCTAAAATCTAGTTCTCAAGGGTTCTACTAAATTTCCTTAGATTCCAATTGTAAGGACCGCGAATCTAGTAACCTAAATCCGTTTTTTAATTTATTACATTAGTATATGATATAAGGTATGGCAGCATGAATTAATAATCAGTTTAGTAGTCTTGGGAGACTATATACATACATGATTTCTATATTATATTAGAAAAATAAAACATAGCATGAAAAACATTCTTACATCCTTAAAAATCATTCAAATATTTATTTTTCATATCCTGGGGAATGTATAATAAACAAAGGGTGATCTCAAATTCTCAATAAGGGAAATATTTCAAAAAAATCTATCATGAATACATAAGGCATAAACAATATAGTAGAGTAAATAATCAATACATATTCCATTTTATCAATAACTTGAGATATAAAATATATTCATGGAAAATATCAACAAAACATTCACATGTATAATAATAATTAAATTTTAATAAAGGATATGTATAATGTTGGATGTCATGATATTTCCATTAATACCACATTCTATGACATCATAAACCATACCATCAAGGCCTTGTACTAAAAAATTTCAATGAATGGGTAGGTATACACCAAATACCCTAATAATATGGAAAATTATTTATCACATGAAATATGTTGATGCATCAATTGGATATATATAATTAAGCCTCACTAGTCACTTAAATATGTCAAATTAATTCCTCATATATTGAATCAATAATATAATTCATAATCAATATGACTTATCAATTAATAAATATCCATATTGAATCAAGAATACAAAACATTAATATTTCCCAAAAAATGAAATAATTTTCTTAATAATCAAACTTCAACTAACACCATATATTTAAGTGTTATACAGTTTATAAAATATCAAAATTATATAAATGATACTAAATAAAACCATTAAATAGAAAATATGCACATGAAGGAGAAAAATAAGGAATAATGAATAATGGAGAGTGATATAGAGTATGATGAAAAGAAAGTGAGTGACATAAAAATAAGGTAGAATCCATATATCAGTAAAAAATGATAAAATTCCATGAATTCATTAGAAATGAGGGTTTTAAATAAATGAAATTATTTTAGTAATTATATATAAAAATGGAATTAAAAATTTTAAAAAACTTTATTTAAAGCTTTTGTAACTTTTTTGTAAAAACAATGTTATAAATCATTTCTAAAATTCATTTCAAACTTTTAGAAAACAAAACATTTATTTTAATATAAAAACTAAAAATTTATATAATAATGGAAAAATTATTTTATTTGAAAAATCATGGAAAATTTTAGAGGAATATCAATATAGAATAATAGTCATGGAGGTGCAAAAATTCATTTATGCAATATATGTTAAAAATATTATTCCTTTCACATTTTTGTAAAATGTAAAAAAACAACTTGTTTGGAAAACATTAAAATGATTCATTTTAAATATTTATAAATAAATTCAAAGTTGGTATAAAAATACCCTTACCAATAATTTAAAATTATATAAAAATTCATAAAATAAGTTTAAGAATATGGATATGGAAGAGAAATATTCCTGACTAAAATAAAAAAATTAAGTCAGTTTTGTTTCAAAACATTATTTCAGTATTTGAGTACCAAAGAGAGTAAAAGGTGTAATAAAAACATGGAAACACAATAAAAATCATAGGGGGTAAAAAAATTTAAGAATATAAAGGGTGTGTAATTATTCCAATGTAAATTTAAATAAGTACAGTCCTAAATAAGTGTGAGATTATAAAATAAACCCTGATGGATTTAATAACTTTTGAATCAAAACCCCTTTAAAAATAAATGCAATTTGAAACTTTAAATAACATTAATAAGTAGTAATTCATGATATAATATTTCAAAGGGGATTTATATACACTATAGATAATAAATTAGGTGCATAATATAAAATTTGTCACATTAGATTGGAATTGAGATGAAAACATATTATCTTGGATTCATGCTTCGTTGAGTGAATTATATACTCTAATAATAAATTTAAATTTATTAAATAAGTGATTATTATTTTTTCCATATATATAAAATTTTATATGGTTCTTTTATAATCATTTGACATCCATTCATTGGATAATTCTTGCTTATGTTGATTGCTTAAGGTTACTCAGTCAATTTATCCAAAATTATTTCAATATATTGATCATGGTTGAAGGTGTTATGAAATGGTTCCTTAATATATATAATTTTAATAACTTCATGACTATAAATTTTATTCATTATATAAAATTTTAGAATCATACATGCATATTGGTAATTGAAAAATGAATCACATCGCTTTATAGATGTTGTAGCTCACACGTATGCATGAGCGACGCTATCATTTTTTAAAGAATGGAAGGGTGAGAAGGTATATGATATATATTATATTTCTATAATTATAATTATGTAATAAGTATAAATATATATATTAATTAATTCTATCTTTAAAACTATCCAATTAAAGGGGTGATGAAAAATGAATAGCATTGCTATGTGGAGATGGTAATGCATACATATGTACAGATAATGTATTCATTTTCCATAGTATGGAAAGGATATATAAAATGGATATACCATTAATATAAAAACATATTTTTATGGAAAATATAATAATGGAGGTATAATAAGAAATGAACTTTAAGAATATCGGTAAGAATATATATCTCTTCTTTTGGTAATATCCTTTGGCTTACATATAAGCCTTCTTAAAGTGGTGTTTTGGGAAGAAAAAAATTATAGCTTCAGAAAAATAAAGTTTTAATGGTATTTAGGTAGGGATTGATCAATATATGTAGAAAAATAATTTTGGATAAGAGAAAATATGAGGCTCAATTTTATAAGTGTGGTGCGTAGCAAACTTGAAAATAGTTGAAAATTTATTGTATAATATATGTATTTCTCAAGCCAAGTGGTTCCAAATTAAAACATATCTGAATATAAATATTTTATTTTAAAATATTTATATATATATATATAATGAGATTTAATTAAGTTTTTTGTGTCATTTTGAATCCCAATCCCTTTATTTTTAACCCTTTTAAATCATTATACCCATAACCAAGGTGATAAATTTTTACCACGGTTATTATTCATTACGACAAAATATTAATTTGAAATGATTAATTAATATTAATTATTATGATTCCAAAAATTAAATTCATTTTACAAGATTCAATTCTTAGAAGTTTTAGAAACTAATTTTAATATAAGTTCACAAAATGAAATGAAAACCCATTTTTAGAAAAAATGTTCACTTAACAATTAAAATAATTTTTACAAAAATAATGTATAATGTTGATTCATATGAAATTAATTGGATTATGATAAATAAAAGGATATAAATTTTTCTTTAAAACCAAACTAAAACTGAAAATTAACCTCCTGAATACTTGATTAAAAGAGAAAAACCAAAAATATTACTCAGATTTTAAAAATGATAAACATAGATTTCTAAGTACAACATTATATTTTTAAATACAGTATATTACTTATTAAATATATATTTTGTAACATTATCTTACTATTTTCAGGTAATCATAAACCCCCCTTTTTATCAAGTCTGGGTTCGGTTTCATTTTGGGTTGTTTCGGGTTAAAATTTTAAGAGGCTTGAAAATTATGGTCTAGTTCACGGTTGGCACATGACTGGAACATGGTTTTCCAAACTGTGTGCCCTGCTATAGGAAAATGGAAAAGTTTGGTTAGAGATATCTTCATGTATTGTGCATGGTTATTCAAGCCATGTTTCCCCTCAAGATAAACCATGTGGCCCATTTATAATGGGTGCACGGCCTACGCACAGTTTTTCTAAACTGTGCGTACGACTTTTAGTTATTGTAAATATTGTAAAACAAATTCCCAAACCCTCCTTTTTTATCCCCTATCAGGCTCATTACACCCCTATTAATTTTATCCAAGTTTTGGGGTTCCCAAGAACCCTTTTTTACTCCTCCAAACCCTTTCCAAGGAGGATCGAAACCAGACGGTCCTCATTTGGTATTTTCCTGGTAAGGTTTCTCCTCCTGATATCTTTTCTCACACTCTCTCTTTTTCCCCTAGGGTTTTTTAGATCTCTATATGTTATTAGAGGATCTAATACCCACTATTATGGATTTAAACCTATTTTTTATTCTTGTTTCTTCTATATCCCATTGTTGTTGATCTTACTCAAAAAAATACCGATTGGGGTTTGATGCTTCGAGGTCTAGTGGCTCTGAGGTAGGTGGTTTTGTTATGATTAACAATTTATATTAACACTAATTTATTTGTTTAAATTTAAATTTCTTGAATTTAAAGGAATTTTTTTGGATTTAGATCATATGTATTTCAATTGGTTGTTGGAAAAAACCCAATTCCGGTGAATTGTTGTTTTTGGGGGAAAATGGGCTTTTGGTATGGAATTGAAAATTGGTGAGATTTAAACAATTTAGTTTAAATTTTTTTCTTTGATGGAAATTGAATCAATTAAATTATTGAATTTAATTACAAAAATTGATTTGATAAGTATTTTTTGAAAACCCCCAATTCCATTGAATTGGGGGTTTGTGATAAAATTGATTAATTTTTTTGAAAAATTAAATTTTTTGAATTTAATTGTGTAATGGATTGTGAAATTTTATTAATTGGTTTCAAATCCTTATTTATGAAAAATGGCTTAAAATTTATTTTGATGGAAACCCAGTGGTTTAATATTTTTGAAAATTCATGTTTTTATTAAAACTTCATTATGGTTTTTAAAGGTAAAATCAGTATATTTAAATGGATTATGGGTTCTTATTTTATTTTAAGTTGTATTAAAATAAATTTCCCATCATTATTTTGTATCAGAGCACATTCAAAACTTATATAGATAGTGAGTTATCTTGGGAGACACTTTATGATTTAAAATGTTCTAAAACATCATATCAGCGCATCCCATTCCTTAGGTGATGGTGATGAGTCCCATTTTTTTAGGCCCAAAGGGGTGTATATACATACTTTTCAATATTCATAGTGTTGAGTCCCTATAGTCTGGAACAATCATACCTCTTTGTAATATGAACATGTTGTTCACTTATTTGTATTTCAAATGTATATACTTCATTATTGTAAACTATTTTACATGCCTTGTGAATTTATATAAACTATTTTATATAAAAGGGTTTATTTATGCCATTTTTTGAAAAGTTCCTATTGTGTAAATAACCTTTTAATTAAAGTTAAATTCTTTCTTTTGAAATGTATTTACATCATTTGAAATTTAAATCACAAATTGCTAATTTATTTACTTCCTTTAAATTATAAATCTTGATTTGTAAAATATGATCTTGATGACAAACCTATTTATTTGAAAATTGAAAACACATTATTAGTTAATTTGATATTGTAATATTGTTATAGAATATTTAGTGAAATCCTACAGGGCTTCTCCTCACACCCTACTTGTACCTTTGGGTGTTTTTAGATTATCTATGTCCATGTTAGAGAAAGGGGAAAGGATCTCCTGGAGGTGGGTCTAGTTGTTGATCCTTGGACTTGGTGAGTTGTATCCTTAGTAACTTGGGTTGTTTTCCATATTTGGTACTTATATTTTAGTACTTTGGGAGTGTTTATGCCTATTTTTCATCTATTACATTACTCCCATTAGATTTTCTTTTAGATATTCATACTATCTTGTTTGTTTTATTTCTACATTGTTACTAGAAAAATAGTTCTCACTTTCAATTTTTATGATGTTGGGTACCAGTCATCAACCTATGGGAATTTAGAATTCCCCTTAAGCTATGTCAGGACCAACTTAGTTATCGGGTTTCTAGGCTACTCGGTTTGGTTCATGACAAAGTGGTATCAGAGAGGTTGATCTTTTCTCTTGAATTCAATATGCATTTGTGTAATCTTTTCAGGACTTAGGATCTATATGTGATTAAGTTTATAGCTATATATCACCATAATTAACCTTATGTTGCTAGGGGTTGTTAGGTAAAGTCATATTGTGGATTATTTCTAGTCTTTACTATATTTTTTTGGATAGATTTAAATCCAAATAATGATGATTCTATCTATTTGGACTAATTTCTTTATTGCTCTGTTTGAGTGTGAATCTAATGTCTTCTTGTTGTTGGATGATGTTTTGTTTCATCATTCCTCTGAGAAGACATGAAAATTATCTCTAAGAGGAAGATATTGTTGAACCTCAGTGAGAAACTCCTTTAGCGGACCCAAATCTAGTTGAGGTGATTGTGCGCACTGTCCAAGATTTGGGATAGGCACCACTGCAAGTTCCCATTTAGGCTCCAGCTGTGGAACCTCAAAGGGAAGTTCTAAAGCTTTGTTCTCAAGAGTTCCTTCACCCAAATCTATAACTATTAAAAGGATAAAATGATCCTCAAGAGGATGAGGATTGGTTGATCAGAATAGATCATTTTTTTGGGTTCTTGGACACACCCAATGAAATCAAGGTAAAGTGTGCCACAGTTTTACTGGAAGAACCAAGTAGGAGATGGCAGGACATGATGGTAACAGAGAATAAACATGAGGGATTATAGTGGAAGGAATTTAGAGATCTTTTCACTGACCTGTTCTATCTAGATTTAATGTAGTTATCCAAGTCCACTGAGTTTTTCAAACTCGAGCAGGCTAATAGTAATGATAGTGAATATGAAAACTATTTTGTTGAGCTTGTGCATTTTCAACCTAATATAGTATCAAATGAAAGGATGAAGGCTCAAAGGTTCGAGTTGGTACTTCATCAAGATATTAGTTCTCAGGTTTTCTTGTTGAATCTACCTTCTTATGTTGATGTGCTAGATAGATCACTTAAGGTAGAAATTAAACTGGATATAAAGTTAGGGTTATCGGTATTTCAATTATCTCTCATTAGTAGTGTGATTTCCTTTAAAGGAAAGAAGAAGCGTGTTGATTCTTGTAGTAGTTATCGATAAAAATGTCATTCTATACCTCCTGTAGTACCTGGAATATGTCCTCTGGTTTGAAATCAATGTGGAAAGGTATAACATTCAAAGAGGGTATTCACTAAGGCACCCAAGAATTGTGGCTCATGTGAATGATTAGAGAACTTACAGAGATTATTCCACATTTATTCCACTCCACATAGTGTAATGGGATCATTAGATCCTCCTAAAACTATGGAGAAATTAGATTCTTAACATGCAAAAGGGTTCTAGCCATAGGATTCTAGAAAAATGCTTCTTCACATAGTGGAAAAGTCTCCAGAGAAATTGGATATGGGTCCAATGACCATAAGAGGTATCATTATTATAGCTTTTTCATTAGTGACTTCTCTATTTTATATTGTATCATCTCATGTTTTTTATTGCAACCCATATTTTCAGTCTCTTAAATCTTCCTATGGAGCTTTTATCTTGTGAAATGGATATTACTATACCCCTTGGTATAAAGATAGAGTAATGTCTTCGTAGTCCCGCTTGTGTTTTCTCTCAATCAGATGTTGATCTTGTTTGGAGTTTTATAGTTCTTGACATGAAATCTATTAATGTCATTTTTGAGATGGGTTGACTAATTTCTAATAAATCCTATATTGATTTTTATATTTGATGGTTTTATTTTACTACACCTAGTGGTGTGTATTGTGCCTTTTAAGGAGAATGGGACCCAAGGTCGAGTAGGGTCGTACTTTCTTATCCGGAGTTAGGGAAAGTGATAGTTGTGTTTTCCTTTTATCTAGAGTGGGAATCTTTGATCGTTTATCTTCTATTGGTGGTATTCAAGTTTCCCAACATGTTTCCTTCTGACTTATCTAGTTTTCCACCAGTAAGGGAAGTTGAGTTTTTCGTTGACTTAATGTCTGATACTCAACTAGTTTCTATTACTTCTTAGCACATAGAACCATAAAAAATAAAAGAGCTAATTTCCCAGTTGTATGATCTTCTTGAGAAAGGATTCATATTCCTGAGTGTGTCACCTTGAGTTGTGCTTGTTCTTTCTACGAAGAAGTAAGATGGTTAAATTCGCCTATGTGTTGATTATAGAAATCTCAATTGAGTTACCATAAATAAAAAATATCCATTTCCATAAATTGATGATCAATTTGATTAGTTGAAGGGGTAAAGTGGTTATTGAAGATCAAACTTAGATCCGGTTACCATCATTTAAGGATAAAAGAATATGAAATTTAGAAAACCACCTTTTAGAGTTGGTATGACCATTATGAGTACCTTGTCATGCCCTTTGGTCTAACAAATGATCCTATATTTTTCATGGATTTTATGAAAAGTATTTTCCACTAGTATCTTGATACTTTAATGCTAGTCTTTGTCGATGAAATCGTCGTATACTCTCAGTCTGAGTAGGATCATGTGTATCATATGATAATAGTTATGAGTTTTCTATGAAATCAATAACTTTGTGAAAATCTTTCGAAATGTGATTTTTGGATCTAGGAATTGAAATTATTGTGACACATGGTGTTTGAATAAGAAATATTAGTTAATCGTAAGAAGGTGAAGGATTTTTTGACTTGGCAGTAACCACGAAATGTCTTCGATATTTGGATCTTCTTGGGCTTAGTAGGATATTATCTATGGTTTTTTAAATACTTCTTGAAGATAGATTATCCAATGATTATACTAACTTATAAGGGGTAAGGTTGGATTGGGATGACAAGTTTCAAAATTATGTTGTTGATATGAAATTTATTTTGATGACTGCACTGGTGTTGATGATTCCAAAGTCTGGGTAAGGCTATTTAGTATTTTTTGGTGCATTGGGTTCAGTATTGGGTTGTGTTATTATGCAAGGTAACCATGCTATTTCATATGGATCTCATAATCTTAGGCCACACGAGAAGAATTAACTTACCCATGACCTTAAAATTTTAATTATGATTCATGCTCTTAAGATTTGGTGAAACTACCTTTACAGAGAAAGGTTTACCATGTATTCTGACCACAAGAGCTTGAATTATATCTTCTCTCAAGAAGATTTAAATCACCTAAAGATGTGTTGTTATAATACCTTTAGTATTCTGATTTCAAAATTTCCTATACCCTGTGGAAAGGGGAATGTCATTGAATATTCTTTTAGTATGAAACTTTTGACGTAGGCAGGGAAATAATATTTGAAAGAGTGGAACTTGATTTCCCTTTTGCACAGTTTCATGTTGAAGTTCAAGAGAAAAGGGACAAGGTTTCTTTATCTAGTGTTCAGTTGACATCTTCTCTTCTCGAAATGATTATTCAGAATGAACAACTTGATGATGAGTTTTGTATCATGAGATAATCTCTTTATGGTGGGGAGACAGTTTCCCAGTGGTCATTCTCCAAAGAGGGCATTATTTTCCATTAGAAATTTTTTTGTACCTTATTAGGTAAGGAAAGTTGTGATGGGGGATTTACATAGTTCTGAGTAGGTAGTTTACCCAGGAACCACAATGATGTTTTATGAGATACAACAGCTATTTTGGTGGTCAAGTATGATATAAGGCATTACTAAGTTTGTTTCTCATTGTTATACATGCCAGCATGTTAAGGATGAGCACTAGAAACCTTCGGGTTTTCTTTATCCACTTCTAGTCCCTACTTGGAAGTGGGTTGAGATCTCTATGGAATTTTTGGTTGGGCTTTCATGAACCTAGAAAAGAATAATGTGATATGTATTTTGATTGATAGGCTGATGAAATCAGATCACTTTTTACCCATTTGTGATACAGCCAAAGTTGAGGAGTATGGAAATCTCTATGTGAAAGAGATTGTTCATTTGCACATAGTTCCATAGACTATAGTCTTTGATAGGGATCCTCAGTTCACTTCTCATTTTTGGATAGGCCTTAAAGAATCACTAGGATCTCACATCTATTTGAACATGGCATACCATACACAGTCGAATGGCCAGACAGAAAGAGCTATACTGATTCTTGAGGCTATACTTTGTGCTTGTGTTTTCAATTTTGGAAAGTCTTAGGAAGATAATTTGGGTCTGGTTGAGTTTTTTTATAACAATAGTAAAAATTATGTGATTATAATGGATACTTTTGAGTACTTTTATGGTCATCCTTGTAAATCTCTTTTGTGTTGGTCAGATATTGGTGAGAGTTCCTTGGTCAAACCATGTTTGGTGCAAGTGACAAAGGAAAATATTTAGTTGATTAATCAGAGGATTTTGATGGAATATATAGGATATAAATATTATAATGATCATCATCATAGACCTTTTGAGTTCTCAGTTGGTGATTAGGTGTTCTTGAAAGCTTCAACTTGGTTGGGTCATCGACATCTTGGGAGGCAAGGGAAGATTGCACCTTGTTTTGTTGGACCTTTTGAGGATGTTGAATAAGTGGGTAAAGTTTCATATTATTTAGAACTACCACCATAGGTGATGTCGATACATAATTTGTTTCATTTATCTCAACTTCAAAATTATTTATCTGATCCATCTCATGTTTTGAGTTGGCGTGATCTTGAAGTTGAACCTAATTTATCTATGACTAAACGGCCAGTTGAGATAGTTGATTCTGATACCAAGGTACTTTGTGGGAGGATTATACCTTTAGTTTGTGTTCTATGGAATCATGGTTTTTATTGTCATGATATGTGAGAGAGGGGTGCACTAATGATAGAAAAATGGCATCAACTTTTTGGCATGGTGGATTCTTATTAGGAAATCTGGGGATATAAAGTTTATATGGTGGGGATGTTGTAACATTCCATTACTATTTTAATGTAATCAAAAAACATCATTGTAGAGACTATTTTTTCCCTATAATACTTTGGAATATTTCTACATATATTTACAAAACTAGGCGCTGAGTCAGCGTGTGATTCTGAGGCCCGGTGTTCCCGGAAAGAATTATACAAAAATATTAAGTATATTTTATACTACATACATGGAGAAAACAAGATATATCTCAAATGGTAGCTTGGATTAGAAATATGAGGGTATGGTTGAGTCTGGAGAATGACATTTACCCTAGGAGGGACATAACCTTTGTTATAACAAGCCTTCTGTAGAAAATACTATGGAGGACATAACTGTAAATAAAATTATTAAATAAAATTATTTTATCTCAGACATTAATTAGAATAACTATCGAATGGGGACATGGATTGGAAATCTGAGACTAGCAATGAGTTTGTAATGGGCTGTTTTACCTAGGCGTTTCAAAAAGTGAGAGGGTGTGGGATGTTCGGATCCCATGACTTTTGGTGGGAGAATTAAAAAATTCTATAAATAAGAGTTTGTATAAATTAGTTAGGGTTGTCTCATTTCTCCCACAGATGGTAGAAGCTCTCATAATCTCCTTCCAATATAAAATAAACGTCAGATCCATGGATAATCACAAAAAAACATCATATTTGAGTAGATCATAGTGTAGTGAATGCAAAGGAAGATCCAAAATCCAGGTAGGATTTTTCTTTCAGATTCTGCATCCCCCGAATGAAGTTTTGGTTGTTAAAGTTGATTTCTAGTCTTTATCACTGCTTTGAAAACATTGGTCTATAGCCTTAATAACACGACCATCGACCATTTCAAGTCTGGAATTCTTGTTATTTGTTTTCTTCACCCATTATTCATCGATAAACTTTTCAACATGTTGAAATAGTATCCAATCTTTGATAGAATCATAGATATGTAAAGATCGTGATGCATGGTTTTTGGATCTATGATGGTTTCGATTTTTGGGTGCTGGAGGAGGCACGACGGCAAGCGGAAGAAACTCAAAATTTTCATCATGTCAAAATGTTGATGAATCTTTGAGAGGAGCATGATTTAGTGTAGATCTCAACCCAAGTATTCCAGATCTATACTCGCTTATTTGTTTCTACTTCTATCAAATGTGGTACGGTGTGTGGAAGGAGGCGGTGGTGCAACTCTGGCGAGGGCGTTTCTTCGGAGAAAGTTTCAGCCCGCGATAGGTCGTGAGGCGGCAACAGGTGGTGGGCCACAAGGCATGCAATAGAAGGGATCTAATGGGGTTGGTCGGGTGGTGTGGAACGCGAAGGTGAATAGAACCAGACGACGATGGCGGCAGACGACCACAGGAATGCCCCCCCCCCCCCACGCAAGTTTTGACAAAAAAAACAAAGTAAATAAAAATTAAATATATTATTATTAATATTATTATTATTAAAATCATTAATCCATTGTAACATCCTAGTGTGGAGTACAATTCACGCACCGTCAGCATCAATGTGACCTTGTCTTCGATGCGGTCTTTTTAAGACCAATGTTGGGTACTATTCACTGACTCATGGAGAGGGTCAACAAAAATTCCCTAATAATAATAATATTATTATTATTATTTTCAAATGTTAATTCGAGCATAACTCCTACATGAATTGTTCGATTAACATTTCATATGCGGCAGCATGATCTAGTTTTAAAGACGGTAATTTCAGAATTGATATTGGATGCCTTTCCTGTTCTGGTTGTTTGTGGCGAAATGTGACTTTTTCAGCAGGTGTCTATTTTGGATGAATGGAAATGTGATTATGTGTGTTTTTTCATGAGGATAGAAATAGTGTGATCTATAGGATGTGTTCTAATATCAAGGAGTGGGCCACATGAAGCATAGTTTGTGCACAACGTGGTGGAGTGAATTATCTTCATCGAGTGTCCCATTCGGGTGAATGAATAGCAGATCATGTGTTCTTTTTAGAAAGGATCGCAATGATGTAATACGTTTGGTTATTTAGGTCCATTTGAGGAGGCATTCCAATAAAAGTATGTTTTTCCCTTCAGACCAATGATGAGAATCTTTCACTTTTTAGCCTTTTGTCTAGAGGTTCCATGTACTCTGGGAGTACATTAGCATGCCTAGGGGTACTTGTTCACAAATTAGTACCTAAGTATGTCTGGGTACATGACCAAGTGACGAGGAAGGGTCACATGTGGTGTGGGCCCCACAGGCACTGTGTACCATACTACGAGTCTTCTACCTCTCGTATCTCCTTCTTCTGAACATGGATTTTGGCATGCAATTAGCCTATCCTAAGTGTTTTCTCCATAGAATGTGATGGTTCCCTCCATAGTGGATTATGATATACAGTGCAAGATGGTCCGAGAATGATGCATTTTCAATCCATGCCTAAAGATAACAACGATCATATAAAATCACCAGAGCAGTTCTAGGCTTACCCTCTAGCCGAGCTGGGTAGTGGTGTTCCTTGATGATATTTCTAAGCTTACCCTATATCTAGGCTGGGTAGTGGATTTCATTGATGCTTTCTAATATGTAATATTCAACAGGGATGTCCAGTGTAGTTCTAGGCTTACCCTTCAGGTGGTTTGGGTAATATCATTCCCCGATGGCATTTTTGGGCTTACCCTCCAACTAAGATGGGTAGTGGAGTTCCCTGATGGCAGTTCTGGGCTTACCCTCCAGCTGGGCTGGGGAGTGGAATTCTCTAATGGGAGTTTCAAGATTACCCTCCAATGTATTACCCTTCAGCGGGGCTGGGTAGTGGGTCCCCATCAACTTTCGAGTGATGATCCCCCTAACATATTGGTGTTCGGATCCTCTATAACTAGAGTGGCACCCCCTAATGCACTTGGTTATGGGTCCTCTTTATTGATTTTTTACCATCTGACTATTCAAATCAGTGAAAAGGCATGGTTTGATGTACCTTTGGACTCATGAGAAAGAGAGACACTTTCCCCACTAAGATGCATCCTTGTGACATGACCTAAAATTGTGCGGGCGAGACAGAGCCTCCCAAAATAGATAGTATCAAGGTGTGTTGATTGAGTCCCTTTGACTTTCATGTTTAGGAAAGACGTGAGGGATGTTTGGAATCATTGGTGTTTACTTCTAGAACTATTGGTGACTCTTTTATTTGGATGAGCTGTGAGATGTAGATCCCCTTACTCTCTCATTTGGTATTCTTTGGTTGAGAATATATATATATATCATGTTGTAGTACCCACCCATTGGGTTTAGGTTACTCTCTTTCTAGGAGAGGTGAAGATGCATGGGGTATGCCACATGATTTCAGTATCTATCTTCTCATGGTTGGACAAGTCTACTCTCATACTATATGTAGCGAGACTCAATGATAAGTTCATATTATCATCGTTTCAAGATCCTTGTGTTTGGATGAGTTTACTTTCACTCCCTTGTTCGGTTGAGTTGTACTCTTTACTATACCTTGTTCTATATACTTTTTTCCTCTTCAATTTTATCTCTTAATTCTCCCACTTCACCTTTTAGGGGCATCCTAATGAGTATGTTTATACTCATCCATGCACGGGATTTGCCTTCACATATCGTTCCATATGTAGAAAATAGAGAGGTTGATCGTGAGTTCAGAGGGTATTAGGTATATGGGGTTCCTGGACCAAGTACGGTGGTTGTAAATTGGGATCCAAGAGTGGGGATCTTTCACCTATTTTACTTTTCTAGTTATTGTCAGCTTGTGGCACTTTTCTGGTTGGGTGTGTATTTTTCCCCTTTTCCTTCCACTTTACTTTTCTGTACTGGTACTTTTTAGTGGTCAATGCATGTTTGTGGTTTATTTATATAAGCATTATATCTTTCATTCCTTTCCCTTGGGACTTTTTAATTGAGTTGGTTTTGTGTGTTTATAGGTTCTTAGGAAAAGGTATCCTTGAGTTCTCTTTGCTTTCAGTGCTTGTCGCCACCCCCTCTCCTCTGCAGGTGGGCTTGGGGTAGTGGCAGCTCGAGCCCCGACATGGGTCAGGTCATGAAAAAATGGTATTAGATCTAGTTATACCCTTGGTATGGTGTTCAAATGTTTCCTTAAAAAGGTATATTTATGATTTAGGGAAATATTGTAAATGTATCTCGAGAGCGGCTCTCGGGTCAGGGAGTCCAGTGATGGTGTAGTGACCAATGTAGTCATTCACCAGGACACTGATTACCGCTTGTTGACTCTTCATACTGATACATTTGTTGCAGGGAACATTGGTACATGTACCATATAGGATTGAGTCTTTGACTATACTTCTTGATTCATCTCCCCATTGTTTTATATATATATGCTCATCTGTTAACGTTACTCCTTGATGATCTACCTGATCCCTCATCCACGATAGCTAGTCGGGATACGAGCTCTGATTCATGATGGAGATTTTGTGAGTGATGAGGCCTCAGTTCAGGGTATATCATGTGATCCCCTTCCTCCCGGTGGGTAGGTAGTAGCACCTCCACCTGTTGGAAGCAATTAGTACCAACATAGCAGGCTGAGGATATGCACGGGCTGAGTGAACTCCATGAGTTCCAGCATCAGAGACTGTAGAGGTTTCACGGTGAGCCAGATCCTCAATTAGTAGAGGTTTTGATAGATTCGGGGGGTCCACCTCTTCAATCTTATTCGGACATCGATGGTTCAGATGGTGACTTTGTAAGTCACTACTTTCCATGGAGCATCTAGATATTGGTGGAATCTGGTTACTTAGATGCATGATGAGTTGGTACTCTCGTGGGATAACTTACAGTTGTTGTTCCATGAGGAGTATTATCCCTACTTCTTACACTTCATTTAGATTCAGGATATTCTAGATCTTTAGTAGGTAGGAATGATAGTGGATGAGTATGATAGTAAGATTACAAACCTTACACGCTACTCGTCAGACCTGATCTGCAGTGGCTACTTCTGAGCATAGAAGCTTCAGCAGGGACTTCACAGAGAGATCTATGTCGATGTAGTGACATTGTGTATCCCCACCTGTGCTGGGGTTCTAGAGAAATAATTGGTGACATAGAGATTTTTTATTGTAATTTCAGTTAGCTAGTTTTGGCAGTGGGCACATCATCGCCGATACATCATCCGCAACTAGAAAACGTCAGTTTTCAGGGCCTCGATGTAGGATGTCTTCCCATGATCAAACTCAAGCACATGGTTTGTGACAGTGTAGAACACCATGGAAACCTAGGGATGTACATTTTTATTCTTGTTGCATGAAAGTTCGCATGGCATAGGACTACTTGACCATACATACTGATCTTCCTAGGTAGATAAAAATTAACCTCCATGACAGAGATGGTGTCGTGATCCGGGATCTCCCAGGCAAGGATAGCATGGTTCCCAGGGCGGTGGTGCTTGTCACATACATGCATTTATTTTCATATATTTTACTCTTCTATTATTTTCTCTCATTGCCCTTTGGTTTCCCCTTAGACACCCCCCTAAAATTGGAAGATTTTGAAAAAGTTTTGAGTGGACAGAACTGGGCGTACGGTTTGGGAGCACAGTTTTCCAAACTGTGCAGCCCTGTCCAACTCATTAAAATTATTTTGAAATTCCCATTTTCTCTTTTGAAATAAACCCTAATCTTCCCATTTCTTCCCCATTTATTTCCTAGCATCCATGGATATCCTCCAAGATCTATCAACCCCCTTGGAACTCAATTTTTAAGGGGGGTTTAGTGGAGAAACTTTAAGGATTATCAAGTAAGTGATTTCCCTTCCTTGTTTCTTTCAATTCCTTGGGATTTCTCCCACTTTTCTTGAATCTCCAAATTTCTAGAAGCTAGGGATTCATACCTAGGGTTTGTTTTTGAGTTTCTTGGTCCAATATTGTGGTTTTAGGTTTGTTTTCACTACCTTGTGGTGCACTATTGGTGTGATTGAAGTTTGGCCCAAGGATTTGAGGGTTTTGACACTTTTGGTAGGTGATTCCATGTGTAATCATTTTAGAATGAGTTATATTGATGGTTTCGTATTTTTATAATGTTACTATTCCATTTTTTTGGTTAAAAACTATTTTTGGTATAATTTGTTAAGCGGGTGATTTTGTGGCATTTTTCGGTGAAAATGGGAGGTTTTTTGTGAATTTTATGTTATACCAATTGGGGTTGTTTTATACTTCAGGGAATAGTTTTATTAAAACGTTTTAGTGTTGAAAATTCTGGTTTTGTGTAATATTGTTATGAATTTTGTTTTGAATAAGGGGTTTTAAATGGATTTTTTGTATGATGTTTTGTTATACTTTGTAAAATTGTTTTATGGAAATTCTATATTCTTTATTGAGTTATATGAATGGTGTGAAGCATTTTTAGATATTGTTTTGAGTGTGTATGACCAAAATTGGTATTATTATGTGTAAATTTCATTTGATAGCATGTGAAACTTGTTTGATCACATAGAGTGAAACCTGGGTATCTAGGTGGGCAGACATGTACTAGTATTCTAGTGATCTGGAGTGGTTTTGTCTCTTTTTCACTTAGAAAGTTTGACATTGACAACACTAAAAGAACTATAATGATGATGATTTGAGACCACTAGGTTATGAGTATATTCCCTACTAGTGGCTTGTGCATTAGAACAGATATTTGTTATGATTACTTTTACACCAAGATACGAGATATCTGGGGCCCACAACTAGCTAGTGCCTAGGAATGTTCCTGTGACTTGTGCTCATTGACTATTTGGTATTTGACGTTGGATTTTGGTGAATTTGGCTGGAAAATTCAGTATCATACATTTTTTATTTAAATGTATTCACTCTTTAAGGTTAACCCTTGAAAACTATTTTCATTTAAAATTTACATCTTTAGAAATTTTTGCTACCATTTCTTGTTTATAAAAACATGAAACCTTTCTAACTTATAATGATTATCACATATAATCTTTGTGTGGTATCATATTGGGCTTAGAATCACACCCTACATACACCTTTGGGTGTAAGTAGACTTGAATATGTTTGACACAGGTAAGGTAAAGGCCTTTGGATATGACGGTTCGGGTTGTTAGTTTCCTTCCATGGTACGGTGTTGTGGAGACGGCTCGTGGGTGTTTACCCCTTGTCATGTGGTGGCCATTAGGTTGTTTTTGTAGCTACTTTTGTAGTTTTTGATCTCTTGAGTCATGTTTAAAACCTTGTATTCAATTCTAAATTTTATTTAAGGATGATTTGGTTCATAATTTTCAGATTCAGTTTATTTATTGTTTTTGGTTGTTTAATGCTTCTAAACTCAGTTAAACCATTCCCAAACCATTGTTTATCATACCCATGCACTTGTGCTAGCCCATGGGGATAGGGAACACCCTTTGGGACTTACCATAGGATGGTTATGGTGCCAATTTTTATGGCGACTAGATTCAGTTCATGACAAAATGGTATCAGAGGAGGTTAACTCTTTGAACCATATTATTATTTTGGGAGGATTCTGGTTAGACAAGAGCTATGACTATTGGGGCTCGGAGTTCTGGATGCGAGTATGGTGTCTGGCCCACACCTCTCATGACAAAACTCGAGTCACCATGGGATGTCGGGATTGTTTGTTTAAATTCTCTTCTAGGTGGGATGTGCGGGCTGCATATTTCACGTAGACATCAGGTGGGAGTGAATTGGTTTTTAAGTTCATTGTTTTAATGTGTTTGATTTATTGATATTTAATGTAATTGTTGAAATTTTTTCTAAATTTTTGTATTGATTATTTCTTTTGTGATTGTTGCCTTGTGTAGCAACATGCCTCCTAGAAAAGCACCCATGCACCCACAGGAGGATGCCAGAGAGAGTTCTCCCTCACCAATTGATCAAAGTATGGTAGAACTTGTGGTCAATATGGCATCCCACCTTCTTATTACATAACATTTCATTATATTTTAGAAACAAAGTAGCTTTAACGTATAGTGTCTTGTAAAAAAGGTATATAATACATGAAAACATAAAACATTATTTTAATACTATTGAAAGTCTTATTGAAATGTTCATTCTAAGTATAATTACTACATCTCATAACTTGAAGAAATACATCAAAGGAAATGGTGAGCATAAGTCCTAGTAAGGGTAAACAAGAGAATTAGTTTACTTAATATTAATAATAACTTGATGAAATACATAAAGTCATGGGAAATGGAAGGAGAGGTATATTATAATAAAATAACATGAATCATAACGTGAAAATTTGGCTATAACATTTTATTTATACATTCATAAGAATATCACCATGGTCCATCCCCAAGGTTTCATAAAAATTACCAAGGTTATTCACCAAGTTATTATAAAACTTGTCATCTCTAGAGATTAATTTCTTTACCCAATGCATTAGAGTGCTATCAGGGTTCACCCTTAATATTTCTTTATTTTAATGTGATCCAAATATATCATAATCATACATTTCATAATTATCCCAAATAGAATAAAATAAATGGGCTTCACATCAAAATCATTACATTTTAAAAAGTGCTTAAAAACATGATCATTATATCATTTATAACCCATGAAAAGGGAATGAGGGTTTTATGTATATAAATTACAGAATAAAATATATCATTTTTATGTCTTGATGAATAACCCAAGAAATGAAATAGGTTTTGGTATTCACATAACTAAATTAAGATGATTTATTGAGAAAAAGAGAGAGATTTTGAGATGAAAATTATGCAGCATAACAACTATGCAACATGGTTTTAGAAAACATTAAAAAGAGAGGGGAAAGGGGTAACCCATTAATAAAATAATCATAATATAGTATAGGGATAGAATAAAATGGAAATAAAAAACATGCTATAGAAACATGAAATTCATACCATATAAAAGAGAACTTGAAAGGAAAATAGATGTTTGAGAATTCCCTTACGAAAATTTAGCAGCATAATGGCATCACTTAAAGATTAAGAAAATTAGTTGATGAGAGAGAAAATGGTCTCTCATCACTTGGAAATAAAATTTATAGAAATAAGGATATATAATAACATACCTCAACATAAGAAAATTGAAATTTGAAATACATAACATAAAAGAAGTCTTGACTAAAAGAAGAGGGTGAAAGGTTCCCTTAACTTGAAGAGTGACTTCTAAAACTCTAGGATCAAAATCTTGAGGGCATGAAGAAAATTTGTGAGGACTCCTTGAATGGTAAAAAGTCTATAGTTTCATTTAGGAGAAATTTCAAATGAAATTAATGAAGGAATGGGTTGGTATTTATAGAAAAACTAAGGGAATATTTTATTAATTTCCAAGGGACACCTCATTAGTGGTATTTTCAAAACCATGGGCTTTCCCATGGTATTTTACCATAGTTTTGGCCACTTGGGACACCTCATATAATATTTTAATCCAAATGAATCGACCATAATTTTAAATTACATATTACATCATTATGATTTCATAAAACACACTTAAAACTCAAAAAATGTAATTTTACTATTCACTGAAAACAAAACATTTTATAAAAATATCATAAATTCACCTTAACCTAATATAGATGTTCTAAATTCAAAAAGGAACTCTATTTTATGAAAATTATTTTTTAAATATGAGATATTTAATTTTTAATTAAAATCGCTATTTACTCAAAAAAATACTAATACTTAACTAATAATTTTTGAAACAATTATTTACTTATTCTATTATATCATATTACCATTCAATATGCCTAAATTATATTTATACTTAATTAAGTGAGGTTACTATTCCATTGGTAATATTACTATTCAAAAGGGTAATATTTCTATTTATAATTTACTATTCACTTAAAATTTAGTTGATCTTATTGGACTCTAAATTTCTTACTGATCACAACTCTATATGTCCATTTTCTAAAAATCATTTCACATTATTAATTATTTAAAGTATAAAAAATATTTTAAAATGATATTTTTTTAATATTCAACAATAATATGAAACTTCTAAAAATTCATCCTATATTTGTTTTAACATTTGAAATTCAAAAAAATACCATAATAAGAAATAGAAATTTTATTTATACAAAATTATTACAAAAAAAAACTAAGTCCTAGTTACATATCCCCTTATAACACCTACATATGACCTAAGAGAAAGGTGTGCAATGGTGATAGAATCTTGGGGTGGATCAGACAATATTTCCCGAGTGGTGATTTCTATCAGCTTGAACTTCTCCCAAAGGCGATTACGTTCAAGATTAACATATTGAAGCTCAGCTTGGGCTTGGTCCATGGAAAAGCCTAGTGATGCTACCTCATTCCCAAGCTCTGACAGATGGGGGACCGATTCTACTAGATGAGGCCATCGACTCTTATTTTTTCATTAATTATCCATTATTATTTCTATTTTAAACAATAACTACAACATTAAAATTATTATTGTTTCCAACAGTCATATTGACCAACAGCCATATAATGGTAAAAACCCAAAGGTCACATTTCAATTATACTCACTTCATTAATAAAAGGATATATTTTTATTGAGTATAAAATAAAATAACACACAAATTCAGAAAATAAAATATTATTCAAAAGTTCAGGTAGTTACATTATTCCCCCTTAATAAGTTTCATCCCTGAAATTTCAACTCATTCCCTTAAAAGAGAAAAGGTGTGGGTACTTCTTCCTCATAGACTCCTCTAGTTCCCACGTGGCTTCTTCATATTTCTGGTTCCTCCACAACACTTTAACAGGGTGGGTAGTCTTGTTGTGTAAAACCTTGTCTCTATGATCTAAGATCTTCCCTGGCTACTCCTCATAAGAGATATCATGTTCTAGTTATACCACCTCTGGATTTAGTACATGTGAAGGGTCAGGTATGTACTTCCTCAAGAGGGATACATGGAAGACATCATGAACTTGTGCTAGATTTGGAGGAAGTGAAAGCTGATAGTCCACTACTCCGAGGTGATCAAGGATTTCATAGGGACCAATATACCTAGGGATCAGCTTCCCTTTCTTCCCAAACCTCATGAATCTATTCATAGTTGAAATTCAAAGAAAGACTTTGTCACCAACATCAAACTCCAAGTATCTTTGACGGTTTTTGGCATATCACTTTTGTCAACAATGAGTAGCCTTAATGTGTTGTTGGATGGCATGAACCTTTTCTGTCATCTCTTGCACAAGATCAATCCCATGAAGCTTTATCTCGCCCACTTCATCCCAATGAGTAGGAGTTCTATATAGATTTCTATATAGAGCTTCATAAGGTTCTATTTGAATGCTTGAGTGGAAGCTGTTGTTTTAATATAACTCAAATAATGGGAGATGTTGATCCCATCCACCTTTAAATTCCATTGAGCATGTTCTCAGCATGTTGTTGAGTGTTTGAATAGTCCTATTAGATTTTCCATTAGTTTGGGGGTGATAGGCCATAGTAAAATTCAATTTAGTACTCAGATCATGTTGAAGAAATCTCCAGAATTTTGATGTTAACCTTGGATCAGGATCAGATGTGATTTAAAGTGGAACTCAACGCATCCTTACTACTTCCTTCACATAAATCCTGGAAAGTTGATCAATGTATAAATCTTCCCAAATAGAGATAAAATGGGAAGTCTTGGTGAGACGATCCACTATAACCCATATCGCATTGTTTCCTTTGGAAGTTCTTGGGAGACCAGTGACAAAGTCCATAGTGATATTGTCCCACTTCCATGATGGTATGTGTAGTGGTTGAAATACCCCTCTAGGAATTTTTCACTCTTCCTTCACTTACTGACATACCAGCCACCTTTTAGTGAACTCAGCAATCTCTCTTTTCATATTTTCCCACTAATAATTATTACAAAGGTCCCTATACATTTTCATGCTTACAAGATGTATAGAGAAATTATATATATGAGATTCATCCATCATCTCCTTCTTTATTTCCAGAATAGATGGAACACGTAGTCTTGTACAAAATTTCAGTACACCTTCTTGATCAATATTGAACTCAGGAAACATTCCATCCTTCATAGCCTTAAACTTTTTCTCAAACAAAGGATCTTATTTCTAAGCTTTCTTGATATTCTCTAGTAATAATGATTGAGAAATCATTTTGGATAGGGTTGATTATGTACCTTCCCTTACAATTCCCATGTCCAGATTCACTAGGTCTTAGATCAAGGGATCTCTTTGAATCCTCATCATGGATAAAATAACTGGTCCATTCCTACTTAATGCATCAGTGACTTTATCTTCACTTCTAGGATGATAATGAATTGAACAATTATATTCATTAAGAAGTTCCAATTGTCTCCTCTGTCTCATGTTCAATTCCTTTTGTGTGAAAAAATACTTCAAGCATTGATGATCTATGTATATATCATACTTATCCCCATAAATATAGTACCTCCATATCTTCATAGCAAAAAAAACTGTATCCAGCTCAATATCATGCATAGGATAGTTCTACTCATGATTCTTCAATTATCGAGATGCATAAGAAATCACCTTATCATTTTTCATGAGGATTCACCCAATCCCTTTCAGAGACACATCGCTAAAAATAATGAATCCTTCTTCGCTTGAGGGAAGAGTTAACATGGGTGCAGTAACCAATATCTTATTCAACTCTTGGAAACTTTCCTCACACTCCTTTGTCCAGATGAACTTAACCCATTTTCAAGTTAACTTGGTTAATGGATTATAAAGTCATCAAAAAAATTTCACAAACCTCCTATAATATCCCACTAATCCAAGGAATCTATGAATCTCAGTTATTATTGTAGAACGAGGCCACACCTATATATCCTTTGTCTTTGCAGGGTCAATTGTGATTCCTTCATTGGTTACAATGTTCCCCAAGAAAGATACTTGTTATAACCAAAATTCATATTTTCTAAACTCTCCAAAAAACCTATCCTTCGGTAGAGTTTTCAAAATAATCCTTAAATGATCCCCATGCTCCTCACAAATTTTAGAATATATTAGAATACAATCAATAAAAATTACAACAAAATTATCAAGATAGTCTTTAAAGACTCTATTCATTAAATCCATAAAAATATCAGGATCATTAGTCGAGCCAAAGGGAATAACAACTAACTCATAATGCCCATGTCTTGATCGGAAGGTAGTTTCTAGAATATCTTATTTCTTCACCCTAAATTGATGATAACCATGTCAAAGATTAATCTTATAGAATAATTGAACCCCATAAAGTTGGTCAAATAAGTAATCAATTCTTGGAATAGGGTATTTGTTCATTACTATAATTCCATTCAGTTCTTTATAATCAATTCATAGCCGCATTAATCCATCCTTCTTCTTTATAAAGAGAACATGTGCTCCCCAAGGAGACACATTCAGTCGGATAAACCCCTTCTCCAATAGATCTTAGAGTTGTTTCTTTAATTCCTCCAACTCCACATTTTCCATACTATATGGGGTATTTGATATCGGATGAGATCCAGGTATGAGTTCAATGGAGAAATCTACATCTTTTTTTAGGGTAGTTTTGGGTAACTCCTCGGGAAATATGTCAATGTATTCCTAGATGATGGGGGAATTTTCTATCCTTATACTCTCATTTCCTTCTTCTTCATCACCGATCAAATCCATAAATAAGGATATCGGAGGTTCTTCTAGAAAAGGATCAGGTTGAGATATCTCTCCTTGGAAGATAATTGTAGGTTTCCCATTCAAGACTATTGATATTTCCTTTCTTCTGTATTTGATATTAGAATTATACTTTGAGATCCAGTCCATCCATAGTATAATGTTGAATTCTAACATGGTATCGACTACTATATTTTTGATAATATTGTGCTCCCTAAAGTAAATAATAGTGTTTCTAAACACTGATGATGCTTGGATTATACCACCAGGAGTCTATATTGATAACTCTACTTTTATAAATTCAAGTTTTGATTCTAAATACTTTGAAAAGTTGGAGAAAATAATGGAATACATAGAACCAAAATCAAACAAAAATATTTCTAGATTTAAGAAAACAACAAGAGTACCTACCACCACATCATTTGGAGCTTCAACATTAGTTATCGTGATAACAAAAGCATGACCTTGATACCTTGTCGTTTGTTGAGGCTGATGGTGATTCCCCTCCACTACCCTCGGATTTGGACAATGATTGGAAAAGTTCCCAAGTTGTCCACACTTGAATTATTGGATGTTGGGTAAAGAATGCATCATATTCCCCTTATCGTTAGTGTTGGGAATTTAAGGCATCACCTCACTATGATAATTCCATGTGATATGTCCATCTCTTACACACTTATAACACTTCCCGCTCCCAATCAGGTAGTTCCCCAAATGCTTCTTTCCACATTTATTACACATGAGGCATTGCACCTACTTCCCTCCTCTTCCCTTATCAAAGCTTCTACCTAATATTGGCTCTATGGATCTCTTCTTATCATTGGATTTATGAGACCACTGCATCTCACAAATCTCTAGTTCGACTTTCATATCACTCTTCATGATCTCCTCCTAGCTATCATAGTCTCCATTGGTTAGATTATTCTGTAGATGAGGTCTTAGTGCACCAAATAATATATCAACCTTCCCATTTGGATCCATGAAAAATATTGAGGTTTAATCAGAAAGTCTTGTGAAGTTCATCTCGTAGCTTCCAATATATTAATTCTCCTTCTGCTTCAACTAAAGAAAATCCTTCTCCATTTTTGTTCTCATAGAATGTGGGAAATACATATTGAAGAAGATTCCTCTGAACTCTTCCTACTCCATAGCTTCAACCTCCACTCTTGGACTCAAGTTTTTAATCAGTTCCAACCACTAATCAGTTTCTACCTCTAATTAGTAAGCAGCTATGGTGTCCTTCTCCTGTTCTGAACAGTGGATCATAGAAAAGATCTTCTTGATAGAGCTAATCCACTGTTCAGCAATCATTCGGTCAGTAGATCCACTGATGTTTGGTGGTCATTGACGCATAAAGGACTCAATAAAAAATTTCCCCTTCATGGTGAAATCAGTCTCTTAGTTTGATTTATGTTATTTCCCATAACTTGAGTTAGTTGGTTCATCATTCTCATGAAAGTTTCCATTCCGGATTTCATCGAAGGGTCGTTAGCGCATGGTCCATTACGGTCACCATTTGCACGCTTCTTCATTTTGTACACCATTTTCTAAAAGAAAAAAACCTTAGTGAGAAACTTATTTCATTTATGAATCTTTTAACTATAAAGGATTTTTATGTCTTAAAACTTCATTCTTGAAAATATTATTCTTAAAACATGATTACATTTCTCTATAAATCATTCATAATGATTCATAAAAATCTTATGATTAACCAAACATATCCCTCGAGAGTGTCAAACCAGGAGTGCATCAAGGCCCATTATCATGCACTAATTCCCGTTCAAGTCTCGTTTAAAGCAGTTTTTTAAGATTTTACTTCTAGATAAATCTGTGTCAGAGCCACATCCACTTGTTCGTATCCAGTCAGGGATTTATTTTTTCAGAAACCACTTACATAATATTTCACCAAAATACCAAGAACTTTTCCTATATTTAATATTTTTATAAGATTCTTTCAAAAGTTTCCAAAGCCTAATTTCCACAAATAACTAAACTATCCTTTGATACCAACTATGTCATCCCTCCTTCTAATTACATAACTTTTCATTACATTTTACAAACCGAGGATCTTTAAAGTCTAGTTTCATAGAAAAAAGGTACATAATACATGAAAATGTAAAACATTATTTTAATCCTCTTGAAAGGATTAATGAAATTTTAATTATAAGTACAATTACTTCATCTCATAACTTAATAACATTCATCAAAGGAAAGGGTGAGAAGAAGGCCTAGTAATGGTAAACAAGGTAATCAGTTTACTTGATATCAATAAAAACTTGATGAAATACATAAAGTCATGGGAAAAGGAAAGAGAGGAATACTGTAATAAAAAAATGAATCATAACTTGAAAATGTGGATATAACATTTAATTTATACATTATTAATCATATCACCAAGGTCCATCCCCAAGGTTTCATAAAAATCACCAAGGTTATTTACCATGGTATCATAAAACTTGTCATCTCTATAGATTAATTTCTTTACCCAATGCATTGAAGCACTATCAGAACACACCCTTAATATGCCTTTATTTTCATTTGAGCCAAATATATCATAATCAAATATTTCATAATTAACCCAAATATAATAAAATAAATGGGTTTCACATCAAAATCACAACGTTTTAAAAGGTTCTTAAAAACATGATCATTATATCATTTATAACCCCTAAAAAGGGAATTAGGATTTTATGTATTTAAATTAGAGAATAAAATATATCATGTTTATGTCTTGATGAATATACTAGGAAATGAAATATTTTTGGGTATTCACATAATTAAAATAAGAGAATTTCTTGACAAAAAAAGAGAGAGATTTTGAGACGAGAATTCTGCAGCATAACGGTTATGCAGCATGGTTTTAGAGAACTTTAAACAGAGAGGAGACATGGGTCACCAGTTAATAAAAGACTCATAATATAGTAGAGGGATGGAATAAAAAGTAAATAAGAACATGGTATGTAAACTTGAATGATATACCACATAAAAAATAACTTTAAAGGAAAAAAGTAAAGCTTTAGCATTCCATTATGAAAATCTAGTAGTCTAACGATGTCACTTAAAAATTCAGAAAATGAGTTGATGAGATCAGAAATGGTATCTCATAACTTTTAAATAAAATTAAAATAAATAAGAATATATAATAACATACCCCAACATAAGAAAATGGAAATTTTAAATACATGACATTAAATAAGTCTTGACTAAAATAGGAGGGTGAAAGATTCCCTTACCTTGAAGAGTAACTTCTAAAACTCTAGGATTGGAACCTTGAGGGATTGTGGGAACCTTAAAAGTACTCATTGGTAGGTAAAAAGACTGTATTTTTGTTTAGGAGAAATTTTTAATGAAAGGAATGAAGGAATGGGTTTTTATTTATAGAAAAAGTGAGGGAACATTTTATTAATTTCCAAGGGACACATCATTAGTGGTATTTTCAAAACCATGGGCTTTCCCATGGTATTTGTCCATGTTTTTGGAAAATTGGGACTCCTCATATAATATATTAATCAAAATTAGTCGACCATAATTTTAAACTACATATTACATCATTATAATGTCATAAAACACATCAAAAACTCAAAAACTATTTTTTACTATTTACCCAAAAAAATAAAACATTTATAAAAATATCATAAATTCACCATAACCTAATATTGATGTTATAAATTCAAAAATGAACTCCATTTTATGAAAATAATTTTTTAAATATGAGATATTTATTTTTTAAGTAAAATAACTATTTACCTGAAAAAATACTAATACTTAACTAATAATTTCTGAAAAAAGTTATTTACTTATGCTATTATATCATATTATCATTCATGATGCCTAAATTATATTTATACTTAATTAAGTGAGGATACTATTTCATTGGTCATATTACTTTTCATAAGGGTAATATTACTTTTCATAATTTATTATTCACCAGAAATTAAGTTGATCTTATCAGAATCTAAATTTCTTACTGATCACAACTATATATTTCCGTTTTTTGAAAATAATTTCACATTATTAATTCTTAAAAGTATAAAAAATATTTTAAAATACTCTTTTTTCTATATTAAACAATAATATGAAACTTCTAAAAATTCATCCAATATTTATTTTGACATTTGAAATTCAAAAAAACTATAATAAGAAATAAAAAATTTATTTATACACTATGATGAAACAAAGTAACTAATGCCTCATTACATATCCCATTATAACACCTACATACGACCTACGGGTACGGTGTGTAATGGTGATAGAATCTTGGGGCGGATAGGACAACATTGCATGAGTGGTGATTTCTATCATCTTGAACTCCTCCCAAAGGTGATTACATTCAAGCTTAACATGTTGAATCTCAACTTGGGCTTGGTCCAGGGAGAATCCTAGTGATTCTACCTATTCCCAAGCTCTGATGGATGGGCTTCGTATGACCCGAGACTACTGGATGAGTCCATCGACTCTTCTTTCTGCACTAATTATCCATTATTATTTCTATTTTAAAAAATAATTATAAAATTAAAAATTATTATTGTTTCTGATGTTCATATTGACCAATGGTTATATAATAGTCAAAACCCAAAGGTCAAATTTCAATTATATTCACTTAATTAATAAAAGGATATAGTTTTGTTGAGTAAAAAATAAAATAACACACAAATTCAAAAAAAAATATTATTCAAAATTTTGGGTCGTTACAGTCAGGGTTGTCCAAGCACTTGGATAGGGAGTAGATCCCGCTCCTGCTCCAGCTAGAGAAGAGGAGTCTGGTCCTAGGAAGGATGGAGACCAATAGTTCCTCAAGAACAATCCCCTTCTTTCTGAGGTAGCATGGAACCCCAGTAAACAAAGGAGTGGCTCGAAAATATCGAGCGCATGTTCAATTTTCTGGACATGCATGAGGGGGTCAGGATGAAGTGTTCCTCTTTTTTGTTAGAAGGTCTTAACTATAGGTGGTGTGAATCAGTGCTTCAGGCTGGGAATCATGAACAGATGAGTTGGAAGGACTTCAAGGTTACCTTCAATGACTAGTACTGCCCTAAAGTCGTGGAATATTCTAGATCCCAGGAGTTTATGGAACTTGTTCAGGGGGATCTTTCAGTGATGGAGTATGCCAACTATTTTACTGATCTAGTATGGTATGCACTGGAAATATTCTATAATGAGAAGATGAAGTCCCATAAGTTCGAGAGGGGTTTGTGTCTAGAGATTTATTCCCAAGTCTTCTTGTTCAAGCTAAATACATACGTTGATGTGGTTAATCGGGCCTGTATGGTGGATATTGATCATAAGGGGAGGTTTTATTTCTCTAGGGTAGTGGAAGTTCTTCTGAGAATAAAATTAAGTGAGAGGAGCATATGAATAAGGGAGGTGGTAGTTCAGGCCAACCTTCCATATAGTTTTCTTTAGTGGATTATGATGCAAGGTTCGTTGTGTGCCACTAGTGTGGGAGTCCAGGGAACACCCAAATTACATGCACATCTCTTATAAATACTTTTTATCAGTGTGGAGGTATGGGACACTTGTATATCTTTTACAGGGTGTCACATCCACTTCAGAGTGGGGCAGGGTCTGTGGCTTCTAGGGGAGTGTCATCTTAGTTATATCCATCAAGGATGGGTGATCTCATTTCAGTGGTCGTGGAAGTAGGGCCAGTCTGTCTTTGGGATAGAGCCAGTTCATGGCAGAGTCACAGATGAGTGACCATTCTCAGGCAGGGAGTAGAAATCTTTATGTTGTGGAGTAGGCGCCAGTGGGATCAGATGTTGGGCCTTCGACTTTTTGAGGTACCTTTTTGATTTCATCTTATACAGATTATTATATTTTTGAAACTTGTACTTCTATTTCATTTATCCCTTCCCATATTGTGATCACATTGAATTTTCCACCAAATTTTTCATCTATCGCAATAGATTTGGTGATGATGCTAGGTAAAAAGAAGGAGCAAGGTCTCAGGTTCCCATCGTGTGAACTAACTGTTTCTGGGGTTGAGATTGGGTGGTACCTCTTAGTTTTTTATAAGGACCTTTTTGACATAATCCTCAACATGGATTGGATAGTTCACTTTCAAGTGCACATCTATTGCTATAGGCGGTGGGTGAGTTTCATTCCACCTGATGGTAGTCCTCAGGTTTTTTTATGGAATGGGGTCCTCGATCAAGTCAGGAAAGACCTCCACTCACAGATCTAGGAAATATTATCTTTCAGTTATCATATCTTTCTCTATAGTATTATGGTCATGCTCCTATTGGTGTGCTACCTCACATGGTGGAGGAGTTCCTAGAGGTATTTCCTGATGATTTTCAGGCTTTCCCCCAGAGTGGGACGTGGATTTCTCAATTGATTTGGTGGCCAGAACACTGGTGATATATCTTCCCTCGTATTGTATGGCCCCCACCAAGCTGAGAGAATTAAAGATACAACTAGAAGATTTGGAATCCAAAGGATTCATTCTCCCAATCTTCTCTCCTTGGGCCTCTCCTGTCGTTTTTGCAAAGAAGGCTGACAGATCCCTCTAGTTGTGTATTGACTACCGTAATATGAACAAGGTAACCATCAATAAAAAATATCATTTTCCCCAGATAGATGACTTTTTTTGATCAGTTGAAGTGTGCAATGTTGTTTTCTAGGATATACTTGTGTTCAGGTCACCACCAACTCAGGTTGAGAGAGGCGGATATCCCGATAATGGCTTTCTGAAGTAGGTACGACCACTTTGATTACTTGGTCATGCCTTTTGGATTGACCAATACTCCTGTGGTCTTTATGGAACTCATGAATAGGGTGTTCCACCAGTATCTTGAATCATATTTTGTGGTATTCATGGAATACATACTGGTTTACTCTGGATCTGAGGTGGAGCATGAGCATCACTTGTGAATTGTGTTGGGAACCTTTTGGTTTCATCACCTTAATGAAAAGTTTTCCAAGTGAAATTTTTTGGATCAGGGAAGTGAAGTTTTTTGGGTCATGTGATCTCTGAGAAGGGGGTTTTGGTGGACTCTGAGAAGATCAACATAGTGATGTGATGGGAGAATCCGGAGAATGTGTTTGAGATCATAATTTTCCTCATCCTGGAAGGTTATTATAAGTGGTTTGTTCTGGATTTCTCTTATCATTCCTCGTACATGTCCACGCTTACCCAGAAATGGGTGAAGTTTTTATAGGGCCTAGAATTTCAAGAATCCTTTGAGTATTTTAAGTGTTGGTTGACTACCACCCTCGTGTTGATCTTTTCAAAATCTGGAAAGGGATATGTAGCGTATTATGATGCTTCAGGTATGGGTCTCTGGTGTGTGCTTGTGCAGGGTGACCATGTGGTGGTGTAAGGCTCTCACTAACTCTAGACACCTGAAAAGAATTTCCCAACCCATGACATAGAGTTAGAGGCAGTGACGCGTGCTTTGATGACTTGGAATCACTATCTCTTTGGGGAGAAGTTTGTGGTATACACAAACCATAATAGATTAGCCTACATTTTTATGTATAAGGATCTTAATCTAAGGTAGAACTATTAGACCGAGTACTTGAAAGGGTTAGACTTCCATATCATCTATACCCTAGGAAAGGGTAATGTGGTGGATGATTCCTTGAGCAAAAGAGTACATGTGCAGGCTTTGAGGAAGTCTAGTGATGAGTGGACTCTGATGGGGTTGTTTACTCAGATGCATGTGGAGACCAAGGATCATAGTGGAGGTGTGTTCTTGGTGAGCATTCAGTTGACTCCTGCTCTTTTAGAGTTGATTCGGCAGGAGAAGCCTGGTGATGAGCTATGTTAGTGGTTGATTCTATCTCTTCATAGTGGGGAGATTTCCCATGATTGGTCCTCATCTCCTCAGGGAATCTTGTGTTTCAAGGTCTATTTAGTGGTGCCACTATCTATGAGGAAGGTGGTGATGCAGGATAGCCACCAATCTTAGTAGGATATTCATCTTGGGGATATCAAAATGTACTATGATGTTCATCAATAGTTATGGTGGCCATGTATGAGGTGAGACATAGTTGAATTTGTGTCGAGATACTATACATGTCAGTAGGTAAAATCTGGGCATCAAAGACCCTCCGGTTTTCTTCATCCATTACCCATTCCTACATAAAAGTGGGACAAGGTTGCCATGGATTTCATTGTTGCATTGCCTCATACACCTCAGGGAAAGAATTCCATATGAGTAGTGATTGATCATCTGACCAAATCATCCCACTTCATTCTGATTATAGATATAGCTAAAGTGGATGAGGTGGGCCGATTTTATATTCAAGAGGTGGTAAGGCTTCATGGTGCACCGTTAGTAGTTATATCATATATAGACCCTAATTTCACTTCTTGGTTTTGGGAAGTCCTTTATAAGGCCTTGGGGTCTCAAATTAAAATGAGAATGGTATACCTTCCTCAAACAGATGGTCAGACAGAGCGGGTGAATCAAATTTTCGAGTACATGCTCTGTGCATTTGTTTTAGACTTTTGAGGTTCCTGGGATAGTCATTTGGGATTATTTGGGTTCTCTTATAATAATAGTTACCAATCCTTTATTTTAATGGATCCTTTTAAGGTTCTATACGGTCATCCTTTTTGGTCCCCTCTCTGTTGGATGAGGTGGGTGAGACCTCACTATTGGGGCTTATCCTTGTACAAGAGACATCTGGGATGGTTAATTTGATCAGGCAGTAGTTATTGATAGTTTAGAGTCACCACAAATCCTATGCTTATCTGAGGTGTCGAGACCGAGATTTTTCTATGGGTGATTGGATATTCTTGAATGTGTCCCCTTGTCTGGGTCATCGTCATTTGGGGATGTAGGGAAAGATGATGTCAAGGTATTTCAGAACATTTGAGATCACTGAGCACATTGGAAAGGTGGCGTAAAGGTTATATTTTTTCCTCTCATTTGACATTTATTCATGATTTATTCCATGTCTCCCAATTGATGATGTACAATCTGGATCTGTCCCATATGTTGAATTGGGAGGAGTTAGAGATAGAGCCTGATTTTTCTGTTTTTGAGCGGCTGGTGTGAATAGTTGATTCCCTAGAAAAGGTGCTTCATGGAAAGTCTATTCCACTGGTTTGGGTCCTTTGGCATCATGGGAACTATTTCCACAAAACTTTTGAGTGGAATTCATGGGTTTATAAAGAGTAACCATTCTTGTTTTTTGATCAAGATTCGGGTTGACTTTCTGGGGCGGAAAGTCTTTCATGGTGGGGAGAGTTGTCACATCTATTCCATTATTTTTAGGTATTTTACTCTCCTATTATTGGACCTCATTCCCCCTATTTTTCCCCCTTGGACCCCAAATAAATTGGAATATTTTTAACATGTTTTGAGTGGACAAAACTAATTGCATGGTTTGTGAGAATGGTTTTCCAAACCGTGCGGGAAAATCGTGCAGCCTTATCCATCTCATTAAAATTGTTTTGAAATTCACATTTTTTTATTCTATAATAAACCCTAATAAACCCATTTCTTTCACATTTCATTCATAGAATCCATGGAAATCCTCCAAAATCTCTCAAACTCAATTGGAACTCAATTTTTTAGGGGTATTTGGTTGAGAAACTTCAAGGATTCCTAAGTAAGTGATTTACCTTCCTTGTTTCTTCCAATTCCTTGGGATTTATTCCACTTTTCTTGAAGATCCAAATTTACAAGATATAGGTCTTCATACTTAGGTTTTTTTCTGAGTTTCATGGTCCAATATTGTGGTTTTAGGTTCGTTTTCACTCTCTTGGGTTGCGGTGGTGGTGCGATTGAAGCTTCACACAAGGATTTGAGGGTTTTGACACTTTTGGTAGGTGATTCCTTGTGTAAGAATTGTAGAATGGGTTATATTTCAGGATTTATATTTTTATACTATTCCTCTTTCATTGTGTTTGGTGCAAAAAATATTATTGGTATCATTTGTTAAGCGGATGATTTTTAAGTGGCATTTTTGTGTGAAAATGGGGGTCTTTCATGTGCATTCTATGTTGTATTAATTGGGGTTGTTTTATACTTAATGTAAGAGTTTTATTAAAATTTTTAGTGCTTATAATTAAAGTTTTGGGTGATATTGGTATACATTTGGTTTTAAAATAGGGTTTTTGAATGGATTTTATGTGCAAAGTTTTGTTATACTTTGTGAAATTGTTTTCTGGAAATTCTAAGTGCTTTATTGAGTTATGTGAATGGTGAAAAGAATATTTAGCTATTTTTTTGAGTGTGTATGAACATAACTGGTATTTTTATGTGTAAATGGAATTTTATATCATGTGTAACTTATTTGATCACATAGAGGGAAACCTAGGTATCTGGGTGGGCAGACGTGTACTAGTATGCTAGTGATCCGGAGTGGTTTTGTCCTTGTTTTACTTAGCAAGATTGACATTGACAACGCTAAAAAAACTATAATGAGGATGATTTTGGACCACTAGGTTATGGTTATATTCTCTGATATTGGCTTGTTCATGAGGAAGGATATTTTTTATGGTTACTTTTACACCGAGATACAAGGTACCTAAGGCCCACAGCTAGCTAGTGCCTAGGGGTGTTCCTGTGACTAGTGCTCATTGACTATTTGGTATTTACCATTGGATTATAGTGTGTTTAGTAGTAAAATTCAGGAGCTTTCATGTTTTATTTAAATGTATTCACTCTTTAAGGTTAACCCTTGAAAATCTTTTTCATTTAAAAGTTTCATCTTTAGAAAATGTTGCTACCATTTCTTGTTTATAAAAACTTGAAAGTTTTTTATCTTCTAATGATTATCACATGGAATATTTGGGTGGTATCCTATTGGTATTATGATCACACACTATTTACACCTTTGGGTGTAAGTATAATTGATTATGTTTTACACAGGTAAGGGCAAGGCCTTTAGAGACGATGGTTCGGGTTGTTAGTTTTTTTCCATGGTGCGGTGTTGTGGAGATGGATCGTGGGTGATGACCCCTTATCGTGTGGTGTACATTGGGATGTTTTTTATAAAAATTTTGGAGTTTTGAACCTCTTATGTCATGTTTAAAACTTTGTATTCAGTTCTGAATTTTATTTAAGGATTGTTTGGTTGGTAATTTTCAGATTCAGTATATTTATTATTTTTGGTTGTTTAATACTTCTAAACTGGGGTAAACCATTACAAAACCATTGTTTATCATACTCAGGAACTTATTCTAGCCCGTGGAGATAGGTAATTCCCTTCAATCCTTACCACATTCCAGGTATGGTTCTAATTTTTATGGTGACCAGATTCGGTTCGTGACAGTGCTGGCAGAGGTGCAGGTTGAAATATGGTTGGTGGATGATGTCATGTGATCCTTCCACTACCACTAGGAGGCCCATGTCAGGATAATGGAGCTAAAATTCAGTTCCAAGGGTAGCATCATGCATTGGATTCTTACGATCCTATAGTGTTTGAGATTATAAGAGGTATTCAATGTCTCTTTTATACTTTTTGCAGTAGAACTTGTTAGACATTGTGTGAGGTACTCCTTAATATCTGATTCTTTCTTGAGGTTTTATCACAATGATGTAGGGAATTAGTGTAACTCTGTGCTGGTGTTGTTCAACATAGATTTGAATGAATGAGAAAGAGGGTCCTTCCCCCTTCGATACATGTTTTTTTATATGAGCAAAACCATGAGGGTGAGTCAGTGCTTCCATAAGCGGATATTATTGAGGTGTGGTGGATGATTCCCTCAAACTTGTGCGTTCATGAAAGGGGGTTGTGTAGTAGAGTGATAGATTAGGTCCTAACATTGACAATGGAGTTTTCTTCTTGAACTGCTTTCACTTGGGATTCCACTAGTGGGTGTGGCAAAGTGCCTGGTTTGGGGATTACTCTTCTTCCAATAGAAGCAAAGACACACAAGGTATTACATGTGCTTTCCATGTCTATATTCTTGAGGTTGTATGAGTTTACTCACTTATCATGTTCGTTGGTACCTTTTCATGCTCAACGTCATCCTTGATATAGTAGTTATCAAGTATAGGTTGAGGTGATAGAGACCCCATGAATAGTACTATGCAACTCACTAATTGGTGCTTCCAATAGTAGTATTCACTCTGAGGATGTAGATACATTACCTTCTAAGAGAACGCTTTGTGGTTTACATAGAACACCGGAGTCTCAGGTACGTCTTCACTCAGAGATACTTGAACCTGAGGTGGAAACACTAGTTGGACTTCTTGAAGTAATATGACTTCAAGATAGTTTATACTCTAGGAAAGGGAAACATTTTAGCATATTCTGTTAGTAGGAATTATTAGTCACACCTAGTGTGGGATGTTTTGAAGTAGTTAGCTTCCCTGCAACTGGCCCTAGTGGAGCAGGAGGGTATAGTTTTTCTTCAGTCAATGGTGTCAACTCCTTTGCATCTCGAGTGTGTGATATAGTCCTAGTTGTGATACATCAACTCTGAAAACTTTCATGACTCAAATATCCACATAAAACGCACCAGAGGGATATTATTAAGGAGGTAATCATGAGATATTATTCTAGCGGTAAGAAGTGGTTCTGGTTGCAATGGGGGATGAGTTGATGCAAGAGTTCCACACTTCTCCCTTAGCTGTACATCCCAGTGAGGGGAAGATGTACTGGGATCTTCAGTGGTAGTTTTGGTGGTCCAACATGAGATGAAGTGTAGATGATTTCACCTCACGATGCCTCACTTGTCTGCTCGTGAGGACTGAGCACCGAGATTCGGTGGGTTGTTGCAGCCTCTTGAAATCCAAGAGTGAAAATGGGATGAAATATTTTTGGACTTCGTCACAGGGATTCCATGAACATTAAAGGTCCATGACGCCATCTAGGTGATAGTTGGATTACTCATGAATTCAATGCACTTCCTTGTAATTAGGGAGTAGTGTTTGATAAAGGGTTTGAGGCAATTGAACATGCATAATAATTCCTAAGAGCGGGAGATCCAAGTGTGAGCTCAGTATCCTGAGTTTTTTCCCTAATGTTTCTTTTCAGGGATGAAAATATTGAAGGAGGGAATGATGTAGAGACCCCATTTTTTCCTTGTAAGAATTTGGAATATTTCTAAATATATTTCCAGAGCTAGGCACTAAGACAGCATGTGATTCCAATGCCTGGTGTTCCCATAATAAATTGTAAAAAAATATTAAGTATATTTTATACTACACATGTGGAGGAAATGGGATATCTCTAAAATGGTAGATCTAATAAAAAATATGAGTTCACTGTTGAGTTCAGAGTTTGGATTTACCCTTAGGAGGATATAACTTTTGTCAGTGTGGGCCTTCTATATAAAACGCAATGGAGGATGTAACTGTAAAAAAATAGTTAAATAAAATTATTCTATATCATATGTTAATTTGAATAACTCTTGAATGGAGACTCGGATTGGAAATCCAAGACCTCCATTGAGTTCGCATTGGGTTGTTTAATCTAGGAACATCATAAAGTGAGATGGAACACAATGTTCGGATCCTGCGACCGTTGGCAGGAGAATTGTAAAATTCTATAAATAAGAGTCTGTAGAAATGAGTTGGGGTTGGCTCATTTCTCCCATGGATGGTGGAAGATCTCCTCCACTCCTTTCAATGGAAAATCAATGTCAGGTCATTGGTGGATCATGAAAAAACATTAAATCTGAGTAGATCAGAGTGCAATGAATGCAACATCGAATCCAAAATATATTTAGGATTCTTCTTTTAGATTCTGCATCCTCTGATTGAAGTTTTGGTTGTTAAAGTTGATTTCTGGTCATCATCACTACTTTGAAAACCTTTTTCAATTTCCATAAAACATGACCATTGAACATTTCAAGTCGATATTGCTCGTTATTCGTGTTCTTCACCTGTTCTTCATGTGCTTCACCGATAATTTTTTGACACATTGAAACGATATAAAATATTCAAGAAAAGCATAAATCTATGAAGGTCATGATCCAAGGATTTAAGATCTATGAAGGTTTTGAGTTTTAGGTGTCGGAGGAGGCATTAAGGGGAGTGAAAGCAATGTATACTTTTCTTCACATCAAAACATTGATGAATCTTTAAGTGGATTTTTATTTAGTGTAGATCGTGACCCAAGGATTACAGATCTACACTTGCTTCTTTGTTTTGAATTCGATCTAAGGCAGTACAATGTGTCGAAGGAGGTGGCGGCATGAATATGGTGAGGGAGCGTCTCTGACAGAGGTGTGTGTCGGCGGTAAGTTTTAAGGAGGTGATAGGCATAGGAGCCGCAGTAGTAGGTGGTGGGCTATGAGGCGTATGACATATGGGAGTCGGCGGGGGTGGTCGAGCGGTGTGGGACACGTGGCACGCAGAGGTGGTCAAATCGGGATGACAGCGGCTGCAAATGGCCATCCGCGGTAACCCCCCCCCCCCCTCATGCAGGTTTTAGGAAAAAAAAAGAAAATAAATAAAAAATAGATATAATATTATTATTAAAAATATTAAAATAGTTAATTGGCCATAACTTCACTATGTGGCATCCAATTCACATTCCATTAGCGGTAATGACCCTATCTTCAATGCAGTTCTTTTAAGACCAATGTTGGTTACCTTTTTCTAACTCATGGAGTGGGTCAATAAAAATACCCTAAAAATATTATTATTATTATTATTATTATTATTATTATTATTATTTTCAGACACTGATTCAAGCATAACTCCTACATGGAGTGTTCTATTAACATGTCATCTATGGCAGCACGACCTAGTTTTCGAGACTTCCATTTCAGGACTGATGTTATATGCCTTTCTTTTATTTTCATATCAGGTCCATGAAATAGCTAAATAATAATAATAATAATATATTATTATTAAAACTTTGACCCATTAAAACTTCTACATATGATTTCTGATCGAAGTGTTGTCAGCTGCGTCATGACCTTGAAATTGAGGAAGACATTTTAAGACTGATTTTGGATGTTTAAACTGAAATCAAAGTGTGGGACCCAGGAAGCCCAGTCTAGGTGTTTTCAATGAAATGTGACTTTTTCACCATGTGTCTATTTTTCATGAATGAATAGCCGATCCCATGTTTTTTTTCATGAGGATCACAATAGTGTAATCCATATGATGTGTTCTGGTATCAAGATATAGTCCCCATGAAGAACTGTTTGTGCATAGTGTGGTGGAGTGTAGTTTCTTCATCGGTTGTCTAATACGATCGAATTAATAGTCGATCATGTGCAATTTTCCGTAATGATCACAATAGTCTGATCAATTTGGTTATTTGATACCATTTGAGGAGGCATGCTAGTAAAATTATATTTTTCTCTTTAGACGAACAATGAGTGTCATGTAATTGTCATCCTTTTGGCTAGAAGTGCCATGTACTTTGGGGGTACACTAGAACACCTAGGGGTACGTATTCATAGTTTATTACTTGAGTATGGTTGGTTACATGGCCAGCTAATGAGTTTGTATCACACATGGTGTGGGTCCTATAGGTTCCATGTACCACACTATGAATCTTGAACCTCTTTTATCTTCTTCTTCTGAACTCAGATTTTGGCATACGAGTAGCCTATCCTTGGTGTTTTCCCCAGAGAACATGATGGTGGCCTCCATAGTGGATTATGAGATATGATGTGAGATGTTCTAAGTGTGATGCCTTTTTAGGAAATGCTTGATGATGATAGAAATCATATAGAATCACCAGAACAGTTTCAGGATTACCCACTAGCTGGGCTAGGTAGTGGTGTTCCCTGATGATATTTTCGAGCTTGCCCTACTTCTAGGCTGGGAAGTGGAGTTCCATGATGGTTTCTGAGAGGTACCATCTAGTAGGGATGGACAGTGTAGTTCTGGGCTTACCCTCCATCTGGGATGGGCAGTGGCATTCCCTGATGGTAGTTCCGAGCTTACCCTCCAGCTAGGATGGGTGGTGGCATTCCCTAATAGAAGCTATGGGCTTTCCCTCTAGATGGGATGGGTAGTGGTGTTCCTCAACAGGAGTTTAGGGATTAACCTATAGCATATTACCCTTCAGTAGGGCTAAGAAATGGGTTTCCATCTACTTCAAAGTGATAATCCCACTGACATACTAGGTTGAGGATTCCCAATGACTAGAGTAGCACCCCCTTGACGCACTAGGGTGTTGGTCCTCTACTTCAAGTTTTCACAATTCGGCTATGCATATCAATGAAGAGAATTGGTTTGATGTACCTTTGTACTCACAAGAAAGAGGTAAACTTTCCCCCATAAGACACATCCTTGTGATGTGACCTATAACATTGTGGATGAGACATATCTTCCCAAATTGGATAGTATCAAGGTGTGGTGATTAAGTCCCTTTGACTTGTGTGTTCAGGGTAGACATGAGAGATGTTAGGCATCAATGGTGGTTTGATAAAAAACTATTTTATTGAATATTTTATTGATAATAAATGATATAATTTCCTCACATTGTGTTAAATATTTTTAATTAGAAAGTATTTGGGATTAGATCATTCATTTGAATATTTGATGAAAATTCCAGTTTTACCCTTTATAGTTCACTGTAGTATTTCGAAGATAAATATTTTTATATTTATTATTTGAATTTAAATTTTTTTAAACGTGTTCCTAACTTAATTATCTACAAATTGTATTCAGGACACTATAGCTAAAGAGTGCATTTGGTTGTTGACAATGGGACATGAAGTCAAAGTTGGGCTGGACTCACCAGAATGGAGAAGCTTCTGTATTTCGGCCATAAAGCCTTCATAAGGGATTATATTGAGCCCAAAGTTTTAGAGGAGATAGAGGAACCATAACCTCACATATGATACTTCTGGAATTATGGACAATTCATGTGTTTTGGTGGTACAATGGGTGGTTCAATTTGGCATAAAATATTTGGCCGAGATTCCCCTTTCACACTTGAAACCACTTTGAACCTAGCCTCCCCACCACTCTATAAATTGGTGTTTTTATCATTTGGTGGGGTTTGGACGTTCCTTATATGATTGGGAGAATATGTGAAGTGGCTCCATGACATTTCAATTCACCATTGGAGGAGGGAATCTTTCAATCTAGGATCTCCTCCAAATTGCTCTTCTCTTCCTCCTCTTTGTTGTAATGTTTTTTCTCTTTCAATAAACTTCTTAGTTCCTCTTTAATTTCTTCTGTTTTCTTATGTTTTTTTCATTTTAATTCTTCATTAATATTCTTCTTTGGGCTGGAACTCAAGAGTAGAAGCGTGATTGGGTTATACCTATTCTAAATCGTTGCAAATGCAATTCTCTTCTACGATGACTACACCGCCCATGGAAGAGTAGTTATTTTTAGTAATAGATCTACCTCTCACCTTATTCATTAATTTATTATGAATAAATGATATACTATAATTCACTAAAAATGATCCATTAATTGTGTTTTTAAATTATAATAAACTATGTGAGCAATTTAACAATTAACACAAAATGCGCGAGGTCGGGATTTGTGTGAATTGTGAGAGCGCGATCTTAATCAGTAATAAAAGACCACACGGGATCAATTTGTAGAGTTCAAATACAATCCCTAAACTCAATTAATCCTCATTTCCAGAGTGGTGATGTGCCTTAATTTGCCACTGACCATAAGCTATCCTTATAACATCAATCAAAGCAGGGTGCTACGATAGCATGTTCTGAAGCTAGCCTAGGGTTTAATTAATTTCATCTTTGTGGTAAGGTTAATTCTCATAGGGTTCGGGGGTTAACAAATTAAGGGATCATAATTAATTGAATATTAATTTAAATGATAATGATTAATAAATGATTGAAGAGGTAGAGTTAGATCGATTACTTCTTTATATATTGTCTAAAAACATCTTTTTGTTGTGTCATTTTAATCGAACTTCATTTCAAAAGTAAAAACGAAAAAAATACAATATTCTTCCAGCAAAATTCTTCTATATTCATAAAATATAACCAACCCACATCCTTTAAATTAGTGTTTTTATTCTATTTTATTTTATTTTTAGAATACATTTAAAAAGTTTTTTTAAATCTACTTCCTCCATTGAGAAACGACCTTGGTCATCCACTCTGCTGCACCTAAGTACCCCAAAATCACATTAATCATTTGAGGGCGCCCACGATAGCGCTCTTTCAAATTGGCGCCATTTCTGGGGAGTCAAGTAATTTATTCAACCATTTAGAGGTATTTCTTTTATTTTTCATTTTATTATTTTCTTCACCTCTCTCTTTCATCTTCCCCTTTCTCAAGTTTTCATTTTTTTTCTTCCTCTTCTTTTCTTTTTGGACCATCAACTCAAACTTCTCATTTTTATTTTACTATGGTCCACTTTATTTCTTTTCATTTTTATTTTATTTATGACATGAACTAATCCCGAATATCTCTTAGATCTTGACCCTGAGATTGAACGTAGCCTTAGGGAATGAATCAGACATTCTCAGTCTACGGGAAGTTTCAATATTTAACCAGTTGGTGAATTCCTCTCTTATGGAAACATTGAAATTGGAATCTATTCAAATTCAAACATAAAATAAGAACCAATGGCTAGAAATAATAACAATGAGCTTAATATAACCATTCGAGAATTGGCTGCACCTGATATTAACTATCAACCAAATTGTATTGCATACCCAAATCTCGAATCGGACTTTGAACTGAAATCTGGGTTAATTCACTTACTTCCAAAGTTTCATGGCCTCTCTGGTGAGGATCCCAATAAACATTTGAAGGAATTTAATGTATTTTTCTCAACCCTTAAACCAAGAAATGTTTCTAAATATCAAATAAAATTAATAGCATTCCCACTCTCACTTGATAGAGCTACGAAGGATTGGATGTACTATTTACAACCTGAATATGTAACATGTTGGAACGATTTGAAACTTCTTTTCTTGCAGAGATTTTTTCCAGCATCAAGGACCACTTCCATTCGTAAGGAGATCTCGGGGATTAATCAAGAACAATGGGATTCAATGTATGAGTATTGGGAGAGATTCAAGAAGTTGTGTGCAAGCTGTCCACATCACCAAATCAGTGAGCAACTCTTCATTCAGTACTTCTATGAAGGACTCACACCTATGGAGAGGAGCATGGTGGATGTCACAGCAGGAGGGGCATTTGTAGAAAAGACACCAGTAGCCGCACGTGCATTTATTGACAAGATGGCACAAAACTCCCAAAAATTTGGTGATCGAGGTACACCACATGTCAGGGGAGTGCATCAGGTAAGTCCTTCTTCTCTTGAAAGTCATTTGATTGATACCAAGTTGGAAGAACTGACCACTATGGTGAGGAAAATTACTTTGGAAGAAAAGACATCTCAGACCCCTCCTTCAAGGCCTTGCGGCATTTGCACCGAGACAAGCCATCCAACTGAATGTTGCCCACAACTACAAGAGACAGAGGATTGTGCAGCAGTATTCTCAGGGAGACCATTTCAGCAGCAACAACAACCATATCCCCAAAAGAAGTTTGATTCATTTTCTCCAAAATACAACCAAGGGTGGAAAGATCAAACGGGCATGAGGTATGGATCTAGAGAACAACAAAGGCCCCATTTTCAACCAAACTTCCAGTAGCCTCCACCTTACCAGCAGGGATTCCAACAACCCCAAAGTAGATTCAAAGCTCAAACATAAACAAGTCAGCAACAAGGGAATACCCCACCCAAGGTAGATTCTAACACTGATGATCTTTTGAAGCAAATTTTTCTTAATCAACAGAATGAACTGAAGAGTCAAGTTTCGGAATTGAGGGATTTGAAGACTCAAATGATCCATATTGCCACCGCCCTTCATGAACTCGTAAGTAAGAATTCCGGAAATCTACCTTCCCAACCCACTCCAAATCCAAAGGGGAATGTCAGTGCCATCACATTAAGAAGTGGGAATCAAAAAACTGATGCTTATCCACCTACCACTCCACCGGGATTCACCTCAACTCCAGAGAATCAGCATTCCAAACCAACTGATGAGCAATCCAAGGAGAAAGATAAAGGTAAGAAAAATATTGATGATGTTCCTCCTAAACCCCTTCCTTTTCCCAACAGGGTTGTTTAAACCAAGAAGATGGCTGAAGAAGCAATGCAAAAGGAAGTTTTTGAAACATTCAAACGTGTTGAGATCAACATCCCTCTACTTGAAGCCATAAAACAAATCTTGAGGTATGCCAAATTCTTAAAAGAACTATGCACCAATCAAAGAGGGCTCAAGGGAAATGAGAGGATCAACCTTGGAAGGAATTTTTCAGCACTCATTACACCAACTCTAGAAATGCCAAAAAAGTGCAAGGATCGCGGGACATTCACCATCCCATGTACCATAGGGGAGTTTCACTTCTCTGATGCTCTTTGTGATTTAGGAGCTTAAATAAATGTGATTCCTCACTCTGTATTCTCTTATTTACAAGTTGGCGAGTTGAAGCTGACGAGAGTAGTGGTGCAGTTGGAGAATAGAGCTATGGAATATCCAACGGGAGTTCTTGAGGATGTACTTGTCTGGGTAAGAGACATGATTTTTCCAGTGGATTTCTATGTTCTTAACATGGAGGATGATCAGGTAAGTTCTCATGCCCCCATTATCTTAGGTAGGCCCTTCCTCAAAAGTGCAAAAACTATCATAAATGTCAATGAGGGTACACTTTCCATGGAATTTGGGGATGAAGTTGTGATATTTAATGTTATGGATTCCTTGAAGTACCCCTCAGAGGATCATTCTGCATTTGTTATCTCCCATTTTGAACCACCAAGTAAAAACACCATGGAATTGGATTATCATATGCTTAGGGATATTATGAGTATTGGTTCTAGTTTGATGTCTAAGAGTACTTCCACACCCGTTTTTAAGGAACAAGACTCTCTAAGATTTGATTTTGAAATGGAATCATATTCTGATTTTGATCATGTGAACTCTGATTATGACATGGCTATAGAGTATGCTGATGTATTTGATGCTTTATTCTCTGATTTTGATGATTTATATTCTAATATTTATGCTCTTTGTGCACATATTTCAGTTCCTTCTATTTCTCCATCCATACTACACCCTCCTTCATTAGAACTCAATCCATTTCCACCAAATCGGAAATACTCATACTTATTGAGTGGTGAGAGATTACCTGTTATCATTGCTAACAATATCCCTTTTGAACATGAAGAAAAGCTTTTGAATATTTTGAGGGAGAACATCAGGGCGATTGGGTGGACCTTGGCTGACATATCAGGTATTAGACCCTCCATTTTCATGCATAGGATTCTCTTGGAGGATGGGGCTAAACCGATGAGATAGCCACAAAGGAGACTCAATCCCACCCTCCTGGAAGTTGTTAAAAAAGAAGTTGAGAAATTGCTCGAGGCTGGTATAATCTTTCCTATTTTAGATTCTCATTGGGTAAGTCCTATTCAGGTTTTGCCTAAGAATAGTGGTGTTACTGTTGTTAAAAATGAGAAAGATGAGTTAGTTCCAATGAGGGTGCAAAACAATTGGCATGTGTGTATTGATTATAGAAAACTAAATCAGTCCACTCGCAAGGACCATTTCCCCCTCCCATTTATTGATCAAATGCTTGAGAGACTATCTAGGAAAACACACTATTGTTTCTTGGATGGATTTTCTGGATATTTTCAGGTTCTTATAGCTTTGGAGGATCAGGAGAAGACTACATTCACCTATCCCTTTGGCACATTTGCCTATCGGAGGATGCCATTTGGACTTTGCAACGCCCCAGGTACCCTCCAGAGATGCATGGTGAGTATATTTTCTGATTTTATTGAGACCTTCATGGAGGTATTTATGGATGATTTTACATTTTATGGGTATTCATTTGATGAATGTCTAATTAGTTTGGGAAAGGTGTCGAATCGTTGTATTGAGAAGAATCTGGTCCTGAACTTTGAAAAGTGTCATTTCATGGTAGAGCATGGCATTGTCTTAGGGCATGTAGTGTCAAAACATGGGATAGAGGTTGATAGATCAAAGGTAGATATTATTTCATCCTTACCATATCCTTCATGTGTGTGTGATGTTAGATATTTCCTAGGGCATGCAGGATTTTATCGGCGATTCATCAAATATTTTAGTAATATTGCTCTTCCTATGTCAAGATTACTTCAAAAGGATTCTGATTTTGTGTTTGATGTTTCTTACAGAAATTCATTTGATGAGCTAAAAAATGTCTGACCACTCCACCTATCATACATCCCCCACAGTGGGAGATTCCTTTTGAGCTTATGTGTGACGCCTCCGACTTCACGGTTGGAGCTGTCTTATCTCAGAGGGTGGAAGGACGTTCACATGTGATTGCCTATGCATCAAGGACATTGGATTCAGCCCAATCAAACTACACTACCACCTAAAAGGAGTTTCTTGCTATCATATTTGCTTTAGATAAATTCCGTTCATATTTATTGGGCTCTAAAGTAGTTGTTTTTTCTGACCATACATCTTTGAGGTACCTCCTAAAGAAGCCAGATGCAAAGCCCAGGCTGATTCGATGGATGCTCCTTCTTCAAGAATTTTATATTGAGATAAAGGACAAAAAGGGGTCAGAAAACTTGGTGGTGGACCACATGAGTAGGCTTACTCACACACTAGAGGATGACACCTTGGACCAGGTACCACTTCGGGACACTTTCCCTGATGAGAATCTTTATTCCATCTCAGGTATGCATCCTTGGTATGCAGATTTAGTTAACTACATTTTTGCCTCTGAAATCCCTGCAAATTTAAAGAAACATCAAGTCCAAAAATTAAAAAGTGAGTCTAGGTTTTATGTGTGGGATGATCCTTACCTCTGGTGCATGTGTAGTGACTAAGTCATTAGAAGGTGTGTTCCTGGTCATGATTTTGCATTTGTTTTGCATTTCTGTCATACACTTTCTTGTGGTGGACACTTTAGACCCCAACGGATAGCTATGAAGGTTTTGGACTCTGGATTATATTGGCCTAGCTTATTCCATGATGCCCATGTGTTTTTTAAGTCATGCTCTCGTTGCCAACACACTGGGAACATTTCTAAGAGACATGAGATGCCCCAAAAACCAATATTATTCTGTGATATTTTTGATGTATGGGGCATTGATTTTATGGGTCATTTTCCTAGTTCATTTGGATTTTTGTATATTTTGGTTTTTGTTGATTATGTGAGTAAATGGGTGGAGGCCAAGGCCACCAGGACTGACGATTCTCATGTTGTAGTGGATTTTGTCAAGGCTCAAATTTTCTGCAGGTTTGGAGTACCAAAGGCCATAATCAGTGACCAAGGGACACACTTTTTCAATAGGAATTTTTCTTCCCTCCTTCGAAAGTATGGGGTGAAACACAAAACATCAACACCATACCACCCCCAAACAAATGGTCAGGCTAAGGTTTCAAATCGTGAGTTGAAACAAATTTTGGAGAAAATCGTGCAGCCAAATATGAAGGATTAGAGCAAGCGCTTGGATGATGCATTGTGGCCTTATAGGATAGCATACAAGACACCCATTGGAATTTCCCCATTTCGGATTGTTTTTGGGAAAGTGTGTCATCTCCCCGTGGAAGTTGAGCATCGGGCTTATTGGGCTATAAAGAAATGCAACATGGATTTGGCCCAAGCTGGAATCCAAAGGAAGCTGCAAATTCAAGAGCTTGAGGAGATTAGATTGTCTTCATATGAGAACTCAAGGATCTACAAGGAAAGATAAAAAGCATCTCATGATATAATGATCCAATAAAGTTAGTTTCATGTTGGATAGAAAGTCCTTCTCTACAGTTCACGACTGAAGCTGATTCCTGGTAAGTTGCATTCCAGATGGTTAGGTCCTTATATTATATTTAATGTTTTTCCTTATGGTGTAGTGAAGATCACACAAGAGGACACTAGAAGGAGCTTTACAGTCAATGGACAACATTTGAAGAGATACATTGAGGGACTTCCTACTAATGTAGTGGATTTTATCACACTGCATGACCCCATCATCACTTGAGCACATCAGGCAGTTCCTAACCCTTTCACTTTTATATTATTTTTCCTATTTAAAAATTCGGTATTTCATGTGCATATATCATCTCATGGTTTCACATTTAGGACAATGCAATATTTTAAGTGTGGGGGAGGGAACCTTTTAGTTTAGTAATTTCAATTGTTTTCCTGTTTAAAAAAAACAATTGTGTGTTTTTCATATTTTGTGTGTTTATTTTTCAATTTTCTTTGTGTTTTTGAAATTTTTGAGCTGAAATGATTCTCATCACAATTTTGAAATTCATATCAATGAGTGAAACAATTTATCCCTTGAAACTAAGCTTAAATGAATGTTGAAATGACTTTGTTTCAAGTTCAAATATTTAGTAATTTCATGAAAAGTACATTGAATTTTGAATCCCATGCCACATCTCACTATCTTTATATTTGAAATAACTTTCCTGTGAGGCTTCTGAACCATTATTTTCATATTCTTTACATTCACCTAAATTCTTTAGAGAACCAAACCATGCTTTATTTAACCAGAATTTGATCTATTCCTGTCAAAACTTGAAGGTTTAAGGTACTTATGTTTAAATGATTGAGGAATTTGTTTGGTATTAAAGCCTCTATTTCAAAGAATCCTTTTTTATAATGGCATACCTTAAATATTTAATTATTTGTAGCCCTTATAATCCATGCACAGCCTGTTAGGTTATCCACATTACAATCCAAATTTCCCTATCCAACTAACTCTTGAAGTGAAATTGCATAATCTAGTTTAGCTTAAGTGTGGGGGAATCTATCTTGTGTTGTGCCACCACATTCTGTGATACTTTGGGTGGAAAATTAAATTCTGAAGAGATGTGTTTTCTACTGAAGAAAGTCATTATATTGAAATCTGTTCCTTTTTTTGAGCTTTCATGACAAGTGAAGTTGTGCCTTTTATGGTGCTTCTAACTGAGGTGGAAAGTTGTGCCCATCTGGAGCTTTCAAGAAAATCATGTTTGAGAAGATTGAAATTTTTGATGCTGAAATGATTAATGGTGTAAACCTTTCATGACTTTTCATGATGATGTAGCTGAATTGATACTATGGGGATTGAGGAGAATACCATATTTAAGTGAAAATTAGATTAATGCAATTTTTCTTCAAAAAGAGTCAAGCCCTCCTCATTCAGCCTCAGAATTTTTCACATCTAAATCCTACCAACCGAAAGTCATAGAACAACCCTGAAAAGTCCTCATGATAAACATATTTCCTTGAATCACATAGGGTAGCGATGTAGGAATATATCAATCCTATGGTGACCCTTGTATGAGTTTGGATGAGAAAGACATTGCAAAAAAATTGACATTTGTGTGATAAGAGAAAATTCAAGTGAGGTAAGTGTTTTGTGCATGGGAGGATAAATAAAGTGGAAATATATTGAATGATATAAATTAAGAACTTGAAATAATGTTTTTTTATGAGGCATGATATCTTTTGTTTCTTGGTGTGTAATTGTTTGATCTCAAGGATATGTGTTTTAAAATTGGTTTTGATTTGATATTGATGTTTACTTGATATTAGGTTTTTATCAGGAGTGCAAAAGGGTAAGTGTGGTGAAGTTGATAAAATAATATTTTATTGAATATTTTATTGATAATAAATGATATAATTTCTTCACATTGTGTTAAATATTTTTAATTAGAAAGTATTTGGGATTAGATCATTCATTTGAATATTTGATGAAAATTCCAGTTTTACCCTTTATAGTTCACTGTAGTATTTCAAAGATAAATATTTTTATATTTATTATTTCAATTTAAAATTTTGTAAGAGTGTTCCTAACTTAATTATCTACAACTTTTATTCATGACACTAGAGCTAAGAAGTGTATTTGGTTGTTGAAAATGGGCCATGAAATTAAAGTTGGTCTGGACTCTCTAGAATGGATAAGATTTTGTATTTAGGCCATAACTCCTTCATATCAAATTCTATTGAGCCCAAAGATTTAGAGGAGATATAGGACCCATATCCTCACATATGGTCCTTCTGGAAGGTCGGCCAATTCACGCGTTTCGGTGTCCAAATAAGCGGTGCAATTTGGCATAAACTATTTGGCTGAGATTCCCCATTCACACTTGAAACCACTTTGAACCTAGCCTCCCCACCACTATATAAATTGGTGTTTTATCATTTGTTGGGGTTGTGACGTGCCTTAGAGGATTGGTAGAAGAGGTGAAGTGGCTCCTTTCCATTTAAATTCACCATTATAGGAGGGAATCTTTCAAGCTAGGATCTCCTCCAAATTGCTCTTCTCTTCCTCCTCTTTGTTGTAATGTTTTTGCTCTTTCAATAAACTTCATAGTTCCTCTTTAATTTCTTCTGTTTTCCTCTGTTTTGTTCATTTTTATTCTTCATTAATCTTCCTATTTTGTATGGAACTCAATATTAGAAGTTTTATTGGGTTATACCCATTCTAAATCGTTTCAAATGCAATTCGCTTCTACGATGACTACACTGCCCATGGAAGAGTAGTTATTTTTAGTAATTGATCTACCTCTCACCTTCTTAATTCATTTATTTTTAATCAATGATCTACTTTAATTCACTAAACATGATCCATTAATTGAGTTTTTAAATTATAAGAAACTAAGTGAGCAATTGAACAATTAACACAAAACGCGTGAGTTCGGGATTTGTGTGAATTGTGAGAGCGCGATCTTAATCGGTAATACAAGACCACACAAGATCAATTTGTGGAGTTCAAATAAAATCCCTAAACTCAATTAATCCTCATTTACAGAGTGGTGATGTTCCTTAATTTACCACTGACCATAAGCTATCCTTAGAACATCAATCAAAGAAGGGTGCTACGATAGCATGTTCCGAAGCTAGCCTAGGGTTTAATTAATTTCATCTTTGTGGTAAGGTTAATTCTCATAGGGTTTGGGGGTTAACAAATTAAGGGATCATAATTAAGTGAATATTAATTTAAATGATAATGATTAATAAATGATTGAAGAGGTAGAGTTAGATCTATTACGTCTTTTAAATATTTTCTAAAAAACATCTTTTTGTTGTGTCATTTTAATCGAACTTCATTTCAAAACTAAAAACAAAAAAATTACAATCTTCTTCCAGAAAACTTTTTCTATATTCATAAACTATAACCAACCCACATCCTTTAAAGTAGTGTTTTTATTCTCTTTTATTTTATTTTTAGAATACCTTTAAAAAGTTGTTTTAAATCTACTTCCTCCATTGAGAAACGACCTTGGTCAGCCACTCTGCTACACCTAAGTACCCCAAAATCACATTAATCATTTGAGGGCACCCATGATAGTGCTCTTTCATGGTTACTTCTAGAACTATTGGAAACTCTTTTCTTGGGCTGATCTGTGAGATGTAGATCCCATTACTCTCTCATTTGGGATTCTTTTACTAAATATATATATATATATATATATATATTATTGTAGTACCCACTCCTTGGGTTTTGGTTACTCTCCTTTCAAGAGAGGAGAAGTTGTGTAGGGTATGCCACGTTCTTTCTATGTCTATATTATCGTGGTTGGAAGATTCTACTCTCCTAATATAGGTATCGAAGACTTGACATGAAGTTTATATTCTCAACATTCCAATCTCTTTGTGTTTGGATGATTTTACTTTCACTCTCTTGTTGGGTTGAGTTATACTATTTACTATACCTTTTTCTATCTACTACTTTCCTCTTCAATTTTATCTCTTAATTCTCCCCCTTCACATTTTTGGGGTGTCCTACTGAGTATTTTTATACTCAACATTGTATGGGATTTACCCACATATATCATGAAATATGCAGACGAAAGACAAGTTGATCGTGACTTTAGAGGATCTTAGAGATACAGGGTGATTGGACCGCGTATGGTGTTCATATCTTGGGATCGAGGAGCAGTGATCTTTAAGATATTTTACATTTATAGTTATTATTAGGTTGAGAAACTTTCATATTTGGGTGTGTATTTTTTCCCTTTTCCTTTAAGTTTACTTTTCTATACTTCTATGTTTTAGAGGTCGATGTATGTTTTAGATTTATTTAAGTAGTGTTGTATCTTTCTTTCCTTTCCCTCTACACTTTTGCATTGAGTTAACTACGTGTATGTGTACATATTCTAAGAAAAAGGCCTCCTTGAGTTTTTTGTGCCTTCAGCACTTATCGCCACCCCCTGGCATATGGAGGTAGGCTTGGGGTAGTTTCAACTTGATCCCGGTCATGGGTTGGGTCATGATACACCTTTTTATTGAGCCTTGGTTGGGTTTCATTTGGGGTTATTTTGAGTTTTAAGTTTAAGAGTCTTGAAAATTTTGGGCTAGTGCATTGTTGGTGCATTGATGGGGCACGGTTTTCCAAACCATATACCCTGATACAGGAAAATGGAAAATTTTGGATAGAGATCTCCATTTGGCTTTCGTATGGTTATTCAAGTCATGCATCCCCTTATGAGAAATTGTGTTATTTTTATTATGAAACTATGCGTACAACTTTTAATTATTCTAAAAATTGTAAAACAATTCCCTAACCCCTCCTTTTTTACCCTCATTCAATATCATTCAGCCCCTACTCATTTCATCTATGTTTTGGGGCTCCCAAGATTTTTTTTAACTCCTCTAAACCCCTTCCAAGGAAGATTGAAGCTAGGTGATCCTCATTCATTCTCTTCCTGGTAAGGTATCTCCTCTCAATATCTTCTCCCAAAGTCTCTATTTCCCCCATAGGGTTTTGTAGATCTCTGTATGTTGTTGGAGGATCTAATACCTATTATTATGGATCTAAACCTCTCTTTGATTCTTGTTTCTCCCAAATGATTTTGTTTTGGTTCTTCCTCGACAAATCTTGATTAGGTTTTGATGCTTTGAGATATAGCGGCTCTGAGGTAGATGGTTCCATTATAATGCCCAATTTATATTAACCCTAATTTATTTGATTAAATTTAAATTGTTTGAATTTAAATTAGACTATTTGGATTTAGATCATATGGATTTCAATTGGATGTTGGAAAAATCTCAATTTCTGTGAATTGAGGTTTTTGGAGAAAATGGGTTTTTGGAATGCAAATGGAAATTGGTAAGATTTAAATTATTTAAATTAAATTTTAGTTTTTGATGGAAATTAAATCAATTAAATTGTTGAATTTAATTATAAAAATTTATTTTATGGAAAATTTGTGAATACCCCCAATTCTAGTGAATTGGGGCTTTCTGATGAAATTGATGGAATTGTTTGAAAAATTAAACTTGTTGAATTTAATTATGTGATGGATTGTGAAATTACATGAATTGGTTTCAAATCCTTATTTATGAAAAATGGATTGAAAAGGGTTTTCATGGAAACCCAGTAGTTTCATCTTATTTAAAAGGCATGTTTTTTTTTAAAAACCCATCATGGTTTTTAAAGGGAAAATTGGAATATTGAAATGGATTATGAGATCTTATTGTATTTTAAGAAGCCTTAAAATAAATCTCCCATCATTGTTTTGTATTAGAGTACATACAGTCCTTAGGTAGTTAGTGATTTATCTTTGGTGAAACTTTATGATTTAAAATGTTCTAAAACTTTATATCAGCACATCACATTCCTTAGGTGATGGTGATGAGTCCCCTTTGCCTTAGGCCTAAAGGGGTGTATGTACATACTTTTTCATATTTGTGTTTCTGAGTCCCTATAGCCTAAAACTATCGTACATATTTGGAACATGACCATGTTTCACTCTTGTTTGTATTTCAAATGTATATATGCCATTTTGTAAAGTGTTTTACATGCCTTGTGAATTTATATAAAAAAAAATTATATTAAAATGTTTATTTAATCCATTTTTTGAAAAGTGACAATTGTATAAAGCACTCTTTGTTTAAAGGTAAATTCCATATTTTGAAATGTATTTCGATCATTTGAAATGTATTTACATCATTTGAAATGTAAATCATGAATTGATAAAGTATTTTCATCCTTTAAATTGTAAAGAATGATTTGTGAAATATGCTCTTCATTCCAAAACTGTTTATTTGAAAATTAAAATCACATTCTTGGTTAATTTTTTATTGGCATTTTGTTATGGAATATTTAGTGAAATACTATTGGGTTTTGGCTCACACCCTACTTATGCCTTAGTGTGTTTTTAGATTATCATCTTCTAGGTTCGAGCAAGGTGAAATGATCTCTTGGAGGTGGATCCATCTATTGAGCCTTGAACTTGGTGATTTTTCTCCTTAGGGACTTAGTTTGTTTCCCCTATTTGGTACTTGGGATGTAGTACTTTGGGCTTTTTTATACCTATTTTTATTCTGGTACATTACTCCTAGTGTAGTTTCTTTTGGATATTCATGTTGTCTTTTTCTTTTATTTCTGTATTGTTAGTGGGAAAACCATTCACACTTTCTATTTTTATGATGTCAGGTGCTAATCATCGACCAATGGAGATCAGGAATACCCCTCAGGCTATGTTAGGACCGACTCATTTATCAGGTTACCAGGGTACCGGAGTTGTTTTGTGATATATTTATTATGTGAAGAATATTCCATAAGCATTTAATCAATTCATATATCCTGATAATGTCATAAAAGTTATAATATTTATAAAATTGACATTTTTACTATTCATCCAAAAATCAACTATTTATGAAAAATCACAAAAATTCAACCTAATCTAATTTAAACATGTTGAATTCAAAAATGAAATTAATTACATAAAATTCAAATTATTAAATTTTAGAATTTAGTTTTTAGTAAAATTGTTGAATAAATCTATGTGCATTATGTTATACTTTCTTTAAAATGAAATATTTACTTACTATAATTGAAGCTTCGGTGTTATAGTCTTGAAGTCAAAGTCTTAGTGTGCCTTCAAATTTCCAAGTTGGGGGATATGGATACCACTATAAAGGGTAGTCTATAAAACCATAGCATCATTAGCCTAGGGCCAGCCTAACCATAACTGAATGGCCTTTGGATACACATTGTCTTAGGGAGACTCAATGCATTTTAACCTTAGTGGATTTATTGACCTCTCACCTTCAAAAGAGGAAACACTTTTTTGTTACTAATTGGAATATATTGACTCTAAATCCTGATGTGATTACTCTTTGATATGGAGTTATCAGGATTCCCATAGGCGAGGTTGGTCTAGAAACCAAGATACCTCAACCATCTTCCCCTTCTTATGAGACTCTATGGTGGAAATTTTTCCTCTCTCCAAGATTAAAGATGTAATAACCTAGAGATTCTACTCTCAATAATCCCATGAAGGTATGATGAGATCCAGGATTGGTCATACCTAGGTGTCGGCCTGAAAAACACATTTGGGGAGTGTGGATTGGTCTCGACTTGAGTGATCTTCTAGGCCATCATTACCCCTGGCTTCTCCACCACCATCAGATGGTGATCCATTATAATTCATGTTAATGGTACAAACACTTGATTTTGAATGAACTGAAATTAATGTGTGAATTAGTAAATTGTATGAGCCTCATAAACAATGTCATAGTCAAACCAAGATACTATGATGTAGTCCATCATATATATCTTATATTACTATGATTTATATTCACTACATTTTTCATCCACAATTGTTCCAGTACGGGTCTCCATATGGAAAGAAGTGGAATTTTTAGTGCAATTTCAAAAGCCTCGGGGACTTTTCCCCCTTCAATAATAAAGATCTAATCCCATAAATATCATGAATAAATCATCTGAATCAACACCTCGTGATATAAAATTCATCGTGGATATCTCTCATGTTTAAGTGTTTCTATATCCAACCCCACAACCCTTGGAATGTTCCCAAAATTTGAAATATAGGCTTCCTATTCTAAATGAGAAACAAACATTGGTGGTTGTTGTCTAACACTAGTACTTCTAGTCCAATAGGCCCCCATTATTCTAGTTGGGTCACCATCACAAAAGTGATCGATCACATACCAGTGTGAGATTCATGTTCTAGGAACATGAAATCTCTTAAACACGTGTTAAGGAACCTAAAGTGTTGGTACTAAGGATGGATGTCTAGGTTGACATCATATCCCCTCTTCATAACACCCTCTTTCCAACTCAGGCTAATAAATTCCCAATATTCCCATTTTCTATATAGATGGGAACCCCATAGAGGGTTTTTAGGTCATCCCATATCCACATGTAACCAAGAATATCTCCATTCATATTTTGAAGATGATTTCAGTTCATTAACAAGGCTACTTCCTCATAGAGTTTTTTGGTTCCCTTAGAAGTGATAGATCCAGTGGGAGTGTCTTCCTAGAATCTCCTTAAGTGGCCTTTGGGGGAAAGAATTCATCATACATGGTTCCAATGATCGGTACCCTGAAAATTTTATATATATCCCATATATTGATCCTCATTTATCCATCTATCTCGTGTAATCTATTGATATGAGGGCTCCTATGGTAAAGAATTTCTAGAATAAAGTCAGAAATCTTGTACACATGTTTGTGAGATATAGACAACTTCATAGATTTTTTCCTCCTTAAACTAATTCTAGAACTCAGAGAAAATTTAATGGACACAATATTTCCATATACACTTGATCTTCATTCCACCTCCACAACACATGTCCCAGTCCTCTATCTGGTCTTGGTGATGGTCCATAGATGATCAATAGATGATAGAGGAGTAATAGTGTATTTGGGACTCTGATATGTATGTGAGGTTTTCTGGGATATCCTTAGAGTAATAAAATATTTATATAGGGGTTACCCACCCATTATTGATATACAACCCCCATGATGATATGTTATCACTCCACATGTTGGAGTACCCTATGAACCAAGAGTATTGGCGGTTATCATCAGGCCTCAGAACATCCATGTTTATCAGAAGTTTTTTCCATATAATAGAAGAAAATATAATACTAGAAACCTATGGTGGTTCACCTGCAAATATTTTGTGAGATACAATAGGTGTGACCTATACTATCTTGCTTATCTTTTTTCAATATTGCAGATCGGTTGGTTGATGTGAGAAACAACTTCAAAGTTTAGGATGATTTTCATAGGATGGTCCTTTTTAATACAAGATAAAATTCCATAATATCATTTTGATAGATATATTAAGTTCAAAATCACCATAAGGTAAAAGGAAATACGATTATGGATATAATTTGATGAAAATTTGATAAAGGAAAAAATTTTGACCAGTTGATTTTTCTTAACTCCCTTCACCCAGACCCTTTCGCTCAACCTCATTCACCCAAGGTATTTTTCAAAAGTAAGGTGTTAGGATAAAATAATATTTTTCTAGATAAAATTGTGGTCTTCCTTAGTGCACCAAGGATAAAAAAAATTGGGTCTGTGTGAGGAATTACCAGAAGCACAGTGCACGACTTGAGAAAAAAGATAATGGTAGGTCTTTCGGTTTTTCTCATGTCGAGTAAAATGTGAGGGAGAGGTGCTCCCAAATTATTTATAATGGTAAATAAATATCTCACACCCATCCATTATCATGTTCCTATCATTCCCAACTCCTAGAATGGACATCCAATACTTTACTCCACAATATGATCATGCACACTCTTCATTGATTCCATGTTTACACAAGGGTCACATTTACCTCAAAATTTGATCGTCTTCATATTGATTGGATATAATTATAAGGGGGATTTTTTTGGCAGGAATTTTTCATTAAGAAAAGGCGGCTTAGTTGGTTGGGGACATTTTTGGGGGGAAAGAAGAAGGAATTATATCTAGGTTTTCCCATTTTCACCCAGGTTGTCTTGCATGCACCCTAAAATCTTTGTCGGAATCTCTTTATCACACCTTGTGTGTTCCATGACCTCCTTACACAAAGATATTTATCAAGACATACACATACCTAGACTCTTTATTTGAAGATATTTAGAACTTTATATGTATTCCTATTCTCCTTCAAGCTAGTAATTTACATGCCTACATCTTACTAAGGTGTGGACAGTTATTATCTCCTTAGATTTATAACCTACTATTCCCTTTCATATAAATAGATCTCATAAATCCCATTTGATAAATAGAAAGAAAAACTGAAGAACAGAAGATAATATTTTAGAATATAATCCACTTATGTTCACATCCAAGCTTAACTCCTCTCTTTTAGGTGACATTCCAAGTCAACACCTAAGAATAAAAAGGTTAATCTTTGGTAATTTCTTTATAAAAATATTTCACAATTAAAAATATTCATGAAAGACCACTTTCCATATATTAATTGAGGATTGGGGTGAAGGATCCCATTCAGAAAAGAAAATAGTAAGGTGTCACATTCCTATCCTAGTCAATTCATACATACTAGGTTTATCTTTAAATCAATCCTCTATATTAGGGTAACCCTTAAGTCAGGCCTCCATACTTGGGTGACACTTCACCCAATCCATCAAACTAGGGTGAAACTTCATCTAGACCATACAAATAGGGTGACCCTTCACCCAGGACATCTAAATTGGGAGACCCTTAACCCAAGCATCCATACCCTTGTGACACTTCACCTAGGCCTCCATACTTGAGAAACACTTCACCCAAGACATCCAAACTAGGGTGTCCCTTAACCTAGGTCCCATACCTAGGCACCAATTCCCACAAGTCCCATACCTTGGTGCCACTTCACCCATGTCCCATACCTAGGGACCAATTTTCCCAGGTCCCATAAATGGGTTCCAATTCACCCAGAACATAAACATGGGCTCTACTTCTCCCATGTCTCATACTTGGGCACCATTTATCCATGGTCTTACACCATGGGCATATACTTACTCAGGCCTTCTCCATGACCTCTTGAGATACATTATTGGGTTATGAACACTAGAGTAGTCTATATCAATCATGTATTCTTTTGATAATTTATTTTCTAAAGTTTTTCTAATTAACTAATTGGATCCTCAAAGTATTTACAATCATGTATTCCCTTGATAATGAGGGTTCCTATAATTATGTGATTAATAAACCCCTTTTTGTCTTAAGATAATCATCTTGGTTATCCCATATCAAGAATTTGGTCAGCCCTGGTATCCAATGGGACACTTTCTTCCACTCAGTGTTCTAGATACATATATATGGGGCCATCAATCTGGTATAATCCCCAAAACTTACTTTCACCCAAGTCACCTTCTAGGTTGAACCAAAATGGACCTATTACCTGGTGAAAACCCTAACCAATCCTCACTGGTCCATATTGCCTTTGATTTTAGTATTCCTTGCTCTCCCAATAACCAATAGGTAAGAGGTTAGCACACATATAAGGGCCTCATATCATGTTTAAGCCCTGATCATATCCCCTCTTATCCAATTACCAACAGGAAGGATGAACCAAAAGTGTCCTCTTGTGTGTAAGTCTCACACTGATCATTACTAGGAAACTTTCACCTATTACCCTTAACTACAAGACTTTAAAATACATAGTGCATAACCCTATCTTTATAAATTTAAACTGCATAGAATATAGATCTCACTACACGATGTTAAATAGCATTGAATTTTCCAAAAATATGACCTTAAATTATGAAACTAAACTATGTGGTCATTGATTCCTATTAACCAGAATACTTAGGATGCCTCTTTGAGTTCAAACCCAACACCCTGTTGGTAAAAGATAAAATACCTTAAAATAAACATCATAGGTATTGAACACACAAATTTAAAAGTTACTTCATTTTTTTAGGTTCATATTACCTTAAAAGGAACCACATCAATTCTTTCCACATGAACTTAAAATGTATAATGTTAATGGTAGAGAACTACATGGGTTCCAATTCCCTTCATAGGGATAGTTAAGAAGCCCCTATCATGGTCCTGATCCCAACTCCACAAAACCTATTGCCTTTCTAGGTGGAAATAAATTTCATCAGGCCCAAATTTGTGGCTTCGAACCATAATATAATCACTAGTAAAATAAATATGAAGAACCTATGATATATATATATATAGACATTCACACTGATTTATGGTTTTTTTCAATCACTATCACAAAGGTAACTAGTAACAATTTTATTATTTGGAAGGATTCACGATCATGTATTAAATCTATAAGAGAGTAACAAACTAGGAAATAATACCCTTAAGGGATGAAACAACCACTCTTCCTCTTAACCAATGCAAAACCTAATGTATTGTAGGTATATCCCAAGGACCATCTTCCTTTAGAAAGTAATTTTGCACCAACTCAAGACATCATGAGCTTGTAGTCATGTTAGAAATAATGTCACTTTTATTTATAAATATAATTATACCAAGGAGTTACTATAAAGATTTATAATAGATGATTATAAGGTTTTAACAATACTATTTTTTACCCAAATGAAGTTTTCAAATATGATAATGGAAAAGCGATTGATTTTATAGAGTATGGGTAAATCATCAAGAGACTATCTAACTTAGTAAATTCAATACCTAATAGTTTTCTTAATACTTTTCAAGATGCAAGGAATCAAATTTATCCTAGATAAACTCACATACTAGTAGTGAAAAGAATACTTTATTATATTAATTATACAATGGATTTCAATGAATTCTAAAATGAAATTTCATAGCATGAGATATTGGGATATATGGATATATATTGGGAGTATCATTGTTAACAAAAAAAATTTCTTTGAAAATAATTTGGGGAGTTAATGGGAATTAAAAATCAAGGGGATTTTTTGACATATTTATGGATAAAATTTTAAGTAATAAGTTATATTTAGAGCAGAAATGAAAAAGTGGTGTCAATATCATGAGAACAATAGAATGTTTCGTTAATTAAATTTTCATTTAACTCTTATTTATCTTTTCATACATGACTCGTATGATCTTAGAGTGAATGATGAGTGAATTATTTATTATATTATCTGATGTGTGTTGGTGGTAGATGAGGGATGGTGTTTGAATAGGAGTTTTAAAGTGTTTAAGTATTTTCAATATTCTAAAGGGTGAAATTATAAGAAAAATACTTAAATTTATTTTTGGGTTGTATTTATTGAAAAATCTAGTGTGAAATTATCTAAAAGATTTATAATGTTAATATATATTCATCATTTGGAGTGTTGGAAGACTTAGTGGAATATTGGAATAGATATTGTAGATATTTATAAGGATGTCCGAGTTTATACTATGATGCTATGTTGAACAGATTTTGGTAGTGGTCAGGATATTTCAAAATGGTTGGAGGGTTAGTGTAGTCCTCATGGTGTTCATAAAGTTTTTAAAAACTTGGATAGCATGTTGAATATTATTTAGAGGATCTCATGGAGAATTTTTGAGCTTCTTTGAGTGTGAAGTAAAACATGGAGTTAATATGAGAGTGGGTGTGATGCCACATGTGTTGTCAAAAATGGGGAGAGTGCTTATATTGTGTATTATTTTAGTTATCGTGGTTGTTGTATGATTTTTATGAAATCAGTTTCTGTTATAGATAGCTCTAAAATGGGATTTATGGTTTATATTTTTATAGTAAAAAGGATGATCTAAGGTGGGTTCAAGGAAATTTATTGGATATTTCAGTTAGAGGTGTGTCAAGAGGAAACTATGTTTTTGTTAGTGCAATATTATATTGAGGTAATATCTAGATTTAAATTTTAAAATATCAATAATTACAGGATAAGGCATATTAAAAATTCATTGTTTGGGTAGTTAAAGGATTTCATTGAGGAGGAAACACTATAGTGATAAATCATATTTTATGATAGAAATAGTTGTAAAAATATTTTAAATTCAAATTTTCCATATTTTGGGAGATATCTTGTCATCTGAAGAAAAAAACATTTGACTCAGATTTGGAGGATATTAATGGATTAATTTTCCCATCATCCTCAAGATTCTCTTGAGATATTGAAGAAATATCTTCTTTTTTATTGAAGATAGATTCCTAAAAATAGATACATACTAGAATAATGAATATAGAATAATAGGGGGTTTATAGAAAAAGAGAGAGCATTCCAGGATTTCATCTTACTAAAATTCATTGTGATTATCATGTTAATGAATAAAGTTCATATTGTTACACATATTCTGGTGTAAACACTTATTCTTGGTTTTTGAAAGATCAAGGGGGTTCACTTTGATAGTAGTGAGTTATTTTGAATGAAGAGAGCAGTGCGTTCTGAATTATTATTAAGGTTCTAAACATATATGGACTGTGAGTTTATATTAAAATTGTATAAATAAGTAGTGAACATATATTGGTATTTAGTACACCAGAATATTTCTGAGTGTATGCTCTATAAAAATAGCCCAGTTTGGTTGAACCACAAAAATATTTCTTGGGTATTTATTTTATGTTTTATAGATTCTATTCTTTATGATAGGTAGAACATAGTTTTGACTAACTATAAAACAAGATAATTGGGAAGTGGTGTTTAAAATTTTTTAAACCCTAATTATCCCCCACTATAAGGTTATATTCATTATGAAGGACTGATAAAATATTTTTCTATACTTAAGGATATCTTAGTTTAAATATAAATAATGCATTGGTTGGTTTAGAAAAAATAATTAGATTTTTAAATTTTAGAGTTTTATTTTTTGAAGTGAGGAAGATGAGATGACAATATATTGATATCAAAATTAAATATTCTTGTTGATTTTAATTGAATTTTTTTATTTCATTAAAGAGTTATCTTGATTTAATATGGGATCACATCATTCTTTTCAGGAGACATTTGTACATGCATGTGTTTTAAGGATTAAACCTACTCATTGAAAACCATTTGTTGATTCTTGTGGATTATGTAACAATAGATGATATTATGTCAGGCCAAGGATGCAACCATTTGTTTTGAATGATTAACCCTACACATCATTATATTTTTTTGGTTGTGTGGATGTGAAAATAAAATCAATAAACTAAATTAATTAACTTAAAATGGGGTTTGATGTTGAATAATAATTTCAGTGGAACTTTTATATTATCATCCTAATCAGTGATAAAGGTTTATTGGTGGTGAATCACAAAATATTTTAATATAATGATTCAATAATGACCCATATTAGTAAATAATCATGTGGGACTTCAGTACAATTAGATATAGTTCCATCTACACCAAGATCATTCTATTCATCACAAATTTCTTAAAGATTTGTATTTTGAACCCTATTTCAAGATTTTTCTTAAATTAATTTAACAAAATTTCTTTCCATAATCTTATTAATACTTCTATTCAATCACTTATAATATTTAATTTGTTAAATAACCAAGAAATAATCCTTCATCATCCATGTCTCCATATTTTCCCTGATTTAATTTCATTTTCATAATTTAACACTTACTTAATGTTGGATTCCTTCCATGCCGTATCTCATTTGGTTTTTTCTTTTTTCAAAGACTCAACATTGTCCTATTTTGATCATAAAAGACTACTTCCATTACTACTTTCCAATAGTGTTGTGAGATAACACTCTTAATGAGTATTGGAATTTCTATATTATCCACCATATGATTTTTTTACTTTTAACCACTCTATTTTATTATAATTTTTTCACCAATGAAATTTGATGTTTAATGTTATATTTCACAAGATATTTCTATTCCTCAATTTAAGTGTATCTTATATCAATTTTTGATCATAATATCTTGATCAACCACTCAGTTTAATTTTAATTTTACCTCTAAAACATTTTAATGCATTTTATTACTTCATTTTTTGTTTTTATAAACTTTATAAAACCCATCTTACTGTAATCATTTATAAATTGTATAAAATAATTTTATCCTTGATTTTTGAGATGTTTAATTGGACCACATACATCAGTACATACTAAATCAAGTAGGTTTAATTCCATATTCTTCTTTTTACTATAAGGGTTTCACACCATCTTTCCTCTCATGAAAGAAAAACATGTTTTATGGTTATCACAATTCATATTTGGAATATAATTCGCAACATTAATCTTTGAGATATTTTTCATGATTTTATGATAAATGTATCATATACTCTAATGTCCCAAACTATTCCTCTCATATTCCCTAAGGAAACATTCATTCTCATTACTATTCACTTAATATAGATTATTATTAGTTATCCATCCTTACATAAATTAGTTTATATAATCTCGTTGGATTAGGTATCCCATTTTATTGAATTGTACTTAAAGACCCAAGTAAAAAATTTAACTCATGATTAAGAGATTATGTCAAAACACTTCAATATAAATTTATTTTTAATTCTTCAATTCATATCTAGAAATCCTTTTTTACCACTACCCTTGATTTTCTAAGATTCATATTTTCTAAAAAAAGATTGTTCTATCCATAGAAACAATAAAATTATTTATAAAATTCATATTCTCGATCATGTGAGAGAACACTCACTGTTAAGGATCTATGTACTATTGTTCATTGTTTATTTGAGATAAATTTTGGATAATATGGAATTCTCTTTTTTCTACATTTATTTCAATAAAACTATGGGTTTGAGTAGAGAAAGAATAGAGTCTCTCATTATCTTTTATAGAATCATTAGTATAGTAATCTTCCTATTATTACAATTGAGAGAATTTATTTCCTAGTGGAATTGAGATAACTAATTGATTTTAAATTATCCTTGAGCCTATAATGGATTTACCTATATTCCTTATTTTCTTGAAATAATTAGAGTAATAAAAATGATATCTATTAAAATAATTTCAACTTTGAGGTATCATATATGTTATAATACTCCTTTGTTAACTTCTAGGTGTTTTATATGTAAATAAATCCTTGATTCATTATAATAGGTTATAGTGTGACTCAAGTATTGAAATACTTTTCTCTCTATTAGGGGGAAATATTCCATTTTCTCGATATGTTCATAGCCTCTAACTAGATTTTACGTTTTTGGAAACCCTTAAACTATTGGTAGTTATCTATAACAATTTGTTTTCATTTATCCTTAGTACATGTTGTTATAGTCATAGATTATTTATCTTTAAATATTATTTCTATTTTACCAATGATATTTTATCCTTTAATTCAAAGCATTCTTTCAAATATAAGTGCCTATTTCATCTCTTTTATTCAACTCTTCATTCAATAATTTCCTGAATTAAATTTTAATTTATAAACCTAAAACATCCATTCCAATTTCAAACATTTTCTTTAATGAACCCACTTTTTCCTTAACTAATTCAATATTTTTACCTCACTCTTTTATGCAAGAATTAATAAAATTTATTAACTTATCTTGATTCTTTATCTTCATATCGAAATAAATAAATTATCCAATATTTTATTTTATAGAAACTTTATCATCCATAAAATTCTATTACCAAGTTGTTTCAACTTTTATTTGGTTAATATACTCTAAATACTCCTTCAACAAACAATCAGTTTTTCTATTATTATTTCTTTTTAATCCAATATCATCAAGTTAACCTTTGAGTTCCACCTTAAGATTTATCAATCCTTTTGATTGGTTTTTATATTCATTATCATTTTGATAATTTTCAATAATTTCAATTATGGAATTATAGGAATCTAATTTAAACTTTATTTCACCTTATTCAATACAAATTTCATTTTCTTCTTCCCCTTTTTAAACAAATATTTTCTATTAAAATTTTCTTGAAGACATGAATCTAAATTTTTCATTCAATTTAGTAGATATTTCCTTCATTTTTTCAGAAGTTATAAAAACAATTATCAATCCCTTTAAACAAACTTGGACATCTTATAGTTACATGTTTGACATTTCTATACTTAAGGAAAGATAATGTAATCTTGCCTTCAAATATTAATTTTTATTGTGTAAATTTTATTGCAATTAGTGGTGATGATTCATCACTCAAATAATTTTATCCATATTTTCCTTGATTGATGTCAATTTTATCCATTTCTTTAAATACCATTTCCTTCAAATAATGGCTCATCATCTCTTCTAGTTTCATATTCTTCTCATATGAAACCAAGATACTTTAAAATTTATCCAATGAAATCACCCTAAAATTTTACTCTTTAAGAGCCAATACCTTTTGATTATACAATAATAGAAATATATTTAATATTTTATTAATGATATATAAATATTTTTTTTCTTGTCTATGTCAGAAAAAAAATCCAAAAACATCACTAATTAGTTTAACTAAACCACCAATGTTTTTATTTTTATGCATCTTCAGGTCATAAAACTTTTTATGTAGCACTTGTAACTTTTTTTAACTATATTGTATCCTTCATAAATATGGGAAATTTTCCCTAATAGATTTATATACCATATATATACTCAAATTTATATATATATATATATATATTATTTAATAATTCATTGGATAATACATTTTATGACTTTACATCATCATTGGGAAACTTCTTTCCCATCTCATTCAAGGACATCTCAATGGTAACATTCACTTGTATTATATGGATTACAAAAAATAAAATTTCAAGTCAAATAGACCATAGATGTGATATCATATAGTTATTTTAATTCTATTAATTTATCCCATAAAATAAAGGACATCCTTTTATATTACTATTTTTCCCCACATCAAAGACTAACCTCTAAAATATTTCTCAAGAAATCAACATTTTTTCTCAGATACCACTTATTATAATAACATGTCTAAAAACACCCTAAGAGTGGGGGTGAATAAAGATATTAATTCCTTGTATTAAAATTTATCTTTTTATAATTTTTTAGAGAACCACTCAATCCTATAAATACTAATAAAATATATATAGTATCTAAAAATAAAACTAATGACGCAAGGATTTTACATGGTTTGCATAAAAGGGGTAAATCTAAGGAACATATAAACATTGATGTGTCAATGAACTAAAAAAATCACTATAAATTATTGTGATTAAAAAGTTTTTTATAACTCTCACTACCAAAATAAGGGTCACCCCCTTCTTTTAACTATTCACTCACTGGTTCCAGATAAAGTCCCAAGAATAAGTCAACACTCAGGTTAATCATAAAGAATATCAAAAGAATATTGAAATATACTAGGATAATGAGGATTTTTATCTTTATCTCAAACACCTCATGAATAAATAAAAATCTTTTATGTAGTTATCCATATCAACTCTCATAATATATATATATATATATATATATATATGTTTCAAGAGTTTTCCCTTTTCTTAGATATTTATACTCTCTCTAAATTCTTTAATCACGCTCTTTTAGTATTATAAATATTTTCTTCCAAAATTTTACATCTTTATAAGGAACATGTCACATAGTAATTATCCTTAAAAACCATGCATCTTGGTTGAATTAAACCAAAGTCTGAGAAAATTTTGTCATATTTAAATATTACATTAACTTCTAAGTAGTTTTGTTATCTTCAAAATCATTTTTTAGCACCCTATGTTAGGGTATAATGGCCTTATGTTACCAAGTATTACAAAAAATAATGGAGTGATTTTGAATTAAAATATTTTATATCACAAGTTAAATATATCTATATATTTCCATGATAAATACATTACAACATAACATATATCATTATAGCATAATGTTAAATTTTCCATCATACTATGACTTCATATTATGGAATATCTTTTGAGAATAATATCTATACCTAAAAGTTTATTATTATGGAATCCCACTGTGATCTTTTCATCAAGGTGTAATTACCATATTTTCACAGTCTTTATGGTTTTCAATGAATCATGCCATAACATTCATAGGTTTCAACATGATTTATTCTAAGAAAGTACTTATTCTCTATTGTGACATAAAATTATATCATAGAATTTTTGTTTATTCCTTAATTTTTAATGTAAATTATTACACCAATTTCTCAAAAACAAACCTCGTTATAATGAAATATTTAACATTTATGATTAAATATTAAATATACCATTACCTAAAATTACTCAAAAAATATCATGGCATGACTAAAAAAATCATGGTTTGGTTTATGTGTCTTTAATGAAAATATTTAAAAATAAATAAACTAACTCCATAATCCTTTAAGATTCTAACCAAATCATGTTTCGTCCTTTAAAATAAATATCCATACATTAACAAAAAATACAACCAATTCTATCAATGCTTCAATAAATTCATCATTGGAACCAATGTTTTCCTCTTTAATAACATAGTTTCCAATAACATCCAAGATTTAAGTATGAATTTTATTTTCCAAGATTACTTGAATTATTATTTATAATTAATCAAAAAATAAATATAAAGTAAATCATATAAAAAATTAATCAAGTTAACAATAAATTATTCACTCGTAATAGAGAATTATAATAAAAGTATATGAAATTAGGTATTACATACCATATATTAATACATATCATGGATGATTACATCCCTTCAAATTTCACAAATTAATATTGGGAAATAAATAGAGAAGAATAACATTTTTACAACTAGGAAATATCTTAAATCATCCTCTCCCTTGAGAATTTCTATTTGTAGAATAAAACCTATAATGATATAAAATGTCATGAAAAGAGAAAGTATCTTGTAAAATCCAAAAATTAAAATTATAGGAATGTGAAGTGTTATTAGTGAATTATAATGAAATTAATTTTTAGGATGTGATGGGGTTAATATAGTAATTATTTGATAATTATTAAAGGGTATATAGTCTTTGGGTATAATATCAATAAAAAAATTAGTAGTTCGGAATTATCAGTATATAGTTGATAAAAATAAAGTTTATTTAGATGTAAAATATGTATATATATATATATTCATTATAAAAATTTTATTTTATATGAAATAAATTATGAAATTAATAAAATTAAAATATAATACTTCACTTGGGAAAGTACCACTGATTCTAAAGAAACTATTTTTATAAATTAGTTATTTGTTATTAAATTTATTACTTTAAAAGAATGATATCAAAAAAAAATCTTGATAAAAATCAATGAATTATTAGTAAAATAAATTAATAACATCTAATAAATTATTAGGTAGATATAAGGAATACTAGTTTGATTATTCATGGTAAAATAATAATTTTTTAAAACACTTTTTTATTATATATTATATGTTTTTATTTAAAATTTAAATTTATCATATATAAAGAATGAAATTTAATAAAATATATTGTTTATTTATATAAAATAATTAATATAAATTCATTCACTAACTATTAATTATTTAGTAATAAATATAGAACCAATTAATATTAAATATTCATATTTTTAAAAAATAATATTCTATATATTGTCTATTTTCATTTAAATAAATTAAAATGATCACTAGTAAAGAATGATTTTAATGAAATTAATTGTTTATATATATATATATATAATTGGAAATAATATAATTATTATTACTTGGTAATGAAGAAAAAAAATTCATTTTTATGCATAAAAATACATTTTTCAAAAAAAAATTATACATTATGCATACTTATATTAAAATTAATTTTAATCAACTTTAGAAGTTGAATTCAATGAAATGGTTTTGATATTTAGAATCTATATTTCTAAATTAGGTAATAATTTCAATTTCATTTTTAGACATAAAAATATGTTACAAAGGAAGAATTTAGTCACTATGGTAAAACTAAAATGAGGTAATGGGGTTTAACTAAGGATTAAATACTAAAATATCATAAAACTATAGGGTACAAGGAGAATGTGTCCACTAAAACCATTGGAATAAGCTCTATTAAAACTTTTGAAAGTGTAAAAAAAGTTTCAGAATGAACTCATGCAACAATTTATGGAACTTAGAAGATAACCTACTCACAAGTCCCCAGGCTATAATACCCTTATTTCATATGACACAAAAAAGACCCATGGAAAAAATGATAGAAAGAAACATAAGGAAAAGAATAATATAATATATTAAATGGTTTGGACTTATCTCTTAATCCATATTGGGATGATTCTTTTATTTTTATTCCGAATAAAGTGAGGAATGATTATAATTTTCTATCACAACAAAGTTATCTCACTCTACATATATATTAGTTTCCAACTAGTGATTCTGGTTTCCACTTCCATCCTATCTTCACGAGTCATAATCCACCTAAGCTAAAAATTACAAACAAACTCATGTTTAGTCAAGGACTCCCACTACCTCAACTAGATCTATTGATACAATATTCCCAAAATCAAAAGATAGTGCAAGATATGGCACATGTCATATCTTTTGGTGAACCCCTATCTTGTAAAAATGACATCCAATCATTAATTCTTTATCACCATATGGTTTTCAAAATAAAGGCATTTAAATTTTCTATTTCTGATGGTTTATCATTTCCTCCCTAAAAAAATGAAGCTCAAAAACACAACAATATCCCACTTAAGATTCGTTTTTTAGGTTTTATGACTATGTTCTCTACCATATCCTATACATACTACCTAATTTTCCTTGAATTGTAAAAAATAAGCCACATGGTTCCCAACCATTCCACTCTTTCGGTCAACCCAGACTAACTAAGAAGGAGCATCACCTCAAGATATCATGATTAACCATTTTTTCAACATGTCTACTAGACTTTATACTTCTTTGATCTTCCATAATTCCAACTCCCCATCCTTTGGGAGTTTCTAGATAAAATGAAACTTCAACTAAATATGCTTCATTCGAGAATGAAATATTGGATTATTAGCTAGGTGAATTGAACTTTATGAATCAAAAAATAGTATCTCATCACTTTTCTTCTTTCCAAGATCCTTCAGTAAACCCTTCATCCAAATATACTCCTTACTTTCTTCCATAAAGGTGATTTACTCTGCTTCTATTAATGAAAAATTAACCACTAATTGAAGCTTGTACATCCAACTAACTGTCATTCCCTTGAATGTAAACATGTATCTGAAAGTGATCTTACATGAATCTAAATCTTCCCCAAAGTCCAAATCTATAAATCATTTTATAGAATCATCTATTATGAATCAAAGTTCCGTGATTTTTCAACCTTTATATACCAAGGAATCCATTTTATTGTATCTTGGTGTTCCCTTTTGAGGTTTGACATGTATCTACTAACAACTTCCACTCCTTGTGTAATGTTCAAATAATTAAAAAAATGGAATATATAAAACTTTGGACTTATCATTCATATGTAACTTTTTCTATATACTAAAATTTTTCTTCCATTCGATGTGACTTATTCTTATATATATTAAAATGTACAGATGAGGATTTTATCACCAGTTTTGGTTCACTCATTATGAAGCATTCAACCACATTTTGGATGTATTCTTACCAAGTCAGGTATGAAGTATCCAAACTTAGGTCTCTCACAATATACATCCCTAAAATATATATTTTTGGACCATGGTACTTCATCTAAAAACTTCTAAATAAATCATCATTTAGTTCATTGACCTTATATTTCACCGAAATCACTATATGTATGTCCTACACATGAAGTAGAATGATGATGAAACACCCATCATCAAATACCTTCCAGTAAAATCAATGATATTAATGCTCCAAATAAACTTCTATTCCATCATGAAATCATTGAACTTATAATAATAATTCCTTGAAGATTTATTTATTTCATAAAGGTTACACTTTATCTTATACACACTATTTTAGTTCATATTCCCTTCAAAACCCACTAGTTGTTCCAAAAATATTTATTTTTCAAAGTAACCATGAAGAAATGTTTTCTTAAAATCCATCTATTCAAGATGAAATATTTTAGAAGTAACTATACTTAACATTGTTTGGATAGTTTTGTGCTTGACTATCGGATAATTTTTTTTAGATAAATCAACTCATTCTTATTGTTGAAATATCTTTACAACTAGCCTACCCTTATATGTTTTCTTTCTATCTATATCCTCCTTTATTTTAAACCAACACTTGTTTTGTAGGGATTTCTTCCCATCAGGTCTTTCTATCATCTCCTATATTCCAGACACGCATAGGGAATTAATTTCATCCCTTATGTAAAACTCCCATATATTTTTTCCTTTCAAAATTTTTACCTTATTTGGGCTCTTTGGTTCTCTATCATTCATAAGAACAAAAAATAGAAATAACTTTTATACCTTTACAATTAGTTCATTTATCTGGTAGAACTTTGTTATAGTATATGTGGATAAACTTCTTATAGTTGTGTAATTTCAATAGTTTTAACTTCCAGTGATCAATATTCCATATTACTTTAACTCTCAGGTACTATAGGACTTAGTAACACCATCAAATTCTAACCTACTTCTAGAACCTCCTCCGACTAGGGTGATATTTTTGAAATAGTTGTGATTCATAGATTTTCCATAAGGTTCATATCTATAAAATTCCCATATATGTGAACATTATTATAATATGATACTTTTCTCTCACTGTAATTTTCTACTTAGTTATGATCCTTCTACAAAATATCTTTTTTAAAGATTATATTCTAACTTATGAAAACATTATAAAGATCATTATTCCATATTTGAAACCCAAATTCCTCATTATCATGTCCTTTAAAGTAACATGCTCAATACTTTGCCTCTAACTTATCTCAATCCTTGGAGTCTAAAAATACATAGGCTGGTGCACTAAAGACTTTGAGGTGGATAATGTAAATATTCCTTCCGAACCAACAAGACACTTGTAGTTGCTGCCCAATTAGAGAATATGGACTCTTGTTGATTAAGTAGGTAGTATAGTTCACTACTTCTTCCCAAACGTTTTTGGGAAACCCTATCTAAATACACATGATCCTAACTTTATCCACCAAGGTTCTATTCATCATATCCCCAACTCTGTTGTGTTCTAGAGTTCCTATCATAGTCTTCTTAAACTGAATCCTCTACTTATAGTAAAATCTCTAGAACATCCTACTCCAATACTCACCACCATTATTAGACTATAAGAAAATCAAATTTATTCTAATATCTTTTTCCACCATGACCCTCCATAAAACAAAAGTATCGAACACCTTGGACTTGTGACTTGGAAAATTCACCCACACTTTATAAGTTTAATCATTGATTAAGGTCACATATAAGATTGAACATCTGTGATAGTTTATTGGAGTTGGTCCCCAAACATCTATGTAGGCCATCTCCAACTTTCGATTCTTTGGTGTTTTCTATTCCTTTTAAAAGGACACCTTCAACTAATTTTCAAATATTTAATCCCCACACATTCTAAACCTAATGCTTTCATACTTCATCAATTATAATATGCCTAACCTATTTCTCCCTCACATGGTCAAAATAGGACTCAATGAGACCTCATTCATGCATCCTCATATCCCATAGGCTTCCCACTAGCAGTGAGAGTTTAATAAGTATAGTGGGGAGACAATACCCTCTGTCAAAGAACAAAAAACATTGCATAAACATGATAAAAATTTAATATAATCAAATCTAGTAGATAAATATAAAATTTTAAAAAAAACTAATATACTCAGACTATGAAATGTCATACTGAATGTTGTATTAAATTCATACAAGCAACCAATTAAATGAATGAATCAAAATAAAGAATCCCAAAACTAGTCCTGAATATCATGCTTGGTTCCATTTATAATATCTAATCCTAATAAGAAAATTCAACTAATAATGTATAAGGCCCCTTTTCCCTTATCCATAAGATCGCCCATGAAGTCCTCTCGGGTACTAAACAGTGGCCTGAACATGGTGTGAGTGAAACTCAATGGGCCACCACCAATGGTATCTAATCAAATCCAGTCTGAGTAATAGTTCATGAAATAGTATTATAAACTAATCCTTTGATTTTAAATTAAATGTATAACTTCTAAATAAACCCACTAACCCTTGATCCCTTGGTTGACACTCAGGGTCAGCCATACATGCTTTGGTATGATGTCATATACCTTCGTCTATACCCTTAAATGAGTCTAGTCTCAGTTACCTGGTGATCCATATATAAATTATATTTTGCATAACCAATACCGTGGAATAAACTCGGCCCAAGTTACCTCATGGCTATATTATAGATTCATGTTGACATATACTTATATTTGAACACCCCAAAGTCCAAGGAATCTATCCAAGGATAGTATGTTACTTCCTAAGGTACCTTGATCACTTTTTCTATATATATATATATATATATATTCAATTTACAATAGAACTAGGGTGACTTATCATGAAAAGTGCCAATTATGTATTCAGTTCACAACAGACCTAAGGTGAATTCCCATGCCATGGTCCAATTACAATCCAAATTTTTAATACAATACCAACATGACAATACATGAAAATAGTATGATAATATTCCCATTTAAATAATTACAAATCAGGTATGCTAGTTTTATACTGAGTTATTCATTGTCATGCTAATTATACCAATTTCTATGCTAATATGTAAAATTACCAATTTGTAAGTCAATTATACTGAATTACAAATTCAGAAGCCAAAACCAATTCCAAAATTAATATTTTAAACCCCTAGGGAGGCAATGTTCATAAGGTTTTATCCAAAGACAAACCCATGATTCTACAAGTCAGTTTTAAGAGCACTAGATTCACATAACATATATTTCCAACCTATGGTCAAGTGTAGGCACAACTCATAGATGGTTGAAAGTATAAGGTTTCAATCACTGATGGACCTGGAGAGATCTGAGATTGGTCTAGGTAAATATATTTAAGGAATAAAAGTGGTTACTAATTGAAATAGGTTACATTCATGGTGTGACGACATGATCACACATATAATATATACTATAAACAAAATATAGACATATAATGATTCTTTAGATCAATTATCACAAAAGAAGAGAAGAATAATCCCAAGAATCAAGCATTCAGATAATTCACAACAACATTATTCACTATGGATAGTGATACACTCATCCTGTTAGGGATGCAATAAGAAGACACATGAATAAGGGAAAGATATTTCACTAATTTTGGGTAAAACTCGTCAAATCTAGACCTTTGTATCGAACGGTGGATCAAGGAATCAAAAATCAACATTGGAGAAACTTAGTAAGCCTCATAGAAACCTTCAAGTTTGTTAAAAATGAATTTGGGTCAAAATAATGGTTTTGGAAAGTTTAAATAGGTTGGGAAGTGGAATTACAGGGCTTCCCTCAATTAAAATCCCCGACAAGCCCATCGGCTAGCTTTTGTGATCCCACCGGCTAGTTGATGAGCTAGTGGATATACGATACTAGAGCGTCATCCATCTATGGAATTCCTATATATTTGGAAGGATATTTACCAATCCATCATCCAACCAGTGGAAGTACAGTAGCTCCTTTTCTTTATGCCACAACTCTCCTTATTCACTTCTTCCCCTCAGATCCCCCCAAGCACCTCAGAGGCACCTTTTTGACAAATAATGTTGCTCAGTTATATAATTAAAAGGGTAAAATTCAAAGAGAGAAGTATCTCAAGAGGTGGGTATGGTTTTACAACCTCCCCACTATATAAAGTTCCATCCCAGAGCTGTGATCCCACACATTATTGAGATCTATCGGTGAAAAATTAGGACCAATGTGATTACAAATTAGACTCCCTCCCCCAAGTCTTTTCATGAACACACCCATGATGTCACTACACTCTCACTTGGGGAATGTTCTTTCCTTAGAGAATATTCTCACTATGGTATATGAAATGGATCAGGTTCTCCTCAAAGGATGATTCTATGTCAATCTCAACATAATTAACGTCAACAACATGAGAATGATTATAGTGATATCCCTATATCTATGGCACTTGAAAAACATCATGCATTTCACTATAGCACTATGGAAGAGACAATCAGTACACCACTAGGCCAATTCCCTCCATTATCTCTAATGGCCTGACAAACTTGGGTGCTATCTTCCCTTGCGAATATAGTTTTAGCTCATCCTTGGTGACACCCAAAGGAAGACCTAGAGACCAACCTTGAATTATAGAGGTCATCTTTGATGGTTGGAATACGATTTATGTCTACTCTATATGTTTTTCAACCACTTATTTATTATTTGAACCTTCTAATATGTCTCTTTCATGAGACCTATCCCAACAAGTGCTGACTCACCCCCTATAACCATCATAGAGGTGAACAATATGGCCTTTTGTATGATGCCTCTAAAGGATCCATTTGGATTGATTCCTAGAACATATTTTTATAGGTGAAATACAAGAGAGCTAGATGCTTCTCCTAAGGACAACCAAAGTCTAGAACAGAGGCTCACAATATGTCCTCTAAAATCAAAATCATCAATTTGGATTCATCATCAGTATAAGGATGATATGTTATAATTAGAAGAACCTACAAACCCGGTGCAATCTAAATACCATTATAAAAACATGATATAAAAGGGGATCTCATTATAATACAATGCTTCATGGAACACCATGCAATTAAACAACTTCCTACACATAGAGGTTACTCAATTTACCAATGGTGATGGTATCCCAGGGGTGAAGCCAGGGGATTGATGTGCCTATAAGGGGTGACACCACTAGGGTTTCACTCTGTCGCCACCTTCCTCTACCTCGGTGCAGCTCGGATCTCCTCCTAGACGTTTCCCTGATTTGACTATGGCTATAGGTTCTCTTCCACAGAGGCGTCGGCGACCTCATGGATTCAGCCGGCATGACCTTTATATTTTTTGTTGTCTTGTTCCCTCCTCACTCTATATCATCTAGATAGCGCTTCATCTAGAATCATGAAAATAGTTCCATGACTGAGATCCAGGTTCTGCAACTGTGGTTTGCATCATCGTTTTCTGTGGGTTCATTGGGTGGTATGTGGTGCTCTCTGAGGGTATTTTGGAGGGTGGAAATAGGACGTCCTTTTCTAGTGATCTCTGATGCTCGAGTTTCTAATGTTATGGTTATGGATTTTTTCTTCTTAAATTTTTCCTTTATTGGATTTTAGGATGTTTTTGTTTTTGTTTCCACATTTTTTTCTTTGGTAATTTCTTTTTAAGGAGCATGGACTTGGATGTCCGTGATTTGGATTACGAGGTGTTCTGTGGTTTGGGATCTAGATCTTATCTGGTTCCTCGCTTCTTACTATTTTTGATCTTATGTAGTTAGGTGCATTGTGGTGAGCCTAGAAGTTGATGGCTAAGGATATAAGGATGGAACATTGGATTTTTTCTTGTGGGGGATTCGGTCGTTTGGGTGCCTTTGATTTTCAATGTGTTGAAGGAACTCTGTTTTTTGGTTAAGGATTTGCTGCTCAAATTTTTCTGAAATGGTGGAATTGTTTTTGAATTGGTTGAAGATCACAGTGTCAGTTTGTGGCTTCTCTTAGTGGTTATATCTATTTTGGACTTGGTGGTCTGTGGTTCAGGGGTTTCTACAATCAGATCATCTATATTAGGCTTCCCCAGATGAGGTTTAGGGAAATGAGTTTCTACTGTAACACCACTTTTTGGAATTGGATGTTTGAGAGGGTATGGCTACAGCCATCAGTACCAGGCTCGTGCATCTTTTCATGGGACAGATAGTCGATTAGAGGTGGAATATGGAAGCTGGATTTCATGTATTTTGATGCTAGGAGGGGCTTTTCCCATGTAGTGTGGGTTGTTTGGCCTTGGACTTTTGGATTGTTGGGGTTATTTGTCTTGTTTATGTCTTTTATGTCATGTCGGTTTACCCCTTCTCCCTTAAAAGGGGTTTTATTTCAATAAAAAATAATTTTTATTCAATGGTAATGGTATACATAATACTAGGAAATGGGCTACCTTCGTCAGTCGGTCCATGATCATCCACACTGCATTATTCTTTTAAGGTGTCCTGAGTAAACCTGTTATGATTTCCATAGTTATCGCATAACACGTCTATCTTCGAATGGGAAATGGATACAATAACCCATAAGGATACTAATGCTCAGCCTTCACCCAATGATAGGTTTAACATCTCACCATGAATCTAGATATCTTTTTCTTTATCCTTGGCCACCAATACTACATATGAAGGTCCTGAAACATCTTTGTCAATACAAGATGTACTTCCCATTTCAAAATCATGTAATTCCCACATCATATCCTCATTCATGATCATAAGAACTGATATATGACCATGGATTTAATACACAGATATTTTAGAATATATTTCTCTTTAAATAAGTTTATTTATTTGATAGCTTGTGTAACACGCAAAACTGAGTTTAAACGTATTGTAATATACTATTAAAATATTATTATATGGACATTATCTAATATTTATTGGATTGGAGGGTATTAAAAATACCATAAAATTATAAAAACTATATGGGTACTTATGTATAAAATGAATTCATTGGTTATCAATTAATTAGAACTAGAAATAAAAAATATTTGAAAATAAAAAAAAATTGAAAAACTTCTTTATGCACACGAAGTATATTTATCTAAATAAATTAAATTAATCAATATTGTTGAATTATTTTAATAAAATATATATATTATATATTCAATAAAAAATTTTAACATTTATTTTATATTTTTCCAAGTGTGGGATAAGAATAAATGGAATTTTATGTTTAAAAATGTATTTTTTCTAAAAAATTGTTTTTATCATGTTTTGTGTGAATATTTTTTAAAATTAATTTATAAAATTATATAAATTAAATCTTTAAAATGGATTCAATATTTGGAATAATGAATTCCAAATTTTTTAAATATTTCCCTTTTATTTTTTTTCAATATGATTAGTAATTGTAGTGAAATTTATCACCTCAGTAAAGGGTAAATTAGGTTTATCTAGGCTAAAAATAGGTGATAAGTCCATAATATTTCATTATATTTCTTAATGTGTGGTGATAATTCGACCCTTATCACCTAAATATCAAAATATATTTTTTTAATGGTCACTTTTCCATGAAAATGACCTATAAAAATTTAGAGCAAAGAAACTTACAAAATATTACTCTCTTAGTTTTAAATTTATCTTGTGTGTTCACATATGGGAAAAATATAGTTATGAATGAATATAAATATATAAATATACATATTTAAATAAAATAATCTTCAATATAGTAATTTATTTCTAATTTTTAGTGATAAAATAATTACCTTAAATGCATGCCCAACTCTAATACAATATTTATTAAATTTATATAAAAAATAAAACAAATTATTTTAAAAATATTAAAAGTAATATAATTTGAGTGAGTTATAGAGTTCCATGAATTTTTTAGATAAATATAAATTATTATTAATATGTAATATGACTATATTCAAATTAACAATGATTTTTTTTATTTTAAATCAAATTAAATGAATAATGTCAAAATTGATATTAATGATATTTTATCAAAATAATATTTTATTTAAAAATCATAAAAATATTTAAATAGGACAAAGAGGTTAATATATGGTCAAAAATATTATCCCTTTTCCATTTATGAGTAAATTTTTACATTATAAGTAAAATTATAACACTTTAAGAGTAAAAAAGGGTGTTATTATTGTTAAGGTTAAAATTGGTTAACCAAGAGGTTAATCAAAATAATAAGGTTTAAAATAACACCAAAACCTACCCAAGTTTATTGGTTAAAGAAATTACAACTCCATAATATCATATATTTAAATATATGGACCTTTTGAATCATTTTCTCTTGAGAATATTTTTATTTTAATTTAATCTTTTAAGAAAATTCTAAAAGTTCTCCTCACCTCAATTACAAAAGGGCCTCCTCCTTTCTCTTATTAACACCACTTTGAACCTTATAGATTGAAAATACCCTAAAAATACCTTATAACCTTCCCTAGACACATTATATAGGTTCCGGTCCTCCCAAAATCTGAACCCTAGCATCCTAAAGAGAATATATAAAAAATTGGTGTCATGAACTATCCTAAGTCGACCCTGAACCGGTAACCCGAGCTAGTCTGTGGCATAGCCTAAAGGGTGTTCTAGATCTCCACAGGCTGGCAACTAGTGTTGGGAATCATCAGAGTATACAAGGGAATAATTTATCCCAATAAAAAAACAATAACCAACAGAGAAAAGAAACCACAAAACATCCCACTATATATATATAAATAAAACTGAATTGAACATCATTTATACAAGGAACTGAAAGTACAACTGAAAAACACAATGAAACTGACCGAACCTGATGACCAAACTAACTCCATGTGACCCCATTCGTCACTCTCCAACACAATAGTCACACATTTCTCAAGGTGATTTAACTCAAGCTAAAACATGCACAAGGGATAAAAATAGAAAATAACTATAGGCGTGAGTATTAAAACTCAGTAGGCTAGCCCGATAATCTATTCCCAATGCACTTCCTTTAAAATAAAAGAAACTTCCATTTTCAAGTTTGAAATAAAATATATAAAAGTATGTTTTCCCAAAAAAAATCCATGATATAAACATTATAAGACAAATTTCTTGCAAGTTTTCAGAAACAGTAAATGCTAGTAATAAATTTTAATGGATGCAACTTTCAATGGAAACCATTTTTATGATAGAAACTTTAAATAATGAAAACTTTTAAAAAAACACACTTACCCCTGAAATTACTAACCAAAAACATTGTATGTAGACGATAAGTACAATGTAACCAATTATCACTAGTCATGGTAATACCCCAAGGCACTAGCTAGCTGTGGGGACTTAGGTACATCGTATCTCAGTGTAAAATTATCCATAACCAATAACCATCTCGTGCACGAACCACTATGATGGGAAAACCCAATGGATTAGTGTTCCCCAAACATCATCATAGTTTATTTAGTGTTGTAATCGTCAATATTGCTAAGTGAAACAGGGATAAGGCCACTACCGGATCACTAGCATACTAGTCCTAGTCCACCCACCTAGATACTCAGGCTTCCCTCTTTGTGATCAAACAATTTCCACATGTTATAAAATACCATTTGCATATAAAAATTACATTTCTAAATCATAAACACACCAAATAGTACCCAAATACATTTCTCACCCTTTACGTATTTTAATAAACCACTTAAAATTTTTATAAAATATTTTCAAGAAGTATAACAAGGATTTGCATATAAAATCCATTCAAAAATGATCTTATAAGGCCAAATGCCCACCCATACCATACCAAAGTAGATTTTGAAGCACCAAAAACATTTAATAAATCTATCTCATGAATCATAAAATGACCCCAAATGGTACAACATATAATACACATGAAACCCATTTTTTTAAGGCAAACATGCCATTCACTGGAAACATATGCCAAAACACCTTAAAAACCAATAAACCTTATTTTTAAAAAACTAAACCACTTTATAAACCCATCCAATGATCTCAAAATTTCATTTATCATGCTTTTAATACTTCAATAAATTAAAAAATCATTTTATATCATATTTAGCACATAAAGTCCAACCGGGAACTTTACTGAAAACAAGGCATGTAATATTTAACAAAACAATTCCCATTTAATACCTAACAAGATAAAAATACAAATTCCATACCATAATTTTATTAAAGATACCAAACCATGTTTTAAACATTACACATCATGAGAAAAATATAACATAACATTTAAACAAACACTTAGTGTGCACATTTTTAACAAAACATCACTTTTTAACATAAAATGGGGCATAAACCACAACTTTGCACTCCCAATAATTATTTTAGGGATCAAAAAACAATATTCAGAACATAAGGAAGGTGAAAATAACATGAAATAGAGGATTATTAAATAAAAATGGAATGTGCAATGGGAATCCTACCTTGGTCCATGGTGGAATGAAAACACACACCCTAAAACCTTCCAAGAGGGTTCAAAAACCCTAGATCTACCAAGATGAACCCAAAAAGAAAAAAACCAACATAAACAAGGGGAAAAACAAACACTATATTTTAATGACCATGGAAGAATAAACTCAAGAAGAAATATAAGAATAATCAAGGGGAAGATACGGGAAGAGGAAAATGAAGGATTTGATGAAGAAATCATGAAGAATCACTAACATTTTGTGAGAAATTGCCCAAAAAGTGGCCTAAAACAAAGGAAAATGAAGGGGGAGCCCTTTGGATGATACCCAAAATTTAGATAATAAAATGAGATGTAGAATCACTTAAATTGGGTTTTTAGATTAAAATTTATTTAGCCAGCAATGGGCTGCACAGTTTTGTAAATAGTGCGCAAACTGTGCGAGTGCTACTGGAAAAAATATAAAACTTTCAGGTTTAAAGTGGCATAGTTTGGGGAAACTGTTTTCAAATCGTGCGACCAGAAAATTTTTTCAAAAACCCTAAAATGATACCCCAAACACCGGGGAATCCCACCCAATGGTCCTTGAATGATTTAAACACAATATAGTTACACTGTAAGTATCACAAACTCTCCACCATGCAACTTTCTCCCAACATGAACCAAAGATCAACCATGAGGGAATGATTATACAAATAAAACACCTAAAATTCAATAAATTTCACACCCATAACTTGAAAAAAAAGGTCAGGATTCTCAAATAAACAGATCATAAACTAAAACATGAAAAACCAGGTGTGACAAATATCCCCACCATTAACGCTTTCCGTTGCAGGAAAGCCACAACACATTCCAGTTAATTGATCAGTGCCTAAGGATTCCACATCAACGTGATCCCACCTATTAATCCAGGAACATTTCACCCATCATTAATAGAACTCAAACCCATTACTTGAAACGAAACAACAACCCACAACTACTTTATGAGAACCAAGGAAGGATCAATAAACCACATCCACAACCAATCCAAAAAAATTTCATTGGGCCTTCTCCCATGAATCCCAAGTCTCTCCCAAACTGAGGAGGAAAATGAAAAATCATCATCTTTAAAATAATCCACTTAAATAGGATCAAACTGAAACTAAACTAAAAATAGATCACCAGTAGAGGTGAGGCCTAAATGAACTCACCGTCATTAGAAATCAACTAGTACTCGTTGACTTCTTTAGATAAAATACAATGAGACCTGCAGTGGGTCTTCTTGACATTAAGGACCAACTAAGAATGACCAAATTAAAGTTCCACTCAAACCATAACTGGTCCTTTCCCACACATACCAACTAAAACTCTTTCACCATGACCTACCCAAGCTAATAAATATACAAGTCAATAAGAACACATCAAGAACATTTAAACTACCCACTCCTAAACTGAGGGGACAAGAATTGAGAAAAACATCCCAAATATACCAAAAAAAACCCCACCGCATGGGGATGGGAGGGAAGGGGCCCAATGATTGGAACATTGAAACAAGAACCGACAACCACCCACCACTCTTCACCTATGAATAGATAAAATCCAAGACCGCACCTGATTCACATGGGTGATCCACAAAAGAACACTGACCGGAGACTCACATCCAAGAAGGCATAATCAAAGACACTATATTAGGGGTAAGTCCACCATTATCTTTGTGAAAATAGGAAATTCACCATGATGAGAAACCACAATAAAAATTCTAGAACTGCCTCACCACAACAATGGAGGATCAAACTTAACCAGACTTCCCACACCATCAGGATTCCTGACTACGTGCCAGCTTCACTCCAGGACTTGTGGATGGAGCTCTGATGGTTGAAGAATCTACTGCCTTGCAATTAGGAGTTTATAATCCCAAACTGAAACTCGTTCCCTTAGTTCCACATGAATCCATATAACACTCTGAAGCAGAAACAACTGATTGTGACACACCATACTTACTTCATCAAACAACACACCTTCACCCGAATAGGGACTTGGGAACATAAATGGTCATTCTCACTCACACTGAATGAATATAAGAATGAAAAATGAACACGGCTGAACACATCAACATCATTGAGCACCACTACCATGCACAGAGAGAATAACCATAACATGAATTCACTTTAAATTTAGCTCAAATAGCTCTTTATTCCAACAAATGGGTTGAGTCATCATATGACGAGGTATATTTAACATTTGAAATGAATCCTTAGGTTGATCAATAGGAAGGATTTACAATGGATAACCATCTGTGGACACATCATAATATCCAACAAACCTTTAGAAACCGACTAGTCATTGCTCCAAAACCAAGCCACCAAAAAGATTCCATATCAAGACACAACAAGTGTATCACTTCCAGATCATGAGGAAGAATACCAAAAAAACACACTTCTAAGATATGAAAAATAAAATAACATAACCACCAATTTAAAAAAAACACCACAATTTTTCATCTTAAAACACTTTTGAAAAACAACAAACAAACTTGGTGGACTTTTTCCCCATTCGCCAATGGTGTTCCATCGAGTCTCACTCACATGTAAATTTTCATTCCACCCTAGACACCCATCCAATCATTCCATACCAAGCATCCATCTACATTTCTATATACCACCATGCATGTGAGCACCCATGAATACACCAAAAGCTAAAAAAACCTAATTTTCTAATCCAAATCATTTAATCCATTTCAAAAATCATGTACCTTCCAAAAAAAACTAACCACCAAGAAAAATAATCATTTTCATATTCCCACACAACAAATTTTTTTACCATGATTGAAAAAGAAACCCCATATATTTCAATAAAAAAATCATTTTCATTTTAAAAAACTCCCAAAACAAACATATTATTACAAATAACCCTTTATCAATTTCAAAAATTCACCAAAACCGCTTTCCATAGCCTGACAGCCACAAAGGCCAAAACCCTTTTTAGAAAAACAACAACTGAAAAAACAAATTTCAAAAACTAATTTATCGGATTCAAACACTTTTCAACAACCTGAAACATCCCATTTAAAACAAAGTTTAAGAATCACCTTAAAATAATCCATGCTTTTAAAACATTTTATTTCAACAAACCAAAAGTTTAGATTAAGAAAATTAAATCTTGTTAAATCATTTCCACTTTATCCCCAATATTTGATTCACAAAAACCCAACTTTACAAAACCTTTATTATATTAAATTTTGAAAACCCATTTTCAAATTTTCAAAATCAAACCATTCCTTTAAAACCTATTCTAGAATTCTCACACAAGGATTTAAAAACAATTTTTAGAATTCAAGGAAGGTCCAAGAGAACCAAAAAAGGCAACTAGTGTTGGTGGGTGACTTGACCATATGGTAGGCGACTATATGTTAAACACACTACCAACACGAAGAGAATTATTAGGACTATGACCCAACTCTACATGGCTTGCCAGGCCCTGTGAGCTCACAAAGACCATTATTCCAACTCCCCTGGTCATATATCAATCACCAAACAATCCCTAAAGACAAAAGAAACTAATAAAACTAGACTTTCCATGGACACCTAAGGATCATAACGAGCAAGTTTTTGCAATTCTCTTATGCACCTACCCCTAAAGTCCCAAAAATCCTAATCTACCTACCTTGACATCCCTAAGAAACAAAAGGAACTCTGGAAATCAAGGTCTTCTAAGAGACGACCTCCTATGATACCATTTTTTCATGAACTAGCATGAGTCGACTGTAAACTGGTCACCTGATCCAGTCAACAGTAGGGCCCAAAGGGCGTTCCCGATCCCCATGGGCTATAAAATAGTGTTGAGCATCATCAGAGTATACAAGAGAATGATTTTTTCCAATTAATAAACAATAATCGATATAGAAAAGAAACCAAATAGACCATTTTATATATAAATAAAACTGGACCGAACATCATTTATACAAGGAACTGAAAGTACAACTGAGCAACACAACTAAACTGACTGAACTTGATGACCAAACTAACTCAATTTGACCATGCTAATCACTCTCCAACACAACAATCACATGTTTCTCAAGGTGATTAAACTCAAGCTGAAACCTGCATAAGGGATAAAAATAGAAAAGAACTATAGGCATGAGTATTAAAACTAATTATGATAGCCTGATAATCTATTCCCAATGCACTTCCTTTAAAATAAAAGAAACATCCATTTTCATGTTTGAACTAAAATATATAAAATTATGTTTTTCCAATAAGATTCCATGCTATAAACATTATAAGACAAAATTATTTAAAGTGTTCATAAATAGGAAATGCTAGTAACAAATTTTAAGGGATGAAACCTTAGATGAAAACCATTTTTAAGAGGGAAACTTTAAATAATGAACAGTTTTAAATAAAACACACTTGATTCTGAAATTACCAACCTAGAACGCCATATTCCAATGGTAATTACAATATAACCAATGAGCACTAGTCACGGGAACACCCCTAGAAACTATCTAGTTGTAGGGACCTTGGTACATCATATCTTGGTGTAAAAGTATCTATAACCAATAACCTTCTCATGCACAAGACACAAGGAGGGGAAACCCCAATAGGATAGTGGTCCCCAAACATCATCATAGTTTAGTTAGTGGTTTTTTCTTCAATCTTTCTAAGTGAAGAAATAATGAGGCCACTACCGGATCACTAGCATACTATTCCTAGTTCTCCCACCTAGATACCCAGGCTTCCCTCTTTGCGCTCAAACAAATTTCATATGTTATAAAATACCATTTGCACATAAAAAATCTATTTATAAATCATAAACACATGAAACAGTACCCTAACATGTTTCTCATCCTTTACGTATTTCAATAAACAACTAAAAATTTTCATAAAACAATTTCAAGAAGTATAGTAAGGCGTGGCACATAAAATCCATTCAAAATGCTCTTTTAAGACCAAACGCCCACCCATACCATGACAAACCATATTTGGAACCCCAACACAATTTAATAAATCAATTTCATGAATCTTAAAATGATCCCAAATTTTACAACATAGAATACACATGAAAACAATTTTTTCATAAAAAAAAATCCAAACGGGCCATTCACCAGCAACACATTCCAAAACACCTTAAAAACAAATACACATTCTATGTTAAAACCAAAACCATGTTAGAAATCCATCCAATGACCTCAAAATGTAATTTTTCATGCCGTAAATACTTTAATAAATTAAAAAATCATTTTATATCACATTTAGTGCATAAATTCCAACCGAGCACTTTACCGAAAACAAGGCATGCAATATTTAACAAAACAATTCTCATTTAACACTTAACACAGTAAAAAACACCAATTTTATACCATAATTTTATTCAAGATGAAAAAACATGTTTAGAATATCACAAGTCATGTGAGAAAGATAACTAAACATTTAAACAAACACTTAGTGTGAACATTAGTAATAAAACAACACTTTTTAACATAAAACGGGGCATAAACCACTACTTTGCACACCCGATAATTATTACAAGGATCATATAACAATAATCAGAACATAAGGAAGGTAAAAATAACATGAAATATATGAATATTAAATAAAAAGTCCAAGTTAAATGGGAATCCTACCTCAATCCGTGGTGGAATGGAAACGCACACCCGAAAACCTTCCATGAGGGTTCCAAAACCCTAGATCTACCAAGATGAACCTTGAAAGAAAAAAACCCCAAAGTAAATAATGAAAAAAATAAACCCTATGTTGAAAGTAACATGATATAAGATAAACTCAATAGTAAATGAAAGAAGAAGTAATATAGAAGAGAGGGTAAAAGAAAAAGGAAGGATTTGATGAAGAAATCATGAAGAATCACTAGTACTCTTTTTTGACAAATCACCCAAAAAGTGGCCTAAAAAAGATAATTAAGGGGTAGACATATGATAGATACCCAATAGGTAGGTAATAAAATGTTATATTGAATAAATTAAATTTTATTTATCCCGTGATGGGATGCATGGTTTTACTGAACAGTTTTGTAAACTATGTGCAAAATGTGCCGGTGCTATTGGAAAAAATATGCAACTTGTAGGTTTAAAGTTTCACGGTGTGGATAAATCATGATAAAACCATGAAACCTGAAAAAATGGAAAAACCCTCAAATGAAACCCCAAAAATTAGGGAATCCCACACAATGTTCTTTGAATTATTTAAACACAATATAGTGACATTGTGGGTGTCACAAACTCTCCACCATGAAACTTTCTCCCAACACAAACCAAAGATCGACCATGAGGGAATGAATATAAAAATAAAAAACCTCAAAAATAAACACCTATAACACCTTGAACCCAATAAAAAGACTAGGATTCCCAATTAACTGGATCATAAACCAAAACTTGAAAAACTGGGTGTGACAAGTTATTTCAATGTACAGGTAATCGTCTTAACTGATCACTTTATTTTTAATTATCCTTTCACCTCATATAAATATATTATATTATTCATAAAATAATAAATTCAGTATCCTTAATATATTTAAATTTAATTATGATTATGAAACCGCCTTTATTGTACCTCTTTCTATGAAATGGGAAGTGAAAGTGACACTCATGCGTACGTATGGCTTACTGTCTCCATGTAATGATACAATTCATTTTCCATCACCAAATTTTAAATATGGTTATTAATATGGTGTTAAAGTGTATATATGATATTTATGTCATAATTATTCTTTTATAATGATAATTTCATTTATACCTTCTTAGATTCCAATCCATTGGAAAACAATAATGTTGCTCGTGCGTACGTGTGGACTACCACCAACACGAAGCGATGTGATTTGTTTTTCATTTATGTTTTACTTGGTTGGTAATAAGGATGTATTTAATGAATATATATGATATATATGATATAATAATTATTATATAAGGTTGAATTATTATTTACCTTTCTTTTTTTATATCCATCAAAAATGAAAACAACGTTCATGTGTACTTACTACCTACCATCCCCATGAGTAGTGTAATTCATTTTTCTATATATATCTTTAATGAATGATTTTAAATAAATATATATATATATATAATGAATAAATATGATAATTATATCATGATTAATATTATATAGATTAAATAACCATGAAAAAAGTATATGGATAAAAAATACTAAAGCAAAACATACATGAAAAATGAAGCAGATATCACCCAGAAAAGTGATTTTAATAAATAAGTATTAATAAACAGGTGAAAAGGGTTTTAAGTAAATCATATATATTCTTTTATATATTATTATATTTTGATAATATATCTATAATAAATATATATTTATTATAAAATAGGTTTGAACACATAAAATGGAAGTCAGAATTAAAGTATGGGATTTTCATCTCACTTTTTCTTCTATGGGACACAATCCTCGTTTTCCACTTGATTATTTTATGTGGTGTATATAATATCCATGAATTTATTTTATGATGAATATTATGAAATTTATGTGTATTTACATATCCATATAAGGTTCTTTATTTCATGGGTATTATGGTTCAAATGATACCAATTCAGGAAGGGTTTTATGTTGCAATCTCACTGTTTAAAAGGATTGTTTATGATTACATTTTCAATGATGAAATATTATGATATACCTCTCAATAAACTTAGTAATTTTATTATCCTATGGTTCTTTATTAAATGTACATTTTTACCTTTCATTTTCCTCTATTTATGTACTTAGGATACTAAAAATATATTTTTAAGGAAAAATGACTTTATTTCTTTCTTCAGTCAAAAATACTTTCTCTTCCATGTCAATATTTTCTAAAAAAATTAAAAAAATTACTATTTTACGATGATTATATAATGAAATTTTTACCTATGGTTTAATTTTTATAAAATGGATTAAAAAGGAATATTTTTTTCTTTTTATGAATGGCGTACTTTTTTACTTTTTTTACAAAAATGTGGAAGGAATGTTTTCTTTTAACTTATAAAGCATGAATGGAATTTCCCTTCATATTGACGTCTCAATACTATGACACACACCAGGTCACTGGAATGTATATTTTTTATTTTTATTTACCTGTTGGTTTTTTCTTGGAGTTATTGGTTGTTAGGGGTTAAAAATGGGCATTTTTAGAGAAATGGACCAGGTGCATAGTTAGGATGTGGTTTGTTTAAGTGTTCGGATAATCATGTGAGGAGGCTTTAGAGAGTGACAGTGGGGTTTTGAACAATTTGATCATGTATTTAAAAACTGTGTGAAACCTAAGGGTGTCACATGATCCTCAACCCAGTTGGTGAGGTATCCTTAAGTGCATCCACAAGACCCAGGTTCAAAACCAGGTAGAGGCATATTTCTGGTACTGTAGCAGTACTATAGAAGGTATGGTAGCAGGCACTATAGAGACACTGTAGTAGAATTGTACACTGTGTGGGGTACTGTAGCAGAACTATTCACTGTACAGGTACTGTAGCAGTACTGTACATTTGTGCGGGTACTGTAGCAGTTACTGTAGCAGTTACTGTAGTAGGTAATGTTCGGTACTATGGTAGCTAGAACTACTCACCTTGGGCCATCGGTTTAGACGTGGAGTCCTTAAGGATTTTGGGACACCTAGTATTTTGGGTTAGTAGGGCTTTCGGGTCACCATTAATGCCTTCGGGCCACCTTTAAGGCCTTCGGGTCACCTCAAGGCCTTCGGGCCATATGAAGTTGCCCCAGACACACTACAAAAAAAGGAGCAGGCCCAGAAGAGGATTCAGAGCCAGTGCACTCACCAGAGCAGATCCAAATGGAATTTTCAGAATGAGAGGGTATGTCTATGACATCGGGACCAGCCTGTGCTTGCATGGGAAGCCTAGCCAGATGGTCATGCGAAGGTGGAGAGCTACTATCATGATGCAGATGTTGGGGAGGTGCAGTTCCTTGTAGATAGTCTGGTTGAATACCCTAAGACCTATGATTCATGTATCTCCTAAGCCTATGGGCCATGTAATATCTGAGCCTAAGGGCCTTTTAAGGGTTCCCCATCATCCCTTAAAAGGGGGGTTATCAAAATAAATAAAAAAATGAAGGCCTTCGGGCCATTCGGAGGTGTGAAACCTAAGGGTAACCATTTGTCCCATTTTGGGTGTTCAGTGTCACCCACACAGTTGGAGTACGGTTTTTCTAACCATGTATCCAAACCATGTGGCTTGTCTAGATCACTTAAAAAGTGGTGGTTTACCTTTTTCCCCCTATTGATTTTATAACACTTTAGACTCATTTTTCCCCCTCCCATTTTTTTAACTCCGCACACTTTTCCTTGTAGATATCCCTCTCCCTTGGTGATTATTTCTCCTTGGACTCAAAGTTTTTTTTCTTGAGGTAAATCTTTATGTTATTGATTTATTCTTCATTTACCCTTCCTTTCTTTTGTTCTTCCATTTTCATGAAGCTATGTAACCCTGGAAGGGGTGTTGTCCAAATATAGGGTGTTTAGTTAGGTAAATGGTTTTATTTATTATGTCTTCGGTGTGTAAGGTCTTGATATTTCTCTTCCATGTGTTTTTCATCAAAGGCGGCGAGGTTGGTACTGAATTCAAGGTTAGTGTCTCTATTTAAGGTCATTTTACATGGATTACCTTTAAATTATGAATCATATTTTGTTGTATTTTTTTATTTTCCAAATAAATTGTTTATGTTTTAGGTTTATCCCATGTTTGATTTTCTTGGTGGATTGTTTTTTCAATTGGGTGTTTAAAGGAGGTTTTTTAAATGGGTGTGGCTTGTATGCACATCAAGTGTTTGTTAAAATGAAAATGGATTTATAAAAAGGTTTTGGAAATGGTTTTATAAAAGAAGTATGGTCATTTATGCGTAGGTAAAATTAAAATTTAAACTCCACCTCACTAAAAGATATTGTCAAGCAAGGTTAAATGACAGGGAAGGCATGTAACGACCTGAACTTTTATAAATAAAATTACCCTTTTTATTCAATTAAATGTATTATGGTTATATAAAATACATGAAATCCTTTTGTTTTATTATATAAAATCATATTTAAATAAACTTTGTGTATTTTTATCATTGATAATATATTTTTTGAATAGTGATCACATGACTAGTATAAATATAGGGTTTTAACAAATCTATTTGTCACGGACAAAGTAAGTGATGGCCTCAACTAGTAGGATTGTACCCTATAGTGCACATTCATCGAAGCTTCCAAGGGATACAACATTTATGGAATTTTTCCTAGACCATGACCAATCAGAGAGCCAATAACTTAAGTAGGAGAAAAAGCATTTACGGGAGAAGTTCAAGCTCATCCAGATCATAGCCCAAACCATGTTCGTCGAACGGCCCCATGAAAGTCCCACCATCGCATACCTTACTCTTAGGGCATATGTTGGTGTATTAAATGGATATGTATCAATACCCTAGCAATAGGAATATCTACATTATTTTTTATATAATAATGAATCTATATTAATCCAATTATTGTTACTTTATAAATGTTTTTTGTTTTTGATTCAATAAAGCACAAATTGTATTTTTGGTTAATACTCAAATTCAATTAAAGAATTCATGAATTAATGGATTTTTGAAATAAATAATATTTTAATAAAATATCAATAAATCAATTTTTTTCATATAAATTATCGTACAATTTTTATGAAGTCAAATGTAATTTTTATAAGGGTTTAAAAAATGTTATTGCCAAAAACTTGTCATTGTCAATAAATGTTGGTTTTTATTTTAAAAGTAAATATTCAAATATTTATAAAATTATATATATTAAATGAATATAATTTTTGGAATCAGGATGTTGAAATTATATAATGGTGAATTTTTCCTAATTTTATGTGACATTCGAATTTTTGGGTAAAAATTAAATATAGTATAAATATATTGTGTATTTTGTGACATTATAATAGCCCAATAGTGATGTAATAAATACTAAAAAAGGTATACTTTTCCAAATATATGTTTTAAATATAAAATAATTTAATTTTAGGTTTTTTTTTATTTTTTGTATTTTATAAAGCCTTAATGAATCCTCTAAGACTTATAATATATTTTAAGATTTTAAAGTCATTTCTTTAAGAGTGTGACTCACCTCAACATAATCAAGAGCATTATTTTATTATCATTAGACCTTGGCCTTATAAAATAATGTAAAACAATTAAATTTTTCATAAACCATGTGAAAAACCATGGGATAGTTTGTGGTTTTGAAAATTTTATTATGTGGTGTTCAAAACCAAAATAATAAAGAAATTCGCTTATTTCCCTATATAAACCCACTCAAGATCCAATTTATTATCACTAAAACTCCTTGGATCATGAATAAAATCTTCCCTCTACTCTCTATAGTCCACCTAAGGTGTCCCCCAGATTTAAATAATCTCCTCCCAATCCTTTGGAGTCACACACTCAAGTAAGGAAACCTTATCCTCTATTATCCTCTTTTTCAAGCACTCCATTTAATGTTATGTCTTTTAATTTCCATTTTCTTATGTTGGGATATGGTATTATATATCCCCTTACTTTAAATTTTATTTAGAAATTATGATTTCCCCTTTCACACTCATTTATCCCTCCTACAAACCATTATGCACACCTGTTACCATGCCAAAATATTTTCAGGGTTCATTCCTTTCTCCTCTTTTTTTAAGTTCCTTTATTATGTTACGCATTCTATTTCCAATTACTTATATTTGAGCATGTCTTTAAAAGTACCTATTACTTTTCATTTAAGGTATAAATTATTATATTCCCCTTTCACTTTCATTATCCCATTTTATGAATTTCTATATGACTATGTTATGCTGCCAAAATTGCACCGCGATTGTCCATGCCAAAATAATTGAGTAGTGGATACCGTATCCATTTATCTATTAAGGTAATTCACCTTTATTCACATATAATTATTTATTGGATACTTAAATGTATTTATTCAACATTCCTTAATTGTAGAATAAATTATGATGTTGAATTAATCTGTGTTATATAATATATGTGGAATACTTAAGCATAAGAATGAAATGAATATGATGGGTGCTCCCAGAAAGCTCCAATGCATTGGGTAGTGTTTAGTATCATGATACATCATGTTGGGATTGTAGTTTTACCTGATTCCTTTATGGGAATTTTTCCACCATGATTTCTTGGTGGTTTTTTCTTGACCTCTGTTTATGATGTACTATTTTAAGTTGTTTCCACATTTCCCATGTTGTGATTATCATGTTATATCATTCCTTATTATTAATGTTCCTTTTTTTATCTATTGATATATCTATTTTCTAACATATATTTTTTTCCTCATGTTATTCCTCCCTTATTCAATTACTGGGATTTATAGCTTACCCCTTTCTTATCTATATCCTCGGGTTATCCTATGCAGTGTTAAGTATAGAGGAAATTTTTGGTCATGTTAAATAAGTTTTCAATAAAGATGTTTCTTTTCATGTTTTAATTTGTTAAGTAATGTACCTAATTTCCCAAATATACTAGACCTATCGATCTTCTAGGTTATATTAATTGTAATTTTATGTAATAAAACATGTATTAATGTGTAATAAAGAGTAGGGTTGTTATAGTTGGTATCAGATGATAGGTTTAGTTATTTTTGGGAATAGGATTAGAAAACTTTAGTGAAAGACTTAGGATTATAGGACCTTAGAGAATGCCTTAGGAATAAGACTAAGTATAAGAAAACATCCCTAAATTTTGGTAAGTATAGATTAGGTTTTTTATCAATAAAATACATCCCTATCTGGATACTATAAGTGGACGTGATTCTGAACAGATATACCTAGGGGTAACAACTCTGACAATATGTTCTGGATTTGACTCGGGGAAATCTGGTACATGACAATAGGCCTTACTGCGCACTTGGTTTGATAATCTCGGGGGATATGATTTGGTAAATTCATAATCTCATTACACACCATTATTAAGGGAACAAAAAAATTCCCATAAGAATATATGTTAGGAAATACATCATGGATAGAATAGATTAAATCCTTAGAAACTCATAAATTAAGGACATAAATGTAATTTATAAGTTATCCCTTTAATTTCATTACATTCTCCTTTATGTGTTTATTTTTTTAAGATATTCATCCATAATTTTCCTTTTTATTCTAACCAATGGCCGGTGATATGAGGAATCGGGCTAACAACTAGTGAAAAGGGCAATGTGATGACTACCCCAATGAAAAGACCAATCCAATGGGAGCGGTAATCACAAAAATTTTCATGATAATCACTCAAATAACTCAAGTTATGGATAGAAACCTAGATAAATAGGATCATCCAACCCCCCCCCCCCCCCCTTCCAAGAGAGAACAACCCACAATCGAGAGATTCATGTGACAAAGGCCTCCAAATTTTAATGGATCATCTGATCCATTAATCATGGAACAATAGATCAACTCCACTAAGAATATCTTCTCCATCCTTCAATGTTTAGAATAAGATAAGGTTCTTCTTGTTGTTTATCATATAGAGGGATAAGTTGATCATTGGTGTACATAGATCAATTATACGAAGCATGAGGAATCGATTGAAATAATGGAGTGAAAGGAATTATGGAAGATGTTTTTCAATAAATATTTTCCTTTCACTCTACATATTAAAATGGAAAGGGTTTTCCATACCCTTAAGAAAAAAGACGAATAATCTATTGGAGAGTATGAGGAAAAATTCACAATACTTTCATAATACGCCCCTAGTTTTTTCATTACCCCTAAATACATGTTTGACCACTTCTTTGGTGGGCTAAAGCCTAGTCTATGAAAATCTTTGGAGATCTGTGACATTGATAGCTATGAGGAAATTTTCCGAGGTGCCCTCAAATTCGAAATGGAGATTATAGAATCCCAAGGGTATTATGGGGATAAGAAGTGGAGATTGGAGTTTAATTCTGGAATTCTGATGGATAAATCCAATGGTACTAATAAATTTCAGCATCCCACTTATCAAAGGTGCAGAAAGAAGCACCCCTGAAATTTCCTAAGGCGAATAATGATATGATTTAGGTGAAGAAGAGAAGGGAACTTGAACAATGATTGCTAACAGTATAAACCAACCAATTTGATAGAGTAAAGTAATGTTTTGTTCAACCCTCAACACATTGTTCACTACTTCATCTTTAAGGAACCAGGTCACTTTGCAAACCAGTGCACTAAGCTAAGGATTTTCTGAGGCAACCAACAACCTCCAAGGTAGAAAGGGTGATATTTTTCTATCACTACCACTAAATTTAATCCTAAAAATTAAGTAGTGATAAGTACACTATTTATTCATTCAAGAATAGAGAATGTACTTTTTTATTCTAGTTCTATGCATTTCTTCATATCATAAAAGTTTGATAGAACTATTCAAACACCACCACAAGTCATGGAAGTAGAGATGTCAATGAAAATTGAAAATGGGACAATTATTTCATCCCAAGTATATAAATCCCTCCCTATCAAATTTTATGGGCTGAACTTCCCAAAAAAACCTTATCATAATCCCTTTGGTGTAATTTTATGCAATTCTAGGCATGGGTTGGATTTTCTTATATAGAGCCAACATAAATTTTCATGAGAAGAAAATCACTCTTTATATGGAGAATCGACCCCCAATTCTATACAAGTGAAAGGAGGAGGGTGAATCTTTTTTAGCACGTTTATCTCAAGCATGGATATAATTTTTCTATGAACAAGTTTATCTAGTTAAAATGATTGAGTCTAAGGAAAGTATCGTCCTTGAATACATGAATATTGTGAGGGATTATATTGATGTGTTTCTTGAGAAATTTTTCGGTCTTCCTCCGAGTCGAGAGGTCTAATTTTCAATCAATCTTATACCTATGGTGTTTCTAATATCCAAGACTCTATATAGGATGGATATTGTGTAAATTAAGGAACTGACGAAACAAATACAGAATAATCTGTATAAAGAATTCATACACCCAATTTCTTCACTATGGGGCATGCCAGTCCTCTTCTTTAAGAATAAGGATGGGTCAATGCACCTTTGCATTGATTATCGTGATCTCAACAAGATCATGATAAATAGCAAGTAACATTTTCCATGGATTGATGAATTGTTCAATCAATTTCGTGGATCACAATACTCCTCTAAGTTGGATCTATGGTTGGGATATTACAATTTTAGGGTGAAGGAGGAAGATATCCCCAAGACTACTTTTTGTATGAGGTACAGGCACTACAAGTTCATATTAATGCCATATGGGATCACTAATGCTCCATCAATATTCATGGACTTGATTAATAGAGTCTTTAGATATTATCTCGAAAAAATCATCGTCGTATTTATATATAATATTCTAATATATTCCAAAATCAAGGAATACCATGAGGATCATCTGAACACCGTACTAAAGACCTTGTGAAAAGAGAAGCTCTATGAAAAGTACAACAAGTGTGAATTCAGGTTAAAGTAGGTCTCATTCTTGGGGAATGTCATCAAATGAAATGGGATATATGTGGATCCCTCCATGAAAAAAGCAATTAAAGTATGGTCGAGGCCAAAATATGTGATAGATATCCATAGTTTCCTTGAGTTAGATAGATATTATCGCTGATTTGTGAGAAATTTCTCACACTTGTCAAATACTCTTACCAAGATAACTTGGAAGGGAGTCAAATTTTCTCGGCATGATGAATGTGAAGAAAGATTTATGGAGTTAAAAAAGAGTCTTATCACTGCCCCTATTCTCACACTACCCATAAGTGGGGAACTTTTCATAATTTTTAGTAATGCTTTGAAGAATGGATTAGGTTGTGTATTGATGAAAAATGAAAAATTCATAGCCTATGCTTCAAGGAAGTTGAAAATTCATAATAAAAAATATCCCATGCATGATATGGAGTTGGTGGTGGTGAACTTATCTTTGAAAATTTGGCGTCATTATCTATTTGGGGAGAATTGTGAAATATATGAGGATCACAAAAGTCTTAAATATTTATATATATATTCACCCAAAAAGATCTGAATATGTGATAATGAATATGGTTATATATCATGAAGGATTACAACTATTCAGTCTACTACTATCCTGGGAATGTGAACAAAGTGTAAGATTCTCTAAGTAGAATGGATCCAACAATTCAATCGTCAATGATAATTGAGAAGGATCTGATATTCTTATATTTGAAGAGAATAGACATGGGAATCATAAAGAAAGGAACATCATAAATCCTTTAAAAAGTTATTTCTCAACTGTCCCTTCTTGAAAGGTTAAAGGATGCTCAAAAATATAATTTTGGAATTCAAAAGAAAGTTGAAACTATAAGAAAGGGTAAATCCTCATATTTCAATGTTAATGAAGAAGTAATTGTGATATTTGGTTCAAGACTATGTGTTCCATAAAATCCTAATTTAAAGAAGGAACTTTTGGATCATTCACATAGTTCGACTTTCTCCATTCACCTAGGAAAAAAAAGATGTATCGAGATCTCCAAGAGCACTATTGTTGGTATAACCTGAAGAAGGATATTTCTGATTATACATCAAAGTGCCTGGTATGTTAGAAAGTAAAGGATGAAAGTAATAAGTCTAAGGGGATGATGCAACCACTACCTATACCAACATGTAAATGGTAAAACATCATTATGGACTTTGTCGTCGGACTTCCAAATATGTCCAAGGGAAATAATACTATCTGGGTTATTATAGATAATCTTAAAAATACTACACACTTCATTTTGATTCAAGATAACTTCTCACTAGATCAACTAGCATGGATATAAATCAGATAATTGGTAAGGCTACATATATTACCACTATCGATTATGTCTAATCGAGATCCAAGATTCACCTCTAAGTTTTGTAAAAGTCTCTAGCATTCTATAAACACTGAGTTGAACTTCATTACGACTTATCACACTCAAAATTATGGCCAATATGAGCATACAATACAAAAAATTGAGTACATATTGAGAACAAGTTCAATTGACTTCACGGGAGGACGGGATAAACATGTTCCTCTGGTCGAGTTCTCTTACAACAACAGTTTCCACTCGAGCATCCAAATAGCTCACTATGAATCCCTTTATGGGAATAGGTGTAGAACACCAGCATGTTGGGATGAAGTTAGGTAATTAACCCTTATAGGTACTGAAATGGTCAAATAAATTGTGAAGAAGGTTAAGATAATTCAGTAGCACATCAAAGCTTATCAGAGTCGACAAAAGAGCTATGTTGACCATCGTCGATGTGACCTAGAGTTTGATGTTGGAGACATGGTATTCCTCGTAATATCTCCATGGAAGAAAGTGATGAAATTTTTGAAGAAGAGAAATCTTAGTCCAAGGTATATTTTCCCTTTTGAGATCCTTAATTGCATCGTAATAGTGGCCTATCGACTAGCACTCCCATCAGACCTATCTCAATTAAATTATGTATTATATGTATCTCTATTAATAAAGTACATACCAGACCCATCACATGTACTCAATCCATAGGTGGTACTGTTGGAGAATGAACTTTACTATGAGGAGTTACCGGTGAAGATATTAGATCATATAGAAAAGGTCTTATGAAATAAGACAATGCCCCTAGTCAAAGTGTTGTGGAGAAACCAAAAGTTTGAAAAAGCAATGTGGGAACTGGAGGAAGTGATGAAGCAGAGTTACCATCATCTGTTTTAGTGTGGGAAAAGGAAATTTCAAGGGTAAAATAAATAAATGGGGGAAGATTGTAATGACCCAAAATTTTATGAATAAAATTCCCTTTTTTATTCAATTAAATGTCCTATAGTTATAGAAAACACATCCAATCCTTTTTTTTATTATATCCAATTATATTTAAATGAGTCTTAAGTATCATTACCATTGATAATATATCCTTTTAATAGTGATCACATGACTAGTATAAATATAGACTTTTAACAAATCAATTTTTCACAAAAAAAATGAAGTAATGACCTCATTTATTAGAACTTTTTAGGGAGATAACATTTATGGGCTTCTGAGGGAGATAGCATATGAAGCCCATTTATCATACCATATGAAGCCCATTTATTGAAACTTCTAAGGGAGATATCATTTTTGGTATTTTCCCTAGACCAAGCCCAAGCTGAGATCCAACAACTTAAGCATGAACGAAACCATTTAAAGGAGAAGTTCAAGCTCATCAAGATCATGGCACAAACCATGTTCGTTGAATGGCCCCATGAAAGCCCCAACAATGCACACCTTACTCATAGGGAATATTATGGTGTATTAAAGGGATATGTATCAAGACTCTAGAAATAGGATTATGTAAATTATTTTTTATAGAATAATGAATATATTTTCATCCTATTATTTTTACTTTATAAATTATTTCTATTTTTGAATCAATAAAGCACAAATTGTATTTTTTGGTTAACATTAAAATTCAATTAATGAATTTATGAATTAATGGATTTATTAAATAAAGAATATTTTAATAAAATATAATTAAATAAATTTTACTAAATATAAATTATCATATAATTTTTATTAAGTCAGATGTAATTTTTATAAGGGTTCAAAAAAATGTTATTTTCAAAAACAATTCATTTTGAATAAATGTCATCTTTTATTTTAAAAGTAAAAAGTCATATATTTAGAAAATTATTTAGATAAAATGAATATTATTTTTTTAATCAGGATGTTGAAATTATCTAATGGTGAATTGTTCATAATTTTTTGATACAGTCAAGTTTTTTGGGTAAAAATTAAATATTGTATAAATATACGGTGCATTTTTTGACATCGTAATGCCAAAATAGTGATGTAATAAATACTATAAAAGGTATAATCATACAAATATATTTTTTCCTTTAAAATAATGTAATTTTGTGTTTATTTGATTTATTTTATAAAGCCTTAATGAATCCTCCAACACTTATAATATATTTTAGGATTTTAAAATCATTTTTTTGAGAGTGTGACTCACCTCCACATAAGAAAGGCATTATTTTATTATATTTGTACCATGGCATTATAAAATAATTTAAACCACTCCATTTTGTTGTAACCATAGGAAAAAACTTTGGGATTCTTTTTTTTGAATATTTTATTATGTAGTGTCCAAGACCAAAATAATAAAGAAATCTCCCTCTTTCCTTATATAAACTCACCCAAAATCCCATTTATCTTCACTCAAAATCTTTATAGCATGACAAAACTCTTCCCTATACTCCCTATAGTCCTAAAAAGGTTCCCTAAATCTTTCAATAATCCCCTCCCAAGCCTTTGGAGTCACACACTCATGTAAGGGAACCGCATCCTTCACTCTCCTCTTTTATCAAGCACTCCTTTTAATGTTATGTATTTTAATTTCCATTTGATTATATTGGGATATGTTATTATATATACCCCTTAATTTCCATTTTATTTATAAATAATTATATCCCCTATCACTCTCATTTATCCCTCCTACAAACCATTATGCAATCTTGTTACCATGTCAAAATTTTGTAAGGGTTCTTTCCTTTCTCCTCTTTCTTAAAGTTACTTTATTATGTTATGCCTTTTACTTCCAATTACTTATTTTGGGTAATGTATTTCCATGCCCCTATTACTATAAATTTCATGTCTAAATGATGAGATACCCTTTTCTCTCTCATCAATCCATTTTATGAATTTCTATATAACATTGTTATGCTACTGAAATTGCACCGTGATTTTCCATGCCAAAAATAATTGTGTAGTGAATACCATACCCATTTTTCTATCAAGGTTATTCACCTTTATACACTTATACTTATTGATTAGATACTTAGATTTATTTATTACACATTCCTTGATTTTGGAATAAATTATGATTTTGAATGAATCCATGTTATATGATCTATGTGGCAAACTTAAGAATGAGAATGAAATGAATATGATGGGTGCACCCAGATAGCACTCCAGTGCATTGGGTAATGTTTAATATCATGATACATAATGTTGGGATATGGGGTTTACTTGATTCCTTTATGGGACATTGTCCACCATGATTTATTGGTTGGTTTATCCTTGACCTATGTTTATGATGTAGTTTCCTAAGTTGTTGCCAGATTTCCCATGTTATGATTATCATGCTATATCATGCCTTATTATTCATATTCATTTTATGTTCCATTGATATGCCTATTGTATAACATGTATTGTCTTTCTAATGTTATGAATTGTTTATTCTCTTGCTGACATTTATATCTCACCCCTTTCTTATGTATGTCCTCAGGTTATCCCATGTAGTGTTAAGTACGAAGGAATTTTTTGGTCATGTTAAATAGGTTTTCAATAAAGGTGTCACTTTTCATGTTTTAAGTTGATACGTAATGTACCTAATTTCCCAAAGAAACTAAACCTATCGACACTATGGATTGTATTAAGTGTAATTTTATGTAATAAAACATGTATTGATGTATAATAAAGATCAGAATTGTTATAAGGATAGAGAGATGTTCTAGGGTTTAATTTAATTTCATTAACTATGAAAGCAGTAGAAAAAAAAATTATTAATGAGTAGGTGAATCCTGTGTTCATAAATATGTAATGTATAGTGTTAAAATTTGATCAAAATTAAGATAACTATGTTAAAAATAAAATAAATTAAAAATTATCATCAAAAAAAATTGTTTTCCAGTAATTGTATTTATTCATTTTCGAAATGATAATCGAAATCAACAATCAAAAACATGTAGTAAAACTCTTTGTTGAGTAGTTTGAGCAAAAACTGGATGATTCTGTAGTTTATCACATACAAAACTTATTCAATTGTTAAAAACATGAAGTTGTTCTCAATTAGAAAAGATCACACAATTTATGACTATAAAATGAACTAAAACAATCAAATTTCTCCATACAATTAAGAAATTTCACTTTTTATAGGTGGAAAATAGGGGTACAAAAACTAAGATATAACAGAAGAAAATGTTAAAGAGGGAAGAAATCTCATCGGTTGAGTTGAAGTCAATTTATCCCACTTCAGCTCCATCTCCCTTGCCCGATGAAGCTCTTGTACGTTCTCCCAAAGAAATTACTCGCTCTTAACGTCAGAGTATCGTATCCAAATTCCATAATGTATCTGTCGAAAAAAATGATAGAGTCCTCCTATTTTTCATCAAAACCTTATTTATATTTTCCATTCCAAACACTACCTAACTATAATAGGGTCAAATTATATTTGTCACTAGAAATATTTTTTACCTTAGAATTCTATCAACACCATTTTCACTCAAACAAGTGTCTAAGGATTCTGATGCCAACACAAGAAATTAATTCACAAATTGAAAACACTATTATTCTTTAATGATGTCATCAAATCAAGACTTTGACTTTCTATAACAATTTAAATTTTTAAGCCCTCGTCCAAATCTATTTGAAAAAAACAAATATTGAGTGGTCAAATATTTGATACAGAAAACATGAAATTGGGGAAATTCAAGGCCCCACAATCTTCATTTGATCCTAAAAAACATAGAAAAGCACCAACAAACACAAATGTATTTGGTATCCAATCAGCTTAAACTATAGATTGGTTGTTCCTCAACCTAATTTCTATAGAGTCTGTTTATTTTGGATACACAAATTAAGACTTGAGCTCAGATCGATTTTATTTGACTCCCCATTGGTTGGAATCACCAAATACCCAACTCATCCTTGACTGATGTCTTGAATCTTAGAATTTGGAATTCACCCTCGATGATACTCGTTGCGGCAATGGAGATCAATATCGTGAAAATTTGATGTAATTACTTCAAAAATGTGTCAAGTTGAGATCATCTATGGGGTCCACTAACAATTAATGAGAAATCAAAGGAGGAAGGGTTTTATTTGTAGTAACATTTCTTCTTCAGTTTGCAACCATCCTAGAAAACTCTTGAACTATGGATGAGCAGTCCGTGGTGGGAGGAATTTTCATGGGTAGATGAACTACCAACTAACTAAAAGAGAAAAATTGTTTTTGATTCCTCTTTATAACAGGATAAAAATCCCATGGATCTATAATATAGTGTTATCCTATGATGAATTGATCTAGATAAGAGATAAATAAAATAAATGACCCCATTTCTCCTGTGGATGTAGGCACCATTGTTGAACCATGTTAAATTCATGTTTGGATCCATTTTCTTCTTCTTTTTGTGTTTATTTCATCTCCACAAACATGAATTGCCACCAAAAAATGGTATCAGAGGTAGGTAGTAGTGAAATAGAGATGCTACAGTGAATTTTTCCCATAATCAGAAAATTTAAGTTAGTCATAAAAAAATTTTGAGGCCAGATCCATGAAGAGATCAGTGAGATGATTCCAAAAGTGCAAGTGGCGTCAAAAATAGATCTTAAATGAAGCCAGTAGAGCCTCTCAAATTTTTGGTCAAACCCCAGGTGCTACAGTACCTAATGTCAGGGAAGACGACATTGTTCATGCCAAAAGAATCCTTTTAGTGAGTTTATTGGCTACTGTTCTGGAAAGCCACATCAGCACCATGTCATCGGCCAATCTGGACCATTGATACTATTTTGGCTATATCTGAGCCAAAAGTTCTCATTTTTTAGAGATCCAAGAGACAATTTCAACTATTTAAACTATTTTGGATACATCCATGTGGTTAAATTTTCAAAATTTTTACTCCATAAAGTGGTATCAATGGGTGATACATCAATGGTGGTAATCGTGTTTTGTTACAATGATAGTGGTTAGTGGTAAAGCACTACCAAAATTTGATATTGAGAATTTGATGGTTAGAACCATTTTGGTTTATGGTAAATCATGGTGAAATTTATTCTAGTTAATTAGGGCATGATCAGACAGTTGATTAGAGGAAATCCTGATAGAACCAATGACATAGATTGGAAAGATCTCGAGTTGCGGGTTGTCAGCACAATTCGAATGTGTTTGGAGAACGACGTAAATTACTCGGTATTGGATGAAACCTCACCAAAGGATATCTGGAGGAAGTTGGAGTAGTGGAATATGGTGAAGTATCTCACAGAGAAATTATTCCTAAAGAAGAAATTGTACCTGTTGTGAATGGATGAGAGAAAAAAAAATTGGATCACACCAACGAATTCAAATAAATCCTGACACAACTATTAGGGCTCAGTGTGAAGGTTGAAAGAAATACATAGCACTTTTACTTTTGTTATATCTACCAATCTCATTTGATGGACTTGTGACTATATTGATCATGGGGAAGGAAACATTTAACCTGGATGAGGTAATGATGTCGCTTCAAGATTCGGAGGCATTCTGAAGACTCGTGACTCATTCAGGTGAGAAAATCATAATAATGTGAGATGTTCAATGTGGTTGGATCCAATATAAGAATTCAGAAGGTAAATAATGGTGGCCAAAATCGAGGGGATGTGATACTATTGAAATCATTTTTTTCTGGTGTGAGAAAAAGGGTCACTAACATCTTGTGGGGCATCGTTAATTCCTATGGGGATAACCAAATTTAATAATTTATTAAACTATTACAACCTAACTAAAAATGTAGTACTTGGAAAGTTCGGGTGTCAAAATCATAGGGATATATCATATGTTCTAAATTAATTAAGAAACTAAAACTAATTTTTTTTGATTATTTTGAAAGAAAGAAACAACAACAACAAATATTGGTCTTGATATAAAGAGAGAGGCATGCTGAGTTCAGTGATTTTCAGGTTCGTGTGCTAGGGATTTTTTCATGACCAGACCCATATTGGGGATTGAGCCGGAACTACCCCAAGCCCACCTTCATAGGATTGGGGTGGAAATAAGTGCTGAAGGAATAACAAACTCAGGGAGAATTTTCCTAAGAACCTATACAAACACACGCAGCCAATTCAATGAAAAATTGCAGAGAGAAAGGAAAACAAGATAAAAACTACTATAAATAAACCAAAAACATGTATCAACCTCTAAATAGTACCAGTACAGAAAATTAGACTAAAAGGAAAAAGGAAAAAATACACACCCAACCAGAAAAGGGTCACAACCTGAAAAAAAAAACTGGAAAAGTAAAATAGATAAGAGAGCCCCACTTATAGATCCCAAGCTACAACCACCATACGTGGTCCAAGAACCCTTATCCCTAAGCTCCTCTGAAGTCATGATCAACCTATCCATCATATGAATATAGAATGATATGTGTGGTAAAATCCTATGTAGGGGTGAGTATAAACATACTTAGTAGGATGCCACAAAAAGGTGAAGGGGGAGTAGTAAGAGATACAAATGAAGAGGAAAACAGTAGATGGAACAAGGTAAACTAAAGAGTGGAGCTCAACCCAACAAGGGAATGAAAGTAAACTCATCCAAACACAAGGAGATCGAAATGGTGAGAAGATAAACTTCTAGTCAATTATTTTCTACTTATAGTAGGAGATTAAACTCATCTAACCATGAAAAGCCAAACACGTAAAGCACGTGGCATACCCTATGCGTCGTCGTCTCTCCTGGAAAGAGAGTTACCAAAACCCAAGGATTGGGTACTGTAATAAGATATATATATATATATATATATATATATATATTCCCAGTCAAAGAATCCCAAATGAGATATTAAGGGGATCTCAATCTCACAGCTCAGCCTAAGAAAAGATTTTCCAATAGTTCTATAAGTAACCACCAATGATGCCCAACATCCCTCATGTTTTCCCTGAACACGTAAGTCAAAGGGACTCAATCACCACACCTTGATACTATCTTCTTTAGGTGGATCTGTCTCGCCCACACGGTTTTAGGTCGCGTCAAAAGGACGTGTCTCAGTGGGGAAAGTGTTTGTATTTCTTGTGAGTCTAAAGGTACATAAAACCATGTCTCATCACTAATCCAAATAGATGTATAGTTCAAACTCAAAATAAAGGACCCTCACCCTAGTGTGTCAGGGGGTTCCACTCTAGTCATCAGGGATTTGTGCCCTAATACATCAGGGGGATCATCAACTGGAAGTGAATGGGGACCCACTATGTAGCCCCTCTAAAGGTTAATATGTTAGAGGGTAAGCCCAACACTACCATCAGTGAATGTCACTGCCCATCCCAGCTGGAGGGTAAGCCTGGAACTTCCATCGAGGTATGCCACTACCCAGCCTAGCTAGAGGTTAAGCCTGAAACTACCATCAGGGAATTCCACTACCCAGCCCCACTGGAGGGTAGGCCTAGAACTACACTGTCCATCCCAGCTAGATGGTACCTCTCAGAAAGAGTCGAGAGACTACACTGGTCATCCCTACTAGATGGTACCTCTTGAAAATCATTGAAGAACTCCACTGACTAGCCCAACTATAGGGTAAGATTGAAAAGATCATCGAGGAACAAAATTGCCTAGCCCAGATGGAGGGTTATCCTAGAACTACAGTGGTGATTCTGTATGATTTTTGTCATCATCGAGCATCACCTAACAAGGTGTCGCTCTTGGAACATCTCGCATCATATCTTAGAATCTATTGTAGAGGACACAGTCACATTATATGGGAAAAATACTTAGGATAGTCTACTCGCATGCCAAAATCCAAATTCAGAATAAAGAGATATGAGAGGTAGAATATTATTAGTGTGGTACAAGACACTTGTGGATCCCAAAACACGTGTGACCCTACCTCATAACCTAGTTATGTACCCATACATACTTACGTAATAAATAATGAACAAGTACTCTTAAGCATGCCAGTTTACTCCCAGAGTACATGGAACCTCTAGCCAAAAGTCTGATGAGTGCACGATGTTCATTGCTAGTCCGAAGGGAAAAAACATACATTTACTAGCATGCCTCCCCAAATGGCCCAAGATAACTAAACAAATCACACTATTGTGATCCTTTTGGGAAAGCACACAGGATTGACTATTCATTCGCCCAAATCAAACACCCAGTGAAGAAATTGCACTCCATCATGTTGTACACAAATGGTGCTTCATGGGACTCATGCCTCGATCCCATAACACATCATGAAGATTGCAACATTATGATCCCCATGGAAAAACACATTGGATCAGATATTCATTCGCCCAAAACGGAAACCCGGTGAAAAAGTCACATTTCACTATAAATTCCTAGACTGAACTTCATGGGTCCCACACCTCGATTTCGTTTTAAACACGTGAAATCAGTCTTGAAAAGTCTGCCTCAATTTCAGGTTCATGACACCACTAACAGTGCGTCAATTGAACATCGTATGGAGATGTTTTAGCGGGTAAAATTTTTTAAAATAATAATATATTATTATTATTATTTGGTTGTTTCATGCACCCAATCCATAAACATTATAAAGGTATCCAACATCAGTCCTGAAATTACTATCTCAAAAACTGGGTCATGCTACTACAGCCTCTCAAAGATTCATCAACGTTTCGACATGATGAAAAGTACATGTTTCTTCTATTCACCATCACACCTCCTCCGATGCCCAAAACTCAAAATTTTCATAGATTCAAAATCCCTGGATCACAACCTTCAAAGATCTATGCTTTGATTGAAGATTTTCTATTGTTTCAATGCGTCAAAAAGTTTATCTATGAAGAATGTGAAGAACGGGCAAAGAACACGAAGAACGATCAATCCAGACTTGAAACAGTTGATGGTCGTGTTAGTATGGCCATCGAAAAAGGTTTCCAAAGAAGATATGATGACCAAAAATCAACTTTAACATCCAAAACTTCAATCGGGGGATGTGGAATCTGAAATAAGAATCCTACCTAGATTTTGGATCCATCGTTGTGTTCGATGTGCTCTGATCTACTCAGATATGAAGTTTTTCGTGATCCACCAAGGATCAAATGTTGATTTTCCATCAGAAGTAGGGGAGGATTACTAACTCCATCCAAGGTAGAAATTATCCAATCCTAATTCATTTCTACAACTCCTATTTATAGAATTTGACAATCCTCCCACCAACGGTCGCAGGGTCCAAACATCTTGTGCCCTCTCACTTTATGACATGCATAGGTAAAACACCCCATTACAAACTCAACAGCGGTCTCAGATTTCCAATATGAGTCCTCATTTAAGAGTTATTTGAATTAACATTTGAGATAAAGTAATTTTATTTAATTATTTTATTTATGGTTATGTCCTCCATGGATTTTTCTACAGAAGGCCCATTCTGACAAAAATTAGGTCCCACCTAGGGTAAATGCCACACTCTGGACTCAACCATGCCCTCAGATTTCTAATCTAAGCTATTGTTTGAGATATATACCATTTCCTCTATGTGTGTAGTATAAAATATAATTTTTATTTTTTTTATAATTTATTTTGGGTACACTGGGCCACAAAATCACACGTCATCTCATCGCCCAGCTCTGGAAATATATTTAGAAATATTTCAAAGTATTAAAAGGTAAAAGATGGGTCTCTACATAATTCTCTCCTTCAATATTTTCTTCCTCAAAAAAACTAGAGAAACAACTCGGGATAATGAGCTTACACCTGGCTCTCCCATTCCCAGGAATTCTCCTGCACGTTCAACTACCTCAAACCCTCTACAGAACTCTACTCCCTGATTACAAGGAAGTGAGCCAACTCTATGAGTTATTCCAATATCACCTAGATGGTTTCATATCCCTTCTCTATGCATAGAATCCCTGTGACAAGGTCCAAATATATATTGTCCTATTTTCACTCTGAGATTTCAAGAAGCTGCAATGACCCACCGGAACTCAGTGCTCCTTCCTCACCTGCTGATAGGTGAGGCATCATGAGATAAAGTCAGTTATGCTTCATCTCATACTGGAACACCAAAACCGCCACCTAATATCCCCTTACATATTCCCCACACCAGGATGTACTACTAAGGGAGAAGTGTCGAACTCTCGTATCAGCTCCTCCCACATTGTAATCAGAACGACTGCTTACCCCTGGAACAAGATATCATGGTTCCCTCCTTTATAATATCTCTCTGTTGAATCGTTTATGGATATATGAGTCATGAAATATCTCACATTAGGTGTCTCACAGCTAGGACTCTCTCTCATGCTCGAGAAGAGAAGGAGTCGATGCCATTGACTGAAGAAAAATTGTACCCTCCTGCTCCACTAGGGTCAGCTGCAGGGAAGTTAACTAGTCTGAAACTTCCCACACTAGGTGAGATTGAGACTTCTTACTAAGGGCATCTTCTACAATGTTACCCTTTCCTAGAGTATAGACTATCTTGAATTCATAGTCATGTTAGAAGTTCAACCAGCCTCGTCGCCTCAGGTTCAAGTCTCTTTGAGTGAATACGTACCCGAGACTCTATTTGTGTGTGCAAACCAAAAAGTATTCTCCCATAAGGTAGTGTCTCCACATCCTTAGGGAAAAGACTACAGCTGAAAGCACCATGTAGTGAGTTGTGTAGTCTTGTTCATGGGGTCTCCATTACCTCTACTTGTACATGATATCCATTGTATCAAGGTTAACATTGAGCATGAAAAGGTACAAACGAACAGGGTAGGTGAGTAAACTCATCTAACCTCAAGAATATAGACATGAAAAGCATGTGTAATACCCCATGCGTCTTCACTTCTCTTGGAAGGAGATTAATCCCCAAACTAGGAACTCTTCCACACCCACTAGTGGCATCCCAAGTGAAAGGATTTCAAGCAAAAAACTCAACTAGCAATGGAAAGACCTTCTCTGACACTCCACTGCACAACCCCTACCATGAACGCACAAGTTAGAGGGACTCATCCACCACACCACAATACTATCTACTTTGGGTGGCAGTGACTCGCCCTCATGGTTTTTCTCATGTCCCAAAAACATATCTCTGTGGGAGAAGATCCCTGATCACGGCACCATCTCTGCTATGACAGTTCATTTATGATATACCTAGGAAGATCAGCACGTCTGGTTGGTTTGTCTCACGTCATGTGAGCTCTCCCATCACTATAATAACATCGACCCTCTCTAGGCTACCCAGATGATCTTTTTTGTCCTAGACCATGTGCCTGAGTCTAGTAATGGGAAGGCCTCCTACGTCGAGGCCTTTTCAACTAACGTCCGCTATCTACAGTAAATGTCTCAACTCTGACGTGCACACTACCTAAACTAGATAACTGGCCTTCCACTAATAGAAATATATCTATCACCGGTGCCCACTCTAAAATCCTGACATAGGTGGGGATACACAAGGGCTGTATGTTGACATGGATCTCTTTGCAATGTCCCTACTCAAACTTCTTTGCTCAGAAGTAGCTGTCGTGAATCATGTTCAGAGAGTAGCATGTAAGGTCTGTGAATTTAGTCGCATACTCATCCACTATCATCACTCCCTTATAAACCTCTAGAATCTTTTGAATCTGAATTAATCATAATAAAAAGGGTTACTACTCCTCACCGAATAGCTTCTGGAATTCATCCCATGATAGTACCAACTCACCATGCATTTGAGTAACCAGACTCCACCAACATCCAACTCCTTTATAGAAAAGACTGGCTACCAAAGTCACCATCTGATCTGTTAGTGTTTGAAAAATACATAAGAGGCAGACCACCAACTCTAGACAAACCTCTACTGCCTGAGGATATAGATCACCACAAAACCTCAGTGGTCCCTAATGCTAGAACTCACGAAGTGTGATCAGCCTTCACACATCCTCAGACTGCTCTGTTGGGACTAACTACTACTCAACATGTGGAGGTGCCTCTACCTATCCACCTAGATGAAGGGGATCTCATGATCGACCCTAAACTAAGGCCTCATCACTCATGGAATCGTCAACATGAACCAAAGCTATTATCTTGGATATATGTCATTGTGAAGGCATCCTGAAGGTCATCAAGGAGTATCATGGTCATATGAGCATATATATATATATATATATATATATATATATATATCAACAAAAATTGGGATCTAACTCAAGAAGGTCATTCAAAGACTCAATCCTATATGATACATGCACCAATGTTCCCTGTAACAAATGTCTCAATATACTAAGTTGACAAGTGGGTAATCAGGGTCCTGGTTAATGGTTGCGTCAGTCGCCACACTATCACTAGACTCCCTAGCCTAAGAGACACTCTCAAGACACATTGACACTATTTCCCTAAACCAAACCAAGACCTTTTTAGGTAAATGTTAAAAACAACATCCCAATGGTCGAACCACATCTGATAACACTTTTTTCATGACACGACCCATGCTGGGGCTCGATCCCCAACTACCCCAAGCCCACCTCCATAGTCCAAGGGGTGCAGACAAGCACTGAAGGCACAAAACACTCAGGGAGGCCTTTTCCTAAGAACATATACACACACACGTAGCCAACTCAATGAAAAAGTGTAGTGGGAAAGGAAATCAAGATACAACACTTCTATAAATAAACCAAAAACATACATCGACATCTAAATAGTTGCAGTACAGAAAACTAAATTGAAAGGAAAAGGGTAAAAATACACAGCCAACCAAAAAAGTGTCACAACCTAACAACAATTGGAAAAGTAAAATAGGTGATAGATCCCCGTTCCTAGATCCCAAGCTATGACCACCATACGCAGTCCAAGTACCTCGTATCCCTAGGTTCCTCTAAAATCATGATCAACCTATCTGTTATCTGCATATGGCACAATACATGCAAGAAAAGCCCATGTAGGGGTGAGTATAGACATACTTAGTAGGATTCCCCAAAAGGGAGAAGGGGGAGCAGTAAGGGATACAAATGAAGAGGAAACCAGTAGATAGAATAGGGTACAGTAAAGTGTATAGCTCAACCCAATAAGGTATTGAAACTAAACTCGTCCAAATACAAGGATCTTGAAACTGTGAGAAGATGAACTTCTCATCGAGTCTTTTCTACTTATAGTAGAAGAGTGGACTCATCCAACCATAAGAAGATATGCATGAAAATAACATGGCATACCCCACGCATCTTTTCCTCTCCTGGAGGGAGATTAACCAAAATCCAAAGAGTGGGTACTACAATATGATATATATATATATATATATACGCTCACTCAAAGAATCCCAAACAAGAGAGTAAGGAGACCTTTATCTCATAGATCAAACCAGGAAAAGATTCACCAACAGTTATAGAAGTGACCACCAATGATACCCATCATCCCTCATGTATGCCATAAACATGCAAGTAAAAATGACTCAATCACCACACCATGATACTATCTGTTTTGGGTGGCTTTGTCTTGCCTATAGGGTTTTAGTTCACATCACAAGGATGTGTCTTAGTGCAGAAAGAATCCCTCTTTCTCATGAGTCCAAAGGTATTCCAAACCACATCTCTTCATTGATCCTCATTTCCATATGGTAAAAACTTGAAGTAGAGGACATGTTCCCTAGTGTACCAGGGGGGTGGTACACTAGTCATTGGGGATCTGTGCCCAAGTAAATCAAGGGGATAATCATCCGGAAGTCGATAGGGACCCACTAACCAGCCCCGCTAAAAGGGTAATACACTGGAGGGTAAGGCTGACACTACCATTAGGGAATGCCACTGCCCAGCCAAGTTGAATGGTAAGCCCAGAACTAAACTGTCCATCCATGCAGGATGGTACCTCTCAGAAAGCATCGAGAAACTACATAGGCCATATCTGTTGTATGGTACCTCTCAGAAAGTATCTAGGAACTCTACTACCCATCCTAGCTAGAGGGTAAGCTCAGAAAGATCATCGGGGAACATCACTGCCCATCCCAACTAAAGGGTAAGCCTAGAACTGCTCTGGTGATTCTTTATGATCGATGTTATCATCGTGCATCTCCAAAAAAGTAATCATGCATGGAACATATTGCATCATATCTTGTAATCAACTATAGAGCTCACCATCATGTTTTATAATAAAAACACTTAGGGTAGGCTACTCACATTCCAAAATCTGAGTTTAGAAGAAGGTGATACGAGAGGTAGATGATTCATAGTTTGGTACATGGTGCCTTTGGGGCCCACACCATGTGTGACCCTGCCTCATCGCCTGGTAGTGTACCCAGCCATACTTGGGTACTAAACTATGAACAATTACCCCAAGGCATGCCAACCTACTCCCATAGTACATGCAACCTCTATCAAAAAGGTTTACGAGTGAACGATGCTCAGTGTTGGTCCAAAGGGAAAAATGTACTTTTACTATCATACCTCCTCAAATGGTCTTGAATAACCAAATGGATTACACTATTGTAATCCCTGTTTAAAAGTTCACAAGATTGACTATTCATTCGTCTAAATCAGACACCCGGTGAAGAAATTGTGCTACACCACACTGTGCACAAACGGTGCTTCATGGGGCCTATGCCTTGATCTTATAACATATCATACATATCACATAGATTAAATTCTCATGGAAAAAACATGGGAACAGCTATTCATTCATCCAAAATGTAAACCTGGTGAAAAAGTCACATTTCACCATAAATTCACAAAATGGGATTCATGGTGCCCACACCTCAATTTCGATTTAAACACCTGAAATCAATCTTGAAATGTCCGCCTCGATTCCAAGGTTGTGATGCCGCTAACAGCGCATCGATCAAATTTCATACATAGAAGTTTTAGAAGGTCAAATTTTTAATAATAATAATAATATATTATTATTATTCAGTCATTTCATAGACCTGATCTATGTAAGAACCCGAATCTCCTTTTCAGGTATTTTTTTCCTTTCTGGTTGTTTTTGGAGAAAAGAGGAATTTATGGAAATTTTCTAAGTACACGTCGTGTACTTTATGAGTACACGACATGTACTTTGATGTCGTAGCAGTTCGTGTACTGGCCATGTATTAGCCGCATACATGGTCATGTGGGAGTGACTGGAGTCCGCTTAAATCAGAGTATAGAAAAGGTGAGTACACGCCATGTACTCTAAAATTACACATTGTGTACTTTCTTTTTTTCATTAAACGCACCAGGGTCGCGTCTGATGGACAGAAACCACTTATTTTAGGTTTCATTCATTCGAGAGCGGCAAGAATCTGTAGATCTTTGATGATCCCCCAATACTCCATCTTTCCTCTGATTCGAGCATCGTTGCTTGTGCTGGAATTACATCAGTGAGTTTTCTCTTCTGCTTGAGCCTTGTTTTCCAATTCCTCTTCTTTTCCAAGTTATCATGGGTTGAATGTTTTAGATGTTTTCTTAGATCTAAAAACTTCCAAGGAGATTCAAGCTTCTTTGTTCAATTATATTGATCTCCTAACCCTGAGGTAGGTGGTTTTTTCCTTTATGTTCGAAGTCATTGAGTTTTATGTGAAAATTCCACCAATACCCTTGAACGGGGTATTGCGTGTTTACTATTTTACCTATTTTGTTTGCCTACCATGATTGTATGCATGTGTATAGGATATTTTGTTAAGAATATGGTTGTTTGTTATGATTTGGATGTGTCTTACCCATACATGTTTTGTTTATGACTGTTTGGTCTTGTTCATCTTTTGGATGCTTTTCCTGATTCTATGTTTGTTGTTGTAGGATGGAGTGTTTGTATTTCTGACATGCTTGATATGTTGTAGACTATTTATCCAAGTAGTTCTATAGGTTTACTTTGGTTTTATTGCACTTCTATGCTCGTTGACTTACACAGGTCTGTAAGAACCAGGTGTAGTAGACTATAGTAGGAATTGACCGGGTGAGCTTCCTCAAAGAGTCTTTGATCACTTTTTGATATAAGGGGGGATTGACTGAGTGAGCATCCTCAGAGATCCTAGAACCATTTGGGGATATAAGGGGAATTTACTGTGAGATATTCCTCAAAGATTCCTTGAATACCTTAGAATATAAGGGGAATTGACTGTGTGAGCTTCCTCAAAGATTCTTGTTTTACCTTTGACTATAATGGGAATTGACTGTGAGTTCTTCCTCAGAGAGTCTTTATATATTCTTATAACTGAACTAGAGGGGATAGGCTGTGTAAACTTCCTAGAGGGTTACTATGCCTGATTAGTTGTTTTTGATATGTGGAATTGTTTCTACTGAGTACTTTTTGTTTACTGCTTCTATACTTTTACCTACCATATATTCACTGACTCTTTGGCACAGATCTTTGGGTGGTTGCCTACTGGGATTTAGTATCACACCCTATTTGGTCCATGCTTTTGGGCCCAAACAGATTATATTGTTGTAGGTATAGACAAGGGCAAGCACCCTTCTACTTCAGGTACTTGACTTGCTATAGAGTTGAAGAGAATGGGACCAAGATGAGGCTTGAGATGTTGAGGAGATGTTATCTATTTTCCTTTCGTACTTGGTTTAGTACTATTGTATTCTAGCATTGTGATTTGTTTGGATGATTTCCTAGACACATGTTACCATGCATCATTTATATATGTTCTTTAGTTGTTTGTTATTCTAGTCTTCTACCATTACTGTTGTTGGTATATTTACTGCTTTTGTTATTGTGTATTTGTTTCCCTTCTATTGTGTTACTATGACAATGAGGACATAGTTTCCCCACTATCACACCCAAGGCCCTCACTACTAGTCAGCATCCTCTGGCGTTTGGGGAAATGCGCTTGAGGCCATGTGACCAACCGGGTACGGGGCGCCTCTGGGTGGCTTCCGGAACCCGGACATTACAAAGTGGTATCAAAGGAATTATTTTCTATTGACTTATTGTTTGGATCCTTTAGAAAGGGATAGGATGGAATAGGTACTTGGTAAAAAGTTTTACCCGAGAGTAGCTAACTCGTGTACAAGGAAAATCCAATCTACCTCATTTAATTGCTATTTTTCTGGTTTTTCAATTATTGTAGTTGATTTTATTTCAACTTGAGTGATTCACATGTTTTTTGTTGTTATCGTTAATGTTATTGAGGTTCTATTTCTGTCGCAACCAGATGATATGAGGGTATTCCATCTCATGCATCATATAGGCACTTTTTAGAAATCACATGTCATGCATTCTTTCCATGCCATCTAGGATGCATTAGTGATTGCATGTTGTTGTGATAGATGTTGTGTAGAATATGAATTTTGTTGTGAAAGATGCCTTGAAAAAAAATACATGCTATTTTATAGGGTATTTATGTGTTAGGTTTTGTTTGAATGAACGCCAAACTTGGGTACTTGAGGTATTATGGGCCCTCATGGACCAGAATTTGGTGGATCATTGCCTTTTATGCCTTGTTATAGCATGTATAAAATGCAAAACTTTGATTCTCGAGAATTATGGGCCCTCACATATCGGAATTTGGCACTTTCAATGTTTGTTTCAGTGTTTTTCTGGGTTCCGGAGTAGTTTCTAAGGCTTACTGTCTAGAAAAACCCGGAATAGACACCGTGTAATGTTAAGTACATGCCATGTGTTCTTCTGTTCGCGAAGAAACTGTTTTTCTTAAGTACATTTTGTGTACTTTATATACATGTCGTGTACTTTATGTACACGTTGTGTAGTCTCTAACTGTGTTGTACAATGTGTGGGCAGAGGTACAGGATGGGGAAAGTCTGGTGGGAACATACCATGTACCAGTCAAACACACCATGTAGTGTTAACCTTGTGTCTGCCTGTGTAACTAGAAACATGTATGGATAAATGTTAAGTTATACATGCCGTGTAAGGGTTGAACACATCGTGTAGTCTGACCCAGGTACCCAGCCATATCACGAACAACATGGGTCAGTGTTATCCTTTCACGTATATGTTGTGTCCACCTTGAACATGTTGTGTAGTGTGAGTCGTGTGTCATGCCATGTCACTAACAACACGGCCCAGGTGAAGCTTGTCAAGTACACACTATGTCTACCATGAACACACCATGTAGTCTTGTCTTAGGAGAGCTGTGTGGATTAACCGTGTAGAAGGACTCGGGCAGGGAAGGAGGATTCAAGTACACGATGTGTGTTAAGACAACATGCCATGTGTTTGGGGTGTTACACGACCGATTTAGGCAGGAGTACATGCCAATGTAAATGGATTAAGGGAACACGCCGTGTAGGAATTGTACACGCCTTGTAGTCATGTTTTGTAAAACTTGAGTGCTTTCTTTCTCATGTTCCCTTCTTACACTTCTAGTTTTCAGTCCTTGATAATTTTGATCTAAGGTGTGCACTTAACCTTGCAGATTCATGCCACCGAGACGTCCTCCGACTATATGCCAGTTGTCAGGTGGTGATCAGACACCAGACATGGCTGATCAGGGACTACATGTAGATCCTCCTATCAGGCCAGTCTTGGCACCAGCCGTTATACCCGACATAGGTTCTAATGCACAGTTCAGAGAGGGATTTTTAAGGATGATGAATACCTTCCAGGTAGCACTGCCTCCTGCCTCGTTGATGGCATATTTGATGCGGGTCTTTTAACAGCATCATCCTCCCACTTTCTCAGGGGATGGGGGACCCCAGGATGAAGAGTCATGGATAAAGGCCACGCTGATGATTTTCAAGAATCTAGAGATACCTCCAGATAATAGGGTGAAGCTTGCTACCTATATGCTTTGAGAATCTTCCAAGAGGTGGTGGGATGTGATCTCACAGGCGGGACACCAGCAAAATATGGTTTGGGATGAGTTTCATCGCATCTTCTATGATTACTTCTATCCGGAGACCTTGAGGGTCGATCGAGCCTGAGAGTTCATGATTCTGGAGTAGGATACTATTATTATTATGGATTATTCCTCTCTCTTCATAGAGCTTTATAATTTTACACCTATTCCATGAGGTGATGAGTTGTTCCATACACGGAAGTTTGAGGAAGGTATGAGGCACGACATCCAATCTTAGGTGAACATCATTAGGTTGACTTTGATATCCTCTATCGTCAACCAAGCGCTGATCACAGAGCGTAGTCTGAGGGATTATGGAGCTGTGAACTAGGTCGGTTTGGCATCCAAAGTTAGTATTCCTCCTACTGATAGCAAGAAGCGTCACTGGGAGACTGCACGAGGAGATCAGAGTAGGCGGGATGCATCTTCTGGTAGCTAGGTTGTGTGCTACTAGTGCGGGAAGGGCAGGAATACGAGGCCAAGTTTCCCGAGAGACCCAATGGAGTGTTGGTCTTGTGGAAAGATGGGTCACCTTCAGTGCTTCTATCAGTTCTTCTCACTAGTAGCTGGTGACAGGGGTTCTTCTATGACTCCACATTCAGGAGCAGCACCACCAGTTTCTCACCAGTCTAGGAACTAGAGTTATTATAGTCGTTTAGGCCGAGGTGGATGTCGTGGTCGTGGTATCCAATCATCTAGTTTTCAATGACATTAGGGTGGATCAGCTCAGAGTGGTCAAGTGGGGTCACAGGGCCACAGTACAGATCAGACTTTTACAGTGGAGTAGACCCAATAGGAGAAGGATCTCGAACCCTCTACCGTTCGAGGTACGATCTTAGTAGCCTTAGTTTTAGCTTCTACTCTTTTCGATACAGGGTCTTCCCATAGCTTTATGTCTGTTGTTTTTGTGGAGATCCTTGGTTTCTGTACCTTTTCTTCTGCTGATAACTTGACGCTAGACCTCCGTTGGGGACTATAACGGCTAGTGTATGTCAGTGCAGGGAGTGTCCTCTACAGGTTGTTAGGTGTCACTTCTTATGGGACCACTATGTCCTAGAGATGACATGTTATGATGTCATTCTCGGAATGGACTGGTTAGTTCCATTCCAGGCATTCATCGACTGTTATCACCGCAGGGTGAGTTTCACGTCACCAAAAGGTGAATCTTTTCTTCATAAGGGAGAATGGGATGTACAGGCGAGCAGAGCGGGACCCGAGCATCATGGTTTGGGAGGAGTTACAGCCCATATTTCTATTCTATATCTGGAGGACTAGGGGACTTCATAGTTATAATTTCCTCTAGTGGTGGATCGTTTCAGAGATGTCTTTCCATAGTACTTTTCAGGTTTGCCTCCGGATCGTGAGGTAGACTTATCGATTGATCTTGTGCCAGAAGTGGAACCCGTGTCCATTCCTCCTTATAGGATGGATACACCTGAGTTTCAGGAGCTCAAGAAGCAATTATAGGAGTTGCAGTCAAAGGGTTTCATCGGACCCAATACTTCTCCTTGGGGTTCACCGGTCCTATTTGCGAAAAAGGCGGACAGTAACCTTAGGCTTTGTGTTGATTATCGGAAGCTAAACCAGTTGACGGTCAAGAATAGATATCCCTTTCCTAGGATTGATGATCTATTTGATCAGCTTTGAGGAGCCTGGGTGTTCTCAAATATTGACCTGAGATCTGGTTATCATCAGTTGCACATTAGACCATCAGATATACCTCTTACAGCCTTCAGGAGCAGGTATGGTCTATATGAGTACTTGGTTATGTTGTTCGGCCTCGTGAACGCGCCCGAAGTTTTCATGTAACTGATGAATCGAGTGTTCCATACATACATGGATTCCTTCATGGTGGTCTTCGTGGACGATATCTTGGTGTACTCTCTCACTCGACACGACCATGCTACCCATCTTGAGATCATTTTGAGTACACTGAGGGAGCATCAGTTATATGCTAAGCTCCCAAAGTTCCACTTTTTTATGGATTAGATTCACCTATTGGGTCATGTCATCTCAGAGGTCAGAGTATCAGTAGACCCAAAGAAAGTGAGAGTTGTATTTTCATGGGAGCATTCGAAGAATGTCTTTGAGGTGTGGAGTTTTATAGGGATGGCTAGATACTACAGACATTTCATACAGGACATTTCACACTTAGCAGCACCACTGACAGGTCTAACCAATAAGGGGGAAAAGTTTTTATGGTTAGATTCTTGTGAGTCAACCTTTCAGGAGCTGAAAGGGACGTTGACTTCCGCACTGATACTAGTCTTGCTAGATCCAGGAAAGAGTTATACTTTTTACTACGATGTGTCTGGTATCGGGCTGGGAGTTATGCTTATGTAGGGAGATGGAGTCATGGCATATGGGTCTCAGCAGTTGAGGACGCATGAGAAGAATTACCCGACGCACGATCTGGAGTTGGAAACTGTTGTTTATGGCCTACACTATTGGATACATTATCTTATGGGAGAGCACTTTGTGGTTTTCACCTACCACAAGAGTCTCAAGTATATCTTCAATAAACGTTATTTTAATTTTAGGCAGCATAGGTGGGTTGAGTACCTACAGTCCTTTGAATTTCAGCTTGCCTATACGCCTGGGAAAGGCAACGTAGTGGCTAATGCGTTGAGTAGGAGGACTCAGATACAGGCAGTTCAGGAGGCCAGCAGTGAGTGGCAGCTTATGGCTCTTTTCTCTAAGATGCATTTGGAGGTGCACGATAGACAGGGGCAGACTTTTCTTTCTTTTATAGTTGTTACCTCTACTCTTCTGGATCGAGTTCGAATGAGGCAGTCATCATATTCTGAAGGCCTAGTCCTATGAGAAAGCGTGTCAGGAGAGGACCCTATTCCTGGGTGGACCGTAAGAAAGGATGAGATCTTGCATTTCTAGGGACGTGTATGGGTGCCAGCAGACATACACGAGGAGCTGATGCGAGATTTTCATTCCTCAGTATGGGAAGTTCATCCTAGCGTCACCAAAATGTATCGTGATCTACACCGTTAGTATTGGTGTCCAGGTATGAAGAGTGACATTGCTGGTTTCGTCATTAGGTGTTTTACTTGTCAGCAAGTGAAGGCGGAGCATCAGCGACCAGCAGTACTCTTAGAGCAGTTACCCATTCCCGAGTGGAAGTGGAATGATGTCGCGATGGACTTCGTGACCGGTTTTCCAAGGTCTCCTTGAGGGAACGACACAGTTTGGGTTGTCGTTGACAGACTCACGAAGGTTTCACACTTCTTACCGATCAAGGAGACCTTCAGTGTTGATGATCTGGGATGGTTGTAAATCCATGAGATTGTACATCTTCATGGAGTTCCATGCTCTATTGTTTCAGAAAAGGATGCATGTTTTACTTCTCGGTTCTGGTAGGGGCTTCAGAAGGCTTTGGGTATACAGGTACTTTTGAGTACAATTTACCATCCCCAGACAGATGGCCAGTCCGAGCGTACAATTCAGGTGCTTGAGGATATGCTCCGAGAATGCATTCTGGATTTTGGAGGTTCTTAGGAGAAACATATACCTCTTTTGGAGTTTTCCTAAAACAATAGTTTTCAAGAAACTATTCAGATGGAACCTTATAAGGCTTTGTACGGTAGGCCATGTCGATCACCCTTATGTTGGCTGGAGGTAGGAGAGGCAGCCTTTCTGGGACCTCATATTGTTCAGGAGAACTCAGAGCATATAGAGTTGATTCGGAAGAGGATGTTTACTGCACAGTCTCGGAAAAATTCTTATGTTGATCAACGAAGACGACCTTTGGAGTTCAAGGTCGAAGATCAGGTTTTCCTGCGTGTCACACCGAGGTTGGTACACATGAGGATTAGGAGATAGGGTAAGATTTTACCGAGGTACGTCAGACCATTTGAGGTGTTGGAGAGATTTGGGTCGGTTGCCTATAGGTTGCCATCACCTCAGAGGTACCGAGCTATGCACGATATCTTTCACGTTTCTCACCTCTGACATTACTTTTCAGACTCTTCTCATGTCTTTCAGCCCGAGGAGGTTGATCACGAAAAGGATGCGTCATTTGAGGATCATCCTATCCGGATTGTGGATCGCAGTACAAAGGTTCTCTGTGGCTGGTCTATTCCTCTAGTACAAGTGCTATGAAAACACGGGTGAGTACAGGATGAGACTTGGGAGAGGGAGGCTGATGTATGAGCATAGTAGTTGGAACTGTTCAAGGTTTCTTCTTCTACACTACGCTAGGGAAATTCGGGGATGAATTTCTTTAAGGGGGAAAGTTTGTAAGAACCCATACCTTCTTTTCAGTTATGTTTTTCCTTTCTGGTATTTTTTGGAGAAAAGAGGAATTTCTAGAAATTTTCTAAGTACACGTTGTGTACTTTGATGACCTAGAAGGCCGTGTACTAGCCATGTATTAGCCGCATAAATGAACATGTGGGAGTGACTGGGGGCTGCTTAAAACGGAGTACGAAAAAGGCGAGTGCACGCCGTGTACTCCAAAATTACATGCCATGTAATTTCTTTTTTTTTATTAAACGCAACAGGGTTGCTTCTGACGGACAGAAACCACTTCTTTTAGGTTTCATTCATATGAGAGCACTGAGCATCTGCGGATCTTCGATGAGCCCCCGATCCTCCATCCGTCCTCTGATTCGATCACCATCGATTGCGTTGGAATCACATCGGTGAGTTTTCTCTTCTTCTTGAGCCTTGTTTTCCGATTCCTCTTCTTTTCCAAGTTATCGTGGGTTGAAATTTTTAGATGTTTTCTTAGATCTACGATGTTCCAAGGAGATTCAATCTTTGTGGTTCAAGTATATTGATCTCCTAACCCCGAGGTGGGTGGTTTGTGCCTTTCTGTTCGAATTCATTTAGTTTTATGTGCAAATTCCACCAATACCCTTGAACGGGGTATTGCATGTTTACTGTTTTACCCCTTTTGTTTGCCTACCATTCTTGTATGCCTATGTAGAGTATATTTGGTTAAGAATATGGTTGATTGTTATGCTTTGGATGTGTCTTACCCATGCATGTTCTGTTTACGATCGTTTGGTCATGTTCAGCTTTTGGCTACTTTTCCTGATTCCACGCCTGTTGCTGTAGGATGGAGTGTTTTTATTTCTGACATCCTTGATATTTTGTAGACTATTTATCCAAGTAGTTCTATAGGTTTACTTTGGCTATATTGCACTATTATGCTCATTCACTTACATAGGGCTATGAGAACCTGGTGTAGCAGACTATAGGGGGAATTGACCGGGTGAGCTTCCTCAGAGATTCTTTGAGCACTTTTGGATATAAGGGGGGATTGACCGAGTGAGCATCCTCAAAGAGCCTAGAACCAATTGGGGATATAAGGGGAATTGACCATGTGAGCTTCCTCAGAGAGTCCTTGACTACCTTATACTATAAGGGGAATTGACTGTGTGAGCTTCCTCAGAGAGTCTTGTTTTACCTTTGACTATAAGGGGAATTGACTGTGAGTGATTCCTCAAAGAGTATTTATATATTCTTATAACTGAAACAGAGGGGATAGGCTGTGTTCACTTCCTAGAGGGTTACTGTGCTTGATTAGTTGTTTTTTATATATGGAATTGTATCTACTGAGTACTTTTTGTTTACTGCTTTTGTACTTTTACCTACCATATATTCACTGACTATTAGGAACAGATCTTTGGATGGTTTCCTACTGGGATTTAGTCTCACATCCTGTTTGGGCCATGATTTTGGGCCCAAACTGATTATATTGTTACAGGTATAGACAAGGGAAAGCACCCTTCTACTTCAGGTACTTGACTTGCTGTGGAGTTGGAGAGCATGGGACCAAGCTAAGGCTTGTGATGCTGAGGAGTTGTTATCTATTTTACTTTCGTACTTGGTTTAGTGCTGTTGTATTCCAGCATTGTGATTTGTTTGGATGCTTTCTTAGACACATGTTACCATGCATCATTTATATATGTGCTTCAGTTTTTTGTTATTCTTGTCTTACGCTATTTCTGTTGTTGGTATATTTACTGCTTCTTCTATTGTGTATTTATTTCCCTTCTGTTGTGTTACTCTGCCAATTAGGGCATAGTTTCCCCACTATCACACCCAAGGCCTTCGCTGCTAGTCGGCAGCCTCTGGCGTTTGGGGAATGTGCTTGAGTCCATGTGACCAACTAGGTATGGGGTGCCTCTGGGTGGCTTCCAGAACCGAGACATTACAATCTACACACATGAGAAAGGAATCCAACAATGGTCCTAAAATGACCGTCTCAAAAACAGGGTCATGCTGCCATAGACAGTGTATTACTTGGACACTCCCTATAGGAGTTATGCTCGAATCAGTGTTTGAAAATAATAATATTATTATTTTTATGACATTTTTGTTGACCTGCTCCATGAGTTGGTGAATGGTACCCAATATTGGTCTTTAAAATATTGCATTGAAGATAGAGTCACATTTCCACTTACGGTGTGTGAATTGGACGTTGCACGGTGAAGTTACAACCAATTAACCATTTTATTAATAATATTATTATTATTATTATCATTATATTAAATTTTTTTATTTTGTTCTTTGTTTTCAGAAACCTACATGGGGGGTTCCCGTGGTAGGTCACCTGATGCCACCCCCACCAGCTCCCATCCACCACTTGCCTCGCGGCCCACCGCCTACCGATGCAGCTCTCATGGCCTGCCACCAGATAACACCTCCACCATAGATGCACCCTCTCTGGAGTCTCACTGCTACCTCTTTCCATATGTCATACCACCTTCAATCGAAGTCGAAACAAAGAAGAGAGTATAGATCTAGAATCCTTGATTTGAGATCACTCATTCTCCACTTGAAGATTCATCAACACTTTGACATGACGAAAAGTAGACGTTGCTTCCGCTCGCCACTGCACCAACTCCAGCACCCAAAACTAGAAACCATTATAGATCTGGAATCCTTAGATCACGACCTTCATGGATCTATGATTTTCTCAAATATTAGATATTGTTTCAACACGTTGAAAAGTTTACCGATGAATAACGCAAAGAACAGGTGAAGAACCTGAAGAACGAGCAATCCAGACTTGAAACGGTCAGTGGTCGTGTTAGTAATGCCATCGAAAAAGGTTTTCAAAGTAGAAATAATGACCAAAAAAACTTTAACAGCCAAAAATTCAATTGGGGGATGTAAAATCTGAAAGAACAATCCTACCTAGATTTTGGATTTGTCATTGGGTTCGCTAGACTCTAATCTACTCAGATCTGAAGTTTCTCCATGAACTTCCAAGGACCCGACATCGATTTACCATTGGAAGGAGAGGAGGAGAGATTCCTCCATCTATGGGCGAAATGATCCAACCCTAACTCATTTATACAAACTTCTATTTATAGAATTTGACTGTTCTCCCACCAATGGTTGTGGGATATGAATATCCTTCACCAAACACCCCATTACAAACTCAATGAGGGTCTCAAATTTCCAATCCGAGTCTATATTCAAGAGTTATTTGAATTAATGTCTAGGATAAAATAATTTTATTTAATTATTTTATTTATGATTATTTCTTCCATGGGATTTTCTACAGAAGGCCTGCACTGATAAAAGTTATGTCTTTCCTAGGGTAAACGCCACACTCCAGACTCAAACATGCTCTCATATTTCTGATCTAAGCTACAATTTGAGAGATATCTTGTTTTCTCCGTGTTCATAGTATAAAATATATTTAATATTTTTATATAATTTATTCTGGGAACACTGAGCCTCATAATCTCACTCCATCTCCACACCTAAATTTGGAAATATATATAGAAATATTCCAAAGTCTTACAAGGAAAAAAAACGAGTCTCTACAATTTAATTGATTATGGGTTTATTCAGTTTTGGTGTTGGAATTGGGTTATCATGGGTCCTTGGTCTTGGTATCCTGCCCTAATAATCTGGTTTCCCTTTTGAAATGGTCATCTACTTGGTAAAAATGAAATACTAGGTGACCCAAAACCATATTTAATCATAATTATATTAGATTTAATAATGGTAATACACAAACTAAGATGATTAATTGATGCAATGAAATAATAAAACTCAGAATGCAACAATGGTTATGCAATATGAAAATTGAATGTATTGGAATTGATAAACAGTGTTGAAACACTTCAAACCATGAATATAAAATTGAAAATAAAATCTAAGAATCACATCCCCCTACAATCACATCACCTGACACTAAAGAGACTAATAACTCATTCGAGGCATGATGAGAATGATCAGCATATGTACCTGAAGAAGAATGGAGGTGAAGAACGGTGGTGAAGTTGGGATTTTAATTATCACTCCATCATCTGATGGAGTCCCTTAGTTTTTCTTGGCCTCCACTGGTCCCATAGTGTCCCAAAGTAGTGGTTGAGGGTCTCCTTTTATAGAAAATACTGTCAACACCCTCACAGTATTGCATTTATTTTTTTCAGCACATCAACACTTACACGACATGTAATATGCTTTCATGTCATGTAATCCCAATTTGAGTTTGCTCTATGATTTTTGAATATGTGTGAATATCATGAAAACTTTGACTCCTTTCATGACATGTAAATGGGACTCACGACATGTAAATTTTCTTTAAAGAGTGAAATCGTGTCCTAACTTGTCCGACACAGCTAATTCTTATGGAAAAAGTTGCGAAATGTAATTGAATTACACGGAATGTAATCATTTTGCTTCAGTTTTCTAAATTATCTTCATCTTTAAAAATATTATGTCACATTTTAGCTCATATTTCCCCCTATTTTCATTACTTTTTCATATATCAATTTTTTCCTTATAAAAATCATAAAACATGTCAATTCTCTACAAAATTGTCAAGATTTATCATTTAAATACAAAAATCAATACATAAAACACTCAAAACTATATGCATGAAATACACCTATCATTCACTATAAAAGTTAATATAAAGAGCACAAATAATAAGTTTTTGGGAAAGAGAAAGGTGAAGAGAAAGTTTTAAACATCACATAATCATTGGGAAATGATGATGTCTTACAGAAAATGGGAAGCTCACACACAAATGGGATAATTGAAAAGGGAAAAGTGTAGTGTCATTACTGCAAAAGATATGGGCACATGAAACAGGAATGTCAATTTTTAAAAAATAAGAATGAGTGGGATAAAAATCCAAATCAAGATGGATGGGTTTTGGATTCAGTGATCTTGGTACACATATGTATGAAAAAAGTTGAATTTAATATTTTTCAACAGGTGCGAGATTTGGTGAGATTTGGTGATGGGTCTATATGTGAGGTTTGAGGAGTCAGTACGGTGAAATTGAAGACACCTAATGGAGTAGTATGAAAACTAGATGATTTGAAATCCATTCTAAGGATGATATGAAACTTGGTATCATTAATTAGAATCAATGTGAAAGGTTACAATATTTCCATAGTTGGTGGAGTGTTGGAAGTCTCGCGTGGCAATGCAGCAATGCTTACTGGGAAAGAGTCCCAAGAGTTGTATCATTTGATAGGGATTGTAGTCAGCTCGAGATTGATTAAATATATTTAAATTGACTCATCATATGACAAGAAGAATCATTTTTTATTTTATGATGAAGTTTTCAATGACTACAAGGAGACTGTAGGTCTATTTTATACCCCAAATTGGTGGTGAGGAGGAGATTTGTAGGGGCCAATCCCAATTAGGGAGAAATCAATGGAGGAAGGGTTTTTTCGGCAACAACATTTATTCTTCAGTTGATAACCAACACATCCAAATCTTGGACTATGGATGAGCAGTCATCGGTGTGAGGAATTTTCATGGGTAGATGAACTACTAACCAACCAAAGAAAAAAATGGTTTTTGCTTCCTCTTTATAATGGGATCAAAATCCAATCAATCTGTAATATGGTGTGATCCTTTGAAAAATTGATCCAGAGAAGAGACAAATAAAGAAAATGGACCCCTTTCTCCCATGGACATAGGCATCATTGCCGAACCACATTAAAATCATGTGTTGATCCATTTTCTTCTTTTGTTTGTGTTTATTTCGTCACCATGAACATATACTTCCATAACATCATCTTTGTTCTACATTAGTGGACTTGATCATCCAGATATTTACCTACAAATTTGATTGGTGGTCTCACATTTATCTATGGTTTGAATCATCATACTCAACCAAGATCAATTCATGTTCAACAACATCTTCATTGATTCTTCATTGCAGATTCAAATAAAAAATTGAGTTTGTCTTCATCTGTGGTGAGGCTTTCAGCTCAGTCTCCACTGGTCCTAGATTTCTCTAAACGTTTTCTCTTCAACAGTTCTTGACTTTGAACTAATCAGTCTGCCGACCTACTACTCAATTTGAATTTCGTTTTTAACTTTAACCTTCCCAACATTATAAGTAAAATCTCAGAAGAATTCAATGGCATAAATAGTTGACATTAGCATCATCAAGAATCTCATCTCGACAACAGGTCTAGATTTTTTTAACTTTGACCTCAGCTAGGTTTATAGACTTCAATAGGATCTTCATAAAGCTTATTTTGGGAGATTTGTATTATTCGGTTGGCACCAGCATCTCAGACTACTCGGGTTTCAGTCATCCTCAGTTAATTTTTAAATGGTGATCTCAACCCAGATGACTTCAAATCTATGTAATTGGTACAGTAATGATTAAACTTGGTTTTGATGAATTTTCTCATATCTAGATTAGTGAAAGGTAGCACACTTTCTTTATTCCTCTTTGAATTTAAGATCTCGGTCAATAAAAGATCAGGTTCCATAATTTTGGATTTTATTTGGATGAGCTTCAGTAAGGTAAAATTATCTTATAAAAGAATCATTTTATATTATGGGTGGAGCTATGATTTATCTTATAGGAATAATAATATGATTCTATTATGTACTTTCTAGCTAGAACTAAAAATATTTTACATGAGTAATATATTTTTATTCCCAATAGAAGATTTTACCTTATGCTGATGAAGTGTTGCAGCCATAAAAAATAAAAGGATTAAAATAATAAAAGACAATAAGAAAAATATTTTAATGTTGAAAAAAAATAAAAATGAAAAAAAAACAAAAATTATAGATTAAAATAAATAATAAAACATTAATAAAGTAATTGTTAACATAAACTAAGAAAATTAATCATAAAATACTAAAAACATAAAACTAAATTATCAACATATAATTAATATTTTAGAAAAATATTGAAAATGAATTAAAAAAATCTCACACAAACATAATTTACACATTAAATTAAATATTTAAACACAAAAAATTATAATTTATTAATTATCAACAAATAAATTACTAACACTACAATTAACCAATTAAATATCCATTTTAACATTAAAAATAACAAAATTGATATGGAAAAATGCATCAAATATTTTCAATATCAACTTTCCCCGCACTTAAACATTTTTTGTCCTCAGAAAATTACTAATAAATTTTAGTGGAAGAAAACAAATCTAAAGAGTGAAAACTAAAATACCAAAAAGAATTGGTTTTTAAATAAATTGTCCTCAATGGACTATTTCATGTTAAAAATGTAATTTCCCCCTTAAAATCAAAAAAAAAATATAAAGATGATTTCATATTTTAAAAACGTGATTGAAATTAAAAATTTTGAATATAATTAAACACACGTATATTTCAATCCAACTAGAATTCCAAACCTCTCTTTACCTTCAGGTGAGCCAACTCACATAATTAAATATCATGATAAATAGGCACCTTGTTTGGATGGGAAAGTTTAATAATGGCAAGTATAATAAATAACTCATCCGTCAGTTTAAAAGATAAGGTATAAAATAATGAAAGAAAAGGTACTAAACTTAGATTAGTATATTCATTTCATAGACCATTTGGATGTATATCTTATGAATTTAATTCCAAGAAAAAAGTTCCAATCTAATGAAAGTTGCAAAGCATTCCAAAAAAATTAATGCCAAGAAAATTTTTCAAAAAGGGAATAAAAATAATGTACTCAATTAAATACATGGATTAATAGAGATTAGCTGTCTAAAAGTGGTATCTCAATCCTCAATCTAAAGAAAAAATTTGACCCACTAAAGATGTAAATAAAATCTTGAGAAACTAAAAATTTAAAAAAAAAATTAAAGGGGTTCTAATGGATTTTTCATTAAAACACAGTTTAGCTCATTTAAGAAGATCCTCTCTCCCACACTTAAAACTCAAATTTTTCCTCAAATTTTTATTAAAATATAGAATAAAACTATTAGATAATTTTGTTTATAAAAAAATCAATTACATAGTTCAATGACTTGTTTTAAGGGTCACGAGAAATTCAAAAAGAAAATTTTCTTCACTTTGAACACTTTTTAAAAATAGAATTTAAAAATATACATGATTTGACATTATAAAAAAATAAATTTTTTAAATTAAACTCAAAAGTGAAGTACGTTGATCAGTGATTTCACTTCAAGCATAAAACTAAGTCCAAATATATTTTAAAGTTTCCAATAAATATTTTAAAAAATTAATTCAAATCGATATTCAACAAAGAATATTACATCAATATAAACACCAAAAATTTATAAGAATACTCACAAAATAAAGTTCAATCAACAAAAATTCCCCCTCACTTAATTTTAAAGCAATAGAATAATACAAGATAAAAATTTCAAAGAAGTAAATGATTTCCAAAACAAAGTAATCATGTAGATAAAATAATACACTCCCTTGAAAATTGGTCCATAGTTTCCTCACAATACAGATTACAAATCACTATCCTTTATCATGCCAACTATACTTAATCTCTCCTATAAATTTACCTTCACGGTTTAAAATAGAAAAATAAATAATCCTATTCATTGAGAATTAAAAGGATGAGACCAAGATAATGGTGAGAGTGTGATAGTAAATACCATACCAAGTGATCAGGATAAAAATTTGATAGTGCACTGACCATGTTGATGATGAATTCTATTACTAAAAACAAAAGAAAAAGAAAAACACAAATTTTATTTAATCATGGGTTTCCTCCCATGTAGTGATAGATTTAAATTCCCTATCCAGAATTCCCTAGTAACTAATCATAGTCACTAGGGGGTGTGGTTTGTCATCCATAAATCACCACATATGCTTCATCCAATTATTTTTATCAATTAATTGATATTTATGGACACCAAGACTTATGAAAAAAACCTAAATTCTCATCTACTATAAAAACCCCAAGAGGCACCATTTATCATCAAGGGATAGCTCAAAGATGTCTCCAAAGAGAGATGAAAATCCATCACCCAATCTTATATTCCTTATGTTTGCAAGACATTTAGGTTCGAGTGAAAAATATATAACTCAATCAAAATATTTCAAGAAACTTCTTAGATTATAAATAGGAAATAAATCATAAGGATTACACTTGGAAGGTTTGTTTTCCACTTCTAGAATTAATTCAGATTTTAGAAATTTATAATTTCCATGAAGGTATAGTAGTGTACTATGTGATTATAGAGGTGTGACATAATCCTCGTAGCTTTCTCTCTATAAATTAACCACAAAATTTTTGAATACAAGGGTGAGGGGGATGATTTTAGGAAAAAGGTTCATGAGAAGGGGTAACAACAAGATTCTGAAAAAATTTAGAAACATTGGATCTTAAGAGAAATTCCCCTTATAATATACTCTCAACTTCAAGAAGACATTCGATGCCCAAATTATATGAGGAAGGAATTGAAAAATAAGGAAGATAAATTTTTTTATCAACAAAAATATCAAGTTTCACCATATTATAAATTTATTCCAAATGTTCCCCATCTAAAAGAAGAAATTCATCAACCACTACTTTCTAAAAAATATATTTGTTTTTTCAATCTAGTGTGTGCTCAACCTTTTCTTGAAGATCTAATTTTATGAGTTTATACACTAAAGTAAGGTCTATTGAGTGTTATAATTTAATTTCAAGGTAAGAAATGTTCAGATAATCTCTAATAAATTCATATTCAATTACTTTCATATTTAAACAATTTTCATGAGGTTGGTCAATACTATTTTCCATTTTATTGATTAAATAATTAGTTGATTCTATAGTAAAAGGATAAGGAGATGAAGAATCATCAATAAATATTTCCTCAAAACACTCACCCTCATCTTTTTTATTAAAAAATATTTAATTGATTTGGGTTTAGAATTATAAAACAGGTAAGAGCGTTTTTTAAATTAGGTTCAATAATTTTAGAATCATTTATTTCTAGGTTTTTGTTCTCTTCCAAATTATTCCTAATTACAAGTTCATGTTCATTACTTAAAATTTCAAAAAAACTAGGGAAAATGTTTTTTTCATTAATTTTCTCATTTTCTAGTTTGTCCTCAACCCAATCAATCAAATTTTCAAATCTCTTATAACAGCCTGTATTTTCAATTTTAGGAATCATGTATAGAATATGGAATCCCTCTTCAATATCCTTCAGTTCTTTTTGAAACAATTGCCCACTCAATTCCCTTTATGTTCCTCACATATTCATCAGTATTATTTTCTTCATTAAAAGAGTTAGTTATTTTTATACTTTATTCTTATTTAGATTCTTATTCTTCCTAATAATCAGTTTGTTGTTCAATTACAGCCCCACTCTCCTCGTTTTTTCCTCAAAATCTTCCAAACAGTTAACTTCATTGTTTTATTCAATTTTTGTTTTTTTCATTATTTTTTGTGACTCTAATGTATCATTTTTTAGAATCTGCATTCTAGTTTCAAGAGCTTCATCAAATTCATCAAGTTTAGAAGAAAAAATCAACATCATTTGTTCTAGTTTTGAATAATCTTTGGGTTTAGGTTCATAGATGTCATGTTCTTCCTCAAATCAGTCAACCTTTTCTGGTTGGATATAAACTAACTACTAGGCATTATTCCCATAATAGCCACAATATACATAAAAAAACTCACCTTTTTAAATCCATCCCCCTTGATATTTCATTTTTTAAATACAACATAGAAAAAAGCTCAAAAAATATTTAATGATCAAATAAACAGAGAACTGAATCAGGATTTGAAAGTCAACACCAATAGAAAATTCAACAAAATATTTTTTTTAGATTTTTTATTTGATTATTATTTGTATTTTTTAAAAAAAATTTCTTCCCTAATACACTCGACATAAGAATTCCCCATAAATGGGACTAAATTTTGACAATGGCATGATCGTTGATACACTGGTCAAATTTCAATTTAAACTTATACTCACTATAAGATAGCCGAAAGTAGGGTTGAACTGTATGGAAGGATAGAGAGATGTTATAGGGATTTATTAATTGTCCTAAACTATGAAAAATTAAGAAAGAAATTGATGAATGAACAGGTGACTTATGTGTGCATGATGATGTAACATGAAGAGTTAAAATTTATAAGAATTAAGTTGACTATGTTAAAGAGAAGAAACATGAAAAATGATAATCATAAGAAAATAGATTATTCAGTAAATGTATTTCCTTGTTTGAGAAGTGATAATTAAAATCAACAATCAAAAAAATGTGTTCAAAATCTTAGTTGTGATGATTTACCAACAACCATATAATTTTGCAATTAATCACATACAAAACTCATTTGATTGTAAAAATCATGAAGTTGAAATCAATTTGAAAAATATCACACAAATGAAGATTAATATCCCATATCAATTAAACATAGTTAATTTTTTAATTATGGAAACACAAAAATAAGAAATTTAGAAATACTGGAAGAAAACGTGAAAGAGAGAAGAAATATCATCGGTCGAGTCGAAATCGGTCTCTCTTCACTTCAACTCTTTCTCTCTCATCTGATGAATCTCATGCTCGTGCTCCCAAATAAAACTGTATACTCTCACTCTAGAGCATCATGTCCTAATTATAGAATGTACCCATTGAAAAAATAAAGGATTCCTCCTTTTTTCATCAGAACCTTATTTTTTATTTTCCATTCTAAACACTGCCTCGCTATGCTAGGGTCACTTGAAAATTTTCATTGAAACATTTTTTACCTTAGCATTTTTTCACTACCACTATCACTCAAATAATCTCCTAAGTATTCTGACACCGTAATAATAAATTAATTCAATAACTAACAAAACTATTATTCTTTAATTATGTCATCAAATTGGGACTTTGACTTTCTCCCACAATTTAAATGTGTAAGCCTGCTAGCCAACTCTATTTAAAAGAAACCAATATTGAACATGAAAATATTTGATACAGAAAACATGACACTAGAGAAATTCAAGGACCCTTCATCTTCATTCAATCCTGAAAAACATAGAAAATAACTGATAAACACAAATATATTATATCTTCACTTGGATTAAATTACAAATCAGTTGTTATTCAACCAGTTTATACAGATTATGCTTATTTTAGATACACCTATTAAGACTTGAGATTGGATCAAGTCATTTTAACTCACCATTTTTTGTCATAGCAAAATCCCAAACTCAACCTTGGATGTTGTTACGAATCTTGTAATTATGAATTCATCCTCTATGATACTCATTGAAACATTAGATACCAATATTTGTGTGTATCTAATGAAATTCCTTCAAACGTGTGTCAAGCTAGGATCATCTTTGTTTTATATTAGTGGAATTGATCATCCAGATCTATACCGAAAACTTCAATTGGTGATTTTGAATACATACATGGGATGAATCATTATCCTCAAACAAGATTGATTCAGATTCTACAATAGATTTATTGATTATTCACTACAGAGTCAAATAAAAATTGATTTTACCTTCAACCTAGTGAGGATTCAGTATAGGTTTCCACTAATCCTATATTTATTCAGAATTTTCCTCTTTAATGGTGCTCAACTTCAAACCCATCAGTCTGTCAATCAGATTCTTAGTTCAAATAGAATTTTTATCTTTAACCTTCCTAACATTATAAGGTGAATCTCAGATGGCTTCAACAGCATCGATAGTTGGTGTTGGCATCATCAAGAAGCTCATCTCGATAATATATTTTGATTTTTTTTTGAAATCTGACCTCAATTAGGGTTCTTGGATTCAACTGGATCTTCATCAAGCTTCTCTTGGAAGCTTCATTTCATTCCGTTGGCACCAGTATCTAGAATGACTCGGGTTTCACTCATCCTAGGTTCATCTTTATATGGTGATCTCAACCCAAATGACTTCAAATGAGTGTGGTTGGTATTGTAAGGATTAGACTCAGCTTTGACTTTTCTTCTTAGATCTATCTTTGCAGAAGGAAGCACACTTTCTTCATCCCTATTTTAATTTGAGATCTTGATCAATGAAATATCGGGTTCCGTTGTTTAGGCTTTGATTTGGATGAGCTTCAATATGATCAAATTATCATACACAGTCATCATTTTATATTATGGGTGGATCTGTGATTTATCTTACAGTAATCGTAAGATGATTATATTATTTCCATTTTATGTGATGAGATATATTATGACCATTTTCGATTAATGTGGTTACACATTGTTGATGTTTTTCTCATCCTTGGGTATTCCTTGTTTGTTACATTGAGCATGTTATTCCTTTTGGTCATGTTTGTCTACTTGATCCATGTTTGGGTTTTGTATTGGAAAACATTTTTTTATTGAAAAGGAAAATTAAAGGGATTTCATAGGTTTATTTGAAAATAGCATGTTCTAAAATGCTTTAGTTTTGAAATGAGTTATTAAGCTAGATTATTAGTTTTCATGGGTAAAATATTTAAATATATTAATGGTGGTATCCTATTGGTATTTGTGCCCCACACCCTTCTTAGGCCTTTGGGAATTTACAGACTTCATTCTGCAGGACACAGGTAAGGGTAAGAGCACCATGTACCAGGGTGGCTCTTCTTGATTACCATAATCTATTGGTTGATAGAGGAGACATGGTCTCACTAGGTTGGCTCAGAAGGATACTTTATGGAATTTTATATCCATTTGGATATATGTAGGGTCCTTGTTTGTTATTTTTCTCATTCATTTTAGTGTTTGGATTTTGACTTGATATACCATGTATTTATCCAGTTACGACATGATTGTTTATGATGTATGTTTTTTTTATGATATCTTCTTATCTTATGTTGTCAAATCTGATGATATTGGTGTGGTCATCCCATTTCATGGATGGTTCATTCCAGTTTACCATATAAAAACCATTCCCGAGAGATTTTTGGTTATGCCTGGTGCATATTGTCAGCACATGATGATTGGGAACGTGCTTCAGGCCACGTGGCGGGCCATCACAAGAGATGGGTTGGGTTGACTTGGATTGGTTTGTTACGAATACTATAAATCTTCATTTATAATTTTCCAAGTCTATTTTCAAATAAAATTATTTTCAGAATATTTTTTGAATTTATAGTTTTTGAAAAGTGATTTTCAAAGTGGAATGTTTTAATGATCTTGTAATGGTATTTCTATCCATCAAAGATAACAATGCTTGATTTCACTTATGCTTTATAAGGATATGATACAATTATACCATCCTTATTCTTTCTCTATATGGTTTATGATTATGATTTCAATATATTTATGAATCAATTACATGTTCCATGGGTTATGCTATGATGAAATGATAAAATTTTTATGAAACTTGTTACTTTTCCATGGGTTATGTTATAATGAAATGTTCATAAGACCCATTTATTTTCATGGTTTCTGATATGATATATGTTTTATTAACTTATTTCATGCATAAATATGATTTTCATTATGTTACAGCTGGGCCTAGAATTATATATCCCTCCAATGTACTAGGTAAATATTGATATCTCATGAGATAAACATGAATGAAATACAAAGTGAACCCAGTTCAACAAGTCACTCTACCCTCTATGATATTCTTAGTATTAAACCTTGATTACTATGAAGGTTTGGGGTGTTAACCCATTCTACTATGATAATATTGGTAGTGATCCTTGAGAACTAAGGAAATTATTTTCTATAATAATATGTATGAAACAATTATATGTCTTATGCCAATGTTAAGCTCTCATAGATCAGGTTCTTTGATTCATTTATGATCCAAGTCTTATTAAATACCAATATTTATGCCATGAATCAATATTATGATCTATGATATTCAAGGAATGTTTTTTCAAATTTTATTCTCATGTTCTCATACCCTTATACTCATGTTATGTTGATATCTCCCTTATTTACCCTTACTGAGCATCTGATCTCTCTTTATTATGTTTCCTTTTCCACATTTTATGGAGAAAGGAAATAAGTATGATATGTATTAGAAGGGTGATAATTATAAAGATTTTAGTGGGATATGATTTAGTACACTTATGAACCATTTATTTATATATCCAAGTTTCCAAATATACTAGACCTATATGATTCTAGTGTGGATCACTAAGTTATGTAATGAATAATCATATAATAAGATTTAATATCTATGTATGGAAAGTATGGTTTTCTATAATTAATATAATAGAAAAGTTTAGTTTACCTTTAGAAAAAAGGATGAGAAAACTCTAGTGAGAAACCTAGGGATAAGTCTATGTATAGGATAACATCCTAAAGTTTTAGTAATGATCATGGATGACCTAGGTAGGTTTCATGGATTTAGAAAAAGGTGTATTGATTGATACATCCTACAAATTATTTTTTTCATGATTATATATTTTTCCACTATTATTTCTCACAATTTCAATTTTTGTTTTTAGTCAATGGCTAAAAGTTGAAGGAAATCTATTAATGTTGGATAAGACAGATAATGCAATGATTGTCCTTCTAATAAACCAAATTTTATGTGAGTTGGAATGAAAAATATATTTTTTATGATCACCCAACTTTCTCAATATATGAATCATGTTTAACTTCTAAATGAGAAAAGAAGGGAACAACATTCTATTGAGTCCTTTATGAGGAAACACCCATCTTCTCTTAGTGGGTCTTTTTATCCACTAGTTACTAAGCAATGGATTTGTACCATTGAAAAGATATTTTTTCTCTAGAGTTAAAATTATGAAAAATTCATTTTGGTTTTATATAATTTGAAAGGATAAGTGAATAAATGGTGGCCTCTTATAAAGAATATAAGGAAACATGAAGAAATTGACTCCATAGAGTAGGATAAGTTTTAGAGCTTATTTTTTAATTAGTAACTTCGTCGTATTATTCATATGAAAATGGAGAAGTAATTCCCTATTCTAAACTATAAGGATGTGAATATATTTCTAATTATGAGGAAAATTTTATGTGGCTTTAAATTTTTGCTTCTAGTATTATAATCCAACCTGAAAGTATGGTTGATCAATTCTTTATTATCTTAAAATAAATTCTCCTAAGGGAATTAGTCATAAGAGACTTTAGTGGCTATGAATAAATTTTTTGATGTGATTTCAAGATGGAAATGTAGATTGGAGTTACCTATCCATCCTATAGTTTTAATAATAAAAGAAAGATGCAACTTAAAGGGAATTCAAAAAATCATGGAGAGAAGAAGATGAGCTTTTCTTTATGCTCAAAGTGTGGAAGGAAACATGGTGGAAATTGTCTTAAGGGTATTGGTAAATTTATTAAGTGTGTAAAGGAAGGTCATCGAGAAATAAAACTTTGAAGTAATGGGAGGAAGTTAGTTAATTATGTGAATAGATAGAAAACTTCACAGAATGCACCACACACATTCCAGTGTTTCAAATTCAAGGATTGTGGGCATTATACTAACTAGTGTTCAAACCAAAAGGTTAATTATAATGATCTTCATAAGAAACCTATTAATCCTAAAGAAAAAGGAAAGATCATGTGATCACTATTAGTGATGGGAAGTATGATAACAAAGTGGTGAAAGGTAAACATACCATTCACTATAGAACTATTGATGTCGTGTTTGAATTTGGTTATACCCACTATTTTATATATGAAGAATTTATTAAGGGTGTCAAAATGACACCCCAATGCTAGATTTTGAATTATTAGTGAAATCCCCTAATCATATGATGATCACATCTCAAGTATATGATTTTTATCTAATTGAAGTTTGTAGGAATATTGTTCTTTCAAATCTTAATATTATACCACTAGTTTAATTTGATATTATTTTGTACATGGATATGTTTTCTTTAAAAAAAATACCAAATCAATTTTTAAGGAATGGAGGTCATGTTTTATATTCTGAAAAAATTTATTATTGTCTATCAGTGTGATAATAGATATGAACTTCCAATGGAAATAACATCCATTGTATGGGTCTTGATTCCTATTCAAAATAAATGTTTATCTTAGATGGTTGGGGAGAAACTGAACATCAAAATATGCCTATTGTTTAGGATTTTCTTGAAGTTTTCCTAGAATAATTACCCAGTCATCCAATGAATCATGAAGTTGAGTTCAAAATAGAACTCATACATGGTTCTACACCTTTTTCAAAGACTATATAAAATGGATCTGATTGAGTTTCATGAATTAAAAAAGAAACTCTAGGAGAATCTTGATAAGGGGTTAATTTGGCTAAGTGTTTCATCTTGGGGTGCACCTATTATATTTTTAAGAAGAAATTCTGATCAATGACACTGGACACTTTTTTTCCATTTATCCTTGCACTGGTGGAGGCTTTATCATGATCAAATGCTGGGGAGGGGTGTTTCATTTTGTCAGTTTGGTTCATCTTGCTAAACCTTCAGGTTGTGATTGTTTTAAGTCGATGATGTTTATCAGGGTTTCCCCCTTCTTCCCTTAAAAGGGGGTTTGCTTTATATAATAAAAACATTTAAGGCCTTCGGGCCATTTGGATGGAATGAATAGAGTATTTAGAGATTATATTGATCAGTTTGTGGTTGTATTTATATATGATGTTCTTATTTATCCAAAGTGAAAGGATGAACATGAATACTACTTAAGTATTGTGATTAAGACCCTAAGGAAGGATAATCTTTATGAAAAATCTACCAAATGTGAATTATGGATTCAAAAAAATTCATTCTTAGGTCATATAATCTCAAGTGAGTGTATATCAGTAGATCCTTAAAAGATAAAAGTTATTGAACATTAGACTAAACCAACCACTATGACTAAGATCCATATTTTTCTTAGTTTGGATGATATTATTGGTTCTTTATGGAAATTTTCTCATTAATATCTAATCCAATCACCAAGTTAACTTAGAAGTTAGCTAAGTTCCTTTGGATAGTTGAATGCGGATAAAAATTCACGGAACTGAAAAGAAGGTTAGTTCATGCACCTATGCTTACTTTACCCTATAGTGGAGAAGGGTTTGTAATCTATAGTGATGCATCAAAGAAGGGATTGGTATGAATTCTCATGCAGAATGATATGGTGATAGCTTATTCCTCATGCCAATTTAATGTTCATGAGAAAAATTACCCAACTCATGATTTGGATTTAGCTACATAAATTTTTTTATTAAAGATATAGAGACATTATATTTATAGAGAAATGTGTGATATATATATATACTAAACAAAAAAATTTAAAGTATATTTTCACACATAAAGTGTTGAATATATGCCAGAGAATATGGTTGGGGATGAATAAAGATTATGAAATCTAAGTACATTACCAGAATGGGAAAGAGAACATGGTGGAAGATGCTCTAAGTCAAAAGGATCATGATAGATTATATATTATGAGGATTAAAAAATATCCAATATTTCTATATTTTTAAAGGATGAATCTTTAAATCTTTAATTAATGAGAGAAATATTATATATCTCAACTGATTTTTCATCCATATATCCAAGTGAAGATTGAAGAGGCACAGAATGGAGATATAGAGATACAAAAAAAGGTAATAAATAATCTTGAATTTAACCTTGATTTTTATGGAATGATAAGGTTTAGGAACCACTTATATGTTTTTTCCAAAACATATTTGAAGAATCACAACTAGGAAATGGAGTTACTTCCATGGACATATAGCCACGGTTTTAAAACCATGGCTATATGTGGCTATAGCCACGGTTCTATGGCCTATAGCCACGGTTTTTAGAACCGTGGAAATAGCCCATGGCTATTGCCATGGTTTTGTGGCCTATGGCCGTGCTTTTTAAAACCATGGCTATAGTCCAATTTTTTCAACACCCTCTAGCCATGGTTTTTTAAAACCGTGGCTATAGGGTTCTCGTGCTTCAGTAGGAAGTCCTACCGCCACGGTTTTGAGTCTATTACCACAATTTTTATTAATATAATATATATATATATATATCCTAATTGTGGCGTGGTGTAGTGGTAAGTGCTCTAGATTACAAATTGGAGGTACAGGGATCGAAACTTACTGGGGACATTTTTTATTTAGGTTATTGCCATGGTTTTCCGAGGCTATTTCTATGGTTAAAACGTGCAAATATCCACCTATAGCCACGGTTTAAACCATGGTTATAGGTCAGCCACCACGGTGTCCAAATTGGAGGCCTATTTCCATGGTTAAAACCATGGCAATAGGTCTAGACCTATTGCCACGGTGATAGCGTCCATGGTTAGCCAAAACCGTGGTTGTAGCCTATGTCCATGGTTTTGGGGCATATTGCCACGGTTTTGAACCATGGAAATATCCCTTTTTCTAGTTTTGAATGAATTATTAGATAAGTCACATAGTTCATAATTCTCTATTCATCATGGAAGTACAAATAGGTCATCATTATAATGGATAAGGCTTGTAGTTCATCATTACAATGGACTTGGTAGTGAACCTTTACTACTATGATGGTTTTTGGATTAAAAACATTCTAATTTGATAGAATTTTAAGTGAAAATTTACTATTAAGGAAATCGTTTTCTATGATTATGTGTATTCCAAACATCTATGTCTTTTTTCAATGTTAATCTCTCATGGATAATGTTCTTGGTTCCTTTATGACTCATATATTATGAACTTCTAATATTTATTCCATGAATCAAGATTATGATATATGATATATAGGTTATGCTTTTAAAAAAATTATGATCATGTTCTCATACTCTTATTCTCATTTTATGTTGATATCTCCTTTGTTTACCCTTACTGAACATCAGATCTCACCCTTTCTTATGCTTATTTTTACCCGGGTTATAAAGAAAGGTATCAAGTATGATATGTCTAAGAAGGGTACTAATTATAAATATTTTAGTGGGATTTGATTTAGTACACTTATTAACCATTTATTTATGTATCCAAGTTTCCAAAATATAATATAACTATATGATTCTAACATGGATCATTATGTTATGTAATTAATATTCATCAAGTAAGATGTAATATCTATGTATGAAATGCATGAGTATCTATAGTTGGTATCAGAGAAAGGTTTAGTTTTCCTTTGTAAACTAGGATGAGAAGACCCTAGTGAGAACCTTGGGTATAATTTTACATATAAGATAACAACTTAAAGTTTTGGTAATGATCATGGATGACCTAGGTTAAAACTAAGGTGTTATAGATTTAGAAGAAGGTTTCTTGATTTAGATATCCTATAAATGTTTTTTCATGATTATGTAGTTTTACAATATTTTTGCTTACGCTGTAAATTTTGGTTTTAATCAATGGTCAGAACTAAATGAAATCATGTTAATAATGGATGTGATGGACAATGAAATGATTTTCCTTCTGAAAAAACAAATGTTTTCATGGATAGAATGAAAAATCTCATTGATATATTTATACAACTTTTTTATGTAATGAATCATGCTAAGCATCCAAATGATAAAAGGAGGGAACAACATTATATTGAGTCCTTAATTACTAAATAATAACTCTCTTTTAGTGGGTCTTCTAATCCACTAGTAACTGAGAAATGGATCAATACCATTGAAAATATTTTTTTATTTCTCTTGTATTCTGAGAATGAAAAAGTTATTTTGGTTGTCTGTCATTTAGAAGGAAAAGGGGATCAATGGTGGACTCTTATAAAGAATATTGGGAAAGAGGAAGAATTTTACTCCATATAGTTGAATAATTATAAGAGCTTATTTTTTAATAAGTACTTTCCTGATATTCATCATAAAAAAAATGGAGAAGTAATTCCTTGTGATAAAATAGAAGGATGATGAATTCATCGGTACCTATGAGGAAAATTTTATAAGACTTTCAAGGTATGATTCTGGTATTATTTTCTAACTTAAAAGTAAGGTTGCTTAATTATTCAGTGTCTTAAAACCAATTCTCTAAATGGCGTTATCTATAAGAGACTTTAGTAGATATAATGAAAGTGTTAAATAATTTTATCAAGGTGGAAATAGAGATTAGAGTTACCTATCCATCCAATAGTTTTGATAAGAAAAGAAATATAGAATTAAAAGGGGATTCTAAAAGTCATGGAGAGAAAAAGATGAACTTTCCTTTATGATCAAAGTGTGGAAGGTAAAATGGTGGAAATTATCTTAAGGGTACTAGTAAATGTTTTAATTATGGAAAGTAAGTTCATTGGAAAATTTAATGTCAAAGTAATGGGAATAATTAAGCTAATGATTCAAATAGAGAGAAAGTTATATAGAATACACCACACACACTTCGGTGTTTTAAATATAGAGTATGGTAATTATGCTAACTAGTGTTCAAACCTGAACTTTAATGATGATGATTGATTTTGGTAAACTATTAAGTCCATACACAGAGGGAAATCTCATGAGATCATGATTGGCAGTGTGAATCATGATAAAAAAGTGGTTAAATGTATATTTACCATCTAATTGAGAGCTTCTAATGTCTTATTTGACTCAAGTTATACCCACTCTTTTATATCTAAATAATTTTCTTAGGGTATCAAAATTCTACCCCATTGATTAGATGTTGAATTAATAGTAAAAACCCTATAATGGTATGATGACTTCATCTCAAGTTTATGATACTTCTCCAATTGATGTTTATGGGAATTTGATTCCTAAAAATATTTTTATTCTCCCTCTAGTTGAATCTGATGTTATTTTGGGCATGTATTGGCTTTATTTACATAAATCTCACATACATTTTTGAGGAAGGAAATTCATGTTTGATATTTAGAACAAATATATGATTTTCTATAGGTGTGATGATATATATAAATATTCAAGGAAATCACATCCATTATATGGATCTTTATTCCTATTCAAAATGGTTGTTTATCTCAAATGGTTGGTGAGAAATCAATATTAAAGATATTCTTATTACATGAGAGTTTGTTAATGTCTTTCCAGAATAATTTATAGTTCTTATACTAAATCATGAAGTTGAGTTCTCAATATAACTCATGCCTAGTTCTACACCTATTTCAAAGACACTATAACGAATGGTGTTGATTGATTTGTAGGAATTGAAAAATAAACTCTAAGGGAATATTTCTAAGGGATTCATTCATCCAATTTCATCACCTTGGGGTGTATATTATCTTTTTTTTAAGAATAAATATGGATAAATAAAGCTCTACATTGATTATTGAGAACTTAACAAGATTATAATCAAGAATAAGTATCATCTACCACATATTGGTGAATTATTTAATCAACCGCATGGAGATTAATACTTTTTCAAGATTGGATTTTAGTCTAAATACCATCAACTGAGGATCAATAAGGAGTATATACCCAATAAAACATTTCATGAAATTTATAGACACTATGAATTTATAGTGATACCATTTTTTTATTGATTCCCCCACTATCATCATGGATTTAATTAATATATTATTTATATATTAACTTGATCATTTGGTTGTAGACTTTATAGAAAATATCCTTATTTATTCAAAGAAAAATTAAGAGTATAAATATTACTTGGGGATTGTGATGAAGACCCTAAGGAAGGATAATCATTATGAAAAATTAACCAAGTGTGAATTCCAGCATCAGAAAGTTTAATTCTTTGGTCATATGATCTCAAGTGAGGGTATATAAATAGATCCTTCAAAGATATAAGTTATTAAACATTTCTCAGACCAACCACTATGACTAAGATACATAGTTTTATTGGTTTTTCTAGGTATTAACATTACATTGTGTAAAATTTCTCATGACTTTCTAATACAATCATCAAGTTAACTCAGAAGGGGGATAAGTTCCTTTAGATAGATGAATGTGAAGAAAATTTCATGGAACTAAAGAGAAGGTTAATCAGTGTACTTGTTCTTACTTTACACTATAGTACAGATAGGTTTGTAATCTATAGTGATGCATGAATGAAGGTACTGGGATAAATTCTCATCTATAATGACATAGTGATAGCTTATGCCTCACGCTAATTGAATGTTCATGAGAAAAATTACCCAACTGATAATTTGGAGTTACCTATGGTAAATTTAACTTTAAATATATAGATAAATTATATTTATAGTGAAAGGTGTGATATATATACCAATCATAAAATTTTAAAGTATAATTTCACATAGAAAGAGTTGAACATGTTCCAGAGAAGATGGTTGGATCTGATTAAAGATTTTGATTTCTTAATACATTACTAACCTAGGAGGGTGAACAAGGGGAAAAATACTTTGAGTTGAAAGGATCATGCTATCTTATTTATGATAAGGATCAAAAAAGATCTAATATTTATGGATTTAGAAGGATATATCTTTAAATATTAAGGTTAAGGGATAAATATTATATTTATAAAATATGTGTTCAACCATCTATCTCAGTAAAGATTAAAGAGTCACAAAAGGGAGATGTAGAGAAATAGAAGAAGTTTAATTTTTTTCCTAAATTTAAACTTGATTATGAGTGAATAATAAGTTTTAGGAACTGTGTATGTGTTCCATTTGTACCATATTTAAAGAAGGATATGTTGGACGAGGATCACAATTCATCATTCTCTATTCATCCTAGAAGCATGAAGATGTATAGAGATCTGAAAGTGTATTAATGGTGGGATGACATGAATAGTGATATTGTGGAGTATGTATCTTGGTTATGGCTATGTCAAAAAGTTAATGTTTAGAGATATATGCCTAATGGGATGTCACAACCATTACCCATACCAAAATAGAAATCAGAAAACATCACCATGAGATTTTTCGTCAGACTCCCCAAAACTTCTAAGGGCCATAATGCCATTTGGGTCGTAGTTGATCGCCTTACAAAGACAACACACTTAATCTCTATTAGATAATATTTCTCCCAAGATAATATTTCAATAATATAATTTAAATAAGTGGTATGGTAGTATGTAGTACAACATTTTATTATATCTGATCAGGATCTGAGGTTTACGTTGAAGTTCTGGAAAAGTATTCAATGGGATCTTAATATTGAGTTGAGTTTCATAACTACAAATAATACACAAATAGTTGTTTAGTCTAATAGAACCATTGAAACTCTTGAGGAAATGTTTATATCTTGTTCTCTTGATTTCAAAGGTGGTTTGTAACAACATCTTCCTCTAATCATGATTTCTTACAACAATAGATTTCACGCAAACATTCAGATGGCTCCTTATGAATCCCTCTATAGAAAGAAGTGTAGAACTCAAACATGCTAAGATAAATTGGGAGAAATAAATATATTGGGACCTAATATAGCTGGGTAAATGGTATAGAAATTCATATCCATTCAACGGTATATCAAGACTGCTCAGAGTCAATGGAAAGGTTATACTAACAATCATCAATGCAATCTGGAATATAAATTTGGTGAGAATTTTTTTCTATGAATCTCTCTATAGAATAATTTTATGAGATTTAAGAAGAATTAAAATATTATTCCAATGTATTTTTACATTATTTATCTAGTAGGGATGTTATTTTACCACTTTTCACTTCCACCGAACCTCCTTCAAGTTCATGATATGTTCCATGTATCTCTACTAAGGAAGTACAAACCAGATGCTTCACATGCACTAAACTAAATGTTTTTACCATTGGGTCATGATCATTCCTATAAGGAATCACTAGAATAAATCTTATATCATAGAGACAATATGATACAAAACAAAACTACTCACCTAGTGAAAGTTATCTAGAGAAATCAGAAATTTGAATAATCTACCTGGGAACTCGAGGATGTAATAAAATAGAGATATCCCCATTTTTTGTATTAGAGTGATGAATTTCATGGTATAAATTAATTTTAATGGGGTAGAATGTAACACCCATAGATTTTATAAAATATTTCTCTTTAAATAATTTTATTTTTTCAATATCTTGTGTAACACATAACACCGAGTTTAAACGAACCACGATATACAATTGGAAAATTTTTATGTGATAGTTATCACCTAAACATTGTATTGGAGGGTATGAATAGGTATAATTAAATTATTAAAAACTTGTGTTTAAATATGAATAAAAATAATTCATTGTTTAACAAATAATTATAAATAAACATGATACTCATCTGAAAATAAAAAAGATATTTTTTATGAAAATATGTTTTTATGCATGCAATATATTTTTATCTTAATAAATTAAATTAATAACTATCATGGAATGATTTTAATGAAAGTAATATATTATATATTCATTCAAATACTTTAACATTCATTTAATATAGTTCTAATAATGGGATAATAATAAACCAATTTTTATGCTTAAAATGTCTATTTTCTAAAAAGCAATTTTCATCATGTTTTGCATGCTTATTTTTAAAATTAATTTATGAAAAATTTATAAATTTAATCATGAGAAATGAATTAAATATTTTTAATTATGTGGTCTAAATTTGGTAAATAGGCCCCTTTTATTTTTGGTCAATATGAATAGTAACTGTAGTATAATTTATCACCTCGATAAAGGGTAAATCAGGTTAATCAAGGTTAAAAATAAGTGATAAGGCCATAATTTTTCATCATATTTCTTATTTTATGGAGGTAATTTTACCCTTATTACCTTAGGCTCAAAAAAAATTAATGGATAATTTTCCATGAAAATGACCTATATAATATTTAATACATAGAAAGTTACAAAATGTCACTCTCTTAGTTTTAAATATCTATAAGTGTTCACATATGGATAAAAGAAAGTTGTGAATGAAAATAAATGTTTGTTTTTTAAATAATAAAATTATATTAATTATGGTAATTTATTTATAATTTTTAGTGATTAAAAAATTACCTTAAATGCATACGCAACACTAATACATTACTTAGTAAATTAATAAAAAAATGGTTTTAAAAATATTCAAAGTAATATAATTTGAGCAATTTATAGTGTTCCATGAATTTTTTAGATAAATATAACATATTTATGATTTTTATTAGGAATAAATTCAAATTTAAACTTTTTTCCTTCTATATTTTAAGTCAAATTAAATGAATAATGTCAAAATTGATATTAGTCATATTTTATCAAAATAATATTTTATTTAAAAATATTAAAAATCTTGAAAGGGGACAAGGTGGATAAGATATAGTCTAAAATTTTATCTATTAGTAATTTATGAACTAATTGTTACCTTATAAGTAAAATTATAACCCTTTAAGATTAAAAAAGGACGTTATCGTGGCTAAGGTTAAAATTGGTTAACCAAGCGGTTAATCAAAATGATAAGGTTTAAAATGACACCAAAACCTAGCCAAATATTATTGGTTTATGGGATTAAAACCACATCATATATTATATTCGAATATATGGCCATTTATAAGCATTTGTATTCAGAATGAATTAATTATAATTTAATATTTTAATAAATTCCCAAATTTTCCTTCACCTCAATTATAAAAGAGAACCCCTCCATTCTCTTCTTTACACAACTTTGAGAATTCTATATCAACCATAATATACAAAAATTCCTTATAAAAATGTTTATACACGTTCTATAGGTTCTGGTTTTCCCAAAATCTCAACCCTATGATCCTTAAGAGAAGATCTAAAGTAGTATTAAAGAATAGGTAATATTCTTAACTAATCACTTTCTTTTTAATTAATATTTTACCTCCTATAAATCTAGTATATTATTAATAAAATAAGAAATTAAGTATTATAAATATACATAATTATTATTATTATTAAACCACTTTTAATCACCCTATTTCCATCAAATAGGAAGTGAAAGCATCATGCGTTCATATATACGACTTACCATCTCCGTATAGCGATTCAATTCATTTTCCATAACCATCTTTCATGGATGGTTATTATTTTGGTGTTAAAGTTTATATATGATATTTATTAAATTATTATTCTTTTATAATTATAATATAATATCTTCATTCTTACTTTCCAATCCGTTGGAAAATAATAATGTCACTTGAGAGTACGTGTGGGCTACGACCTCCATAAAGCGATGTGATTTTTTTCATTTCTATTTTACTTAGATGGTAATAAGGATAGATTTAATGAATATATATTATATATATGAGATATAATAATTATTTTTTAAAGTTGAATTATTATCTAGCATTCTTTCATTCCATCCATCAAAAAATGAAAACAGTGTTCATGCATACGTACGACCTACCATCTCCATAAACAGTGTAATTTACTTTTATATATCTATATTTTATAGATGAGTTTAAATATTTATATAATAGATATATATATATATTATTTATATTATGATTAAAATTATATATAATATGTAACTATGATAAAATTACAATGAACAAAACTACTAAACTAAAACATACATGAAAATTGAAGCAGATATCACCTGAAACGGTGATTTTAATAAAGAATTATTAATAAATATGTGATAAAAGGTTAAAAATAAATGATATATGGTGTGATATATATAATTATGGTTATTTAATATATTTATATTAAATATATATATATTATACATGAGTTTTGAATACCAACTAAAGAAGTCATACTTGAGGTAAGGGATTTTCGTCTCACTTTTACTTCTGAGAGATACATGTCATATTCACCACTTTTTTATTTTATGTTGTTTATATAATACCCATGAATTTATTTTATGATTATTATTATGAAATTTATATGTATTTATATATCCATTTAAGTTTATTTATTCCCAAGTGATTACAGTTTAAATGATACCTAAGTGGTAAGTGTTTTATGTTCCAATCTCACTGTTTATTAGGATTATTTCTGATTAAATTTTTTATGATGAAATGTTATTATATACCTATCAATAAACTCATTAATTTTATTATACTCCATTTATTTATTTAAAGTACATTTTTTCCTTTAATTTTCCTCTCTTTAAGTACTCAACATACTAAAAATGTGTTTAAAAGTAAAACTGACTTTATTTCTCTCTTCGATCGAAAATCCTTTCTCTTCCATGTCCATGTATTATAAAAATGTTTACATGAATGTTTTTACTATTTTCACATTATTTTTTGAAGTTGTTTTTACCCATGATTGAATTTTTACAAAATTTTTTAAATAGTAATATTCTTTTTATTTACTGAATGAGCTACGTTTTTACTTTTTTTACAAAAAATGTAAAAGGAATGTTTTATTTTTAACTTATAAAGAATGAATAAATTTCACACCATCTTGACCAATAAATACTATAAATATTCTATTCTAAGTTTCCAAGACTATTTTCAAATAAATTATTTTTCGAATATTTTGTGAATTTATAGTTTTTGAAAGGTGATTTTTAAAGGGGAAAAGATATCTTCCTCAAGAACTTTTTAATGTTCTTGTAATGGTATTTATATTCATAAAAGACAAAAACCCTTTATTTAAATTATGTTTTACTAGGGATATGATCCTAGGATACCATCTATATTCTTTATCTAGATGGTTTTTTTATTATGACAATATTTTTATGAAACTCATTACTTTTCCATGAGTTATGCTATAATGAAATGATAAAATGTTTATGAAACCTATTTCTTTTGCACAGGTTATGATATGATGAAATGTCTATAAACCCCATTTATTTTAATAGGTTATTATATGATGAATATTTTATGATATTTTGGTACACATATACATTATTTTCATTATGTTATGGGTGGTCCTAGAATTATATATCCCTCTAATGCATTTGGTGAATTTTGATATCTTGTGAGATAAACAAGACTGGAATGGGGAGTGAACCTAGTTAGGTAAGGGAATATATCCCCTATGATATTCTTGGGAGTGAACCTTGACAACTATAAAGGCTTGGGGAGTGAGCCCATTTCACTATGATATTTTTAGCAGTGTTCCTTGACTATTAAGGAAATTATTTTCTATGGTTGTGTGTATTCTATAATTCCATGTCTTACGCCAATGTTAAGCTCGCATAGATCATGTTCTTTGATTCCTTTATGATTCATTTATTATGAACAAACAGTATTTATGCCATGAGTCAATGTTATTAGATATGATACATATGGTATGATTTTTCAAATCTTATTCTCATGTTCTCATACTCTTATGCTCATTTATGTTGATATCTCCCTTTCTTACCCTTACTGATCATTTGAGCTCACCCTTTCTTATGTTTCCCTTTCCCGAGGTTATGTAGAAATTTGTTAAGTATGATATATATAAGAAGGGTTGTAGTTATGAATATTTTAGTGGGATGTGATTTAGTACACTTATAAACTAGTTTTTTATATATCCAAGTTTCTAAAGATACTAGACCTATACTATTTTGGTGTGGTTCATTATGTTATGTAATGAATATTCATCTAATAAGATTTAATATCTATGTATGAAAATTATGGGTTTCTATAATGGACATAAATAATCTCATAAACATCAAAGAATGATCCTGATGGTGGATCCCCACAATATATATTGTCACTTAGGGTTAAACTCTCTAGATTATATAATTATCCCCTCTTAATCTAATTTGGAAGAAAGGGAACAACAGAGGTCGATGTCAGGGTTTATCGACCCTGAGACTCTTGAACATCCATGTTCATATCCACAAAAAGCATCATCAGTTTCCTCTCATCATAATATTCCTACACTACCTAAGTTTGATTCTTCTTACTCAAGGAATTAGTAATAACATTTATCTTTCTAGGGGTATATGCCAACTCAAAGTCAAAATACTGTAGATACTCAACCCACCTACTCTATCTAAGGTTCAGGTATAACTATGAAAAGATGTACTTCATAATATTATGATTTTTGTAGACCTTTAATATCTTTCCCAATAGATAATTTCGTCATCATCTCATAGCATGTACCACTATAGCTAACTTTGGTTCATGGGTAGGATAATTATTCTCATAAAGTATCAGCTACCTAGAACCATAAGCCACCACTTTCTTTATATATCAGAACTTCTTTGAATCCTGATTCATCATAATTCATAGTATACTTCTTAACCAGCTTAGTTAAGTTCAGGATCTATGCTAAGGTTAACCTGCTCTTTAATTCCTAGAATTCCTCCTCGTGAGCAACTGACCAATCAAGCCTCACCCCTTTGTTTTTCATACTGGACATCGGTGCTTCAAGATTGTAGAATTCCTAGATGAATCTCCAATAATAGCCTGAATACCCCAAAATGATTAAAATCTTAAAGACATTCTTGGGTCACTCATAATACACCACAACCACTACCTTCTCTAGGTCTAATAACACTCTAACCTATAAGATAGAATGTCCCAAAAAGTTCACTTGGTAAATATAGAAATGAAATTTATAAAGCTTGGTGTATAGAAACTTCTCTCTCAGCATGCCCAAGATGATTTCAAGATGTTGATAATGATCATCTCTAGATTGGGAGTACACCAAGATGTTATCAATGAAGAAAAACAAAAATTGATCTAGATATAGATGGAATATCTGATTCATCAATGAAATTAATATCATCAGTGTGTTCATCAGACCAAACAAAATTACCAAAAACCCATATAATCTATACCTGCTCCTAAAATAAGTCTAGGGTATATCAGATGATCTCACCATCAACTTATGGTACCCTGACCTAAATTAAATCTTGGATAATATCTAGGCACCTCTTATCTGATCAAAGTGATCATTGATTCATGGAAAGGAATATTATTTATTTACTATCATGCGATTCAGCCACTATAAATATACACATAAACATAGGGTTCTATCTTTCTTCTTGGAAAATAACACAGGGGGGACCCTATGATGATATACTAGGTTGTATGAATCCCTAAGCATTCAGATACTCCAATAGATCTTTCAACTCCTAAAGCTCTTCTGGTTTCATCTTATAGGGAAGAATGGAAACATGTTCATCTTTTAGCACCAGCTCGATAGTGAACTTAATATCCCACTTGGTTGGTAAGATGGATAACTCATTAGTAAATACATCTTGAAAGGGGTCCACTATTAGAGGAAATGTATTCTACTATGACTCAATGTAATCCCGAATAAGGTTTGTAACCTATTTCGTGATCCAATATAGTTTTCACTAAATTGGTCCAACATGAATACCCTAAATATATCATTCATCTTAATAGACATGATTATTCCCTTATATTATGAGATTTTATTCCCCATGTTTGAGAAGTTATTAAAGTGGAATAAGTTCATTTGACACTTTATTTCATACCATATCCCATCCTAGAATATATTCTCTCTAGTTATCTCAGCTTCTATCAATGATGGATAAAAATGTTTCAGGTCAGTAAAATGACCAGCATAGCCTATCATAAACATGCTCTTCTATGTCAGGTGCATGAACTCCCAAGACCATTCATCCTTCATAATCTATGGGTATAATTGACTCAGGAACTTCTCTTGGAAATCAATTCAAGTTATCTCCTCATGTTTTATATCTTATACTATGATATCCCACTAGTACTTGGTTGGTCCCCACAACATATAGTCAACAAGATTCGCCATCCTCTCCATGGGTGTCTTTAGGTGATCAAAGTTTATTTTGATAGATTTGATTCAGAACTCTTCTACCTAAGGGACTCTATCCCTAGTGAGTGTGTGTGGTTTTTGTGGATAGAATTACCTCATCAGACCAGACATAGAAGGTTCATTGTCATTAGTCTACCTCTCCACATATTGCAATACGCATAAGAAATTATTATAGAGATGATTTTTCATTAGATTACTTACAACCTATAGAGGTTTTGACTCCACTGCATGAGGAGTGCGCTCATTACCACCCTCCTATCATTCAACTGAAAGATGAGACAAAGGAATTTCTCTCAATTATCAACACACTACTCAGATCATAGGGACACAGATTATTGATACTCACAAGGTAAAATAATGTGAAACAAATAAACATAGATACAATTTCTCTTAAAATTTTATCTTAAAAAGTTAATTAACATGTTATAATAGACTAATTGTATTCCTCTTATTAGAGATTTCGTGAAGTTTAATGCACAATTTTAATAGATAGATATTTCATATGTAGTAAATATATATCTAACATGAGTGATGCATGTTAACATATTTCCCTACGTGCCTACTATGATGCATGCATATGAACCTTAAGTCATACTGACCCATGAATAAAATATCATAAATCACTAACATCACATAATAATTTCATCACCCATGGTGGAATAACATTAGAAATATAATAAGAGAAAATCAAGAACATCAATTTGAACTTGGGTTTTCCCTCACACATGGGTTAGCTACTCTCAAGAATTAGAAGCCCCGAAACCTATTATTCCCATGTATACCTTTTCTAAATAGTAAAATAGAAGTTAATGAAAAAAACTCCTCTAATACCAATTTGTAATGTTATTTTCTTGGTTCTCCCTCATGTGACCGGAATGGGTTTCCACAAGACCTCAGGCACACCTCCTCATACACTATTGGCTGATGATAAGCAGTGAGAGTCTAAAGGTATAGTGGGGAGACTATACCATCTAGTAAAAAATTAATATCACTATAAAAACATGATAAAAAATAAATGCAATCAACTCTTGCAGATAAGCAATAAAATTCCAAAACAACCCAATATCCTAAATCTACGTTATGTCATACTGAATGTCATACTAAAGTCATACATGAAACAAAATGAATGAAAGACTCAAAATAAAGGCTCCCAAATATAGTTCTAAATCCTCTGCTCAGTCCCATCTCTAAGACCCAGTACCAATAATAAAATTTAAACAATCAAGCATAACCTCACTTGCCTTTGTCCAAATATACATTCATGAAGTCTACTCGGGTACTAAATGAAAACCCAAACAGGGTGTGAGTAAAACATAATAGGCCACCACCAATGGATTATAAACAAATCTATTATCGATTATAGTGAAATAAATAGTATAATAATCAAAGGTATTAATTTTATGTTTAATGAAATCCCTCTAAATAAACCCACCGACACTTAAGCTCCAAGTTGACACTCGAGGTCAACCATACTTGCTTCACCATGATGTCAGATATCTCTATCAATACCCAAAAATGAGTGTAGACTAAGTAACCATGGGATAAATATATAAAGAGTATATTATGTTGTCAATTCCTTGGAATGAACCTGGTCCAAAGTACCCCACAACCATATTATAGAGTCATGTTGACACATGCTTATATCTTTGCACCTCATGTCAAAGGAATCTTTGTATGGACAGTATGTTTCTATCCAAGGAACCCCACCTCTTTTTCCATGTATAAATATATATATCTTCATTAATAATATATCTAAGGTTAATTCCCAGTACAAAGGCCAATTATATTTTCAGTTCACAACAAACCCAAGGATAATTCTCATTTCATAGAAGAATTACATGACAAAGTGCTAATGAAATACCAATATTCTAATATTTGAAAATAGTATGATAAAATTACAATATATCCAATTATAATTCAAGTATTCTAGTTTCATGCCAATTTGTTTATTACAATTCTAATTATACCAATTTTTATGATAACATTCCAAATTCCCAATTTACATCTCAATTATACCCAATTACCAATTCATGAGTCAATATAAGTCAAGATTTCCAATTTCAAACCCCTGGTGTGACAAGGTTCACAAGGTTTGATATGAATACCAACCCATAATTCCATAAATTTTTTCAATAACAATGGATTCACATGTCCTAGATTTCCAAACTATGGTCAATGGTAGGCACACATCACAAATGGCCAAAGGTATTGGGTTTAAATAATTGATAGGCTCGACAGGATCTGTGGAAGGTATAAATAAAGGTATTAAGGTTATATGAGTGATTACCAATTGAAATAGGTCACACACATGGTGCTTCAGAATGATCACACAAGTAACATATACTATAAACAAATTCAGACCATAAGAAGATGCTTTAGACCAACTACCTTGAGAGTAGAGAAGAATAGTCCCAATAATCAAGGTTATGGATCACACACAACATAAAAATTTCCTATAGTTAGTGATAGACTCATCCTATAAGGGATATAAGAATAATAAACATAAATAAGGGAAATATATTTCAATAATTCTAGGTAAAACTCACCAAATCTTGACCTATGGATAAAATGGTGGATCAATGAATCAAAAGTAAGCATTTGAGAAATTGAGGAAGCAATGGAGAACCCTTAAAGTTTTTTAAAAATTAATTAAGTGAAAAAATATGTTTAATAAACTTAAAATAGGTTAGGAGGTGTAATTATGGGGTGGACCCTGGTTAAAATCCTCGGCAGGCCCACTGGCTAGCCACTGTAATCCCACCAGCTAGTTGGGTAATTCCTGTAGCCTTGGAGACTAGCTAATCCACTGACTATTATATGGAATCCACTGACCATACATTGGTATTATAGAATCTCCTTTGTTTTATTCCACTATTAGATTTAGTCACTTCTACCCATATGATCCCCCTGATCACCTCTGATGCACCTTTTTGACCAATAATGATAATCAATTATAGAATTTAAAAGGGATAAATAGTATTCAAAGAGAGAAGTAACACAACAGGGGTGCCAAGTTTTACATTAATCCTTTGGAAATAGGTAACTTCATCACATTATCATTTATATTCCTCATACAATCATTCCATTTCTTAGAAAATGTTATTCCTTCGATATGATTTTCACCTTCTGATACTCATATATGGTACAAAGTTCCTTCCTTCACTCCCTTTACAAAAACCATGGAGTTGCATGAAGTTTTTTATGATATATTAAAAAATACATTGGATAATCATGCATCATCAAGTTGACTAATTGAGATTATATTTTTCCTAATCCCTGGTATGATTCACACATCCTTTAACTCTAATATACTTTCATTTATTGACTGGATCAAAGCATCACATTTCCCCATAACCTTAGGAGATTTTTTATCTATATAGTTGAACCTTGAAATATATTATATAATTATAGTGTTTCATAATACCTTTCTCATAAGTTAAGTAAAATTAATCTTCAATGTCTATAACTAAATACCCCAAATAACTAGCAGTACTAAGGGTAAATCTACTCATGTATTTTGATACAGGGTGTGCATACCCACTTTTGAAAGAATAATTTCTAAAAATTTTCCTTATTACCTTTCATTTATTCTTTGAGTGTCCTTTTCTTTCCCAATTACATCACAAGGGAGCACCATACACTGAGTTACTTTTTCTACTACTCCTTCTATCTTTCCCCTTCCACTGAATTTTCCATATTGTAGTTTTTCGTCTTCCTTCAATGGTATAAAAAACTTTAGAAGATGAATGTATCTCCTTATGATGAATTTATTTGGTAAAGATGAATCTGTGAAGATTTATAAATATTAATTCATTATTTATATAAGAATTTCTAACTTTGGACCATTGCATCCCTAGATTCTGAAAGTGAATAAAGTAGTATCAGTGACCAAACCAGGTCTTTAAAGGTTACTTTTACTAACTCTGACTGACAATGAATTACATTGAATCTATTTATATGATCATGGGAATAATTTCCTTAAAATATTCACATTTTGAATAATCTATATAGAAGGAATAATTTACTCATTATTATTTAATTTTCATATATATAAGTTATTGAATTCATGAGTTATGATGTTGTTTTCACTTATCAAATTTTGTACACCATATTTTGGGAAAGTGAAGTTCATATCAACCCAAGTGTTTTATCGTCAAGCCTCTCCCATTCCTACTTCTTCATAACTTATATTTTAGCTCTATTTAAAGGAAGGTATATGTCCTTCTATAGTACAATACTTTTATATGTATTTTCCAAAACCAATTTTTTTCCATCAAACTTATCTAACCAGGTCTTTTTTTGAGTGGGATACCTTGACCCAACTCCTTTATATACTTTGGTTACCATTACATGTAGAAATTTTGATATATAAATGTGTTTATTGTTACCATAATAGTGTTTATCCTTATACATCCACTATTTATATGGTAATTTCCTTGTATTACATGTCGTATCAAAAGGTTATAATAGTTACCAGCTACAATGACAACCTTGAGATACTATGAAATTAATCTTAAATATATGTCATATGGTCTAGATAGATCATACTGATGGGACACATGTGAAGTTTAACTACCAGTTTTTGGGGGCTCATATGCATTGAGACTTATTCTCATGATGTTTGAACTTGGTGATCTCAAGTAGATGAGATCATGAGGACATACCTGCAATCGAAACACCACATGTTTTAGGTTTTGATTGGTTGTTCCTATCAATGAACATATGTATTGGTCTTAAAATTTGATATCATTATCAATGTGTACCATTTTATCATGTACTTTGATGTAATTTAAAAACCATGAAATTGAATTCATGGTGAGGTATATTGTGTTGGGTTCTTCATTAGTGGTATGACATTGGTTGAATGGTCAAGATAAAATTTATCGCTTTTGAGTTGAGGAAGAGATATATCATGGTCCCAAGTTGAACAAGATAATAGTGCCTTCATTAAGTCCATAGTCATGATGAAATAAGGTATGTCTATCCATTAAGGTCATGAAATATATAAAGAAACAAAAAGATGATGACATAAGTGTGCACCCTGCTTTATTAGATATCATGAGACAAAGAGATTATATTTCAAAAAAATATGTTCATAGGAGATAGTCATAGCAATGAAATTCCTTATCTATTTAAGGGTCATTATGGGTTACTAGAAACTACTCTTGGTCTATGGGTTGGACTCACTAATATAGAGATAAGGACCTAAAGGTTCACACACTAGTGTATCCACAAGTTACACCTATTCTAAAGAATATGATTTTATGACAAAGTGGGCCCCATGTTCTGGTGCTAGTGAACATCTGAGTATGATCAATTGAAAGTAAAAATAATTTAATTATATTATTCAAGTTTATAATAATGATGACTGAATTTATTTCTTAATGTATTTACAGGTTGTTTGATCATAAAAGTGAATATGATAAAATATAATTTTTTATGAACATAGGATATTCAAGGTTTGTTAAATTATTTGGGGAGAATATGAGCCAATTTAATGGTTTTTATTTTATCACATAACATTTTATAGTTATATAACTGAGTGATAAAATATTTTTGACATTTATGATAATTTTATTAAGTCATACATTTTCCCAATGGTCTAAAATGAAGGTTATTACTTTTCAGGGACCAAAGTGTGATTTTGGAAAGTATAACCGAGGTATAAAAGATCATTTTAGCCTATTGAATAGTAAGATACACTATTTGGATGAATTTAGTGATAGAATCAATCATGTACTCTCATATTATGTTCTTGAAGAGGTATTTCGAAGGAAGAATAAGGTTGGATCGATCTTGTCTTCTCAATCGAGTTTGTGTTCTTCACAAAATCAAAGAGACATCATAAAGATCTTGTATTTCCTATGATACCACCCAGGAAACATATGTCAATAATCCATGAGTTGTGGTTCATGTGTGGAAAATATATATAGTTCATATCTTGGTTCCTTTGATCCACGACACATCAACAGTGGGCGAATCAAATTAGTGACTTCAAATGACCAATCTGCCATTTACATTTTCATTTGATTTTATTTTTCATTATTAAATTAAATTACACATGATACTTTAAGAAATATGGGAAAGGGGTTTTTGGATTAGGTTTTTTTAACATGAATCCAAACCAAAAAAATTATATTGTTCATTTTTCAAGCTTCCACTGTTCCCCGTGTATCTTTACTTGGTATCAAATTGAACTTTTAATTATTTCAGTAAAAAACTTTGAAATTTATCACCAAGATATGAACAATAAAATATCGATTAGTTTTTCATTAATAAGTGATGAAAATTAATGTTTTGTTTTTTCACTTTAATAACTACTGGTTTGATGGTTTTATATCCAAAGTGTGATGTGAGTACATTTCATGTTAGCTGGATATACCAAAATCTGGTTGGGGTAGTCCTTTGGAAATACAATCTTACCTTGGAATATTTTATAATTAAAAGTACATGGTTTCCCTTAGAATATTTTTCAAATATTCCTTTGAAAACTTGTTTAATTATAATTAAAAATAATCCCTTAGAATCTTGTTCAAATATTCCCTTAAAAAATTCTTAAAATATTCCCTTGGAAGCTTGTTTAATTAAAAGGACAAAGTTTCCCATGGAAGCTTGTTAAAATCATACCTTATAAGCTTTTTAATTAAAAGGAAAAAATCTTCCCTTGGAAGATTTTTTAATTAAAAAGACAAATATTCCCTTGAAAGCTTGTTCAAAACTTTCCTTTGAATCTTGTTTAATTAAAATTAAAAATCTTTCCTCTGAATCTTGTTCAAATCTTCCATTGGAATCATGTTTAAAATATATATATATAAATGGAGAAAAATCCTTTAGAATATTATTATCATTATATATATATATATATATATATTATTTCTCCTTTAAATGGATTCCAAACTAAACTTGGGCCAAACTGGTATAGTCCAGGTCTGACCAGCTTGACCCATCACTAGCCCTAAATTAATTTCTGGGGATCTGCTTTAGGTACAAATAGACCCGAAATTTTTATGAAATGTTTTTATAAATTAAATTTAATTGTATGTGATTTAATAAAATTATTTCAGGTGTTGTGGGAAGTATCGATAATTAATTGAAATTATTTTAATGAAAGTTAATGCATTAAAAATACCCTCAAGTTGAATTTTAGAAAATTTAATTTTTCTTATACAATATAATTGAATTTTGACTGATCAAGAGTCATGACTGACCCATGAATGTTTGGTTTATTATTTATTTAGTTATATTATTTCATTTATGTTTTTTTAATGTAATAATTATTTTATTTTGACGATCAGCGCATCTTCTTTCCATATTTAATTTTTATAAGGGTCTGTGTGTGTCCACATTTAAGTGATAAAATGTAATTTTGCACCCAGAGTTCCTCTCAACTTTGTGTGAGTGTACATTGTAAATATTGGACAATTTCATGGAAAATCAGTATGAGTCAAGAGACAGTGTAGACCAAATAAGTGAAAAGCACGGGAGTTGTGGGAGCTACAATTCAAGTCAGGTATTGGCTTAAATATTTCTCATAGGGTCTCGGTTGATCCATTATTCACTCAATGGATTAACCAATAGTTAGAGGCTCATGATCATGTCATTATTTATTTATTTTATCATGTTCATTGTTTATTATCTTTTGAATGTGTATTTATTACACGTGATTACATAGTATAATAATAAAAAAACATGCAAAGATAAAATGAATGTGTAGTAAATTTCTCTATTTAAAAAACATGTTTAAGTTGTGAGTGTGATCACACAGAACAAGAATTTTAAATAGAAAATTATTTCATTAGATGAAATTAAATTTAAAAAATAATAAAAGAAAATATAAAATTATTAAATGCCTTCAATCATTGGAATTTAGAAAAAACAGATTGTTCAAGATTCTCATTAGCCCTGATTGAGAGTACCTATTACTATTGAGGAGTTCTTATGAGAGTGACGGGTCAACTAAACTAAATTTTGTAGCAAAGAAGTATTTATATCAAGCTTGTTTCAATTTTAGAGTAAATTCATTGAGAAATGAAAAGTAATTATTTGTAAGATATAGGATTCCACTTAATAGATCAAGGAGATGTGAGTTAATGTGATTGGATAATTAGATATTTACCATGAAATTCTTTGATTAGTGATGTAGTCATAGATTGTATACTATGAGGAGATTCTTCAAGGATCCTTTCCACTAGAATACTCAAGAGACTAGTTATTCTAAATATAATAGTGTGGGGCTATTGAGATTTGATAAAATAATGGGAAAATTTTAAAATTAATAATTTGAAAATGTATACTGGTAATAAAGATAAAGTAATAATCTATTAAGTTTATTTTTTGAATATCAAATGGAAACAAACACCAATTCAATTTCACTACAATCAATATTGGAAATATAGAATATCCTGAATGGCCATAACTTCCAGGAGTGGTATAGGAATTTGCACATAGTGATTTTCCAAGAGAGGAAACTTTATGTGCTAGAATCCCCAATTTCTATTGAGACCCCTTCAAAAGAAAGTAAGGAAGATAAATAAAATAATCATTTTCATGATTCAATAGATTTTCAGTTCTTTATGTTGTCATCTATGTCCAATGAGCTATATAAAATACATGAGGATAAAAGATGCCTTCCAAATGATACCTTTTCACCAAGAGTTATACCAGGACAGATATCAATAAGAAAGATATGATATATAAAGTGGTATGTATAGATACAGGCTAGTAGAATGAAATCAAGCAGGACCTTATTTACTTAAGATGATCAGGTACATTGAGATAATTGAGTCCCTTGTGTTCAAATTGAACCAAGATCTAGAAAATGATCTCATTCTTACCTCATTACCACATAAATTATTGAATTTAATTTTTAATTATAATATCAATAACATGAATAATCCACTCCCATATTTTTTGGATTTATTTTTCCAAGAAGATAAGGATATGAAAAAATTCAAATCTTTGGTCTTTATGGTGAAAAATAGGAGGAAATTCAATGCTAAAGTGTCAAGGTCTAAGTCTGAGTTAAATACATTGATTCTCTACTCTTTTAAGAATCCATAGATACAGAGGGAGAGAAATGATCAGGTGGGAGTTTTCTTTCCATGTGGCATGAAAGGCCACTAGAAGAAGAATTGTGTAGTTGGGGATAAGAAGTAAGTTGGTGCTTCAAATTCAGGTATATTTTTCATTGAAGGAAATCAGTCTATTTCTACAAGTTGGGTATTGGATAATAAATGTGGCTCACACATGTGTATTAAAATATAGGAAGTGAGTTTATTCAAGACAATTTCAAAAGGTAAAGTAGATATCTAAGTAGATAGTTATGAGAGAATAGTAGCGTTAGTAGTAGGATATTATCATTTTACTCTACCTAGTGGGATGGTTCTTATACTAAATAATATGTTATTATATACTATATGTTACAAGAAACATAATCTCAGTGTTGATTTTAGACACTATGGGGTTTTATTTCAAGTTTGGAAATAAATGTTGTCTTATGTATTAGGATATCATATGTTATTGTATGTAATATATTAATAATGGGTTTTATATACATAAACTAGAAAATTTAGTACTGGAAATCATTGAAAATTCCAGTGAGAATGACTCATTTCCTTTCGGCCTATGGTACTTTAGGCTAGGTCATGTAAATAAGAAACATTTAAGCAAATTACATCAAGTAGGTTATTTATACTCCATTGATTTAAAACCCTTGGATGTATGTCATACTTTTTTACAATGTAAAATGACTAAAGAACCTTTTATTAGGAAAGAATAAAGAGCTAAATAACAATTGGAATTGGTTCATACTGATGTATGTGGTCTATTTCTAATAGATTTAAGGGGTGGATTTTCTTAATTCATTAATTTTACTGATGACTATAGTATATATGGATATATCTACTTAATGGGGTATATGTCAGATTCCTTTAGCATGTTTAAGGAATATCTGAATGAAGTAGAGAATCAACTTGGTAAGAAGATAAATAAACTCCACTCAAAACATTGTGAAAAATATCTTAACCAATATTTCATCGATTACTTAAATAATTTTGGGATAATTTTCCAACTCACTCCTCCTTATACACCTCGGTGGAATGGTGTTGGTGAAAGGAGGAATCATACCTTTCTTGACATGGTCATATTGATAATGATTCATACAACTATACCATTTTCCTTTTGGGGATATATACTACAGACTATGGAATATACACTAAATTGAGTACCAACTAAAGTAATAGATGGGATTCTATATGATTTGTTATATAGAAATAAATACAATCTATCACACATATGTGTATGGGGATGTGAGTCTATTTTCAATGCTATACCCAGTGAAAAATTTTCATCCGAGAGCATTAAGTGAATATATATAGGTTATCCTAATGATACTAAAGGATATTACTAATATAACCCTTCATATAGAAAAGTGATTGTTGAAATAAATTCTATATTTCTAGAAATGGAACACATTTCCAATAGAAATTGTGGGAGCAAGATTGACTTTGGTGAAGTTGATGCTCCAGATGCGCAAGAGTTGGTACAAGAAAAATCTCCACAAGTGATAGTGGGAGACAAATGTGTTCCTGAGACACAAGTACTACATATATCTATTAGAGATGTTATAAAAATTGATATATATGGTTTTATTTTCACCGAGTTAGGTGGCACATTACTCCTAGAAAATGATGAACCTCCAACCTAAAAGGAAGTAGTAGATGGAAAGGAGGATGTTAAATAGAAAGAATCCATGCATTATGAAATGGAGTCCATGTACCAAAATAAAGTTTTGGTTTTGGTAGTCCAACCAACTCATGTAAATCCTATTGGGTGTAAATGGATATACAAGAAAAAGTTGAACATGGGTGGTCAAGTATGCACCTATAAAGAATGACTAATGGAGAATGGTTATAGGAAATGTCAAGGCATTAACTATGATGAAACCTTCTTTCCAGTCACTATTCTAAAATCCATCAAAATATTACTTTCAATATCATACTTTCATTATTATGAAATTTGGAAAATATATTTAAAAACTGGTTTTCTAAATGGAAAGTTATTTAAAGATGTCTATATGAAACAACCCAAAGGTTTCATTATATCAAAGAGTTCCAATAAATCATGAAATATGTAGAGGTAAATTTATGGATTGAAGTAGGAATCACAATCATGGAATATTAATTTTGATGAGTCCATAAGATAATTTTTTTTAATTAAGGATGAAAGTAATCCATGTTTCTATAATAAGTTGGTGGATGTTTCATAATTTTCCTAGTATTATATGTTAATGACATATTATTTATGGGAAACAAAATGCAAGTCTTACAGTCAGTGAAAAATCGTTAAATGAATGGTTATATATGAAATAATTGGGTGAATCATCCTATATTCTAGGGATGAAGATCTATTGAGATAGATCTTAGAGTATGTTTGGGCTAATTCAAAGTACATATATTGACAAGGTACTAAAAATGTACAATATGAAAGAATCCAAGAGAGCATTGTTGCCAATGTCACGTGGAATTAATCTCTCCCAAAAGATGTGTCCAAAAAATAGGAGGAGATTGAAAGAATGATTAGAATCCCTTATGCTTCAATAGTGGGATATATCATGTATTCCATGCTATGTACTAGGTTTTATGTTTCCTTTTCTTTAATCATGGTAGTAAAATATCAATCCAATCTAGGAGAGAGGTGTTGGGAATCCATAAAAAATATCCTAAATTACTTACGGCATACAAAGGATATGTTCCTGGTGCATAGAGGATATTAGGAGCTAGTTATGAGGGAATAAACTAATGTTATCTTTCAAATAGATTAGGATAATATAAAATCATAGTTAGGATATGTCTTTTTCTTGAATCGTGGTGCAGTGAGCTAGAGGATCTCAAAGAGGTTCTTGGTTGCTGATTCTACAACAGAATCCAAGTATATAGCGGCTTTCATTGCAGCTAAGAAGGTAGTTTGGATATGCATCTTTTTTTAACTTGGTGTTGTACCTAGTAGTGTAGATATTGTTATAGTATACAATGATAATAGTGTGGCAATGATTCTTTCCAAGGATCCTAGGTCACACCTAAGGAAAAAAGAATATACTTAAGAAGTTTCATCTCTTAAGGGATTTTACTCAAAGAGGTGAAATCACGATTAGTATAGTAGCCACAGAGGATAATGTGGTAGACCCCCAGACTAAATCCATATCTCAACAGAATCATGATACTCATGTTCAAGATAGCAGGTTGAGAATTATTATCATTTTTATCTAGTACAAGTGGGAGTATTGTGAGTTGGTTCCCTAGACCCAACCTTTGTGTACTTTAATTACCATTACATGTATACAATTTGATATATACATGAGTTTATTCTTACCATAATAGTGTTGATACTTCTGCATCTACTATTTACATGGTAATTTCCTTAGATTATGTGTCTTAACAAAAGTTTAAGTAGTTCCCAACTATAATGTGAACCTCAAGATACTATGATAGTAATCTTAAATATATGTCGTATGGTCTAGATACATCATACTAACGGGACACATATGATGTCTCACTATCAGGTGTTGGAGGCTCATAATCATTTAGGATTGTTCTCATAAAGTTCACATTTGGTGATATAGAGTATATGATATCATTAGGGAAGACCCACCAATAGGAACACCACATCTTTCAGGTGTCATTGGTTTTTCCTATCTATAAACAAGTGTATTGGTCTCTAAATTTGAGGTCATTATCAATGTGTGTCATTAGATCGCGTACTTTGATGCAAGGTAAAAACCATGACATTTAACTCATGGTGAGGTCACTCGTGTTGGGTGCATCATTGGTGGTATGACATTGGCTGAATGATCAAGATAGAATTTGTCACTTATGAGTTGATGAAGATATATTTCATGGGCCCAGGTTGACCAAGATGGTATTACCTTCATTAAATCCATGGTTATGTAATAAGAAGGTAAGTCTTTCTAGTAATTTTACAAAATATATAAATTAACAAAAGGATGATGACACAAGTGTGCATCCTAGTTTATGAGATATCATGATACAAATAGATTATAATACATAGAACATGTTTGTAAGAGGTAGTAATAGCTATGATATTCCATATATCCTTAGGGGAGGTGATAAGTTGCAAGAATCCACTCTTTTTCTATGAGTTTGACTCATTATTATCGATATCAGGACCTAGAGGGTCACACACTAAGTGTATCCACAAGTTCTACCTATTCTAATGAATAGAAGTGTAGGATAATGTGAGCCCCACATGCGGGGGCCAGAGAACATACATGTATGATTGATCACTTATAAAACTAATTGAATTATATTATTCAAGTTTATAATAATGATGATTGAATTTATTTCTCAAGGTATCCACAAGTTGTTTGATCATAAAAGTGAATATGAGAAAATATATTTTTTTGAAAAAATATAGGATGTTCAAGGTTTGTTAAATTATTTGGAGACAGTATAAGGAAAGATAATGATTTATATTTTATCAAATACCATTTTATAGTGTTACAAGTGAGTGATAAAATATTTGTGACATTTATGATGAGTTTAATAAGTCATACATGTGTGAAATGGTTTAAAATGAAGGTTATTACTTTCGAGGGACCAAAGTGAAATTTTAGAATGTATAATCTAGGTATAAAAGATTATTTTAGAATTTTGAATAGTGAGCTCCACAATTTGAAGAATTTATTAAGATAAAATCTCCTATAATATTCTATAATGTTATTAGAGAGAGATTATGTATGAATAATAAGGTCGGATCGATCTCGTCTTTTGGATTGAGTCTGTTCTCTTCATGTGATCGAAGGGATTTCATAAAGATATTCTATTTCCCATTATAGCACCCAGGAAATATAGATCAATGATCTAGGATCTATGGTGAATGTGTGGATGATCTAGAGGATGTGTATCTTGGTTCTTTTGAGCTAAAACATGTCGATGGTGAGTAAATAAAACCGAAGACTTCAAATGAACAAGGTACCGTTTACACTTTTTTTATTTTATTTTTTATTCTTAAATTGAATTACACACATTATTTTAAGAGATACGAGATAGGGGTTTGTCGACTCAGTGTTTTTAACATGAATCAAAAGTCAAAATTTTATATTGTGTGTTTTTTATGCTTCAACTGCACCCCGGGTATCTTCATCTTTCTCTCCTCTGATGCAATTCTTCCAGAAGTTGTCAACTCTCAACAACTTCCAAACATCATAATGTAAAGATATCAGTAACTATTTACCGAAGTTCACCTTTAAGATTTATGGTAGAATGATATAACTAAATGGAGATTTGAAAGACCTCAATCAAGGATTGGTCACTTGGATCACTCTAACCTTGATCTATGATACCACTTGTTGGGTCTAAGGGTTATGTTATACAATCATGTCACTATTGTTTTATATTTTATTTTATTTTGGACTAATTTAATTTTTTTAGATTTTTTTGTTTGAAATTTGAGATTATAGAAAATTTCCTTTATTTTATGGTTAGTAGGAATGGTTTAGTGGAGCTCATGTAGAATACTCAAAGTATATACCTTTTTAGTTCATTTTTTTCTTGCATGGTTAGTCTGTATGGGAAGTATGTGGTTTGGACCAAACCCTGTGAAATCTAGTGTAAAAGTGTGATTCGCTTTTTTACATGTGGTGTTGGACCATATTAAGGAAAAATCATATGAGTGACCATGTACCAAATATTCAGTTTTTATAGAGGGTTTTTATATGGTTAGTGCATTATTTGGTAAATCATGGGACTAAACCATGAGAGTGTATTTTTTTTCTATCTCCACCTATACGGTTGGAGCATGGTTTAGAAAATCATGTGAGCTCCCCAAAATAACTTAAAAGTGATTTCACACTTTTGAACATACATTTTTAACTTGATTTTTGGCCTCCCTCTTCCACATTTTCGTTCTACCAAGACATGTTGCATATAATGGAGATCCTCCCTTCCTTCCTCCATCAATTATTATACATATTTATTGATTTCAGAAAATTTTCATGAGGTAAACCCTCATTATCTCATGGTATTCCTTGTTTCTTATTCCTTCTCTTATTTTTCATTAGTTTTAATTCATCTCTAAAACATCAGGGGTTATTGGTTTGATATTAGGGTTCAGGGGTGGTCTTAATTTGAGATTTTTGGTGTTTGAGTCTTTTAGGGGTTGTCATCTTGCTTGTTGAAGCATTCACCATCAAAATCAATATGTTACTGATTGTTGCGACTTGGTTCCACTTAATTTGAGTATGTGTTTTTGTGAATATTCTTTAAATAGAATGAAAGTATATGTTTGATTATTTGTAACACCTTTTTTATTAAATTATATTTATAATTGATAATAGTGATGGATTTCATAAATTCATTAAGGGTTAGGTTCCTTGGAATAAAGTTATTTAATGGTTTTACTAATTTCATACGTTGTTTATTTTGATGAGAAGCATTTTTAAAAGTTTCCTAAGAGGATTTATTACATATAATTTTTTTATTAAAGTAATTTAACCTCATTTGGGTTATGGGATAGTAAAACTATGGTTTCAAAATAATATTATAAATGTAATATAGTGTTGGGTACTTTCTAAATAATTTAATAGGAAATTAGAATTGGTTCCTCAAGTTATTTTAGGTTTAGTTTTTATTGGTTTTTTTAATGGTTTTGTGAATTATTTTCAATTATTTAACTTCAATGAATGTTTTAAATCAATATTTAAAATGGTGGAAGGATATTTGGTGTACCAATCCATTTTTTAAAGAAAGGATTGGTTGAAACTTTTCAACACATTGTTTTTAAAACTCATGAGACCCACGATTGATCCCCCTTGTTTGTATTGATTGGTATAAATTATGGACCCTATGTGGGATGTTGTTTAACCTTGTCACATTTGATGATTCTAATGGAAGTATAAAGGTGTTTTTTCATGTGAGTGTGTCGGAGGTGAGATGTGGAATTTATTTATTATATTTTATTATTAACCTTGTGATGTTTTTTTGGATTTCTTGTTTTCTCACCTCCATTGTGTTATATCATAGGAACCTAGGTGGTTATATGAAGGTCAAGATGCATGTTACACTGGTTTGATGTACACTTACTAGTTAATTCCTTAAGAGAGTTGTACCCTTCTAGGGGTATGTAATATACTCGGTTTCACTAAGGGGTGTCAAATGGGATGTTTCAGTTTCACTTAAGGGGGCATAAAAAGAGTGAATCAAGGAAACTAGGTCTAGTATTATTCATGTTAGAACCTAGTGTGTTTCTCATGATACTATGATCCCCTTGAATACTTGTTTAAGGGATTCCTTACATTCCTTGTTTTTTTATGAAGTTACATAGGATCATTGAACCATTGAGACGGGGGTATTGAATCACTGGTTTTCTTTTTACAAGTTTCAAACATTATGAAATTCAACCCCTAAAACTTGTTAGAGTTATTTTCCTTATCAAATTTTTAACAATATCACAAGCATGAAATGATAATAAATTACACAAGGCATTCAATATCTATAAGTTTCATCATCAGTGTGAGAACCTACATCCCTTATATGGTGACTCCCTTAAATCCATGGAAATTCACTATTAGTAATAAATGAATACAACTTTGAGACAATTCCCATTATACTCCTTATATCTCTTGATAGGTATGATTATAATAAGTCCAATAATTTTACAATGTTTTTCTTAAAAAATATCCAAAAAAACATATAAAATTTTACAAATCATCTCCCATAAGGTTTTTCTAGAAATCTTGGTCTAATTTCCTATTTTTGAAAGTGTTTATCTAATGTGCCTTTTTCAACTTCTGGTGAAAGTCCATCTGGTGCGCCTCACTAAAATTGCACCTAATTTATAACATGAGATATATCTAATTGAAAAAACCATTACACCTCTAATTTATACTAGGAAAATCTATTGGTTCCTCTATATCTGATTTCTCTGAATTGAAAAAAAAAATTATCGATGCTTCTGATCAAAGCTTTGTCTGATACTTTTCTTCAACATAAAAATGAACTTTAGTTGGAAAGTAAAATGGTCAAAAAAATATTTAGAGTGTTATATTTTCATATGTGTATAATGTTCTCAACTCATTTTCATACTATACTTGCATCCCCTTTTATATGTGATTCCAAGTTAGTAAAGGCAGGAAACCAATTTCACATTCCCACTCACTAAAATTCTGAAAACAATTATTCTCTCTTATTCTAAATTTGTTAGATGCTTCTCAACTCTTATATAATATTCGTGAATAGTATTTAGGTTTTATGAAAACATAATATTTCAAACCTTCCTCAACTTCCTTAACCTTAAACATTAAATAAATTCTATAGTTATTATTTTTCTCAGAAAGATAACAAAATACATGAGAACAACACTGCATCATCATTCTTAAAAAGTGATTAACAATGATTTAAGTAAAGAACCTAAAACTCAATTTAGCATAAGTTTTTTTGATGAATTATTTTAAAACTTATCTTCCCACTAAAATTTTTTTATGGTGACTTTATCCAATTAGAAAGCTCTAATTCTTCACTTTACTTCATTCGACTAACTCTGTTGGATCATCCTACCTCATCTAAAAACAAACTTCTCAGAAATGTCCATCTAATGAAATAATCAATGTTCATATGATTCTCATCTATCTAGTGGATGTTTTTCCAATGGATTTTGTTTTTTGATTTTTTTTATGTAATTTATTTAGATACACACTCCATGTCTTTGAAACTTCAAACTTCACTCAGACTGTAACAAAAAAAATTTGTGAATTTGAAACTTCATACATGCTACATGTCTAGAGAAAAAATCTACCTTTTACTATTTCTTTTGACCCACAGGACATGGTTAACTACATTGTTTAAAATTCTAAATACTTCAGTCACATAAAATTTTATTTGTCTGGGGCCACTGCTCATACTTATCATTTTGTGAAACCTCATAAAATCATCAATTAACACTTCTTTCCTTCAATTCAATTTGGTTTTTCAGATGATATACATCAATTACATCTAGTGAATTTGTGAAAAAATATCCTTATAAAAACTCAGTAATTTTCAATTCCATGATTTCTTATAAAAGCTTTATCCAGAATAATTTTCTAGTGAACGTTTTCTAGTAACAAAGTAGACATCCCTCTGTGTACAAATGCTTGGATCATGAGATTTTCATGATTTTAGGAACTTGAATGAACAACATATCATTATCTTACTTTGAAAGAAAGTTTCTAATAAAACATTATAACTTTATAACTTCCTCTAAAAACTTTATAATAATACTTTCTCAAAAAACTTCTAGCACCTTCATTTTTCACTTGTTTATCAAAAAAATTATCAAAAAAAGTATGTTATCAAAAAATATATAAATTTTTACAAAAAACAACACAAAGGATATTTAATCTCCCCCATTGTGTTTTTGTAAATATTACACCTTTGAACACTCAAATTTTTGAACCGCTCAAATTTTTTAGATATCACTTTTTTTAATAGCTTTTAATAAATTACAATGTTTCTCAAAGAGAATATCCTGACACCACACAACTAGGTAAAGTAGTGTTTTTGAAGTAATTTCATCCCTCAATAAAAATAAAATATTTTGGTTATTAAAAGATAAATTTTCCTTAAAGTTTTTCTATTATTTTTTTATTCTCTCCTTTTATTTCTCCCCCCCATTTTATGGCATTCATATCTTCATATTCATTTTTGAAATAAATGTACTAACTCTCCCCCTTTTTCAGAAATAATTTTACTCAACCCCTTTTAGGAAAAATTTGCACTTTCTATACCCCTTTGTAAACACTATATAAATCCTAGTGGGTGTTATTACTTAAGAAAATTTGGAAGTTTTTAGTGGAGAATAAACACAAAGTTTCATCCTCAATTCCAAAAATATCTTTTTGGAATAGCTTTATTTAAAACATCAACAATTTGATACTTTGTTTAAATAATTTTCTGAATAACATATCCACCAGCTAATTTTTCTTTTATGAAATGATAATTTATATCAATGTGTTTTTATCTTGAATATTGTATAGGATTTTTTTAAATATCAATGGAACTTTGATTATCACAAATAATATTCAATGGTTTAAAAACTTTCAATCTCAAATCTTCCATCTGAACCTTTAACCAAATAATTTGTGTGCATTCATGGGTGTAATAAATATATTCTTCTTCCATTGTAATAAAGGTAAATGAACTTTATTTCTTACTATGCTAACTCAAACAAAAATTCTCCAAAGAAAAATGTTCCATATGATGTTTATTTTTTATCATTACAATCTCTAATCCAATCAGTATATGTGAACCCATGAAATTTTATATCACATAATTTCTTATACAAAATCCTGTAAGAAGATGATTTATATATCTAATAATTATTTTTTCTACCAAAATATGTTATTCTTTTGGATCACTCCGATATATTTCACATAATTTAATAGTATAAATGATATCAGGCCTTGAAGTTGTATGATATATAAAAATTCCTATCAACTTTCAAAAATCTTTCTGATTCTCACTTTCTCTATATTCATAATTACTAATTTTTATGTAAATGGGAATAAGAGTATAAACTTATTTGGAATATCTCATGACAATTTTTTATAAAAACTCATTGGGATACTATTCTCGTGATAGTAAAATATATCTTTCCCTCTGTTGAACTTCTAAGCCTAAAAAGAAAGTTAATTCTATAAGCATTGACATTTCAATGTTTTTCTTTATTTATTCATAAAACTCTTTACATGAATTATCTATATCCCCTAAAAAAATTATTTCATCAATGTAAATAATAAAAATAAGAGTACCTAAGTTCATATCCTTCACATATATGTTTTTGTCAACATTCCCTTTAGAAAAGTCCAATTTCTTCAAGAAACTTCAAGTTTTGAATAAAAATCTAGTAGAGATTTTTTCAACCCATACAAGGATTTCTTCAACTTAAAAACCTTGGTTAAATTTTTTTCAAGTAGTCACCCACAAGGTTTTTCAATATAAAATTTTTTCTCGATCTCTCCATTTAAGAAGGTTTACTTGACATCCATCTAATAAAATTTATAACAATGATGTGCATCCACTTTCAAGAACATTATTAATGATTCCAATATCACAACATGGGAAAATTTTCTTCAAAATACAAACCTTATGGATATTAATAACCTCATCAAACAAGTCATTATTTATTTCATGAAACATCTCCAGGTTTATTTAGCTTATTTTTATATACCCAATTTTTCCCAATAATATTATTTCCTACTAGAAATGGAACAAGTTATCATGTGTAATTATTTTCAATCTAATTTAATTGCTCATTCATAGAATCAACCTATTATTTTTGTTTATTTTGACTAAAAATGGGATTATGTTTCATTTGTTAAATCAAGTAGGATTTGAATGTAATTTTTTGGTGGTGGTGGCATAACCCTTCACGTCAAACACGCACTTTTTATTTCCATTTCCTTTCTAAGTTTTTTTCAATGAGGATTATTCATGGAACTAAAAATACCCAATGGTTTCCTTATTCACTATATCTCATGAACCATAATTCCAAATATAGGTGGTCATTGGAAAATGGTTTCAACAATACTTAGGGACTCACATTGGTTGAGAATATGGGAGGTTGGGATGTACATTTCACCACTTTATTATCATAACCGACATCAACAATAGTGATTGTATGAGATTTTTATTTTTCTCTAAGATTAAGAGTCTGCTGACGTCAATCATAATCATTAACCCTTGGATTCAAGAACTATTTAGCATAATTCCCATCTTCCTTTCATTTTAAACACTAAAGTGTGAGTGGTGCATTCTTGTGGTGCTTTATCTCCATTATCTATATTCTTCCCATAATTTATACATTCAATTGATTGATGAACTTTTTTACACATTTAATAATTTACTAATACCCCTAATACAATTTTCTCTATGTTTATTTCTACACTCCTAGAAAAAAGGAAGACTCATATTCTTCCCTCCATGGATTTTGTTATTAGAATTTCCTTTGGATTCCATCTTTCTTTTCTTATCAAAACCATGAGATTGATGGGTGAATCTAATATTCATTTCAATGTTTATATAAAATCATATAATTTATTCATAGCTAATGAAGTCTTTTATTAATAACACCATTTGAAGACATAGTTTTAATCCACTAAAGAATTATTCAATCTTACTTTTAGGTTGGATGATAATACTCATAGCCTAACTCAAAGTCTTGTAAAATTATCCACATAGGTACTAATTGATTCATCATCCTTCTTCTCTAGATCAATTAATTATTTCTCCATGTATTCATAAATAATATGAGGAAAGTTATTATTGAAAAAATAACCTTTTAAACTCATCCCAATCTAGAGATTAAATTTCTTTTTGTTACCTCATATTTTTTATAAGAGTCCACCATTGATTTTCTTTTCCTTCCAAATGATAAACATATAAAATAAATTTTCATGGTATGAGTTCTAGAGAATATAAAATATATTTTCAATAGTTTTGGTCCATTTCTTAATAATTAGTGGATCAATAGACCCACTAAAATATGGTGGATATTTTCTCATGAAGGAATTAATAGAAAATTGTTCCCTATTTTTCTCATTTGGAAGCTCAACATGACTCATAGATTGAGAAATTTTTGTAATAATAACTATAAGATTGTGCATTCCATATCTCATAAAATTTGGTTTATTAGGAGGAAAATGATTGCATTTTCCATCACATTCAGCATTAACATGGTTCCTTCAAGTTCCAACCATTGAATAAAACCAAAATGCATAGTATGAGAAACAAAAAACATAGTGAGAAACCATATAATCATGAAAAATTATTTATATGATATCTATATCATGACACTTTATTTTCAATCTATGACCCTTTAGGTTTAAACCAAGCCATCCATGGTCATCATCTATTCAAATTATTTATAATGATTTATAAAAAATGTGTATTAACCCAAGAATATCCCATGAGAGTGTTTACCTAGGTATGTAATATTAGGACCACTCATATTATATTGATAATGATTGAGTTAATACCCAATCTGTCACTTTTAGAGTTTTTATCCCAAGGATCATTTGTGTCATAGCTACCTCTAATTTTTATTATCTATAAAGGGATAAATTTTCTAAGAAAACTACACTCTTTTATTTTCTATAACTTAGGTTGTTTTTCTATACTTTATAATATGGGTTCACACTAAAGTTTCCTCATCTTCATTTCTAAAAGTAACTAAACTATATTCTGATACCAACTATAATGAACCAAGAATTTCATACATAAATATTAAATCTTATTAGATTAATATTCATTGCATATCATTAAAATCCACACCAGAACCATAAGGGGTTAGTTTCTATAGAAAATTCGATACATAAAAAACCAGTACATAAAAGATGAATGAGATAACCAACTTAGTTCTTCACAACCAACACCCTTCTTAGATATATCATTCTTAAAACCATTATTTATATCTTAGGAAAACGGAAACATAATAAAGGGTGAGATCATATGCTCGGTAAGGGTAAAAAAGTGAGATATCAATAAATGATCATTTTTAATCATAAAATGAGTATAAGGGTATGAGAATATGAGCTTTAAATTTTAAAATAATACCCAAAAATCCATATATCATAATCACAAGTCATGGTATAAATCTTGGTAGTTTATAATACAAGAATCATATTGAAATCACATAACATGACCTATGAGAGTATAAAATTAGCATAATTTCATGTTATAAAAGAGTGGCATAGATTGTAGCAAAATCATAATCATAGAAATAATATGTAAAGGTCACCTAATAGGACATTTATCCCATGTTAGGCTTAGGATAACTACTTGTTCATTCTCTTTGGTCTTAGGATAACCTCCTATGTACCATATTTTTGGGCTTAGGATAACCTCCCATATACCCGCTTTTAGGATTGGAATAACCTCCAATGCACCCTTTTATCCCATAAAACTTAATCTTTACCCAATTAATTGGAGGGATATAATATACCCACCCATAACATAATCATAATCCATTCATATGTATGCCACATGATCATGAAAAAATTTACAATTTCATCATAGCTTAATCCTTGGAAAAGAAAGAGTGTTTCTTTAGCATTTCATCATTATAATCATAAAACATCCAGATAAAGAATAAGTATGGTATCATAGGATTATATCCCCAGTGAAACACAAGTAACATCAAACGATGTTATCATAGATGAAAAATTCCTTTAAAATACCACTGTAATATTTTTTAAGGAAAGTACCTTTTTTTATTTTAAAAGCACATATTTAAAATCTAAAAATTTATAAAATATTAATGAAAATATTTTATTTAAAAAGAACCGTGTAAAATTATAAATTAATCTTCAAAAAAATAGTATTCATTACTATGGGGAAAACCATTTATGTGGTGTATATTTAAAAAAATATTTCATTCATACCTTTGGTAAAAAGTACCTCATACAAAAAACAATAAAAAAATTAATTTTAAAGATTTTTATAGAAAGTAAAAAATGGGTAAAAAATAATTTAATCACTCATTAGATAATAATAAAAATATTATTGAAAACTTTTTAAATAAAATAAGGCCATGGTAGAAAAATATTCCCGACCTAAGAGAGAAATAAAGTTGGGTTTCCTTAAAAACAATCTTTCGGTTTCTTGAGTACATAATGAGAGAGAAATGAAAATAAATCATGTAATCTATAGAAATAAATAGAGTAGAAGAAAATATATGATATTTTTTAGAGATAAATCATGTAATTTCATCATTGGAAATTTGAACTTAAACAATATTGGTAAAAAGTGAGATTGTAACATAAACCTCTTACATTAAGCTCAAATTTCTTCGTAAGCACTTTAACCTCTTGTATAATAAATTTATTTTGTTATAATTATTTACCATAAAAATATAAATTTTTTTATATCATATATGATCCACTTATAACATTTCTACACCAATTTATTAATAATTCTACATTAAAATTGTGTTTTTTGGGTGTTAACTGTTTTTCTTTTCATGAAAGTTTTGGTTCAGAAGTTTCGGTCCATGTACTTTTATCATGGTTACATAATATCTATAATGCTTATCATGATATAAATATAATATATATTCATTATATATATATATATATTTATAACCATCCATAAAATGCAGAGATGAAAAAATGAATAACATCGTTCATGAAGAAGATAATTTGTATGTACGCATAAATGTTGTTTTCATTTTATAAAAAAAATAAAGAAAGATAAATAATATATTATAATTAAAAAATAATAATTATATCACAAATATCATATATATTTATTAAATACTTTATTACATCCATCAATGTGAGGTGATTTGGAAAATAAATTGGATCGCTACATGGAGGTGATTGTCTACACATACACACAAGGGGTACTTTTATTACCAATTTGATGGAAATTATGTGGAAAATGGTTGTGAAATAATTATAATAACATATTAGTATATTTATTATACTATATTAATCATGTTATAATGGATACAATAGGTTTATAGAAGTTTAAATAAGAAATAAAATTGAAAGATCTCTGTTAAGATTTATACCTCTTCTTTGAGAGACCTCCTTTGGCTTACACCTTAAGACTTAAAAAATTGGTCTTATGAGAAGACCTGTAGGTCTGGGAAAAATTTAAGGAAGATATAAAAGTATCATGTCATGTATTGTATAATCTATAAGGCTCAAAATTTATGAATAAGGTAATAGATTAGGTTCCCTTTTATAAGTTAGAGAAAGGACACACACAAAATTACTTAAAATATTTAAATAAGTATAATGATTCCAAATGGAAAAGGATTATAAGATAAGATAATATAGGGTATAAATATATTATAAAAATAATAATTAACCTTATGGGTTAATCCTACCCTTATCTCTTAGTTTAACCCCCCGGTAAAACCATTTTAATCTTAACCATGGTAACAATTTTTTACTATTTTTACTATTCATCATAAACCAAATTGAAAGTTGTATAATTATAAAATTTGGAAATTATGATTCCAATTATGGATTTTTTTATCAAATTCAATTCTTGTAAGTTTTAAAAATTAATATTAAAATAATTTTTCAAAACATGATGAAAATCTTATTTAGAAAAATATATTTTTAAGTATAAAAAATAATTTACTTTTATTCCTCACCTAGTAAAAACTATCAAATAAATGTTAAACTATTTTATTGAATGTATAATATATAAAATTAATTAAAAAAATAATCATTATTATTTAATTTATTTCGATGAATAAAAATTGTGCACAAAAAATAGTTCCATGAAAAATAACTCTTTTCTACCTTTAAATGATTTTATCTTCATTATTAACCTTTTGATAAATAATATATGAATTTTTACTCATAAATTACCAAAATATTTAATTAAAAAAAATTAATATTTATCAATATTTTTTTTATAAAATAATACAAATCATGTAGAAAAATACATTTATTTAAAAAATAGGTCTTTTAATCATTAAACGATTTTATTAAAATTGTGTTCTTATCAATAATTTTTTATCACCTGAAACCATTATAAATATATTTTCTAATGTAAATAATTCTATTAATACTCATAAAACCAATGGATAGATTATAATGGTATACTATATCATGCTTCATTTAAACTCAAGGTTTCATGTAAAGAAAGTTATCTAATACCTCAATTTTATTTCAAATGAAATACAAATAAAATATTAGGATGTTGAAATCTTATAATATCCTCAAGATAAAAAATAAAATATTGAATAATAATCATAACCACTATAATTAAAACCTTATAAATGAGTAACCTCAAAATTTCCAAGGAATACATCCAATGGAATCACCTCAAAAACCTCAATCTGCTATAAACTCAGTGAGAACAAATCCAAAACAACCAATCACCCAAGATTAATCTGGGTAATTCCACTCATGAGGTTCTTGAAACCAAACTAACCACTCCAATACCATAATAGGATCTTGATCACTATGAAATGTAATTAAATGACTCAAAAAGTTCGAAACCAAAGAATATTCGAACTCTACCATTATATTCAAAGTTTGGGTAGAGTCAAAATTTGAATGAGATATACTTATGTAACAAAAATGATTCTACCTATAAATCATCCTTGAAAATATAATTTATAAATTATCTCAAAACCTTTCTAGGAAACACCACCAAAAAACATAAAACATGAATACAACCCATTAAAATTTTACAAACTAGATCAAATAGTTATTATACACACCAAGGGATGAACCCCAAACACACAATCTCACCAAATTTTTAAAAAGGGTCAAAAAAAATTTACAAAAGCACCCACATGATTTAAAACATTCATTTTTCTTAAAATATAAACCCACTTTAACTGCTCAAAGTCCCTTTTTTTATTTCAAAAACATTTCATGAGATCTATTATAAATCAATGCTTCCATGAAGCTCACTTATATTTCAAAAAATTTCTATGAAAACTCACTTTTATTTCAAATAATTCCCATTGATTTTATTTCTCTTCAAAAAACATTTCCCAAATCTCATAATGAAATAAACCACCCCTAAAACATTCCATTAAAATAAAACATCTATTGAAAGTAAACCATAACACCTAGTTTTAAAAACCCAAAACAATTTATAAAATCCTCATTTTAATTCAAAACAAATTTTTTCAAATAAAAATGAAAGAATATTGTTAATCAAATTTAAAAAAAATCATAAATACCAAAAATTTATTTCACCCCTATCTCAAAACTAGTTTCATGAAACAATAAAACGATGAAATTCCCTTTTCCATCTAAAAATCAGTTTTCCAAAGTATAGAATCAACCTTTAAAAGAATATGGACAAACAACAAGGCATAATGAATCAACAAGAACATCATTCAATAAGATCAATTCACTATAAAAATCTCTTATTTAATCTCACACCAATGGTAAACACTATTGGAATCAATTCAAAATCTAAGAGAGCCACAATAAAAAATCTAGGGGAAAAGAAGAACTGTGCATGGTTTGGACACATGTGTACCATTCATGAAACAACCTCTATAATAGATGACAAATATATTTTCACAGGATCCACACAGTTTTCTAGATATTGTGATCTAGCCATGAATATCTTGTTCTTATTATATTTTCACCACAAAAGCTCTTGAAGACCCCCAAAATCACTGATATACTTAATGAAGAAAAAAATACCACAGTCTCATGTAAAAAACTATATAAGATGGCCAAAAACAAACTCAAAATCAAAAAAAAAATCCTAACTACCCATGGTAATTCATGTTTCATCATGAAATTTGGTGATCAAACACTTACTCATGGTCTAACTCTTATGTTTTGATGATTATCCTAATATCCATTCTACCATGAAACACCCAAATGATAAGAGGGTGTTTTAAAAACCTAATACATTTTAAGAACTTAGGATCTTATACAATTTGTAATGAACCAGCCTGAATTGACTCATCATGTCACCTAACTCGATCCTTCACTGGGCATAAAGGGAAATTTCAATCATCATGAGATGGAAACTAGTGCTTGGGTGTCAAGAATTCACTCTTTGGTAATGATTTCACCCTCTGAATCCAAATAACCACATCAATAATCCCATCATGGATTCCGACATGACAAATCCATATATCGAATGACCATGCATAAATAAATAATTTAAATATAAAATAAATAACCCATCATAGTAACAAGTAATAATGAAAATAATAAGTATAACTAAAAAATTACATAAATTCATAAACTAAACTTAATCCAAGCATAACATATAAAAAATATAAAATTAAGATCCAAGTTAGAAAGGCTGATATATAAACATTTCAAAAATGAAAATAAAACCAAACCCAAACCACTACCACTCATCTCCATGTGTCCTACAGTAAATCAAAACATTACAACCCATCTAACTAACCTCAAAATAGACTATAATCTAGGAACCTGAAATAAAATATGAGAGCTATATACAACCAATGGTTCATGCAGGGTGTGAGGTAAACATGCCCAGTAGGATTTCACTGAAGAGTTTATGTCATTTACTTTCAAAACTCATCTCATTAATGATAGTTTGAATTATAAATAAAAAATAGGGTTTTCATATGTAAGTTTAACAAAATCCAAATTACATGCCCCAATAAACTTTATAAAAACACCCCCTCCTTAGAGTAAGAAAGGGTGGAATTAATGTTTTTATTAATTTTATTTTAAACCATAGAAATAGGGTCCTTCATTAAATTTTATGAAAAACCAATAAAAATTCCTTTTATCGTTCTAAAAAATTTCTCAAAAACCTTTTATAAAGTAAACATCACTTTACCTTTAAAATTACACTTTCAAACCATTTTATAATTTGATTTGAAAGTAAACCAAAACTAAAATTGGAATAAAATATAAAGACACACAATGACATCGAGATATCAATGGATTATAACCAAAATAAACAACTGAAGCAAGGGTTCCATGAAAATGACAAAAGTCTAGGGAATAAAAACAAGGCATGTAAGGAATCCCCTAAAAAATACCTCAATGGAATCAAAGTATCATTGGAAACACACTAAGTTATAACATGAATGATATTGGACCTGATTTCTTTATTTCACTCTCTCTAGGGTCCCCTTAAGAGAAACCAAAACATCCCATTCGATACCCCTTAGGGTCACTGATTACAATACATACCCCAAGGAGGATTAAAATCTCCTAGGGAACTATCTAGTGAGTGCACATCGCACTAGTGTAACTCACATACAGAACTTCAATTTGCTACCAAGATTCCCATGATATAACAAAATGGAGGTAATAAAATAAGCAATACAAAGAATCATAACAACGTCAATAATAAAAAATAATAAATAAATTCCACATCTCACCTCCAACACCCTACATGAAACAAATAATTTTTAAATTCATAATCATCATAAAATATAACAAGGATAAATTTAATCCCCTTCGGGGAATATGATTTATACCAATCAATACAAACAAGGGGTCTCAATCGAGGGTCTCATGAGTTTTTGAAACAACTTCTTTAAAAGTACCATCTAGACTATTCTTTTAGAACCGAATCTATATACCGAGCCACTTTACACCATTTGAAATCTTGATTTCAAACATTAATTGAAACCAAATCATGGAAAATAATTCAAAAAACTATTTAAAATCAAACCAAGAAAAACTACACTTAAAATAACTTGATGAACCAATTAATATTTCCTTTAAATGATTTAAAAATATCCCAAAACAATATTAAATTTAGAATATTCTTTAGAAACCACACTTTTACCATCCCATGACCCAAACATGATCAAATTACTTTAATAATAAAATTCACTTTAAGTAATCTTTATAGGATTATTTTAAAAACACTTGGCACAAAAAACATACCTTAGAAAACTAGGAAAACCAATAAATACCTTTATCCCAAGAAGCCCTATCATTAAAAAATTTATTGAATACTTTAATACTATTATATATAAATTTAATTTCACAAATAAGGTGTTAGAAAACATAAAGAATATAATGAAATTCCATTAAAAGGAAATACACAAAAACACCTCCTCAAATAAAGAATAATCAAGCCGCAAGTACAAGAAACACATCACCTTTGTTGGTGAAGGATTCAACAAGTAAGAGGATGAACCCTACAAGCCTCAACCACCCAAAATCCCAAATTAGAACCACCTCAAACCCTAATATAGGCCTGATAACACCTAGGGTTTTTGGAAGGAAGTTAAACTAATGGAAAATGTGAGAAATAGGATGGAAGAAGGAAGAACATGTGAGAAATAGAGGTTTGTCTTAAGAAATATGACTAAAATCGATATATATGGACAAGAATTAAAGGAGGAAGGACAGGAGGATATCCCTTATGTATGACATGTGTTTTTAAAATAAAAATGGGGAATTGAGAGACCAAAAATTGGGTTAACCACATAAGAAAAAAGTGTAAAATCAATTTTAAATTATTTTTGGGAAGATAACATAGTTAGGATGCATGGTTTGGTAAATCGCATGATAACCGTGTAGCTGGAATTGGAAAAGAACAACACACTCTCACAATTTGACCTCATGTTTTAACAAACCTTTCACCAATCATAAAAAACCTCACAATAAAAACTAATACACTAGAATATGGTCACTCAAATGGTTTCTCCTGACCACACGTTAACACCCTAAGCTAATGGTTTGCAATAAATTTCACACTATTTAGTCTAAATATTATGCTTCCCATATAAACTAATCCTTAAATAATAAAATAGACTATAGAGTTCCATACACTCAATCTTCTTCGCAACCTATACTAAACCATGAATATTAATCATGAAATAGTGGAAAATGTATAGAATTTAAAATTTCAAACCAAAATATTTCAAAAAATTAAATTACCCTATAATAAAATAAAATATAAAACAATTGTAAAATTTTTATTCCATAATTATCCCTACCATGCCACTTTCTATGCCCATAAAGTCACTGATAAAAGGTTGGTTAAAAAGGAAATTGAAACCTCAACACCTACATAGGAGGTGGAATGGATGTGTAAATCTAAGGAGGTCAAGTGAAAATAGAACACTGTTCAAACATACAACTCCTCAAAATCGCACACCCAATCCTCAAATATCATTAATCATCTTAAAGCAAAAAAACCATAAGCACTGGATATAGAGCTATATGAAGGTGAAGAGATGTTATTTATCTCCCCATAATTTTAAATTTCTATAAAATAGTGAAACAAGGTCTAAACACTCCCAAGATAGAAACATTACTAAATAAAAAACACTACCACCAAAAACCCAATGGAAACAATAATACTCCAAATACATAATAACCATACAAGAATAAAAATCAAAATCTCAAAGAAATCAAAACCCAAAGGATATCTAAATTATCACCAAGAAAGTTACCCTCAATCCATCACATCCCATATCACTAAAATGGAAAACATACCTCAACTAAAGACACGTATCAATAGGAATCAGCAAGGGCTCTAGCCTTGGGTCACAAAAATAAATGAAAGGGGAAATCTAGGACCTCATACATATAACACCATATTTGGGAGAACCAAAAAAGATTAAAACCAATAACAGCCAGTGTATAATCTCAAATCATGTCATATCTATACTATTAACCTAAAACACACACCCAAGGCCTTTCTATATCCAAACTATTGAAACCCAACCATAAAAATCATTTCACAGAAACCTCAAGTAACAAAAATAAACACCGAGGTATAACACAACCAAAATAATCAACACATCACAAATAAAGAACTAAAAAAGTATCAAGTAATACATATAATGTAAATCAACTCAAAAACCTCAATCCACTCTAAATTTAGTAAGAAAAAATACCAAATAAAAAATCACCCTAGACTACTCTGGATAATTCCACTCATGAGATTACTAAAACTAACATAACCACTCTACTACCCCAAGAGGATCTTGAACACTATTAAAAGTAAGGAGACAACTCAATAAGTCCTGAAGTAAAAAAATATTTTGGCTCTACCACTCTATTTATATTTTTGGAAGAGTCAATATTCAAAATATATACACCTAAATAATAAAAAGGATTCATCCTACGACTCATCCTAGAATATAAATTTTCTACATTATATTAATACCTTTCTAGGAGGCACAACCAAGAAACATAAAACGTTAATATTACTAATTCACATTTCATAAACCAAATAAAATAGTCCCAATAAACACCAAGTAATATACCCAAAACACAAAATTTCACCACATTTAAAAAAGGATCTAAAACTCATTTCAAAAAAGCACCTATGCACTTTTAAAACATTCATATTTCTTAAAAAAGCCCACTTAAACTTCTGAAACCCCCATTGTTATTTCAAAAACACTTCATGATATCCATTATAAACTAAATATTACATTAATATCACTTCTATTTCAACAAATTTCAATGAAAACTCACTTTTGTTTCAAATCATTTCCATTATTTCTACTTTCTCATCAAAATTTTCCCCCAAAATCTCATAATAAAATTAACCACCCTTAAAATAATCAATTAAAATAAAAAGTATCTTAAAATTATACCATAACAACCAATTTTAAAAACCATAAAAAATTCAAAAAATACTCCTTTCAATTTAAAAAAAGTTATAAATAAATATTAAAGAAGAAGATTAATCACCTTTAAAACATTTCATAAATTCAAAAAAAATCACTTCCACTGAAAAACTAGTTTCATAAAAGAATCAACCCATGAAATACCATTTTCGATCCAAAAATCAGTTTTCAAAAACATAAATCCATACTTTCAAAGAAAATGACCAAACAACAAGGCACGACACATTAACAAGAACATAATTCAATAACATCAATTCACTATAAAATCTCCATAATTTAACATCACACCAATCATAAACACCATTGAAGTTGATTCAAACTCCAAGAGAGAAAAAAAAATCAAAGGAAAAAATATAACTATACAAGGATTTTATTCATGGTTTCTCCAACCATGCAAGAAAAAAGAAACAAACTCTATAATGGATAACAAATCCATTTATACGGGCTTTGTAAAGTTTTCTAGACCAACCGAGCAAACCATGTAGCTCTGGTTCTTCTTCCATTTCACTCAAAAAACTCAAGAAGACCCCAAAAATCACTGATATACCCAATAATGATCAAAATACCATAATATCATATCAAAACTCATCAAATATGACAAAAACAGAACTCAAAATCAAGAAACATATCCTAACTTCCCATAGTAACTCATGTTTCATCATGAAAGGCGGTGATAAATCACCTACTTGTGGTCTAAATATTGAGTTCCAATGATTATTCTAATCTCCATTTTACCATGACACACCCAAATAATAAGAGAGTGTTTTAAGAACCTTGGCCCTAATACCATTTGTAATGAATTGGTCTAAGATAACACATTGTATCACCTCACCCGATTCGCCACTAGGACCAAAGGGTGTTTTTGATCACTAGGGAATGGAAACTAGTTCTTAGGTATCAATAATGTACTATTCATGTAACACTCAAAGCTTCCACAGTACATTTCTCTTTGAATAATGTAATAGCTTGCGATGTATGCAACTTCGAGTTCCAGCACACCACGACCAATTAAACTAGCCGTTATAAATAGTAATACCCACTTTTTGAAATTTTATAAATTTTATTTTTCAAAATGGAATTCATTTTTGGATTCGTAATATCAAAAATATCTTAGGGGGAATTTTTGGTATTTTTCTAAAAACTTTCAATTTTTTATGAATAGTGAAAAACACTGCGTTATTGTTTAAAAATGACTTTTTATTTAAATAATTAGTTAATTTATTTAAATTTATTTTTGGTAAAAATAGATACATAATACCTATATATGTTCAATGTAATTAATTGGAGTCATTTTATAATAAGATTAGATAAATAAAATTTTATTGAACTTTTAACGTCTTTTACCCACCTTCAAGGCACATTTTCAAATTTGCATAAAATGTAATTTTACCACTTCTGTGAATTGAATTTCAAAAATCTGAGAGACACGGTTGACATCAGTAAGTAAAATTTGGTTCAATAGGATGAAAATAATTTTTGGTGAATAGTAGGTTTTGAATTTTATTTACCACTGTTAAAAGTAAATAGGGTAATTAAAGGTAAAAATGATATTATAATTACCCTAACACATGTCCCAATTCTATTGGATAAGTGTATTTAGATCAAAATCAACCTTAGGAATAAAATATTATCCTTTGGTTCCACTTGGATTAGATTAGGACATTTATTATTATTTTATTTAAAGAATAGTTAAAAGTGTTAAATTCAAAGTTTAATAACTAAACCATTTTTAATATAGGGTTATACATAAGATAAATTAAACAATAAATATTAATTAGAAATATAAAAATATTTCATACATAATGGTATTTTATTTATAATTTTTATACATTAAATAATTAAATTTATTTATGACACAATGATGATGTAGTAATTACCATATTATTGAAAGATTAAAATAATTGATATTATAAATATTAATATAATTTTAAATTGAGACTTTTGATGTATTCCAAGAATTTTATAGGTTAATATGACATGTTAGGGTTGATTAATAAAAATAAATTCGAAGTGATAAAGTTATTATGACTTTCACAAAAACCAAATACTAAATAGTGTCAAAATTGACATAAAACGGTTTTTAAAATAAATACTATATTATTAATTGATATAATATTCATAAAAATATAAGGATCAGAAAAAGAACATATATAAGGTTAGATATATTAATAATTAATCACTTGGGGTTCTCTTGGATTTTTATAGTAATTGTATTACCCATTTATTATAATAATACAAGAATATATGGTAAAAGTTAAACTATTTAACTAAGAGTTAAATCTAAAAGATAAGGTTAATATGGTGACCTAAACCTATATAAAAACTATTTTTTGAGAGTTTTTTCAACCCATACCAACCTTATCCTCTAAATAAATTCTTTTGGATCCATTATAAACATAATATGATTGTATAATAAAATAATATTTTGAGATTTTCCTAAAGTGACCCTCTCCTCTCTTATAAAACGGTACTTCCCCTTTTCCCAAAATCACACCTCCAAATCCTTTTGGATCGTCCAAACCCTATTAAAATATCCTCAAAACTAAACTAAATTTAACCTAGAGGCATTACTTTTATCATAATCCAACCTAAGGATCCCTTTTGATCAAATCAAAAGGAAGCTCCTGAAGAAGAGGTAATAATTTCATCACCACTTTCAAAGTTATTTTCTTCTTCCACTTCCTCTTTCTTTTTTGTTTCCATAAAAAAATAATAACTCTTGTACCTTATACTTACTATTATGTTATTATAAATATTGTAGAAACATATTCATTCTTTTATCCATCCTATGAAGACAAAGTCACCATATGTGTATATGTACGGCTTACCGTCTCCACGTCGTGGTGTAGTTTGTTATTCAACACTTAATTATTTGGATGGGTATAATAATGATTATAATTGATATAAATAATAAATATAACATGTTAATGATTCTTTATATATGATATACCATCCAATTAAATACTATTTCACAATCAATAGAATGATATTGCCGTTCGTGCGTACGTACGGATTACCGTCTCCACGAATGCGATGAGATTCATTTCCCATCGTAATCATTCAAGAATCATTTTCATTTTATGATTAAAAATAATTTTTAAGAACTTAATATCATTATATATATGAATCAAATACATCCTATCCATAACAAACATGACTTACATAACAAAACATATAACGGAAAACGAATCAGTTAACACCCAAAACAATGATACTAATGAAATATTATTAACAAAGCAATATTAGAAGATAATATATGATATCATATTTATGTATGTGGTTATTTTATAATTTAATAACAATGATTTAACTATTATAAAGGAGGTTAATGTACCCTCGATCAAGGAAAATTACATGGTAAGGGTTAATTCTACAATCACTTCATTATCCGAGGTTGTTTATACGTGAGTATCTACTGGGACCTCTCTATCATCCACATCCAGGTTTCTTAAAAATGTATTTCAAAACATTTTTACTATTTACTATACTATGGTTTAAATTCATTTATACCCTTGTTTTACTTTTTATAAAATGTTTATAAAGGAATCTTTCTGTCATTTTCCAAACAAGGTCATTTACAACCTTTTTGACACAATTAAGGAAATAATGTTTTTTTAACTTATATGGGGAGTGCAACTATTTTCCACCGTTATAACACCTTATAAGCTTCCCTTACAAGATTATAAGAATATTTTCAAAATAAATGTTTTCTTTTACAATTTTGTGACTTTTAAATTATTTCAAAATATAATGATATATTTCTCTCAAATAGTTTTGATTTCATCTATGTCAACATCCTTTGATGGATTTTACACTTGTTTGAATTTGATTTATTATGATACAATATTCCATATTGTATTGAAGGTTTTTTGATATTTTTGGCTATGGATGTGTTATTTTTATACCATTCAAGGTTTATGGTTAAAGTATTAACATTTCATATGCTAGTTTTAATAGGAATTTTTACGTTATATTTCAACCTTTTCATATGTGGAATGCATAGGACTTAGTAAGTGATGGGTGGATCCCATTATAGATCATCGATGCATTGGTAGGTCTCATGAGACAAACTATTTTCTTGGTACAAGGTCTTGAAAAAATATTATTTGTAGTCTTGGCACGAGGCCTTGACTATGTGGTTATGATTTCCAGCATTATGCATTCCATCATTATGAAATTGGCTATTGATATTACATTTGATTATTATACTAGTAGAATATCCATGTGAATAAGTAATTGGAATTATTTTATTTATCTTTGCCATATTATGCTGAATTTTAATTTTAAAAGGCTTGTGTTTTAGTCTTATAAATTTCTTTAAATGTTTATGCTTATTTATGATATTTTCTGCTATATTGTTATCCTTACTGATCATCTGATCTCACCCCTTTCTATGTATTATTTATTTCAAGATATGAATAAGTATATTACGATTAACGTACAGAAATAGGCTAATGGATTTAAGTTTTTTCAAATGGGACACAATGTTGTTGTTTTATTCCATTTCATGATGTAATGTAAAACTTATGTATGTATCTAGCACTTCCAAGGCTACTTAACTAATCGGTCTTTCGAGAGTTAATCTCTTGTGATCATACTAATGTTATGTAATAATGTACCGACTCTAGGTAACTAGGTTCAGGGTGTTATGGTTGGTATTAGAGTAAGTTTAGTACAAACCATGAAAACTAGATTTAGAAAAACTCTGATTAGAGAACATTAACCTAAGATAGACATTGAGGATTAGTATACAAGAACTTCTTAGAATTTTGTTAATGTAGAAATTTTTTGTATTTACAAGAAATGCATCCTTGTCTGGACATGATCGGGTAGAGGCGGCTCTGGTACAAATGTACCTAGGAGTGAAAACTCTGACAAGGAGTTTCAGGCTTGACTCGGGGTATCCTAGTACATGACAATAGGCCTTTCTGCACTCTTGGTTACGACACTCCTAGGGGATATGATTAGGATAATTCACATTTTCTTTACAAACCATTATGAAGGATTTATGAGTAAATAATTCCTCAAAGAAAACATTTTTTATGATTATGGATTATATTCATAAACTGTTCAATTTATGTTAGGTATTTTACTAGTTTGGAATTATGTATTTCAATTTATAAACTAATCTAGTGTATTCCATTATTTATAAATGGATCCTAGTAGAAGGAATGGAAATTGTATCAACGCACATAATCCATGTAGGTATTTCCCTCCTACTCAAGATAATTATAGTTGATCTAGTGATGCAACTGGTGTTGAATAGATTATAACCATACTGGGATAACTCACTCAGGTTATGAATAATAACCTTACCCGTATGGAGTACCCTGATCCACAATGCGGAGGATCAATGTTATACTGCTTCATGAAGCAACAACCATTAACATTCAATGGGACTACAAATCCATTTGTATCTAAGCAATGGATAAGTTCCTTAGAGAAAATATTTTATGCTTTGGGGAGTAATAGAAGAGTAAAAGTTGTCATGGCAGTTTATCACCTCACAGGAGATGTAGATCAATGGTGATCATTGATTCAAAACATAAATAAGGATGAAGAAGTATCAAATATGGAATGGAGGGACTTTAAATATATTTTCTTAGAAAAATACTTTCCTCGTGACCATCGAGCAGATATGAGAAGACAATTAATGAGTCTGAGGAAAAAGGAGTATGAGAATGTCTCAAAGTATGAGTTTAACTTTACAAGGTTAGTAAGGCATGAAATAGATTATATACGTAACCCAAGGAGTAATATTTATCGATTCTTTGATGGGTTAAAACCATTTCTCCATCGATCATTAGTCTCACAATCCTTCTCATCGTACAAATATACTGTCTCATGTGCTATCAAGATAGAAAAGGAATTCTCTAAGTCTTAAGACTTTAAAGCAAAGCAATAAAATAAGAGATCTATTGAACACTCTGGAAATGGAAATAAGGTAAAGAAGGGAAAGAAGGAAAAGGTTGAATTTACATACTGCATTAAATGTGTGAAGAAACACCCCGATACTTTCCTGAAGGGAATGGGAGTATGTTACAAGTGTGGTGAAAAATTCCACCAAGATCATGATTTCAAGGGAAAGAAATAGGATGTCAATGTTGAATGATACAATTGTAGAGAAATGGTGCATTATGAAAATGAATTTCCTCAGCACCAATTAAACTTACCTCAGAAAAGGTCAAGGGAGAAAGGTCAAGCATATGTGATCACTACTATTGAGGGTGAAGCTCTGAATGACATGGTGGAAAGTAATTTAATGTTTTCCTCAAATTTAGCCAATGCTTTATTTGATACTGAATCATCTCATTGTTTCATATCTTCCCAGTTTTCTAAGAAAATTAGATATTTATAATTTTATTTAACAAGGGAGTTGTCATTCAAAACTCCTAAGGGAAGTATCATTGTAACAAAGTCTTGTGAATCAGTTAACATTAGGTCATATAAATGTGTTTTATCTGCTGATTCCATCATCACACCCATGATTTAATTTTATATAATCATCGTTATGGATTGGATTTCAGATCATGATGTGAAAATTTATTGTAAGAAGGAGGTTACAATTTTCAATGATGATAATAAGTACCTTATCTTTAGAGCAGAAACGTCACCATCTGATTCTTATCTAGATCCACCCTCAATAGATACACTAAATTTAATTATTAAGGAGGAATAGAATGAAACCACTATGGGTGAGGAAAGGAATGTTCAAGTAGACTATGTACCTATTGTGTAAGAATACGTTGATTTGTTTCCATAGGATTTACCTAGACATCCTCCAGAATGAGAAATTGAGTTTTCCATTGATTTAATTCCTGGTTCAAGGCCCATATCAAAGATCCCTTATAGAATGGACACTTTGTAATTAGTGGAACTAAAGAAAAAACTAGATGAATTGAGTGATAAAGGATTTATTTTTCCTAATGTCTCTCCGCGGGGAGCCCCTATTTTTTTTTGTTAAGAAGAAAGATGGATCTATGAGGTTGTGCATTGACTACAGGGAGATCAATACTATAACAATAAAGAACATTTATCCTCTACCTAGCATTGATTATTTATTCAATTAACTTCATGTAGATCAATATTTTTCAAATATTGACCTTCGATCTGGATATCATCAATTGTGTGTGAAGAAGGAAGACATTCTGAAGACAGCATTTTGTACTAGATATGGGCATTACAAGTTTACAGTAATGCCTTTTAGACTGACTAATGAACCCTCTAACTTCATGGATCTAATGAATATAGTTTTCAAGGAATATATTGATGAATTTGTAGTGGTATTTATTGATGATATCTTGGTTTACTCCAAAATCTATGAAGATCATGAAAATCACTTGTGCATTATTCTAAAGACTCTTAGAAGGAATGAATTATATGGTAAGTTTAGAAAGTGTGAATTCTGGCTTTAGGATATTTCTTTTCTTGTCCATATTGTCTCTAAGGATGGAATCTTTATTGATCCTTCTAAGACAAGAGAAATACAAGGATGACCAAAATCTATTAGTATAACTGAGGTACACAGTTTTATTGGTTTCATAGGTTATTATCGGCATTTCTTCCAAGATTCTGCCCGATTGGCTAACCTATTAACCAAGCTCATAGGTAAAGGGGTTAAATTTGTTTGGAAAAAAGTGTGTGAAGAATTTTTTGAATAACTAAAGATAATTTTAGTCAATGCTTCTATCTTGACTCTACCATCAGGGAATGATGGGTTTGTTATTTATAGTGATTCTTCAAATAAAGTACTTGGTTTTGTCTTTATGTAGAATGATAGAGTTATTTCATATGCATCATGACAGCTAAAAATTCATGAACAAAACTATACCACTCATGATCTTGAGTTAGCACCTGTAATATTTTCTTTGAATTTATGGAGACACTATCTCTATGGTGAAAAATGTGAGATATATACTGATCAAAAGAGTTTGAAGTATATTTTCTCATATAAATAACTCAACATGAGAAAAATAATATGGATTGAACTACTCAAGGATTATGATTTCACTATACACTACCACCCGGGGAAGGCAAATAAGGTGGCAGATTCTTTGATCAGAAAGGATCATGGAGTTTTGAACAAGATGAGAGTTGAAAGGGATCCTATGTTCATGGATCTAGTAAAGATAGATATGGGAATAATCATAGAAGGTGAAGCATCAATAATTTTTCAAATGGTTTCCAAACCATCTTTACTAGAAAGTATAAAAAGTTCTCTAACTAATGAGGAGGAGTTTCAAAAGAAAATTAAAGTTTTGAATGATGGGATATTGATGGAATTCGTATATGAAGATGGGATTTTGAAATTTGGGAAGAGAATTTGTGTTCCTGACATACCTAATCTAAAAAGTGATTTTTTGGATGATGCTCATAGGTCCAATTTCTCTATACACCCTGGTAGCACTAATATGTATAGATATTTGAAGGAACATTTTTTTTTGGGACAACATGAAGAGGGATATTGCTGATTATGTGTCAAGATATATGGTTTTTCAATAGGTTAAGTCTGGAAGACAACATCCTAGAGGATTCATGCAACCTATTCCCATACCAGAGTGTAAATAGAACGATATTACGATGGACTTTGTCATGGGGATACCAAAGACTCCTAGAAGGAATGATTCAATATGGGTCATTATTGATCATCTTACCAAGTCAGCACATTTTCTTTCTATAAGAGAAGATTTAACACTTAAAAGTTTAAAAATACTATATATTAATGAAGTTGTAAGACTTTATGGACTACCTCTATTGATTGTTTCTAATCATGATCCCTATTTTATATCAATATTCTGGAAAGGTCTTCAGAAGGCCCTAGATACTGAACTTTGTTTGAGCACTGACTACCACCCTCAAATTGATGGACAATTAGAACAGACTATTAAAACCTTAAAATACATGTTAAGATCTTTCTCACTTGACTTTCAAGGTATGTGGGATCAATATTTACCTATGGTAGAATTTTCCGATAATAATAGCTTCCATTCATGTATTCAGATGGCACAATATGAAGCATTATATGGAAAGAGATGTCGCACACCAACTTGTTGGGATGATGTTCATGAAAGAAAACTTTTAGGCCTAGAACTTGTTAAGGAAACAATGGAAAAGGTGAATATTATCCAAACCTACATCAAAGAATCTTAAAGTAGGAAAAATAGATATTCTGGTGACTGAAGGAAGGATTTGGAATTTCAAGTAGGAGATCATGTTTTCTTGAAGGTATCTTCATGGAAGGGTGTTGTAGGATTCGGTAAGAAGGGTAAATTGAGTCTCAGGTATATCGAACCTTTCGAAATTCTAGAACGAATTGGATTTGTAGCTTACCATTTGGCAATGCCACCAAGTCTCTCTAAATTTTATAATGTGTTCCACCTAATACTATTGAGAAAATACATGCCCGACCCAATGCATGTACTCACCAATGAAGAAATAGAACCAGAACCTGATATGTCTTATTGTGAAGAGCCTGTCAAGATTCTTGATACCATAGAACAAGTGTTGAGAAACCGGATGACTTGTCTGTTAAAAGTTCTATGGAGAAACCATAAGATGGGAGAGGCAACATGGAAACCCTAGGAACTTATGATGAAGAAACACTTGAATCTTTTTATGCAGTAGTATTATAGAAATTTCAAGGAAAAAATTATTTGAAGGAGTTAATAATGTAACACCCCAAGCTTCCACAGTACGTTTCTCTTTGAATAATGCAATAGCTTGTGTTGTATGCAACTTTGAGTTCCAACACACCACGACCAATCAAACAAGCCGTTATGAATAGTAATACCCACTTTTTGAAATTTTATAAATTTTATTTTTCAAAATGTACTTCATTTTTGGATTCAGAATATCAAAATTAGCTTAGGGTGAATTTTTTGTTTTTTTCTAAAAACTTTTAATTTTGGATGAATAATGAAAAACACTGCGTTATTGTTTAAAATCGAATTTTTATTTAAATAAGTAGTTATTTTATTTAAATTTATTTTATGTCAAAATATATATATAATAAATATATATTTTCAATGTAATTCATTGGAGTAATTTTATAATAAGATTAGATATATAAAATTTTATTGAACTTTTAATGTCTTTTACCCACCTTCTAGGCACATTTGCAAATTTGCATAAAACGTAATTTTACCACTTCTATGAATTGAATTTCAAAAATATGAGTGACATGGTTGACATACGTATGTAAAATTTGGTTCAATAGGATGAAAATATTTTTTGGTGAATAGTAACTTTTAAATTTTATTTACCACTGTTAAAAGTAAATAGGGTAATTAAAGGTAAAAATGGTATTATAATTACCCTAACACATGTCCTAATTCTATTAGATAAGTGTATTTATACCAAAACTAAACTTAGGAATAAAATATGATCCTTTTGGTCTACTTGGATTAGATTAGGACATTTATTATTATTTTATTTAAAGAATAGTTAAAAGTGTAAAATTCAAAGTTTAATAACTAAACCATTTTTAATATAGGGTTATACATAAGATAAATTTGACTATAAATATTAATTATAAATATAAAAATATTTTCTACATAATGGTATTTTATTTATAATTTTTAGACATTCAATAATTAAATTTATTTATGACACAGTGATGACAGAGTAATTATCTTATTATTAAAATATTAAAATAATTGATATTATAAATATTAATATAATTTTAAATTGAGACTTTTTATGTATTACACTAATTTTATAGGTTAATATGACATGTTAGGGTTGATTAAATAATTTTTTTTTTGAAGTGATAATTTTTTTATGACTTTCACAAAAACCAAATTCTAAATAGTGTCAAAATTGACATAAATGATATTTTAAAACAAATACTATATTATTAATTGATATAATATTCCTAAAAATATAAGGTTTGGAAAAAGGATTTATATAAGGTTATATATATTAATAATTAACCACTTGTGTTTCTCTTGGATTTTTATAGTAAGTTTATTAACCATTTATTATAATAAGACAAGAATACATGGTAAAAGTTAAACTATTTAACTAAGAGTTAAATCTAAAAGATAAGGTTAATATGGCTACCTAAACCTGTCTAAAACCTATTGGTTGAGAGTTTTTCGACCCATACCCACCTTATCCTATAAATAAATCCTTTTGGATCCATTATAAACTGAATATTATTGTATAATAAAATAATAATTCAAGCTTTTCCTAAAGTGACCCTCACCTCTCTTATAAAAGGGTACTTCCCCTTCTCTCAAAATCACACCTCCAAAGCCATTTGGCTTAGACAAACCCTATTAAAATATCCTCCCAACTACCCTCACTTAAAACTAGAGTCCTTACTTTATCATAATCCAACCTAAGTATCCATTTTGATCAAATCAAAAGGAAGCACTCGAAGAAGAGGTAATAATTTCATCACCTCTTTCAAAGTTCTTTTCTTCTTCCACTTCCTCTTTCTTTGTTTTTTCCATTCCAAAATAATAACTACAGTATATTATAATTACTGTGATGTTATTATAAATATTTTATAACCATATTCATTATTCTATGCATCCTATAAATGACAAAGTCACCATACATGCGTACGTACGGCTTACCGTATCCATGTCATGGTGTAGTTTTTTATTCAACACTTCATTATTTGGATGGGTATAATAATGAGTATAATTGATATAAATAATAAATATAACATGTTAATGATTATTTATATATGATATACCGTCAAATTACATACTATTTCACCATCAATAGAGTTATACTGTCGCTTGTGCGTATGTAAGGATTACCGTCACCACGAACGCGATGAGATTCATTCCTCATTATAATCATTCAAGAATAATTTTCATTTTATGATTAAAAATAATATTTAATAACTTTATATAATTTTTTATATGAGTCAAATACATCCTATCCATAAAAAACATGACTTATTTAACAAAACATATAAAGGAAAATGAATCAGTTAACACCCGAAACAATGATACTACTGAAATATTATTAACAAAGCAATATTAGAAGATCATATATGATATCATATTTATATATGTGATTCTTGTATAATTTAATAAAAATTATTTAACTATTATTTAAGAGTTTAACATGCCCTCAATCAAGGAAAAGTACAAGGTAAGGGTTAATTCTACAATCTCTTCATTATCCGAGGTTGTTTATACGTGAGTATCTACTGGGACCTCTTTATCGTCCACATACGTGTTTCTTAAAAATGTATTTCAAAACATTTTTAATATTTCCTAGATTGTGGGTTAAATTCATTTATACCCTTGTTTGACTTTTTATAAAATGTTTATAAATGAATATTTTCCAAACAAGTTCCTTTATGACCTTTTCGACAAAATTAAGGAAAGAATTTTTTTTAACTTATACAGTGAGTGCGGCTATTTTCTGCTGTTATAGCACCTTCAAAGCTTCCCTTATAAGCTTATAGGAATATTTTCAAAATAAATTTTTTCTTTTATAATTATGTGACTTTTAAATTATTTCAAAATAGAAAGAGATATTTATTTCAAATAGTTTTGATTTCATCTATGTCAACATACTTTGATGGATTTTACACTTGTTTGAAGTTGATTTATTATGATAAAATCTTTCATATTATATTGAAGGTTTTGTGATATGTTTTACTGTGGATGTGTTATTTTTATACCATTCATGGTTTATCGTTAAAGTATTAACATTTCATATGCTAGTTTTAATATGAATTTTTATGTTATGTTTCAACTTTTTCATATGAGGAATGCATTAGACTTAGTAATTAACAGGTGGAGCCCACTATTGCTCCTCGATGCATTGGTAGGTCTCATGAGACAAACTAGTGTCATGGAACAAGGCCTTGAAAAAACTCGTATTTGTAGTCTTGGAACGAGGCCTTGACTATGTGGTTATGATGTCCGACATTATGTATTCCATCATTATGAAATTCTCTATTGATATTACATGTGATTATTCAACTGGTAGAATATCCATGTGAATAAGTAAATGACATTATTTGATTTATCTTTTCCATATTATACTGAAGTTTAACTTTAAAAGGCTTCTGTTTTAGTCTTATACATTGCCTTAAATGTTTATGCTTATTTATGATAGTTTCTGCTATATTAGTATTTTTACTGAGCATCTGAGCTCACCCATTTCTATGTTTTATTTTTCCCAAGATGTGAAGAAGTATATTACGATTAATATTTAGGAATAGGCTAAGGTATATGAGTGTATTCAAAGGGGATACAATTTTGTTGTTGTTATTTTCATTTCATGATGTAATGTAAAACTTATGTATGTATCTATCACTTCTAAGGCTACTAAACTAATCAGTCTTTTGAGACTTTATCTCTTGTGATCATGCCAATGTTATGTAATAATGTACTGACTCTAGGTAACTAAGGTCAAGGAATTACAATTCAGGAAGGATTTAACCCTTTAAATCCAAATAACCATATCTTGAATCCCTCATAAGAATTCAGCATGATCTATCCATGTATCGGATGCTAATGCATAAATAAACAATTTAAGTATACAAGAAATAAACAATTCGAGTAATAAGACTAAATGATAATAACAAGTAAAACTCAAAAACAACATAAATTCATAAACTAAACCCAATATAATCATTACATATACAATATCTAAAATAAATATCCAGGATGGTAAAGCCAATACATAAACATTCTTAAAAGAAAAATAAAACCAAACATGAACCATTAACACTAGTCTCCATGTGACTCTCACAATCACTCACCATATCATAACCCATATAACCAACCCCAAAAGAGACCATATACTAGTAACCTGAAAGAAAACATGAGAGATTCATATAACCAATTATGTATGTAGGGTGTGAGATAAAAATTACCAATAGTAATTCACCAAAGAGATTGTGTTGTTTAATTTAAAAATTCATTTCATTAATTATAGTTTTAATTATAAATGGAAATTGGTTTTTCAAATGTGATTTTAAAAAAATACAAATAAATTTCCATAATCACCATTATAAAAACACTCCCCTCCTTAGAGTAAGAAATGGAATAATCAAAACCATTTTATTAAAATAATTTTAAACCACAAAAGAGGTTCCTTCATTAATTTTTTGGAAAGACCAATACAAATCCCTTTTATACTTCCAAAAAAATTCTCAAATACCTTTTATAAAGAACAAACCACTTTCCAATTAAGAAACCTATTTTTAATTCATTTTACAAATTGATTTGAAAGTAATCAAAAACTACAACTAAAATAAAATATAAACACACACTTAGACCAAGATATTGATGGATAAAAACCAAAATAAACAACTAAAGAAATGGTTCCATAAAAACACTCAAGGATAGGGGATATAAATATCCTTTATGATGTTTTTCTGAAAAAGCTTTTTATTTGTGAAAAACTTACTTTTGTAAAGAATATTTTTGATAAATAAGTGAGAAAGAAAGGTAATGGAATTTTTTTGAGAAATTATTGTTACAAATTTGATGTAGTATGTTATAAAGTTAGAATACAATATTAATAAACTTTATTACAAAATCATATGATTATATGTTGTTTTTTAAAGTTCCTAACATCATAAAAATCTCACAATCCATGCATTTTTACAAAGAGGGATATCTACATTATTTCCATAATAACATTTCAGATGAAGTTTTTTGTATGAAAGTATGGCATTGTAAGTTGTTGAGTTTGTACAATAAGAAGTTTTCACAAATTCCCTGGATGAACTTGATGCAGATCATTGAAAAAAACTGATTAGATAGAAGGAAATAAGTTTTTGTTGTTGAAAAATGATAAATCTGAGCAGTGACCCCAGAAAAATAAAGTTTCATGTGACTGAAGTCATCATAATTTGTGACAATGTAGTCAACCATATTTACTAGGTCTAGATCAATAAAGTTAGGAAAATGTGTTCACCAAATATGCAATGTGTATAAAGTTTCAAATTCACAATGATTTGTTTTGAAGTCTAAGTCAATTTTGAATTTGAAAAGATATATAGTGTGTCTCTTAATGAATTCTTTTAGAAAAACATCCATTAGAGAAATTATCATTAGATAAACATTGTTGATTTCATCATATAAAAGTTTATGAGTGGTTTGTTTTGATCTGAGGCATGATGGCCGGACAGAAGTAGCCAAACAAATAAAAAGGAAGAATTATAGTTTTGTAATTAGAAAAATTCACAGGACAATAATTTCACCAAATGGAGGATTTTTCAAAGAATTCATAAAATAAATTTATGACATATAGAGTTTTAGGTGCATTACTTAGCATTGTAATGCCCTTTTTAAGAATGTCAGTATGGTGATGCTCTCAAGTGTTTTTTATCTTATTTAAAAAATAATAGCCATAGAAGTTACTTAACTTTTATGTTTAAGTAACTTGAGGAATATTGGAAATGTTGAGTTTTAATAAAAATTCAAGAAGATTCAGGAATATTCTATAAGATTTGAGAAGCATCCAAAAAATTCAGAAGAAGCAGAAATAATTGTTTTTAGAATTTTAGTGAGAAAGAAAGTTAAATTGATTTCCCTCATTTAATAATTTGGGAGAACCTATAAAAGGGGATGTGGGTGAAATATAAAAATGAGTTGAGAACATTATTTGTGTGTATAAAACATAGACACTCTGAATATTTTTTGGTGGTCTGAGTTTCCAACTAAAGTTCACCTTCATGTTGAAGAAAAGTACCAGACAAAGATTTTATCAGAAGCATTGAGAAGAATTTTTTAGTTCAAAGAAACTAGATATAGAGGAACATATATAATTTTTAAATTGAAATTTGAGGCTCAATGGTTTTGATAATAAAACAAATATCATATTATAAATGAGGTGCATTTTCAGTAAGTCACACCAGATGAGCTTTCACTATATGTAGAAAGAGGCATACTAGATGAACACTTTTAGATAGAAAAAATTGATAGATATTTCTGGAAAAACCTTATGGGAGATGATTTATAAAGTTTTATATAATTTTTTGGGGATCAGTTTTGTAATCAAAACATTGTAAATTAACGGTAGTTAGTATAATCATACCTATTGGGAGATAAAAGGAGTATAATTGGATTTGGCTCAAAGTTGTATTCACTTCTTACTAATAGTGCATTTCTATGGATTGGTGAGAGTCTACATGGAAAGTTTCTAGGGTTCCACACTAAGGTTGAACATTTTAAATATTATGTGCATTAATTTCTTATCATTCCATGATTGTGATATTATTAAAAATTTGATATGTAAAATAAGTATAACAAGTTACAAGGGTTAAAATTCATAGAGTTTGAAACTTGTAAAATAGAAACCACTAATTCACCCCCCTTGTCGGTGGTTCAACAATCCTAAGGAAGTTCAAGTAGAATCAGAGTAAAGGTTTCCCTATTAAATACTTATCATGGAAACTATCAATTAAGTCAGTAGGAGAGGTATTCCTACCCTGTATGGTAAAAATTATCATGGTTGGAAAATTATAATGATTCTTTATCTTCTATTTCTTGTCCTATAGGTTATTGATGTTGTAAAAATTAGGTTTCCACTCATTAAAACAAATGCTCTAATATTTTTTTCTAATAATAAAAATATCGAGGTTGATGAGAAGGAAAAAAATTCTATTATTATATATTTGTTAGAGAATGTTTTTATAAAGGTTATGGATCTCAAAATAGACAAAGAAATTTAGGAAAAACTTTAAATTATATTCGAGGGAAAAACCAAAGTGAAGAAAGAAAATTTTCAAATTTGGTGAAGTAAGTTTGAAGATATCAGAATTGAAGATAATGAAACTATTGATGAGTAATTCACTAGAGTTAATAATTTTTTTTGTAACATCATAGGATTCAGATATGTATTAGAAGACTCTACCATTATTGAGAAACTCATTAGAAACTCCTCTAAAATGTTTAACTCTAAAATATATTCTTTATAAGATAAATATGATTTGTCTCTTGATGAATTACATACCTTTGTTGTTGCTTATGAGATGATGAAATCACAAGTATTAAAAAATAGTATTAAGGATAAAATGTATTTTGAAGCTATGAGAATGATAAAAATTCAATATAATATAAATTTTTACAGTGACTCTGAAGATAAGGAATGTGAGTAAATGAATGAAAAGATCATGTATATTATCTCCAAAAATTATCAAAGAGGTAGAGGAATGTATGGAGGGAGACTCCCACTAAAATGTTTTGAGTGTGGAGGAATTGGAATTTTTGTTATGAATTTTCCCAAAAAGAAAGTTATAGAATTTAAAGATCATTCTAAAGGAAAAACTCAGTGGATAAAGTGGAATAAAACTTCTAAGGAAGATAATAAGTACACTTATGGTAAGAAAAAGTTCACTGGAAATAGAAGAAGTATGTTGAGTAAGAAAGTATAATCTGACACTACTGAAAAACATTCTTTAGAAAATGAATGTTTTAGAAAATTTTGGAACCTTCTTTTCAAATATTGAGAAAAATGAGGATTCCTCAAAGAATGAATAAGAAGGAGGTGAAGAAACTTACAAAGAATATCAATCTAGATCAAAACTTGTGACATGTCTTGAGTAAAAATCAGGAAAGAAATAATAATAATGAAGAAAGAAAGCGGAAAAGATAATAAAGAAAGGAAATATTTCCTTAAATTGGAAGATGAGTATATCTAAGAGATCATAAACCACAAAATAAAAGTTTATGAATAAGGAAATATGGTTGAATATATCAGTAAGAAACTTGATTTTAATGAAGATGAGGTTTGTAAAACCCAATACAAACTTCTTGAATTTTAAATTACCTTAAAAAAGATGAAAATAATAATTCAATAAGGCTTTAAAAGTAAATTATTAATCATATCAATCTATATAAAATTATCATTCCAAGAATTAGGTGAAATCGTGACCCATTAAATGTGAAATTTCATCTGATTTTTCTAAAAACACAGGTGTTAGAAAAAATGTTGGGAAATATTGGATTGATAAGGAATGTGAGAGATCCATCACATCAACAAAAATTTGAAAATAAGGTTCGTAATGAATTTTCTCCACATCAGGAGGAAAAAGACAAAAAAAAATCTTAAACTTCTGTAAATTGATTATAAGGAAAGATCATATTTTTATAAAAAAAACCATGAATTAGTAGATGTTGTTCATTATGTGGTAAATTTGTGAAAAATATTATAATTTTTGGAAAAACATGTCACTCTATAGAAGTAGGTATGAATTGAGGGGGATAAAAAATATAATAAAAGAGAGAAACTTTTCTAAACCATAGGAAAAAAGAAAGGAAAAATCATGATATGCTAGAATGACTCCAAAAAAATCAGTTTAGCTATATAGAAGAGGTTTTTGAGGATGTGAAAAACCATGTCACTTTTTTAAATAATGTTTAACAACCCTTTTTATACAAACTTCTTATTCTAGAAAAGAAAAAGTGTCCAAAAAGAAGAAATTTGAATAAATATATTTTATTGTTAAGGCAGCACTAAAATCAAGAAAAAGCAATAAACCATAGATTCTTGATAGTGGTTGTTCCTCACATATGGTAGGTTATTTAAATATATTTAAATATTTTTATAATCATGATGGGGGATTAGTTACTTTTAGTAATTATAATAATCTAAAAATTAGAAATAATTTCGCAGCTAAGATTAAATCTCAAAAACTGAAATCTAAGGAAGTTTTATATGTTAATGGTATCAAACACAACCTAATAAGTGTTAGATAAAATTTTTATGATGAAAATTAAGTTATATTCATGAAATATTCATGTATCATTAGAATCATGGAAGATATTAATGTTCTTACTCAAGGAGAAAGAACTAGTGAAAATCTCTTTCAAATAGACAAATATTATATCTCTTCTTACTTAATTTCTGAGGATGAAAACAAGTTGTGGCATCGAAGACTTGGGAATATTGGAAATAAAAGCATGAGAAAAATTTACAAATAATATTTTCTAAGAAACCTACCATAACTAAATAGGAAATATGATGTTATTTTTATAACTTTTCAGGTTGGGAAGTTAACTGTTAAATGACATAAGAAAGTTAAAATTCAATCTACCTGACCTCATGATCTTATACACTTAGATATTTTTGGGATGATGAGACATAAATAAATAAAAGGTTATTTTTTACTTTATTTCTATTATTGATTACTTTACTCAACTAGCCAATATAATTTTTATAAATCACAAATTAGAGGCTTTAGAAATGTTCAAAATTTTCATAAGGGAAGTTGAAAGAGAAATGGGTGTTTATATAATGATGTTAAGAAATGATAATGGAAAGGATTATAAATGTAATACTTTTGAATCCTAACTAAATAATCATGGGATCAAACATCAATAAATTACTCCATGCACCATTAAACTAAATATATTGGAATAAAGGAAATATAGAAGTTCGGTAGAAATGGGAAGAAGTATGTTGGATGTGTATAAACTTTCTAATTTTTTATAGAAAGAAGATATAAGTACTAATTTACATTTACAAAACAGTTTTTTTAAAAGTATAGAATAAAATATAGCTTCCTATGATATGTGTTCTAACAAAAAAAACTTTAGTTAAATATTTCAAGGTTTTTGGAAGTCCATTCTTACTATAAAAAAAATATGGATCTTGGAAAATTTGATGAAAAATACATGGAAGGAATTTTCATGGGATATTCATCCAACAAAAGAATTAATAAATTTTTGAATAAATGATTATAAAATTTGTAATATTCCTATGATATTAAATTTGTTAAAAATCCAAATTCCTTAATAATTTTTTTTTGAAAATGTATTGGAAGTTAATTTAAATATTTCCAATGAGAATGATACAAGTGAGGATGAATATGATCCAAAATAGGTACATGAAGATTCTAAAGAATCATGTGATTAGGAACATAAAGACAAAATAAAATCATTGAAATTTCATACCTTATAAAAAATAGGTTGAATTTTAGAACATTATTGTAAATTAGAAAGATCTCATTCAAACTATAAGAAAGCTGATATTTGAAAACCAAACATCAATTATCTCATAGATTGAATTGGAATTAGTTTTAGAGGAGTTGGAATTTTTTGACACTCCATTTTTATATGGGGATGAAAATATTTAATTGGGGGATACCTAAAGTGGTTTAAGAGAAAGTGTAGTCAAATAACTCACCCAATTCAACCTATGTGAACCCCACTTGTGTGCCAAGAGGCTCTCATAGGCCCCACATGCACGGACCAACATGAGAAGCGAATACCTGCACATGACAGCTAAAAGATGGACCTATGAAGATAAAATTCTTATCCCAAGGTCCTAAAATTTACTATAAATAGGACCCTTGGTTTCTTCATTTAACATGATAGAAATAAAAAAGAGATATCTTGAAGTTCTGCTCACCCTAGTCTCTCTCCCAAGTCCTCCAAATCCTTAGATAGTTCCTTAAACATAAAAAAGAAGGGGAAATTAGTATTAGTCAATGTATTGAGGCCCATAAAGGTCTATAATACGATGAAATTTTAGAGAAGAACCCATTATTCAAAATTACTAGGGTGAAGGATCCTTGCATTGCTCGAAACATGGGCACCAATCATCCAAAGATACTCGAGGAGAACCTTGAAGCCTTGATAAAGCACTCACCCAAGTGTTGTTTTATAGGTTTTCCATCACCCAAAGAAATATTTTAATCTCCTAATCCTACCCTATGTGAATCTTATTTTGTTCAGCCAAACCTACCATGTGTGAAGAACCTTCTATTATACCATGTATCACTTGTACAAGCTAGCTTCTGTTCACCTAGGCCTCACCTACAAGAGCCACCCATTGAGCCATCTTTCATTCTACTAATGGTAGGGAACCTCTTTCCTTGGATCCATTTTCTTAGTGGGATCCATCCAAGACCTCCCCCATTGCCTCTAGATATATATGATCAGAGCATAGGTCACACTAGTGTTTCCTCTTAATTATAAATTCCCATGGTAATATAGGTGCTGCATTTATCCCACCTAATGGATGGGACACTTAGAGTGTTTTAAAATATAAATTCCCATGGAAACAAGGGTCACAAACTTAGGGATAATGTCAGGACCCTGGGGTTTGAAAATAATATAGGATAATCACACATCTAAGCCCCATCTCTCTCCCCAACTCCCCCTCCATAACTTTACCCTCTTCTACTAGTAGACAAGGAGTGAATGAATACTTAGGGAATCTATCCTAGAGTAATCCCCTATTATTTATTTTGGGACCTATTCCCACCCTCATCCACCAATATATGAAGGAGATCATGCGGTTTTCCAGATCTTCTACTTCCTCTTGTTTCTCACATTGATCATGACTCATGTGGGCTTAGAGGTTAGTGGCAGTCATGTCATCAGCATGATCAAATACCTCAGGAATACTACTAGGTGTAAGCCCCAAAACATGTCACTCATATAAAAGGGTCATATTTATTGTGAAGAAAACCTTCAAAGGGACACATTTCTGATGAAGCAACCTTGGGCTTCCTACTAGGTGTAATCTCAAAAACCATGTTATCACCACATCAAATGACCATAATCCTAATGAGGCAACCTATTAGGCATCCTACTACATGTAAACCCCAAAACCATGTTACTCCTATAAAAGGGTCATATTCACTATGAGACAAACCTTTAAAGGGTCATATTCCTGATGAAGCAACATTTGTGATTCCTAGTCGGTATAAGCCCCAACTATGTTATCACCACCTCAAAGGGCCAAATTCATAATGAGGAAAGCCATTAAGACTCCTCCATAGGTGTAAGACCCAAAATTTTTAACTATGTAGAATTTTATTCCCATAAAATGGGATACATATGAAGCCTCCCTACAGTTTAAACCAAACACCTTCAACTCACCCTAATCTCCTCTAATCCATATTCTTAGTTGGGTAAAATCCTATATATATGGACATATTCTTTATTGGCCATTTCCATCACCATCCTTATTGTACCACATTCCTAGTAAGATTATAACCCCACCCAAGAGGCTACATTCCTTCTATATCCCTTGGGTCACTTCGGTGTAAGTCTCATACTAGCCTTGACTAGGCACCTTTCACCTAGATGTCATTACCACATGATGTTGAACTGCATGGAATGTTCCTTGTCACATGAACCTAAAAAGTATTATGTGTCCTATTAAGTGGAATTGAAATATGTGGTTTTTTATTCCTATCATGATTATGTGTAGGAATCCCCTATAATTTTCCTGATCCTGACATCAAAAAAACTCTCATCTTCCTAGATGACATAAAATTCAAGAGAACCCCATTGTGTGGATTAAAACTAGCATCATGATAATAAATGACATAAGAATCTATAATCTGTATATAAATGGAAAAATTGATGGAGAAACTCATATATATATATATATATTTCTCCATCGATGTAGAACCTTAGATATATATACAGATGATTCTAAAGACAATACATGCTAATAATCGATTGTTAACATTAGGGTGACCTACTCCATATATGAGATTTAGTAAAGGATTCATGAATTAGTCTTAAATCTATAATAGAGTCTTATAGTGAGAAATAATTCCCAAAAAAGGGTATGATGAGCCTGAAATTCCATATTCTTGACCAATGTGAGTCCCTAAGTGATTTTTGAATCATTTCTTAGTGATCACCTACCTTTGGAAAGTAGGTTCATGAGACATCATGAATAAGGGAACCATTGGGTTTTTCTGGCTCCATGAATAAACCCCATTAGAAACCACTCATAGAGGATAGAGAAATAAAAAGGGTACACTTTATGTGAAGGGTTATTCCACTACCACCATAAAATGGAATTCAAATCCAACTTGATTTTCCAAATAAAACATAAACCACTTTCCCATCAAAACAAAAATGGAGAACTTGACGTGAATCCTTAATGATAATTAATATGTTTCCCACATGTCAATCCCCTTTATTTCTCTCATAAAATGAAATTGGTCCAGACATGGATCTAAAAAAATTGATTACACACATGTTTGTTTATTAAGATACTACTTTGACGGTGTTTCCTTGTTTGTGTTTGTCAAGTATATTCAGATACTTTCAATAAGAACTCCCTTAAATCCAATCTAATATTTATAGATGAAATGAATGTATGAATCAGCTAATGCAAAAGTTGGGTCCTTGTCTAACCCGAGGACACCATCACTAACCTAGCGTCTTTAACACTGGGTTTCAAACACAATCGTTTGGGAGTACCAACTGAATGATACCATCCCATTCTTGGAGGCCACTTGACATGCCCTCCAGTACATGAAACCCCACCAACCATCCACTCAGTGGTGGCTGGTGACCTAGAATATGATGTTTCCTCGTTCTATCTCAGACTATTTTAGGCAACTCTCCTCAGAATGTAGCAATAATTTCCTCCCTTACCTTAGGGAAGTGAACCAAGATGCCATCCATGGACTCATCTAAATAACACATGAGTCTCCAAAAAGGGATCCTTTTAGTAACCATCATCACCAATTTTTTGTGGTGTCAAGTCCTCAGCATGATAAGGACGTCACCCTATGAATTCTAGATTAGGTTACCTAGACTCAAGTGTCCAGGATATCCTACCGAGGGTGATGATCAAAAAATTGGGAATAGGATCATATTATTATTCCTATTGGAGAATCCCACCCAAACAATATAGAAAAAACCTATGAGCAGGCCCATATACCTTCTCACATGAATCAAGTCTGCCAATACAATTTGATAGAAACTAGGGAAACCTACTGGCATTCCCCAATAGTGAATAGGGGGCATACCCATGTTTTTTCCCACACCAGATGATTACTGTAAAGACCCGTAAAATTCAAGGAAATTTTTTTCTTAATTTTCTTTGGAATTTTACAAGAATGCAGTTTCTGGCGGCACCTGATTCTGAGGCCCGGTGTGCCCGGAATCATTTTCCGAAGTTTAGCTCGGGTACGTTCAGTGAACGAATGAGCGGGGTTTTCTAACTTTTGAACCGGTGCTCGGAATCTAATTCTGAGGACACCGATGGAATCGCAGCACCGTTATTTGCTTAGAAACGCCTTTTCCGGAGTTGCGTTTGCTTGGGTGTGGTTTTTAATTTTTGGGGTTAAGTTATGAAATAAAATAAAAAGGGTGCGACAATTTTATTTTATTTCACTTAAAGCCGCTTAATCCAAGTTCAGCGGATAAGGTGGAACCCAAAATATCCTACCCTCTTGGTAGGATATTTGTGAGGTGGGGCCCACACGAGCCCCACCGTTTCTTCCCTCCTAAGTAACGCACCTGCAACCCCCCCCCCTTTTAATGATAGTCAAACCTTACATTTTTCTGGTTAAGAAACGCCTCATTAAATTGAGCGGTTAAATCGTTACAATTAATTCTTTGAATTAATTGTTCGTTTCTTATCTTTTGATTTTCAAATTCTTATGTTGACAATAAAATAAAAGGAGGACTTATTTTATTATTGTTGGGGTTTGTGTTGTGTTAAACCTTTGGGAGAAAAAGAGAATATTATTCGTTCTTCGATGAAGAACGCGAAGAACACACCACCGCCGACGAAGAACGCCAATCTCCGATGGTGGACGATGGCGAGTGACACCTTCCTCCGAGATCACCTAACGCCGCGACATTCCTTCCACGGCGATCCTCTTCTTCCGCGACGATCCTCTTCTTCCGCGACGATCCTCTTCTTCCGCGACGGTTAATCTCGCAACAAATGCTCGTTCGACGACAGCATTGAGGTAGGGGTTTATTTTCTTGGGATTACTTCCGCCGTTATTCCCCTTTCATTTGAACCGCCTGTTATCGCATTAACGGGAGGAGGTCGGACCGCATGAACACGGCCGACACTCCTCCCCTCTTTTTGGTTGTTGATATTGATGCGGAGAGCAAGGCGACGCGGTGCCAAAGCACTGCGCGGAATTTGTAAAAAGAAGAGCGGAGAAGCGTGGCGTCGTCGCACCACGCCGTTGGAAACAATAAATCTACGGCGCCGTCACGCTGAGCCGTAGAAACAAACCAAAGATGTGGCACCGTTGCGCCGCACCGGAGAACCACTAAAGCACCGCGGCCGGAGCGGGGCCGCGGCGGAGGGGCGTGGAGCCGTCGCGCCGCGGCGGAGGGGTGCGACGCCGTCGCGCTGCGCCGGACGAACCAAGGCAGCGGTGGAGCAGCGGAACCGGCGGCCGGTACCGGGCTGCCGGCGTTGGAGCAAGGGGACCGGCCCTCGCCGGTCCCGTGGTGGCGCAGCCGACCGGCCGGTGCGGGCCGGCCGGTTCGAGGAAAAACGGCGGGGGTCGTAACCCCCGGTCAGCCAGCTGAGCGGCCCCATAAAGGGGTCGCGGTTTCCTTCATGCGGGGGCAGCGCCCCCGCACCCGAAACGGCACGGTCGTTCGGACGAGGCCCTGGCCAGCGCGCCGCGCACCGGGCGGCTGCCCTGGCCGGTCTGCCAGACCGAGCCAGCCGGGCCGCGCCCAAGCGGGCTGGACCCAGACCCGGTTCGGGCCGACCCTGGGGGTATCGGGCCGGGTCGGACCGGGCCCGAACCCCTTATTACCGAACCTTTTTCGGTCTATTGCCCATAACTTGAGCTAAGGGCCTCTGATCGACGCACCGTCAGTTGAGATATGATCCTTGGATCGAGGCGGTCGTTTTGGTATATTGAACTCAAGGTTTCGGAATACATTGTGTTCGGACGGGTTGGTTCGTTCACGAAACCAACCGGGCCCTCAGAGCGGAAACGCTCATAACTTGAACTCCGGACATCCGAATGACGTGCCGTCGACTTTGACGGATTCCTCTTAGTGAGACGGATCTTTTGGATTAATTTTCTCGAGGTTTCGATGTAGTTGGAGTACGGTCGGGTTGGTTTTGACTTAAAAACCAACCGGGCCCCTGGGACGAAAAGGCCAATAACTCTCATACCGGGCGTCTGATTGGCGTGCCGTCTGTGACGTTGAGTTCCTGTTGACGATACGGAACTTTTGGATACATCAACTCCGGACTATGTGTCAGTTGATGTATCCGCCTCTTAGCTCGTGGAGTGGACCCTCCCGAACGAGCTTGTTGTGTGCGGGAACCCTAGAGCTGGCTACGACTACGACGACGACTGTACAGAGATCCTCAGTGGATTCGACGGCGATGACTACAGCACTCAGCGATCCTACGTGGATCGGTGCTACCGATCCTGTGTGGGTCCGATCCTATGTGGTTCAGCGCTCAGCGGACCTGTGTGGGCCAGCGCCTACAGATCCTGTGTGGGTCCGATCCTGTGTGGGTCTTTGCGGGGGTTAGTTACCTTTCGATCCTTTGTGGGTCAGATCCTTTGTGGGTCATTACGGGGGTTAGTTACCTTTTGATCCTTTGTGGGTCAGATCCTTTGTGGGTCATTGCAGGGGTTAGTTACCTTTCAATCCTTTGTGGGTCAGATCCTTTGTGGTTCATTTCGGGAGTTAGTACCTATCAATCCTTTGTGGGTCTGATGGCTTAGATGAATCAGTGGATATATCTGATCATCTCTATCGTCTTATGAAGAAGTATACCTGTGTGAGCTGAATCCTATTTTGCTTTCATATGTGGATTGTGTTGTGTTATCCTGTGTAGATTTACGTTTTTCTTTAATGTGTGGACTGGGTTGTACTTGGGCTCGGAGGTTGGAGCGAGATGGAATTGATGACTTAGGTATATGTATGGGAATATAACTAAGTAGTGTCGAATGTTACTTCGTGATTGTATCTTTCCACTGTGGATTATCCTTTGTGGATTCTGGGAGACCTTAGGGGGTCTCGGGGTCCCTAATGAGTATCTTATACTCACCCCTGCACGGGCTATGCCCGCACTATGTTGTGTTGGTTGCAGACGACGGACAGCGCTGATCGTGGTTGAGGCTAGCAGAGCAGGACGGTACCTGGAGGTGGACCACTGGGCGGGACGTACTCAGAGCGGACGGTTGGACCCTAGGAGCTGTGGAGGCCATCTGTACCCACTCTTCAGGTGGGACTTCCAGTGGACGGCTCGACATTGCGTCTTTACTTTTCAGTTGCTATTTTCCCTTCCAGTTGTACTTTACTTTCAGTTTGGGTTTGTATACTGGCCCACTTACTTTTCCACACTTACTGTTGTACCCAGTTTTTACTTAGTGTTTACTTCTACTGCTTGCTTGCTCTGTGGTGTTTGTTTACTTTACAAAGTCAATGCCTTCCCTTTTTACCGGGAATTACGCCTTGGTGCTAGTCGCCAGCCTCTGGCCTATGGAAGGCGGGCTTGGGTAGACACGACACGGGCCCCGAGGAAGGGTCGTGACAAATTGGTATCAGAGGAGTTCGGTTCTACCGCAGAACTTTGGACTCTGATCTTTTTCTATGTGAAGCAATAGTGTTAAGCGTATTGGGTGTGGTTATCAGTCCAGGGAGTCCAGTGTTGGTGCAGCGGCCGACGTATCCGTACACCAGGACCCTGACTTCTGATTTTCAAATTAATGCATGAAAACATTGATTGCATGTGTGATTCAAGTTTTCTTTGTGATTACTTTGTGTCAGCTCACCAGGTATACTGTTTTGACCATGGCACACCTGTTTCTTTTCAGGATGGCCCCACGACGGCAGCCATCTAGGGTTCCGAGAGTTGTGTGTGACGACAGCCCACCGAGCGACGAGGCCTCGGTACAGGGCCCTTTGACAGCTGAGGCACCGGCGGTACCTTTACCCGCCGAGCCACCGATGCTACTAGCCCCATCCGCTGATGATGCACGTCGCCTTAGTGCACTTCACGAGTTTCAGCGCCAGCGACCGCCCAGGTTCCGCGGGGAGACGGACCCCCAGGCAGCCGAGGATTGGCTGGAGGCAGTGGTACGAGTTTTCAGGTTAGTGAGGACACCAGCAGACCTCTTGGTGATCCTCGCAGCGAGCCTACTGCACGCGGCAACAGGCAGGTGGTAGAGCTTGATGCTCCAGGTGCACTATGAGGCATCTCTCCTCTGGACGGACTTTGAGAGCCTCTTCCGCTCGGAGTTCGTCCCAGCCACCCTCCGTGCGGTGCGCATCCAGGAGCTTCTACAGCTGCGGTAGGGCAGCTTGACGGTCGCCCAGTACTCGGCGAGATTTACCGATCTCTCGCGCTACTCGACAGACATGGTACGAGACCCATTCTTCCGGGCCCAGACCTTTGAGCAGGGGTTGATACATGAGATCAGGGCATCGCTGATCTCCCTCAGCATTCTGACCCAGGCAGGAGTACTGGAGCGAGCCCTTTTGATCGAGAGCTTTCTTGCTGAGCCTTCTTCAGCAGCGAGACCTACCGCGGGGTGGCACGTAGCAGAGTCTTCTGCAACATGCAGTCGACGGATGACTCATGGGTCCAGGCAGACCATACCCTCAGGCAGACAAACTCAGGACATTGGCTCAGCAGTGCGGGGCACACAGCGCGGAGCCAGTCTTTCGAGAGGCAGGCAGTGCTACACATGCGGCGGGCAGGGCCACATGTCTCGTGACTGCCCGACCCGCCGTGCCGAGGAGCAGAAGACGGTTGAGGGGCCACCGAGGCAGAGTCAGAGGGTCGACCGTGGCGGTCCGTAGGGAGCAGGCGGATGAGGCAGAGGAGCTGGCCGAGCAGCAGGTGGTGGGCGACGCTTTGAGGCTCTACCACCACTGAAAGGCGCTGTCGTGGGCGCTTTCAAATGATATTGTTTCTTTACTAAGTGTATCACAGTGGCTGACCTAGGTCATTCTCTTGAGGAGGAATTAGTTTAAAAACCCTTAGAAGGCTTGAAGAAACCAAAAAAAAGAAACAAATTGATAAAAGATGGGGGTGGTTTGATTGAAAGACTTTTAGAACACGAAACAAAACAATCAAGGCAATCAAGGAGTAAAAGACAATCACGAACACTGTTTCTTTAAAAGCACTACTATGAGAAGTAGTATCCAATATAATCTACCCCTTCACCATTCTTTAATAATTATCCCATATGATTATAATTCATTAGAATGTGACCCCCTAACCTTGTCAACCCCCAAACCCTACGGAATTTGACACAACCACATGTATTTGAAGAAATGAGCACTAGGTTGTCTTTGAGACTTCCAATCGCAGTACCCTACTTTGATTGTGGTCCAAACCCAACTTATGATCAATGGTCAATTAGGGAAGAAACTCCTATCTAGATTTGAGAATTAATTAAGTTTATGGATGAGAGTTGAACCCTACAATTCTATCCCAAGTTGATTAGATTTTATAATTGAAGTTTATCTCTCTCGATTCACACAGGACCGACCTCACGGTCATATGAAAGTCGAGTGAGTTCCTTACAACTTAAACCTCAATTAATTGATCACAAATTATGAATTACAGTATGTTCATGGATTCAAAATGAATAAATTAAGGGGGTAGGGATTAGATCGACTATGAACGAAACTACTCTTCCATGGTTGGAATTTTCATTGTGGAGACGTTTTGCATAAGCAACAGATTGAAAGGGAAATACCCAATATTGTATCCACTCTAAGATTCCAGAACCAAGAAGCAAAAAAAAAAGAAGATAGTAAAAGAATAACAAATAAGATTTGTTGAAGAAAAGGATAAGTTACAAGCATGAAAACAATGAAACACAAGTGGAGGTGGGAGAGGAGAGCCTTCTTGGAAGAGATCCTTTCACAAAGCCTCACTTCTTACAAGGGGTTAGAGGAGTTCCTAGGAAACCAACTCTCGGATACACCTTTCCCAAGCTCCTAACCAGCCTCCCAAAGAGTGAAAATGTTCTTTAAATAGAGCTGGGGAGTGCTAGGGTTACAAATTTTTTCAAGTGTGAATGTGGAAATTAGGGAAAATATTTTAATCCATGGTGCACCGCCTGTTTGACCTCCAAAACGCGCGATCCAGATGCTCTTCCAGAAGAATTATTTTCTAGAATTTTTGTCTTCTAGATGATCTCCAAATTTGGGCCACATCCAAGCATGGATAAGAAAGTTATGGCCCAAATACAGAAGCACTATCCAGCCCAGCGAGTCCAGTCCATCTTTGTCTTCATGGCCCATTTACTCCAAGTAAACCCACGATCTAGCTCCAATGGTCTGAATGGAAGTTGTAGAAAATTTAGTGAGGCATCCGTTCACAAAATATTAAGTTCCAATTCGGGAAATAAAAATATTTATTCATAATATACCACAGTCCACTTTAAAAGGGTAAAACTGGAATTTTCATCAAATTTTCAATTGAGTGATCTAATCTCAAATATTCCATAATTGATCATATATAACACAATGTGAGGAAAGTTTGTCATTTATTAGCAATAAAATATTCAACAAAATAGTGTTTTATCAACTCCTCCACACTTACCCTTTTGCACTTCTGGGCAAAACCTCATGTCAAGTAAACATCAATATCAAATCAAAACCAATTTTAAAACACATATCCTTAAGATCAAACAATTATACACCAAGAAACAAAAGATATAATGCCTCATAAAAGACCATTATTCCAAGTTATTAATTTATATTATTCAATATATTTCCACTTAATTTATCCTCCCATGAACAAAACACTTACCTCACTTGAATTTTCTCTCATCACACAAATATCAATTTTTTTTGCAATGTCTTTCTCATCCAAACTCATACAAGGGTCACCATAGGCTTGATAGATTCCTACATCGCTACCCGATGGGATTCAAGGACATATGTTTATCATGAGGACTTTTCAGGTTTGTTCTGTGGCTTTTGGTTGGTAGGATTAAGATGTGAAAAACTCTGAGGCTGAATGAGGAGGGCTTGACTCTTTTTGAAGCAAAATTGCATTAATCTAATTTTCACTTAAATATGGTCTTCTCCTCAATCCCCATAGTATCAATTCAGCTCCATAATTATGAAAAGTCATGAAAGGTTTACACCATTCATCATTTCAGTATAAAAAAATTCAATCTTCTCAAACCATGATTTTCTTGAAAGCTCCAGATGGGCACAGCTTTCCACCTCAATTAGAAGCTCCAGAAAAGGCACAGCTTCACTTGTCATGAAAGCTCCAGAAAAGGCACAACTTTCAATATAATGGTTTTCTTCAGTAGAAATCACATCTCTTTAGAATTTAATTTTCCACCCAAAGTATCACAGAATGTGGTGGCACAACACAAGATAGATTCCCCCACACTTAAGCTCAACTAGATTATGCAATTTCACTTCAAGAGTTGGTTGGATAGGGAAAATTGGCTTGTAATGTGGCTAACCTAACAGGTTGTGCATGGCTTCTAAGGGATACAAGGATTAAATATTCAAGGTAGTCCATTATAAAAAAATAATTCTTTGAAATAGGGGCTTTAATACCAAACAAATGCCTCAATCATTTAAACATAAGTACCTCAAACCCTCAAGTTTTGACAAGAATAGATCAAATTCTGGTTAAATCAAGTATGGTTTGGTTCTCTCAAGAAGTGAGGTGAATGTAAAGAATATGAAAATAATGGTTTATAAGCATCACAGGAAAGTGATTTCAAATAGAAATACAGTGAGATTGGCATGGGATTCAAAATTCAGCGTACTTTTCATGAAATTACTAAATATTTGAACTTGAAACAAAGTCATTTCAGCATTCATTTAAGCTTAGTTTCAAGGGGTAAATTTTTTCACTTATTGATATGTATTTAAAAATGGTTATGAGAATCATTTTATATCAAAAGTTTCAAAAACACAAAGAAAATTGAAAAATAAACACACAAAATTTGAAAAAACACACAATTTTTTTGATTTTTTTTTTGAATAGGAAAACAATAAATTACTAAACTAAAAGGTTCCCTCCCCCACACTTAAAATATTGCATTGTTCTCAATGTGAACCCATGAGATGATATATGCACATGAAATGAAGAATTTTTAAATAGGACAAATAATATAAAAGTGAAAGGGTTAGGAACAGCCTGATGTGATCAAGTGATGATGGGGTCATGCAGTGTGATAAAATCCACTGCATCAGTAGGAATTCCCTCAATGTATCTCTTCAAACGTTTCCCATTGACTGTAAATCTCCTTCCAATGTCCTCTTGTGTGATCTCCACTTCACCATAAGGAAAAACATTAGATACAATATAAGGACCTAACCATCTGTAATGCAACTTATCAGGCATTAGCTTCAGTCGTGACTGTAGAGAAGAACTTTCTCTCCAACATGAAACTCCCTTTGTTGGATCATTCTATCATGAGCTGCTTTTGATCTTTCCTTATAGAGCCTTGAGTTCTCATATGATGAAAGTCGAATCTCCTCAAACTCTTGAATTTGCAACTTCCTTTGAATTTCAGCTTGGGCCAAATCCATGTTGCATTTCTTTATATCCCAATATGCCCGATGCTCGACTTCCACTCGGAGATGACATGCTTTCCCAAAAATAATCCGAAATGGGGACATACCAATTGGAGTCTTGTATGCAGTCCTATCAGACCAAAGCGCTTGCTCCAATCCTTTCTATTTGGCTGCACGGTCTTCTCCAAAATTTGTTTCAACTCCCTGTTTGAAACCTCAGCCTGGCCATTTGTTTGGGGGTGGTATGGTGTTGATGTCTTATGTGTCACCCCATACTTTCGAAGGAGGGAAGCCAAATTATGATTGCAGAAGTATGTCCCCTGATCACTGATGATAGCCTTTGGTACTCCAAACCTGTAGAAAATCTGTGCTTTCACAAAGTCCACAACAACATGAGAATCATCAGTCATGGTGGCCTTATCCTCCACCCATTTGATAACATAATCAACAGCAACCAAAATATACAAAAACCCAAAGGAACTAGGAAAAGGACTCATAAAATCGATTCCCCATACATCAAAAATCTCACAAAATAGTATGGGTTGTTGGGGCATCTCATGTCTCCTAGAAATGTTCCCAGTGTGTTGGCAATGAGAGCATGACTTACAAAATACATGGGCATCATGGAATAAACTAGGCCAATACAATCCAGAGTCTAAGACTTTCCTAGCTGTCCGTTGGGGTCCAAAGTGTCCACCACAGGAAAGTGTATGATAGAAATGTAGGACAGACTCAAACTCATGATCAGGAACACACCTCCTAATTACTTGGTCACTGCACATGCGCCAGAGGTAAGGATCATCCCAAACATAAAGCCTAGACTCACTTTTCAATTTTTGGACTTGATGTTTCTTTAAATTTGCAGGGATTTCGGATGAAACAAGGTAGTTTACTAAATCAGCATACCAAGGATGCATACCTGAGATAGAATAAAGATGCTCATCAGGGAAAGTGTCCCGAAGTGGTACCTAGTCCAAGGTGTCATCCTCTAGTGTGTGAGTAATCCTACTCATGTGGTCTGCCACCAAATTCTCTGAACCCTTCTTGTCCTTTATCTCAATATCAAATTCCTGAAGAAGGATCATCCATCGAATCAGCATGGGCTTTGCATCTGAATTCTTTAAGAGGTACCTCAAAGCTACATGGTCAGAAAAAACAACTACTTTAGAGCCCAAAAAATATGAACAGAATTTATCTAAAGCAAATATGACTGCAAGAAACTCTTTTTCTGTGGTAGTGTAGTTTGATTGGGCTAAATCCAGTGTCCTCGATGCATAGGCGATCACATGTGAACGTCCCTCCACCCTCTGAGATAAGACCGCTCCAACCGTGAAGTTGGAGGCGTCACACATAAGCTCAAAAGGAAGGTCCCACCGCGGGGGCTGTATGATTGGTGGAGTGGTCAGACACTTCTTCAGCTCATCAAATGATACCTAAAGTCTTTGATGAAGCGCTGATAAAATCCTGCATGCCCTAGGAAAGATCGAACATCACGCACACATGTAGGATATGGCAAGGATGAAATGATTTCTACCTTAGATCTATCAACTTCAATGCCATGCTTTGACACTACATGACCTAATACAATGCCATGATCTACCATGAAATGACACTTTTCAAAGTTCAAGACCAGATTCTTCTCAATACAACGATTCAAAACCTTTTCCAAACTACATAGACATTCATCAAATGAGGAACCATACACTGTAAAATCATCCATAAATACCTCCATGCAGGTCTCAATGAAATATGAAAAAATACTCACCATGCATCTCTGGAAGGTACCTGGGTCATTGAAAAGTCCAAATGGCATCCTCCTGTAGGAAAATGTGCCGAAGAGGCAAGTGAAAGTCGTCTTCTCCTGGTCCTCTACAGCAATGGGAACCTGAAAATAACCCGAGAAACCATCCAAGAAGCAATAATGTGTCCTACCTGCAAGTCTCTCAAGCATCTGGTCAATGAATGGGAGGGGGAAATGGTCCTTACGGGTGGTTTGATTTAGTTTCCTATAATCAATACACACTCTCCAACTATTTTGTACTCTCACAGGAACTAGCTCATCATTTTCATTTTTTATAACAGTGAAACCGGTTTTCTTTGGTACAACTTGGACTGGGCTAACCCATTGTGAGTCAGAAATGGGGTAAATGATACCCGCCTCAAGTAATTTTTCAACTTCTTTCTTAACAACCTCTAAAAGTGTTGGATTAGGTATCCTTTGTGGCTGCCTAATCGGTTTAGCTCCATCCTCCAAGAGAATCCTATGCATGCAAATGGAGGGGATAATACCTGATATGTCTGCCAATGTCCAACCAATTGCCCTAATGTTATCTCTCAATAGATTCAAAAGTTTTTCTTCATGTTCAAAAGAGATATTGTTAGAAATGATAACAGTTAATCTATCACCACTCAGCAAGTATGCATATTTAAGATTTGGGGGCAATGGCTTGAGTTCCAATGTAGGGGGTGATGTATGGATGGAGAAATTGATGCAACAAACATATCTGCACAATGAACATCAGTATCAGAATAAAAATCATCACAATCAGAGAATAAAGCACCAAATCCATCAGCATACTCAATAGCCATTTCATAATCAGAGTTCACATGATCAAAGTCAGAATATGATTCCATTTCAAAATAAAATCTTAGAGAGTCGTGTTCCTTAAAAACGGGTATAGAAGTAATCTTAGACATCAAACTAGAACCAATACTCATAATCTCCCTAAGCATAGGACAATCCAATTCCATGGTGTTTTTAATTGGTGGTTCAAAATGGGAGATAACAAAAGCAGAATGGTCCTCTGAGGGGTACTTCATGGAATCCATAACATTAAATATCACAACTTCATCTCTAAATTCCATGGAAAGTGTACCCTCATTGACATTTATAATAGTTTTTGCGGTTTTGAGGAAGGGCCTGCCTAAGATGATGGGAGCACGAGAACTTACTTGATCATCCTCCATTCTGAGCACATAGAAGTCTGCTGGAAAGATCATGTCTCTTACCCGGACAAGCACATCCTCAAGGACTCCCACTGGATATGTTGTAGCTCTATTCGCCAATTGCACCACTAATTTTGTCGGCTTCAATTCACCAACCTGTAAAGAAGAGAATACGGAGTGAGGCATCACATTTATTGAAGCTCCTAAATCACATAAATCATCAGAAAAGTGTAACTCCCCTATGGTGCATGGTATGGTGAATGTCCCAGGATCCTTGCACTTTGTTGGCATCGACATGGTTGGTGTGATGAGTGCAGATACGTTCCTTCCAAGGTTGATCAACTCATTTCCCTTTATCCCTCTTCTATTTGTACACAGTTCTTTTAAGAATTTCGCATACCTCGGTATTTTCTTGATGGCTTCAAGTAGAGGGATATTGATCTCGACACGCTTAAATGTATCCAAAACCTCTTTTTGCATTGCCTCTTCAGCCATCTTCTTAGTTTGTACAACTCTATTTGGGAATGGAAGGGGTTTAGGAGAAAGATAATCAACCTTTTTCTTACCTTTATCTTTCTCCTTGGGTTTCTCATCATTTGGTATGGGATGGGGCTTCTTCGGAGTTGAGGTGAATCCCGGTGGTATTGTAGGTGCAGATGTATCAACTGTTTTCTTCCCACTTCTCAATGTGATGGTACTGACATTCCCCTTGGTATTGGGAGTAGGTTGGGAAGTAAGGGCTCTAGAGTTCTTACTTACCAGTTCGTGGAGGGCGGTGGCAATCTGGATCATTTGTGTCTTCAACTCCCTCAACTCAGAACCTTGACTCGTCAGCTCATTCTGTTGATTAAGAAAAATTTGTTTCAAAAGATCATCAGTATTAGAATCTTCCTTTGGTTGAGAACTCCCATGTTGCTGACTTGTTAATGCTTGGGCCTCAAATCTTCTTTGGGGTTGTTGGAAACCTTGTTGGTAAGGTGGAGGCTGCTGGAAGTTTTGTTGAAAGGGGGGTCTTTTTTGATGTCCAGAGACAAACCTCATATCTGATTGATCTCTCCATCCTTGGTTAAATGTTGGTGCAAAGGAATCATACTTCTTTTGTGGTTGTTTTTGTTGCTGATATAGTCTCCCAGAAAATATGGCAGCACAATCCTCTGACTCTTGTAATTGGGTGCAACAATCAGTTGGGTGGCTTGTCTCGGTGCAAATGCCACATGGCCTTGAAGAAGTGGGTTGGGATGTCTTTTGAGCCAATGCAATCTGCCTCACCATAGTGGTCAATTCTTCCAACTTGGTATCAATCAAATGATTTTCAAGAGAAGAAGGACTTACCTGATGTACTCCCCTGACATGTGGCGTACCTCTATCTCCAAATTGTTGGGAGTTTTGGGTCATCTTGTCAATAAATGAATGTGCGGCTGCTGGTGTTTTTTCCACCAGTGCTCCTTCAACTGCGGCATCCACCATGCTCCTCTCCATAGGTGTGAGGCCTTCGTAGAAGTATTGGATAAGTAGTTTCTCACTGATTTGGTGATGTGGACAGCTTGCACATAACTTCTTGAAGTGCTCCCAGTACTCATACATCGACTCCCCTTGTGCCTGCTTGATCCCTGATATCTCCTTTCGAATGGATGTATTCCTTGATGCTGGAAAGAACCTCTGCAAGAAAAGACATTTCAAATCGTTCCAACAAGTTACATCTTCAGGTTGTAAATAATACATCCAATCTTTTGCAGCTCCGTCAAGTGAGAATGGGAATGCTCTTAATTTAATTTGATCTTCAGAGACATTTCTTGGTTTAAGAGTCGAGCAGACTACATTAAATTCCTTTAAATGTTTGTTTGGGTCCTCACCATATAATCCATGAAACTTTGGAAGAAGGTGAATTATTCCAGATTTAAGTTCAAAGTCTGATTCAAGAGTTGGGTATGCAATGCAATTTGGTTGATAGTTAATATCTGGTGCGGCCAATTCTCGAATGGTTCTATTGAGTTCATTTCCATTATTCTCAGCCATTGGTTCTTGTTTTATTTTGGATTTAGATGTGTTTCCAATTTTAGTGTTTCCAAAATGGAGGAGTTCTCCTGTTGGGTAAATGTCGACACTTCCCGTGGATTGAGATTTCCTGATTCGAGCCCTAAGGCTGCGTTCAATCTCGGGGTCTAGATCAAAGAGATCCTCAGGTTGGGACCGTGTCATAAATCATATAAAAATAGAGAAATGAAGAAGAATAATAGACCACAATATCATGAGAATGGAGTTAAATTTATGGTCTAAAAAATTAAAAAGAAGAAGAAGAGAAAAATGAACCAACATTGAGAAAGGTGAAAGAAGAAAGTGAGAATAGTAAGAAGAGAATGAAATGAAAAAAAAATACCTTTAATTGATTGAGAAAACTATTTCCTCCCCGGCAACGGCGCCAAATTTGAAAGGCGTTGTCATGGGCGCTTTCAAATGATATTGTTTCTTTACTAAGTGCAGCACAGTGGCTGACCAAGGTCGTTCTCTTGAGGAGGAATTAGTTTAACAACCCTTAGAAGGCTTGAAGAAACCAAAAAAAAAGAAACAAATTGATAAAAGATGGGGGTGGTTTGATTGAAAGACTTTTAGAACACGAAACAAAACAATCAAGGCAATCAAGGAGTAAAAGACAATCACGAACACTGTTTCTTTAAAAGCACTACTATGAGAAGTCGTAGTCAATCTAATATACCCCTTCACCATTCTTTAATAATTATCCCATATGATTATAATTCATTAGAATGTGACCCCCTAACCTTGTCAACCCCTGAACCCTACGGAATTTGACACAACCACATGTATTTGAAGAAATGAGCACTAGGTTGTCTTTGAAACTTCCAATCGCAGTACCCTACTTTGATTGTGGTCCAAATTCAACTTATGATCAATGGTCAATTAGGGAAGAACCTCCTCTCTAGATTTGAGAATTAATTAAGTTTATGGATGAGAGTTGAACCCTACAATTCTATCCCAAGTTGATTAGATTTTACAATTGAAGTTTATCTCTCTCGATTCACACAGGACCGACCCCACGGTCATATGCAAGTCGAGTGAGTTCCTTACAACTTAAATCTCAATTAATTGATCAGAAATTATGAATTATAGTATGTTCATGGATTCAAAATGAATAAATTAAGGGGGTAGGTATTAGATCAACTATGAACGAAACTACTCTTCCATGGTTGGAATTTTCATTGTGGAGACGTTTTGCATAAGCAACGGATTGAAAGGGAAATACCCAATATTATCTCCACTCTAAGATTCCAGAACCAAGAAGAAAAAAAAAAGAAGATAGTAAAATAATAACAAAGAATATTTATTGAAGAAAAGGACAAGTTACAAGCATGAAAACAATGAAACACAAGTGGAGGTGGGAGAGGAGAGCCTTCTTGGAACAGATCCTTGCACAAAGCCTCACTTCTTCCAAGGGGTTAGAGGAGTTCCTAGGAAACCAACACTCGGCTACACCTTTCCCAAGCTCCGAACCAGCCTCCCAAAGAGTGAAAATATCCTTTAAATAGAGTTGGGTAGGGCTAGGGTTACAAATTGTTTCAAGTGTAAATGTGGAAATTAGGGAAAATATTTTAATCCATGTTACACCGCCTGTTTGACCTCCAAAACGCGCGATCCAGCTGCTCTTACAGAAGACTTATTTGCGATAATTGTTGTCTTCTAGATGGTCTCCAAATTTGGGCCACATCCAAGCACGGATAAGAAAGTTATGGCCCAAATACAGAAGCACTATCCAGCCCAGCGAGTCCAGTCCAGCTTTGTCTTCATGGCCCATTTACTCCAAGTAAACCCACGATCTAGCTCCAATGGCCTGAATTAAAGTTGTAGAAACTTTAGTTAGGAATCCGGTTACAAAATATTAAGTTCCAATTCTGTCAATAAAAATATTTATTCATAATATACCACAGTCCACTTTAAAAGGGTAAAACTGGAATTTTCATCAAATTTTCAATTTAGTGATCTAATCCCAAATATTCCATAATTGATCATATATAACACAATGTGAGGAAATTTTGTCATTTATTAGAAATAAAATATTCAAAAAAATATTGTTTTATCAACCACCACCACCAGGAGGTCCACCCCGACCACAGGGAGCTGGCAGGCAGAGACAGGCACAGTTCCAGGCAGCGGAGGCCTACGACCACGACGCGCCCGAGATGAGTCGAGGTACTATCTGTATCTAGTATACCCTTGCTGCAGTTCTTATAGACACAGAATAGATTCACTCTTTCATAGTCGTTGCCCTTTTTCGGAGCTCGGAGATTCCGACAGAGATGTTGGCTCGATCCTTACAGCTAGAGACTCCTACGGGAGCAGACTCGATGATTACGCACTGGTGCCGGCAGTGTGAGCTTACTCTAGGAGGTGAGAGTTTTGGCTGGGATCTTCTTGTAGCGGCGTTGAGGCCTTACGACGTCATCTTGGGCATGGATTGGTTATCTACAGTCCATGCTTAGATCGACTGTATTAGGCGCAAGGTGCGATGTGTACGCACCGATGGGAGCAGGTTCACCTTCATCGGCGAGAAGGGAGTCTTCGCAGCACAGGATGGACTTCCGCAGAGGAGAGGACAGCCCATTACTCATCAGTTGTCTAGAATCATCTTAGGAGTAGTTGACGTGCAGAGTCCAAGTTTTCCTAAAGTGGTGGATCAGTATGCGGTCGTTTTTCCCGACGACGTTCCAGGACTACCTCCTCGCAGAGAGGTAGACTTTTATATTGATATGTACCCCGAGACAGCCCTGATATCCACTCCAGCATATCGGATGGCCCCCTCTAATCTTCGAGAGCTACGGGTACAGTTGGAGGACTTGCAGGGCAAGGGATTCATCCGACCCAGTGTTTCACCCTGGGCTTCCCCGATATTTTTTTCCAAGAAGGCGGACGGGAGCTTGCGACTTTGTGTCGACTATCGTCGCTTGAACCAGGTGACAGTGAGGAACAAGTATCCACTACCGAGGATTGATGACCTCTTCGATCAGCTTAAGGGAGCATGGTGGTTCTAAAAGATAGACCTCAGGTCAGGCTATCATCAGCTCAGAGCTCGGGACGAGGACGTGCAGAAGACGACCTTTAGATGTCTGTATGGACACTATGAGTTCTTGGTTATGCCATTCGGCGTAACCAATTCTCCAGCAGTGTTCATGGGCCTCATGAACAGGATCTTTCAGCCATACCTCGATCGATTTGTCATGGTCTTCATCGACGACATTTTGATATACTCAACGACTGAGGAGGAGCACGCCTACCACTTGCGGGTTGTACTAGACACACTCCGAGAGCACCAGCTTTATGGAAAGCTCTCGAAGTGTCAGTTCTGGATACGTGAGGTCCACTTCTTGGGGTACGTCATCTCTAAGGTGGGATTTTCAGTGGATCCTACGAAGATCGAGGCAGTGCTAGCTTGGGAGCCACCCGGGAGCGTGACGGAGGTGAGGAGCTTCTTGGGACTAGCTGGATACTACCGGAGATTTGTGCCAGACTTCTCCAGAGTTGCGGCACCACTCTCAGCTTTGACGAAGAAAGGGAAACCCTTTTGTGTTCAGACAGATTTCAGCAGAGCTTCCAGGAGCTGAGACAGAGATTGACCAGCGCCCCTATCTTGAGGCTTCCAGAGGAGGGATTAGGGTACGTAGTCTACTTCGATGCATCAAGGACCGGACTCGGATGTGTCCTGATGCAGGATCGGGTGGTGATCGCCTATGGATCACGTCAGTTGAGGTCGCATGAGCAAAACTATGCTACCCATGACCTGGAGTTAATAGCAGTGGTCTTCACTCTGAAGACATGGCGACACTACCTGATGGGCAAGTGCTTTACAGTCTTTTCTGACCATCAGAGTCTCAGGTACATCTTCTCTCAGAAGGACCTGAACTTGAGATAGCGGTGATGGCTCGAGTTCTTCCAGGACTATGACTTTGAGATATTCTATACTTCTGAAAAGGGGAATGTGGTAGCCGATGCTCTCAGTAGGAGGACGGGCATTCAGCTACTTGAGGAGGCGACAGAGCAGCTAGCCGCTTTGCAGATATCCTTCATGGATAGAGATGGAGTATCCTTCCTTCAGTCTCTCACAGTCACCCCTCCACTACTGCAGCGGGTCAGAGAGGCACAGCATGGGGATGCTGACTGTGAGACGCGGCGTGCACAGATATCCTCAGGATAGGAACCTGATGGATTCTCCTTTAGAGTAGAGTACAACGTCCTTTTCAGAGGACGTACCTTGGTACCAGTTGCATTATGGGAGGAGGTGCTGAGAGAGTTTCACACTTCTCCCTTGGAGGTACATCCTGGAGTGGAGAATATGTACCAGGACCTCAGGCGATAGCACTGTTGGTCGGGCATGAAGAAGTCTGTGGCAGAGTTCGTTTCTCGATGCCTCACCTGCCAGCAGGTGAAAGCAGAGCATCAGGTACCAGCAGGCTTGGTACAGCCCTTGGAGGTCCCGGAGTGGAAGTGGGATGGAATATCTATAGACTTCGTGACTGGACTTCCACGCACTTCCAGAGGTCACGACTCCATTTGGGTGATTGTCGACCGACTCACCAAGTTGTCTCACTTATTACCCATCAGAGAGCAGGGCTCAGTGGAGAGCTTGGGACGTCTCTACGTTTAGGAGATTGTACGGCTTCACAGTGTTCCATCATCTATCATCTCCAATCGAGATGCTCGCTTTACTTCCCGGCTTTGGAAGGGGTTACAGGAGGCGTTCGGGACGCAGCTACGTCTGAGCACTGCCTTTCACCCTCAGACGGATGGTCAGACGGAGAGGACCATTCAGACTCTTGAGGAAATTCTCTGCGCATGTGTCCTCAACTTTGGTCGCAGTTGGGAGGACCACATACCCTTGGTGGAGTTCACATACAACAACAGTTACCACTCCACCATCGGGATGGCACCATACGAGGCGTTGTACGGCCAACCCTGCAGATCTCCTTTGTGCCGGACAGACCCTGGGGAGTCAGCACTTGTGGGACCGGAGATGGCCTAGGCCATGACAGAGAAGGTCCAGGTCATCCAGGAGCGGATCAGGACAGCTCAGAGCCAGCAGAAGTCTTATACTGACAGGAGGCAGAGGCCACTAGAGTTCGAGGATGGCGACCACGTCTTCTTGCGTGTCTCACCTCGATGTGGATTACGGAGATTTTTCTGAGGTGGAAAGTTGTCTCCACGCTTCATCGGACCATTCCAGGTCCTCAGCAAGATTGGTGAGGTGGATTATCGCCTGGCTCTACCACCTCAGTTGCACCAGGTGCACGATGTCTTCCACGTATCCCAGCTGAGGAGATACGTGCACGACCCGACGCATATAATTGACCATGGGGAGCTGGACGTTGATGATGGGGAGACTTTTGCGGAGGTCCCGGTGGATATCGAGGATCGACAGGAGCGGGTCCTACGTGGACGGTCGATTCCTCTAGTGCGCATCATATGGCACACGGGAACCTCCAGGAGAGCACTTGGGAGCGGGAGGCTCAGATGCGTGCTCAGTACCCACATTTGTTTCCCTAGTTTATGATGTATCTTTATGGGAACGTAAATCCCTGAGGTGGGAGTTATGTAAAGACCCGTAAAATTCAAGGAAATTTTTTTCTTAATTTTCTTTGGAATTTTACAAAAACGCAGTTTCTAACGGCACCTAATTCCAAGGCCCGGTGTGCCCAGAATCATTTTCCGAAGTTTATCTCGGGTACGTTCAGTGAACGAACGAGCGGGGTTTTCTAACTTTTGAACCGATGCTCGGAATCGAATTCTGAGGACACCGATGGAATCGCAGCACCGATATTTTCTTAGAAACGCCTTTTCCAGAGTTTCGTTTGCTTAGATGTGGTTTTTAATTTTTGGGGTTAAGTTATGAAAAAAAATAAAAAAGGTGCGACAATTTTATTTTATTTCACTTAAAGCCGCTTAAGCCAAGTTCAGCGGATAAGGTGGAACCCAAAATATCCAACCCTCTTGGTAAGATATTTGTGAGGTGGGGCCCGCACGAGCCCCACCGTTTCTTCCCTCATAATTAATGCACCCGCAACCCCCCCCCCCCCCCCCTTTAATGAAAGTCAAACCTTACATTTTTCTGGTTAAGAAACGCCTCATTAAATTGAGTGGTTAAATCGTTACAATTAATTCTTTGAATTAATTGTTCATTTCTTATCTTTTGATTTTCAAATTCTTATGTTGATAATAAAATAATAGGAGGACTTATTTTATTATTTTTGGGGTTTGTGTTGTGTTAAACCTTTGGGAGAAAAAGAGGAGATTCTTCATTCTTCGACGAAAAACACGAAGAACGCACCACCGCCGACGAAGAACGCCAATCTCCGACGGCGGACGACGGCGAGTGACGCCTTCCTCAGAGATCACCTAACGCCGCGACATTCCTTCCACGGCGATCCTCTTATTCCATGATGATCCTCTTCTTCCGCAATGGTAAATCCCGTGACGAATTCTCGTTCGACGACAGCGTTGAGGTAGGGGTTTATTTTCTTGGGATTACTTACGTTGTTATTCCACTTTCAGTTGAACCGCCTATTATCGCATTAACGGGAGGAGGTCGGACCGCACGAACACGGCCGACAATCCTCCTCTCTTTTTGGTTGTTGATAATGATGCGGTGAGCAAGGCGACGCGGTGCCAAAGCACCGCGCGGAATTTGTAAAAAGAAGAGTGGAGAAGCGTGGCGCTGTCGCGCTGCACCGTAGAAACGAACCAAAGATGCGGAACCGTCGTGCCGCACCGGAGAACCACTAAAGCACTGCGGCCGGTTCCGGGCCGCGGTGGAGCAGCGGAACCGGCGGCTAGTACCGGGCCGCCGGCGTCGGAGCAAGGGGACCGGCCCTCGCCGGTCCCGTGGTGGCGCAGCCGGCCGGCCGGTACGGGCCGGCCGGTTTGAGGAAAAACGCCGGGGGTCGTAACCCCCGGCCGGCCATCCGAGCGGCCCCATAAAGGGGCTCTGGTTTCCTTCACGCGGGGGAAGCGCCCCCGCACCCGAAACGGCTCGGCCGTTCGGCCAAGCCCCTGGCCAGCGCGCCGGGCGGCTGCCCTGGCCGGTCCGCCAGACCGGGCCAGCCGAGCCGGGCCGGGCCGCGCCCAGGCCGGGCCGGGCCGTGCCAGCCGGGTTGCGTCGTGCCCAATCAGGCCAGACCCGGACCCGGTTCGGGTCGACCCTGGGGGTATCGGGCCGGGTCGGACCGGGCCCGAACCCCTTATTACCGAACCGTTTTTGGTCTGTTGCCCATAACTTGAGCTACGGGCCTCCGATCGACGCACCGTCAGTTGCGATGAAATCCTTGGATAGAGACGGTCGTTTCGGTATATCACACTCAAGGTTTCGGAATACTTTGGGTTCGGCCGGGTTGGTTCGTTCACGAAACCAACCGGGCCCTCGGAGCGGAAACGCTCATAACTTGAACTTTGGATGTCCGAATGGTGTGCCGTCAACTTTGACGGATTCCTCTTAGTGAGACGGATCTTTTGGATTACTCCTCTCGAGGTTTGGACGCAGTTGGAGTACATTCGGGTTGGTTTTGACTTAAAAACCAACCAGGCCCCTGGGACGAAAAAGCCAATAACTCTCAGACCGGGCGTCCGATTGACGCGCCGTCTGTGACGTTGAGTTCCTGTTGACGATACAGAACTTTTGGATACATCAACTCCAGACTATGTGTCAGTTGATGTATCAGCCTCTCGGCTCGTGGAGCGGACCCTCCCGAACGAGCTTGCTGTGTGCGGGAACCCTAGAGCTGGTTGCGACTACGACGATGACTGTACAGAGATCCTCAGTGGATTCGACGGCGACGACTATAGCACTCAGCGATCCTACATGGATCAGTGCTACCGATCCTGTGTGGGTCTGATCCTGTGTGGGTCAACGCTCAGCGGTCCTGTGTGGGCCAGCGCCTACAGATCCTTTGTGGGTCTGATCCTGTGTGGGTCTTTGCGGGGGTTAGTTACCTTTCGATCCTTTGTGGGTCAGATCCTTTGTGGGTCATTGCGGGGGTTAGTTACCTTTCGATCCTTTGTGGGTCATATCCTTTGTGGGTCATTGCGGGGGTTAGTACCTATCGATCCTTTGTGGGTCCGACGGCTTAGATGAATCAGTGGATATATCTGATCATCTCTATCGTCTTACGAAGAAGTATACCTGTGTGAGTTGAATCCTATTTTGTTTTCCTATGTGGATTGTGTTGTGCTATCCTGTGTGGATTTACGTTTTTTTTTCCTGTGTGGACTGGGTTGTACTTGGGCTCGGAGGTTGGAGAGAGCTGGAATTGATGACTTAGGTGTATGTATGGGCATATACCTAAGCAGTGTCGAATGTTACTTCATGATTGTATCTTTCCTCTGTGGATTATCCTTTGTGGATTCAGGGAGACCTTCAGGGGTCTCGGGGTCCCTACTGAGTAGCTTATACTCACCCCTGCACGGGCTATGCCCACACTACGTTGTGTTGGTTGCAGACGACGGACAACGCTGATCGTGGTTGAGGCTAGTGGAGCAGGACGGTACCTGGAGGTGGACCACTGGGCGGGACATACTCAGAGCGGACGGCTGGACCCTAGGAGCTGTGGAGGCCATCTGTACCCACTCTTCAGGTGGGACTTCCAGTGGACGGCTCGACATTGCGGCTTTACTTTTCATTTGCTTTTTTCCCTTCCATTTGTACTTTACTTTCAGTTTGGGTTTGTATACTGGCCCACTTACTTTTCTGCACTTACTATTGTACCTAGTTTTTACTTGGTGTTTACTTCTACTGTTTGCTTGCTCTGTGGTGTTTGTTTACTTTACAAAGGAAATTCCTTCCCTTTTTACCGGGAATTACGCCTTGGTTCTAGTCGTCAGCCCCTGGCCTATGGAAGGCGGGCTTGGGGTAGTCACGGCATGGGCCCCGAGGACAGGTCGTGACAATTATCAATATATTTTAGAAATAAATAAAGGACAAAAGTAGGGGAAAATCCCTACTCCAACCACAAAATGGGTATACATTCTCATTTTAGCTGCGGAAGTCACCCGACATATCCTAGCAATGATCGAAGGGAAATATTCTACCCCTATTCACATTATATAAACTTTCCACGAGATAATGATCTTGATAGCTATGGTTAGGAGTCAGGCATACAACCCCACCTATACAAGTGGAGTGGCCTATAATCATAATCATAAGGTCACTTGGGAATAAATTCATATTACTGGTCCCATCATGTAGAGTCACATGAAAAATTATTTGAAAAAAGGATAACCATATCAGGAACACATCCTCATTCCAACTGGAGGTCATTGGTCCATTCCAATGGCCATTCCAAGACAAACATATATTCTTGTCAAACACACAGAGTATTGTTGGGATGATCTAACATCCACATGGGAGTTTCTCAAACCTACTTCTATACATGTAAATCGTTATCCACAAAAAATTATTTCTCTTACCCGAGGGAGAACATCATGGAAGAAATCCCACCTGGGGTAGTTCAAAATTTGATAGCAAGCTCAAAATCCTGCTCTTCTAAAGGATAGCATTCTTGAGGCCATCCAACATATATTAATGGTATCCTAATATTATATTGATCCGTTACCAAGTTAAATAAGTATAAATCATAATTGTGAAGTTCCTCCCCACAACAGTTCTACCAGCAACTCTGAAGGTCCTCCCCAAAATATTTACCACAAAGGCTCATTTTATGTTAACAAGGTGATTAATCTTGAGAGATCATCTCTTGATAAGTACTGCAATAACCCTACTCATGGAAAAAAAATCAAACATCAAGAACATCCTCCCCTTTCTATCATCTACCCTATAGTCCCTCCCTAGGGTAATATTTTATTTTGACAAGGAGGAACTCCCCTTGACAAATCAATTATGAGAAATTTCTCATATTCTGAGGTGCTTGGAAAGATAATTCCAATGATTCCTAATGCTCTATCATTGAAAAGTGACATCCTTTCTCAACTAGAAGATATTCTAATACAATGGTTATCCATGAAACAACCTCTAAATCATTTAAATTCCATAAAGGTAAAAAAGATCCCTACTCACCCCACTATTTATAAAAAAGTAGATGAGAAAAACCCATTTTGGCAGATCAAGTGGAGGAATATCTAGAAAAATAAAAGTAGAATATGTTAATTATGAGAAAGAAACTAGTTAAGGAAAATTTTATTGTAATTTTTTGGCCCTCATACACTTCCCAATTTAATATTCCAAAGGTACTATCATAATAATTCCTGCACAACATCTGTCAGAACCTTTGGAAAAATATTCACCACCTAAAAATGATATTATTGCCTTACGAAGGTTATATAGACCATATTAAGGTAATATAAAAACTTCATCACCAAATTTATTTGGAAATCCTTCTAGATAAATAATGTATAAAATCAAGAAAACATCAAAATGATCTTAAACTTGCATGCCTCAATGCATTTCAAAAATTACATTAGTTGATTATTAATACCCCATTGGGTGTCTATATATAGGGATGGGGAAAATATAGATCTTTTCATTTCACCTCACGCTCTGACCAGAAAAATACACTAGAAGTGACATAATGTAATTTTATTGTTCCAAGTTAGATCTCGGATTTAAGCTCCACTCATGAATGATGGTGCACTTAGCAAGAATCATCCCTAAACAGATCTCAAAGGCATTGGGACAGATGAGAGAAAGTAATATAATGACTCTTACATTAGATATTGGAGAACATTGAGCAAGCTTCTATCTTAAGGGAAGTCAATCATTGGATACCACTGATTCCATAAAAAGTAAGTGGATCATGTGTAGAGCATATATTTCACCCAACTCATGTTCAAACAAGAACACACATGATCAAGAGAGCTACCATGGCAGTAGTAGCTACTACTATACAAGAAAAATCCCATCCCATAGGGTTGTGGTCATTTTTATCAGAACTCGTCCCTTCAAGGCCATAAAATTAAGCCCAAGGCATGAAAAAATAGAATAGGAGCAACCCCATCCCGTAGGGATGATGTAATTTTTACCACGAACTCCTCTCCAATAAAAATAAATCTTTTCCCATTTAATAGGAACACTATATAATGATTCCTCCTTGTTAATCCCATCTTGTGACCAGTTTTCTTCATCAGGAGCTCATACGATGAAGTTGTGTGGTGGTTCCCTTCAAATCACCCTTTACCAAGTAGCTCCAAAGGCATATTGGAAAGGTGGTAAGAGACCCAAAAGTGATCAAAAACAAAATAAATTTATTAGGGGTAGAAAAACTCCTTAATATCTTAGTACATTCATTACATATCCTAGGGCCAATCATCCATATTATCATTATACTGCCAATATGATGCCTACAATGCATTATGAGTCAGTGAAAATCATTGGAACTACTATTACAAACACCATATAAGATTATTCCAATATAGAGGAGAAATAATAGGATGTTTCCATTAGAAAAATTATCTATACTAAGATAAATGAAGAAGTTGTGCATACTAGGAATCAAAATATTTCCAAAAAAACAGGGGGTTTTGTGAATGTTCCACTACTACTTCTTATATGAGATTCCACCAAGGAAAAGTGTAAGGGCATGACTACATCCCATAATATTTTAAAAAAGGGTTGAATCACTCATGATAGAAGAGAGGCTTTCACAATATGATATGGAAATACAAGAGCTGTGTATGTCAAATTCATAACTACTCAGAGAAAATATTCTTGTTGGGTATGTCCTTCAAGAGGAGAATCATCTCACCCTCCCTTCTTATACCCCTCAATAATATGGGATCATCATATTAACAAGAGTGGATCCAGAGAACCTGCTCGACCTTAGGACTATAAAACCTATGTATTTGGTTCTGATCATAGTAGGGTAGCAGGAATTCCCTCCATTAGGAAAACAGCATGAACTAAACCACATGAAACATTAAAGTTTAACCCATGTTAGGTGTCAATCACAAGTATTGGTGGAGATGTCACATTACTTCCTACCTATTTATTCCCCTATTCAAGATCATGTTCAGAAAAACACCCCCATGGGTTTACCAATACTATTGAGTTGCTAAAAGCCTAATTGGAAGTAGTTGAGGAATGAATCACACTAGTAAAAATGGAAAGGAAGCCTTACCCTGAGTGGGTGGATGCGACCCTTACCCATAAAAACTTTGGGAGCCCTAAGTTTCCAATATTTAATGGATCAGGGGACTTTGAGCAGTATCTGACACATTTCATGTCCCATTGTAATCCCATCATGGGAACCCTTTCACAATAATAAGAAGTGAAACTCATATTCTTCATATAAAAATTGAAAGTTCTAGCCATCGTATGGTATACCCGTTGACTGTTTTGGTCAATAAAAGGGTTATCAGATCTCCATTGAAAGTTTCTATTTCAATTCAGCTCAATTTTGTAGAAGAAAAAAATCATTGACCTCTAAAATTGAAAATATTGGGATCTTGAGAGGGTCTCAAATTTCATTTCTGGGTGGAATGGGTTGACTTATTCCCTAAACCTAAAGCTTCCCTAAGAATATATTTTGCCTATCTGTATAGAGAATCTTCATGATGAATTGTGAACACCACTCATCCATGTGAAATATACAGGTGAGTTTCAGTATCTCGCCATAGTTTCTCAGAGATTGGAAGATTCCATTTTGGGGACCATGGACAAGTCCTGAATAATTCCATCATCTCAAGGGAAGAGAATAGGGAAAGAAGAGGATTCCATTTTCATGCTTAAGCCCACCCCTTTTCCAACTCTAACTCCAAAGTACACATCATATTGTGAGACACCCCCACATAAGCATCAACAATAATGGCCTTATCATCAGGATGAGAAAAAGGGATAGAGGAAAAATTATTTCAAGAAATAGAAGAATAAATTTTATTCTTTTTGAGATAAGATTGTCCCTAGAAACTTCATAACATATCTAAAGAAAAACTTATTCAATTTTCCATATCCCAAAAGGCCTGATCAGGTTGGTTTCTACTCTATAATTAATAATGTCTTATTTGATTATGAATCTACCTACTCCTTTATATTTAAATAATTTTATAAGGGTATAACATTACTTCCTCAATGATTAGATGTTGAATTAATAGTGAAAAATAATAATGGTATGATGATAAAATTTCAAGTTTATGATTCTTCCCTGATTGAAGTTTGTGGGGATATACTTCATTCAAGTCTTATTATTCTCCCTCTCATTGAATTTGATGTTATTTTGGGCATGGATTGGCTCTCTTTACATAAATTACATGTCAATTTTTTAAGAAGGGAAGTCGCATTTGATATTTAAAACCAATCTATGAATATATATCAGTGTGAGTATAAATATGAACTTCTAATGGAAATTACATCCATTGCAAGTGTCTTGATTCTTATTCAAAGGGTTATTTTTCTTTGATGATTGGGTAGAAACTCAAAATTTAAGATATGAATATTTTATGGGAGTGTTTTTATGTCTTTCTAGAAGTTTTTCTTATTCTTCCCCAAAATTATGAAGTTGATATTTCAATAGAACTCATACTTGGTGCTACACCTATTTAAAATACTCCCTATAAAATAGAATTGATTGAGTTAAAGAAATTAAAGAAACAACTCTAAGAGAATCTTGATAAGGGGTTCATTCAGTAAAGTGTGTCACCTTAGGGTGAACCTATTATTTTTTAAAATAATAAATATGGGTAAATGTGACTATGAATTTATTATCAGGAACTTAACAAGATCATGATCATTAATAAGTATCCTCTACCCCATATTGGTGAGTTTTTTTATCAATTATGAGGAGCTCAATATTTTTCCAAGATTGATCTTCATTATGATACTATAAATTGAGGGTAAAAAGTGAAGACATACCCAATACAACCTTATGTACAAGGTATGTACACTATGAATTTATAGTAATTCCATTTGGTCTTATTAATTCCCCTTCTATCTTTATGGATTTAATGAATAGTGTCTTTAGAAATTACCTTGATCAGTTTGTGGTAGTCTTTATAGATGATATTCATATATATTTTATGATTTGGTAAGAGTGTAAAGATCACTTTAGGATTATATTTAAGACCCATATAAAGGATAATTTGTATAAAAAATTACTATGCATGAATTTTGGAAATATAAATTTTCATTTATGGGTTATATAATCTCAATCAATGGTATATTAGTGGGTCCATCAAAGACATAAGTTATTTAACATTGGTTGAGACTAACCACTATGACTGATATTTATAGTTTCCTTATATTTTCTAGATATTATCGATGCTTTTTGAATAATTTCTCATGGTTATCTAATTCAATCACCAAATTATCTCAGAAAGGAGTCAAGTTCATTTAGACTAATGAATGTGAAGAAAATTTCAAGGTGTTGAAAAGAAGGTTGGTCACCACACTAGTACTCACACTACCCAACATTGGAGAAGGGTTTGTGATCTATTAAAGAAGTATTTGGGATGTTTTATTATAAATAATGATATGTTGATAGCTTATTCCTCTGGTTAATTAAAGGTTCATGAGAAGAATTAACTGAACCATGATCTAGAGTTAGTTGTGGTAATATTTTCATTAATTATATAGAGACATTATATTTATAGAGAAAGGTGTGGCATATATACTGATCATAAAATTTTAAAGTACATATTCACACAAAAAAAGTTAAATATGTTCTATAGAATATGTTTAGAGTTTATTAAATATTATGACTACTCAATACATCACTACCCTAGGAAAGAAAACAAGATAGCTGATACTCTAAGTCAGAAATACCTTTCTAGTATATCCACAATAATTATTGAAAGAGATCCAATATTTATGGATTTTAAAATTACGGACCTTGAAATCCTGAAGGAAGGGTTGAAATATTATCTTTCTCAAATGATCGTTTAATCATCTATCCATGTGAATAATAAATAGTCATAGAAGGAAGATGTAGATATAAAAAAGGTAAGAAATGTTCCTAATTTTAACATTGATTATGATGGAATGGTAAGGTTCAGAAATTGAGTATGTATAATATTAATACCATACTTAAATATGAATCTATTAGAAGAATCTCATAGATCATAATTATTTATTCATCCTAGAAGTACAAAGATGTATAGAGATCTAAAAGAGTATTTCTAATGGGACAACATGAAGAGAGATATTGTAGAGTATGTATCTTGGTTCTTGGTATGTTAATATGTTAAGACTAATAGATAGAAGTCAAAGCTAATGTTACAACCATTACCCATACTATAATGGAAATTGAAAAACATCACCATGTATTTTGTCATCGGACTCCCCAAAACATCTAAATTCCATAATGCTATTTGGGTTGTAGTCGATTTCCTTAAAAAGGCAGAACATTTCACTACTATAATATAAGATTTATCTCTTAATAATCTTGTCATTATATACATTAAATAAGTTTTATGATTACATGGATTACCACATTCTATTTCATTTGATCAAGATTTGAGGTTTACATAAAAGTTATGGTGAAGTCTTCAGCAAGATCTGGATACAGAGTTGTGTTTTATAACTACCTATCATCCTCAAATATAGGGTTACTATGAGAGAACCATTTATACCTTGTAGGGTATGTTATTATATTTTTATCTATATTTCAAATTTGTTTGGGATCAATGACTTCCTCTTATTTAATTCTATTATAACAATAGTTTTTACTCAAGCATTCATGTAGATCCTCATGAACCACTCTATGGAAGAAAGTATAAAACTATAACATGCTGGAATGAAGTTGGTGAAATAAATATATTAGGGTCAAAGATAACTAAGGAAATGGAAGAGAATGTTAGATTCATTCATCATCACATTAAAGAATATAAGATCCGACAGAGGATTTATGGAGGCAATTGTTAGTGAAATGTATAATTTGAAGTTGGTGAGAAGGTATTACTATAAATTTAAAAATGAAATAAGGTTATGATATTCATAAATAAGGGAAATTTGGTTCCTAGGTATATTTTCCCCTTTGATAGACTTGATCGGGTAGGGATGGTAGCTTATCACTTATTACTTCCACCAATCGTCTCTCAAGTTTAAGATGTGTTCTATATATCTATCTTGAGGAAGCAAAAACCCAATCCTTCACATGTACTAAAATCATAGGTTTTACAATTAGATAATTACGACTCCAATGAATCACAACAGATATAAATCTTGATCATAGATATAAATTACTATGGAACAAGATTACTCATATGGTTAAAGTTATTAAGAGGAACCAAAAATTCAAGAAAGCTATATCAGAATCTGAGGATGTAATGAACCAAAAGTATCATCATTTGTTTATTTCAAGGTGCTTGGATTTTTAGGTCAAAACTCATTTTAAGGGGGGTATAATGTAACACCCCAAGATTTTATATGTATTTTATTTTAAATAAACTTGAGTTATTCTATAGCCTGCTTTACATGAAACCTTAGGTCTAAATGAAGAGTGATATTGTCACGAACCAACCCGGGTCAACCCTGAACCGATCACCTGAGCCGGTCCGCGACATGACCCGAGAGGCGTTCCCGATCCTCTCGGGCTGGAGACAAGCACCAGGGCATCAATAGAGGACAAGTGGGAATGATTTTGCCCAGTAAAAATAAATAAATAAACAAAGCAGTGGAAGGAAAATAAATGACATGAAAAAGGAAGAACGACCAACAAAAACACACTGACCTCGTCTCGACCAAAAACTCTTGCGAATCTGAGAGTTGCTCACTAGACCATAACCAACTCTCACCCACAGCGAGCAAGCTCGAGCCAACCTGCAACAAAACTAAAAACAGGAAAACACTATAGGCATGAGTATTAAAACTGAGTAGGTGTTCCCAACGAACTATTCCCAAAACACTACTTTTAAATGAAAAATTTACCAATTACAGGTTTGAACTAAATATACAAAAATATTGGTTTTCACACACACACACTTCCATTTCTAAATCAAGTATTAGACCATTGCCCTTTTTAATTTAAAAACAAGTTTAATGTTTGAAAGGAATAAGTACATTTCATTTTTAAAACATTTTTCTATGAACAATTTAGAAATCTAGAATTTAGTTATTAACCAAAAGGAAAACCCCACACAGCACACATAGCACACAACACATACCAAGGGCAATGGGAAAAGTGGCGCACATAGGCCAGCAACCAAACTTGACCTCTCGATTGTCCGCAACACACAAATACGCAATAATGGAAACATGGGTCGAACTTAGGAGATCGTGAACAATCCAGAATGTACTATACATCTGACTCATCCTGAAGGCATGCCCTAACTCAATGACGTCATAATGCCCTAACGCCTGGCATAGCCCTGCATGGCCTAACCGAGGGGCCCAATCCCCATAGCAGCAATAACTCAGTATTCCCCTGCTATGGGACCACTATCTAGTGCGTAATCTAAACTAGTGCAGCAATCGTTCTCGAAGATTCACTCACTATGCCAGGTTCCCATGTCAACACATACAATAAAAAGGGGTGCATCCACAATGTAAATCAGCCAGTCACGATGCACAAATATCACACACAATTCACACAATCAACGCACACTAAAGAACACCCCTTACTAACCCCAAAGTGAGTTTTTCCAAAATAATTTATTTTATTAAAGTTCCAAACGGGCCTTCACCAAATTTAAAGAAAAACCTCGTTTCTCAAGAAAACCCGAAACGCTTTTTTAGAAGAAACCATTTATCTTTAAAACTAAAACCACATTTGAAATTCCGTGAATTATGTTTAAAGGCCAAACTGGCATTCTTTCACTACTGGGTTTCTACTCGCCAAGAAAATATTTCAAGAGTTCAGTATAAAATAAACGGCTCTTTTTTACAACAAATAATCATTTAAAAATTAATTAACTTATATTATTTTCTATTTATTAAAATTAATAAAACATCAAGTAATTAATAAATTCTAAATTTAAAAGTGAGTGCAGTGGGGGACCTACCTCGACTCGCAAACCAATCATGATGACAACGCGGCGCGTCTCACACTCGCGCACAAGTACACTTAAGCCGACGACTACAATACCACGGAAAATACGTCGCCGATGTGCTGAAACACACGCAAAAATAAATAAAAACACAAACTCATAATAACCAACAAAGCAGCAGCACAAACGTTACCTCAGCGCGGGGCCGGCCTTGACCAACAGGGTCGCACGAAAGGGTGAAAGTTCGGGCGCGGTGTTGTGGTTCACTGGAAAGGTCACCGACGTCGTCAACGACGGCGCAAAGACTCGGGCGGCTGATGACAAACCTAGTCGAAGCAGCTAGGGGGGTTGCGATGTGTCGCCCGATGATCGAGGGACGGCAAAGGGGTCGTGCAACGGTCAGAAGGCAGTGACGCGCACTGGAAAGAAGGATAGCTGGCCGGGTGAACGTGCACGTCACACCGACGGGGGCTGGCCAGATATCAGGTGAAAAGTGGGGCGTTCTAGAGGGTGCGCAAGCAAGGGGGAGTCGGCCGCGAGGCTGGTGAGGGGGCTGGCCAGCAAGGAGGGCACGCGACGACAGGAAAAGGGGATCTGGCTGCGGTTGTGGCATGCGCTATAGAGAGTCGGTAGGAGCGGCTTCAGTAGGAGGGTGACAGAGGCAACAAGGGATGTTAGATCGATGCCTTTCCAACGTGTAATGGATGTCAGTGGTCAGGATCAGCTTGGGGAGACGATGCACTGGAAGGCGCTTCACCAAATCAAAGTGGATTCAATGCGATTGGTCGTGTCAAGGCAGTAAGTCGGTGTCTACAGACGACGGAAGCCCGGATCAATCCAAGGAGAAGCCGGCTCGAGTGGGAGGTCACCCAAAGACCTAGTGCCGGGCAGGGGCGGTGAAGGCTGGGTATCATCGGATGGGGAGGGCAACGATGACTGTGGGATCCCACTGGTTCCAGCTAGGAAGAGGAGGGGGCACGATCTCACCTTGTGAAGCAGTAGGTTGGCGAGGCGGTACCTCCCTCATGTGGTAGACCATGCATGAAGATGCTCATATGGTGATAAGGGTATGCAAATAAAGGGAAGGGTTCCATGATCGGGGTGCTGGGGAGATGCAGGAAGGGCACAGGTCATGGTGGCTGGGCGTGCGGACAACCGCTGCTGGCTTGGGGGCTGCCGCACTGCAGGTTGTTGGAGGAGGGACTCGTGCAGGAGAGAGGATTCATGCAGGGAAGCAGGGGCTTTCGACACTATTTTGTGGGTGAAAGAGGGGCGATGAGATGGCCACTGTTTCAGGGGGTTGCCGATAGTGGAGGGTGGCAGTCTTCTCGGTTGAGAGGGAAGGCAAGTGAGGCTCACCGCTGTAGAGGAGGAGGGAGGCCGAGGGCGGATAGGGCGCTGCAAGGGGAGGGCGCAGCTGGTGATGTGCGAGTGAGGGGCTCACGAGCAGGGAAGGGCAGAGTGGGGAGTCACGCAGGGAGCTGGCTGGTTCGGCGGAATGCGCAGGCAAGGCAGTCGGCAGGCTTGCTGGTAGGAATGGCAGAGTGGCTGCTTGGCGGAGGCGCCGCTGGAAAACGATGTTGCAGGGGAGGTGGATTTGTGTGGAAGGCTGAAGGCAGCAAGGGAACCAGATCCAGAGATGGTGGGAGAAGAGGTTCGGCGAAACAAGTAGAGGAGAAGGGCTGCGGGAGAATAAAAGAAAAAAGAAAAGAAAAGAGAATCAAAAGAAGGGGGCACCCACGTGGAAGAGTGGAACAAAGGGATATCAGCAGGGGACAACCGTGTGGAAGACCAAAAAAAAGAAAAGAAAAGAATGAATAAAGAAGAAGGGGGGGAAAATATAAAGAAGATAAAATAAAATAAAATTAATAGAAAATGATAATGATGATGATAATAATAATATTAATAACAATAATAATAATAATAATAACCTTAATTATAATAAAAAAATAATAAATGAATTCATATCATCTTTAATAAAAATAAAATTAACGAAAACGCCACGTAGTTGCATGGGAGAAACCGCGCGGCGTCGCGCTCCGCCCGTGCGTCCAGCGACGTCGAACCCAAAATGCACACTTTTTATTGAAAACTTGAAAACTTCATCTGGGACTCACCCTGGACCCCAGGAAAGGAAAAAAATTAAAGGTATAAAAATAATTAAATAAATTAAACACATATGTTGGGCTGTGACAATTCTCCCCACCATAACGCTTCCCGTCCCCGGGAAGCCACCATAAGACCTAGAGCCTAGAAGAAACTCCTTAAGTGTCACTCACCCCAACAAGTTTAAGCACCCCCAGTTGATCGATACAAACAAACACCAAACCCCCATGACGTCCAAATCATCCTCAAAACATGAATACTTTAAACACCACCCAAAACAAAACCCTAAACGAAACTCTGATACTGACACGGAGATGCCCGAATGGACTCCCCACCATAGAAAACAAGTCAACTGAATTCAACGAGACCCGCGATGGGTCTCCCCACCATAAGGGATGAGGATATTTACCGAGTTTGAAAGCTTCCCACACGGCCCGAAAATCCCCCACCACGAGGGGGAGAAGGGAAGGGCCCTACTGGTAGAGAATCGAAACTACCGTCACCATCACTCCAACGATGTCACATTCTAGAAGGAACACAAACTACCCATGCTAAGGATGGAAATTAAACCAAGGCCCTTCTTCACCATTGGGGTTCACCTGACTACGCACCAGCTTCACTCCGGGGCCTATGGATGGAGCTCTGTTGATTGAAGCATCTCCTGCCTCGCAGTCAGGCTTCAAAATTTCCCAAACATGACATATGAACTAGAATTTTAACAAACATGGATCCATTAGAATAGAGGTTAAAAAGGGGTTCGATAAAAACCATTTCATATAACTTAAGGAAAAGAAACATTATATAACACTACAAGAGACGACCACTACATCCAGGGAACACTACAAAAACCGCCAAACTGATCTACAAACATCACCCTACTCCTGCTGACGAGCTGAGGTGACCTTCAACGAGCCAGGTCTGGCTTCAGTGCGCTGCTTGAAAACACCTCAATAGAATTGTTGTAAGTGGACCAGACGTCCACAGGTGTGGAAGGGTTTCGGAGCATTCGGGCACATCGGCCTCTTGTGCCCCCGCTTACTGCACTGGTGACAGATCAAGGTATTGTGCTGTGAGGAAGATGACTGAAGTTATGAAGGCCTCTTGATTCCTCTACCAGTTCCACCACCATCATGTCGCTTCTCATTCTTCTTATCGCTATCTTCTGCATTGTTTCCCAAAGTTGGAGGAGGATTTGTTACCTCATGTCCTCCTGCTAACTCAGCTTCGACGAGGAAAGCTTGTCTCACCACATCAGGGAAATTGATCACGTTGAATTCTACCACTTTTGACTACAGATCAGGATGTAATCCAAGCTCAAAATGTCGAGCTTTCACGGGATCATTTCTAACATACCTCAGTTCATACGGAGCCAGGTCCAGGAAACGACGAAAGAATTCAAACACCGATCTGAAACCTTGCTGGAGACTGCACAACTCCATCCTCTTCCTCACCTTTGTCACTTTAGAGAAGTACTGTTGAATGAATGACGACTTGAAGAACTCCAAAGTGAGATCTTTCCGAGGTTTATTTTGAGACACGGACTTCCACCATTGCATTTAAAAGATCCTACAACACTGGAAGACGCCACCGAACATGACCTCTGCAACCGAGGGAAAACATTACTAGGAGAGGGATCTCAACCCAAGTCCCAACCAACACATGATTTTTGAAAACGACCATATCAGCCTCTTATGACCAACTCACCACCACACTTCCACTGCAAGAGGATCCACTCAACTCGAGAAGGATTGAGATAGATTCTAGTTCTAGATTCTAATATGGAACTCCTTTCATTGATCAACTGGAGGGTTTAACACTGGGGAGGTCACTCATGACCACATTCAAAACATACATCGATTCTTTATGGGGGATCACTCTAGCCAAGGACCCAACTGAATTAGTCCATTGTCCCAAAAAGAGTTTTTCAAAACTAATTTTGAAAATAAGTAGAACCCAAACGATCCACAAGGGGAAACTAGTGTCAATGGGTGACTCGGACATATGGTTGGCGGTCATATGCCAGTCACGCCACCGTCACTAAGAGAATTCTAGGGTAAAGTCTCCTGCTCCACATGGCTTGCCAGACCATATGAGCTCACAGAGGTCACTTTCCTAATTCTCATTTCATTTCCCAATACCAAACAAACCATAAAAATTAAAAGACATTGATAACCCAAACATCCGATGGTAACCCGAGGTTCGGAACAAGCAAGGGTTCATGACGTCCTTCTCGTTTGTATGCCTCGAGTCCTGATAATCATACACCTTTTACCATGAAAATCCCAGATAACAATGGGCACTCTGAAAAACAAGGTCCGCTCAGGAGCTGACCTGCTCTGATACCATTTTGTCACGAACCAACCCAGGTCGACCCTGAACCGATCACCCGAGCCGGTCCGCGACATGACCCGAGAGGCGTTCCCGATCCTCTCGGGCTGGCGACAAGTGCCAGGGCATCAATAGAGGACAAGTGGGAACAATTTCGCCCAGTAAAAATAAATAAATAAAAAAAGAAGCGGAAGGAAAATAAATGACACAAAAAAGGAAGAATGACCAACAAAAACACACTGACCTCGTCTCGACCAAAAACTCTTGCGACTCCGAGAGTTGCTCACCAGACCACAACCAACTCTCGCCCACGGCGAGCAAGCTCGAGCCAACCTGCAACAAAACTAAAAACAGGAAAACACTATAGGCGTGAGTATTAAAACTCAGTAGGCATGCCAAACGAACTATTCCCAATGCACTACTTTTAAATGAAGAATTTACCAATTACAAGTTTGAACTAAATATACAAAAATATTGGTTTTCACACACACGCACTTCCATTTCCAAAACAAGTATCAGTCCATTTCCCTTTTTAATTTAAAAACAAGTTTAATGTTTGAAAGGAATAAGTACATTTTATTTTTAAAACATTTTTCTACGAACAATTTAGAAATCTAGACTTCAGTTATTAACCAAAAGGAAAACCACACATAGCACACATAACACACAACACATACCAAGGGCAATAGGAAATGTGGCGCACATAGGCCAGCAACAGAACTTGACCTCTCAATCGTCTGCCACACACAAATACACAATAATGGAAACATGGGTCGAACCTAAGAGATCATGAACAATCCAGAACGTACTATACATCTGACTCATCCTGAAGGCATGCCCTAACTCAATGACGTCATAACGCCCTAACGCCCGGCATAGCCCTGCATGGCCTAACCGAGGGGCCCAATCCCCATAACAGAAATAACTCAGTATTCCCCTGCTATGGGGCCACTAGCCAGTGCGTAATCTAAACTAGTGCAGCAATCATTCTCAGAAGATTCACTCACTATGTCAGGTTCCCATGTCAACACAAACAATAAAAAGGGGTGAATCTGCAATGTAAATCAGTCAGTCACGATGCACAAATATCACACACAATTCACGCAATCAACGCACACCAAAGAACACCCCTTACTAACCCCAAAGTGAGTTTTTACAAAATAATTTATTTTATTAAAGTGCAAAACGGGCCTTCACCAACTTTAAAGAAAAAACTCATTTCTCAAGAAAACCCAAAACGCTTGTTCAGAAGAAACCATTTATCTTTAAAACTAGAACCACATTTGAAATTCCGTGAATTATGTTTAAAGGCCAAACTGGTATTCTTTCACTACTGGGTGTCTTCTCGCCAAGAAAATATTTCAAGAGTTCGGTATAAAATAAACGGCTCTTTTTTACAACAAATAATCATTTAAAAATTAATTAACTTATATTATTTTCTATTTATTAAAATTAATAAAACATAAAGAAATTAATAAATTCTAAATTTAAAATTGAGTGCAGTGGGGGACCTACCTCGACTCGCAAACCAATCATGATGACAACGCGGCGCATCTCACACTCGCGCACAAGTACACGCAAGCCGACGACTACAGTACCACGGAAAATACGTCGCCGATGTGCTGCAACACACGCAAAAATAAATAAAAACACAAACTCATAATAACCAACAAAGAAGCATCACAAACGTTACCTCAGCGCGGGGTCGGACTTGACCAACAGGGTCGCATGAAAGGGTGAAAGGTCGGGCGTGGTGCTGCGGTTCACTGGAAAGGTCACCGACGTCGTCAACGGCGGCGCAAAGACTCGGGAGGCTGACGACAAACCTGGTCGAAGCAGCTAGGGGGGTTGCGATGCGTCGCCCGATGATCGAGGGATGGCAAAGGGGTCGTGCGATGGTCAGAAAGCAGCGACGCGCACTGGAAAGAAGGATAGTTGGCTGGGAGAACGTGCACGTCGACGAGGGCTGGCCAGATAGTAGGTGAAAAGCGGGGCGTGCCAGAGGGTGCGCAAGCAAGGGGGAGTCGGCTGTGAGGCTGGTGAGGGGCCTGCCCAGTAGGGAGGGCGCGCGAAAATGGGAAAAGGGGATCCGGCTGCGGCCGTGGCATACGCTATAGAGAGTCGGTAGGAGTGGCTTCAGCAGGAGGGCGACGGAGGTAGCAAGGGATGTTAGACCGATGCCTTTCCAACGTGTAATGGATGTAAGTGGTTAGGATCAGCTTGGGGAGAAGATGCACTGGAAGGCGCTTCACCAAATCGAAGTGGATTCAATGCGAGTGGTCGTGTCAAGGCAGTAAGCCGGTGTCTACAGACGGCGGAAGCCCGAATCAATCCAAGGAGAAGCCGGCTCGAGTGGGAGGTCACCCAAAGACCTGGTGCCGGGAAGGGGCAGTGAAGGCTGGGTATCCTCGGATGGGGAGGGCAATGATGACTGTGGGATCCCACTGGTTCCATCTAGGAAGAGGAGGGGGCACGATCTCACCTTGTGATGCAGTAGGTTGGCGAGGCGGTACCTCCCTCATGTGGTAGACCATGCATGAAGATGCTGATATGGTGAGAAGGGTATGAAAATAAAGGGAAGGGTGCCATTATCGGGGTGCTAGGGAGATGCAGGAAGGGCGCAGGTCATGGTGGTTGGGCGCGCGGACAACCGCTGCTGGCTTGGGGGTTGTCGCGTTGCAGGTTGTTGGAGGAGGGACTCGTGCAGGAGAGAGGATTCATGTAGGGAATCAGGGTATTGCGGCACTATTGTGTGGGTGAAAGAGGGGCGAAGAGATGGACACTGTTGCAGGGGGTTGCTAATAGTGGAGGGTGGCATTGTTCTCGGTTGAGAGGGAAGGCAAGAGAGGCTCGCCGCTGTAGAGGAGGAGGGCGGCCGAGGGCGGCTAGGGCGCTGCAAGGGGAGGGCGCAGCTGGTGATGTGCGGGTGAGGGGCTCGCGAGCAGGGAAGGGCAGAGCGGGGAGTCGCGCAGGGAGCTGGCTGGTCCGGCGGAATGCGCAGGCGAGGCAGTCGGCAGGCTTGCTGGTAGGAATGGCAGAGTGGCTGCTTGGCGGAGGCACCGCTGGAAAAAGATGTTGCAAGGGAGGTGGAGTCGTGTGGCAGGCTGAAGGCAGCAAGGGAACCAGATCTAGAGATGGGGGGAGAAGAGGTTCGGCGAAACGAGTAGAGGAGAAGGGCTGCGGGATAATAAGAGAAAAAAGAAAAAAAGGAATCAAAAGAAGGGGGCACCCGCGTGGAAGAGTGGAACAAAGGGATATCAGCAGGGGACAACCGCGTGGAAGTCCAAAAAAAAAGAAAAGAAAATAATGAATAAAGAAGAAGGGGGAAAAATATAAAGAAGATAAAATAAAATAAAATTAATAGCAAATGATAATGATGATAATAATAATAATATTAATAATAACAATAATAATAATAATAACCTTAATTATAATAAATGAATTCATATCATCTTTAATAAAAATAAAATTAATGAAAACGCCATGTAGTTGCATGGGAGAAACCGCGCGGCGTTGCGCTCTGCCCGTGCGTCCAGCGACGTCGAACCCAAAATGCACACTTTTTATTGAAAACTTGAAAACTTCATTTGGGACTCACCCTGGACCCCAGGAAAGGAAAAATAATTAAAGGTATAAAAATAATTAAATAAATCAAACACATAGGTTGGGTTGTGACAGATATAGTATACATTTATAACCTATTCATTAGATTGATAGGTATGAATTGGATTATTATCATTATAAAATATATTTATAATGGTTTAGGGTGATAAAAAAGTATCTATAAGCACTCAATTTTAATAAAATCATTTAATGATTAAAAACATATTTTTCAAAGAAATGTATTTTTCTAAATGTTATGTACTATTATCTAAACAAATTATATTTATCACTATTAAAAATATATTTTAATTAAATTTATTGGTAATTTTTAATAAATAGCTATAAATTATTTATCTAATGGTTAGGAATGAATATCAAATCATTTAAAGGTAAAAAAGAGTTATTTTTCATAAAACTGGTTTTATGTGTGCATTGTACTATTGGAATAATAAATTAAATAAATCATTAATGATTAATGTTTTTAATGAAATTTATTGATTATATATTTAATTAAAAAAATTAACATTCATTTTATTTTTTTACTAGTTTAGGAATTAAATTAAATTCATTTTATGCTTAAAAATGTATTTTTCTAAAAACACTTTTCATCACATTCTGTGCACTTGTTTTAAAATGAATTTATGCCACTTATAGGAATTGAATTTTATAAAATTGTTTTCACATTTTGAATCATCATGTCCAAATTTTTTAATAATTTCACTTTTAATTTTGGTCATAATTAATAGTAAAAATAGTAAAAAATGTGTTACCACAGTTAATAAAATATAAGCCTTTGGGTGTTCAGGTTGTTACCATGGTTATGGTTAAAACCGATTTACTAAGGGGTTAAAGTAAGAGATAATGGTAGGATTGCCACATAAACTTGATTAATTGTTATTTTTTGAATATAATTTGACCCTATATTATCCTAAATTTTAATCCTTTTCCATTTTTAAGCAATATACTTGAGAAAAATATTAATATTATTTTAATCTTTTAAGTAATTTCATGTGTGTCATCTCCCTCACTTATAAAAGGGAACCTCCTCTCCTACCTTATTCATGAATTTTGATACTTCTACCTTGGGCACAAGAGCCTCAACCCAGTTGGTGAGGACTCCTTAAGTGCATCCAGGAGACCCGGGATCAAATCTAGGTGGAGGTTAATTTCCAAGTTGCTATAGTAGGTACTGTAGCAGCAATGTAGCAGGGACGGTAGCAGGGACGGTAGTAGGAACTGTGCAGAACTGTAGTAGGTACTATAGCGGGAACTGTAATAGGCACTATTTGGCACTATATCAGCCAAGAATATTCCCCCTTTTGGGCCTTCGGGACACCGATTTGGTCCCGAAGTCCTTTAAGGCCTTCGGGTCACGCAGGACTTCGGGTCAGTAAGGCCTTTGGGCCACCTCAAGGCCTTCAGGACACCTTAAGTGTAGATGCAAACCAGACAACCTACAGGGAATAAGCTTCATAAGGAGGAGGAGTAAGGATCTTTCACCATAGAAGAAGCTAAACGGATTGCAAGAATGATAGGGTATGGAACTTGCCATCGGGACAAGCCTGTACATGCACGGGAAAGCCTAGTCGAACAGCAATGCGAATGTGGAAAGCTGATTTCATGATGAAGATGCTGGGGAGGAGTAGTTCCAAGTAGTTAGTCTGGGTTGTATGTAATATTTAAATCCTACGGGAAATGAATTCCTCTAAGTCCTACGGTCCATGTAATACTTTCGCCTATGGGCCTTGTAAGGGTTCCACCTCACCCCTTGAAAGGTGGATTATCAAAATCAATAAAAAATGAAGGCCTTCGGCCCATTAGAGGAAGATACTTCTACCTTGGAAAATCCCAACCCGAATAGCTTCCTATATTCATTACCTTCATCATATAACTCCACATATTCTAATAAGACTATTCTTTCAAGGATTAAGGTGTAAGACAAAGGAGGTCTCTCAAAGAAGAGGTATAAATATCAATCGAGCTCTTTTAATTATATTTATTATTTAACCTTATCTAAACCTACTTATACATAATAAAATTATTAATGTAATATATTAAATTTATTATATGTTATTATAATGATTCCATGGCCAGTTTCCAACTCCTTTCTATCAAATTGTAAATAAAAGTATTGCTCATTTATACATGTGGACTACCGCTCCACATAGTGATACAATTCATTTTCCATCACTACCTCAAACTAATGTATATAATGAAGGATTTAATGAATATATGTGATATTTATGATATAATTATGATTATATAATGATAAAATATTATTTAATTTTATTTCCTTCTTTTCTTTAGAAAATGAAAATAGCGTTCATGTGTACGTATGGATTATCATCTCTATGAACGATGTATTCATTTTTTTATTTATAACTTTTATGTATGGTTATAAATATGTATATAAGAATGGATATAATATTTATATCATGATAAAAAATATATAATGGAACCATGATCATATTAAAAGGATCAAAACTTCCAAACTCAAACTTTCATGAAAAAATGAAACAATTAACACCAGGAAACGATGATTTTAATAAATAACAATTAATGAATGGGTGTTGAAATGATATAAGTGGATCATATATTATTTAATAAGAATATATATGGTGTTTTTATAGAATTATAATAAATTTATATTTATTATATATTAGTTTAAGTGCTTATTAATAAATTTGAACTTGAGGTAAGGGTTTTATGTTACAATCTCACTTTTTACAGAGATTGTTTATACTTAAATATGTAATGATGAAATTATATGATATATCTCTAAAAAAATTTATTTATTTTTTTATACTTTATTTATTTCTATAAATTACATGTTTTTTTTAATTTACTCTCTTTATATACTCAAGAGACTGAAATAATGTTTTTAAGGAAACCCGACTTTATTTCTTTCTTCAGTCTCGAATATTTTTCTTCCATGTACTTATTTTATTTAAAATGTTTTAAATAATATTTTTAATATTATAAAATGATTTATTAAATTCATTTTTTCCCATGTTTTAATTTCTATAAAAAGTTTAAAATGAATCTTCTTGATATATTCCTAATGAGGTACTTTTTTCCAAAGAAGATAACGGAATCTAAGTTTTAACATACACCATACAAATGGATTTTTAGAGAAAATGTTTTCCTTAATATTTTGAAATTTTTTAGATTTTCAATAAGTTATTTAAAAATGAAAAGGGAATTTTCCTCAATAAATATTTCAGTGATCTGTTACGGTAATTTTTCATCTATGATAACATCCTTTGTTGTTACTTATTCTTCCTGGAAGATATGATCTTTTTTTAAAGGTTGGGGCTGAAGCCTCATTTTATTACTAAAGAAAAGACACCTTTTTGACTGGGTAGAGGGAGACCCATTACATAGTCTAAAGTCCCAAGGCCATGTGGCTTGAATACAAGGCTTGAAAGCCCATTTTTTGGCCCAAAGGACCCCTCAGTGAACAGTACTACTATAGTACCCGGTCTTCTACAGTACCTGCTACAGTACCACCACCACTACAGTTCCTGCTATAGTACCTCCACTGCTACAGTGTTTCCACTGCTACAGTCCGCCACTACTACAGTGTCGATGCTGCTATAGTCTGCTGCTACTAAAGTGTTGTTATAGTACCCCCGGAATTTTTTCCCTTCCCGGATTTGATCCTACATATTTTGGATGCCAAGAAGGATCCAGTACCACTTGGGTACAAGCTCGTTGGAAAATATGATCTTTTTTTGATACCGTCCTTATTATTTCTCTGTATGGTTTATGATTATAATTATGAAGTATTAATGAAATCTTCTTTATTTTCCATGGGTTAATCTATAATTAAATGAAAAAAATTATCATGGTCTTATGGAATATAAGTGAATGGATTATGATTATGTAATGGGTGGGTTCTATATAGCCCTCCAATGCATTAGGTAAATATTAATTATCTATAATCTCAAAGGGTACACGATAGGTTGTCCAAGCTTAAAAGCGGGTATACAGGAGGTTATCCTAATCCCAAAAGGGGTTATATGGGAGATTATCCCATTCCCAAAGTCGGTAAATAGGTGATTATCCCAAGACTAACATGTGATAAATATTATAGTGGGTATCTTTGATATAATATTTTTATGTCACAATCTATGCCACTCTTTTATAAGATGATCTTATGAAAATGGTATTCTCTTACAGATAATTTTTCTTTTATTCCTATATGATTCATGTCTTATTAACTACCAATCTTTATTCAATAACTCATTGTTATGATATATGAATTGTTTGGTACAATTTTTAAATATTAAGCTCATGTTGTCATACCCTTATGCTCATGTTATGATTAAAATGATCATTTATTAATATCCATCTTATTTACCCTTACTGATCATCTGATCTCACCCTTTATTATGTTTCCTTTTTCATATTATATGAAGAAATTTTTTAAGTATGATATGTATAAGAAGGGTTCTAGTTATAAAGAACTAAGTGGGAGATGATGTAGATCTTTTATGTACCTATTATTTATGTATCCAAGTTTCCAGAGACACTAAATCTTTATGATTATATCATGTATTATAATTATATTTAATTAATATTCATCTAATAAGATGCAATATTTATGTATGAAATTTTTCGGTCATTATAATTATGCTTGTTGTGGTTGGGTTTCAATGGATTAGTCATGGGAAGTCGTTGGGTGTGTGTTTTGGATGATTTGGATAGATATAGAACCAGTTGAGATTATAAACTAGCTAGTTTTGGTTTTGATATTATTGGATTTACCAAGATTTTTTCTTCATATGAGGTCCTAGATCACCCATTTCATTTAGTTTTGTGACCTAAGTCTTGATAACTTTTCATTTCTTATTAAGTTGTGTCTTTTTGGATAAGGTGTCTTTTCCATTTTTTGTGATATAGGGTGTGATGGATTTGAGTTGAATTGCTTAATTTCCATTTAGATATCCTTTAGGTTGTGATTTATTTGAGGTTTTGGGGTTGATTATAGGATAGTTATTATATATTATAATGTATTATTGTTTCCATTGGTTTTAAGGTAGTAGTTTGTTTTATTTAGTGGCTCTTCTCTCTTGGAAGTGTGTATCCATTATGTAATGGACCAAAGTTTTTTTGAACAGGATGTTAATAAATGGATCTTATTTTGTGAAATATAGAGTATGGTTGTGTCTTGGTCATGGAATTGTATCATAGTGGTCATCTTTGATAGTTTTTGATATTTTTTAATAGTTGCATCATAGAGACATTTGTTGCGGTATGGAGTCTGGATGATGGATTTTGTGTGGTTCTTCCAATTTTGGTACCCTTTCATTATGAAGGGTGGTTTAAACCAAGAGTCCTTGGAGGATAAAATGTGGTGATGTCCATTTTTCAATATTCCTATACTTGGATTATAGGATCTCATTACTAACCAAATCATGGATTTCAGACATGCTTTTGACCAAGAAGAATGGTTGTGTGGACAAGTCCTTTGTAGCACAGTCATTTCCATTTTGGTTCTCATTACAGAATAGGCCTACATATTGAACCATGATTCCTATTTTTCTATATTTACTATAAATTCCCAATGCCCCTCTAACTCATCCATTCATCTCAAACCTTGGGTGACTCTAGGGTATCTTCAAGAGCTCTTTTAGCCCCCAAATTCCTAGTTTTGTTCCTGATGTTATGGGATCAACCCTTAGAGATTATAGGTGAGTTTTCCTTCCATTATACTTTGTTTTCCTCCTTCTCCTGGGATGTATTATTCATATTGATACTCCCTTCTTGAATCTCAACTTGTATTTCTTTTTTGGTGAGGGATTCAGTGTGGATCAATGGTTGTTGGCTAAACCCATGGTACTGTTCTTGAATTAACAATGAAGTCTCAATCCATTATTGAATTGGTAATATATATGGTGATTTAAATTCCTCTTCTTTAAAATATCTCAAAACTAATTTTTTTGATATAATCTATGAGGTATTTTATTCTATAAAAACCTTATTGACTTATAATCTTCTCAGGTATTCTTTTTAAACCTCTTTCTTAATGAAACTGAAACTCAATTTAGGAATCCTTGATGTGTGAGCTCATCCTCTGTGGGTGTGTGGTGTGGTTCTATCTTCAATCATTGATGAACCTTGGAGTTTCTTCATCAATATCCTTTATTTAGGAAATTCCTTCCATGTAGAGGTCATGTATATGATCTTTATCATGATATGATGTTATGTGTTGATATGTTCTGGACCATGTTGAGATTGATCACATGTTTACATGTTTGGATATTGTTTCTCACCCATGATACTCTATTTTTTTCCGCTATATGATATGCTATTGATGCCTTATGATGTACTTGGTGTATGTTTCTTTGTTATTATATACATGTTATCAAGGTGATAGGTGGGTCTGTCATGTCTAGGTGTCCCTAAAGGGGGGGCATGTTTAGGTACTACAAGATGTGATGATAGGACCAAGTTGGATAATGGTATATGATATCCTAGTGTGGACTGGTCTAGGGGAAGTATGGTCTTATTTGATCTGACCTATGAGGAGATGGTGCGAAATGATGGTCTATGTGACCTGAATCAAGAGATAGAAATAAGATATGATGGCCCATTTTGGTCTAACATAGAGGATAAGGGCCTATATGGATATTAAAAATAATCAAGGTTGTATCCTATGCTTGTGACATTTCCATGACCAGTCGGATGTTTTCTATAATTGTACTGAAGCGGGTACAACCAAGGTTTATGGTGGATTAGTTAACACATGGACACTTGGTATTGTTTTTTTATATGTTTCCATTTCTTTATTATCATGAATTACACTCTTATGCATGTAAAATTCTATTAAGGATGCATTGGTGGTATCCTAATGGGTTTTATTACTCACACCCTACACAGGCATCTTGATATGCATGCAGATTTCATGTATAGGGAGACAGGAAAGGTAAAGTGGGTATAGTAGATGATTTATTTGAGGATCATGGATCTTGGAGTGGTACTAGGATGTACTCTATAGGGTTTCATAGTTTTATTTATTTACCTTCTTACACTATTACTCTTATTTGGATTACTTCACTAGGAGCCTATTTGTTTATTATATGACATGTGTGTCATCTGCTATTATTTACTTCTGCATTTTTTATATTTTATTCATATTATTGGTGCAAGGATGTGATACTGAGGGTATATTCTCCCCATTGACAACATTAATACTCTCACTACTAGTTGGAAACCTCTTGCATACGGGGAGGTGCACATGAGTTCTTATGGATATCTAGTTTGGACCTGGTGATTCGGGTCGGGTTATTATAAAATGGTATCAAAGGAGTTTTCTTATTTTATTTTTAACTAACCTAGGACATTATAGAAAGGAGATATGATATGTGGAACTCGGATGGGAGAGTAACCATGTGCCTGGATAGCTCATGTATAACGGACCTTTGAGTTACTATTTATAGGATTGTTGTTACTATTTAATGAGATTTTATGTGCATTAATGTATCATGATTGGGCATGTAGGATCACATGCCATATATATATCTATTGTGTGATACATACTAGTTCTTAAATTTAATGACTTGATCATACTATGTGTTTGAGATAGACTTGTATTTTAGTTGAGTGATATATCTATGTTGGCATTAATTAGTTGAATATGATCATGATGTCATGTTATATATATACATATATGAATATGACTAACATGTAGGTATAGAGACCATGGTTTTTGGTAGGAGGTATATACCTTGGGTTATGGATAGACTCCTATAAAACCTTTGTGTGATACCCTAGATTGGAGGGGATCAAACTTGAAATAATGATATAGATGTTATAAATGTTTCCTTCACATTTCAGAAATTCTTCCTCAAATATTCTTGATTGGACCACTTGGTGGAGTAGGCCAGAACACTCCCATGAAGTAAGATGTTCCAGTTCTACCACTTGTCATGTATAAGAATGGAACAACACCCACCCTAGTGGTTCGAGAAGAAGGACCACTCTATCCATGAGTCTTCCACTTAGTGTCAGACCAAGGGGGGAGTTACCAAGACCATGGTAAATTATTCTCAATACTTCATGATCCAGCATCCTTCATATTTATAGGGAACTTGTCACGACCCGTCCTCGGGGCCCGTGCTGTGACTACCCCAAGCCCGCCTTCCATAGGCCAGGGGCTGGCGACTAGCACCAAAGGCGTAAAATCCCGATAACTGGGAAGGAATTGCCTTTATAAAAGAAAACAAGCACCACAGAGTACAAGCGGAAGAAGTAAACACTAAGTAAAAACTGAGTACAACAGTAAGTGCGGAAAGTAAAAAGGGGCCGGAAATACAAGCCCAACTGTAAAGTACAACTCGAAAGGGAAAACAGCAACTGAAAAGTAAAGCTGCTATGCCAAGCTGTCCACTGGAAATCCCACCTGAAGGGTGGGTACAGATAGCTCCTCTGCTCCTCAGGTCCCGCCGTCCGCTCCGAGTACGTCTCGCCCAGTGGTCCACCTCCGGGTACCGCTTCGTCGTCACGTCCACCTCTGGGTACCGTCTCGTTGTGAGGTCCTCCTCCGGGTACCATCTCTTCGTATAGTCCACATCCAGGTACCGTCCAGTCCTCGAACACTCGGCCTCTGTCAGCACTGCCCGTCATCTCAACCAACACAACGAGGTGTGGGCATAGCCCGTGCAGGGGTGAGTATAACGATACTCAGTAGGGACCCTGAGACCCTCAAGGTCTCACTAAACCAACAAGGATAACCACAAAGAAGATCTCAATAGATAACCTCTACTTAGGTATATGCCCATACATATACCTAAGTTATCAAGTAACTCATCTCAATCATGAGGAAACACAAGGATTGTGAAATCAACGGATAACCACTACCCGGGTATATGCCCATACATATACCTAAGTTAGCAAGTGACCCATCTCAATCATGAGGTAAACACAAGGTCAAAAGTCTCAGCTCAAACCAGGATTTTCATTATCGAAACCGTAACTGCTGAAGAGCTCCGTCTCTGGAGTGTACAGTGGTCCTGTCACGACTCCGAGGTACTGCTCACTAACCTAAGACTGTTGAGGTGCTCCTCCTGTCGAGTACTGCGGGCCAGCTGCTACAACCAAGCGCTCCCATGTGCCGCTACAACCAAGCGCACCTCTGTCGTGGGTCTGCCGCTACAACCAAGCGCTCCCATGTGCCGCTACAACCAAGTGCACCTCTGTCGTGGGTCTGCCGCTACAACCAAGCGCTCCCATGTGCCGCTACAACCAAGCGCACCTCTGTCGTGGGTCTGCCGCTACAACCAAGCACTCCCATGTGCCGCTACAACCAAGTGCACCTCTGTTGTGGGTCTTCCGCTACAACCAAGCGCTCCCATGTGCCGCTACAACCAAGCGCACCTCTGTCGTGGGTCTGCCGCTACAACCAAGCGCTCCCATGTGCTGCTACAACCAAGCGCACCTCTGTCGTGGGTCTGCCGCTACAACCAAGCGCTCCCATGTGCCGCTACAACCAAGCGCACCTCTGTAACACACCGAGTCGTTCAATCAGTAGTCGTCGGGTCTCGGTCAGCTACACGGTCTCCGTACTCCGCATGCTCGTCTCCGAGAGGGTCCGCTCCACGAGCTACTGGTCGATACACCAAGTATCACAAAGTCCCGCAAGGAAGTATCTCAAAGAACCACCTCGTCATAGGGGTCTCAACGCAACAGACGGCGCGTCAATCGGACGCCCGGTCTGTGAGTTATTAGCCTTTTCGTCCCAGGGGCCCGGTTGGTTTCGTATATGAACCAATCCGTCCGTAACTCAACTATACCCCGAACACTCATAGGGTATACTCATAGGGACCGTTTTTCAAAGTTATCACCAACGCCGCTGACGGTTCGTCAAACGGACGTCTGGTCTGAAAGATATCAACTTTTCCTTTCCAAGGGCCCGGTTGGTTTCGTGAGCGAACCAAACCCGACCATAATCCAACTGCGTCCAAAACTCGAGCGGAGTATGCCAAAAGTTTCAGCTCATCAAGAGGAATTCAACGAAACAGACGACGCGTCAATCGGATGCCCGGTCTGTTAGTTATTGGCCTTTCCGTCTCACACCCAGCCTGGGAAACTTCCCAGGAGGTCACCCATCCTGATCACTACTCTAGGCCAAGCACGCTTAACTATGGAGTTTTAACCACGTAGGCTCCCGAAATGGAAGGTGCACCTTGAGTATAGTATACCGAAACGACCGTCTCGATCCAAGGATCGTGTTGCCGCTGACGGCGAGTCGTTTGGAGGCCCGTAGCCCAAGATACGGGCATTTGACCAAACCGCTCGGTAACAGGGGTTTCGGGCCCGGGCCGTCCCGGCCCGAGACCCCCCGGATGGCCCGAACCGGGTCGACCCGCCCCGGACGGGGTCGACCCGGCCCGGCCCGGCGCGGCCTGGCCCGGCGAACCGGCCGGGCGCGCCGGTTCGGCGCAAGGCAGCGCGCTGGGGGCGCTGCCAGCTTGGCCGAAGGCCGAGCTTGCTGGAAACGGGGGGCCGCCTGCCCCCCTTTTGTGAAACCGGCCCCCCTCATAATGGGGGGCCAAATAACTACCCGGGGGAATTAAATTCCCCCGGTTTCCACCAACCCGGCCAGCCCGACCTGGCCGGCCGGCTTCTTGTCAACAGGACCGGCAAGGGCCGGTCCTCTTCCGTCTTCCGGCACCGGTGGCCCGGCTGGCCGCCGGTCATCACGATCCGCCGCGGCCCGGAACCGGCCGCGGCCTTCGTCATCCGGCGCGGTGCGATGGCACCGCGCCCCTCCGCCGCGGCCCCACTCCGGCCGCGGCGTCTTCGGTTTCCTTCGACGCGGCGCGACGGCATCGCGTTCATGATAATTCTTTCCACAGCGCGGCGCGACGGCGCCGCGCAATAATTTCCGTGTGATTCCCGCGTGGTGCGACGGCGCCACGCTATCTCGTTTCATCCGCAAGAAACATTCAAGAACAAAGGAGGGGGGTTCGGCCGTGTTTGTGTGGTCCGGTCCCCCTCTCGTTAGACGATAACACTTAAACGTTCATCCTCAAGTTTGTCATGCTAGAACCAAGAATGGAAAATAATTAAATAAAGCAACAACAAACCCCTACCTCGGATTCGAAGTTCATTCGTCGCCAATGCGGAAATCGGTGTCGCGGAAGACATCCTCGCGGAACGTGCCTCCGTAATCGTCATTGACGAAGTCACGAATCTAAGCAGTGCCGGTTCGTTGACGTCGGGAAACGTTCAAAGATGAAGAGTCATTGATGTTCCTTGCAGACGACGCCCATTCATTCAACACGGAAGGAGGTCGTGGAAAGGAAGAAGAAGTGTCGTCTTTCTGCTTTGGAAAAAGGCGTTCTTCGTTGGAGAACTCTAATTCGCCCAAGTGTTGGGCGTCGCGGTACTTTACCAGCATTCCGTCGCTTGGTGAAGCCGTCCCCCAAACCCTCTCCCAAGATCCCTATATATAGGTGAGGGGGAGAGGTATGTAACCATCGTGGTTACATAATTTTAAAAAAAAGGGGGGTCGGGTGAAATAAATTGCGTTGACGCAATTAAAGAGGTCCGTTGGCACCACTTAAGAGGGGAGGGTGTCAAGGAGTTTCTCCCCATTTAATGGGGAGTTGAGGAATTAAGAGGCTCTCCCTCATTAATGAGGGAGAGTTGGGAGGTTTCCTCTCCTCCCATTAATTGGGGGGTTAAGCCCCGTGTGGTCCCCACCATAATAAACCACCCATGGGAGGTTTAGTTTGGGTGGACCCCACCACCATAACCTCTCAAGGGAGGTTAAGGTGTGGTGCCCCCACCTCCAACCTCCATGAGGAGGTTTCAACCACCTCACTCCCAATGGCGGCTGAAATAAAATAAAGTGCAACATGGCACGTTATTTTATTATTACACTTTTAAAGAAAACCCAAAAAAACAAACCTCCGCTCTCGATAAAACGCAACTACGAAAAAGGTCTCCTTAAGAAAATATCGGCGTTGCGAGTTCATCGGTGCCCTCAGATTTTAATTCCGAGCACCGGTTCAAAAGATAGAAAATCCCGCTCCTTCGTTCACTGAACGTACCCGAGCTAAACTTCGGAAATTGATTCTGGGCACACCGGGCCTCGGAATCAGGCACCGTCAGAAACTGCGTTCTTGTAAAATTCCAAAGAAAATTTAGGAAAAAAAATTTTCCCTTGAAATTTCCGGGTCTTTACATTACTCCCACCTCAGGGCTTTACGTCCTCGTAAAGCTTTATCACAACTAAGGTCACTAAAGCGGTAGAAAGCACGCATCTGAGCCTTTCGCTCCCATGTGCTCACCTGGAGGTTCCCGTACTGTCAAAGAAAGTGAACCCAAGGAATCGATCGTCCCCGTAGGACCACCCCTGTCGATCCTCGATCCCCACTGGAACCTCTGTGCTTGTCGCCCTATCCCCATCGTCCAGCTCCTCATGGTCGATGATATGCGAAGGGTCGAGCACTTATCTCCTCAGTTGAGATACGTGGAAGTCGTCGTGCACCAGGTGCAACTGAGGTGGATGGGTGAAGCGGTAAACCACCACGCCTACCCAGCTGAGGACCTAAGAAGGTCCGCTGAACCTTGGAGATAACTTTCCACTTCGACCACATCTCTGTAAACCTCGTCGAGGTGAGGCCCGTATAAGGACGTGATCTTCAACCTCAAACTCCAGAAGTCTCCAATTCTTGCCAGAATTGAAACTCAAAACAATTGCTACCACGAGGTTGACTGACTCAAGAGTGATCGGTCGCACCCTACTGTGCATGAGTTTATCCTGTGCTGCCTGGGGTTTCCTTTCCTCCGACCAAGGAAAACCCATCCCGATGTCGTGGTTAAACCACAACCTTTTTGCCTAATACCGTCAATTTTTGTATGAACTGTGATTGCCCAGTCCATACTCAAACCAACGTCGTAAGGCCTCGACGCTGCCACCAAGATATTCCAACCGAAACTCTCGCCTCGAGGGTCTGACCACACCGTCGGCGTAAGTGTGATTATCGAGTCTCCTCCCAAAGTATCTCCAGACGTGAGGGTCAAGTCCACGGCTTATCGGAAACTCTAGGTCTGGGACAAGATTTGTGAAAGCGGAGAATGATTCATATCGACGTCTGTTACTACAGCAGCTAGTAGTGGACACAGACGTCCCTTGAATCATTTTTTGATCCATTGGGTCACACTCCTTGACCGCATGCAGCCGCACTCTTCCTCCACCCTCCAGCTCCCTGAGCCTGGCGGGGATAACTAAGGCGGGTGGTTGTAGCATGTTAAGATGTACACCACCTCATGCTGCTCTCCTAGCTCTACGTCTGCCGCTTCGCAGACTCAACTCTATTTAAAGCTTCCTCTTCTTGAAACATTTAACACGCCCGAGTCTCTAAGACTGGCACCGGTTTCCTGTTTCTTACTGCACTGTGCAGTCTTCATCCGCTCTTGGATGACCTCGACCTCCTTTAGTCCCACAAGAGATGATAAAATTTCTCCTTTGACGATAAGAGAAATCCGGTCTCATCCCCTGGATGAACCACACCCATTGCCTAATACGGTCAATACTGACATGAAGGATGCATTCATGCCATGGATGACGTCGTAAGGCCTCGATGTAACTACTAAGAGATCCAACTGTCACTCTCGCCTCCAAGGGTCGAGTCACACTGTCGGCATCAGTGTGAGGTCATCAGTGTGAGGGTCAAGTCAACAGTTTTAACCGGGACCACCCAACATCAACCAAACAAAAGGACAGGAAAGAAAACAAAGATAAGTGTCTTTTTATTATTGCAGCTCATAGTACAAAGACACGAATACAAAAGCAACATGGAACTAGAAGTACAAAGGACGTATCCACTAGTTCCTCTCCTGCCCACCTGCTGTCAGAGCTCTACTGCCTTGTCCACTGCTCGGCTGTTGCTCAAGAACTCGCCGCTACTTCTGTCTCGGTGGCTCCTCCAACACCCACTGATCAATCGTACGAGGAGTCGGACAGTCACGTTCCAGGTGACACTTTCCACCGCAGGAGTAACATTGTCCATTTCTGGCACGCCTGGCTCTGACCCCACCTCGGGTGCCCCGCACCACCGGTCCTAAAACCCGAGATCGTCCAACTGCTAGTCTGGTCCTCCTGGACCTCTGCATCATCTGTCTACTACCCACAGATGACTCGGCTACTGATCGAAAAACACGCGGCAAAGGCAGAAGCTCTTGTACACGCTCGGGGTGTAGAGCTACTGGCACAAAATTCACCCTGAAGAAGGTCTCGAAGTCTTCCCATGCGAAGGTCATCCCGTCACAAAATTGAAACAAGTGGCTCCACCACCTGCCTGCTGCTGCCTAAAGGAGGCTGGCAGCAAAGATCACCATGAAGTCTGTCGGCGTCCCCACTAGCCTGAAGACTCCCACCACAGCCTCCAGCCAATCCTCAGCCGCCTACGGGTCCGTCTCTCCCCGGAACCTGGGTGGCCTCTGGCACTGGAACTCGTGCAGCGCACTCAAGTGGTGTGCATCGCCTACTGCTGGGGCTGGTGGCATCGGTGGCCCAACGTATGTTAGTATCGCTGGTGCCTCCGCTGGTGCCTCAACTGCAAGAGGTCCCTATACCGAAGCCTCGTCGCTCGACAGGCTGTCAGTACGCACATACCTCTGGGCTCTGGCTGGTCGTTCGTGAAAAGGAATCCTGAAAGAAACAACGTAACACGGTCAAACGATTATACCTGGTGAGCTGACCCGGTTTGAGCTGACATTTAAAAACTTCTGGAAACACACACGCAATCAGTGTTTTTTGAGCACAAAGTCAGAAATCAGTTGTCAGGGTCCTGGTGTATGGATATGTCGGCCGCCCGCACCAACACTGGACTCCCTGAACTGAAAACCACACTCGGTACCCTTAACACTATTGCTTCACAGAAAGAAACATCAGAGTTATAAGTTCTGCGGTAGAACCGAACTCCTCTGATACCAATTTGTCACGACCCGTCCTCGGGGCCCGTGCCGTGACTACCCCAAGCCCGCCTTCCATAGGCCAGGGGCTGGCGACTAGCACCAAAGGCGTAAAATCCCGATAACTGGGAAGGCATTGCCTTTATAAAAGAAAACAAGCACCACAGAGTACAAGCGGAAGAAGTAAACACTAAGTAAAAACTGAGTACAACAGTAAGTGCAGAAAGTAAAAAGGGGCCGGAAATACAAGCCCAACTGTAAAGTACAACTCTAAAGGGAAAACAGCAACTGAAAAGTAAAGCTGCTATGCCAAGCTGTCCACTGGAAATCCCACCTGAAGGGTGGGTACAGATAGCTCCTCTTCTCCTCAGGTCCCGCCGTCCGCTCCGAGTACGTCTCGCCCAGTGGTCCACCTCCGGGTACCGCCTCGTCGTCATGTCCACCTCTGGGTACCGTCTCGTCGTGAGGTCCTCCTCCGGGTACCATCTCTTCGTATAGTCCACATCCAGGTACCGTCCAGTCCTCGAACACTCGGCATCTGTCAGCACTGCCCGTCATCTGCAACCAACACAACGAGGTGTGGGCATAGCCCGTGCAGGGGTGAGTATAACGATACTCAGTAGGGACTCCGAGACCCTCAAGGTCTCACTAAACCAACAAGGATAACCACAAAGAAGATCTCAACAGATAACCTCTACTTAGGTATATTCCCATACATATACCTAAGTTATCAAGTAACCCATCTCAATCATGAGGAAACACAAGGATTGTGAAATCAACGGATAACCACTACCCGGGTATATGCCCATACATATACCTAAGTTAGCAAGTGACCCATCTCAATCATGAGGTAAACACAAGGTCAAAAGTCTCAGCTCAAACCAGGATTTTCATTATCGAAACCGTAACTGCTGAAGAGCTCCGTCTCTTGAGTGTACAGTGGTCCTGTCACGACTCCGAGGTACTGCTCACTAACCTAAGACTGTTGAGGTGCTCCTCCTGTCGAGTACTGCGGGCCAGCTGCTACAACCAAGTGCTCCCATGTGCCGCTACAACCAAGCGCACCTCTGTCGTGGGTCTGCCGCTACAACCAAGCGCTCCCATGTGCCGCTACAACCAAGCGCACCTCTGTCGTGGGTCTGCCGCTACAACCAAGCGCTCCCATGTGCCGCTACAACCAAGCGCACCTCTGTCGTGGGTCTGCCGCTACAACCAAGCGCTCCCATGTGCCGCTACAACCAAGCGCACCTCTGTCGTGGGTCTGCCGCTACAACCAAGCGCTCCCATGTGCTGCTACAACCAAGCGCACCTCTGTCGTGGGTCTGCCGCTACAACCATGCGCTCCCATGTGCCGCTACAACCAAGTGCACCTCTGTAACACACCGAGTCGTTCGATCAGTAGTCATCGAGTCTCGGTCAGCTACACGGTCTCCGTACTCCACACGCTCGTCTCTGGGAGGGTCCGCTCCACGAGCTACTGGTCGATACACCATGTATCACAAAGTCCCGCAAGGAAGTATCTCAAAGGACCACCTCGTCATAGGGGTCTCAACGCAACAGACGGCGCGTCAATCGGACGCCCGGTCTGTAAGTTATTAGCCTTTTCGTCCCAGGGGCCCGGTTGGTTTCGTATACGAACCAATCCGGCCGTAACTCAACTATACCCCGAACACTCATAGGGTATACTCATAGGGACCGTTTTTCAAAGTGATCACCAACGCCGCTGACGGTTCGTCAAACGGACGTCTGGTCTGAATGATATCAACTTTTCCTTTCCAAGGGCCCGGTTGGTTTCGTGAGCGAACCAAACCCGACCATAATCCAACTGCGTCCAAAACTCGAGCAGAGTATGCCAAAAGTTTCGTCTCATCAATAGGAATTCAACGAAATAGACGACGCGTCAATCGGATGCCCGGTCTGTTAGTTATTGGCCTTTCCGTCTCACACCCAGCCTGGGAAACTTCCCAGGAGGTCACCCATCCTGATCACTACTCTAGGCCAAGCACGCTTAACTATGGAGTTTTAACCACGTAGGCTCCCGAAAAGGAAGGTGCACCTTGAGTATAGTATACCGAAACGACCGTCTCGATCCAAGGATCGCGTTGCCGCTGACGGCGAGTCGTTTGGAGGCCCGTAGCCCAAGATACGGGCATTTGACCAAACCGCTCGGTAACGGGGGTTTCGGGCCCGGGCCGTCCCGGCCCGAGATCCCCCGGATGGCCCAAACCGGGTCGACCCGCCCCGGACGGGGTCGACCCGGCCCGGCCAGGCGCGGCCTGGCCCGGCGAACCGGCCGGGCGCGCCGGTTCGGCGCAAGGCAGCGCGCTGGGGGCGCTGCCAGCTTGGCCAAAGGCCGAGCTTGCTGGAAACGGGGGGCCGCCTGCCCCCCTTTTGTGAAACCGGCCCCCCTCATAATGGGGGGCCAAATAACTACCCGGGGGAATTAAATTCCCCCGGTTTCCACCAACCCGGCCAGCCCGACTTGGCCGGCCGACTTCTTGTCAACAGGACCGGCAAGGGCCGGTCCTCTTCCGTCTTCCGGCACCGGCGGCCCGGCTGGCCGCCGGTCATCACGATCCGCCGCGGCCCGGAACCGGCCGCGGCCTTCGTCATCCGGCGCGGTGCGACGGCACCGCGCCCCTCCGCCGCGGCCCCGCTCCGGCCGCGGCGTCTTCGGTTTCCTTCGACGCGGCGCGACGGCATCGCGTTCATGATAATTTTTTCCACGGCGCGGCGCGACGGCTCCGCGCAATAATTTCCGTGTGATTCCCACGTGGTGCGACGGCGCCACGCTATCTCGTTTCATCCGCAAGAAACATTCAAGAACAAAGGAGGGGGGTTCGGCCGTGTTTGTGCGGTCCGGTCCCCCTCTCGTTAGACGATAACACTTAAACGTTCATCCTCAAGTTTGTCATGCTAGAACCAAGAACGGAAAATAATTAAATAAAGCAACAACAAACCCCTACCTCGGATTCGAAGTTCATTCGTCGTCGATGCGGAAATCGGTGTCGCGGAAGACATCCTCGCGGAACGTGCCTCCGTAATCGTCATTGACGAAGTCACGAATCTAAGCGGTGCCAGTTCGTTGACGTCGGGAAACGTTCAAAGATGAAGAGTCATTGATGTTCCTTGCAGACGACGCCCATTCATTCAACACGGAAGGAGGTCGTGGAAAGGAAGAAGAAGTGTCGTCTTTCTGCTTTGGAAAAAGGCGTTCTTCGTTGGAGAACTCTAATTCGCCCAAGTGTTGGGCGTCGCGGTACTTTACCAGCGTTCCGTCGCTTGGTGAAGCCGTCCCCCAAACCCTCTCCCAAGATCCCTATATATAGGTGAGGGGGAGAGGTATGTAACCATCGTGGTTACATAATTTTAAAAAAAGGGGGGGTCGGGTGAAATAAATTGCGTTGACGCAATTAAAGAGGTCCGTTGGCACCACTTAAGAGGGGAGGGTGTCAAGGAGTTTCTCCCCATTTAATGGGGAGTTGAGGAATTAAGAGGCTCTCCCTCATTAATGAGGGAGAGTTGGGAGGTTTCCTCTCCTCCCATTAATTGGGGGGTTAAGCCCCGTGTGGTCCCCACCATAATAAACCACCCATGGGAGGTTTAGTTTGGGTGGGCCCCACCACCATAACCTCTCAAGGGAGGTTAAGGTGTGGTGGCCCCACCTCCAACCTCCATGAGGAGGTTTCAACCACCTCACTCCCAATGGCGGCTGAAATAAAATAAAGTGCAACATGGCACGTTATTTTATTATTACACTTTTAAAGAAAACCCAAAAAAAACAAACCTCCGCTCTCGATAAAACGCAACTACGAAAAAGGTCTCCTTAAGAAAATACCGGCGTTGCGAGTTCATCGGTGCCCTCAGATTTCAATTCCGAGCACCGGTTCAAAAGATAGAAAATCCCGCTCCTTCGTTCACTGAACGTACCCGAGCTAAACTTCGGAAATTGATTCTGGGCACACCGGGCCTCGGAATCAGGCGCCGTCAGAAACTGCGTTCTTGTAAAATTTCAAAGAAAATTTAGGAAAAAAAAATTTCCCTTGAAATTTCCGGGTCTTTACAGAACTGAAGGTGCTCAGGAATCATATTACTGGATAAGAATCATTGAGAGTATCTTCTACTTGGTAGAGACCCTTGAGGATCTAAACGTGAATCTTGTGATCTTTATGCTTTAGGGTGTTGTTGTATATTGGTGGGATGTTATGCTTCAAGATAGAAGTTGTGAATGTATCACATGGGTGACTCTCAAAGTTATTTTCTTCAATGATTTCTTCCTATGTAAAGTGAAGTTAGACTAAGTGCAAGAGTTCATGGAGCTTCATCTGAGGATGATGATGGAATTAGTTTACTCTAATCAGTTTACATAGTTTATACTCTTCACTCCTCTATTGGTTGGGTATGAAGCATAGAAATATAGGAAGTTTGTGATCTATCTTTAATAGGAGTTGAGATTTCATGTAAGGAACTTTAATCTGATGATTTATAATATGGTTCTTTATAAGGCCCTAAAAATCGAGAAGGGTCTAGTGGAGGATAAAGTTGTTGGTCTTCTTTCTGTCTTCAATGGACTTCCTAGTGATACTTCTGCTAGTATAAAGAGGGAGGTGGAAGATTCGTGTTAGAGTGGTGGATGATATTCAAAGTTGAGTAGAGTCTCATAAGAACCTTGTATGTGAAAAGAGGTCCTCAATTCCACAATTATAAACTATAGAGACATTATCATATTTTATTCTTGAAACCTTAGATAAAATTTCATTAGTGTGGAAATAAGAGGAATATGTAGTGTTTTTTCTCAAATGCATTGTTAATGAGGTATCACAGGGGTTCAAGTCAGAAATAGGAATCAAGATATGGGATAATATGGGGTCGTTAGTAGCAAGTTGAGACCCCCTCAGATGATGATGACTCGATAAATTCATGTATATCATGGAAATGGTCGCAGAGCTAAGTCGAGCTGGGTATATGCATAGGATCAGACTCCGACAAATGGTGGTGAGGGACTGTCTACTATTAGAGGTACGGTCTTGAATACTTCTATATTTTCTACCACTTTTCTTTATACTAGTACTTCTCATTACTTCTTATTTGAACAATTTATTACAGGAATTGATTTACCAGTAAAGTTTTCTTCTTAATTTATTTCCCTTGATACACCATTGGGCATGAAAGTGGGTCATCTTTAGAAATTCTCAGAGTGTTCTATAGTCATTTTTGGTTATGGAAATCTATGGTACATCATGATTTTGGATATTATGAGCTTCAATGTGATTCTTAGTATGGACTGATTGGGTAACTTTTGGGATCGTTGATTTGTATTGGAGATGGGTATAATTTACATCTCCCAAGGGATAGAAGTTATTGATGACTAGAGAATTAGAGTTATGAGCAAGTAGAGTGGGTCTAGACCTGATCCATCTTGGGATGATCACAATACAAATTTCAGGTTTGGATATTTTAGAAAGAACAGTGGCAACCCCCTCGTATTTTTATCTAGTTTTGAATCTTTATCAAGATGTATTTCTTGATTACTTCATAGGACTTCCACTGACATAAGAGATAACTTTAATATGGATTTCATTCTAGGTATGCATGCATTTTGATACCCCCATATCATATGGAACCATTCGATTTGAAGTAACTCAAGGTAGATCTCGAGGAATTGGTACAGAAGGTCTTTATTATGCCAAGTACATCACCATGGGGTACACCTATCTTATTCACTAAGAAGGTGGATGGTATTATTTGACTCTTTGTAGATTATAGAAATTTAAATTAGGTGAAAGTGAAGAATAGGTATCCCTTTTCTATGATTGATGAGCTCTATGATCAGTTAAGGGGAGCCCAATGGTTCTCTAAGATTGATATATGGTTAGTCTATCACCATTGTTAGGTTAGAGAGGATTACATCCAAAATACTATGTTTTATAGGGGGTATGGTATATATGATTACTTGTTAGTGTCTTCTGGACTAAAAAATGCACCATAAGTTTTTATGGATCTCATTAATAAGATCTTTCACCTATATCTTCACTTATTCATTGTATTATTCATCAAAGACATACCCATATACTCTACAACCCCATAGAACCATGTTAGACATCTCAAGATATTCTTGAGTACACTTCAATCCCATTGACTTTATGCTAAGATATCAAAGTGTAACTTTGGGACTCAGGAGGTGAAGTTATTAGGGAATGTTGTTTTAGAGACCAGTATATGTATATATGCAAAGAAATTAGAATCAATGATTTCTTAGACACATCCTTAGAATGTGTTCTAAATAAGAAACATTTTGGGATTAACTGGATATTATTAGAATTTTATCATGTACTTATCCCATTTATCATCACCCATGACTACACTAATTAAGAAAATAGTGAAATTATAGAAGTCAAACCAATGTAAGGAGGATTTTTTAGCTTAATATGAGGTTTACTACAACTTTGGTGTTGATCCTGCCTAATACTAAATTTAATATGACATATATTATGGTGAATTAGGCATTGGTTTGGGCGTAGTACTGATGAAAATGAACCAGGTAGTAGATTATGGGTCATGTATACTATTACCCCATTAGTGAAACTATCCTACCCATGATTTTGATATAGAAGCAGTGGTATATTCTCTAAAGTGTTTGTGACCCTATCTCTTTAGATAGAGTTTTGTTGTCTATATAGACCATAAGATCCTTTTCTATATCTTCACATAGAAGAACCTCAATTTGAGGAAGAGGAACTGAGTATAGTAAATGAAAACATTCATCTTTGGGATTAATTATGCACCAAGTAAAGGTAAAGTCATTTTATATGATCTTAGCCATAAGATGAAGGTAGATATGTATCTTTTTTAATGTATTTTGGAGGAATAATAGCACCTAATGGGCTTGTTGGATGATTGTAGGATGGATGCTTTAGAGGACTAGGGATCGATGACATGTTCCCATTTAGTGATCACTTATTATTTAGTATACTGGGTGAAGTCTATTCAATAATTGGAACCTATGTGTACTATGATGGGATAACAACTAATAGGTAGTGAATCGATACTTGAGTGGTCATTAGATAGTGACAATGTAATTCTAGTATAGGTTAAGGTGGTGGTCCCTACTTCTATTAGAGATGAGCTAATTAGATATTTATATACCTCTAAGTGGATGGTGAATCTTGGAGAAACAAATATATATAATGAATTTAGGTGAAACTTCTGGTGTCCAGGGATGAATAGAGACATTACTAGATTCATGTTATGGTGCCTTTCCATCTAGAGGATTAAGGTTGGGCACCGTCGTCCTGGTTATTTTCTCTAGCCACTTCTTGTGCCTCTCTGGAAGTGGGAGGATATAAAGATGGACTTTTTTATGGGGATAGCCAAGGACCCGAGGAGTCTTGACACTATTTGGGTGATTTTTGATCAGCTAATAAAAGTTTCTAACTTATAATCATTGTGTGAGACATGTACAGTTGATGAACTCGGAAAGCTATATGTCTGTGAGATTATACTCTTGCATAAAGTTATCTTGATCATCGTATCTAATAGAGATTCATATTTTATGTCTCATTTTTTGAAGGTTTTGTATAAGTCCTTAGGGGATAATATATGGTTGATCACAACATACTATCCCTAGATAGATGAACCGTTAGAGTAAACGATCTATGTACTAGAGGATGTTCTTCAAGATTATATCATAGATTTCAATGGAATGTGGGATGATTACCTGGACTTGGTTAATTTCTCATATAAAACAAGTTAATTAACTTTGATTTGGATGTAACCATATGAGGCTCTCTATGGGAGGTCTGGTCGTTTACCATTTTGTTAGAAAGAGGCTGGTGAGGCAGTGATTGTGGGGTTTATTATGGGAGAAGAGACTTCTCAGAGAGTGTAGAAAATTCAAAAGTGGTCAGTTGTAGATTATTGTTAGAAGAAGTCTTATGAAAACTATAGAAGGATACCTTTGGATTTTTTTTAGGTGACCAAGTTTTTTTTAGAGTGGATCCTTGGTTAGGCCACTAATTTTTGAGGAAGTAAGGGAAACTAGACCCACATTTTGTTGGTCCCTTCAAGATCATCAATCAGGTTGGGAAAGTGGCATATCATATGGAACTTCTTTCATATTATTGAGGTGTGCATGATGTGTTTCATGTGTCTCACCTTTGTAGGTACATTTCCAATTCCATGCATGTCAATAGATTTGAGTATATTGATCTAGATCATGACACGTCATACATGGAGTGCCTAGTTTGGATTGTAGACTAGAGTGAGAATGTATTGTGAGGGAAGATGGTACCACTTGTCTGAATTCTATGGAGTCATGGATAAATCCAAGAGGAGACTTGGGTTTTAGAGGAAAATGTTCAAGCTTAGTGGTGTAAGTTTCTTTAGAAGGATACCTAAAGACACTTCTCGAGTATGATAATTCATTAGAGGGGAATATTGTAATGGCCTGAATTTTTTTTAGAATGGGATGTTATGGTGTGGATCTTGTTTTGTGTCAGGGAAAGTATGGTTGTTCATGGTTAGGAAATTGTGGTGTAATGTTCATCTTTGATGGTTCTATATATTTTATAATAGCTATAGTATGGAGATATATGTTGCATCATGGAGGTTGGGTGATGAATTTTATGATGTTCTACCAATTTTAGCACCCTTTCACTGTGGAGGGTGGTTACGGTGTAGATTCCTTGGAGTATACAACATGGTGATGTCCATTGTGTTATGTACATTGTGTTATAGTCCTTGGTTTCTTCTTATTCACTTGGAATGGATCAATTTTCATGATACTCCCTTATTGAATCTCGTGTTATATTTCTTTTCCGTTGACATATTCATGGTGGATCAGTGTTCTTTGGTTAGATCCAAGGTTCTTTTCTAGAATTAATGATAAATTCATGATCTTTTCTTGAATCAAAAATATATCTAGTGGTATGACATCATCTTCATCGACATATCTCAGAACTAGTTATTTTGATGAAATACATGAGGTATATAATTAAAGAACAACCTTCTTGACTTGGAATATTCTTGTTTCTTCTTTCTAAACCTCTTTCTTGATAAAATTGAAACCTGAGTTAGGTATCCCTGGAATGTGAGATTGTTCTCCATGGGTGTACAACATGGTTCATTATTTGATCCTTAATGAACCTTAGAGTCCTTCATCATAAACCTTGAGGTGGAAGATCCTTCAATGTAGAGGTTGTGTATATGATCATTAGCATGATATGGAATTGTGTTTTGATGTGATTTATACCATGTTGATTTTGATCACATGTGTTTGTGTGTTTGGATATTTTATCTCACTCATGATATGTTATGTTGTGCCTATATATGATATATCATTGTCTATGGGTTTCGTATGATCATCTAATGATCATTTGTAGTGGAATACAACCCAAAACATAGGAAGATGTATCTTCAAGAATCAATGTGTAAATAATAATAAAAAATTGATTACCTAGAAATAGAAAATGGAAATATCTAACTTATCTTCAATAGATAGTGATTTAAGGATATCACAAAGTTAAATTAATGAAATTAATGAAATCACTCAGCCTCTAAGGTAATACACCAGACAATGGATCCATGCTTATATCATGAGGATACGTTAAATCTAAATGGGTGCTAGAACCTTCATTATGAAATGATAAACAATTAATTTGGGGGTATATATTTTAACAAAGGCATACAATCATCTCAATACACACCACACCCAATAAGAGAGGATCACATCCCCTTATATAGATGAAGCTTGGGGTATCCCAAACATATCATATATATTTATAACTTTTGGGTATATTCCATTAAATTGTTTCAATGAAAAAATGAAAATCCTTTAATCCATTCATAATGGATAGTAATTGATGAATAAAAAATTTGGGAGAAAATTAATAATATATATATCATATTATATTCATGCATCAGATTCATGAAAAATACATGAAACATATGCATTATTAAATGTACAATATATATATTATATCATATTATATATGTGTGTGTCTCATGCATCATATGCATGTGTACATGCATCCCATGCATGTATATTTTATCTTACATCCAAAAATATTCCACTTTCACTAAAATTCTATAATGACTTTATAAAAAACATCACAACTCTTTGTGAATCCATCCAAAATCTTTTGGATATAGTTTTTCATAAAACTCTATTCATTTTGAACAAAAAAAATTGTATAAAATTTTATTCTTATCTAAGGGCCTAAATGTGTGACCCTACTTGCCTTATAATCATTAGAAAAGACTATGAATTCCCAATTTCAAAGATGTAAGCAAAGAGTAGCATATAGCAAAGCGTCAGTGTTACTCGAGCTACTAAGGGGTCTAGTGTGATATTTATCAAACATACTCATATCTCTATATAAACATGCCTACAAAAATATGTATCATATAAATCATATATAAACCTATATAATTCCTTTTTCCATGACATTGAGTAACCACTATACATGGAACATTTCAATCTAGTATTAGTCTCTCATCATTACTTGATTCTATGAAAAAGACTGATCAAGTCGATGAATACATAACATGGAATTCATCTATGTAGTTGAACACATCATATGTGAAACAACTAAGCCTGGCCATTAATTTCCTAAATCTAATTCAATAAAGGGCCATATTTCTTTAACTAGTCATATAATTTGACAAATCTCATATTGGTTATGCTCTAATCGATGACATGATCAGCAACATACCCAACCACCCCCATATTAGCTAAGTTCATATATTTAATTTCATAAGCAGGGTATCAAAGTATGAAGGTTAAAATACTAGGTATCTCACCAAACATAGGTAAAAAGGACTAGTAATAATCATACGCCCCTAATTATATTGATAACTATATGAAATTCCATGATATATACTTTAGCGGATCAATCTAATTAATAAGTGTCTACTTATTACCTTATGAATATATTCTCTGTATGTTGCATACAACTCTTTGAAATGAATACATGATTCTATTCATGATAACCTTATAACATCATTACAACCCATAATAATTTATAATGATCATCGATTAGGGATAAATCAAATTCGTACTTTGAGGGGATATTATCATTTGACTATTCATATAAAATAAAATTGTAGCACACGTTAATGATTGATAATTGAAGATTTGATTTATTATAGTAACATGATACATTTACAACCATTACAACAAATCTCGCATGTTTCTAACACCCAGAGATTCTATGTGACCCTCATATTATCTCTATGATAATGGTTTCATCAACATATCAGTTGTATTTTCTTGTGAAGTCACCCAACTGATCTTTACATCACCCCTCTCAATGATCTCCCATATGAGATGGTACTTATGAAGTATGTGTTTGGTCCTTTGATAAGACTAGGGTTCTTTATCCTAAGAAAAAACACCATTATTGTCACAATTTAGCTCAAATTCTCCCTCGATGTTAGGAACCGCTTTAATTTTAGAAATGAACTTGATCCAAGAAGCTTTTTTCACAACATATGATGTATAGGTATATTTTGCCTTTGTTTTTTAGTCCACTCGTGGTGGTTTTTTTGGAACTCTTCCAACTAATTTATTCACCATTTAGGAAAAACATGAATCCATATTGATATTTAATATCATATTTGTTTTATTGGAAACTATTATCTGTGTAATCCTTTAAACATAGCCCATACTCTCCTCCAAATACCAAGAACATATCCTTAGTCCTAAAGTACTTAAGAATGTTATTCACAACAATCCAATGACTCTCACTGGTATTGGATTAGTAACTACTTATTATCCTTAAATCATATGAGATATTAGGTCGAGTACACTACATGGAGTACATGATAAATCCTATGGTGGATACATGAGGAATCCTATCCATTCTTTATAAATCTTTAAAAGGATAATAAATCTTCCTAAGATTAAATCCATGAAACACTGGTCAATACCCCGTCTTGGAGTTCTCCATGTTAAATCATTTTAACACTTTACCAATATATGTGTTTTTACTCAGTCTAAGTAACTAATTATATATATATATCTCTAGATTCTTATACTGAGTAAGTAATCTACTTAACCCATGTCTTTCATTGAGAAAAATTTACTCATCCATATCTTCATAGAGTGAGGAGTTGGGACATCATTTCCAATATGAAGTATTTCATCTACATATAGTATTAAAAATACTACTATACTCGCACTAAAATTCTTGTATACACAAGAATCATTAATGTTATTGATGAAACAAAACTCTTTGATTGCATCATCAAACTAGATATTCTAACTTTTAAAAGATTGCTTTAGTCTATAAATAGAATGTTGCAACTTGAAAACCATAGCATTCTCATTTGGAAATTCAAAATCCTTGGGTTTTATCATATACACATCCTAGACTAAATTCACATTAATGAATGTGGTTTTTATATCCATTTGAAATATCTCATAATCATAATTATCTGTTATAGATAGAAAAAACTAAATGAACTTTATTATCATATCAAGTGAAAAGGTTTATTCATAGTAAATAACATGAACTTGTTTGTAGCCATTTTCCACTAGGAATTATTTATAGGTAAACACTTTACCATCTATATCAGTTTTCTTTTAGAAACCCCACTTGCACCTTATGGGTTTCACCCCTTCATGTGCATCCACCAAGTTCTGAAATTGGTTAGTATACATGAAGTCCATCTTAGATTTCATTGTTTTTAACCATTTTTTGGAATCAAAACTCTCAATGAAGTCTCAGTAGGAAGAAGGTTCATCTTGAATGAAAATTAATTAATCATCATTAGCCATGAGAAATCCATATCTCTCTAATTCTTGATGAATCCTACCAGAATGTTGAGGTTCTTATGTAACTAAGTCAGTTATTCTTATGTAACTATTTATGAAACCAGATCAACCTCCATCTTAAAAACACTTTCTATTTATTATTCTTGAACATAACCTAGTTCAATTTTCCTCCCACTGACTTGTCAACTTAGATATTCCTTTTCAATAAATATACCAATCTAATTCACAGACACTTTATGTTTAGTAGGGTGGTAGATATATTAACCCATGTTTTCTTTGGGATAACTAAAAAATAAGAATTTTTTTGATTTGGTACCAATATTATTAGAAGTTAGTAAATATACACATGCTTTACAATTCCAAATTTTCCTAAAATACATTTTGGAACGTTTCCCAGTCCATATCTCATATGGTGTCTTTATGACTACTTTAGAAGGAATGCGGTTTAGTAGGAATGTAGCAGTCTCTAAAGAATAACCCCAAAATGAGATAGGAAGGTTTCATAAATTCATCATCATTAGAACCACATCTAACAAGGTATTATTCCTAATTTTAGATACACCATTATATTATGTTGTTTTAGGAGTAGTGAGTTGTGAAACAATTACACAATCTATTAATTGATCTATGAATTCCTGGATCAAGTATTCGCCACCCTAATCTGATCAAAGGAATTTAATAGTTTTTCCCAGTTAATTATTTTCATCATTTTGAATCTCTTTGAACTTTTCAATATTTTAATACTTATATTTAATCAAAAACACATACCCATACTGACTAAATTCATCAGTAAAATTAACGAAGTACCTAAAACTACCAATTTATTGAGTACTCATTGGTCCACATAAATCGTTATGTTTGTGATCCAATATTCCACTAGCCCTATCACCTTTTCTCCCAAAAGGTTAATTTTTCATTTCACTTAATAAATAAGATTTTCATGTATCAAATGATTCATAATCAAATGAGTAAAGCAATCAATCTCTATAGGGTATTTGAATACATTTCTCATTTATATGTTCAAGATTACAATGCCAAAGGTATATGGGATTATAATAAACCATATATCACTTATTATAAATTTTATAAATAATATTATCCATATCAAGAACATATAAACTATTCATTATATTCCCAATGCCAAAAAACATTTTATTCTTATATATAGAACAACTTTTTTCCTTAATAATGAATGAAAATACAATCATACCCAAACAAGATATAGAAATCAAAGTCCTATTTATAGAGGGAAATAATAACATTTTTTCAATTCAATGATCTATAAACATGGTAAAATCATATCATAAGTGATGACTGATAATTCAATAACTTTTTCTTCATTGAAAACATGAATATCTAATTCACCCTTCATCAATTCTCTCCTCTATTTGAGTTTTTGTTTCTTAGGAAAAATATTTAATGAACACCCAGTATCTAATACCCATAAGTAAAATTTTGAGAAATTATTTTATATAAAATTCACATTTTGGAACTCTTAATATTTATCCTTGAGAACACTTATCAATCCTATATACTAATATTTAACTATTTTATAGGTCTTACCTGTAAGGACCTGTCCTTATACATTACATATTCTAGTGAATTTAGACTATAATTAATTTTTTACATTCCAAAATATATTTTAAGTTTATAGTTTTAGAGAGTTAGCTCATAACTCTTATATAAAAAACTCATATATTACAAAGTGGACACATCAACTTAGTGTCCATTTTTCCTAAGAAACAAGACTTTTAAGAAATAAAAAGTTTTATTTTCATGAAATTTCTTCAAAAATTTGATCTTGACATCATATATGTCCCTAATAATCCTTAAACCATGTGAAAATAATTTTAAGACATGGTATGAGTATAAAAACTTGATAAAGGATATAAAAGAATGAAAGAAAGTGTTATTCCATTATACTTATAAAAATTTTCCCTTTTCAAAATAAACTTTGGCCTTGAAATAAAAATTTTATTACCCAAGAAATCACTTTATATGTCAAAATATTTTCATAAAACATTTCATAATAAATATTAATGAAAAAATAAAACTCATAAAGTTTCTTTGAAATCAGGAAAAACTCATAATAACTTTTTCATAAAGTTGTGCTTTTCAACCTTATGAAGTAGCATATACTTTTCTGTGCCTTGTGAAATCATAATATTTTCATAAAAACCCATAGAAATCATAGATAAATCATGTAAGTAACTTAGGACATAATTTTCATATCACTCTTACAAATGTGATAACCTTCATGGTTACACATAGAATAACCATCACTGTTACTCATAAAATAACCATCATGGTTGCAATTGGAACAACCATCATAGTATATTCTCATAATCTCTTAGGAGAAAACTAATCAGTTAAATTGATCCATTTACCCAATTCATTATATATCTATAATGGGTTAACCACCCTTGGTTTGTAATGTAAACACTCATTCTCATAAATAATTCCCAATAACCATAATAGAATATGTAAAAGCATATATCATTAAATGTTTTTTACACTCATAAGGGAAAAAATTGGATATTGATATATCCCTTTCCTTTAAAAAATATTTTTCAAAAATAAAATACCCAAAAAAAGAGAAATAGGTTTTTTATTTGAATAAAACATGAAATCTTATAAAGTAATCAAAACATAAAATAACAGTTATGGAGGTGGGAAAATTCGTTTTCATCATAGACGTTAAAAAAGAACATTCCTTTTGTCTTTTTGTAAAGAAAGTCAAAACATTCCAAAAAAAGATTCATTTTCAAAACCTTTGAAAGAAAGTAAAAAAGTGACATAAAATTTCCTTTATAATTATTATTTTTCCATATAAATACATCCATAAAATAATTTTAAATAATATGGACATGGTATAAAAAGATAGTTTTAAGGGAAACTTTAAAAGATTATTTTTAAAATGAATGTCACTTACCTTGAGTCTGAATCATCACATACATTCTTTATCTTCCTAAATAATAAAATTATGTCAATTATTTACTTGATTTAGAAACTTCTTGAAGTTTATTATTCCTTTTTTCTCACTTATTATAATTTTAAAACAATTACTTAATCATTTAAGTTCACGTCAGATGCATTGACGATATTGAGTTCATAAGTCCAAAATAAATTCAATAGGTTTACTATGGTCAAAGAGGTCATTATTACATAATATCTATAATAATAATCATGAAAAAATTAATATTTTTATACATCAATTATAATTTTAAATCCAATAATTAAATATGGTTATGAAAAATGAACTATGTTAGAATCATGGAGACGGTAGGCCATATGTACGCATGAGTATCATTTCCATTTTTAAAAAATAATTATGGAAAGAAGGTAGGTATTATTTTATATTTCTATAATAATATTATTATTTAACTATACTTATATATATCATCCATGTGATGTGGGGATGAAAAACGAATCACATTGCTTCGTGGAGGTGGTAGTCCACACATGTGCACGAATGACGTTATCATTTTCCAGTGTATGAAAAGGTAAAGAAATATGAGTTGTATTAACTTTATATAATGATAAATTTGTTATAGATATCATATATATAACTTAAATCCATCATTATAACCATCCATGAGAGATGGTGATGGAAAATGAATTACATCAGTTCGCAAGGTGATAGTCCGCCGTACACATGAATGATGAATTCATTTCCCATTTGATGGAGGTTGGAGATGGATATAGGTTATTCCATTAACATAATAAAATATTTTTATATAGAGGATAATTTTTTTATTATTTTATCATGTTTGAATAATATTTTAAGGAATTTAAAGAAAAAATAAAACTAAAACATGCGGTTAAAAACTATACCTGTTATTTAGAAAGTCTCATTTTTTTAATACATTAAACCTATAAGATTGGTATTTTTTCTAAAATAATGCCTCTAAAACATGGTTAGGGATTATAGGAGGGTATTTGGATAGGTATTGTATGAACTAAAATGATTTTAAGTGTGAATTAATGAGAATAAGTGGTTCCCTTTTATAAGAGAGGGTAGGAGAACTCTTGGGATTTATTAAAATACTAATTTAATATAAATTAAGTTTGATGTCCAAATGGATCAAAATTGATAATATTTGAATATAATATGATAAAAAGTCAAAATAAACCCAAATAATAATTTTTTAACAATTTTAGATCATGTCTTTATCCTTATCATTTTTTTAACCCTTTATTAACTCTTTTCACAATTATAGTAATATTAAGGTTTTCTACCATTTAAGGGTTAATAATGTTACTATAAAATGAAAAAAAAACTCATAAATTGAACATAGTTGATTTAATTAACCATTTAAAATTCATTTATCCAAATATAATATTTTTATTAATTCTAAATGGTTTAATAAAATATTACGTATTACAAAATATCATTAATGTCAGTTTTAAAACTATTCATTTACTTTGAATTTAATACCATCAAGACACAAATGGAATTAAAATATAGAAAATAAATACATAAATAATATGTCATTTTTATCTAAAAAAATTTGGTCTACATTAATTCTTTCAAAGTATACTACATTTAATATTTTTAATATCATTTATTTTATTTTTCCATTAATTGAATAATTATTGCGCTAGCATTGTGTAAGCATTTAAGGTAATTATTTATTCACTAAAAATTTAAAAAAACTACCATAATGAATTTAAATAATTTAGATTTCAAATTATAATAAAACATATACTCTGTTTAACCCCATGTTAAAAATATTATAGTAATTAAAAACAGGAGTGTGACATTTTTTACTTTTCTTTATATAAAATATTATAATGTTTATAATCAGATCCAAATTTAAAATAAAGTAAATATATTTAGATTTTGGATTATTATGGATGGTATATACTCATACAATAAAATTAAGGCATGTTTTAGGGTCATTATTTAGTCCTTGTCATTTTATTTTTAACCTTAATTACCTATATTTTTTATTCATGTTTGATAATTCCCTTTTAAGTGTTGAAGGGGAACCCTAACATGTCTTGTAGGCTTTGTGACATTACATGACCTTAAGATCTTATAATAATTCATCTTAGACTATGACTACTTGGAACTGGCCCTCCCCAGTGTCTACATCGTGATGTCAGCTCTCCACCTTCGCATGGTTGTTCAGTTAGTTGTCTTATACAGAGATGCACAGGCCTGGTACTGATAGAAATTTTCATACCCTCTCATTATTCAAAATTTATTGTCTCTTCTCTGGTGAATGAGCATACTCTGAATTCTTATCTGGAGCATGTTTCTTGTAGAGTCTGTCTAGTTTTTCTTTTGCGCATCATTTATCCTGAAGGCCTTGAGGTGGCTTGATGGCCTTGAGGTATCCCAAAGGCCTTAAGGTGGCCCAAAGGCCTGAAGGTGGACCAAAAGCCTTACTAACCTGAAATAATGGGTATACCTAAGGCCTTAAGGATTCAAGGACCAAACTGGTGGCCTGAAGGCCGAATCGGATGAATAGTTCTGGCTTCTACAATACCGAATAGTACTTGCTATAGTGCCTACAATAGTACTTGATACAGTACCTACAATAGTACTGCTACAGCTATTCTATAGTTACCTGTAAATATGAATCCACCTGAATTTGATACTAGGTCTCATGGATGCACTTGTAGAGTCCCTACTAACTGGGTTGAGGCTCATGTGCAACCTTAATTACCTGATTTATCCCTTACCGTGGTAAAAAAAATCACTAAGGTTCCTATTCATATTAACAAAAAATAAATGTGAAAAATTTACCAAATTTGGACCCACTAATTATTAATATATAATAAATTTTTCAAAATTCAAAACACTTAAGTGAAAAAATTTAATTTAAAATTAAATTGGAAAAACACAACAAAAAACAATTTTTCAGAAAAATGTCATTTTTATGTTTAAAATGTTTTTTTACTAAATTCAAGTAAAAAATAATTTAAAACCCATAATTAGATTATTTTAAATTAAAATTAACTAATCTAATTTTAAAATTAATCTAAAATAAAATTTTACTTTATAAATGCTTTAAAATAAAATATAGTTTTTAATAAAAATTAGTATTTTTCACTATTTGTTGAAAAATAAAACTTTTTAGAAAAATCTATAAAATTAATCTTAAGATAATTTTGACATTATTAATTTAAAAATTAAGTTCATTTTTTAAAATTAAAATTATAAAATTTTGAAATAAATATTTTAAATAAACCCATAAAATACATAAAAATCCAATTTAGTTAGAAATAAAGCTTTTTCATGTTGACTAAAAAATTACTTAATATTCTTTTAATGAATATAACTACATAATATTTAAATAATGAATAATTATAAGACATGAAAATGATTTATTCTAACATTACCTGGGTTGTTACATTCTTCCCCCTTTTGGAAATTGATCCCACAAAATTTTATTCACTTATCAAATTAGTGGGAATATCTTTCCCTCATAGAATTTTTAGATTCTCAGGTTGCTTCTTCAACCATATGGTTTCTCCAAAAAATCATAACCTAGTAAATTACCTTGTTCCATAATACTTTCTCTCTATGTTATAGAATCTAAATAGTTTATTCCTTATAATAAATGTTGTCTTCCAACTGAACTACCTCAAGGCTCAAAACGCGAGAAGAATCTAGCATATGCTTTCTTAACATCAAAACATGAAAAAAATAGTGTTCTTAGGATAAAATTAGAGGAAAGTATATTTGATAATAAACTAGTCCAAATTTATTCATGATTTCATATAATCCAATGAACTGTGGACTTAGCTTCACCTTTTTACAAAAATGCATAACACTTTTCCCTAGAAATACATGAAGAAAAACATGATCACCTACCTCGAAAGAAATATATTTTCTCTATTTATCCACATAAATTTTCTTCCTACACTAATCCATAATCATATGTTGTTGAATAATCATTACCTTCTTAACCATCTTCTATACCAACTATGGTCCAATCAACTTTCTTTCTCTTTCTTCATCCTAAAAAGCTAGATTTTGACACCTTTTTACATATAATGCCTCAAAAGGTGTCATATGTGTACTGAAATGAAGACTATTATTATAAGAAAACTCAACTAAATAAATATATTAATCCCAACTTCCATATAAATCCATTGAATAAGTGAAAATCATATCTTCCAAGGTTTGAATTTTTCATTCAGACTGTCCATCATATTGAGGATGAAAAGTTGTCCTAAAATTTAATTTAGTACCTAATGACTTTTGAGGTCCTTTTTAAAAATTATAAGTGAACTCAAGATCATGGTCAGATAAAATAGATAGAGGAACTCCATGTATCCTGAGTGAATATATACTTTAAACTTTTGTGATCATTATATATTTCACACTTGGATCTATATAAATGATGTCACCAAATTTTTAAAGTAAACACTATAGCTTCTAGTTTGAGTTCATTTATATGATAATTTTTCTCATGTGGCTTTAATTTAAATAAATAATAAGATATTACCTAATAATTATACATTAAGAAACAGCCAAGTCATTTTAATTAAGCGTCATTGTATGTGAAAAAGTCACCATTTTTTGGAGAGCAGGGCCAAAACTGGAGCATTCACCAATCTTATTTTCATATCCCATAAACAATCATCACATTATTTTATGCATATGAATCTAACACCCTTTAGATTTTACATAGATAGTGTTCTAGATAATCGAAAAAAGTTTTCAACAAACCACTGGTAATAGCCTGGTAATATAGGAAAATTAAAAATCACAGTAATATTTGTAGGTCTTGGCCATTCATTAACCACTTTAGTTTTAGTGGGATCAATTGTTATTTCATCTTTATTTATGATGTGTCCAAGGAATAAAATCTACTACAACCAAAAATTAAATTTTTTAATTTTTCATAGATTTTATTTTCTTTTAGTATTTGTATAAAAATGCTTAGATGTTTTTCATGATCCTCATAACTTTTTGAATAAATCAACATATCATTAATAAAAATAACCACAAACTTATCCAAATCTCCATGGAATACTCTATTCAAAATATCTATAAATACAATTGGTTCATTATCCAAACCAAATAGAATAAATATAAAATCATAATACCCATATCTAGTCTGAGATGTTGTTTTTAGAATTTTATCCTCCTTTACCTTTAGCTGATGATACCCAGACCTTAGGTCAACCTTTGAAAAATACTAAACTCTATAGATATGATCAAAAAATCATTGATATGAGTCAATAGATACTTATTCTTGATAGTAATTTTATTCAAATATTTATAATAAATTCAAATCCTCATGGAACCATCTTTATTTTTAACAAAAAAAATAGGAGCACCCCATGGTGAAGTGCTAGGATGAATGAAACCTTTATCAAGCAACTCCTAAAATTGCTTTTTTAATTCCAAAAGTTCTACTTGATACATTCGATAAGGGGGTTTTGAAATTATATTAGCATCAAGAACTAATTCAATAGTAAATTAAACTTCCTGATTTGGTATAACACAAGGAAACTCATTAAGAAAAACATCTAGATATTCTTTTACTATTGGAACATCATTAATCTGAACAGTTCTCTTATTTTTGAAAAAATTTGAAAGATAAATATCATTTCCATATTTTAAAATTTTCTAAACTTCTTGATATGTTATCAAAGGTATGGATTCATTCTTGTATACAAATTGAAAATATTTCTGAAAAACAACTTTTTTAGCTCTACAGTCTATCTTAACATGGTAAACGGAGAGCCAATCCATATCCAAAATAATATCAAACACAACTAGGGGTAAGAAAACAAGGTTTTTAGGTAAAATATTTCTATAAAAAATGATAGGAATATTATTATACTTTATTTTTTCCTTAATACTTTCCCCGTGTGTTTTCACCATAAGTTATGAATTCATTTCTAGAGGTGAAATTTCCAAATTACCAAAAAAATCAAAAAATTAAAGAATGTGTAGACCCTAAATCAAACAAAAAATTAACATAATATGAATAAATAAGAAATATACACGATACCACTAATTTTGATTAACCAACATCAACTAAAGTAGTTGTAAAGGATTTCACTGCACCTTTCTTCTTGTAGTCTAGATTCTTACTATCATTCAGGTTCTTATTCAAACATGCATGTGCATAATGACCCATATCATTAATTTTAAAACACTTTACTTTCTATCTATAAAAATTGTTCTTACCACTACCATGATCTTTTCCACAGAAATTACGATCCATATGCCCAAACTTACCACATTGAAAGCATTTACCAGACTTCATAAGTCACTCCCTAGTGTGATTTTTACCATAACTCTCACAAATGGAAAACTTAATCTTATTACCATTAGATTTATTTGATCCATTATTACCCTTTACATGCCACTTGTACCTATTTTTCTACTAGTTATTGATGTACACATGATCATCAAAAAACTCTATTTTTACCTCCTCAACACATCGCACAAGTTTCTCATAACTTTTGAATTCATGGAAAGGAAATTCCATTTAATATCTTGGATTCAATCCTGAATAAAAACTATTTAATTTTTCTATAAATATCCTAGATAAAATGTAGTGTGTGACATGAAAATCTAGTGAAATTTACTTCATACACGACGACTGAATCTTCCTTCTTTTCTTTCAGTTCTAAGTATTTGTTTTCCATCATAAGTCGAACATCCTTAGGAAAATATTTCTTAAGGAAAATATTCTTAAATTCATTCCATTCCAAGGAATAAATTTCCTCTCTTTCCTAAATATTCTTAACTATTGACCACCACTAGTTAGCTTCACCTATAAAATGGTAAATATAAAGACTTTATTTTTTAAAATACAAACATCCCGTGACATTGAATATCTTTCCTAGGGATTTAATACATCTTTCAACTACCACTGGGTCAGATGATCCATTGAAAGTTAGAGAATTTTTTCTCATAAAATGATCCACTATATTCATGTTCCTCTATAGAAGATATGGTTTTTATCTATCGTGTATACCACCACCATTTATAGCCTATTTCAACTTCTCCATCACTATAAAAAACTACTTAGTTCCAATTCCAACCATTCTGGTTTCTGATTTGGAAGGATGTCATCCCCTTAGTGAATTCCTACTTCAGCTTCCCTATTCCCTCTATGTAAAGCCATTCTTAATAGACATAGTTTAGTAAAAGATAAATTATAATATTTAAATTATATATCATTTCAACTTAACCATAAATTAAAATATTTTTAAGGGTATTTTATTAACAATATCCTAAAATCTAAAGTTATCTAAACCTTTTTTCTCATACCAACTATAAATAATCCACCATATACATTACATATTCTATTGACTTTAAACTAGAATTCACTTTCTTATATTCCCAAATATATTTTAGGTTTAGATTTTTATAGATTTAGGTCATAAATATTATATAACAAACCCATATATTAAAAATTTTACACGTTAACTTAGTATCCATTTTTCACATAAAACAAAACATTTATGATATAAAAAGTTTTATTTTTATGATATATCTTAAAAAATCTGGCCATGACCTCATATTTTTCCCTGGTCATACTTAAACCCTATGAAAAAACATTTTAAAAGTTGTTATGAGCACAAAAACATATTTAAGGGGCATAAAAGAAAGAAAAAAATCATTAGTTTATGAATACTTATAAAAATTTCTCTTTTTCAAAATAATATTTAATCTCAAAATAAAAATTTTATTTCCCAAGAAATTATCTTCTCTGTCTAAATATTTTCAAAAAACTTTTCATAAGAAATATTAAAGGGAAAATAAAACTCATAAAGATTTCATTTAAATCATGAAAAACTCATAATAAATTTTTCACAAAGTTATACTTTTCAACCTTACGAAGTAGAATATACTTTCCATTACTTTGTGAAATCATATGATTTTTATAAAAATACATGAAAATCATAGATAAATCATGTAGGTAACTTGGAGAATAATTTTCATACCACTATTACAAATGGGATGAACTTCATGGTTACAAATATAATAACCATTGAGGTTATACATAAAATAACCATCATGGTTACAATTGGAAAAACCATCATTAAATATTCTCATCATATCTTAGGATAAACCTAATCGGTTAACTCCATCCTTTTACCCAATGCATCATAGGGATATAATAGGCTCTCCCACCCTAATTTTATAATTAAACCACATTTCCTCATAAAAAATTCCCAATAACCATAATAGAATATTCCTTTTATCATTTTGTAAAGAAAGTCAAAAAATTCTATAAAAAAATTACTTTTCAAAACTTTTGAATGAAAGTAAAAAAAGAAATAAAATGTCCTTTATAATTATTTTATTTCCATATAAATACAACCATAAAATAATTTTAAAAAATATGGACATGGGAGAAAAATTGTTTTAAGGGAAACTTTAAAAGAGGATTTTTAAAAAGAATGTCTCTTTCCTTGAGTCTGAATCTTCACATACGTTATTTAAATTCTTGAATAATAAACTTATATTAATTTTTTACTTGATTTTGAACCTTTGTCAAGTTTATTATTCTATTTATCTCACTTATTAAGATGTTATAAAAAATTACTTAATCATTAAATTTCACGTCATATGTTTTGATGATATTCAGTTCATAAGTCAAAAATGACTTTGATAGGTTAACTATGGTCAAAGAGGTCATTATTCCATCATCTATATAATAATAAATATGACATAATTATTATTTTTATAGATAAATTATACTTTTAAATCCAACCATTATATATGGTTATAAAAATGAACTATGTTACAATCTTGAGACGGTAGGTCATACGTACGCATGAGTAACGTTCCCATTTTTCAATGATCATTATGGAAAAAGGGTTAGTTTTATTTTATATTTATATAATTATCATCATATTTAATTATAATTATATATATCATCCATGTTTTTTGGTTATAAAAAACAAATCACATCACTTCATAGAAGTGGTAGTCCATACGTACGCACGAATGATGTCATCAATTTCCAATGTATCGAAAGGTAAGAAAATATGTGCTATGTTATCTTTAAAGAATTAAAAATATTTCATAAATATCATATATATAACCTAAATCCATCATTACAACCATACATTAGATACAATTATGGAAAAAAATTACATTGGTCCGCGAGGTGATAGTTCGCCATACACATGAACGATGAATTATTTTCCCATTTAATGGAGGTTGGAGATGAATATAGGTTATATCATTAATATAATAAAATATTATTATATATAGGATATTGGTGTTATTATTTTATCTTGTTTTAAGAATATTTTAAGGAATTATAAGAATAAATAAAACTAAATCATACAGTTGAGAACTATACCTCTTCTTCAGAAACTCTCATTTACTTAATACCTTAAGACCTCTAAGATTGATATTATACCCAAAATACAGCTACTAGAACATGGGTAGTTATTCTAGGAAGGTATATGGGTAGTTATTTTCTGAATAAAAATTATTTTAATTATGAAGGAATTAGAATAATTGATGCCCTTTTATAAGAGAGGGGAGGGGCACTCTTCGAATTTATTAAAATATTAATTTAATATAAATTAAATTTGATGTTAAAATTGATCCAAAATGATAATATTAGAATATAATTTTAGTATGAGTTAAAATAATCTTATACAATAATTTTTGGACAAGTTTAGATCACGTTTTTACCCTTATATATTTGTTTTAACCCTTTGTTAACCCTTTTAAAATTACCATAATATTAATGTTTCTACACTTTAAGGGATAATAAGGTTACTATGAAATGAAATTTGACCCATAAATGGACTATGGTTGTTTACATTAACCATATATAATTAATTTTTCCAAATATAATACTTTTATGAATTTTAAATCATTTAAAAAAATATTATTTATTATAAAATATCATTAATGTCAGTTTTAGAACTATTCATTTACTTTGACTTTAATAACATCAATATAACAAATAAATTTGAATACAATGGATAAAAACCTCTATAATATGTCATTTTTATCTATAAAATTCATGGTCCATGTTAATTATTTCAAATTATACAAATTTTAATATTTTTAATATCATTTATTTTATTTTTCCATGAATTGAATATTTACGGTGCTAGCGTTGTGTAAGCATTTAAGGTAATTATATATTAAATAAAAATTAAAAAAACAATTAATAGGATGAATATAAATAATTTCTATTTGAAATAACTATTTATAACTGAACATATCCTCTGGTTATCCCCATGTTAAAAATATTATATTTATTAAAAATAAGAGTGACATTTTTGTCTTTTCTTTACATAAAATATTATAAAGGTTATAATCACATAAAAATAAAAAAAATGAAATATATTCGAAATTTTTATTATTATGGATGATATATAACCATCCCATAAAATTAATTAACGTTTTAGGGTCATTATTTAGTCCTTGTAATTTTATTTTTAACCTTAATTACTCGATTTATCCTTTACTATGGCAACAAAACTTACTAAGGTTATTATCCATATTGACCAAAAATAAATGGGATATATTTACTAAATTTGGATCTAATTATTCAAATAAGGAATTTATTTTTCAAAATTTAAAACACATAAGTGGTAGAATTTAATTTAAAACTAAACCATAAAAATGCAATGATAAACAATTTTTCAGAAAAATGCTCTTTTAAGTTTAAAATATTTTTATACTAAATTCAAGTATAAATTTCATTTTTAAAAACATAATTTTATTATTTAAAATAAAAAATAAATAATTAAATTTTAAAACTAATCTAAAATATAATTTTACTTTATAAATAATTTAAATTAAAATATGGGTTTCAATAAAAATCAGTATTTTTCACTATTCATTGAAAAAACAAAAATTTTAGAAAATTCTCAAAAATTAATCTTAAGATAATTTTGACATGATGAGTTCAAAAATTTGGTTTGTTTTTTAAAATTAAAATTATATAATTTTAAATTCAATATTTTAAATAAAACCATATAATACATAAAAATTCAATTTGGTTTGAAATAAAACTTTTTCATTTTGACTAAAAAATTACTTAATATTATTATAATGAAAATAACTCTATAATATCTAACTATTTAATATTTATAAGACATGAAAATGATTTATTATAACATTACATGTGTTATTACATTACTTATTAACTAGTACTTACCCATGCATTCGCACAGCAATACGTTTAATGCTTACTTTCAAGAAGATAAGAATAAGAAAATAATATTGAAGAATATGTAGGATAATATTGAAAACATATTAGAGAATATATGATAATACATAAGGAAAATATAAGTATACCATCACTGTACAAAATAAACCATTGAAATGTTTGAGGGAGAATATATGGAAAACATATAGAAGAATATAGAAGGAAAGTAAAATTATTTGAAAACATATAAAACATATAGGGGAATATAGTGCATAACAGTCAATGAAAATAAAAACAACATATTTGCAGAAAAATGAAATGAACGTTTATGAAAATATAAAAGAATACGGAAAAGTAAATAGGTCACGTTGTAGAATAAATCATAAGTATAAACTTTCAAATACATGAATAAAAAGAACTAATAGACGGTGATTAGAAAATTTTATTAAAAAACGAACAAGAATGAAATTATATAACTATTAATGTCACTGAGATATTATGACAAGTACATGAAAGAAATATTGTACAGGAATTCTATAAACAGCTAGATATTCCAATGAACATGAATGAAATGAACATTCAAAAGGACATTTTCATTTGTAGACATACATTAGAAGTCTTTATGTCACCGAGAAACTACGTCACAATGTATAAATATCCAACTTCAAATGCCTGAAAAACATTTCTGCATACAAAAAAATCCTTACAATAAGAACACCAGAATTTGTAGAATAATGAAAATGATAACATACAAGTATTAAATTGAAATGAAAAATAAAAGAATTTGGAAAAATGGGTAAAGTGGACATTCCATCATTTGTTTTTGTCATCGGATTGTACCCTTTCCTTCAGAAAAATGTCAATGAAAAAAACCTGGGTATTATAGTGAAGTGAAAAAGAAAATGTCATTAAGAAATGGCTTATATGTATCTAGATGTTCCCCCCAAAAAAACATCCAGCACCTCCTCCTACCCCCCTACCCTGCTCTATCCATCCCCTTCCCACATATATGATTGGCTCCGACCCAATCCCAGTAGATTTGCCTCCCACATCAGGCCCCCCTCTACCCATCCCCCTCCCCCAACCACTCCACCCTCTGCCCAACCTATTTCCCCAGTAGCCCCCTTCCTCCCTCCCCTCCCCTAGAACCTTCCCACCCCCCTGCCCTCATCCTCCCCTCCCCTCCCCTCCCCTCCAAGCTGCCCAGCGCCCTACCCCCTATCCTCATTATCCCCAGCCCTCCCCTCATCCTGCCCCCCTACCCTCACCCTCCCCTCCCCTCCCCTCCCCTCCCCTCCAAGCTACCCAATGCCCTCCCCCCTGTCCTCATTATCCCCAGCCCTCCACTCATCCTCCCCTCCCCTCCCCTCCCCTCCCCTCCCCCCTTGGAAAACCTGTTCCCAAAGCAGTCCCCCCCTCCCCTCCCCTCCCCTCCTGACTGCCCAGCACCCTCCCCCCTATCCTCAATATCCTCAGCCCTCCCCTCATCCTCCCATCCCCTCCCCTCCCCTCCCTCCCCTCCCCTCCCCCCTGGCCAACATCTTCCCCAAGCAGCATTTTAACCTCCCCTCCCCCCTGGAAAACCTGTTCCCCAAGCAGTCCCCCCCTCCCCTCCCCTCCTGACTGCCCAGCGCCCTCCCCCCTGTCCTCATTATCCCCAGCCCTCCCCTCATCCTCCCCACCCCTCCCCTCCCCTCCCCTCCCCCCTGGCCAACATCTTCCCCAAGCAGCATTTTAACAGAACATTATGAGAAGAATAAAATGATGGATTTAAAGATAGTCTAATGAATTGAACTAAAACATAACAAATAATGCACCCAAATTGGGAATTGTTCTGAAACAGAACAAAACACAGACTCACCACATGAATTAAACTGAAACAGATCAGAAAATGGACCCAAATCAAATCCCTAAGGCCTCGCTAAGTGCTAGCAGTCCTACAGGGTCATAAATACATGTGCATTAATTAAATTTAGCACAGAGTACATAACAGTTTAGAAGTTGTTACCTTTTAATAACAATAACACACTGCAATACCTTTTTTCAAATTTGAGATATGAAAAAGAGAATATCACCAATAACCTCACAGGATTGGTTTTTTTAGTCCAATAATCAAGTCTAAGATAGCCAATAATCATGTGTTGTGTAATGTCATTCATATAAACCATCCAATGATCCAATAAAAACGTAATGCATTACATTACATAAGAACGTACCTTGAATGGACCATTAACGGTTCTAAAACTGATCGTGGAACATATTTCATCCAAATAGGGAAACCACTGCACTTTGTAAAGAAATAAAAAACTATCAATGTTTTTGAATGCAAACTCATTAACATATTGTACGTACTAAAAACCCTCTAAATTACCCCTAAAGTTGTTGGGCACAGACAGAAGGCCCAATTATAAGATGAATGTATAGACCTGATTGCTTCTCCAGCTTAATGAATCTGGCCAAATAATATCCCCCTTATTAATAGTATTGCTTGCAAAGAAAACAGACAATAGAGTGATGCTAAAAAAAACAGACTAACTGAAAATAAATATACCAATTTACGACTACAGATTGTAGTAAAAAATCACCCCTTTTCTTGTAATGGAAACAAAGGATCAAGTATTCATTGCTTAAACTTGGTACATCATCCATCTTTCATGAAAATGTATTAGAATAGTACATTGTAACTACCATTGAAGCTTGCCATTTGGTGTTATGGCAGATGCCTTTTTTAATAATGTAGTGGATCAATACAGGGGAAATATAAGCAAGATCAGAATAGAAAGAATAAGTGAATATGAACAGGAAATCGTTAAATATCACATAATTAATATAGTGGGTCTGATATAACTTCACAACATAGTAGGAAAACACAGAATTTATACCCTGCTTTAATGAAATGTAATTATAGTTAGGAAGGAAAACCACACACCACTGCTCAAAGATGGATGTAAATTGGAAGCCATGCTAACTTAGGAGAGACCACGGTTGAGTAGTTTACCATAGGATACAGAATCCTGGAGGTCAGTACATGCATCCCAGCTAGTGCTGATTGTTGAAGCCTTATGTACTTGACATTTCTTGGTATTTCTGGTGTTATGTGGCTGGGCAAATTTTCCATTTCAGAAAAATGATCAAAAAGAACCCAAGCATATGGAATAAACATGAATACTTCAGTTTTTTATGAATAATGTACCTTGTCTCAGTTCATATCATTTGAATAAAATGGTCCATCTAGTGTGATATATTAGAGACGGTTGCATTTGTTATATGTATGATAATATATAGGGGTAATTAACCTTGCATGATATTACAATGGAAGTATAACCAAATGCAGTAACATAAATCCAACTCTATTGAGTGGGGAAGAAATGGAAACGGAGAAAAATAATAGTATAGAAATAAAGTGTGTTGTGCGCTACAGATATCCAATGACCACATATAAAAAATTTCACGATGATCTGAAAAAAAGTCACTCGTCAAATTAAAAACTAAGTAAATTGCTAAAACAGAGTACTGGAACCATTTTTCAGAATCACATATCAGAAGTGACATAGTAGTACAACTACAATTCTGGTCAAAGTTATGTAATATGAATAAGAAAAATTAAATAGCCTCCTAGTACATCCATTATCCGTCGATGCAGAGCAGCAGCAGTTCACCCAGTTTGTAGACAGTTATATTGATCCCTGAAATAGGTAATTCTACTTTAGTGTGAGTAAGTAAAACATATTAGTATGATTAAATTATAGTTGACATGCATAAATGTAACTGTATGATGATTTGCAGCCCAAACATGAATGTTATATTCACATTACTCTATTGTTTTATAGCAGGAAAAAAGCATTTGTCAATTGATAATGTTATGTAGTTAAGAAACAAAGTAAACTGAAGACTATAAACAATCTACTATATCACATAGCTATGATTTTGGAAGTAAGTAAGTTCATTAAACAGTACAGACTTTACTAAACATCATATATTTGTTTCAAATAAAAAGAAACTATCATAGAAAGGTCCTTAATTCACACCTACTTCCAGAACGCAACTAATTCACAATGAAGAGACATGACACAGTATGTGTATATTTTCAAATATGAAAATTGATAGTTGAAACTGAATGATTTTCCAACAGGCCTCCATTACCTTGGAAATGTATGGCATACAGTCAGTCTAGTTTTTCAGCCTTTTTGTTTCTGTTCTCCATTATATGGTGATATAGTTCATTGGAATTAGTTGGAGCGAAGTCTATATACTGTGAGTCATTGCTTTCAACTACATCTTCAGCATCGAAGTCAGTCAGTAGGTTTTTCTACATGAAAATTTCATTATAATGAAGGATTAGTAGTCAGTAGTTATAAGACACATCAATGAAGCAACAATAAAATATTTAAGATGTTGGCATATCAGAAACACAAATGTAATGCATTTGTAATGAACTAAAAAAACATGAAGGAAAAAAGCAGTATTGTTTACTAAATGTACACACTGATAGTAAAAATAAATGAAGATAGAGAACCTATACCTAAGTTGAAGATATAGTTGTACTTGTTGTATCGAATCCAGCACCACTATTGCAGCTGACTATTGAAGATCCAGCATGTTGATGTTCTTAAACCAGATGGGTGAAATGAATATCATAGGTATATGGTTATTGGTTTTCAATTAAAAGGAATTCTAAATAAGGTAGAATAAAATAATAAGTCGTAAGAAAATTACTTATAATGTTGTAATTAGAAATTCGTAAGAGTTGGAACTAAATAATTGGGGAGTAATTACTCTATTTACCTGAATATCTGCAAAACTTTGATGATAGGTGCTGATATTCTCTTCATTATCACTGATTAAGAGAAATGTGTAAGTGTTCAGTTCTGAAGACCGTTTTTTATTCTGAATGTTGTAATTTTTGACATCTAGTTCCAACAAGATTTTTTTTTGTTTTGAAAACGTTTAGCTCTGGGGGGAAAACAAACTCATCCTCATCCTATTATCTAATGAAACGGAAGTGTGAGTTAAAAAATAACATCAGATACACAAAGAAGAAACAGTAGTTTAATAAGATTACTTGTATCATAGAATCTCTCAACTGAGAAGCTGTTTTACTTATGAATTGCATAAAGTGCTTATTGAAGAGAACGACAGACAGCGAGTCAATTTCATCTCTCACCAGTAGTTGAAATCTAAACCTGTTGAATTTATAGTTGTTATAATTCATGAGTTCATATCAGTAAAATGTAATTCGTATAGTAAACCTAGCCCCAAGTAATATTTATCAATTAAGGAACACATTAAATGAATACCTTGGAGTAGTTCATCATGGTTGTTTTTTACAATTCTGGCACCAGATATTTCCATCCTCAGATTGAACTTTTTTCATGCAATAGTTGCATGATTCAAAATACCAGTTATAAGTGATTTGAAGTTTAACTATTATAGCAGAAATAAAACATCTTGTCGGTTGCATTAAAAATGTTAATATGAATACATATTCATGAAAGTAGGTCTTACATGAAATAGTGTTGTAGACATCACAGTGAAATAAATAAAACAGGAAGATGACCTTATGTACAATAGTTTTTTTACATCAGTAATAGTTTTTTGTTATTCCAATAAGGCAATGTTGTAACTAAACTGTTTGAATTTTTTGACGGAGAACTAAGAAAATTTTAATGACGGATTACCCCAGATCTGTTAAAGGTAAAAAACACAGCATTGAAGAGAACATTTTAATCAGTTGTCAATCATGTTGTTGGTATTTGTAGATACGATTTCTAGAGAAATAATAAATTCCTAAATTTACCTAGTTCTGAAGTTTTGGACTACTGGGATGTCAAAGTTCAGTAGTATTTTTGAAGCATTTATTGAAGTGGTGATAATAATAGATGCTGGAACATGTTCAAGATCAACAGCAGATTTAGAATTGTATTGTTTTAAGCAAAATGGTCAATGTGTGGAACATTGTCTAGAGCAGAATTATTATTGATAAACAGTACTTTAATTTGCAATTAGGCATTATTGATGTTAGGAATTTTTATTTTTCAGTAAGGCCTAATAGAATATTGGAACACATTACCTGGTGTAACATTAAACATTTATGTTTCCATTAACAAAATTCAATTGTTCGAAAAAAAAATAGAAGATGGATATATTTAGTTTGCTTATAGTATATGTTTTCTGGTATATATTAAAAAATAAAGTATTGTTAATCCAATAATATTGATCATGCTTAAACTCATAAGCCTATTTTTAAGTGACCTACTGAACATTATAGTTTGCAGTATGGAAGATTTCATAATTTGTAGTTATATTTCTTACAGCTTAGTTGTTTTTCCCTGACCATTTGCAAAATCAGTATTTTAGAAGAGTCATTGGTGTTTTCCAAGTACTCAGCCATTATGTTGGAAAACTTCCCCCACAAGATACAGTTTAGTCGAAAGAATCTGCAAGAAATCATAAAGTTTGTGTTGGTAATAGCAATATCCTATGGTAATTATTGTGAGAAGTCAATGATGCATACCTTTCATCCTCTAAAACAATTTGAATCTTTTGGTTGTAAGTACCGATAGAATGTATAGGATATGATTGTCGCAGATGTCCAATAATCTCTATAATAGGTAAAACTATTGTCAAACTAATATTTTTTATGAGAAGGGTATCCCCCGGATCAGTGTGTGAATAACATAGTAATTGAGCAAACTAAATAGTATACCATGTCATTTCTATATTTCTGGACTATATTTATTGAAAACATGTTGCAAATATGCATTTGAAATTTTTAGTTATTACGAAATATAGATTTGTAATGAAATTTACCTATTAAATGTTGTTCTAGAACAAATTTGTTAATAATGTCAGCAAAAGAAGTGAACTCAAATCTGAACAGTGGCAGTTGGGCATCGGTAGATCGAACATATGTTGTTGTTGTAAAAAAAATCGGCAAGCATGTCTTATCCCCAAGTAGCTCCCTTTACTTTAAAATACATTTTTCAAAACTAAAATTCCAAGAACAAAGGTAAATAGGGTTTTATTTGAATAAAACGTGAAATATTATAAAGGAATAAAAACACCAAATAATGGTTACGGTGGTGGTAAAATTCATTGTATCAGTATATGTTAAAATAGAATATTCCTTTTATCATTTTGTAAAGAAAGTAAAAACATTCTATAAAAAATTACTTTTCAAAACCTTTGAATGAAATTAAAAAAAGAAATAAAATGTCCATTGTAATTATTTTATTTCCATATAAATACAACCATAAAATAATTTTAAAAAATATGGACATGGGGAAAATTTTTTAAGGGAAACTTTAAAAGAGTATTTTTAAAAAGAATGTCTCTTTCCTTGAGTCTGAATCTTCACATACGTTATTTAAATTCTTGAATAATAAACTTATATTAATTTTTTACTTGATTTATAACCTTTTTCAATTTTATTATTCTATTTATCTCACTTATTAAGATGTTATAAAAAATTACTTAATCATTGAATTTCACGTCATATGTTTTGATGATATTCAGTTAATAAGTCAAAAATGACTTTGATAGGTTGACTATGGTCAAAGAGGTCATTATTCCATCATATATATAATAATAAATATGACATAATTATTATTTTATAGATAAATTATACTTTTAAATCCATCCATTATATATGGTTATAAAAATGAACTATGTTACAATCTTGAGACGGTAGGTCATACGTACGCATGAGTAACGTTCCCATTTTTCAATGATCATTATGGAAAAAGGGTGAGTATTATTTTATCTTTATATAATTATCGTCATATTTAATTATAATTATATATATTATCCATGTTCTTTGGTGATAAAAAACAAATCACATCACTTCATGGAAGTGGTAGTCCACAAGTACGCACAAATGATGTCATCAATTTCCAATGTATCGAAAGGTAAGAAAATATGTGCTATGTTATCTTTAAATAATTAAAAATATTTCATAATTATCATATATATAACTTAAATCCATCATTACAACCATAAATTTGATACAATTATGGAAAAAAATTGCATTGGTTCGCGAGGTGATAGTTCGCCATACACATGAACGATGAATTACTTTCCCATTTAATAGAGGTTATAGATGGATATAGGTTATATCATTAATATAATAAAATATTATTATATATAGGATATTGGTGTTATTATTTTATCTTGTTTGAAGAATATTTTAAGGAATTATAAGAATAAATAAAACTAAATCATACAGTTAAGAACTATACCTCTTCTTTGGAAACTCTCATTTACTTAATACCTTAAGACCTCTAAGATTGGTATTCTACCCAAAATACAGCTACTAGAACATGGGTAGTTATTCTAGGAAGGTATATGGGTAGTTATTTTCTGAACCAAAATTATTTTAATTATGAAGGAATGAGAATAATTGATTCCCTTTTATAAGAGAGGGGAGGGGCACTCTTCGAATTTATTAAAATATTAATTTAATATAAATTAAATTTGAGGTTAAAATTGATCCAAAATGATAATATTAGAATATAATTTTAGTATGAGTTAAAATAATCTTATCCAATAATTTTTGGACAAGTTTAGATCACATTTTTACCCTTATATAATTGTTTTAACCCTTTGTTAATCCTTTTAAAATTACCATAATATTAATGTTTCTACACTTTAAGTGATAATAATGTTACTATGAAATGAAAAATGACCCATAAATGGACTATGGTTGTTTAAATTAACCATATATAATTCATTTTTCCAAATATAATACTTTTATGAATTTTAAATCATTTAAAAAAATATTATTTATTATAAAATATCATTAATGTCAGTTTTAGAACTATTCATTTACTTTGACTTTAATAACATCAATATAACAAAGAAATTTGAATCCAATGGATAAAAACCTCTATAATATGTCATTTTATCTATAAAATTCATGGTCCACATTAATTATTTAAAATTATACAACTTTTAATATGTTTAATATCATTTATTTTATTTTTCCATGAATTGAATATTTATTGTGCTACCGTTGTGTAAGCATTTAAGGTAATTATATATTAAATAAAAATCAAAAAAACAATTAATATGATGAATATAAATAATTTTTATTTGAAATAAATATTTATAAATGAACATATCCTCTGGTTATCCCCATGTTAAAAATATTATATTTATTAAAAATAACAGTAACATTTTTGTCTTTTCTTTACATAAATTATTATAAAGGTTATAATCACATAAAAATGAAAAAAAATGACATATATTCAAACTTTTTATTATTATGGATGATATATATCCATCCGATAAAATTAATTAACGTTTTAGGGTCATTATTTAGTCCTTGTCATTTTATTTTTAACCATAATTACTCAATTTATCATTTACCATGGCAACAAAAATTACTAAGGTTATTATCCATATTGACCAAAAATAAAAGGGATATATTTATTAAATTTGGATCTAATTATTCAAATAAGGATTTTATTTTTCAAAATTTAAAACACATAAGTGGTAGAATTTAATTTAAAACTAAACCATAAAAATGCAATGATAAACAATTTTTTAGAAAAATTCTCTTTTAAGTATAAAATATTTTTATACTAAATTCAAGTATAAATTTCATTTTAAAAAACATAATTTTATTATTTAAAATAAAAAAGAAATAATTAAATTTTAAAACTAATCTAAAATAGAATTTTACTTTATAAATAATTTAAAATAAAATATGGGTTTCAATAAAAATCAGTATTTTTCACTATTCATTGAAAAAACAAACTTTTTAGAAAATTCTCAAAAATTAATCTTAAGATAATTTTGACATGATGAGTTCAAAATTTTGGTTCATTTTTTAAAATTAAAATTATATAATTTTGAAATTCAATATTTTAAATAAAACCATATAATACATAAAAATCCAATTTGGTTTGAAATAAAACTTTTTCATTTTGACTGAAAAATTACTTAATATTATTATAATGAAAATAACTCTATAATATCTTACTATTTAATATTTATAAGACATGAAAATGATTTATTATAACATTACATGTGTTATTACATTACTTATTAATGATCTTAATATTATTATTATGAAGAATTCTATAATCTACAATAAATGCATATTAGTATGTGAGTATCATGTATTATATCTTTTCATTAAGAAATTTAAGTGAAAGTGATCCCACTAAAATGATAACCCCAGACATAGTATTAATTTAGTTATCCAATATCCATATTTCACTGAGTAATGAGTTAGCTTTAGTGTTTCTCACACCACTTATTTATTTAGGTAGAGAATCATCTCAATCACAATAGGTGTGACTCTTTCATGTTTTAGAAAATAACCACCTATCCAAACCCATTATATAGTTTCACTCAACTTTATTCCTCAAGTAACCAAATCCTATTAGGGTCTCCTGGATAGTGTAACCCAAAGAAAACACCAAAAAACAAGCTAATTAAGGTTGATATATAGGCACTCGTCTTTATCATGACCCACTCAACAAAATAATCAAGATTCACTCATTACTTTCTTTCCTTACACAAAATATTCTAGGGGCACCTAGCTCATGCTTCTAAAAAAATTAGTTTCGGAATCTCTATTCCAAAAACTAAATTGTGGTGTTCACACCACATTAATGTGTAACTCTTTACACAACCCACAAGTTTATGTTAATAACTCAAAAAAATTCAAGTATATTCATAGATATCCAAATGCATCATATGAATAAGGTATATGAAGGCATAAAGTTTTTTTATATTAGAAAACTCCACCTGAGTAAGCTTGAAACAATAGATAGCCAACCCCATTCACTTTCCCAGCCAAGGAGAGCTTCCAAGAAAGTAGGTGAGCCGACCCAAAGTCCCTCTACCTAGGTATACTTTAGTTATGAGAGTATTCAATTCATGAAAAAATATAACACCTAATATGCATGGACTATGCCCAACAACTATTCTCAAACTCATCACTAAAAAACAAATCAAGGTTAGGGTAGATAAAAAATAATTTTATGATATCAAACCTAGAATAATATGCAAGGCACTATCCTAGGATAAATATATCATATAAATGGGTATACATAATATTCATATTTCATAAATAGTTTACTAAACATCAATATCAAGGAAATTTAAAAAATAAATAAAAATTTTATTTATTTTCAAAAACTTGAGACATTTATAAACTATTCGTAAATAAATACTGATTATAAACATTTTATGATTTAGAAAGAATATAAATTTTTTTCTTTCATTTAAATATGAACTCTTTCATATTTTTTGTTAAATGGAATTTATATGATATTTCATGAATTATAAACATTTTATATTTCAATATATTTTATATAATCTAAATATCATTTATATTGTAATTTATAAACACTTTATAAATCACATATTATGATTTCTAAATAAACTTTTTATTTATAGATCATAAGGCACGCCATTTAATTTTTTAAAAGGTATTTTAAAATATTAACTTTTAATATTTGGGGAAAATGTTTCATAAACATTTATTTAATTAATTATAAAAATATAATTAATAAATAAATAAATAAAATACTTATAAATAAAATATTACCAAAATGCCTTTTAACATGATTTATAAACAATTTATAAACCCTAAAATCATTTAATATGTTAAAAAAATTAACAATTTTCTATTTACCCTTACGCAGAACCCCTATTTTGCATAAGGGTATCCTCCCTTTTACCCTTATGTAGATGCTTTTTGTAAGTGTAGTTGATGTTTTTTAAAGCTTTTGTATAGGTAATATACAGATTGCCTTTACATATCTCCCTCATATGAAGGAATTACCCTTTCCCAACTTCTTTATGTAAGGGTACAATGAACATTTCATACGCTACATAAAGGTAAACATCAAAGACCTTTATGAAGTAGATCTAATACCTTTACGCGTAAGGGTAAAGTGCTAATGACCCTTACATAAACCCCTTTGTGTAAGGGTACTACCTTTATGCAATACCCTGACATAAGAATACTACCTTTACGCAACACCCCTTGTGTATGGGTACTACCTTTACGCAACACCCTTTGCGTATGGGTACTACCTTTATGCAACCCATTTACGTAAAGTTAATAATGAGGTTACCCTTAAACAGACTATCTATTTAAGGGTATCACATAAGGGTAAATGCATATATACCTTTACATAACACTACTGCATAAGGGAACTACCATTATGCAACTAATTTTCATAAAGGTAACAAAGAGGTTACCCTTATATAGCCAACCTACGTAAGAGTATGACCTTTACATAGATTACCTATGTAAGGGTAAATCATATTTACCTTTATAAATCTCATGTAAGGTTATGTAATATTCCTCTAGTTTTATAAAAATATTTTTTCATCTTTCTTCAATAACTAGTGATTCAAACACGTTAAAAATATGAACATCATCCCTTTGATATCACTTATGGGTTTCATATGATCATATAATGATCTTTTTTAGTGGAAGACAACCCAAAACACAAGTAGATATTTATTCAAGAATAAACTTGTAAATAATAATATAAAATCGAGTACCTATAATTCATAAATAGCAGTAGACATCTTCTTCTCTTTGAAATAAAATGCTTGAAGGAGATCACAAAGTGGAGTGAATAAAAGCACCATGCTTCTGAGGTGATACACTAAATAATGGTTCCACGTTCATATCATGAGGATACCCAAATTTTGAAGGGGTGTCAGGACCTTCACCATGAAACAATAAATAATGAATCAAGAGGAATATAGTATAGAAAAGGCAGAAAAGCATCACACTATACACCACACCTAGTAGGAGAGGATCACATCCTCCTATATAGCTGAATCTTGAGGCATCTTAAATGCATTGTATATATTTTTTACTATTGGCTATAATTCATTGAACAGTTTAAATAAATTAATGAAAAGCCTTTAATCCATTCACAATGGATAGTAATTGATGAATAAACCATTCATGAGAAAAATTAATAATATATATATCATGTTATATTCATGCATCACATGCATGAAAAATATGTGCATCATATGCATTATTAAATTTACACTATATATTATAATATCATATTATATATATGTATATATTATGCATCTCCTGCATTTATATTTTAGTGTGCATCCAATAATTGTTTCCTTGTGTTGTACTTGGTATATGTTGTATTGTTATTCTATGCATGGTACCAAAGTGATAGGTGGACTTGTCATGGATTGGTATCCCTATAGGGAGATCATGTTTAGGCATAACACATGATGTGATGACAAGATTGGGTTGGACAATAGGGTATGATAGCATAGGGTGGCCTAACCTGGGGGCATGATGGTCTTATGTGATCTGAATTGTGTGGTGAAAGTGGGTCATGATGGTCTATGTGACCTAACCCAAGATATTCCAATAGGATATGGTGGAAATTTATGGCCTGACCTGGAGGTTTAGGGAATGTATAACTATTAAGCATCACAAAAGTTAGATCCTCCACTTGTGATGTTTCCACGACTACTAAGATGTTTTCTAGTGTGGAGATGAAGTATTTATAGCCATGGTTCATTGAGGATTAGTTAGTGCATGGATGCTCAGTATTTTTTATTTGTATACGTGAACATTAATTTATCATCATGACTTACACTCTTATGCATGTGCACTCATGTTAAAGATGCATTAGTGGTGTCCTGCTAGGTTTCATTACTCACACCCTACATGGGAATGTTATTGCACACGCATACATCATTTATAGTGATCCAAGTAAGGGAAATTGGCCCACAAAATATGTTTGATTCTAGGATCATAGATCTAAGAGTGGTACTTGGATGTACTCTAAAGGATTCTAAGGTTTTATTTATTTATATGCTTGCACGGTTACTCTATTTTTTCTTACTACACTAGGAGATCGTTTGTTTATTATATAGAATGTGTTTCGTATGATATTATTTACTTATGCCTTGTTTACTTTGAGTTGTTATATTTCATTCATATTATTAGTGCAAGGATATAATACTGAAGGAATAGTCTCCCCACTGACAGCATTAAGACCCTCACTGATAGTCTACATCCACTTATGTATGGGGAGGAGCGCATGAGGTCTTATGGATCTCTAGATTAGAACTGATGGTTCTGATCATGGTGTTACACCTTTTTTCACAATTTTAGAGGAATTATAAATGTTGGGGATACCTATAATAGGTCTTCATCTTCCTAGAGATCTATATCTGGTGGTTAATGGTTTTTTTGTGTTTGAATATGTTTAATGATGTTAGAGGATTGGATGTGTGGTTTTGAGGAGTTGCATGTTTATTTTGTGTTCTGTTTTCTCTAGACCACCTTAGATTTCCTCAACCCCCCCCCCCCAATCCTATATATGTGTTGATGTTTTGGTTTCATTTTTCTTCTACCTTTTATCATTGACTTTTTGGGGGTAGAAAGTGGCATGATGGGGAGAATTCTGACACTCGCATGTCATTGTTGTTTTATATTTTATTTTATTTTAAGTTAATTTAAAATTTTGATATTTTTGTTTTAAAATTTTAAATTTTGGAAATTTTCCATGGTCGCATGATTAGTATGCATGGTTTAGTGGAGGTTATGTAGAAGACTCGATGTATGTACCATTCCAGTTCATTTTGTTTTTTCATGGTTAGTGGCAAGAGCAATGAACATTGAGACTAAATAATGTGAAATTCAATATAAATTGTGCACATCCTTTTTTACCTTATGGTGTTAGCACATGATCAAGAGAAATCATATAAGTGACCATGCACCGGTGATACAGAATTTGTAGTGAGGTTTTTCATGGTTAGCATAAGGTTTGGTAAACTATGGGGTAAAACTATGTGAGTGTGTCATGCTTGTCCAATTCTAGCTACACAGTTGGCACATAGTTTAGCAAACCATACAACCTAACCATGTAAGCTATTAAAAATCACTTTAAAGTGATTTTAAAATTTTTTACCTAACCTTTTAAACCTAATTTTGGCCTATTTATTCCCTTTTTCATTAAACCTAGCCATGTCACATGCAAGGGAGATCCTCCTTCCCTTCCTCCCTTGATTCTTGGCCATATCTATCTATTTTAGGAAAAATTATCAAGATAAACTCCTCTTTCTCTCATGTTATTACTTTTTTCCTTCCTATTTCTCTCATTTTCCCTTGGTTTCACTTCCTTCCCAAAACCTCGGGGGATGGTAGGTCGAGATTAGGGTTTGGGGTGGTCCTAATTTTGGATTTTGGGTGTTTGAGGATTGTAGGGTGGATCCTCTTTCCTGTTGAAGCCTTCCCCATAAAAGGTGGCATGTTGAAATTTTTTTAACTTGATTCCACTTAATTTGATATAGTTATTTTTGTACATTTCCTTTAAATGGAATTTCATTCTATACATGATGGTTTCTAATATGTTGTTTGTTAAATTAAATCTATATGTGACTATAGTGATGGATTTCATATATGTTTTAAGGGCTGTGTCACTTGGAATAGAGGTATTTAATAATTTTCTTAGTTTTCTGAGGTGTTTATTTTGATTCCAAGTGTTTTTAAAAGATACCTAAGAGGATTTATTAAAGGTAATTTTATGATTAAATGAATTTAACCATGTTTGGGTCATGGTATAGGTAGAGTGTGGTTTTTAAAAAATGTTCCAAATGTAAGATGGTGTTGGGTAATTTTTAAATGATTTAAAGGAAATGAGAAATGGTTCCTCGAGTGATTTTAGGTGTGGTTTTTCTTTGTTTGGTTTCAAATGTTTCTATGAATGATTTTCCATGATTTGGTTTCAATGAATGTTTTAAAGTAAGATTCAAAAATTTGTAAAGTGGATTATCATACCAATCAATTTTGAAATAAAGGCCCAATTTTCACTTTTAAAAGAGTTTTTTCTAAAACTCATGATACCCTAAATTAAGAACCCTTTTGTATTGATTTGTATAAATTATAGACCCTAAAGGGGATTTTGTTTATCCTTGTCATATTTTACAATGCTTATGCAAGTAAAAAGGGTTTGTTTCCTGTATGAGTGTTGGAGGTGGTATGTGGTGTTTATTTAGTATGTTTTTTTATTAACCTTTTGATGGTTATTTGGCTTGATTGTTTACTCACCTCCATTGAGTTATATCATGGGAACACGAGTATCTAATTGAAGGTCGGGATGCATGTTACACTAGTGTGGTGTGCACTCACTAGCTAGTTCCCTAGAAGTTTTCTCCCTCCTGGGGGTATGTATTATACTTGGTGACCCTAAGGGGTGCCGAATGGGATGTTCTAGTTTCACTTTAGGAGGCCCTTTGAGAGAGTAAATCTAGGAAATCAAGTCTAATATTATTCATGTTAGAATCTAGTGTGTTTCCCATGATACTTTGATTTCATTGGGGACTTGTTTAAGGTAATTTTTATGTGACTAGTATATATCCCCTAAGGTTTTATTTTTTTGCATGGAACTATTGTTTTATTTGATTATCTTGATTATAATCCATTGATATCTTGGTTATGGTGTGCGTTTTTATATTTTATTCTAGTTTTAGTTTTAGTATACTTTAAAATAGATTTGTAAAATGGTTTGGAAAGTGTGATTTTAAAGGTAAATTGATGTGTACTTTATAAAAGTTGTTTGAGAAATGTTTTGGAAGGATAAAATGTATTTTGATTATTTTTTCCTAAAATCTAATGAAGGGACATCTTTCTATGGTTTAAAAGTGTTTTAATAAAAAGGTTTTTATTTCACCCATGATTACTCTATGAATGAGTGTTTTTTTGAAGTTGGTTATGGAAAGTTATTTATCTTTTATTAAACTCACATGTAAAAACCCTATTTTATATTTTTAATTCAAACTATCATTAATTAAATGGATTTCTAAAGGGAATGCAAGAAACTCTTTGGTGAAATCTTGTTGGGCATGTTTATCTCAAACCTTGAAAACATCATTGGGTGTACGTTTCTCCCATGTTTTCTTTCAGGTTCCTAGGCTTTGTCCTCTTTTAGGGTTAGTTATATGGGTTTTGATGTGATGAGTGATCATAGGACACATAGAGATGGTTGCCAGTGGTTCGAGTTAGGTTTTATTTCCCTTTTTGGGATGTTTATGTATCAACATTTTCATCCTAAATCTTTCTTTTAGATTTTGTATATATGATGCTTGGATTAAGTTCAGTTTATGAATTTATACTATTTTTGAGTTATCCTTATTATTATCACTATTTATTATTACTATTATTGGTTATTTATTCTATAATTAAACTTTTTATTTATGTTTGGGTGTCCAATACATGGATAGGTCAAGATGGATTCTTGGATGGGATTGTGGAAGTGATTATTTGGATTTTGTGGGTGAAATAATTACAAAATATTAGGTTATTGATACCCAAGTGCTATCTATCAACCTGTGGGGATCAAGAATTCCTTTTAGTCCCATTGAAGGCTTTGGTCAGGTGATGTGATGGGCTAGCCTAGGCCGGTTCATTACAGGGCCTGCTTCTACTACGACCAACTGAAGCAACTCCATGGGAACATATGAAAGAGGAAACAAAGTTTTGGAATGAACCCGTGTGACAAAATATGGAACATGGAAGACAAGACACTCTAAAATGACCATAGGGGAAAATCCTTCTTCCATAAAATGCAAGAAAGTACAGTGGAAACAATGATAGAAAGAAACACAAGGCAAAGAAAAACATGAGAGATTACATGGTTTTGACTCACATCCCAATCCATGGGGGAATGATTATTTTAATTTTAATTTAGAATAAAGTTAGGAATGATTACAATTATCTATCACAACAAAGTGATCACACTCTTCTTGCATAGTAGTACCCAACTAGTGCTTTTGGTTGTCACCACCACCTTATCATCATAGGTTGTAATCTGCATAAGCCGAACTTCACAAATGTAACTCCATTAGTCAAGGTCTCCCACTACCTTAACTAGATCTATCAGTACATTGTTCCCATATTCCAAATATATCATAGGATATGCCACTTTCCACATCTTTAGATGAACCTCCATATGATGAAACTGACATATAGTCGATGCCGCTTCATCACCATCTAGTTGAAAAAAAGGCCTCTAGATTTTCTCATTTTGGTGGTCTAGCATTTAATCCATCTGGAAAATGAATCTCACAACCTCAACAAAACCATTATCTATAAATGATTTTTTGGGGGTATAATTGACCTCCCCTTATCATATCTTAATTATTTTTTCACTTTGGATCCACTTGCCATTAGAAATTACATTCATTATTCATTCACTACAAAAAAAAGTATTTAGTCATGGTTTTAACCATTACTAAATGATTCACAATGCTTTCTATAAACCATCACGAATTCGTGTATCATGAATCTTTTGGCAATAGTTTTTTATTTTGAAGTTATTTTTTAAAAATAAATTGATTTTTAAATTATTTATTTATTATTTTTTATTTATATATTTTTTTATTTTTTTTATTTATTATCCCAGTCCCACTCTAACCTAGACCCCCTATGCCCTATCCCACCCAAACCTACCCTATAAAATCAAGCATATATGTGTAATGTGAGATTTAAACCTCTTACCTCTTGGTTATTATATAAAGCATTTACCACTCCACCAACCCCTTCATGCAGTGACCAAACAAACTTTAATATACTTATATATATACACACACATACACAGACACATACAAATAAAATACATGTAAATACATATATATGTGTGTATATATATATTCATAATTTATAAATATAAACATATAAAAATATAATTATATAAAAATATGCATAAATATATATATACAAACACAATGACATAATATATATACATGTATATAAATATACATAAATAGATATAAATATATATAAATGCATACATACATAAATATATAATTAAATATAATTATGTGTATTTATACCTGAATAATATATATATATATATTTACATAAATACGTATAAATACATATAAGTACATATAAATATCTATAAATATATATAACTATAAATAAATTTAGATAAATATATATATATATATATATATATATATTTGAATATGATTATATATAAATATATATATAAACACATATAAATATACATAAATATATATATACACGTATAATTTTATATACATATATACCTGCATAATATATATTAATATATATAAATATAGATAAATAAATATAAATATACATAAATAGGTATATATAGGTATATTTTTGTGTATTTAAATATAATTATATAAAAATAAATAATTTATTAAAGATTAAAAATTACTAATTAATAATATATATAGGTATATTTTTGTGTATTTATATATAAATATATGTATATAAAAATTACTAATTAATAATTAATGATTAATGATTAACAATTCATATTTATTCAAAATTTTAAATAATAAATAATTTATTATTAATTATTAATTATTAATTAGTTAATTAAAATTTTAATTATTTAATATTAATATTTTTTAAGTGCTACTAATTCTGTGGTGGTTTTTTAAAAAAACCACTAAAATTTTAAAAATATATATATAACAAAAATAAAATTTCATATTTAGTAATGGTTTTAATCGCCACCAAATTCTAAAATTTGAAAAAATAAAAATAGAATTAAAATTTCAGATTTTACACTGGTTTTAACCACCGCTAAATGAATTTTTTCTTATAGTGATTAAGGAATGAGTATTTGTGAAAATTTCATCTAAGCTCACCTATAAAAGGACTCATCCAATGCCCCCCCCCCCCCACACCCCCTCAAATCATACCTTTCATTTTATTTTCTCTTTAACCCCAAACCAACTTCTCTCCCTAACAATCCTCTCACATGTTTGGGGACCTCTGGCCACAATAGGGATCCCCAAAACCCTCATTTTGAAGAGGCGCTCTAAGAGAATATTCAAGTCTTCAACGTAGTTGTTATCTTATCCCTAATCATTATTCCTTATCTTATTCATCAAACTCATAAATTTGATTGATCACTTCAATAATATGTTTCACAAATCCATTAATATTCTATGAAAGTTATATTATTATTATCATATAATAACATGTTATTGCTCATTAGGTCATTATAATATGTTCTTGTTTGGGTCAGTTTTATTACCTACATGAATGATGATATAACTAGTTTATGTCATGAATGACTAATAAAAGTTAAATACTGATGATATGATGTAATAATTATTAATTTAAGATATTTTATCAATTCTATAAAATAAATATGGAAAAGTATATTCATTAATAAAAACAATTTTTTTATTAAATCGAAATTCACAAAAAAATGAGATTTTAACTGCACTCGATGAACCATCACCATAGCTTACATATAATTTACATTGGACTTAAAAATTATATCAAACATGCATATGTGACCCCCATTCACATTCTAGAAGTGATTAACATATAAGGAAGGATTAAGGACCAGAACCACCATATCGAGGAGAGAACATAGCAAATAAGACAATTAACACTCAAATGTTAATTTTAACCAATAATGATTAATAAATGAGTAATAAGAAATTATAAATTAATGGAATAAAGTAAAATAAATATAAATATAATTTTGATATATATTAATAAAAAAAATAATTTGATTATAAATGAGGTTAGAGCGTGTTCGACCAATTGGGAATCCAAGATAAGGGGTTTTGTTGACTCGATATTTTTTCATTGAGTTGTGCACCTTTTTTTACTACATTATTTTATGTTTTTTATATTCTTCCATTTCACTATTTAATATGGTATTTTCTCTTTATCTATGGAAAAATTAAATTTTCATTTTATAATCTTCTTCTTTGATGGATTTCTTTCTTCATAAAAATATGACATTGTTAAGAATAATTATTACCCTCCCTATTAGCTCTTTATCCTCCATGTTTATATTCTTTCTTACCATTAAAGTTTTATTTTATTATTTTGAAATCCAAATATGTATTATCTTATTTACTATTCATATTTCTCTTTATCTATTTACAAAATGTAATTTTATAACTCTTTCATCAATATGGGTTTTCTCTAAAATTGTCTAAATAGCTTAAAACGGTTTTTTTATACTTTCATATAGTTGGTATCTTTAAATACACATTTCTTTACCTATACTTCATTTATTTTTTCAAATTTCCATTATTAGGGATTCTTATAAAATAATTTTTTTAAAAACCTTCTTTTCACCTTATTTGAAATTATTTTTAAAAGTGACATGTAACATCATTTTTTTACGAAAAATTAAAAAAAGCATTAATAATATTTTTTTATCATTCCTCTTCCATTTTCATCTCTATCTATAAAATATATATCTCTTATAAATTTATGTTTCATTTATCACCCTCTAAATTATCTCATTATATATTTCTTTTTGGGCGATTGGATTTTGGGTACTTTATGATCAAATTCTACATTTCTTTATATGTGATACTTATGAAAATGTCAATTAAAATACATTTTATTTTCATGAGTTTTTCAAAATATTATGTATGATTTATTTCATGTGGTACTCATACATATGGATTATCATTATATGATGTTTGGGTCCAATATATCCCTCCAATTAAATGGGTAAATCTTATATCTCGTGAGATAATGATGTTATGTGTGGACCTAATTGATATGTTCGCAACCTTATGTGTGAGAATAATTGATATGTTCACAATATTATGTGTGTTCCTAATTTATATGCTCAAAACCTTATATATGGACCTAATTGATATATTCATAACCATATGTGTGGACCTAAGTGTTTTTAGATATGCTCACAAAGTTGTGGTTTGCCTATGTTTGTGTTTATACCACATGCCTAAACCATAGAGTTATGGGATTGTATGTTTTATTTGTGATATATGTTGTTTAAATTATATAAATGATGTAAAATATATTCAAGTTATACTCATTTTTTCCCGGTTGGTATTAGAGAGAGGTTTAGTTATTTTTGGGGATTTTGTAATTAATATTAAGAGGATAAAACTTATAGAAATCTAGGTTAAAATGAAAGGATTATAGGTTAATCCAATTATTTCATAGTTGAACTGAAAGTTCTATAGGTTGAAATGAAAGTGTCATGGGATAATACATATTAATATTGATAGATCATATGATTATAATGGTTTAACTTTATTTTAAAGGATATTATCATGATTCTCTATAACCATTTTTTGTTTCAATATTTAGTTGGAAATGAAATCATGAAAATGAAGCTATGAAAGGTATATCTCTAGAAACTCTTAAGTCTTATAACCAACAAAGAAGGAATATTGGGCTTAAATATTTGTGATAAATGAAAATCTAAACATATTTTTATTATGAGGAAGAGGATGAGCTTCCTAGTCTTTCCCAAGATAGTAAAATAAATATATCATTATAAATTATATCTCAAATCATGACTATGTCTAATATCATTGGTGAGAGAAATTAAAATTAAAAGTACTCGATTTATTTAAGTGGGGATAATATAACATCTCAGGTTTTAGTCTGCATTTTATTTCCATAAGTTACTTGTTTTATTATTTATAATGAATAAAAACATAAGTTATGAAATAAATCATATAATAAATGAATCAAATTAAAAATAATTTATTCAATCATAAGGTATAATTATAATTAAAGTGCATGAAACCATGTATTACATGCAATGCCCCAAGGATTTACGGGTCATTATGTTTTGTAATAATTTGAATATTTTCATTTGTTGGAAAGTCCACTTTGAGAACTAGGGTTCATGTTGTGAATATGAATGTTAGAATGTCCTGAAATGATGTTTTTGGATGTGGTTTAAGGTTTAGTGGGGATGCCTCCCTGTACGTCAGAAGCATGTCTCTGCGTATGCTAGAGGATGTCGATTAGTGGAATGTCCTAAAGGTTCTAGGTATAGTAGAAGCAGCAGATAGGGCATTCCCAACTCATCTTTTTTATCATAATCAATGGTTAATATGATATTTAAATGATGATAAATGTTGTGACCAATAGAAATGAATCGAATAATAATTAACTATTGAACTTTGGAACCAAAATGTAGAATCATCACATGTTATTTATAATTAATTTAAATAATTAAAGAATTTCTTTGTGATTAATTGTTTCTTCTTTGACAGATTTTACAATTTCTCTCCATCATACCATCATTTCACTATAGTAATCAAGAGTAGATTCCCTATAGTAGTTATCCACACATGTTCCATGAACCTATTAACTTCATTATAGTAATCTCTGGGTTCTAGAACGGTAGATCCTAATACTTGTGTTGTTCACCTTTGATCTCCTCAAGAATCGCTTGAAGAAGTATTATCTTTGATCCATATAGACTTGAGAGTGGTGGAGGAGTAGGATATCTCTCTATTCTTGAGAGTGTTATTGGAGAGAGAACTCTCTGGGGCTTCTAGAGGATTCTATCTAGATATTGTTGTGCATAACCAAATGAAATTGGAAACCTTAAAGAAAATAATATAATTGAGTGTATATACCACTAGGGTTAGAAAATAATAATTATTCATGCATCCTTATTATTTTTCCTTAATTACTATGGAACCCCATATCAATATTATTATTATTATTATTATTATTATTTCTTGACATGTTCTGAACTCATGAATTAAATTAAATATTATTTATTCAAATAATATTCAATATATATTATTTCTCATCAAGACATTAAACTTGATATGTCATTCCTCCTCAATATTTATCAGACCTTGAATAATTAATATTTATTTAATAAATAAATATAATTGAATTATTCACTAATAAATAAATAAATATTTTATTTACAAAATGAAAAATAAATATTTATTAAATATTCCGCTCATAAAATATTATCTCAAATAACTAGTGATAGAATTTATTAAATAAAGAAAACATGAATAATTATTAAACCATGCGTGGGAATAATATTTATTCAACTTTTCAAATAATAAATAATATTATTATTTAACTGAGTTTTGGATACACTTAGTGTGTGACTCTTTAGGCATCTTTCTCAGTGGCATTAGGCAAAGAAGCCCAAAGTCTAAGGTTAGTTCCTAGAAACACACCAAGATTCCCATAGAGAAATAAATTAATATTATAATTACATAAAACCACATATGGACACTTAATGTGTAATATAATCCCTTTATCATGATATCTTTAATCAAGCATGTTGCATGTTGAGGTCATCAACCTATGTACTCGATGTCTCTTTCTTTGAATTTTAGTAAATTGAACTTTCCTGCATAACACCATGGCCATGTAATTATGTATTCTATATTATTTCTATCAAATAGCCTGAGATATCAGCTTTTGTTAAAAAAAATAGATAAATAATTTCTCACATTATTCATTAATGAAATATTACTCATGACAAACCCAACGTATCCTACTTCTCCACGAACATATGTCATTATGGTTTTAATCAATACATAAAAGCATGAGACTCATAACATCCATTAATAATAATATTAAAGTCTAAGAATCAATACACATTTCCACAAATATGAACATCCAATGACACATATAAATGTGGATTTCCTATTGGTGGGCCTCGTTCTTATAATTTATTATACTAGAAATTACCAAGGTCATACACCATGAGAAGGTGCCTCAAATCCCTATGAGTATCCACCCCTGACATTCTATATTATTTGTGTCTCTCAAATTTTTTCATCCATCTATAGAATATATATTTAAGAATACTACCATGGCACTTCTGAGTTCTCATCATAGCAGGGAACTGCTATGACCTTTCAGTGCGACAATTACTCTTAGGACATTATCACAAACTATGTCATGAAGAAGAATAATCATGATGTGATAAGGATTTTATTAATATTCAAAACAATGAATACAAATTATCATAAAGTACACATAAGTTGGTTCTAGGGAACAAACTTCAATAAACCGTATGCCCCTAATTCTCACCTCAACCTACACAGTGACATTGGAAAAAAAATTATAAATAAGGGTTAGGGTCACCAACCTCAATGTAAAGTGAATCCTCTTGAAGAAGGTCACAATGTGTATTTGTTTACAGGTAGATTCCATGAGTATTTTGTTGGGTGTGAGAGGTTACACGCCGCGTATTTGGGATTCACATTATGTAATGTCTAAAATCTGGTTTTTATAAATGGGTGACGATTTTTTTGTCATATGTGGACTTTGTGGATTACACGACGTGAACCAGGGTTACATGCCATGTAATTATCAAGGAAAAGAGTTTTAATAAGGCCGCATGTTAGATTCTCTTTTCACCTGGTTCACAGCCCTTCCCCTCAAACCCCTGGTCGATTTTAGGAAATTTTGGGAACCTCTTCTCATTCTGAGTCCTTAATTTGGTGATTGATCATCATTATCATTGTGGTTTATCTATCCATGTTTGTTTACTTGATCTTTGAAACTTTCTTTCTTTGTTGGCGGATCCCATTGTGAGTGTTGTGCATAGTGAATTTTTTGATTAAATATAGGTGGTTCCATCTGAGATTTTCCATGAAAGTGGAACTTTGATTTTTTTTTGATTTTTTTGAAATAGATTTTAATTGATTTATAAAACCTTTATTTGGAATGATTCAGTTATGAAATTTGAAATGGAATGGATTTTGAGGAAAAAAACCCAATTCCAATGGAATTGGAATTGAGGGATGAATTATGAAAAATGATTGCTAGATTTGTAAACTGTTTTAATGAAATGATTTTGGATTTTTTTTGAGAAAATTTATTAAATTGAAAAGATAAAAACCCATGATTGGTTTTGGATTGAAAATTCATAAAATGATGAAAAATCCATATTTTTGGTTTTGAAATTGGATTGGTGTATTGAAACTAAAAATTGGGAAATTGAATTGAAAATGATGATTTATTTGAAATGAGATCATTTTACCATTATGCATTGATTGATTAAGTACATGAAATCCTAGATAGTCAGTAGGTTATTTGGGATAATCATGCTAGGATATTGATCCCCTAAAAATGGATTGATGATGAAAACTCTAATAAAAACTGAGTTCGGTGTGATTATCCCTAATGGGATGTTGATAAGTCCTATTCGACTTAAGCCTAAGGGACGTGTACACTCATGTTTTGTTATGACTGCTGATTTGAGAAGTGTGAGGATCATATGGCTAGAAACTAGCACACTTCAGGGAAGATGACAATGGTTCTTGTGATGTTTGATTTGATTATATATTCCATTATTTATAAAACTATTTTTCTCAGGCCAAATGATTTATATAAATTTTTTTATATAAATTTTTTATTTAATACATGTTTTAAATGTTTGTCATCCATTGAAATGAAAGCATGATTTGTTTTAAATATGCATATGATATATTATGTTATTCCCTGTTTTATTTAAATTTAAAACATGATTGGTTTATTACTATTCCATCTAGTATGGAACACTTAGTGAGACCCTATTGGGATTTATATCTCACACCCTACCTTTTCATTCGAGCATTTGTAAATTTTCTTATTCCATGACTCTTCAAAGGGAAAACACTACTTGGAGGTGGTGGATGTTTTTGATCTTTTGGGCTCAGAGTCTTAGATGTGACCATTGGAGATGTCATCCACTTGTTTCATGGGATGTTAGATTTTTTATCTTTTTAGTTGTTGAGTTATTTGATGACGTGTTACTTTGGGTTTTGTTATACCTATTTGATTTTGGAACCTTCTCTATTTGGAGTGTTGATCGTACTGACTTGTTTTTTTTATATTCCATTATTTTGTGGAAAATTCATTCCCTCTTTATCTTTTATTATTTCAGGTGCTAGTCTCTAACCCGTGGTGATTGGGAACACCCTTCGAGCCATGTCAGTGTCAGTTTGAGTATTAGGATACCAGGGTATCCAGGTTGGTTCATGAAAAGGTGGTATTAGAGCTTTACAGGTTGATGGATTGAGCATCTTATCTTAATTTCAGTATTTTGTTTGGGAGTCTTAATGGGACTTAGGAGGTAGTTGCGAGCAAGTGACTAGCCATCACTCATTATTATGAGCCTTAAGTCACCATGGGTGTTTGGGTAAAGGTGTTTTGAGGAATAATTTGATCTAACTCTAGTCTTTTCCCTACTTTTGATTTAAGTATGTTGAAATCCAAATCTTTAAATATTATCTGATGGGATTGATATTTCTATATCTATTGTCTGAGTTATTTTTGGTGTATCCTTTCTGATATATTCAGTGTTGTCTATTGATGTTGTATAACGTCATGCCTCTGAGAATATGTGTGAATCGACCCCATGAGGAAGCTGCTGGTGAACCGTAATGAGTGAATCCTCCCTTGGACCAGAACCTTGTTGTGATTATTGTGAGTGTTGTCCAAGATCTGGGACAAGCACCTGCACTCATTCCCATTAAGGATCCAGTTTTGGAACCTCATAGGGATGAATCTTGGAATCATTCTCAATAATTTCTTCTCTATATTCCATTAATGTTCCAAGGATCTAATTGTCCTAAAAAATTATAAGGATTGTTTGAAAAATATAGAGATTTTGGTCGATTTATTGGAAACTCCTAATTTGATTATGGTAAAGTGTGTTACCTTTAAGCTAGAAGGGCCTAACAGGAGATGCTGGGATTTGATGGTGATGATAAGGAATCATGAGAGTTTATAATGAAAAGAATCTCGAGTTATTTTCACTGATTAGTTATTTCCAAAATCTATGGTCTTATCAAAGTCAATAGAGTTTATCAAGCTCGAGCAGGGTGACACGACCATGACCTAGTATGCTCATGTATCTATAGAGCTTATATAGTTCTAACCTAATATTTTATCGAATGAGAAGATAAAAACTCTAAGGCTCTAAATGGGTATTTGAACTGATATATATTGTCAAGTTTTCTTGTTGAAGATGGATTCATATGATGACGTGATAGATAAGGCGTTGATGGTTGAGCTTGATCTGGATGGTAAGACAATGTTGATGGGAGTTCCTTTTTCTCTTAGTGGTGGTTATGTGAGTTCTATTAAATTAAAGAGGAATAGTGATGAGTCTCATGGTGGATCTCAACATCAGGGTTCTTACAGAACTCTTGCAACACTTGGTAGAGACCCTTTGACTTACTTCTAGTGTGGCAAGGTTGGGCATTCGAAACTGGTTTACACTAAGGCACCCAAGATCTGTAATTCCTGTGGAAACATAGGTAACTTATAGAATTTTTTATATATATTTTCTACCCCATGTAGTGGCATGGGATCATCAACACCTAAAAGTACTCTGGTGTAATTAGATTCTTTAAGAACAAAGGGGTTCCAAGCATAAGCATCTGAAATGAAACTTCTTCACACAGTAGAAGAGTCTCCAAAGGAAGATGATATGGTTCCAGTGACTGTGAGAGGTACTATCACTATATATTTATCTTTAGTGACTACTTTATTTAATATCGGTGAATCTCACTCATTTATATCAAATCATATTATGAACCCACTAAATATTCCTATGGAGCTTTTGTCTTATGTGATGGATATTATTATGCCCCTTGGAATGAAGATAAAGCAGGGTATATGTTGTCCTGCTTATGTCTTCTCTTTATTAGATATTGAGATTACTTGGAGTTTTTTGGTTCTCAACATGAAACCTCTTAATGTCATTCTCAAGATGGATTATATCATTGCTAATAAGGCCTAAATCGACTCTTATCTTTGTAAGGTTACCTGCCCGATGATGTGTGTCATGTCTTTTAAGGGGAATGAGACCTAAGGTTGGGTAGAGTCGGACATTCTTATCCAGAGTTTTGGAAAGTGATATCAATGTTTTCTTTTGATATGGAGTAGAAATCTTTGATTTATGATCTCCCTTCGGTTTTTGTAGAGTTCCCTGACGTTTTTCCTTTGAATTTCTCTAGTTTTCCACTAGTAAGGGAGGTGGATTTTTCTATTGACCTAGTGTATGGTAATCAACCAGGGTCTATTCCTTCTTACTACATGGAACTGGCTGAACTGAAAGAGTTTAAGACTCAGTTGGATGATCTTCTAAATAAAGGCTTTATATGCCCGAGCGTATCACCTTGGGCGATGCCTATTCTCTTTGCTAAAAAAGCTAACGGAACACTTCACCTATGTGTTGATTACCAAAAGATCAATCAAGTTATGGTAAAGATAAAGTATCTATTACCATGTATTAATGATATGTTTGACTATTTGAAAGGGGAAAGTGGTTCTTGAATATTGATTTTGATCTGGTTATCACCATTTGAGAATAAAAGAATCTAACATTCATAAGACCACCTTCCAGAGTAGGTATTCCCATTGTGAGTATCTTGTCATGTCATTTGGTCTAACCAATGATCCTATAATCTTTATGCGCTGATGAACCAAATTTTCCATGAATATGTTGATATGTTCATGGTGGTATTTATAGATGACATCTTGGTTTACTCTTAGTCTGAGGAGGATCATGTGCGTCATTTGAGAGCAATTCTATAAATGTTAAGAAATCACTAAATCTATGCAAAGATTTCAAAATATAATTTCTAGATTCAGGAAGTGAAGTTCTTGGGACACGTGGTCTCAGAATATGGTATTCCAGTCAATTCTGAGAAGTTGAAGGCTGATATGACATGGGCACAATCATGTGATATTTTTAAGATTCGGAACTTCTTGGGTTTAACAGGGTATTATAATCGGTTTTTAAAGGATTTCTTGAAGTTGGATTCTCTGATGACCGCTCTCACTTATAAGGGAGTAAAGTTTGTTTGGGATGAGAATTGTTAGAGTTCTTTTGTTAAGTTGAAAGGTATTTTTATTGTTGCACCAGTCCTGACTCTTCTAGAGGTTGAGCATGTCTATGTTATCTTTTGTAATGCATTAGGTTCAGGTTTTGGATTTGTTCTTATACAAGGTGATCACATGGTGGCCTATGGCTCTAGACAGCTTAGGCTACGCAATAAGAATTACCCAAGCCATGATCTTGAACTCTCAACTATGATGCATGCGCTTAAGAGTTGGCAAAATTACCTTTTCAAAGAATGGTTTATCATGTATTCTGACCACAAAAGTTTGAGTTATATATTCTCTCAAAAAGATCTGAACCTCTTATAGAGACGTTGGGTGGAGTACCTGCAGTCTTTTAACTTCGATACTGCCTACACCCCAGGGAAGGTAAATGTTTTTTTTGTCACCTTGGGTAGGAAACTTCTGACCTAGGCTGTGAAATAATCCATAGAAGAGTGAAACTTGATGATTTTTTTTGCAAAGTTTCATTTAGGAGTTTGAGAGGATGGAACTGAAGTTTCTTTGGAATGTTTTTAGTGGACCTCCTCTCTTCTTAAGATGATTCTCCAGGAACAACAACTTGATGATGAATTCAATGGCATGAGAGATTCTCTTTATGGTGGGGAGACCACCAGGGAATGGTCGTTCTCTTCAGAGGGTATTCTGTGTTACCGAAACTGGTTTATTATTCCTTCTCCCATGAGAAAGTATGTGATGGGGGATTTCCATAATTCCCAATAGATTGTTCACCCAAAAACCATAAAGATTTTTTATAATATGTGGTGATGATTCTTGTGGCCAGGTATGAAATGGGACATTACTGACTTTGTTTCTTGTTGTTATACTTGACAAAAGGTTAAGTCTAAGCACCAAATACCTTCAAGTTTTCTTTAGCCAATTCTAGTGCTGACTTGGAAGTGGGATGAGATATCAATGGACTTTATGACTGGGTTGCCACATACCCCTTGAAAGAAGAATACGATATGGGTTTTGATCGATCGACTGGCCAAATCGGCTCACTTTATCCCCATTCATGATACAACCAAATTTGAGGAGTTGGGAAGCCTCTATGTAAAAGTGATTATTCAATAACACAAAGTTTCATATGTTATAGTCTTTGATAGAGATATCTGTTTTACCTCCCATTTTTTGTGAGGCCTTCAAGAGGTAATGGGATCTCAAGTTTGTTTGAGTAGAGCATACCATCCACATACGGATGGCCAAACAGGGAGGGATATATAGATTCTTAAGGGTATTTTATGTGCTTGAATTCTCAACATTAGTAGATCTTGGGATGACCATTTGGGATTGGTTGAGTTTTCTTATAACAATAGTTACCAATCCACAATCAAAGTGACTCCTTTTGAGGCCCTATAGGCAGGTCGTGTAAATCTCTATTGTGTTCATCAGAGATTGGTGAAACTTATTTGGTTAGATTGAGCTTGGTCCAAGAGATGACAATAAAGGTTTAGTTGATTCATTTGATAATGTTGACAGTATAGAGCCGGTATAAATCTTGTGATGGTCATTATTATAGACCGTTGGAGTTTTTTGTTGGTGATTTTATGTCCTTGAGAGTTTCATCTCAGTTGGGTCGCTGATATTTTGGGAGGCAAGGGAAGCTTTCTCCTCGGTTTGTGGGTCCTTTTGAGACTATTGAGAAGGTGGGGAAAGTGGCATAATGTTTAGAACTTCCATCGTAGCTGACATCGATACATAATGTGTTCCATGTATCGTAGCTTTGAAAATATCTTTATGATCCATCTCATTTTTTGAGATAGAGTGATCTTAATGTTGAGCCTGATTTATCCATGGCTGAGCATCTAGTCAGGATCATTGATTCTAAGTCAAAGGTATTTCGTGGGAGGAAGATAGCTTTATTCAATGTGTTATGGCAGTGGTTTTGATTCTCATGAGATGTGGGAGCATGAGACATTGATGGGAGAGCAGTGGCCTCACCTTTTTTATATGGAGCTTTCTTGAAAAACTAATTGGGGACAAAAAGTATTTATAGTGGGGAGATTGTAACACCTTGTTACCTTTTATAAGGTATTCTTTGTATTTTGTTATCTGTTTCCCTTTTTATTGGGGCTTTACTGTAGAATCTGGATTTTTTGTTGTCTGCTAGGAAATTACATGTCATGTAATGTGATTACACGACTTGTATTTGTTAACAGGAAGACGTCGTGAGTCTTTTATAGGGTGTGAAAGGTTACATGCTGTGTATTTGGGATTCACATCATGTAATGTCTAAAATTATGTTTTTATAAAAAGGCAACACGTTTTTAGGCATATGCGGCCTTCATGGATTACACGACATGAACTAGGGTTACACGCCATGTAATTATCAAGGTGTATGGTTTGATTCTCACTTCATTCAGTCTATAAACCTTCCGCTCGAACCCCTGGTTTACTTTGGGTGATTTTAGGAACGTTCACTCCTTTCGGGTCATTCATTCAGTGATTGATCTGCATAGTTGTTGCGGGTCATTCGTCAGTCTTTTACAGGGCATGAAAGGTTTCACGTCATGTATTTGGGATTTACGTCGTGTAATATCTAAAATCAGGTTTTTATAAAAAGGCAATGCGTTTTTCGGCATATGCGTCTTCATGGATTACACGACATGAACCAGGGTTTCACGCCATGTAATTATTGTGGTAGGTGGTTTTAAATAGGCTGCATGGCTGATTCTCTTTTTATTTGGTCTGCAGCCCTTCCTCTCGAACCCCTAGGCGATTTTGGGTGATTTTGGGAACCTACGCTCCTTTCGGGTGATTCATTCGGTGATTAATCTTCATGGTTGTTGTGGTTTGTCTATCTAGGTTTGTTTTCTTGATCTCTGATGCCTTCGTTCTTCATTGGCGGATCCCGTTGTGGGTGTTGTGCGTAGTGACTTCCATGATTAAATTTAGGTGGTTCCATTTTAGATTTTCCATGAAAGTGAAACCTTGATTTTCTTGATTTGTTGAAATAGATTTCAATTGATTTATAAAACCTAGATTTGGAATGATTCGATTATGAAATTCAAAATGACATTGATTTTGAGGAAAACCCTCAATTCCAATGGAATTGGAATCGAGGGATGAATTATGAAAAATGATGGCTTGATTTGTAAACCGTTTTGATGAAATGGTTTGAGTTTTGTTTTGAGAAAATGACTTAAATTGAAATGATGAAAACCCATGATTGGTTTTGGATTGAAAATACATGAAATGATAAAAAATCGTGTTTTTTGTTTTGAAATTGAATTGACATATTGAAACTGAAAATTTGGCAATTGAATTGAAAATGATGATTGATTTGAAATGAGATGATTTTCCTATTATTATCTGTTGATTGATTAAGCACACACGAGCCTGAGTAGTTAGTGAGTTATTTGGGACAAACACACTAGGATCTTGATCTCCTGGTTCGATATGAATATCCCCGATGAGATGTTGACGAGTCTTATTCGGCTTGAGCCCGAGGGATGTGTGCACACATGTTTTGCTGCGATCACTGATTTGAGAAGGGTAAGGATCCTATAGCCAGAAACTAACGTACTTCAGGGCAGATGACCATGGTGCTTGTGATGTTCAATTTAATTATACATATCATTGTTTATAGAACCGTTTTGTTCATGCCAAATGATTTATAAAATGCTTTTATATAAAATGTTTATTTAGGCCATGTTTGAAATGTTTTTAATCCATTAAAAATGAAAGCATGTTTTGTTTTAAATATGCATATGATATATTATGTCATGCTCTGTTTTATTTAAATTGAAAGCATTATTGGTTTATTGTTATGACATCTAATACGGAACACTTGGTGAGACCCTACTCGGTTTTATAGCTTGCACTCTACCTTTGTCTTTGGGCGTTTGTAGATTTTTTTATGTTAAGTCTAACAAAGGGAAGACGCCACTTAGAGGTGGGGGATGTTTTTGGTCCTTTGGACCTGGAGTCTTGGAGGTGACCGGTGGAGATGCCGTCCACTTATGGCATGAGATGTTGGAGTTTTTATCTTGTTAGTTGTTGAGTGTTTTGATGACGTGATGCTTTGGATTTTGTTATACTTGTTCGATTTCGGTATTTTCTCCCATTGGAGTGTTGAACATACTGACTTGTTTGTTTTATCTTCTGCTATTTTTGACAAATTCGTTCTCTTTTATCTTGTATGATGTCAGGTGCTAGTCGTCAATCCGTAAGAATCGGTAACACTCTTCGGGTCATGCCGGTGTCGGCTTGGGTACGAGGGTATGAAAGTATCCAGATTGGTTCATGACAAATAGTGTAAAGTGTTTTGTGATGGTAGAAATTTAGATGCTTTGTGAATGTTTTGGGGTTCTGTTAATCACATGTTATATGCATCACAAAATGTTTTGAATTTTGGCTTTGATGTGTAACATGTTGTGCACTCAATATATGATTTGGATTAAAGAACTACTCATAAAACATTAAAAATATTATTGATTGAATAAGGATTTTCATTAAATTTAATGATTTGAGCATGGAAGTTAAAATATACATTGCTCAATATCCATGTGTGTTTGGTTGAGAGTTTAAATATCTCGCGGACATTGTTGAATCATCTTGATAAGAATTATTAATCATCAATTGGTGTTTTTTAATACATGGTACTAAAATTGAAAATATATTTTGGGATATTCTTTAAGTTGTGAAAATGGGTTTTTGATGGAATATTTTAATTTTTATATAGGATTAAATTCAGTAGGCTGGTTTTTTAGAACAGGAAGGTTGACTTTGATGTACTGGACTTTATGCTTGACCTTTGGTGATAGGGTTGCTGGTGGCATGAGGTATTCGTAGTCGCCCGATCATCCCAGTGAGCTGGCCACACGATTCTCTGGTACAGAGCAGAGGCGATTGACACAGATTGATGTCCATAGCTTGAGTTTCTTTCATCTGGGGATAGGGTTCTTGAATCCTAGCTGCTGCTTTGGGTGTTATCCACTGATCATTCAACATTTATAGTTTGATTGAAGGTTACTCAGAGCTACATCGCTGCTACAATGTCCGATCTGCTCTGTTCAGGTGCTTCTCATGGTACAAATCTGGATGGAAAGCCCAATTTCATCTTTGCGACTGTCTAACATACGGAGTTGCAATCTTCAACAGTGACCAAATGATTCACTGTTTATCGCTGCCTTTACTTTATCCATCGTTGAATCAAAAGAGAGGCTTTTGGCGCTGCTTTGAGATTTTGAGCCAGAGCTGGGTTTTCATTCGTTGTCTGGAATCCAGGACGCTGCTTGGAGATCGAAGTCTAGGTTTAATTTGCTACATCATCTGTTGAGCTATGGCTTGGTTGTCCGTTGAAGACCTAATTTCTTGAGAATGAGCGGACAGCTCGAACTATCCATGCGAGCTGTTTGCTACTACACAGAAGGTGTTTGATAAAAGGAAGTGGCTGTCTAGGGAGGTTTGTTGTCCACTGCTACTCTAGGTGCTAATTTGATTTATATGAAACTGGAATTGCTGAAGCAATGGAAACCTCTCCCCAAAAGCATCCCATTTGGTGGTGGGAAAAACATCTTTTGTGTTCTAGTATTTTCTTTCATTCTTCCAAGTATTTCGATTGTGTTTCGTGTCGATGGGTTGGGCATTTCCAACCAAAGGGGAGCAGGTCTGATATAGCTGATTTGAGAGGTCGGTTCAAGCTGGAGTAGAAACGATATTGACGTTCCATCTGTTCGATAAGTCATATTGCTGTACCGCCATATGATGAAGTGTTGGATTAGTAGATTTACAAAGACAGAGAGAGCACACCAAGTGGATCTAGAATACGATGACATGAGAAGTTGTTGAAGATCTGTCACAGTGTTGTTACAGTGGGGAGCATAGTTGTTCATGGGAGCTCGAACTAAGATCCGAAGACTGACCGAAGTTGTTGGGATGACTCTAGAATAGCGATGATGTGGCTTGGCTGTCACTGGTAAGTGATGATGTTCCATCTGTTATGGATGACCATTGATTTTCGACCATTGGATCAAGCTGAAGTAAATATCTAGAGTGATGAAGGGATGCAAAGTGATGCTTGGACAACACTCAATTTAGAGTCGGTTCCAAACAGTTTTTTTAAGAGGTGATTGGGCCTAGAAACCTTAAAAAATAGAGGCTGAGACCTAACCTAGGGATTGGACTAACACTTATTCTCCTAGGGAGTAGTTTTGAGATTGATAGATGAGAGAGACTGATAGGAACCTGAGCAAAGGTAATTTGGTCATTGTTGAGGGATATTAGTTGTTAAATGGGGAGAGAATGTTGTTAGTATTTTGTCATGGTGGGACCACGTGGAGTTGGGGGATCTGTTATAAATAAGCAAGGTTGAGAGGGAGGCAGTGTGGGGCATATATGTTCAGCTTTTAGCTTGGGATTCCGCAGTTGCTGCTTGGGCAGGAGCTCTCTGGGGGACTCTCGAGTGCCTTCCTCTGTATTTCTGATTCTATTTCTTCGTTCTTCTCTTTATACAAAGAAGTCGGTCCTCCGGTTTCTATCACAGAGAGAGCTTAAGAGGGAGATATCAGGGAGAGACACATCTAGAAGCAGGAGGATCAGGAGAGAGACTCTGGACAGAGAAGATTTCTTCTCCCTCTATTAATGTTTCATCTGTCTGCTGCTGCTTATAAACATGATTTGTGCATGCATTTCTTTTGTGATTCTGAACATGATGTTGTGTAGCTAAACGCTATTTGAGGGAAACTAGACTGATGATGTTGTGAAACATTTTCTTCTTTATTTTTCATAATTCTTCTGGATTGATAGGTGATGTTTTTATTTATTTTCATCTCAAACTATCTTGTTTCACGGACACGTGCTCGTCTTAATCTATTTTGAGATTTATTCTTATTCTTTGGTTGTTACTGAAAATCTGTAAAAGTAATGTTGTTCATTCCAATACTCTATAATCAGTAAGCTGATCTTCTATATCATTTTACTTATATAATAAATATAATTCTGCTTAAGCTAAGAAGAGAAAAGCTGCTGCTTTTAAAGTTTTACCTGAAAATATATAATCTTAAAATCATTGAAGAATTCTTTTTCTTTTATTTGCATTCAACAGAGTGAATTAAAGAAAACTGGAGGTTCAAACTCATCGAATAGATATGCAACTGTGTTATTCCAGTGATGGATGTTTAGCTTAATGATTATAAAGTATATATTTTTTAAAAGAATAAAGAATCATTTTTTTTATAATCCCAATCAGTCGATTTTCCCTTCGCTCTCGTCATTATTATCTCAACTTCTATCAGATTTTCTTATTACTTTTCATTGTTCTTTGACTCCTATCACTAGTTCTTCACTGTTTCATCAATACCGCATTTCATTGTTACCTGTTCTTGCTATTGATTCATTATTTTTGTTAGAAAATATAAAAAACCTAAAAACACATCCACTCTTCCCTGTAAGTTCCACCTTACTATAGTTATACTAGCTTGGTGTTGCTAAAATAATATTATTTTTATAAGAAATATATCAAAATTTGATGCCGTTATTGGGGAAGGAAAGACATTTATTGAATTTTACATGTTTGATGAAAAATGTCAAACTGTTAAACTGTGCCGAAAATATTGAATCATTGCTTGATTATTGTTGTTGTTAATGCCGTTTCACATGCTGAAAATTGATGTTCTGCTTACTGTATTCACTTGTTCACCTTAAAATCAATTGCTCTCGCTTTCTGAACTGGCCTGTGAGCTGTTTAACTGAAAATTTACTTGCTGGAATCAATTGTGTGCTGAAAAACATTTTCTGTTAATTCTGGAATCTCCTTACGTGACAATTGTAAAAATGAATATGCATGGTAGAATGAAACATAGGATCTTTAGGCCGTTGATCACAAATTTCACTCAAGAAAATAATTAAAATTTCTTTGATGCTTGGGAAAGATTCATTGGGTTAGTAAAAAAATATCTTGGACATTATCTTCCTTCGAGGCTGCTTATGCTCTGTTTTTATAAGGGATTAAAAGAGAGTGATTAATATGTTTTGGATAGAAAAACTGATGGATTTCTTGTGTGCTATAGTAATTAAAGCTTATGGAAACATGTATTGAAATCGCTGAAAATCAAAGAAATGTTGTTGAATCTCAACGTTTGGAAATTATTAGACAACCACATTGTGTTAATGAAATGGAATTTTTCAGAATGAATGGAACTGATTTAATAGAACCCAAAATCCTTAGTGTTAATGAAAGAAGGACAACTCAACTATTTTGATAACAACTCCCAAACTGTTGGGAATGACTCATTTTGATGATAAATTTTCTTCTTTAGAGTCCATGAATCATAATTTGTTTTGAGTGGTGGATAATAATGAAAAGAAGTTTTCTGAAATTTTTGAAATGAAATTGATGAATTTATGAAAAAGCTACCAACTTGAAGAAAAAAATTAAAGAGAATAAACAAATGACCAATTCTTTTAGGTGAATATGTAACGCTCCAACCTGAATCACCCGGTCCGACAGGAATGCTACATGACATCGTGTGTGCCTACCTGTACGTAAGAGGCTGTTGACTAACGATGATGGTCTGAACGGGGTTGTGAAGAGACTATACCCTCGTCAACAATAGTCATACACTAGAATTACAACAAAGTGTAAATAAACATATCAAAGTAGCGCAACGAAAACTAAGAAAATATCATCATGCTATAATAAATGACATCAATGTCATACAATATAAACTAAAAGACCGCCAATTTGTTAGGCCAACCAATGTATGATAACCGAGAAAATAAACTAAACACTGCAGCAATAGTTCAAATTTCGTCCCGACTTCACTTTCGTTCTCCGAGCTCCACATGCTCAGCTCCTCGATACAGGGCCCTTGTACTTGGTTGGATCCATGACCATGAAATCTACATCCGCATCAAGATGTCTGTGTGGGGTGTAAGTATACACCCAGTAGGACACCACCAATGTGTCCTTAACATAAAATGCACACGCATATAAAGGTGTATGTCGTGATGGAAAGTAAATGCACAAACAAGCAACCAAACATATGTCGGGTGATCGTGCGCTAACCAGACTGCCATGAGCCTCGATCGTATCTGCTTTGACTCCATGCCAGAAGGTCATTACATATTGGATCGGTCTGGAAAGCCAACACATGTCTCAGATCAAAGCCCATAGTTAATCAAGCCCTGGGTCAGGCCATAAGGTCGCCACACCCCCAGCTCCACTTCGGGTCAGGCCACAAGGGTGTTGTTCCCCTACCACTACTGGCTCGAGCCACAAGGTCGTCGTACCCTGTACTCTATCATGAATTAGGCCACAAGGCCGTTGTACCCCATCATCTGTCTCAGGTCAGATCACAAGGTCGTCGTACACCTGCCCTGTATCCAGGTCCCACCATTGTCATCGTCACACATCGCACATCACACATGCTCCCCCTCTAGGGGCTAACCAAGCCATGACAATTCCACATGTCACTTGATACCGAATACAAGCTTCTATAGGCCAAGCATTTACACACGACAGGGTATAACACAGAAGGGTACAATCATGGCACATAATGCATAGGCCTCACGGGCCACTCACACACACCATATACAAATCACAAGCATACCATATCACACAATGATTCTCATGGCTACTCACGCGCACACACACACATGCCAATCATGTCAAACAACTTTATACAAAGGCCCTATATGGTAAGGACTTTCTACCTCAGATGCGTCGATGCAAATCTCCAAGAGCCGTTATTGAATCACGCTTGTGCACCAACGATCCCTAGAACCAATCCCAATTCATCACAAATGAGATTCTAGAATCAAAATTTATGAAGGAAAATGTAACATGGGCATAAAGGTAGATCAACTTACCCAACGGGATCCAATGCCAACGGTAGATCTAGATCTGTTCAAGGGAAGAAAATGATCCTAAATAGATTCGGGCTCTGATCCTTGATCCAAGGGGTTTAAACTCCTAAGGCATGATTGGAGGGTGAGGATAGGCATAGGGTTCAGCTAGGTTTGAAGGGAATAACCAAAAATCCGAGCCAAGGGAGCTCTGACCTTCTTTATATGGAGGAAGCCCGGAAGCCTTCACCACGACGTGGTGAACCCCCAACACGTCGTGGTGCCTTTAGTTAAAAGTGCGATCCGTTTTCAAGGTGTTTGAACCTGGAGACCGCATGCCATAATTTACCCCGCTTAATCGCCACCATGACTTCCTTTATGGCGTGACACCAAAACTCGAGCCATTTTACCCCTACCACACCTTGCACCACGACGTGGTGACGTCTCACTAGCCATGTTCCACAACACATACACATCCACGCCTCACCCCACCACTTAGCCACCACACCTTGTCCTACAACGTTTTGGCATGCAGTGTTGCTCTCTGCATACGCCACACCCACAACTATGATGTGTAGGTCACCCCATTTCTTATAGGACGACTTCCAATCCATCACGCTCGAGACCACGGGAGTCTCAACCTACCCGTTTCACCCAATCAGGCTTCCAGTGCAATACGCCGACCACCACTGGCATTTCATTGCCTGTAGTGCACCCTAAAAAGCCCACACTCCACCTTGGCCACCGAGTAACCCTCCACCAAAAGCTGAACAAAATTCAACCAAGATATGCCAAAACTAAAGCATAACGTACCTTGAAATTTGAGGGCATTAAAAATCCCCCACCTAACTACTTCTCGTCCTCAAGAAGTGTCTATAAAGGTATGCTCAAACAACTCGGGCCATTGAACCCAAACATTTGATTCCTGCTTCCAAGTCTCCTCTTGGATATGTCCATATTGCCACAAAACTTGAACATGTAGTACCTTCTTCCCCCTTAACACTTTCTAGCTCCGATCAACAATATGAACTGACCACTCCTCAAGCGATGTATCAGGTTCCAACTCAACATCCTCACTGTTGATCACATGTGCAGGATCGAGCTCGTACTTCTGAAGCTTAGACACATGAAACATGTTATGCATACCTTGGTATCATGGAGGAAGATCCAATCGGTAGGACGTTGTTCCGATACACTCAGTGATATCAAAAGGTCCTACAAACCGTAGTGCCCACTTCCCCTACTTCTGTAATCGCACATACCCCAATTGAGGTAACACCCATAAGAAAATCTAGTCACCCACAACAGACTCCAATGGTCACCTCCTCTGGTTGACATACAATCGCTTCCTACTTTGAGTGGTAACCAACTGCTTCAGAATCAACTGGACCCGATCAGAGGTATCCTGCACCATACTTGGCCTGATAACAACCACCTCACCTACCTCATGCCAACACAGTGGTGAGATAAACAATTGACTACAAAGAGCTGCGAACGGTGCCATCTGAATCAAAGACTGGTAACTGTTATTGTACACAAACTCTGCTAAGGCTATATTTTTTTAAAAGGTTGGGGCCGAAGCCTCAATTTATTATTAAAGCAAAGACCTCTTTAGACTGGGTAGAGGGTGACTCATTACATATCCCGAAGGCCCATGGACAAGTGGCATGCATACAGGTCTAGAAAACCCATTTTTTGGCCCAAAGGACCCCTTTTGGTGATCATCCCATGCTCTACCAAAATCTAGGATGCATTCCTGAAACATATCCTCCAAAACCTGGACCACCCTCTTTGTTTTCCCATTGGTCTGTAGATGATATGTCGTACTCAACTTCAACTGAGTCTCCATCACCTTCTACAAGTCTTGTCAAAACCGTGATGTGAAACGAGCATCCCAATTAGATATCATGCCCATAGGCACCCTATACAGTCACATTATCTCTCGTACGTAGAGCTTTCCCAACTCATCAACTGAGTGGGTCTCTCGAATCAGCTAGAAATGTACCACCTTCATCAGTCAATCAACCACAACCCACACAACATCTTGACATCTCGGTGTAAAGACTCAATTTTTTTCCTAATATGAAAAGCCTTGTTTCCATACTTTCATGTTTTTGGGTTGAGCCATGTAACGACCTAAACTTTTATTAATGAAAATTCATCTTGATCTAATTAAATGTCTTATTATGTAAAATGGTTATATAACATATGCACTTCTTTGGTTTTATGTTTTTAGATTTTAAAATACTTTTAAGAATTGTAAACGTTGCTAATATAGTCGTTGAATAGTGATCACATGATTAGTATAAATATAGGGCTTTAAAAAATCCAATTTACTCAGACAAAGGAAGCGATGACCTCATTCAATAGAATTTCTCCATGCGAAACCCATTTGTTGGAGCTCAGAAAGGAGGTAGCGTCACTGGGCATTGCTCTTGACCAAGCCTAAGCCGAGCTTCAACAAGTTAAGCTTGAACGGAACCATCTACGGGAGAAGTGAAAGTTGATAGAGATTACCACCCGAGCGATGTTATCGGAGCCACCCCAAGAGTTTGTCACCACCGCACACCTTACCCTTAGGTCTTATGCGGGTGTTATAAGGGGTTATGTAACAAGACCTTAATACTATGATTATGTACATTATTTTTGTACGCAGAATATACATTCATTTTATTATTGTTACATTGTAAATAGTTTTTAAAGAAAAAATAATATTTTTAGTTAATATTCAATTAAGAAAACTATTTTGATGAATTAATGGATTTTTGAATTAAATAATATTTTAATGAAATATTATTACTAAATTAATTTTTATTAAATATAAATGATTGTATAATTTTTATGAATACAATTGTAATTTTTATTAAGGTTTCAAAGTTGTTTTTGTCAAAACCCATGAATTTTCGATAAGTCTTTTTTTATTTTAAAAACTAAAAATTCACATATTTAGAAAATTATTTAGATAAAATTAATATCATTTTTGGATTCAGGACATCGAAATTATATAACAGTGAATTTTTCATAATTTTCTGAGACAGTCGAATTTTTGGGTAAAAATTAAATACAATTTAATTATATAATGTGTTTTATGACATCATAATGACCCAATAGTGATGTAATAAAATGCTATAAATGATATTATTGGACAATATATGTTTTAACTTTAAAATAATTTGATTTTAGATTTGTTTGATTAATTTTATGGTGCCTTAGTGGACCCTCCAAGACTTATAAAACATTTTAACTTTTAAAATGATTTCCTTGAGAGTGTGACTCACCTTTACATAAGAAAACCTAATATTTTAAGAAGTTTGACCATTTTCATTATAAAATAATTTTTTCCACTCCCCTTTGGAAAAAACCATGGGCAAAAATCATGAGTTGGTTTGTGGTTTTGATTAGTTTAATGTGTGGTGTCCAAAACCTAAATAATAAAGAGTTCACTCTCTTTTCCTATATAAACCCACCAAAGCTCTCACTTCTCTTCACTCAAAACCCTTGGAGCACATCCCTACCCTGCCCTCCTCTCTCTAAAATCCTCCCAAGGTACCCCAAACTCCCAATAAGTCTCTCTCAAGCCCCTCCCAAGCCTTTGGGATCACACTTCCAAGTAAGAGATTTCTTCCTCTCTTATTTTTTTTGTCCAAGTTTCTTTATATTTCTATACCCTTGTCAATTCAATTACAAATGTTGGGGTATGATTTCACACCTTCCCCATACTACCCTCCTTATGTTTGAATGATGATAGTCCTCTTTCTCTCTCATTAATGCCTCCCATGTACACCTGTTACCATGCCAAAATTCCGTAAGGAATTTCTCTCTTCTCATTTACATTCAAGCAATTATTTTGTATTATGAATCTAAATTTCATTACATATGTTGGGACATGTATCTATATAACCCCCTTACTGTCCATTTCATGTACATATGATGATACACCCCTTTCTCTCTCATTAACCATTTTTATGAATTCTTATGTCACGTCGTTATGTTGCCGAAATTGCACCGTGATTTTCCAAGCCAAAGTCATTGTGTAGTGAATACCATGCTCATTTATCTATCAAGGGTATTCACCTTTATGCACATTTACTTATTGATCATGGAGTTTCATGTATGAATTTCACATTCCTTTATCGTGTAATAAATAGTGATGTTTAATGAATCCATGTTATATGATCTATGTGGCACACTTATGCATGAAATGAAAGGATTAAGAAGGGTGCGCCCTGATAGCGCTCTAATACATTGGGTAAAGATCAGTATCATGATACATTGAGTGAAATGAGAGTTTACTCATTCTAATTCAAATGCAATGAGGGTTTACTCATGCCCCATGTTCAATGAGCCTTGGCTCATGCTAATATCACATTAAATGTTGATGCCACATTTCCATGTTATGATAATCATGCTATATCATGCCTTTATGTTCATGTTTCTCTTGTGCTCTATTGATATGCCTATTGCCTAACATGTAATATATTCTTCATGTTATGCCTTGTTTACTCCCTTACTAGGCTTTATAGCTCACCCTTTTCTTATTCATGTCCTCAAGTTATAACATGCAGTGCTAAGTAAGAAGGAATGTTGTGGTCATGTAAAAGAAGTTTTCAATAAAGATATGTATTTCATGTTTTAATTTGTTATGTAATGTTCCTAATCACCAAATACACTAGTCCTATCGATCTTCTATGTTGTATCAAGTGAATATTTTATGTAATAAATCATGTTTAAGTGTGAAATAAAGAGCAGGGTTGTTATAAGCCATGCTTAGGAGAGGTTTGTGAAGCTTTTTATTGGATTAGAAATGGATTTTTGGAGGTTTTTAGTTCAAAACGGGAAAAGGGGAAAATTGGTGTAGCCATGGCGTGGTGCTCGGGGAAGGGCCCTGTGGGCCATAACTTGGGTGACCTCACCACAACTGTGGTGAGGGAAAACGACTTTCTTTTTGGGTTCATGCCGTAGCACCGTCCATTTCGGGTTGGCATAAAGAGAAACCATGACGTGGTGTAGGCTATGGTTGAGGGCATGGAAATGGTCAGGCTGGCTTTGAAACGCCCGAAATCCTTGCCTTCTTCCTTAGATCTTGACCGATTCAAAGGGGAAATGCATGTGGATTAAATGTGGGGTCTTTAATTCAGTTTTAATTTCATTCTTACTCCTATTAACTGATTCAGACCTGATTAGCCACTGGAAGAGGCTAATATTCATTGTTTATAATATAATATTCATGTGCTTTATTAATCACATACACCATTATTAGTGCATTTTACACTTTGAACATTATTTCACATTATGATTGTAATTCCTTCTTAAAATGCACTATTACAGGTACCTACTTGAACATCTCATAAAACACATAATGGTCATGATTTTATGTTTATATTTTATTTTTAGGTCTCCCATGATACAAGGAACAATTCATTCTTTTGGAGCACTTGGAGATTCAATTTGGATGACCACCAAAGTGGGCTTTGAACCAACCACATTCTAGGCGAAGTGATCTGGAAAACAGCCCAATAAACGTACTGTAGAGGCCATGATTCAAGCCCAAAGAGTCTCACAATTTATCTGGAGATAAATGACATCATGGAGAACATTTCATTAAACATTGTCCCAAGCTAATTCGAATGTTTTAATGGAGTTCCAGGTGGCCCAAGTTGAAGATGCAATTCTGGGCCAGATTCTGCGGCCCAGAATAACAGCCCACCATTTAAATCATATCTCGCAGACCACAAATTATTTTGGGCTGTAATTTTATAGTCTATTAGGGGACATCCGGGGATTCATTTAAGTCTTCTATGGCCCACTCCAATTCGGCATTCTAGAAGGTTATTTCGGCGCTTCTGTTCAGTGGATGCAAGATGACCCCCACTTCAAGGAAAGAGTTGAAAAGTCTCCTCTACATTTAATGTCCACCCACTTTGGCCTCCCACAATTAATTAACGAGACTTGGGGAGTGGTGGCTCGACCCAAGGCTTCCTTTTTTCCTATTTAAGGTAGTAGTGGTGGAGGATTTAGGGATCTTTTGTGCTTTGTTTCATTGTAATGTTATGCTATCAATTTGACGTTGTAATCATTCTTCATTCTTATGTAAGTTGTTTGAATTAAATTAGTTCTTTATAAAAGTTATTCTTCTGCTCATTTTCTATTCTTCTTATTTTCATATTGACATCGTTACCCCAAGGTGTGATCTTATTCACACCAGCACTTGTGAAATTTTCACACAACGGTGGAGTGATCGTTTCATTGTTTTATTTTTCTTCTTCAATCCCTCTTCTTTAAGTCGACTTCCCGCTTCCTTTGAGATCATAGAATCAATGGAGGGATAAACCCTTATGGGTTAGTCCTAGGGAGTTTCAGGGGGTAGATTGGATGTTATTTTATGATCTAAAATTCTGTAATCATTTCATTACTTTAAGATTTCCATTTGATGATTTATTTTCTTCTTCGTCTTCACCAACTTTAACAATGACACATTTCAAGTGCTAGTATGATCCAATTACTTGGAGTGATCATTAAATCTATTCTTTAAGTGCATTTGTGATTAACCTTGGAATTGTGTAGGGATTAAATTGGTGAATTATGTTGAGGAATTATATCAATTTGTGGATGTGTCTTGAATTAGTGAAACGAACGTTATAAGAAAATAAATACACCCAATCTAACCCAAGTAACAACTTAGGATCAACTCATCTGCATTAATTGTTTTAGACTAAGTAATTGTATGTTTTTTTATTTTGTTCTTTAAATTAAATCAATAGTTATTCAAATCAATTCAATCTGAATATTTGGCCACTTCATAGCCAAATCCTTCCAAAATCAGAGTGTCTTTAGGTTCCTTCTTCGGTCCCTGTGGATTCGACCCCTACCGGTACTACAATGACCGCATACCTGTAGGGTAAATTTGGGCGCAACCAAATTTTGGCGCCATTACCGGGGACCCAAGTAAGTTACCTTAGACACTATCATCCTTTTCTCACCCCACGTTCTCTATTCTCACCCCCATCTCTCTTATCTTTACCCCTTTCTTTTCGTGTGTTTCCTGAGAATCTAGAATCCAACTTTCTATCTTCTCCAATGGAGTATCTTCCAAATCACCATGTCAAAAACTCATGCTATAATCCAATGGAAAATAAATATTGGGAATCCCCTAAATTAGAAAATTTCTTTGATCAACCCTTGATTAATTACCACACACCAGGTGACATGTACAATCATTGGGATGATGAATATTTAAAGGATAAATTTACAGCCCTCTCAAGGATGGTTGAAGAGATGAATCTTGGGGAAGTACATGATGATCAACCACATACAAGTTCTATTCCTCAAACAATGATTGAAAAATTGTGTAATCAAATGGATATAATGACTTCTGAGGTATCATCTTTGAGATTAGAACTACAACGCATTAATACTTGTGAGGAACCCATCCCTACACTAATTGTACCATCCAAAACCATATGTGAAGTGTCTATTTTCTCACAAACCTCTCATTAATTTATTGAAGAAACAACCTTTGGATTTGGGGTAGGGGAAGTGAATCAAGAAATTGATGAAGGGTCTTTAAATGTGGAGGAAATTGATTTCATGTATTCACAAGAGGGAAATTTGACATCATGCATTGAGTCTCCTATGTATAACTCTATTGATGATTTTTCAAAAACAAAATTCACTGAACCATTGAGAGAAATTAAAAGCATTGATTCTATACCCATTACTGACACTAATATCTCCAATTTGGTGGTTGAATCTTCTATTCTAAAGGAACCAATTTTGTTGAGAAATTTGGAAAATGAAACTGAGTTGGATTCAAAATCTCAACCTGTGTTTGAATGTCCTATGCAACCCAATATCAAAATTATTATCCTTCCTTACCCACCCAATTATCCCTTCATTGGGTATAATCAGGAGCTTTCAATTGGAATTCATTCTTCTCTTGAAACCAAAAAAGTTGGAATGATCATTGATTTCTTAGGAAAGACTACAAAGGAATCTAGATCAACCATTTCTGATATTCCTTGGATTTTACCACTCATTGTAGAACAAAGGTTTATACATGACACAAATTCTAAACAAATAATCAATCTCAATAAAGTAGAAGTGGGTAAATATGGGGTTCTTAAAATGTTGAAAGTTGGTATTGGGTAAGTTAGGGGGTTCATGTCGAGCTAGAGACGTTAAACAAAAGCACTGCATGGGAGGCAACCCATGGTTTTCATGTTTTATTTTATTTAATTAGTACTTCAAACTGTTGACCTGTTCTTCTTGAATGAGTAAGGATGGATATGAAAGGGGAGCACCATATTCATCCTTGTCACGTGGTGTGATCCCTGAGTAATACCTTACCCAAAAATTTAAAAGAAGACAATGTATCATCAATTTATTTTATTTTATTTATGTTTTTGTAGGTTAAAAAAAATTTAGACTATTGACCTGTTCTTCTTTTATGAGTATGGATGGGTATGAAAGGGGAGCACCGTATTCATCCGTGTCACACGGTGTGATCCCTGAGTAATACCTTACCCAAAAATTTAAAAGAATACAATGTATCATTAGTTTGATTAAAAAAAAAAACCAGGGAAAACCATAAAAAATATGATACTTGGAATTAAATAAATCATTGTGTTGTTTGTTTTTTTTCTGCTTTTTTCTTATTTGTATGGTTCAGGGACTATTTTGGGTGATACATGTTCAATCAAGGAGGTGCCTACATCCCCCAAGAGATCAAAGGAGTAATCTGGAGCATCATGAACTTCAACTTCAAAAACCAGGTAAATTTGTTCCATGTTTATCATTTTCAATTTCCTCTTTGAACTCCTCTCCTACCCCCTTCTAACTTTTCTTTTCTTTAAACACTAGGGAAAATATTATTCTATATTGGGGAGAGATGAAATAAAAATTTTGATCTTGTGTGCAGAAAAAAACGTGTGGAAGGAAACATTTCATTAACCTTTAACATGATAACACACATTTCAAACTCTGAAATTGGATATAAAAGAAATTTTTATGCCTTGATTCTAATTTTAATGCAAGTTTAGGTTCATGTGCATAGATTTTGGAAAGTGCGGTTGTCCGATGTGATTTTTCACCGTTATATTTTCATCCATTTAATAAAAAAACACAATGCAGGTCCTCTAGATTGTAGGGTTTTGGTTTGAGTTTTTGGGGACCCATAATAAATAGCATAGGTTTGGTGATAATTTTAGTTTTAATATGAGTATTCAAAAAAAATCCCCAAAAAAAAAATCAATTTGTGCGTAGAGCAATGAAATGACCTAATGCGTGGCTTTCGACACTTGGGGATCATGACTCCATAGTTGTCTGGCATGGAGTTGGGAATTTTATCTCTATTTGTGGTAATTTGAATTTGCTTTTGATTGAGTAAACTCGATATGATGCCCGAGTATGTGAGCTTCACTTGGTGCCCTAAGGTCTTTGAGCCTAGGAGTCATCGACAAAGTCTTGCTAACATGGGTTGACTCGATTGAGTTCAATTTCAATTACCATGTCAAAATTGAAAAAAAAAAACAAAAAACAAATAAAATATAAGATGAGCACTCATCTTAATATTAAAATTTTATTTCTCCCAGCACTTCCATATTTTATCCCTCGAATGAAAATGAACCCCGTTGTCAATTGAGACGCACAACACTTCATCATGCTTAATTAAAATTGGATGAAATATGGCGATGAATTTGAACAAAGGAATGAGATTGGTCTTGGGTTATGACTCTATAATTATCTTGTTTTAAAGTATTGTGATGGGTTTCATAATTTTTTGGTATGAGGTCTTTGGGTGAGCAATGTGTATTAAAATGTTTTTGGAAAAGGTTATTCAAAATTTATTTTTGTGAGATATATTTTGCTCGGGACTAGCAAAACTCAAGTTGGAGGTTGTGATTATCCACTAGAAGAGGATAATATTCATTGTTTATAATATAATATTCATGTGCTTTATTAATCATATACACCATTATTAGTGCATTTTACACTTTGAACATTATTTCACATTAGGATTGTAATTCCTTCTTAAAATGCACTGTTACATGGTACCTACTTGAACATCTCATAAAACACATAATTGTCTTGATTTTAAGTTTATATTTTATTTTCAGGTCTCCCATAATATAAGGAACAATTCATTATTTTGGAGTACTTGGAGATTCAATTTGACAGACCACCAAAGTGGGCTTTGAACCAACCACATTCTAGGTGAAGTGAGCTAGACAACATCCCAATAAACATACTTTATCGGACATGATTCAATCCCAAAGAGTCTCAAAATTTATCTGGAGATAGAATACATCATGGGGAACATTTCATTCAATAGTGGCCCAAGCTAATTCGAATGTTTTAATGGAGTTCCAGGTGGCCCAAGTTGAAGATTCAATTCTGGGCCAGATTCCATGGCCCAGAAAAATAGCCCACCATTTAAATCATATCTCGAAGACCAAAAATTATTTTGGGCTGAAATTTTACAGACTATTAGCGGACATCCGGGGATTTATTTAAGTCTTTTATTTCCCACTCCAATTCGGCCTTCTAGAAGGTCATTTCAGCACTTCTGTTCGGTGGATGCAAGCTGGCTCCCACTTCAAGGAAAGAGTTGAAAAGTCTCCTCTACATTTAATGTCCACCCACTTTGGCCCCCCAAAATTAATTAAAGAGACTTGGGGAGTGGTGGCTCGACCCAAGGCTTCCTTTTTACCTATTTAAGTTAGTAGTGGTGGAGGATTTATGGATCTTTTTTGCTTTGTTTCATTGTAATGTTATGCTATCAATTTGATGTTGTAATCATTCTTCATTCTCATGTAAGTTGTTTGAATTATATTAGTTCATTATAAATGTTCTTCTTCTTCTCGTTTTCTATTATTATTCTTTTCAAATTGATACCATTTCCCCAAGTTGTGATCTTATTCACACCATCACTTGTGAATTTATTCACACAACGGTGGAGTGATCGTTTCATTGTTTTATTTTTCTTCTTCAATCCCGCTTCTTCAAGTCGACATCCCACTTCCTTTGAGATCATAGAATCAATGGAGGGATAAACCCTTATGGGTTTTTCCTAGGGAGTTGCATGGGGAATATTGGATGATATTTTATTATCTAAAATTCTGTAATCATTTCATTACTTTAAGATTTCCATTTGATGATTTATTTTCTTCTTCCTCTTCGTAAACTTTAACAATGGAACATTTTGAGTGCTAGTACAATCCAATTCCTTGGAGTGATAATTAAATTGATCCTCTAAGTTCATTGGTGATTATAATTTTAATTGTGTAGGGATTAAATTGGTGAATTATGTTGAGGAATTATATCAATTTGTGGATGCGTTTTGAATTAGTGAAACGAACGTTATAAGAAAATAAATACATCCAATCTAACCCAAGTAACAACTTAGGATCAACTCATCTACATTAATTATTTTAGACTAAGTAATTGTATGTTTCTTTTATTTTGTTCTTTAAATTAAATCACTATTTATTCAAATCAATTCAATCTGAATAGTTGTCCACTTCATAGCTAAATCCTTCCAAAATCAGAGTGTCTTTAGGTTCCTTCTTCGGTCCCTGTGGATTCGACCCCTACCTGTACTACAATGACCGCATACCTGTAGGGTAAATTTGGGCGCAACCAAATTTTGGCACCATTACCGGGGACCCAAGTAAGTTACCTTAGACACTATAATCCTTTTCTCACACCACGTTCTCTATTCTCACCCCCATCTCTCTTATCTTTACCCCTTTCTGTTCGTGTGTTTCCTGAGAATCTAGAATCCAACTTTCTGTCTTCTCCAATCGAGTATCTTCCAAATCCCCATGTCACAAACTCATGCTAGAATCCAATAGAAAATAAATATTGGGAAGCCCCTAAATTAGAAAATTTCTTTGATCAACCCTTGATTAATTACCACACACCAGGTGACATGTACAATCATTGGGATGATGAATATTTAAAGGATAAATTTCCAGCCCTCTCAAGGATGGTTGAAGAGATGAATCTTGGGGAAGTCCATTATGATCAACCACATAAAAGTTCTATTCCTCAAACACTGATTGAAAAATTGTGTAATCAAATGGATATAATGACTTCTGAGGTATCATCTTTGAGATTAGAACTACAACGCATTAATACTTGTGAGGAACCCATCCCTACACCAATTGTACCATCCAAAACCGTATGTGAAGTGTCTATTTTCTCACAAACCTCTCATGAATTTATTGAAGAACCAAACTTTGGATTTGGGGTAGGGGAAGTGAATCAAGAAATTGATGAAGGGTCTTTAAATGTGGAGGAAATTGATTTCGTGTATTCACAAGAGGGAAATTTGAAATCATGCATTGAGTCTCCTATGTATAACTCTATTGATGATTTTTCAAAAACAAAATTCACTGAACCATTGAGAGAAATTAAAATCATTGATTCCATACCCATTCCTGACACTAATATCTCCAATTTGGTGGTTGAATCTTCTATTCTAAAGGAACCAATTTTGTTGAGAAATTTGGAAAATGAAACTGAGTTGGATTCAAAATCTCAAACTATGTTTGAATGTCCTATGCAACCCAATATCAAAATTATTATCCTTCCTTACCCACCCAAGTATCCCTTTATAGGGTATAATCAGGATCTTTTAATTGGAATCAATTCTTCTCTTGAAACCAAAAAAGTTGGAATGATCATTGATTTCTTAGGAAAGACTACAGAGGAATCTATATCAACCATTTCTGATATTCCTTGGATTTTCCCACTCATTGTAGAACATAGGTTTGTACATGACACAAATTCTAAACAAATAATCAATCTCAATAAAGTATAAGTGGAGAAATATGGGGTCCTTAAAATGCTGAAAGTTGGAATTGGGTAAGTTACGGGGTTCATGTCAAGCAAGAGACATTAAACAAAAGCGTTGCACGGGAGGCAACCCATGGTTTTCATGTTTTATTTTATTTAATTAGTACTTCAAACTGTTGACCTATTCTTATTTAATGAGTAAGGATGGGTATGAAATGGGATCACCATATTCATCTGTGTCATGTGGTGTGATCCCTGAGTAATACCTTACCCAGAAATTTAAAATAAGACAATGTATCATCAGTTTATTTTATTTTATTTATGTTTTTATAGGTTAAAAAAAATTAGACTATTGACCTGTTCTTATTTTATGAGTATGGATGGGTATGAAAGGGGAGCACCTTATTCATCCATTTCACGTGGTGTGATCCCAGAGTAATACTTTACCCAAAAATTTAAAAGAAGACAATGTATCATTAGTTTGATTTAAAAAAAACAAAAAAAAAACAGGGAAAACCATAAAAATTATGATACCTGGAAATAAATAAATCGTTGTGTTGTTTGTTTTTTCTGCTTTGTTCTTCTTTGTATGGTTCAAGGACTATTTTGGGTGATACATGTTCAATCAAGAAGGTGACTACATCCCCCAAGAGATCAAAGGATTAATCTGGAGCATCATGAACTTCAACTTCAAAAACCAGGTGAATTTGTTCCATGTTTATCATTTTCAATTTCCTCTTTGAACTCCTCTCCTACCCCCCTTCTAAATTTTCCTTTTCCTTAAACACTGGGGACAGTGTTATTCTATGTTGGGGAGAGATGAAATAAAATTTTTGATCTTGTGTGACAAAAAAAATGCGTGGAAGGAAAAATTTCTTTAACCTTAAACATGATAACACACATTGAAAACTCTAAAATTGGATATCAAAGATTTTTGCATGCCTTGATTCTGATTTTAATGCAAGTTTAGGTTCATGTTCATAGATTTTTGAAAGTGCGATTGTCCGATGTGATTTTTCACCGTTATATTTTCATCCATTTAATAAAAAAAACACAATGCACATCCTCTAGATTGTGGGGTTTTAGTTTGAGTTATTGGGGACCCATAATAAATAGCATAGGTTTGGTGATCATTTTAGTTTTAATATGAGTATTCCAAAAAAATCCAAAAAAAATATATTTGCACATAGAGAAATGAAATGACCTAATGCGTGGCTTTCGACACTTGGGGATCGCGACTCCATAGTTGTCTGGCCCCGGAGTTGAGAATTTTATCTCTATTTGTGGTAATTTGAATTTGTTTTTGATTGAGTAAACTCGAGATGATGCCTGAGTATTTGAGCTTCACTTTGTACCCTAAGGTCTTTGAGCCTAGGAGTCGTCGACAAAGTCTTGCTACATGGGTTGACTCGATTGAGTTCAATTTCAATTACCATGGAAAAATTGAAAAAAAAAACAAAAAATAAATAAAATAAAAAATGAGTACTCATCTTAATATTAAAATTTTATTTCTCCTAGCGCTTCCATCTTTTCTCCTTCGAATTAAAATGAACCCCCTTGTCTATTGAGACGCACAACACTTCATCATGCTTAATTGAAATTGGATGAAATATGGCACTGAATTTGAACAAAGGAATGAGCTTGGGCTTGGGTTATGCCTCTGGACTTAGCTTGTTTTAAATGATTTTGATGGGTTTCATAATTTTTTGGTATGAGGTCTTTGGGTGAACAATGTGTATTAAAATGTTTTTGGAAAAGGTCATTCGAACTTCATTTTTGTGAGATATATTTTGCTCGGGACTAGAAAAACTCAAGTTGGGGGGTGTGATTTTCCACTGGAAGAGGCTAATATTTATTTTTTATAATATAATATTCATGTTCTTTATTAATCATATACACCATTATTAGTGCATTTTAAACTTTGAACATTATTTCACATTATGATTGTAATTCCTTCTTAAAATGCACTATTACATGGTACCTACTTGAACATATCATAAAACACATAATGGTCTTGATTTTATGTTTATATTTTATTTTCAGGTCTCCCATGATATAAGGAACAATTAATTCTTTTGGAGCATTTGGAGATTCAATTTGAGGACCACCAAAGTGGGCTTTGAACCAACCACATTCTGGGCGAAGTGAGCTGGACAACAATCCAATAAACGTACTATAACGACCATGATTCAATCCCAAAGAGCCTCAAAATTAATATGGAGATAGAAGACATCATGGGGAACAAATAATTCAATAGTGGCCCAAGATAATTCTAATTTTTTAATGGAGTTCTAGGTGGACCAAGTTGAAGATGCAATTCTGGGCCAGATTCCACGGCTCAGAAAAAAAGCCCACCATTTAAATCATATCTCGCAGAACACAAAGTATTTTGGGCAGAAATTTTACAAGATATTAGGGGACATCTGGGGATTCATTTAAGGATTATATGGACCACTCCAATTCGGCCTTCTAGAAGGTGATTTCGGTGCTTCTGTTCAGTGGATGCAAGCTGGCTCCCACTTCAAGGCAAGAGTTGAAAAGTATCCTCTACATTTAATGTTCACCAACTTTGGCCTCCCACAATTAATTAAAGATACTTGGGGAGTGGTGTCTCGATCCAAGGCTTCCTTTTTCCTATTTAAGGCAGTAGTAGTGGATGATTTAGGGATCTTTTGTGCTTTGTTTCATTGTAATGTTATGCTATCAATTTGATGTTGTAATCATTCTTCATTATCATGTAAGTTGTTTGAATTACATTAGTTCTTTATAAAAGTTCTTATTCTTCTCTTTTTTGTTCTTCTTATTTTCACATTGATACCATTACTCCAAGGTGTGATCTTATTCACACCAGCACTTGTGAATTTATTCATACAACGGTGGAGTGATCGTTTCATTGTTGTATTTTTCTTCTCCAATCCCGCTTCTTTAAGTCGACTTCCCACTTCCTTTGAGATCATATAATCAATGGAGGGATAAACCCTTATGGGTTGGTCCTAGGGAGTTTCATGGGGGTATATTGGAGGTTATTTTATGATCTAAAATTCAGTAATCATTTCATTACTTTAAGATTTCCATTTGATGATTTATTTTCTTCTTCATCTTCTCCAACTTTAACAATGACACATTTTGAGTGCTAGTACGATCCAATTCCTTGGAGTGATCATTAAATTGATCCTCTAAGTGCATTGGTGATTAGCCTTGGAATTGTGTAGGGATTAAATTGGTGAATGACATTGAGGAATTATATCAATTTGTGGATGCGTCTTGAATTAGTGAAACGAACATTATAATAAAATAAATACATCCAATCTTACCCAAGTAACAAATTAGGATCAACTCATCTGCATTAATTGTTTAGACTACGTAATTTTATGTTTTTTTATTTTGTTCTTTAAATTAAATCACTACTTATTCAAATCAATTAAATCTGAATAGTTGGCCTCTTCATAGCCAAATACATCCGAAATCAGAGTGTCTTTAGGTTCCTTCTTCAGTCCCTGTGGATTCGACTCATACCTGTACTACAACGACTGCATACGTGTAGGGTAAATTTGGGCGCAACTAGGACCCCTCCTTATCGATTCCTTCGATCTGATGAATTTTAGACAACTTCCATATGAACCTTGGGTAAGTTGGTCTCCCCTCTTTGTGTTGAGGATTCTCCTTTGGTTGGTCTCGATTTTCTAAACCCCTTTTTTGACCTTGCTGGAAGAATCGAACCATGGAAGGCAAAGGCTGTTCTTATTTAATTAGAACCATGGAAGCATTGCCTCTTCTCCTTTTTCCATCATTTTAAATGCGATGAATTTTCTCCTTCCCGTACCAACTTGAAAATTATCATTGTCACTGATTAACGTTGGTTAAGTGTTTATTCTTCTACCCCTTGGGTTGTTCTTCTTTATCAATTTCACTCAAGAACCCTTGTGATGTTGAAATAATTTCTAGGGAACTAAGGTTGGGTAAACTTGTTTTTATTAGTGTGAAAATGTGGTTTGGTTGACAACGCTCTTGATGAACCTCAACATTGATGTCGACAAGCTTGAGGTAGGAAGTTCCTTACCATGTAGAGGTCATGTATATAATTGTTGACATGATATGTCATTGTGTGCTTATATGCTTTAGACCATGTTTGAGTTTGATTGCATGTGTGTGCATGTGTGGCCCGTGAGACCATGTTTGATTCTTGGTCACATGTGTGTGCGTCCATAGCCCATGAGATCCATGTTTTAGTTTGATCACATGTGCATGTGTATGTTTGGATACTATTTCTCACTCTTGATATGCTATATTATGCTTCTGTATGATATGACTTGTTTCCATGAGATGTATTTGGTATATGTTATTGTTGTTGTTTTGTGCATGGTACCAAAGTGATAGGTGGACCCATCATGTCTCGGTAGCCCTAGAGGGGGAACATGTTTAGACTCTACATGTAACATGAAGATAGGACCAAGATAGATGACGAGACATGATGGACTTGTGGATTGACCTAAGGGCATGGTGGTCTCGTGTGATCTGAACCGAGAGGTGACACTGGGGCATGATGGGCTTCAGTGACCTGACCTGAGACACAGTGTCGAGACATGTTGGCCTTGTGGTCTGACTTGAGGTAGTGTCAGAATGAAAAAGAATTGTGTCCTGAGACTCACTAGCCTTGTGGTGGTTGTGGAATACATGTGGTGACCTTGTGGTCGAATTTAGTTCACGACTTTCATTATGAATACATTTCCGGCATGGAGCCTGTTAGAAATTGTTGGAGCTTGAGAGAAGTAAATAGGGATTTCTATTGATTAATTATAATTTGGAAATCGCAGTAGCGATGTAAAAACCAAGATAAAACAAAGAATAAAGTGAATAAGAAGTAAGATGAAGGAAAAAAAGAGCTCCTAGGGCTTTTTCACCCTTAGGCCAAGGTAGTAGTCTCCGATCATCTTTTTCTGAACCCAAAAAATATCCAGACTCACTCCCACCTACTACCCCTACCCTGTATTTATTAACCCCAACCCCTACCAACTGCCTAAACAAATTTATCCAATAATTACACAACTACCCTAATAACTATACACAATAATTAAAAAACTATACTTATTTAATACCCCATAACCATCACTACACAACACACACTCTCACAACCCCTCACAAGACCCCACCATCATATCATTCCTGCCTGCTAAAAAAACACCTTGTCCTCAAGGTGAAGAAACAACAGTGTAGGATCTCAAGTCTAGCAGCTCCAAGTCCTTTGCACTGGAAAAAATTCCAGAATTGACCAAGTTTTCCAAAGCCTCATGCTTCCCTTCCATCCTAACGATTTTATCCCCAACCACATTCATAACTCCCAGTAAAATTCTAGCTTGAAGGTCAAGTTAACCAAAGTAAAATGTAAGATAAGTGCACTAGATGCTTTTTTCCACCTATATTAACCCTGCAAGTGGAGGTGTGAAACCTCTAACATATATCAATACAAAATAAGTCCCTCATCCTTTATAAGTTTCTGATAGTAGTGAACACTGAATGTTTGTCGAAGACCTGGTCACCCAACCAATGCTAGAGGGCAGAGCATCCTGAGGACTCTACTTAGAACAAACCCACGACATAAGCTTTGACAACTGGGGCATATCCGAATGCTAGAGTAATTCCTACTTTAGAAAAATTTTAACCTATCGACATAGATAATTTAAAACTTAGTCCAAGAATTTCTTTATCTCCATTCTTCCTGTTGATACTGAAATTAGGTTCAGTAATTCCCTCAGCTAGCTGAACTAGTTTGGAAACCCTATACTCCCTTTGGGTTCATTTTTGTCTGGTCTAAATTTGTTGCACAACAAATGTCATTTTCTGTTGTTGTATCCCCAATATTCATTTGTTATGTATCCTCAATATTTCTAGCAGCTAGAGAGTGTCTGATTCATGACTCCATTTCATCACTCACTGCCTCTATAGTTTTTGATTCAGAAGAAAGAAACATACCATGAAAAATGGAAAGCTCATCCTGAGCTAGAGTATTCACTAGCCCAATCTATGGTTGAAACAACAACCTGGTTTTGTACATGAAACTTTATACCACAAACGTACTTCTCTAAACATATTGTTTGGGTTGCTTAGTCTCTCTTATCCTTTCCTGACATGATAAGTCAATGGAGCCAATCATGTGCTTCTGCTACACACTATGAGACTCGTATTGCAGATTCGGCCCAATCTCCTCAAGGATGTAACATGAAACTCATGGCACGGACTGCAAAGAAAAAGAAGAGGAAAAAGGTACAACACCTGGTGCAAACACAATTTACTTCAACTGATTTTTCACCATAAGATGCTTTGGTCAGGAAACCTCTTGCTTGGGGACATTGTGCATGAATTTCAAAAATTCAGGAGCAGGCTACTCAGACTGTCATAAGAGCTTCTTCAAGGTTTGTAACTCTTTTCACCTCTTCTCATTCTCATTTGACATAACACAACTGAAAACTTATCTACCCCCACTTCATTACATTTGAAAAAACCCTTTCAAGGACCATATGTTTCTTCTTCTGATGAATCAGATGAATGTTGTTCCAGACACACTTATTGAAGCTCAGAATCCTCCCCTCACCGTACCTAGAACAGTGACATCCACACACAATGATGAACTAGGAACTCCCCATGTTCCCTTGCATAAGCTTCAGTCTAAACTACCAATACTTACAAAAAGTGTGCTCACCTCTACTGTTCAACACAGATCAAAACCTCCTGTGTATGGTGTATCCGCTGCGTTATGATCAAGAATTTATTTCTTGAACACTGTTGTGTCTTGAGTTCCAGATGAGACTCTCTCTCTCTCAATGAAAGCACCAATTGATAGGAATCATTGGACCTAGAGAGAAGTAAAGATATATTTATATTGATTAACCATAATCAAACAATATTAGCAGGGATATACAAACCAAGAAAAAAAAAGAAGAAAGTGATGTAGTATGAAGAAGGAAAAAAAGATCTCATAGGGTTATCGCATTCTTAGGACATGGAAGTAGCCTCCAGTCAACTTTTTCTAAACCTAAAAAATATCGAGACTCACTCCCAGGTACTACCCCTGCACTGTATTTATTAACCCCAACCCCAACCAACTTCCCTAACAACTATACACAGTAATTAGAAAACTAACCTTATTTAATATACCCTAACCATCACTACACAACACACAACACACAATCTCATAACCCCTCACATGACTCCACCACCCTATCAGATCTGAAGCAGTTATGAACAAGAGTTTGTAGTGGCTTGGCTAGTGCACGACTACTCGGTACATGATTGTGTGTTGTTTGCTTGCACATTTATGTATTATCATGACATTCACTCTTATACATGTGATCTCATGTTAAAGATGCATTAGTGGTGTCCTACTGGGTTTATAATCACATTATATACGATCATATTGATACATGTGCAAAACTTATAGTTAGAGATATAGGAAAGGGCAAGGCCCCAACAACAGAGAGCTAGGAGATGGAGCATGGTGTTTTGATGCGGCATCAGGACATACTCTGTAGTGATGTTGTAGTATTTTATTTATTTACCAGTCTTGCTCACAGTATTGTTTGGCCTACCACTTTGGAGGTATTTGGTTTATTATTCTGTATGATTTGAGATACTTGTCATGCAATTGTTATAACATTTCTTATTTATTCCAGTATGTTATCTTGTGTTATTTATACTTGATTTTTTACTAATACTGAGGGTATAGTATCCCCACTAATGGTGTTCGAACTCTCGCTGCTAGTTAGAAAAATCTTGCATATGGGGAGATGCAGATGAGGCCGTGTGACACTCTGACTCATATTTAGTGATTTGGGTTGGGGCATCACACTTGGGGTCCTCCTGTAACCAAGTCCACTATCACCTCATCCCACTTCCAAATGGGCATGGGAAGAGGCTGATGCAATCCACCTTGTAATTGATACTTGACCTTAATTCTATGATAGGTAAGACAATGAGAGACAAAACCGGTGATTCTTTTCTTCATACCTAGTCATTAGAACTATCATTTGATATCATGATACATCTTTTTCAATCCTGGGTGCAATGTTCATTTTGAAACATGAGAGTCCCCCACCATCTCTTCCCTTAGGGAAGTAGGAGTGAAAACTCTCTCATGAATGTAGATCACATTGTCCCCATCTAAAGACCATCCCAAAACTAGGCCATTCCTCACCAAATGTTCCCACATCACCAAGCACTCATAATCCGACTCCTAGTTGCCTTTTAACTTTCAAGGTAAACATGATAACTAAAGGTTCACATGTCATCACCCCTTGATCCTCATATGCACCCACCTACCATTCAGCCAACAAGCTCATCAATCTTTTTTACTTCTCTAAAGGCCACTCTCTCTGCTCATGCATCTTCCTATTAAGAGCATCTGCAACAAAATTATTGTGAAAACAACAGGAGAAAAAAACAACAAACGATTCACATAAGAGTCAATGGGAAAAAACAAAATAATGAGAATAATATTGCAGGACACAATGATTTATGTGGTTCAGAAAAAATCCCTACATCCATGGAGAGGAAAAATCACTTCACTAATTTGAGATCAGAATTACAGGGAGCTAATTAGATTTTCACACACAGAAACCCTAGTTCGAATGATCTAATAAAGAATACAATGTACTATTCCACCAAAAACACAATAAGTCCACTATTTTACAGTGCCACAACCACCCAAGTCTTCACTGCTATAGTACCACAACCACCCAATCCCAAGTTATTATAGTGTTGGTTGAAAGAAGTCTATAGATCTACAATGATCACTACCTCTAAAGTCTGAGATACTGCAGTGTCATGTCGCATACTTCTATAGTGAGTTGACACTACTATAGTGAGTCGACACTGCTATGATGACCTATCAGTGTCGTCGGCCAACCCTACTATAGTGAATCAAAATATCTACATTCCCCTAAAATTTTCCAAGGAATTTTGGCCCTAGATCCCTAGAGCAGGAAAACACTACCCCTACAACCCCCAGTGACCTCACCGAAGAGGTCAAACCTTGAGAGTTACTATCTAGTGTGTAGTCTGGTGTTCAATCTAAACCACCAGCATTCGACCCAACTTCATCCAAATAGATTGGGATACAATATTGGAATAAACATTACCCTTCCCAGAAGCATAATCCATCTCAAAGTCAAAAGTCTACAAATACTCAATCTAATGCCTCTGTTGGTGATTCAAGTCCCACTAAGAGAAGCCATACCACAATCTCTTGTGGTCCGTGTAGATGAAAAACCTCTCACCGAAGTGATAATTGTTCCAACACTTCAAGGCATGGAATATATACACTAACTCTAGGTCATGTGTAGGGTAGTTCCTCTCATGAGGTCGCAGCTGGAGAGACCCATAAACAACTACATAAACTCCCTGCATCAAAATAGATCTTGCAAACAAACACCTGATACATCATAGTAAACCACATATCTAATCCCAGGATTAGGTAAGATCAAAATCAGAGTTGATGTAAATCTCCTCTTTAGCTTTAGGAAGGCCTCTTCACATTTATCTATCCCCTCAAACTTCACCCCCTTCTTAGTAATCCCAATCATAGGCACTGCCAAATGGGAGAAGTCCTGAATGAATCATTTGTAGTACCCATCCCAACCTAGAAAACTCCTGATCTCGAACACATTCCTAGGGCATACTCAAGACATCACTGCCTCTACCTTTTCCATGTCAACTAAGATTTCTGCTTAAAAAATTACATACCCAAGGAAGCACACCTCTTAGATCCAAAAGTGTCACTTCAAAATCTTGAGATAAAGCTAATGTTCTCAAAGTGTACTAAACATGATCTCATGGTGCCTAGAACGTGTCTCTAGGGTTCATGAGTATATCAGTATATCATCAACAAATACAATTACAACAAAGTATAGGTTTTGATTGAATACCATATTCATGAGACCCATGAATACCACTAGAGCATTCATTAACCCTAAAGTCATGAAAATATACTCATATAGTCAATACATGCTCCTAAATGTTGTCTTAGGTATATCCTTTTCTCTAACTCAAAGTCGATGGTAGCTTGATCGCAAGTCAATCTTAGAGAATCATCGAGGTCCCCTCAAATGATCAAATAAATCATTGATCCTCAATAATGGGTATCTGTTCTTCACTATGACTTGATTTGATTTTCTATAGTTTATGCACAGCCAAAGGCTCCTATCCACCTTCTTAGCAAACAAAGATGAAGCATCCCAAGGAGAAGTGATCGGTCTGATAAATCCATTCACCTCTAAAACGTCAAGTTACACCTTGAGTTCCTTTAAATAAACTGGTGCTATACGATATTAAATAATCAATATAGGTTTCTCCCCTAACATGAGTTCAATCTCAAATTCAATTCCTACATCAATAGGAAGTCTTGAGAAATCTTCTGGAAATACATCATAATAACAGTCCACCATTGGAGGAAAAGAGAAGGGAGATATTGCTTGATCAACCGAGGGAACCATTCCCACTACCTACACTGTAATAGATCCAATAAAACTCAGGTTTGGTCCCATTCTTCTTACTCCAACATCCCATTCACCAGTTAAAAAAAACTTCCTCCTTAGGCTCAGTAAAGGATACATGTCTTCTGCCGCAGTCAATGTGCGCTCAATAACTAGTCAACTAGTCTATGTCAAAAATCACATCAAATATATCCATCTCTAAGATAATAAAATCCCATAAATGTTCATAACCAGCAATTACTACATGACACTCTGGACATATCTACATATGGTATACCTTCTTCTACAAGGGTGCATCAAGTGAAAGAAATTTGGAAAATAACTTAACCAACATGTATAACCTAGTAACAACTTGAGAAGATATAAAAGAATGATAAAATCCTATATCAAACAAGATGTAGAAAGTGTATAGGTAATAAGAACCATACCTCTAGCTGTAGAAGGTCCCTATACACCATCAGTTGGAACCTGGTCCATGACTCACACTCTGCTTTCATTGGTTCCATGACCCTGTCATTGAGACCCTTGGTTTGGATGATTCACTGACCCCTGTGGAATCTGGGATTTCTGCCGAGATCCCCTGTTAGTCCCATGACTCATAGCTTGTGTCCGCCCGATACGTTTTCAAAATCCTGTCTGCAGTTCCCTTGAATAGAAACATTAGGGATGCCCTATCTTTCCACATTTATGAAACTTGTTTTGAAATTTAGGGAAAAATTTGTGATAGTGTTTTCTTTGTCCATTATTGAAGCACAAGGTTACACTTCCTTCCTTGGAGGCTATTGAAGAATACTAGATCCACTCTGATTGCCTACTATCACCTTATTGCATCTCCCCATCCTTCCTCTTCCTATTATAAGAAAAGGATCCCACTACTTCTCTAGGAGTCCCACTCGTCAATGTACTAAGGGATGAAATAAGTCATGCTGCTCTGTCCTCTTTTAAAATATTCTTAATCTCTAGGGCCTTGCATAACAACTCAAAATTTGTTGTTAAGTCGAAGATCCTGAGCTAGAACCTCAACTCCACCCGAAGGCCAATCTTGAACCTTCAAGCCTTTTGCACCACATTCCCATCCAAAAGAGAAGCGAAGAGAAGAAACTCTGTGAAATGATCAGAATAGGTAGATACTGACATCTCCCCTTGCTGAATCTCTATAAAATCCTGAGCTCAATCTTGGTTCTATGTATATGGGAAAAACTTCTCAAAGAAAAGATCCTCCAATATCCCCCAAGTTAGTCCCTCATGTTTCCCCACTTGGTTCATGATGCCCCACTATCTCCTATCGGGTCCCTAAAGCATGAAAGTAGCTTGCTTAAACCGTTGATTCTCTATAGTCTCTATTAGATAAAATATTCCCTCAATTATATCAATTTAATCCTCAGCATCCTAGGGTCCTCTAGTACCCTAGAAGGATGGTGGATGTTGAAGTTGGAAATCTTGAGCATAATTGACTACTGTCTTGTGAGATCCTTCACCGTGAACTACTGGAGCGGGTGCATGAGCATGATTAAATGCATCCTCTTACACATCCAATGGCAGGACATGAACATCCTCCCTTGTGGGGGTGTTCTGACATGCTTTGTAACATCTTGACACCAGCTTTAAGGTACGAACCTTGGTTTACTTTGGCTCTTCTTGTTTTTTATGTTGATCTATGGTTGTACCTATTAATTCTTGGTTGTGACCATTTGTTTGATCCTTTTTAGGGCTTATGGGAACATCATTGAATCTAGTTTTATAGCTTAAGTATCACTTGGAGAGTTTAACTTGAGTGTGTACAAGAGACCATAGCCAAAATGGCTACAGGAGGTCCACTGGCTAGCCAGTATGGGCTATTGACCAGTCGGTGGATGGTTGGTAGTAAAGATTTCCTAAAAGAATCTCATTAACTAGATGGTGGAGGACACCAACCAATCGATGGGATGTCCAGTGGTGCTCCCAAGTGCCCATGAATTCTTCCAAGATCCATTGGTTAGCTGGTGGAAGAAAATGGCTAGCCGGTGACACCATTTTGGGTGTAAAACAACATCTTAGTATCATAATTGTTTTCATTTTAATCTCTGCTTAAACTCTAAACAACTCCTCCTCAAACCTAATTTGACCCTAATCATTTCAGAGGCTCTCTAGAGTAAAATTTAACACATCCAACCTTGTTTCTTCATGGATCAAAGTACTGTTTTCTATTATTGAATCTCTTCTAGTAAGTGTAATATATTTTGAATGTGATTTCTCCATTTTTTCATCTCTGTCATTCTTTGAGAGTGGTGGATTCTCATGTAATGTCCAATGCATTCCTAACTCGTTACTTTGGTGGTTTTGGGTGTTGGAGGTGTTTCAGAGGAGGCTTGAGAATTTTTTGTGGTGGTTGGAGATGCAACAGAGCTGCTGTAATAAATTTACACTATGTATTGTTTACACGACATGAATTACCAATTCACGTCTTGTGTAGTCAGTTGATTCATGACTTGTATGCAAGTAGAGGGGTAAAATCTGAGATATATTCACATCGTTAAAGTGGAATTAATGATTTGTAATTAAATCAGGTTTAGAAAACATTATTTTCAGTGAATTTTGGAATTTTTGTGAATTCCCATAGAATTCACATTGTGTATGCATTACAAAACATGAAAAGGGAGGTATTCCATGTTTTAAGTACTCTTCTTGGCCGAACCTTCTTCATTTGACCGTACCCTTCTTCCTCTCATTTTGGGTGAACCCTAGGCAGCTAGAGGAGACCTTCTGCCACTCTTCTCTCTTTCTTGAATCTATTGGTTCCAGTGGTTGTTTATTGGCGATCTGTACATGACATGAAAAGGGTAGGATTATAGGTTTTAAGTTCTTTTTTTAGATGAACATTATTCATTAGTCCGTACACTTCTTCCTCTCATTTTGGGAGAATCCTAGGTATCTCAATGAGACCTTATAGACCTCTTCTTTTTTTCTTCAATCTATTTGTTTTGGTGGTTTTTTTGGTGATCTGTACATGATGTGAAAAGGGTCAGATTCCAGGTTTTAAGTTCTTCCAAACCTTCTTCATTCGGTTTTTCCCTTCTTTCACTTGTTTTGGGTGAACCCTAGGTGCCCCAAGGAGACCTTCTAGCCCTATTCTCCCTTGCTTCAATCTGTTGGTTCTAGTGGTTGTTTTTTGGATATCCATGGTAAGTGATTCTCCTTTCCCCATAGTTTCCTTTTATTCTTCTCTTGGGGATTTACTACAGTGATGTTGCTTTGGTTTTGGAGGAGTTTTGGGATACGTTTTGACAACCCTTTGATGTGGTGTATGTTGATTCATGATCTCATGGTGTGGTTGTTGTTTGAAGTTGTTTCTTTTTCACTTTACAGTGTGAAGTGAGTTGAAAAAACTTCTTTGAGGTAGGAAATACCTTGTTTCTCTTTATTGAGTATCATGCAGGAGGGGTTTACTCTTGTTTATATATGGTATATGGTTGTTCCTACTTAATAAAAGATAAAAAAATTGTCCAATTAAAAATGAAAGGGAAAAAATGGGAATGTTTCACATGCTTTTACAGCTTTGATATTATTATGATATTATGATTGTATGGGATGAAATCCCTACTCAAAATCATAGTTGTTAGGATCTTTTTCTTGCAATGTTGTTTTAATATGGAAACCTTCTTGCATGTTATTGTGATATCACCCCAAAAATGGAAATTAGCTAACCACTTATATTTGAATAATAAAATGGTTTCCCATGGATTTATGTATTGTGTGATAACATCCCTAAAATAAAGTGAAATATGAAAAAGGACCCTTTGTTAAATCTGTAAAATTGTCTTTGATGTGTTGTCGTTCTTGTGGGGCAGTGATGTGTGGTTGTGATGTGGTGTGAAATTATGGTTGTTTGGCCATACTTTTGGGGAAATAGGGTGATATTTGTTTGGATGTGCTTTTGAGGTGACAAGGTGATAGTTTTTTTATCGTGATTTTGGGGAGGTGATTTAATGTTTGTTTGGCTGTGCTTTTGGGGTGGTGAGATGATGGTTTGTTTGGAGGTTCTTGTGGGGCATCAAGGAGATGGTACGATGGGGATGATGAGATTCTTGTGATGTGTGGTTGTATTGTGATAGAAGCCTGAGTTGTGATGGAATAATTATTTAATAATGATTGAAATGGATGGGGGTTTAATTTGATTAATGGGATGAAAATGATTAATGAACAAATAAATGATGGATGGTGTGGTTAAATGTGGATGATTCTTAATAATGAAATGAATGGGTTAAATATGGAATTGGTTGGTGGTGTGATGTGGCTTGTGGTTAATGTGGTGTTATGTATTTAGTGATGGTGGAGAAAGTGGTAGTGTTATGAGCTGGTTAGTGTCTTATTGTGAACCCATAGGTTGAGCTTGTGTGTGCCTATATGTATATACTTGTATATTCCTTTTGATTTCTATATGCATCCCTCCCGTATCAATCACTATGTGACAACACATGTACTTTCACACATGGGTGTTCTTGCCAACATCCTAGTGATGAGGATGGATGGTTGGATACCCACTCTTCCACACCCTCTCTTCCAGGTGAGTAGATATGCACAGGCTGTGATGGACAGAGGTTTGTTAGTGCACTAGGTGATGGACCAGGTGTTTTCAGGTGAGATGTGATATATTCATGTTGTGGGGCAGTGGTTCATGTGTTTTTTAGAAAGATGTGATGTGACCTTATTGTGGGGTGGCGGTGGAGGTTGTGCATGGTAGGAGGATGGAATGAGGTTTATGTCCTTCATGTTCATGATACCCTACTACTCTGGTTATGGATATGATGTGATAAACTAGGTGTTTTAGAATGATATGTGATGTGACCGTGCTATGGGGTGGTGGACCAGGTGTTTTCGGGCATGATGTGATGTGACCGTGCTATGGGGAAGTGATATATTTTATTCAAAAGAGATGGGAGTTCCAGGATGTACAATGTTAGGGAGTGAGAGCATAAAATTAGTGAAAAAGCAGTGTGGGTACCATTTATCGATATGCTTCTTATTATGTTATTATACTTGGATTGCGTTATTTGGTGAGCATGACTCAGTGAGGTTGTGATGGATAGTTGACATATTTAGGTGTTGTTGGGTTTTCTGTTTTCTCACGGGTGCATTAGTATGCTTCTTTCACATGTGCATGAGAGAATTTGGTTTTCCTACCGAGTATATATGTTTGCTCATCACAAATATATAAACCAGTTTTTAGCTTTCTAGGAGGATTATGTTGGATGTGCTGGACATTACTAGCTCAGATATTTGGATAGTTGTTGTGTCCCTGCTATAGCTTTACTTTTGGGTATTTTACTTTTGTAGACTTTTATATGTATCAGTTTTATTTATACATGAATTGTGGGATGATTTTGGTTTCTTTTATATTATATCATGGAGTTTCTTGTGGATAATCCATCTTGTCTTTCGATTATATTTACTATATAGGGTAATGCCTCCCATTTCATGAGATTTTTATACCCTAGATGTAAGTAGACAAACTGAGGCCTACTAGAGGTAGGACTCAGGGGGTCATTACCTCTCTCCACTCATTGCGATATCTTTGGCGGGAGGGGGTTATGATAGAGTGGTATCATAGGTGATGGTTTAGGGATATGATGAAGTTTGGAGTTAGGTAAAGTGAATATTTCATGAGTTGGTATAGAAAAAGTGCCTATTAATCTTGGTATGTGACATTGGTTAGGGATATTGGTTAAGACACAGTATTTTAATCCCCCCATGATCTAGTGCACTAACTTTGATCTTATTGAACTACCAAGTGAGGTGGATCAGTTTGTAGGGTAGAGACCTATGAGAGGTACATGCATTATAATGACTTGTGTTCTTGTTTGAATTGGATTGTTTTGGGAAGGTTAAAATGAATAAAGTGAATTAAAATTAATCTAAATAAAATCTCATACTATTAGTATTAGAAAATTCTTATATTCATTTCAGCTATGGATCATGGACGTCGTCCATGTTTGGTTTAGGAATTAGAGGTTCAACAGGATGATCTGATTGATCATTAGAGGGTTGATCCGGTTGAGGAGAATGGTCAGTGGTAGAATTCATTGTGGGATTTCCAGTGGTATGTTTTTGGGAAGTATGAGGGAAGTGTTTTAGATGTGGAGACAAAGAGCTGGCTGGGGGAGCTTGAGGTTGCTTTCAGTTTGATCCGGGCCCTGGTGGGATACTGAGTCCCTTTGACATTCAACCAGATGCAGGGAGTTGCGTGTCAGTAGTGAATGTTATGTTTGGGAGAGTAGAAGGAGACATATGTTTTAAGGGTTGATTTTCATAAGGAGTTCCAGACAGAGTTCCTTTCATCAACCATGAAGGTAGTGAAGAGTCACGAGCTTCTTTCTCTTCAGTAAGGGAGTATGTTAGTGCAGGAATTGAGTACCAAGTTCAAGGACCATATACATTTTCCCCCAGATCTTTTTCCAGATGAGGAGTCTCATGAGAGACGTCTTGAGGAGACACTACGTCCTTCTATCCACCATAGAGTCTCTCCTTTTACATTGCCAATGTATCTGAAGGTTCAAAAGAAGATGAAGGCGATCGAGCAGATGCACTCACGAGGAGTTTTTCCATGAGAGGGGAAATGATAGAGTTCCTAGAGGGGTAGAGTTGTTATTGGAAGGTCTCGAGAACCAGGACCTTCAAGGTTTTGACCGATGGAGAGTTGACCTCTGCAGTTTCACTTTCGATCTTCTAGGGCCTGCATTTTCCATGATTTTCTTAGAGATATCAGGCTTATGTGTTTTGGTTATGGGGTTCATGGCCATCGCCATAACTAGTGCCTAGTGGTTACTTGATCTTATTTTAGTAGAGGTGGATAGGTTCAACACCGACCTCAATAGCTGTTGCCAGTGAGACTATTTTAGTAGCAAGGGAAACAGGGTTATGATTCACCAAGGGGATATTGAGTAGACAGAGGCCGACCTCCGGATATTCCTCGTGTTCATGGACCTCAACTCGAGTGTGGTTGTATAGGTGGTCATCAACAAAGAGGAAGAGGAGTTGGGTGTGGTTATTTTCATAGAGTGGAGGTGGCAGTTCTAGAGGGGCCATAGGTCATTTAAGGTACATTCAGTTTTTCACCTACCCTTGTTAGTGCATTGTTTGATTTAAGAGCTTCACCCTCCTTTGTTGCACCTACTCTAGTTTGTTCTCTAGGAATAGATTTATAGGGGCTTCCCATGCCCCTAGTGTTGACTACAAAAGAATGTAAAGGCCAAGCATTGTGTTCCTGATGGTTTTTTTTAGTCTTTAGCTGTTCTTGAGTGGAAATAGTATAACATATCAATGGATTTCATCATAAGGTTACCCTGAGGTCAAGGAGGTTGTGATTCTATATGGTTGATCGTAGATTGGTTGAGGAAATCAGACCACTTATTAGAGATCAAGGAGTCGGGTGCAATGAATGCTTTGGATAAGAGGTATGTGAATGAGGTAGTGCAGTTTCATGGAGTTCCAAGGTTTATTGTCTTGGACCAGGACACACATTTTACCTCACAAGTCTAGAGGGGATTACAACATGCTTTTTTCACCTAGTTATGCCTCAACATTTATTTCCACCCTCAGATGGATGAGAATATGGAGCAGACCATCAAGGCACTAGTGGATATGTTGTAGGCATGCATCTTGGACTTTGGTGGATCATGGGTATGACACTTGCCTTTGGTTGAGTTTTTTATAACAATAGCTATCAATATTCTATCAGCATGAAACCATTTGAGGTTTTTTATGGGATACCATGTCATTCTCTATTTTTTTGGATGAAATTTTGGGAGGCAATAGTTCTTGGTCCTGATGTGGTGCATAGCACAACAAAAAAGCTTCAGTTGGTTTGGGAGAGGATGAAATCAACACAAAACCAGCATAAGTTTTATGATAATCATAGTAGGAGGCCCTTGGAGTTTTATATTAGGGACTACATGATCTTTAAGGTTTCCCCTGGATGTGGGTAGTCGAGGTTTGATAGGGGAGTAATATTTCTCCCAGGTTTGTTGGGCCCTTTGTGGTGTTGGGGTGAGTTGGCGAGGTGGCATATTAGTTAGTGTCTCCACCACAGCTGGAGAGGATCCATGATGTCTTCCACAACTCTCATATTCATCGGTATCTTCATGATTACTCCCATGTCATTGACTGGGGAGAGTTGGATATTGAGGATGATGCAATGTTCACAGAGCGGCTAGTAGAGATCCAAGATCATCAAGAGAAGATGCTGTGTGGACGAACCATTTATTTGGTTTGTGTGTTGTGGAGGCTTGATGGCATGGAGGGGTGTACTTGGGAGAGAGAGAAGTTGATGCATGCATAGTAACAAGATCTATTTTGAGTTTTTCTTTTTCTATTTTACTTGTGATGTGATGTTTAGATTTGTCACACCCCAACCTATCTTTTATTTTATTTTATAATTTTATTTGATTTTTAAAATTTTGTTGGGGTTTGGGTTGCGTCCTGGACAAAAAAAATTTGAGTTATGTCAAAAAAATGATCGTTTTTGAGTTGACGTCACTGAGCGACCAGGAAGAGCGTGTTTTAGAGACCCTACGTGGCTTCACCCAGGCAATGACACAGTCCACCTGTCTTTGGAAAATTAAAAAGGACAAATAATTGTTAATTGTGTTATTTAAAAATTTTCATGGAAAATAATTTAATTTATTATTATTGCTGTAATTAAGGTTATTATTATTATTATTATTAATAAAAATTATTATTAAAATAATTATTTAATAATTATTAAAATTTTATTAAAGTTATTAGTATTACATTTATTATTAATAATATCATGTGTATTTCATTATTATCTTATAAATCTTGTTTAATTATTAATTTGGTTAAATAATTATTATTATGTTATTAAATTGATTTAATTAAATTAAAAAAAATAGAGGAGGGGAATTAGGGTTGAGGCAAAACACATCTCCCCCCTTGATTGAAGCAGATTGCCCCCCTCCTGTTTGAAGGCAGCCGAGAAGCCCCCCTCTCCCGACCTAGCCGCGCGTAGCAACTGCATGGGATTTCTCCTCCCTTCGCCGGTGCGCCGCCCTCAGCCGGTCTCCCTCTTGTCGCCGCAGCCCCCAGACACGACCTCCCTTCCCCTTCAGCCTTCTCCTCCTTCCCCGGCCACCGTTCTCCATCTCACAACCCCCCCAGCCGTCCTCCTCAGCATATCGGACCGCCGCCCTCCGAGCGCCTCCCGGCCTCCCCTCCACCAACCGATCCCATCTGACCATCGCGCGCCCACCTAGCTCGGCCATCCCCTCAAGACACGCGACCACCCTTCTTCCAGCTTCCCTGTACACCCCCTAGCCGTGCGAGCTCCACTAGCCGAGGCCCCCTCCAGCGACCCCACTTCTCCAGCCAAATTTCTGGCCGCCCTTTCTCCCTCCGGTGGTCTTCTGTCCATGCGACCCCCTTCCAGTAGTACTCCCCTTCTGGTGATATTTTCTCTTCTTTTTTTCCCTTCGGTAATTGCTTCTTCATTTATGGTTTTCGGTTTTCCCAAACCCTATATGTTAAGACTTCAATATTTTTAGGGTTTAATTCCAAAAATTGATGGCCCGATGTTGATGTCTAGGGTTGATTTTGTTTCTCGCTAGTGTGGTTGAGGTGCGAATGACGTTTTGCACCATTTTCAGGGTGTTTTTCATTGGTTGAGGTGGGTTTCCCCTTGCTCAAATCCTTTTGATTTAAAATTCACATGTTTCATGTATTTTTCATTGTTATTAATAATTAACTGGCGCCTTGCGATGTTATTTAAAATTGTTTTATAAACTTTTAACTGGTTTATTAAATATTATATGTGGTGCGGATTATGTTTTGGAAATATTTTTGAGGTGCGCTTGGTTTAAAAATAGATTTTTGACATGTGGAGTATTTTTATTAAGTTGTGTAATTTGTTATTTTAACTATGCAAGTGGTGCACATTCTGATTTGGTGTGTTGCAAGTGCACGTTTAATTATAAGGAGGGGGTTTGAACAGGTTTTGGGTGTCTAAATCCATGGGTTTCTCTTTGAAATTTGTTTTATAATTTTTAAAGTGGTTTAGTAAATAATGTAGCTGGTGTGACTTGTGTTTTGAAAACGTGTCGAGGAGGTTATTTCACATTTTTTCTTGTTTGGATTTTTTTAATTCCATGTCTGTGTAATTATAGTTATTGTGCATTTGTTGTAGCACGTAACCCTGTGATATTGCAGTCATCAGCTTGTGCTTTCTTATATGCCTGCGTGAGGCGTGTCACGTCATTGTGTTTGGACAATAAGTCGAGGTAGGTCCCCCAATGCACTTGCCTTTAAATTTAGAATTTATTGATTTCTTGATATTTTATTAATTTTAATAAATGAGAAAAAATATAAGATAATTAATTTATAAATGATTATTTGGTGTAAAAAGAGCAGTTTATTTTATACATGACACTTGTAATATTTTCTTGACGAACAGACACCCAGTAGTGAAAGAATGGCCATTTTTCCTTTAAACAGAATTCATGGAATTTCATATGTAGTTCTGGTTTATTGATAAATGATTTCTTTTTAAGTGTGAACAAGTGTTTTGGTTCTCTTGAAAAATGAGGATTTTCTTTAAAATTGGTGAAGGCCTATTTGGCACTTTAATAAAATAAATTATTTTGGAAAAATATCTTTGGGGTGACTCAGGGGTGATATTTGGTGTACGTTGACTGCATAATTTGTGTGTGATGTTGGTGCTACTTGATTGACTTTGTTGACTTGCCCCTTTCCTTTTTATTACACGTGTTGACATGGGAACTTGGCATAGTAAGTGAATCTTCTGAGAACGATTGCTGCACTTGTTTAGATTATGCACTAGAAAGTTTCCCTTAGTACAAATTATAATCTACTAGGGGATTGGGACCCTCGGTTAGGACATGTAGGGAAACAATGGGCGTTAGGGAGTTATGACGTCATAGAGAGTAGGCATGCCTTCAGGATGAGTCACATGTATAATACGTTCTGGATTGTTCACGAGCTCCTAGGTTCGACCCATGTTTCTTTTAGTTTTTATTTGTATATGGCGGACAATTGAGAGGTCTACTTCGGTTGCTGGCCCCGTGTGCCACTTTTTCCATTACCCATAGTGTGTGTTGTGTGTTGTGTGTGGTTTTCCATTTGACCAACAACTAAAATTTGGATTTCTAAATTGTTCTAAAAAATGTTTTAAAATGCAATGCATCTGTTTCTTTCAAACACTAAACTTGTTTTCAAATTAAGAAGGGCAATGGATTTTTACTTGTCTTAGAAATGAAAGTGTGTGTGGAAACCAATATTTTATATATTTTAGTTCAAACTTGGGATTAGTAAACTCTTTATTTAAAGTTAGTGTTTTGAGGATAGTTTGTTGGGAACGCCTACTAAGTTTTAATACTCATGCCTAGAGTGTTTTCCTGTTTTTAGTTTTTGTTGCAGGTTTGACTCGAGCTTGCTCACTATGGGCGAGAGTTGGTTGTGGTTTGGTGAGTGACTCTCGAGGTCATGAGGAGTTTTTTTCACGGTCAGGTTAGTATGTGTTGTTGGCAGTTATTTTTCTTTCGTGTTGTTTATTTACTTTGTGTTGTTCTATTTTTCTTTATGCTACTTTATTTATTTTTATTGGGAAAAATTGTTCCCCAGTTGTTCTCTGTTGATGCCCTGGCACTTGTCGCCAGCCTGGGAGGATCAGGAATGCCTATTGGGCCATGTTGCGGACCATATCAGGTGACCGGTTCAGGGTCGACCCCGGTTGGTTCGTGACATGATCTTATTATTTTATGGGATGAGATGTTTTCTTTTGTGATGTATGATGTGTGATTATAAGTTTTGACATATGGAAAGGGGATTACCTGATACATAATCTAGACACATTAACTGAGATTTGATTAAACCTGTGCCGGTGATTCAGTGCCGCCCAGAGCGGATAACATCTTAACATGGAGGATAAAAGTCCTTGATTCATATGTTTGGGGCTGTGCGGTTTATTGGTTGTGACTGTAACACCCCAATATTTCATAGTAAGTTATTTTCTTTAAAGTAATTCAATAGCTTGCACTACACACAACACCGAGTTTGAGCACACCACGAATTACCAAACTAGTCTTTCAAAAAGAGGTTATAAATAGTATTAACTAAATTTTGAATTTTATATACTCCATATAATTTTATAATCCATATTATGTGTTTCTTAGAAATAATATAAGAACAAATTCATTTTTTTTCAGATAAAAGAAGTATTTTTCAAAAAATGAAATTTTACCACCTTTTAATGGAAAAACCTTTTTAAAACAAATATTTGACACTTTTATATATTCAATTTAATGAAATTAAATTCTTCTTTAGAATCAACACATAAAAATTTATTTTGGATAAATTTTTGGTACTTTTCTGATAACATTCATATTTTGATGAATAGTTAAAAATACTAAATTTTAATTGAAAACAACTTTTTTAATTGAAATACTTCATAGTGTTAAATCATGAATTTTAATGGTTTGGAAGTATAATAAGATTATATTTTTATCATTTAATACAATTTAGGTCATTATAAGTAATTTCACATTTAAATTTGACATAATCACATGTTAATCTTTTGATAGTTTTTACTTCTTAAAAATACACTTTTTGGTTTTGACAATGAGAATTAATTTTAAATTAATTAATTCTAATTATATGTTTTGAATTTGTTAAAATGTAATTCATTTTTTAATTTGGAATATCAAAATTAGTTTAGGGTGAATTTTTGGTATTTTTTTGAAAACTTTCAATTTTTGATGAATAGTAAAAAATACTGTGTTATTGTTTAAAACAGAATTTTTGTTTAAATAATTATTTATTTTAAGTCAATATAAATACATAATACCTATATTATTTCAATTTAATTCATTGGATCCATTTTATAATAATTTTAGATATATAAAATTTTATCAAACTTTTTACCGTCTTTTACCCACATTCTAGGAGAATTTTCAAATTTGCATAAAACTTAATTTTACCGCTTCTATGAGTTGAATTTAAAAAATTTGAGAGAAATTGTTGATATAAGTAAGTAAAATTTGGTTCAATAATAAGAAAATATTTTTTGGTGAATAGTAACTTTTGACTTTTATTTGCCACAATTAAAAGTAAATAGGGTAATTAAAGGTAAAAATGATATTATAATTACCCTAACACATGTCCTAATTCTATTGAATAAGTATAATTAGACACAAAAAAACCTTATTAATAAAATATGATCCTTTTGGTCCACTTGGATTAGATTAGGACATTTATTATTATTTTATTTAAAGAAGAGTTAAAAGTGTTAAATTCAAAGTTTAATAACAAAACTATTTTTAATATAGGGTTATACATAAGATAAATTAGACTATAAATATTAATTAGAAAGATAAAAATATTTCCTACATAATGGTAGTTTATTTATAATTTTTATACATTAAATAATTAAATTTATTTATGACACAATGATGATGCAGTAATTTCCTTATTAATGAAAGATTAAAATAATTGATATTATAAATATCCAAATAATTTTAATTTGAGACTTTTGATAAATTACACTAATTTTATAGGTTAATATGACATTTTAGGGTTTGATTAAATAATTTTTTTGAAGTAATCATGCTGTTATGATTTTCACAAAAACCAAATACTAAATAGTATCAAAATTTACCTAAATGAGTTTTTAAAAAAAATACTATATTATTGGTTGATATAATTTTCCTAAAAAACTAAGGTTTTTACAAAGGGATTAAATAATATTATATATGTCATTAATTAACCACTTGAGGTTATCTTGTAAGTTTAGATTAAGTTTATTTTCCATATAGTGTAAGAATACAAGAAGACACGGTAAAAGTTAAACTATTTAACTAATAGTTAAATCTAAAAGATAAGGTTAATATGGTAACCTAAAACTATATAAAACCTATTGGTTGAGAGGTTTTAGACCCATCCCCACCTTATTCCAGAAATAAATCATTTTTTCCATTATAAACTGAAAATTATTTTATTATAAAATAATATTTCAAGCTTTTCCTAAGGTGACCCTCACCTCTCTTATAAAAGGGTACCCCCCCTTCTCTTAATTTTACACCTTCAAAGACATTTGTCTTGGCCAAACCCTACCCAAATATCTTCCCAACTACTGTCACTATATCCTAGAGTCCTTCCTTTTATCAGAAAGACAACCTAAAAATCCCTTTTGATCAAATCAAAAGGAAGCACCCGAAGAAGAGGTAATAATTTCACCTCCCTCTTTCATGTTCTTTTCTTATTCCACTTCCTCTTTTTTTATTTTAAAAAGGGAAGTCCCTTGTGTGGCCTTTTAGAACCCTCCAAACATGGAAACCACCCTCCTCCATGAAGAGGTCACTTCCCTGAGGTAGCGCCCCAGCCGGGGAAGGAGTCGTTGCCAACCGAGATGGAAGAGCGTCCCGGAGGGTGACGACCCGACAGCGATAGTTCGTCAAGCGATCCGTCAGTGATTGGGCCACGCATCATTTTTTCCACCCAGAAGAGACCGGTCGAACTGCAAAGGTGGTTGGATCCTGAGGGAGAGGCTCTCCTTGAAAGCAAACTCCCAGGATTCGAACCTTGAACCTCCCAAAGAACGGCGTGGATGTGCCACTCTCCTTCACCACTACACCACCACCGAAGTGGATTTCTTCCACTTCCTATTTCTTTGTTGTTTTAGTACGAAAATAATAACTCCAGTACCTCCTATATACTGTGATTTTATTATAAATATGGTACAACCATATTTTTTATTCTATTCATCCTATAAATGACAAAGTCACCATAAGTGCGTACGTATGACTTACCGTCTCCACGTCGCCGTGTAGTTTGTTATTCAAAAATATCATTATTTGGATGGGAATGATAATGAGTATAACTTATTTAAATAGAAAATATAACATGTTAATGATTCTGTATATATGATATACCATCAAATTATATACGATTTCACCATCAAAAGAATGATATTTTCGCTTGAGCGTACATACGGCTTACTGTCTCCATGAATGCGATGAGATTCATTCCCCATAAAAATAATTCAAGAATAATTTTCATTTTATGATTAAAAATAAATTTTAAGAACTTAATATCATTATATATATAAATCAAATACATCATATTCATAACAAAAATGACTTACGTAACAAAACATATAAAGGAAAACGAACCAGTTAACAACCAAAGCAATGATACCACTGAGATATCATTAACAAATCAATATTAAAAGATAATATATGATATCATATTTATGTATTTGGTTATTGTATAATTTAATAAAAATTATTTAACCATTATATAGGAGGTTAACCTACCCTATACTAAGGAAAAGTAGAAGGTAAGGGGGTTTCATCTCACTTTTATTCCTGTGAGATTCATACTATATTTGCCACTATTACCTTTTGTGTGGTGTATGTACTGCCCATGATTGTATTGTTTGAATAATATAATTTAATTTATGGGTATTTAAATCATCATTGGATGATACTTCTTTCATGTGGTGTATGTTTCGTAAGTTACCAAATCAGTAAGGGAATTTTAAATTTCAATTTCCACTCATTTGGTTTTACGCAAACTTCATTAATTACTTTACTCCAAGATTATGTGTGGAATCACTATTTATTTACCTATATAGTAATTTACAATCCCTTTGTGTGTATATAATTTTGATACACATAATCACTCCATTTATAAATTCTCAAGTCATGGATATGAACTTGATAAGAGTAATTTTAACTCAATTTCTATTCATTGGGTTAAACATCCAAGTCATTGGTGTTGTTTTTACAAGAATATGTGTGAATGTACTATGATTGATTTACACTGAATATCCAATCATATTGAGTGTATTTATATTTTTTACATATAATTATGTCATTGATTTATCCTTAACCTAAGGATACCATCTTTATAAAGGAATTAAACTCAACTTACATTCCATCGAGACTTCTTTGTTGTTATGCGCCAATTCACTTTTATTTGGTGTATATACTGTACTTTGACATACTATATCATGAATCCATTTATTCTCATGATATTATAAAGTTTTTATTACCTCAATTATTTTTATTCAAGCGCCTCTCAATTGGTTAATAACTCTAACTAAAATATCATTTTAAATATTTTAAAATTTTATTCTTCTAAATCTTTCTCATTAATGTTCATGATTTAAAAATGGTTTTAAGAATTTATTTATATGGAAATTAATGTTTTAAAATTGAAATTACTTTTAAAAGTTTCAAAGTGTTATGGGAAAATTTGATTCAAAAATCTATTTTAAACATCTTTTTGATAAATAGTGAGACTTTTAAATGTTTTCAAGAAAAGGGGGATATTTCTCTCAAATAGTTTTGATGGTTATTTTCATCTATGTCAATATCATTCATTATTCTTGATTGAGGTTAATTTATTATAATAAAACCTTCCATATTGTATTGAATGAGTTATTTTTGACTGTGGATGTTCTATTTTTATACCATTCATGGTTTTCTGTTAAAATATTGACATTTCATATGCTAGTTTTAATACAAATGTTTAGATTATGTTTCAACCTTTTCATATGATTAATGAATTGAACTTAGTAAGTAAATGATGGAGATCGATATAGATCCTCGATGCATTGGTAGGTCTCATGAGACAAACTAGTGTCTTGGAACAAGACCTTGACAAAATCTTATTTGTACTCATGGCACGAGGCCTTGACTATATGGTTATGATGTCTGACATTATGCATTCCATCATTATGAAACTAGCTATTGATATTACATGTGATTCTTTGACTAGTAAAATATCCATGTGAATAAGTAAATGGAATTATTTAATTTATCATTTCTATATTATGCTGAAGTTTAAGTTTAAAAGGATTGAGTTTTAGTTTTATACATTTCCTTAAATGTTTATTATTATTTATGATAGTTTCTTTTATATTGTTATCCTTACTAAGCATCTGAGATCACCCCTTTATTATGTTTTATTTTTCCCAGGATGCAAAGAAGTATATTACGATTAACCTGTAGGAATAGACTATGGGATATAAGAGTGTTCAAAGGAGACACAATGTTTTTTTTATTTCAGGATCTAATGCAAAACTTATTTATGTTTCTAGTACTTCCAAGGCTACTAAACTGATCGGTATTTTGGGACATGATTCCTTGTATCATGCCAATGTTATGTAATAATTCACCTATTCTGGGTAACTAGGGTCGGGGCATTATAGTTGGTATCTAAAGAAGTTTAGTACAAACCTTGGAAGTTAGATTTAGAAAAACTCTGATTAGAGAACATTACCCTAAGATATACTTTGAGGATTATTATAGAAGAACTTCCTAGAATTTTGGTAATGTAAAGATTTTGTGAGTTTTCCAAGAAATACATCCCTATCTGGATATGAGAAGGTAGAGGAGGCTCTAGCACAAATGTAACTTGGAGTGAAAACTCTGACAAGGAGTTTTGGGCTTGACCTGGGGTATCCTAGTACACGACAACGGGCCTTGCTGCACTCTTGGTTACGACCCTCCTGAGGTTTATGCTTAGGATAATTCATATTTTCTTTATAAACTGATTTGAATGATTTTAATATAAGATGAGAATAAATAACCTTGTTTAATCCTAAGGTGTTTTAGATTGAAAATAAGGTGTTATGATATTCTCTAAATGATTTTATGACTCACACCATGCTTTCTTATGTTAGTCAATGGATGGATTCCAAGGATGTCATAGTAACATTGAACATGATGTACAAGGTGGTCATGATGGTGTAAATTATCAACGAAATGGAATGTTAATAGGTGTAAAAGATATCATGTTCATGCTGAATCAGTTTTCCAAAAATATGATCAATAACATATATATTAACCAACTCCCAGACTAAACAAAGAAGAGAAATGCGGTGAATGATAAGAGCTCCAGCAGTGGAGACCATGGAGAAAAGAAAGCTCAATTTCCATCATGCTGGAAATGTGGAAGGAGACACCTAGTAAAGTGTCTCAATGGAACAAAGAAATGCTTTTTGTGTGGGAAAGAAGGACATAAAGTAAAGGATTGTCGAGGAAAAATGAAGAGTACTATGGAAGAAAATAAAAATGATCCCAAGAATCCATTTACAGTCATTTTCCATAAATGTAGGGGACTTGGGCATTACCCGAGTGAATTACCTATTCTATAGGATAACCTCTTGATCAAGGAAGAACCTATGTGGAAATAAATGGATGGATAAATGATTAAAAGTTTTAGTGCTCTTTGTTGATGAGATTACTTTGGAAGACTTTTCTATTGTATGTGTAACCCTACAGTTTGTTATGTGAAAATGCTATTTTAGGAAGAATTATCTTTTCTATTGTGGATATAGTTAAAAATAACCATTTGGGTTTATATTATCCTTGAATTTGAGGCAATTACAAATTATTAAATTTTGGGATGAAAATGCAATGTATGAGATAACATTTATGGTGAAATTATGTTATGATTATTTTGGGGAATTTATCTCATTTTGGGAATGTTATAAAATATAGTTTTTGAAAAAGGAAAACACGCATACCGCATGATAACCCATCGCGTTGGACAAAACTATGGGAATCAAACCCACAATCAGAGTGCGATTGGGATTTATCACCTACCACTGGACTACGTGAAGTCCTTGGTTAGTGTGACTAATTATTTTTAGTTAAATAATTTTATTGATCAATAACAAGTTTATTTTGGATCTTATGTATCATAAAATAGATATCCTTAGTGTAGGAAAATGATTTGGTGATTAAGTGATAAATGTTATTTTGGAAGATGTTCGCTCAGTTGGGAACACTATATGCCTAATGAAAATAGAATACTATGAGATTTCATTTGAGGAGTAATGGTGGATTTTTATTGTGGATTTCTAGAAAATTAGGTTATTTATGGAAATGATTAACCTATCATAGAGAATATGTGATTAGGTTAATTAATTTTAAGTACGTGTGTTGATGCCAAAATTCAGAGAAGGGCCGTATCAGGTGGATAAGAGAGAAACGAAAGAATCCGAGAGGGCAAGAGAAGTGGCCGGGGCCTGGGAGGCGGGTGTGTGCAAGAGTCCAGGGAAGCATGCAAGCAGCCTTCCGATGCACAAAATCTTCCGCGCCTAGCCCCGTTTCTATGCATAGGGTGACGTTAAGCAGGTGTTTGCGCGCCCGGCCCCATTTCTGCACCCAAGGTGATGTCAATCGGGTTTTTGCACGCCCGACCCACTTTGGGCACCCAAGGAGACATCAACTAGGAGTTTGCATGCCCGACCCCATTTCCACGCCCAAGACGACTTCAAGTGGGCGTTTGCGCACCCGACCCACTTTTCATGCCCAAGGCAATGTCAACCAGGAGTTTTCGCACCCAACCTCGTTTTCGTGCACAAGGCAACATCAAGTAGGCATTTGCGTGCCCGACCCTGTTTCTGTGCACAAGGCGACGTCAAGTGGGAGTTTGTGCACCCGACCCCGTTTTCAAGCACAAGGCAATGTCAATGAGTAGTTTACGTGCCCGACCCCCTTTTCATGCCCAAGGCGACGTCAACCGAGAGTTACTGTGCCTGTCCCCCATACGCACTACCCCGAGGACTCTGGCTATAAAACGAACTATATCCCTGCCCTTTAGGGACGGTAACAGAAGATGAAGCAACACTCTACTGTGCGAAAGCCACATCTTTCGCGACCGTGTAAAACACCCCATGTACTTCAGGTATTGGATCTTTCATGATAGGTCCCCCAAGGGTGCTCCTTTGGGTGGGCCCTCATGGGCCTAATCCTTAGGATTTCCTTTTCTCCCTGAGGCATTTTCATGCAAGGGATCCACTTTCTCATGCAATTACCCTCTACGTCAGGTGATCTTGCACACAACCAGTCTTTCGTACGCACAAAACTTCTGTCTTGCGTGAAACCCCTCTATCTTGTGCACAACCAATCCATCTTGCATGCAATGTTTCCCTCTTGTGTGCAACCCCTTTGTCTTGTGCGCAATCCTTTCATCTTTCATGTAGACCTTCTATCTTTCCCCCGACCCATTCTCTTACACGCGCTCCATGTTCTGCCCTCACCTTAAGGAACCCTATCTGAGCCCCTCTTATGTTCAACACACCTGTGTCACACGCTCTCTTTCCATGTGGCCCCTCAGGTTTGTATGGAGCAATTTCAAAGTCCCTCGGACAGTGCTTTACATTGCATTGCTCCGCCTCATGCTTCTTCGCATAGGCACGCTAATGACTATTTATTCTTCACATAGACATGATAACGTGGATCCCCAAATGGATCGATCCATAACACCCCCAACCTCAGCATTGCCGATGCCTTCCTTCCCTCAATTGTGGGCGAGTATCAGTTATGCAAGTCCTAGGGTTGCCGAGTGAACCAACCTCATCTGAGATATAGGTAGTTAAACTACCAAGCGCCATCATCCTCAGCACATGACGTTAAACTGTGACCTCACCCCATGCCTTGCACATGGGGTGCCCCATCTCAAAAATTCTCTACACCCATTGGTCTCCATATGAGTGAGATCATTCCTTACAGGTAATGAGATCCTCTTCATCAGAGCGACGTCTTTCCGTGGGGAAAGCCTATGGGGAAGGCTTCCTGGGGACCCTCACCCATGTGTTCCTTAATTGGATAGGGTTTGGTTGATAGATCGAGGTTATAAAAGGATAAATGATAGTAAAAGTTTTAAACCATACCTCAAGCTACTCTGCCAGTTCTGCATCAGAGCCGAAAATTTCACCACTCTATCAGGAGCTCCACTGGTGAGCAGGATCTTCTGGAGGCCCTTCTCCACCAAGACCTTCAACTTGGTCCTCCTCCTCCTCCTCCTCTTCTTTTTCTTCTTCTTCTTCTTTTTCTTCTTCTCCTTCCTCTACACATTCATCCTCGTATGGCAGATTCTTTGGGTTATGCTCCTGGCCAAGCATTAATTTCACCAGGAGATGCGGTTCTTCATACCACCCTTGCTGGCATGTGTACATATCCATGACTTTCAGGTATGCATGAAGATGATGAAAGTTTACCCTATCCGATATCTGGATGCACCCTATGTCTGGAAGATCGAGCCCGGTGCGTATCAACCTTTGCCACGACTCTTTGACGGATATGGACTGTCACAATGTTCTCTAAGAAGACCACAAAGAAGGGAAGATAACATCGGTAGACGGCGTCAGGAGGTACCTGAGTTGCATTCCTGGGAGTTCCCAAGTTAGACCACGAGGATGTACACGAGACCACCCTTTTCTAGAGGGTGGAGGCAAGTTCTCGGCCCGTGCTGCCCCTATTGATGAAGTACCAGCCTGCGCCGTGATAGCTGTCCAACCCGTTCTTTGCCTCACTTCCCCCATCACACCTCATCTACCTTCCTACTCTTCAGGCTCTACACTAGCTGCCTTGATTTGCCAGATGTGTTTCCAAAGGATCGCCTTGGGATACGTTCTCATCCAGTGTTTGACATAGTCTATTGATAGTCCCACACTGACATCGATAGGGGGAAGAGTGATGATTTCGCCCAAGCATGCCATCGTGAACATAAGCCACAAATGGAAGAGAATTAAAGGATGCCACTTTACCCGAACCTCTGTGTATACTTTCTTGGGAATCCGCTGCATGCACCCGAACTGCCTGGTAAACCTGGTCAGCACATATGGTTCGCAAAAGATTTTTCCATCAATCTGGGCCACTATCACACTACCCTAGATGCTCTGCAGGTACTCCCTCTATTCCACTAGACCCTACCCATCATCTACCATTTGGACAACCAGGGTTCGGAATGGGTGGAAGTCAAAGTGGTTGTGGCTTTCAATCTTGAGCTTGATTCCTTCATCCTTGAGCATCAATGGCTAGATTCCAACGATGTTCAAGAGGGATGGCCACATACCATTACCATGGGGTGAATGGAATTTGGGAAGTCATACCCACCACAGTGGGATGTGACCCAACCGTGGAGAATCTGGAATAGCCCGCATATCCCCCTGGGCATAGTTTCCCTCGAGATGCGCCCTATAATACTGTACAACCTAGCCAACACTGGCACCCCTAGGTTAACCTTGTTCTTTGCTACCATAATCCCATCCATCACTAACATCCCTGGGTGGACTCCCATACTTATGTCCCTCACATGCAACAAACATCCACTCAAGAATACAACATGAAACCCAGCATATCGCACATTTGCGTCTTGACCTTAATTAATTACAAAGCCCCATGATCAGTACTCTCCTGTCTCCAAAATCTTCCAATATGATCCCGATTTTCCCCTCTGAGATGTGTTCGGGCATTTCTTCCCTCATCCCGGCATCTTCACGGCTGTGTCCTGGGTTAGGAAGATATTAAACCACCCTGAATAGGATATGTCCTTCAGGATATATTTTATTTTGATCTCTTCTTTGTACAGCTCCAACAGGTGCCATGACAGGATTGGGGTGCATCTTTTATCCCCCAGACATTATCCATTGGGAGAAACTCATCGTACTGATATCCCTCCAAGGGGATTCCCCCGATACAGTGGACATCCCATAGGATGATTCCCACCTCCCCATGGTGGAGGTGAAAAGTGTTGGTATCAGGCAGCCAATGACTGAACAGCTCTGCTACCAAGTCCCGCTGTCGGTAGAAGTGGAATTCGGACGTCCAAACGGCCTCAAAAAGCCCAATGGACCACAACTCTGGCCTGAATTCCTCGCATGTCTTATGTACCCAGTATGCCTATTCCCATTCATTGGTAAATTTTCCCCTGGACCTGAAATCCCATTCCTTCAAGCCCTTTGTCTCATCAGTAATGCTACTTCTGAAAGTACTTGCATAAATAGCGGGAGATTCCTCAGGGGCTGGATTGCTTCCCACAACCTTCCTGTTCTTTGGATTTAGGACATAGATGGTTTTGTTCTGTATTTCCCTAGAAGGATGGATATTGTTGTTAATGTGGAATTGGGGAAGACTATCCTCATGCGTCACCCATGACCACGGTGTGTCCATCTCAAAACTGGGTATCAACACCTCTTCCAAAAGACTTAAGTTACATAACGAAAGGCTATCACTCAGGATGTAATCCTTTTGAGCTTGTATAATCATGCCTAAAAGAATTTGTTTATCAGACACAACCCTCCTCACATGAAGAATCTGAGGGTTCATGATCATTTGGGTTCTTCTTGCAACAGTGATAGATTCCCTCTCGGCATCGGTCTTTTGAACAGCCATTTTAGAAATCTCAAGGAATTGGGGCGGAAGAATGAAGTTTGGTGCACAAAAGTGGAGATATCACGAAAGAAGGTCGATGTGCACAGAAAAAATTTGGATGGCGCGCAAAACCTAGAGTCAATTGCAGAATCTTACGCACAGATCGGGTCCATTTTTGCACACAAGAGAAAAATGCCCGTCGTGTGGAAAAAGTCAAAGTAGGGCCTAAGGGGGGCCCTTGGTCTATTTATAAAGCACTGATGCACCTTCTTCGTGCATGAAACTAGTTTGGGCATGCAAAATGCATTTTTTCACGCCCCCGAAGAGGTTTCCCCTTATTTTTGGCGGACCCTCAGAATTCGACCTTCGGGTTCTCTTTCAGCTCCGATTTTGAGGGGGGGGGGGGGAATTTATTGACGTCAAAATTTGAAGAAGGGTGGAATCGGGTGGATAATAGTGTAAAAAAAGAATCCAGGAGGGAAAGAGAAGTGGCTAAGGCCCGGGAGGCGGGTGCGCGCAAGAGTCTGGGTAAGCGCGCAAGCAGCCTTCCGATGTGAAAAATATTCCGCGCCTGGCACCGTTTCCATGCACAAGGTGACATAAAGCGGGTGTTTGCATGCCCGACCGCATTTCCATTCCCAAGGCGTTGTCAAGCGGGTGTTTTCTCACCCGACCCACTTTTCGCGCCCAAGGCGATGTCAACCGGGAGTTTGTGTGCCCGACCCCGTTTCCGCGCCCAAGGTGATGTCAAGCGAGAGTTTGCACGCCCAACCCAATTTGCACGCCCAAGGAGATGTAAACCATGATTTTGCATGCCTGGACCCATTTCTGCACACATGACAACGTCAAGCGGCCATTTTCGTGTCTGATCCTGTTTCCGTGCACAAGGGGACGTCAACGGGCAGTTTGCGTTCCTGACCCCCTTTGAACCCCCAAGGCAACGTCAACCGGGAGTTACCGTGCCCGACCCCCTTGCGTGCTGCCCTGAGGACTTCAGCTATAAAACAAACTGTATCCTCACATTTCAGGGACAGTAATAGAAGACAAAGTGACGATCTGCTGCGCGAAAGCCATGTCTTCTGCGACTGTGCGAAACACCCCATGGCCTTCAGGTATTGGATCTTGCACGAAAGGTCCCATGAGGGAGCTCATTTGGGATGGCCCTCTTGGGCCTGATCCTTGGGATTTCCTTTTATCCAACAAGGAATTTTCATGTAAGGGATCCACTTTTGCACGCAATCCCCCTCTACGTCAGGCACTCTTGTGCGCAACCAGTCTTTCGTGCGTGCAATCCTTCTGTCTTGCGCGCAACCCCTCCGTATTGCGCGCAACCACTCCATCTTGCACGCAACATTTCCCCCTTGCACACAAACCCTTAGTCTTATGCACAATAATTTCATCTTGTGCACATACCTTCTATCTTTCCCCCAACCCATTTTCTTATGCGCACTCCATGTGCTGCCCCCACCTTAAGGAACCCTGTCCGAGCCCCTCTTATGCGCAACACACCTGCGTCACGTGCTCTATTCCCGTGCGGCCCCTCAGGTTTTCACAGAGCAATTTCAATGTCCCTTGGGTGGTTCTTTCCATTGCGTTGATCCGCCTCATGCTTCTTCACATAGACACGCTAACGACTATAGATTCTTTGCATAGCCATGATAACGTGGACCCCCTAATGGATCGCTCCATAACACCCCCAACCTCGGCATTGCCGATGCCTTCCTTCCCTCAAGGGAGGGCGAGTATTAGTTATGTAAGTCCTAGGGGTATGGAGTGAACCCACCTCGTCCAATCTGTAGGATGTTAAACTGACAAGCACCATCATCCTCAGCACATGATGTTAAACTATGACCATGCCCCATGGCTTTCACGTGGGGTGCCCCGTCTCAGACATTCTATACACCCACTGGTCTCTACGGGAGTGAGATAATTCTTTACATGGAATGAGAACCTCTTCATCAGAGTGGATTCTATCCATGGGGAAGGGAAACCACCCTGGTGTAAGACCCTAGCTTTTCTTGTAGGAGGTAGCATACCTAATTATCCTCTCTTCCTGGGTGCCAAACCCCTCTCTCGTTGGGCTTTTTCATCACCTGGACCTCCACCCTAGAGTAAGTCCCAATCTCCATCTCCCTGGGTTGCGAACCACGCGTAATCCCCTGTTTCCTCTTTGGGCTTCTAACCACGTATAAGCCCCACTCCACTTCCCATGGATGCACCTTCTGTGATGTGATCATTAGGCCTTTGCTACCTCTTGTTTCTCACACCGAGCATGAATCACGTGGGTTTAGAGTATCGACCATGAAATCCTATCTGGGCAGCCTAGAGTGTAATCCCCACACCCATTCCGAACTACATGGACTTTGATCCTTGCCAATGCAAGGTACGTAGGAAGCCTCTCTGAGGTTAAATCCCAACAACCATTGGTTCGGACCCTCCTTCACGTCGGTTCCGAGTCCATCCCGAACTACGTGGGACTTGATCCTTGTATCCTGGATAAGGTACGTAGGGAGCCTCCCTGAGGTTCAACCCCATCCAATGGTAAGCCATTGTGACCCCATCCAACGGTAAGCCATTGTGACCCCATCCAGTGTTAAGCTGTTGTGACCCCATCCAGCGGTAGGACATTGTGACCCCATCTGGTGGTAAACCGTTGTGACCCCATCCCACAGTAAGCCATTGCCACCCCATCCAACAATAAGCTGTTGTCAACCCCATTCAGTGGTATGCTGTTGTCGACCCCATTCGGCGGTAAGCCTTTGAAATCCCCAATCGACGATAATCCTTCGTTAGATGAACTACAAGGACTTTGATTCCCAACCACAGGAATACATACGGGGTCACTTCGAGACTCAAGCCCAACATCACCATTGTCCTTGAGTCGACTCAATCTCATTCTACACCCACTTAACTTAACCATACATCATCCATTTTGATTCTTACCCGGGCCACCACATCCTGGTGGGATCATGCCACCTCATTCCCCATTCCCTTTAACAACAATCGGGTAGCTAACCATGCATTAGACCCAACATTAGTGTTCCCTCCAGAGGTTTCACCCACCTGATTCACTCTAGTCAGTGTTCTGATCAGTCCGATCCATCTCTTCTAGACGTTAAACCTACGGCATACCCTGTGTTAAACATAGGAAGCTGAGGAAAACCTTAGATACATGCCTATGGAATATAATTCCTCGCATTCGACATGGGATGCCTCGGGCTTCCGCGCCCTTGAGAAGCCCTATAATAAGGAGAAGAAACCCAGACGTGCTAGTGTCCCAGCATCCAAACATGTCAGTGATGTCCAATATGACTACTCCCCCGACCGAAGGTTGCTACCCTGACTGGACCCCTTGGAATATCCCGACAGAAGCAGTGTAATTAACTAGTGTCCATAATGATATGGCACTGGGAAGAGTTTCACGAACAACGTCTTAAGTCTATAAGGGAGACCCCGACTACATGACGAGTAATGAGGAGGAATCCATAGAAGGAAGAACCGAAATACCATCATCCTGTTTCAATCAAGAAGAAAATTTCCCTAAACAAGGAATGGATGTCGCCCACCTTTGGAAAGCAGGAATGCGGGGCAACAAACAACATCGCCATCCTTGAATAGACAGATGCGTGCGCTCTGGAGAAAGCGTCGAAAACAGAAATGGTGAACCCGACATGAAATTTTTCTCCTCAATGTGGAGATTATTAGCGTTCGAGAAATCAGTGGATTACCATGTCACCAGATCTAGCTATCCGGCGCTGGGTCCTGCCAAGAAAATAATGGGCCTGGTGTGAAACTCACCAGAAGTTAGGGTGGTCAAAGTGTTGGACATCCTGTTTTGCAGCGTTGTCAGCATGGATCCATCTTACCATCCATGGAAGACAGAATAATGTTGGGGTACTAGTAGTCAATTCCTTTCCTTTCAACACTAATGGGTTAATCTCCCTGATTTTTAGGAACCAAGATGCTACAAGAATTCGATCACCACCCGCCCACTGATGCAGGGGTAGGGGAAATGACAATGTGGTAGTCCCACGTGGCTCCACTGCTTTGGTGATAATATCTACACCTATAAATTCCAGGCACCCATGCCCTATCTCCTCATCTGAATTCATTCAGTAGAGGGTGATCAACAACCTCGTATTCCAGTATGAGGAGGAGGGGATTATCCTAACTCATGATATGGCTCGCCAGGATCTGGAGGTGTTTGTGCCTCATCACCACCACCACCCCCAAGAGCCGAGCAGGGGGCCACTGCTCCCCACTCCAACGTACAATCATTTTGGGAGCCTCTCCTCAGAACGCCTCGACGACTCTATCCCCTATGCTGACGAGGTAGGGGATTTATGGAACAGCCTGGTTAGGATCCCATTTCAAGGCCCCCAAAGGAGGGCTCCCATGAGGCCGTTCCAGTGCTTCCATCCGGTCCCACAAGTCAAAAAACAGGTAATCCATGCGCCTGCACCATTGGCCCCAGTACAGTTGACCCGATGTCAGTGTCGAGCAACGACCGAGGAGGATGCCTGCCAAGGGGCGTCAATGTCAGCAACTACTATGGCTCAGGCCACCGCCGACGTATATCATAAACCCCTCATGTATGATGAGCAGGGGAACTTGTATACCCGGCCTGGATTGAGGCCCCAACCACCCCACGGGCAGGCTGGGTCGACTCTCTCAGTCACCGGTGAAGGTAGTGGCCACTGCCAGTTCAGAGGCCCTCCCCGTACCGCCACCATGGAGAATGCAGGTCTTCCCCACTTCCAAGCATGACATGGAGGTCCACCTCATGATATAATTAGTTCAAATGGGGGACCTCCCCATGATGGTGAAACTCAGTACATAATCCTCTCTCGTGCTCATTACATCAGGTATGGAGTCATTCCTCCTAGCGTAGACCACCGGGGTGGGGAAGTCTCACACCCGATCAATATCTAGCATGGGGGCCCTCCCAATGTCCTCAAGAAAGCTGGTGAAGGTCCTCCTCACTACAAAAATCAAAGGGGTGAAGGCCATATTTGCTTCACCAGCACCCATCATAAAGGTCCTATCTGTGTTCGACTCGACCAGTACGAGGACCTTCCTCGCACTGATGTCACCAGGAGAAACAAGCATGGAGGTCCTACCCATGCTCTAATACGCTCGAGAAGAAGTCCTACCAGATCTAGCACTTCACATGGAGGTCCTCCCCATGTTCCCTTTGATATTTGTCCAGGTGCGCCTCGCACCCTGGCTTACTCAAGCGGAAGTTCATCCTGCCCCAGCACCAGTACGGCCGGAGGACCTCCTCATGCAGGAAATTTACCCTATCCCGAAGAACCATCACGGGGCAGGAGGGAGGGTCATCATCACCATAAAAAGAATGCTGAGATGATTCAGACTGAGATCAAACTAGTTTTCTTCTCAGAATCTGAGGCGGAAAACAACTCAGCGATGGAACCCTCACTGAGATCCTCCATGTCAAGGTCCAGGGCAAGAACAAGGTGCATCATCCTATTACTTTCAGAATACGAGTTCCATCGGATTCCCGACTCCCTCTGAAGGTATATTCAAGAAGAATAAAATTTAGCAACTCCACATTTTACAACTGTGCAATCACCTCCATCATCACTAGAAGTACTCTCTACCTCGATTAGAGATCATGGAGAGATATTTTGGGGACCAATGGTAGATGAGCAGCAGCGTGGTCCACCGCCAGCAGCCATAGTCCCCACATTGTAAACCATGGTATTCAGCCTGTCTTACCATGACATCATGGCTAAGTCACTTCACTCTTTGGAGGATAGCCCAATATGTGGTGGTTTTTCAGCTCGCTCGCCATACTCTCCACCGGCCAACCTACCATCCCAGTGGTCCACTTCGGTACCGCTACTCGTTCCCTAGATTCCTCCGGTTGATGAGTGGGGAAATGATGGACCATAACCTGAATCCAAGCCCATGATATTATGGGATATCCTCATGGCAGACCACTTCCCTGAGATGTTTTGGCAGGTTGCAGTGCCTAATTTTTGTGCGCCGAAATCCCTCACCCAAGAAGAAGTTGAGTGTTTCCGCCAGAACCTTTGGGTGACTCATTTCCATCTTCTTCATCAGCAAGTGGATTAACCTAAGATCCAAGCACATTTTGAAGACGTTGGAAAACAATTCCATATGGTTGATTTGGCCGCACTCCCTGTGGCCCTGCGCCCGGAGTCACTAAGTCACCGTAGAGCCCTCCAGCAACGGTGCGTTCAGAGCTTCAGGGTACTCCACAAGATTATCAAAGAGGATTCTCTCCACGTATATATCCATAGATGGGGATAGTATGCTTACCTCCTCTTCAGTCCTATCCAGCGACAACCTAATTTTACAGGTAACATAGAGGATATGCTTCCAGGCAGAGTCACGGTTAACATGGTGGACCTGCCATAGGATGAGAACAAATTAGATCTTCTTGGAGAGGACCTTCCCCTTGAGAGAGCTTCACACTTCTTGGATTCTTCAGGAAGGATTACTCGTTAACAGAGGAATCTACTGGGTCTTCCTGTGCCCACTGAGGCACTAGTACTCATCCATAATTCCAACAAGGGAAAGGAACCCCTTGGAGCTATCAAACCCTCCAAACCGTTTGGCCCAGTGCAGAAGGCAGAAGATGACCCTGAAAAAGCCATGTTGCATCAAAAACTCACCGAATAGAAGAAGGTGGTGGACGAACTCTTTGCTGAATGTGCTGCAGAGAAACGACCAGACTACGATGATCCTAGGCTGGGGTAGCAAGTGCAAGCACAACTTCCCCTCAGTGAATTACCCCCAGGTGACCCTAACTAGTCTACCCACGTAGATAGGGTTGAGGTCAGAACCTACAGCAATAGGGAACAATATGTCTTGCCCAATCCTCCTGAATGGCGTGACAATCCTCGGGACCCAGCTTAGATTCCACCAGCTGCCTTGCGGGTCATTCCACCAGCCGTTCCATGAGCCACTGGGCCGCTTTATCATGTTGAAGAACCTGCCACCACACTAGTGGTCAAGGATCCCCGTCAAGATAGGAATCTCTGCCCATATGATCTAATAGCATCACTCATTGTCCGTCTCGAGGAATTAGAGACGTGACATGTGGCACTCCCGCCCGATGTCAAGCCTTATTCGGCATGGTTGGATGGTATGCCAGCACCCCTGTGTTTCAGGAATCCCACCTTTTCTCCTTAAATGGGACAGGGGACCCACCACAACACTTGGCCCACTTCACATTAAGATGTGGACCCATGTTGGGAACTCTAGTGCTGTAGGAGGTCACCAAACTCCGATGTTTCGTACAGAAATTAGAAGGGCCTACATTTGTTTGGTACAACCAGTTCCCCATCGGATAAGTAGCCGGCTGGGAAGAACTCCGTCGGAAATTTCTCTACCAATTTAGTTCCACCACTCAGAAGATGAGTATCGAAGACCTCTTAAAGTGAAATTAGAGGCCTAATGAGCACGTTGTCGACTTTATCGCTTGGTGGAATGGACTCACGTATTCCCTTGACATGCCGTCGACTCAGGAGAAACTGCTGATGATGTGTATAGGGAATGTCAAGATGGAACTGGTCCCCTATATGATCACCCAAAACTATCTTGGGGGATTCCAAGACTTCTCTAATAAGGCCCAGTGCCTAGAGGAATCCTTACAACAAGCTAAGTAGGCACGTCTGTTGCCTCCTGCAATCCCTACGAGAAGGACCGCCAGGGCCGAGCCCGCCGCAGTGGACCAAATAGAGGCTCCCAGGTGACTAGAGTTGTTACCAGTGGATCCACCTCCATAGCCTCACAGAGGCCCTACACCTCAGGCACAACCATCGGCCCAACAACGCCCACCTTATAATCGGCAGGTGCCCCCGTGCAAGGCGCCGCCACCGCCCAGGTGAGATAACCAAGTTCCACCTCTTCAACAGGCTCCTCCAGCTCCTCGTCAGGGTCATGCTCCAAGGGACCCCTTTACAAATAGGAGAAACTGAACCTACTCATTCAACGAGGCACATGTCCCCAGTTATTTCCACAGCGCCTTAGAGCATGGGATTCTATGTTTTCCTGAGTGCAGAAGGCCAGAAGAGGAAAACCTCACTGATCACCCTAATTACTGCCCTTATCACCAGATCCTGTGGAAAAATATCAAGCACTGCTATGTGTTCAAATACTGGCTTCATGATCAGGTAGATAACAACGTAGTCCGGTTAGGCCTGGCTTCAGCATAGGTGGCATGCGTCTTCGCGAGGCTAGACAATAGCAGTGACAGTGAGGGTGAGTGGAATCAGGTTTCCAATCACGAGTCCCAGAAGTATGATGACTGGATGGCTCGTAAAATAGTCTCCCATCCCCATGGTGTCATCCGGGTATGCCTAAATTTGCCAGATCCTTTAGAAGCCTCAACCATCACTTCTGCATCGTCGTCTCAGCCAACCTCTTCCCAGAAGAGTAAACACCGGTGGAGTAAGGGAAAAAAAGTCCCCCGCTGATGCCATCGTCATCCTGTAATCTTGGCGAATTCATTCCCCCATAGATGGTGGTCCCTCCCAGAATCTTTACAATAGTAGAGGAATCTTTGAATGATGGTCAAGGGTTCGTTTTGGTTAACACCATAGAGGTAATAAATCCCTACATGATCCCTAACAATGAGGAGCACCAGGCGGATCCTCCAAACGTCCCCAAATGTCGTTAGCATTGATAGAGCCGTGGATATATGGGCCGTCAGAGTTCCTCATTCATCACTTCTATCCAGGCTATGCATGCTACCGAAACTAGGAAATAGGCTCAAGGCAGAGTTCAACATGCACAGGCTTCTCATATGGTGGCATCAGGCCTGCCTTCTCTGTCGTTCGTATTGCTTGATTAGGCAGAGCCACCCCGACCATGTTGTGACCAGCCACACCCTACTATAGGATGGTCTCAGTCATCTGGACCTCATCTGGTAGCCACTCTATAGGCTTCTATTAGTGTGCAGCAGGATATTCCTAGTACAAGTCAGCCACCGGTCTAGTCAGTAGGGCCCACCATACCTCCTGTCATAGAGCTACCTCCTATAAGCAGAAGATCATGCCTGGCATGGAAGTATGATGTTCTTAAGCATATTTTCAGTATTTCAGTAAGGCTCTCCATCCTTGAGGACCTTCTCCTATCGTCAGATATGCGTGAGGCCCTCATTGAGGCTTTACAAATCCCCCTCCAGTTTGAGACGGAAGTAGTAGTCGCAGAATCCTTTCATGCTAAGGCGGTTGAGAATGTTGAATGTCAGACCATTATCTCATTATCTGGAGAAGATGAAGGCTCTCCCATACAAGGGCACATTCTCCCACTGTACATCACCAGCTAGTTCAATGGTGTGGAGGTTCATCATTGTCTTGTCGACATGGGATCTGGAATTAACCTAATCCCGACTTGGACACTGTGAAAACTGGGATTTTCTGAAGATGATCTGAGTCCCTCTGACCTAAGAATCCAAGGTTATGATAGGACGAAATAGACACTGATCGACAAGATCTGCTTGAAGACCCAGTTTGGTGTCCAAGTTTCCAACACCAAATTTATGGTGGTCTCCCAGGACACTGCCTACAATACATTGATGGGAAGGCCATGGCTCAACCTACATGCGATAGTTACCTCATCATATCACCAGTACCTCAAGTACTCCCTTAATGGTCGAGTGGGAATGATTCAAGGTGATGTGTCTCCCTTTGCCTCTTGTGAAGCCTGCTATTTGGATGCCGACTACTACAAGAGAAAAGACAAGCATATTTAGACTAATGAGGTCGAACATGTCATGGATATGACTGACCCATGGATAGATCTAGATGAATATTACGTCTTTACAATCCACTGATTGGAGGCTATGACCCCGGATATGGGATAATGCTTCGTTATTTCAAGAACTAGGGGGGAACACATTCTCAGTCCTAAGCGACGCCGAAAGATCACCTCGTATTTTTACGCGAACCAGGATCAGGTGATCCCGGAGCCTCCTACTCCCATAAGGTATCGGGATGTCTGCCCCATGGAAACGAAAATATGTCATACTTTCTTGTTCCGTCAGGTTGGAATTAACCGGCTCAAGCCATTACACCACTATTGCTTTGATATATTCAAGAGTGTCCCCTTATGTCGATGTCCAGATGGGATTAGATCAATGACCTTCCTCGCTATGGTTGTGGCAGCACAAGAGTCCTATGATGTAGTGTCCACTGCCGCTCAGGCTAGTACCAGCCTCCCATCGAGATCTGTCGACTCAGATTCAATTCCTCCCACTGAGGATCCCTACCTTATAAGTGGAGAAGAGGATTTGGAGGATGATCCTATCGCCTTTGAAGAGGGCGTCTCTGCCATAGTCGATGAGTTGGTACAGGTGAACCTTGGTAGCGAGGAAGACTCAGAACTCACATTGATCAATGCCGCCATGCCCCTTGAGGAGCAACAACAATAGATAGACTTCCTAAAACAACACTGTGATGTATTCACCTAGATTTATGACATGATTCCAGGACTAGATCCTCAGGTAGCTATCCACCAGCTCAGTCTCCTGGAAAATCATCGCGGGTTCAAGAAGCCTCCCAGAAAGATGCACCCTTCTCATGGTGCCATAGTTGAGGCAAAAGTTGAAAATATCATCAGAGCAAATTTTGTTAAGGAGGTCTAGTACCCCAAATGGATGGCCAATATTGTGCTAGTAAGGAAGAAGATTGGACAAATCAGTGTCCGCATCGACTTCTAGGATCTCAACTGTCACTTTCTGAAGGATGATTTTCCCCTTCCCATGATAGAATTGTTGATTGATGCTACAACTGGGTTCCAAGACCTATCTTTCATAGATGGGTACTCCGGGTATAACCAGATCTGAATGGATCCCAAGGATGAGGATTTCATAGCCTTCAGGTCACCATAAGGTACTTTCTGTTACCATGTCATGCCCTTCGGTCTAAAGAATGCAGGTGCCACCTACCAGTGGGCTATGCATCGCATATTTAAACCGATCCTCAGAAAATTAGTGGGATTCTATGTGGATGATCTGGTGGTCAAATCTCTCCATCATCAGGACCATCTCAAAGACCTTAAGAAATTGTTCGGCTTCCTCTGTTCCCGTCACCTGAAGATGAACCCATTGAAGTGTGCCTTTAGGGTCACCTCTGGAAAGTTTCTCGGCATCATTTTCAGATACAGGGGCATTGAGATCGAACTAGAGAAGATCAAGGACATTAGCCAGATGTCTCCTCCGAGCAACATTTGGGAGCTTCGAGGGTTCTAAGGCCACTTAGCCTACATACACCGATTCATCACGAATTTGGCCGGCAAGTGTAATGCCTTTTCTCAGCTCATGAAGAAAGGCACACTCTATGAATGGTATGAAGAGTGTCATACTGCTTTCGAGGAAATCAAGTAGTATTTGCTCCAGCCTCCAGTCTTAATGACACCTATTTATGGAAAGACGCTGGTTCTTTATGCGACTGCCCTAGAATGATCTCTCAATGCCCTTCTCTCCCATATGAACAATGAGGGGATGGAGAATAGCTTTTACTACCTCAGCTTCATGCTCCTCGATATGGAGAATAGATACCCCCCCATCGAAAAGAGAGGCCTTGCGCTGGTATTCGCAGTACAAAAATTGCAACATTACTTGCAGCACCATGAGGTGCAGCTCATGTCCTGAGTAGATCCACTAAAGTACATCCTGAACCGCCCCATGTTGAAAGGCTGTCTGTCTCAGTGGTAGTGATTCTCCAGCAGTTCGATATCAGGTTTATCTCTCAGAAGTATATTAAGGGGAAATCACTGGAAGACTTCCTTGCTACCCATCCAACTCTCACAGACTAGTCCCTGGACCTTTATTTCCCCAATGAAGCGATTCTCTCGGTAGACCAAGCCACACCGTGCTAGAAAATCCACTTTGATGGTGCTTCTTGGAGCCCCACTGGAAGAAGGTTCAATAATCCTAGACTCAACAGAGTAGGCCTAGGTATCATCTTTATTACTCTGGCACAAGCCATTCTTCCTTACTCATTCCAGTTGTCAGAAGGCTTCACCAACAATGAGTTAGAGTATTAGGCTTTCATCACTAGTCTCGAGCTGGCCCTTGAGATTTATGTGCCCCATTTTCATGTGAAAGGGGATTCCGAACTAGTCATCAAATAGATCAACGATAACTATGTCGTAAAAAATCCATAGTTCGCACCATTGTTGGAACACACTCTCCAGCTGATGGCCCAGTTCCTATCTTGGCCAGAAGTTACTCATGTCCCCCGATATCAGAATGGTCAAGTTGACGCCATGTCTAGCCTACCAGCATCACTTGAGGAGCCCGAGTAGGATGATCTAATTATCCGCATGGCACACCAGAGAGTCATTGCTCCTGCCACCCCAAATGACAACGATGGCCTGCGGGTAAGCCACCTTACCACCAGGGCCTCCATGTCCGGAGCCCTAGGTCCCCTGGATGCAGTGATTGAAGTGAATCCCGAAAGGAGAGCCCCTTTTGTTGAGCATCTCCAGAATGGTAATCTCCCGGCTAATCGGGCCGAGTGCAAGTGAATCCGATGCCACACATTGTAGTTCACCCTCCAGGATGGTCCTAGCCATGAGCAGATCCTCTACAAGCACAAGTTTGATGGGGTTCTCCTTCGTTGCATTCAAGGAATCTAGATTTCTCAGGTCATTCAAGAGGTTCATGCCGGGTCTTGCAAGGCTCATCATACCAGGCCAAAATTATCCCACCAGATCCAGAGACTGGGGTACTTTTGGCCCTCCATAATCCACGACTACATCGAGTTCACCAAGAGGTTCCATGCGTTCCAAATTCATGCTAACTTCATGCATCGGCCACCAGATCCCCTCCACTCCACCAAGTACTCTTTGCCATTTGAAGTATGGGGAATCGACATCGTGGGAACATATCCACCGGTGACAGCTCGCCAATGCAGATTCATCCTGACTGCCATAGATGTTTTATCTAAGTGGGTAGAGGTAGTTCCACTCAAAGAGGTCAAGGTCCGTTCCATCGTTGACTTTGTGAGATTCAACATCATCTACCGATTTGGAGTCCCTCATGCCATCCTCATCAATAACGACACAAACTTCCGAGAAATTGAGTTGAAGAAATTGTACGCTAAGTACAACATTTATTCTAACCACACCTCTTTCTATCATGCACAAAAAATGGAAAGATCGAGGCATTCAACAAGACCCTCTCTAAAATTTTGTAGAAAATGGTTGGTCAGAATAAGAAGAGTTGGATGGACAAGCTCCCCAATGCCCTTTGGTCATATTAGACAATGACTCGTAATTCAACCCACGTGACCCCATATTCCCTAGTATATAGGACGGAGGCCATCCTACCCATCGAGATTCAATTTATCTCATTGCGCACAACTATATATTATCAGCAAGCTCCAGATAAAGTAGACGAAATCCGTCTGTTTTAGTTGGATGCGCTCAATGAGAACAGGCTTCGTGCCCTGCACAATCTAGAAAGGCATAGGAACAAGATAGCTAGAGCTTTCAATAAGAAAGTTCGCCTCCGATCCTTCTTGTAAGGTGACTTGGTATTATCCATAAGGGCACTAATGATACCTGGTAGGAAACCACCCAAGTTGGAACCCAAATGGGAAGGACCTTACATCATTCACAAGGTTTACTCCAATGGCGCATACTCACTGGTTACAATGGATGGTGAGCATGTAACTCCTCTCACCAATGCCAAGTTCCTCAAGTAATACTTTTCTTAATCCATAGATTCCCACATGACCATAAACTGTATATTTCTGCACGACCTTAAACTATACGGTCCCGCATGACCCTAAACTGCATGAAGGTCCTGCATTACTTTAAACTATACGGTCCTACATGACCTTAAACTGTGCGTCGTCCTGCAAGATGTTAAACCGCATCTCCAGAACTACGTATGGATTGATTCCCATCCTCATGGGATACGTAGGAACGCTCATATGCCTTATCTTGAGTCCTGCCCCAGTTTCCTCTTTAACTATCCTCTCATAGGCATAGTTCTTTTGGAGGATCTCACATGGCGTCGCGTGGGATTATTTGGCCCCACCCATGTTAGGGTTACGATGATTGCACTGTGTACCATCCTTCGTTCTTCTAATCTTCCCACATCCTCACCGCATGATGCTAAACTGCATGACCCTTTTATAACTACATGTGGCTTGATTCCCATCCTCATGGGATATATAGGACCGCACAAACATTTCATCCATAGGCCTAGCCCCAAACTCCGAGACCTCCCATTAGGATAAAACACATGGTGTGGTGCAGGATTTTTCCCTCATTCACGTCAAGTTCATCATGACCATACCATGTACCCCTCTCCCTTGAAGATCTCAACCTCTTCTATAATCTAACATTATTTGAAATTTTACGGATGCATTTATGCTCCACATACCCCATCATTTGGGTTCCCATTATCTTTCACATCTGAAGGCCCCCCTGAACAATAAGGATACTTAGCCTAAGGGATCTCCTATAATTTTGGGCCAATTCCCTCAAGGGTTTTAGACAACAAATAGATATGAGTCCCGTGTTGTGAATATGGTCAACAATCAATGATCATTTGTTGTTCCCATTTAAAGTCACATGATATAGATGATATGTTTCAAATATGTTCAACAAATATCCTTTGTCATTGTCACCACCCCATATGTCCCAAACATGGAGTGTAGTGGTTCATTTTCCCCCACTATCTCTCCAAACCTCGATCTGCCTTGAGTAGGAGTGTGATTCCAGCTGTCAGACCCTTATGTGATGGGGATAGCCTAATCATTCTCCTTGTTTCCCACACCAAGCATTGCTCACATGGGATTAGGTGTTATGAAGGCAATGCCTGCATGAGAGGTCATCTGGCTACAGTTGGTCAGGATGCTCAGCCTCAGGTCCTTCAACCCCTTTAGGCCCCTAGACCAAGTTCTCATTTTGGATTATGTGGTGTGGTATGGACTCACGTCCTCATTCACGTCGGCCTATTTTACCATGCCACACATACCCCCTTGAGACATCCCTCACTTCATTTATCGTATGTCCCGTGAGCACAGGCCCTGCCATGCTTCGCGAGTCCCATCATTTGGGCTTCCATCACCTTCTATATCAAAAATTTCCCCCGAATGGCGTGGATGCTCGGCCCAAGGGATCTCCTACCATTACGGGCTAACACCCTCAAGGATTGTGAGCGACAAGTTGATAAAATTTATGTGTTTCGAATATGGTCCATGGTTGACGATCAATTTTTTACCCCCTTCTGGTCACACAAGGGTGGATACTGTGTTGTGAACCTAGTCAATAGTTGTCCTCTATCATCATTGCTGCTTTGTGGTCTTCCATAAGAATGATGGTTCACCATATCTATCCCATGAATATAACATTAAACTAGGAATATACGGTCTGAGCTCTATGAACCCAAACTAAGATCACCTTCATCCTCACTGCAAGACGTTAAACTACAAGCTGGCCATGACATTCTGTCCATGGACCAACCTTAGGCCCCTCGACCTTTTCGGGGCCCGGGCCTAAGTTATCACTTAGGGTTGTATGGTGTGGTGCAGGATTATTTCCTCATTCACATAGGGTTACTCGATGTACGGTACACATCCCCGGATGAGATACCTTGCCCCTACCTTCGTCCCCAATGCAAGACGTTAAACTACAAGATGGCCATAACATTCTGTCCATGGACCAAATTCAAGCCCCTCGACCTTTTCAGGACCCTAGCCCAAGTTATCACTTATGGTTGTATGGTGTGGTGTAGGATTATGTCCTCATTCACGACATGTTACTCGCTGTGCCTTACACACCCCCTTGTTGGGGTATCTTGCCCTTATTTGCGCCATCCCTTCCTTTAGAACTATGTATGGCTTGATTCCCATCCTCATGGGATACATAGGACCACCCAAACGTCTAGTCTTTGGGTCCATCCCCATCTCTTAGAAACCTCCCTATCATTTTGGACACTTGGCTAGCGTTCTTCTAGAAGAGGGTTATATGGTGTGGTGTGGGCTTATATCCCCATTCATGTCAGGTTTATAAAAACCACACTACATACCTCTCTCTCTCTTGAGAAGCCTTCGCCCACTTTCCCCACTCCCATCTCTTTGAGTCAGCTTCCCTTAAGTAGGGTCCCTTGGCCCTCTTCAGTGATTCAAAAATTGGCCCATGACTACTCTGGTCTAGAACCTGGAGTGTCAGATTCTATGTGAACATGATTTCACCCATTTTTCAGGCTTCGTGTTCCTCTTCATCTGGGCTTCCATTATCTTTGACACCTGAAAGGACCCCCAAATGGCATGGATGCTAAGCCTAAGGCCTCTCCTACCATTATGGGCCAACATCATCGAGGGTTTCAGAAAATAAATTGATATAATTCCCGCATTGCAAATATGGTTAGTGGTTGATGCTCATTTGTTGTTCTCATTTCAGACCACACAATATGGATGATGTGTTTCGAACACGATCAACAGTTATCCTCCGTCGTCATGCCAGCCCCTTCAAGCCTTGAATGTTGGTTACATGTTTCTCATTATTTTCCACCCCACTATGTCTAAATAAAAATTTGACACTCCCGACACTATCCCTCAGTGCTCATTTGCACGTTAGGAGGGAAAAAGCCGTGGTAAAGGCATCATTCGGGGCTCCACACCAACTTCCCTTTGGCATGCGTTCCAGGTATTGTAAAAAACCTCTTCTTCCCTTTTTCCCCACACCGAGTTTGAATCACATGGGCTTAGGGATCAGGTTGAGGTCCACGCTAACTTGGAAGGATTCCGCTTCTCCTTGGTTCATTTAGAACTATGTATGGATTGATTCCCATTCCCATGGGATACATTGGAATGCCTAGACATCTCGTCTTTGGGTCCATCTTGAGTTCCATGAATTTATCTCTTATGTTCTACCTTCTGGGCCTTGACTCTTATAGGACCATATGGCATGGAGAATGTGGGATTATTCCCTCATTCACGTTAGGTTTGCGATAGTCTCACCATGTACGCCCCTTTCTAAGAGTTATCCCCCATACTTCCTGTCCCACATGACATTAAACTGTATGTTTTCCCGCACACCATGACTCTTATAGGACCACGTGGCATGGTGAATGTGGGATTATTCCCTCATTCACATCGAGTTTGCGATATCTTCACCACGTACGCCCCTTTCTAGGAGTTACCCCCTACTTCCTGTCCCATATGACATTAAACTGTATGTTATCCCGCATACCCTGACTCTTATAGGACCGCATGGCATGGCGCATGTGGGCTTATGACCTCATTCATGTCGGGTTTGCAATAGCCACACCACGTACACCACTTTCTAGGAGTTATCCCCCCTACTTTCTGCCCCACATGACATTAAACTATATGTTGTCCCACACGATGTTAAAAGGCACCTTCAAGAACTATGTGTGGCTTGATTCCCATCTTCATGGGATACGTAGAAGCACCCAGATATCTCATCTTCGGGTACAAATCAACTGGGGGATATCCTCTCCTATCCCATATCCTCTAACCTTTTCTTCCCCCTCGGCCCAAGGTTTCCTCCTTAGAATCATGCACGGTATGATGTGGACCTCATCCTCATTCACATTGGGTATGCTTTATCATCCCGAACACATTCCCTTTAAAACATCATCTCTCCTCTATATGTCTAAGCCACAAGACTTTAAACTATGGTTCCTAGTCCCACATGACTTTAAACTATTATGTCTATACTGCACGATGTTAAAATGCATGGCTGGTTCCATCACATGACCCTAAACAGTGAAATTATCGTCCTGGACGCACGACGGAAAACATAAACGCACCGTGATATCCTCACTTGAGGGGACATCATGTTTGGTATTGGTCACACACCATACCATTTGTCAAATCCTACATATGGATTGATTCTTGTGTCGATGCCTGGACTTTCTATCCTAAGTCCATCACTTCACAAAAAACGACAACACTCATTCATCCTAAAGGACAAACAAGATCTATCAAATGCCGCTTCTTTTGGTGCAAGGGACAGACCCACACAACCTTATTATCTCTGGAATTGGTATCCTACCGTGCCCCCATTACTATGTACGATTTGATTCCCATCCTCATGGGATACATAGGAATGCCCAGACACATTGTTTCCAGGTCCAGCCCCAGGAATCTAAAATCCTGCCCTCTCTTTCAGCCCCTCAGTCTGAGCTCTCTGGGGAACATGTGGTGTAGCGAGTACCTCATGGGTTCTCATTCACGTCGTATTTTGAAAAGGATACACCATGTGCCTCCCATGTCTTTTCCCAACCCGGTCTGAGTTCTATGACCCTAAACTAAGATTTCCTTATGGGAACTATGCATCACGATTGGCCACTTCGCCGCCCTGCGCCCAATTCATTAAATAAAACCCCCCTTAATGGATTATCCTACAACCATTAAGCTGGAATCTTGATATCTTAGGACTCTTTTCCTTGGAGGGGGAATCGACTCCCTCTATATGATATGTCTTACTATCGTACTCAGATGTGTTGTGGTAGTGTCAGAAGTGTGGAATTTTCACAGGAACATTCCCCTCGTTCCATGTCCAAGCTCTGTAAGCCCGTTATTTGGATCCTCATCCTCTTCCACATCCGAAGGGACCCCATTTATGGCCTGGTCTCATGCCAAATTTTCTTACTTACCGACTTGGGACAATGTCCCTGAGGACCTTCCAATGAAAGTTGTGACGGGTCCTGTGTTTCGAACATGGTCAGCGGCCGACCCTCATTTTTCTGTCCCCATTCCAAGATAAAATGAAACAGATGTTGTGTTTCGAACATGGTCAACAGTTATCCCTTATCTCCACACCACCATCATTGTGGTCTGGATCTCGAGCATCATTATTCACATATTTCCACTTCCTTATGTTCAAGTGGAATTCCAACATACTCATCTTTAATCCTTCGCGCATCTAGGTGCGTTATATGGGCAGATCAACATCAGTGGGACGTCATTCACCTAGTATCAAATCATCCCTAACATGTGCCTTCCTGTTCTAGGAAAGTCCCATCACTACTCCTTATTTCCCACATTGAGCACGACTCACGTGGGCTTAGTAGTTCTGGTAGGATGTGTACTGGCACAACCATGCCACACATGCCTTTCATCACCCCGCATGACGTTAAACTGTGCCTTTAGAACTACGTATGGATTGATTCCCATCCTAATGAGGTATGTAGGAAATTCCAGGCACCTTTCTTTGGGCCCAAACTAACTTTCACTTTTTGTCCCTTGACTTAAAGAATTTCCTTTGGGGATATGTGGTGTGGTGCAGACTCCTTATGTTTTCATTCACATTAGGTTTATAGCCACTACACCACATACTCCATTCCTGGTATCTCCCCTTTCACCCTTCATCCTGTCGTATGATGTTAAACTGCACGAGTCCATATGTCCTCAGCACATGACACTAAACTATGATTCTTCCCTGAATAAGTTCAGGATGCCCCATGTTAATCATGGGATGCACCAGATCCCTTGCCAAATAGGTCCTACTCAGAGGTATATTAGATCCATGATCAGACGGATACGCCCACCTAATGTTCCTTCATCATGATGGCGTGATTTTAAGAGTGTTGGAATCCATTCGAACAACCCATCACCCCAAATCCACACTTTGCGTGCCCTTCATTCAGACCCTAGTCCTCTTTCACACCCAAAGGGACCCTCTAATAGTATGGATGCTCAGCCTATGGATCACCTACTATCCTGGGCCAATGTTCTGGAAGGCTAATGGATGAAATTTTGAGTCAACCCCCACATTTCAAACATGGTCAGTGGTTGGCCCTCATTTGTTATCCCCATTTCAGGCTAATGCAATAAGTATATTGTGTTTTGAACATGGTCAACAGTTATCCTTCATTGTCATGCCATCCCTATAGTGTTCCAAATTTTGGGTATCGTGATTCACACTTCCCACTCCCCTATGTTTGAATCGATTCTAACACCCTAGGCATTACCCCGCTCGTGCACTAGATCATGTTAGGGAAGTGACAGTTTGGCTATTCTGAGGACTTTATTCTCCAGTCAAGTCTCTCCCCTTTCTTTTGGGAAGCCCGAAAGAGTATTTTCTACCTCGGGTGTTAGAAGTATGATTGTCACTCCCACATTGAAATGGAGTAATAGTGCGAGCAACCCTTGTTTCTTACATAGGGAGTGAACCTCATGAGCTTAAGAATGGATCACTATTTACTTCGAGACTGTGTTCGAAGTGCATTAAAATAAACAAGCAAGTAGTCCATTCATGCATAAAATTTAGAGCTGGAAGTAATAAAGAAGGACGAGTTTAAGGGGTCGGCCAAAGCAGATCCCTTAAGGATCGACATTTTGGATGGAATGCTCCAATACTACCACCTTCTGACTTGTGACCTCCAGCATCACTTCCCATCCCCTAAGATCCTTCTCTTCGACAGTAGCAGTGGGGTGCAATTCATTATCCCTAGCTTGTTCCTGTGATTGTTCAATCAAGAGCTCAATCATTTGGTGATTTTCCTGCGCTATTTTATACTAATCATCCGTAAGCTGGGCCTTCAATCGCTTAATGAGCTCAGATTGGTTTGCAATAAATTCCTCCCTTTCTTTCATTTGCTCCTCAAGGTGTTGGACCTCTTGCTTCACCTCCAGGAAGGCTTGAGTATTCTTTGAATCCTCCTGGCATCGAGAAATGTCTAAACGTCATCTTTCCTCCCGTATCATCTCCTCCATGTAATCATGGATCATTACATGACATTGGCAGACATCTACCCCTCCAGCGTAGAGAAAGCATATCCAGGTGTGGAGTGACCCCATTCGGTTTAGCAATTATACTTATGGTTGGATAAGAAAGTTTCTGATGCACTTCCATGACTTTTAGCATGTCATATAGATCTACTCCGCAACATCTGAGTCGGAATCGTCAATTTCCTCGGGGTCTGTGGGCCTATATTTGGGGAAAGCAGCAAGGAGTTCAGCAGTAGGGTCTTCTTTGGGAACCTCCTCCTCGTCAGCGACTTCACTCTCATTGGGCTGGAGCTCCACCCAAGTAGCATTATCATCCCTTATTGTAATCTCCTGCTTGTCGAGTACTGGGGTAGGGCTGCCTAGAATGGTTGATTCTCTAAAGGCCAATGCAGCCACTACCCATCCAACTCTTGCAGATGTCCCGGACTTGTTGGTTTGTTGTGCCTCCAACCTTGTGATCACTGCATTAGGAATCAATATCTTAATTAGATGAATTCTCCAGCAAAGAGGATAAACAATGAGAAAGGACTTACAGGAGCCAAGTGCAGTAGTTTCCAATTCCTGTGTCATGATGGGGGATACCGCTACTGGGGAGCCTTCGGTTCTTATCAACTCAATCACCGGCGTTGGCTCCTATTGAACAATGGGGATAGCGGGGGACTCTCCTTTTAGCTCATTGTGGCATAATCTAGCTAAAATCAGCACCCAACTATGCTCAGTATCGAGGATTGGTCCCCGAGGTTTCTCCCTAGTCTCCATAGGCATACCTGCGCCCCCTGTGGGGAAGGATTCTTGGGGACCCTCACCCATGTGTTCTTGAATAGGATAGAGTTTGGTTGACGAATCGAGATTATGAAAGGATAAAGGCCGGTATAATGTTTAAACCATACCTCAAGCTGCTCTGCCAGTTTTTCATCGGAGCTGATGGTTTCGCCACTATCCCGGGAGGTCCACTGGTGAGTGGCAGCTTCTGGAGGCCCCTCGCCACCAAGACCTTCAACTTGATCTTCTTCTTCTTCTTCTTCTTCTTCTTCTTCTTCTTCTTCTTATTCTTCTTCTTCTCCTTCCTCTACACTTTCATCCTCGGATGGCAGCTTCTCTGGGTCATGCTCCTGGCCAAGCATTACTTTCACCAGGAGATGTGGTTCTTTATACCGCCCCCGCTGGCATGCATACATATCCATGGATGTCAGGTATGCATGCCGATGATGAAAGTTTACCCTATCCGATATCTGGATGCGCCCTATGTCTGGCAGATCGAGCCTAGTGTGTATCAACCTCTAGCACAACTCTTCGGTGGACATGGAATGTCATAGTGTTCTCCAAGTAGACCATAGAGAAGGTAAGATAGCATCGACAGACAGTGTCATGAGGTACCTGAGTTTCTTTCCTGGGAGTTCCCTAGTTGGACCACGAGGCCATACATGAGACCACCCTTCCCCAGAAGGTGGAGGCACGTTCTCAGCCTGCGCTACCACTACTGATGAAGTACTGGCCTGCGCTGTGCTAGCTGCCCGACCCATTCTTTGCCTCACTTCCCCCATGACACATCATCTACCTTCCTGCTCTTTGGGCTCTGCACTAGCTACCTTGATATTCTAGATGCATTTCCAAAGGATTTCCTCGAGATACGTTCTTGTCCAGTGTTTCACATACTCTGTTGATAGTCCCGCACAGACATCGATGGGGGGAAGAGTGATGATTTTTTCCAAGACCGCCGTCGTGAACATAAGCCATAGCTGGAGAAGAATGAAAGGATTCCGCTCTTCCCGAACCTCTATGTATACTTTCTTGGGCATTTACTTCATGCACCCAAACTTCCTGGTGAACCTGGTCGGCACATATAGTTTGCAAAAGATTTTTCCATCAATCTGGGCAACCAGCACACCATGTCGGATGCTCTACAGGTAATCCCTCTACTCCAGTGGACCCCGCCCATCATCTACCATTTGGCCGATCGGGGTTCGGAATGGGTGGAAGTTGAAGTGGGTGTGGCTGCCGATCTTGAGCTTGATTCCTTCATCCCTGAACATCAATGGGAGGATTACAGCAATGTTCAATAGGGATGGACACATACCATTACCAGGGGGTGAATGGAATTTAAGAATTCATACCCACTACAGTGGGCTACGACACAGCCATGGAGAATCTGGAATAGCCCGCATATCCTCCTGGGCATACTTCCCCTCAAGATGCTCCCTAGAATACTGTACAACCTCGCCAACACTAGAACCCCTAGGTTAACTTTGTTCTTTGATGCCATAATTCCAGCCATCACTAACATCCCTGGGCGGACTCCCATCCTTGTGTCCCTCACAGGAAACAACCATACACTCAAGAATGCGGAAAGAAACCCATCATATCACACATTTGGGTCTCGACCTTCATTAATGCCAAAGCCCCATGATCGGTACTCTCATGTCTCCAAAATCTTCCAATATGATCCTACTTTTCCCCACTTAGATGTGTTCGGGCACTGCTTCCCTCGGCCCGGAATCTTCACGGCTATGTCCTGGGTCAGGAAGAGACTAATCCACCCTGAATAGGATATTTACTTCAGGATATATTTTATTTTGAGCTCCTCTTTGGCCAACTCTAGCAGGTGACATGACAGGATTGGGGTGCATGTCCTATCCCCCCATACATTCTCCATCTGGGGGAACTCGTCATACTGATATACCTCCAAGGGGATTCCCCCGATACAACAGACATCCCACAGGCTGATGCCCACCTCCCCATGGTGGAGGTGAAAAGTGTTGGTATCATGCGACCAGTGACTGAACGGCTTTGCTACCTAGTCCTGCTGTCGGTAGAAGTGGAATTGGGACATCCAAACAGCCTAAAAAAGCCTAATAAATCGTATCTATGGCCTGAATTCCTCTCATGTATGATGTACCCAGTATTCCCATTCCCATTCATTGGTAATGTTTCCCCCGGAACTGAAATCCCACTCCTTTCATCCCTTCGTCTTGTCAGTAATGATGCTTCTGAATTCACTTGAATAAATAGAAGGAGATTCCTCGGGGACTGGATTTCTTCCCCCAACCGTCCTGGTCTTTGTATTTAGGACATAGATGGTTGTGTTCTGCATTTCCCGAGTAGGACAACCATTGTTGGTAATGTGGAATTTTGGAAGACTATCCTCACATGTCACCCATGACTGCAGTGTGTCAGTCTCGAAACCGGGCATCAACAACTCTTCCAAAAGACCAAAGATCCATAGAGGTAGGCTACCACTCAGGACGTCAAACTTTTGAGCCTGCATAAGCATAATGAAAAGCATTTGGTTATCACACAACCCTCCTCACACAAATAATCTGAGGGTTTGTGATCATTTAGGTTCTTCTTGCAACAACAACAGCCTCCCTCTCGACATCAGTCTGTTGAGCGGCCATTTTATAAATCTCATGGAATTGGTGCGAAATAATGAAGTTTGGTGTGAAAAAGTGGCAGCATCACGAAAGAAGGTTGACATGCGTAGAAAAAATTTGGATGGAGTACAAAACCCATAGTCGGTTGCGGAATCTTACACGCGGATCGGGTCCATTTTCGCGCATAATAGAAAAATTCCTGTCACGTGGAAAAAGTCAAAGTAGGGCCTAAGGGGGGCCCTCGATCTATTTATAAATCACTAATGCGCCTTCTGCGCAGGAACAACCAGTTTGATCACACTAAATGCATTTTTTCATGCCCTCGAAGAGGTTTCCCTTTATTTTTGGTGGATCCTCAGAATCCGACCAGCGGGTTCTCTTTCAGCTCTGATTCTAAGGGGGAATTTATTGACACCAAAATTTGGAGAAGGGAGACATCAGGTGGATAAGATAGAAATGGAAGAATCTAGTAGGGAAAGAGAAGTGGTTGAGGCCCGAGAGGTGGGAGCATGAAAGAGTCTGGGGAAACATGCAAGAGGCCTTCCAGTATGCAAAATCTTCTGCACTCGGCCCCATTTCCACGCACAAGGCGACATCAAGCAGGTGTTTGCGTGCCAAACCCCATTTCCGCGCCCAAGGCGACGTTAAGCGGGAGTTTGCGCACCCATCCCACTTTGCGCACCCAAGGTGATGTCAACCGGGAGTTTGTGCACTCGACCCCGTTTTCATGCCCAAGTCGATGTCAAGTGAGTGTTTGTGCGCTCGACCCAATTTGCACGCCCAAGGCGACGTCAACTAGGAGTTTGCATTCTTGGCCCCGTTTTCATGCACAAGGCGATGTCAAGAGGTTGTTTGCGTGCCCGAACCTATTTCTACGCACAAGGTGACGTCAATGGTCAATTTTCAAGCTCTACCCCTTTATGATCCCAAGGCCACATCAACCAGGAGTTACCATGCTCAACCCCCTTGCGCGCTGCCCTGAGGACTCCAGCTATAAAACGAACCGTATCCCTGCCTTTAGGGATGGTAATAGAAGACGAAACGATGCTCTGCTGTGCGAAATCCATGTCTTCTGTGACCATGCGAAACACCCCATGGCCTTCAGGTATTGGATATTGTGTGATAGGTCCCCCGAGGGAGATCTTTAGGTGGGCCCTCTTGGGCCTGATCCTAGAGCTTTCCTTTTCTCCCCAAGGCATTTGCGTGCAAGGGATCCACTTTTGCATTCAATTAACCTCTACGTCAGGCACTCTTGTGCACAACCAGTATTTCGTGCACACAAACCTTCTTTCTTGCACACAACCCCTCTATCTTCCCTGCAACCAGTCCATCTTGCGCGCAACGTTTCCCCCTTGCATGCAACCCCTTCGTCTTACACACAATCCTTGCATCTTGCGCGCAGACATTCTATCTTGCCACCGACCCATTTTCTTACACACTTTACATGTTCTTCCCTCACCTTAAGGCACCCTGTCTGATCCCCTCTTATGTGCAACACACCTGCGTGACGCGCTCTCTTCCTGTGCGGCCCATAAGGTTTTCATAGAGTAATTTCAAAGTCCCTCGAGTGGAATTTTCCGTTGCATTGCTCCACCTCATGCTTCTTCGCATAGGAACGCTAAAGACTATTGCTTCTTTGCATATCCATGCTAATGTGGACCCCCAATGGATCCCTCCATAACACCCCAACCTCGGCATTGCCGATGCCTTGCTTCCCTCAAGGGCTGGTGAGTATCAATTATGTAAGTCCTAGGGGTGCGGAGTGGACCCACCTTGTCCAAGCAGCAGGATGTTAAACTGCCAAGCGCCATCATCCTCAGCACATAATGTTGAACTGTGATCACACCCCATGCCTTTCACTCAGGGTGCCACATCTCGGACATTCTCTACGCCCACTGGTCTCCACGGGAGTGAGATCATTCCTTACATGGAATGAGATTCTCTTCATCGGAGCGGAGTCTGTCTGCGGGGAAAGGGCAACCACCCTGGTGTGATCCCCTAACTTTTCTTGTAGGAGGTAGCATCCCTTCTCCTCCTCTCTTCCTGGGTGCCAAATCCCTCTCTCGCTAGGCTTTGTCATCACCCGAGCCTCCACCCTGGAGTAAGTCTCAATCTCCATATCCCTGGGCTGCGAAGCATGCGTAAGCCCCTATTTCCTCTTTGGGATGCTAACCATGTGTAAGCCCCACTACACTTCCCACAGACGCACCTTCCATGACGTGATCTTCAGGCCTTTACTGCCTCTTGTTTCTCACACCGAGCATGAATCACATGGGATTAGAGTAAGCATTGACCATGACATCCTATCTAGGCAGCCTAGAGTATAAGCCTCACACCCATTCCAAACTACGTGGACTTTGATCCTTGCCAATGCAATGTACGTAGAAAGCCTCCCTGAGGTTCAAGCCCAACAACCATTGGTTCCAACCCCCCTTCACGTCGGTTCCCAGTCTATCCCGAACTACGTGGGATTTGATCCTTGTCTCCTGGATAAGGTACATAGGAAGCCTCCCTGAGGTTCAACCCCATCCAACGGTAAGCCGTTGTGACCCCATCTAGCAGTAAGCCATTGTGACCCCATCTAGCGGTAAGCCGTTGTGACCCCATCCAGCAGTAGACCATTGTGACCCCATCTATTGGTAAGCCGTTGTGACCCCATCCCACACTAATCCATTTTCACCCCATCTAGTGACAAGCCACTGTCAACCCCATTCAGCGGTAAGACGTTGTCGACCCCATTCAACGGTAATCTGTTGAAATCCCCAATTGACGGCAAGCCATCTTCAGATGAACTATGAGGATTTTGATTCCCTTCCACATGGATACATAGGGGTCTCTTCGAGACTCAATCCCAACATCACCATCATCCTCAAGTTGACTCTATCTCATTCTCCACCCATTTCACTTAACTATCCATCATCCATTTTGATTCTTACTTGAGCTGCCACATCCTGGTGGGATGATGGCACCTCATTACCCATTCCCCTTAACAACAATTGGGTAGCTAACCATGCATTATCCCCAACATCAGTGTTCCCTCCAGGGGTTTCACCCACCTGATCCACTCTAGTAAGTGTTCCGATCATCCTGATTTGTCTCTTCTAGACGTTAAACCTACGATATACCCTGTGTTAAACATAGTAAGCTGAGGAAAACCTTAGATACATGCCTATTAAATATAATTCCCCGCATTCGACGTGGGATTCCTCGGGATTCCACGCCCTCAAGAAGCCCTATAATAAGGGGAAAAAACCCAGACGCGCTGGTGTCCCAATGTCCAGACACACTAGTGATGTCCAACATGACTACTCCCTCGACCGAAGGTTGCTTCCCTGACTGGACCCCTTAGAATGTCCCGATAGAAGAAGTGTAATTCACTAGTGTCCATAAAGATATGGCACTGTGAAGAGTTTCACAAACAACGTCTTAAGTCTATATGGGAGACCCAGACTAGGTGAAAAGTTCCAAGGAGGAATCCACAGAAGGAAGAACCGACATCCCATCATCCCATTTTGATCAAGGAGAAAACATCCCTGAACAATTAATGAATGTCACCCGCCTTTGGAAAGCGAGAATTCGGGGCAACAAATAGATTCACCGTCCTCGAACAGACGGACACACGCGCCCCGACGAAAGCATCAAAAACAATGTGACTTTAAGAGTATTCGATGTTATTTGGAGATACAATTTAATGTGGAAGACTATGTAATCAAATTATTTTATGTTCTAGGTTTTAATATTAGTTTGGATTATATCGAAGGATTTAAAGTACAATTGTTTATTGAATGCTATTTATTGAACTTTGGGTATTGTTGGATTAATTTTACAAATTAAGATTAGTATTTCTTTCTCTAAAGTATTATCCTTTTTGGGGATCATTTGATCTTGTACTAACCATTTTGGTTTTGGTTAATCTCTAAATACAAGGTAAATAAATAGTTTATCCTTTGTGGATCATGTGATTCTCTACAAGTTGATTCTAGTGCTTCAGGTGTGACCAAGTCATCTTAAATACTCATCGTTTGAAAAAAAGGATGATTTAGTGGTAGACATTTATTAAAGGATGAATCTATACTTAAAAAGTAAGTATATCTCTTTATGTTCTTAGTCAATTTCATAAATAAATTCCTCAACTTTATGAAATGAAACTTAAAAAAACATTGTCTTTTTACTTTTCCTACTGGGAAACTAATGACTGTTTATCCCATCAAAAGTTTGTGTTTTTATTATTGTTAACTTTCTTCTGATCATGTTTTCTATCACTCTCCATCAGAACTTGACACTTATTTTATCTTCCATATCCATGTTTTCCTACATGGAATCCTAGTATGGGTTATCTCGGGGGACCTTTGTACTTCAATTTCTTTCTTTTAAAGTGATAGTTTTATTGACTCTTTTCTGATGTGGGACTTTCAATGAAGTTACCAAGCCCAATTTTAAAATTGTGAGGATGATTTTTTAAAAAAATGGAGAAGAATGTAACACCCTAAGATTTCATAGTAAGTTATTTTCTTTAAAGTAATTCAATAGCTTGCGCTACAAGCAACACTGAGTTTGAGCACACCACGACTTACCAAACTAGTCATTCAAAAAGCGGTTATGAATAACGTTAACTGAATTTTGAATTTTATATACTCCATATAATTTTAGAATCCATATTATGTGTTTCTTAGATATAATATAAGAAAAAATTCAGTTTTTTCAGATAAAAGAAGTATTTTTCAAAAAATGCAATTTTACCACCTTTTAATGGTGATCCCTTTTTAAAACCAATATTTGAAACTTTTATATATTCAATTTAATAAAATTAAATTCTCCTTTAGAATCAGGACATAAAAATTTATTTTGGATAAAGTTTTGGTACTTTTCTGATAACATTCATATTTTGATGAATAGTGAAAAATACTAAATTTTAATTGAAAACAACTTTTTTAATCAAAATAATTTACATTGTTAAATTGTGAATTTGAATGGTTTGTAAGTATAATCAGATTATATTTTTATAATTAAATACAATGTAGGTCATTATAAGTAATTTCATATTTAAATTTGACATAAACACATGTCAATCTTTTGATAATTTTTACTTCTTAAAAACCCGCTTTTTGGTTTTGACAACAGAAATTAATTTTAAATTAATTAATGATAATTATATGTTTTGAATTTGGTAAAATATAATTCATTTTTGAATTTGAAATATCAAAATTATCTTAGGGTAAAGTTTTGGTATTTTTCTGAAAACTTGCAATTTTTGATGAATAGTGAAAAACACTGTGTTATTGTTTTAAAACCAACTTTTTATTTAAATAATTATTTATTTTATTTATTTTAAGTAAATATAAATATAAAATACATATATTAGTTCAATTGAATTCATTGGATCCATTTTATAATAAGTTTAGATAAATAAAATTTTATTGAACCTTTTACCGTCTTTTACCCACCTTCTAAGAGAATTTGCAAATTTGAATAAAACTTAATTTTACCACTTATGTGAGTTGAATTTCAAAAATTAGAGAGAAACGGTTGACATCAGTAAGTAAAATGTGGTTTAATAAGATGAAAATAATTTTTTGTGAATAGTAACTTTTGACTTTTATTTACCACGGTTAAAAGTAAACATGGTAATTGAAGGTAAAAATGATATTATAATTACCCTAACACATGTCATAATTCAATTGGATAAGTATAATTCGACCAAAAAAAACATTAGGAATAAAATATTATATTTTTGGTTCACTTGGATTAGATTAGGACATTTATTATTATTTTATTTAAAGAAGAGTTAAAAGTGATAAATTCAAAGTTTAATAAAAAAATATTTTTAATATAGAGTTATAAATAAGATAAATTTGACTATAAATATTCACTAGAAAGATAAAAATATTTCATACATAACAGTATTTTTTTTATAATTTTTAGATATTATATAATTAAATTTATTTATGACACAATGATGATGCATTAATTACCTTATTAATGAAAGATTAAAATAATTGATATTATAAATATCCAAATAAATGTAATTTGAGAATTTTGATGAATTACACTAATTTTATAGGTTAATATGACATGTTAGTGTTGATTAAATAATTTTTTTTCAAATTAATCATGCTGTTATGATTTTCACTAAAACCAAATACTAAATAGTGTAAAAATTGATCTAAATGAGTTTTTAAAACAGATACTATATTATTGGTTGATATAATATTCCTAAAAATATAAGGTTATACAAAAGGGATTAAATAATATTATATATGTCATTAATGAACCACTTGAGGTACTCTTGGAAGTTTAGTGTAAGTTTATTAACCATATAGTGTAAGAATACAAGAAGACATGGTAAAAGTTAAACTATTTAACTGATAGTTAAATTTAAAAGATAAGGTTAATATGGTGACCTAAACCTGTCTAAAACCTATTGTTTGAGATGTTTTAGACCCATACCCACCTTATCCTCTAAATAAATCATTTTGGAGCCATTAGAAACTAGAAATTATTTTATTATAAAATAACATTTCAAGCTTTTCCTAAGGTGACCCTCACCTCTCTTATAAAAGGGTACTTCCCCTTCTCTTAATTTAACACCTCCAAAACCATTTGGCTTGGCCAAAAACTATCCAAATATCTTCCCAAATACTGTAACTACATCATATATTCCTTAATTTGATCAGAAATCCAACCTAAAGAGCCTTTTTGATCAAATCAAAAGGAAGCACCCGAAGAAGAGGTAATAATTTCACCTCCCTCTTTCAAGTTATTTTATTCTTCCACTTCCTCTTTATTTGTTGTTTCCATACCGAAATAATAACTCTATTACCTCCTACATACTTTGATTTTATTATAAATATGGTACAACCATATTCGTTATTCTATCCATCCTATAAATGACAAAGTCACCATATGTGCGTACGTACGACTTACTGTCTCCACGTCGCGGTGTAGTTTGTTATTAAAAAACCTCATTATTTGGATGGGTATAATAATGAGTATAACTAATTTAAATAATAAATATAACATGTTAATTATTCTTTATATATTATATACCATCCAATTATATACGATTTCACCATTAAAAGAATGATATTGTCACTCGTGCGTACGTACGACTTACCGTCTCTACAAGCGCGATGAGATTCATTCCCCATCGTAATCATTCAAGAATAATTTTCATTTTATGATTAAAAATAATGTTTAAGAACTTAATATAATTCAGTATATGAATCAAATTCAGCCTATTCATAACAAACATGACTTATGTAACAAAACATATAAAGGAAAACGAATTAGTTAACAACCAAAACAATGATACCACTGAAATATCATTAACAAAGAAATATTATAAGATCATATATGATATCATATTTATGTATATGGTTCTTGTATAATTTAATAACAATGATTTTACCATTATACAAGAGTTTAACCTACCCTATACTAAGGAAAAGTACAAGGCAAGGGGTTTTCATCTCACTTTTATTCCCTTGAGATTCAAGCTATATTTACCACTATTACCTTTTGTGTGGTGTATGTACTACACATTATTGTATTGTTTGCATAATATAATTTAATTTATGGGTATTTAAATCATCATTGTATGATCCTTCTTTCATGAGGTGTATGTTTCGTAAGTTACCAAATCGGTAAGTGAATTTCAAATTTCAATTTCCACTCATTCGGTTTTACGCAAACTTCAATGATTACTTTACTCCAAGATTATGTGTGAAATCACTATTTATTTAATTATGTAGTAATTTCCACTACCATTTTTGTGGATAAAATTTTGATACACATAATCACTCCATTGATAAATTCTCAAGTCATCAATATGAACTTGATAAGAGTAATTTTAACTCAATTTCTATTCATTGAGTTTAACATCCAAGTCATTGGTGTTGTTTTTACAAGAATATGTGTGAATGTAATCTGATTGATTTACACTAAATATCCAATCATATTGAGTGTATTTATATTTTTCACACATAATTATGTCATTGATTTATCCTTAACCTAAGGATACGGTCTTTATAAAGGAATTCATCGCAACTTACATTCCATTGAGACTTCTTTGTTGTTATGCGCCAATTCACTTTCATTTGGTGTATATACTCTATATTGACATAGTATATCATTAATCCCTTTATTCTCATGATATTATAAAGTTTTGATTACCTCAATTATTTTTATTCAAGCATCTCTCAATTGGTTAGGAACTCTAACTAAAATATCATTTTAAATATTTTAAAAATTTATTCTTTTAAATATTTCTCATTAATTTCCATGTTTTAAAAATGGTTTTAAGGATTTATTTATATGGAAATTAATATTTTAAAATTTAAATTACTTTTAAAAGTTTCAAAGTGTTATGGTACACTTTGATTAAAAATTTATTTTAAGCAGTTTTTGATAAATAACGAGACTTTTAAATGTTTTCAAGAAAAGGGAGGATATTTCTCTCAAATAGTTTGGATGATTATTTTCATCTATGTAAATATCCTTAATTATTCTTGATTGAGGTTAATTTATTATAATACAATATTCCATATTTTATTGAATGATTTATGTTTGACTGTGGATGTGCTATTTTTATACCATTCATGGTTTGTGGTTAAAATATTGACATTTCATATGCTAGTTTTAATATGAATGTTTAGATTATGTTTCAACCTTTTCATATGAGGAATGAATTGGACTTAATAAGTGATGGGTGGAGCCCGCTATAGCTCCTCGATGCATTGGTAGGTCTCATGAGACAAAATAGTGTCTTGGCAGAAGGCCTTGAAAAAATCTTATTTGTAGTCATGGAATGAGGCCTTGACTATGTGGTTATGATGCACAACATTATGCATTCCATCATTATGAAACTGACTATTGATATTACATGTGATTATTCGACTAGAAGAATATCCATGTGAATAAGTAAATGGAATTATTTGATTTATCTTTGCCATATTATGCTGAAGTTTTAGTTTAAAAGGCTTGTGTTTTAGTCTTATACATTTACTTAAATGTTTATTCTTATTTATGATAGTTTCTGCTATATTTTTATCCTTACTAAGCATCTGATCTCACCCCTCTCTTATGTTTTATTTTTCCCAATATGCAAAGAATTATATTACGATTAACCTGCAGGAATAGTCTAAGGGATATAAGAGTGTTCAAAGGGGACACAATGTTTTTTTATTTCATGATGTAATGTAAAACTTATGTATGTTTCTATTAATTCCAAGTCTATTAAATTGATCGGTCTTTTAGGACATGATTCCTTGTATCATGCTAATGTTTTGTAATAATGCACCGATTCTCGGTAACTGGGGCCAGGGTGTTACAATGACAGTTATTGGTTTGGCTTGTATGGAGGTTGGATAGTCGTGGTGATGTGGCTGTGTGGTGATTAGGTTGTGTGAGATGTTTTGTGTCTGTTTAGTTTGGTGTGTTTGGCTAGTGGTATCATTTTAGGTTTGATGAAATCCTTGAGAGGTATCTCGTGGGGTGGTTTTTTGGACCTATTTCTTTCTGGGCATGGTTTTGGATTCTCGAGGGTAATAATTTTTTAAGAGGTATATGATGTAACATCCTATTAATATTCCAATTTTTCTGGTTGGAGGTGTTCATGGGAGGTTCCATGAGTTTTCAGTGGAGGTTGGAGCTGTAGTAGAGCTGCTGCAGGAAATACACACCATGTATTGTTTACATGACGTGAAATGGTGTTTCAAAACTTATAAAATTGTTGAGTTCATGACTTGTACAAGACTATGGGGTGTACCATGAAATGAATACATGTTTTGAAGCTTAGTTCATTGCATGTAATAATTAAAGGCTGAGGAAATGCGTTTTTCAGTGAAAGATGAAATTTTCAAAAAATCCATGGTTTACATGCCATGGAACCGACATATTCCAGGTTATTTTATAACCCTTATGTCCAAATTTACTATAATTTAGATTCTTCATCCCTCTATCATTTTTTCAAATACCTAGGTGATTTTGAAGGGTTTTCTATCCTTCTTCTCATTCTCTGATCTGTTGGTTCCGATAGTTATTGGTTGGCGATCCACGTAGATTGCTTCCTCCTTTCCCACTGGTTTTCTCTTGGGGATTTTCTATGGTGATGTTGTTTTTATTTGGGGCATGAGTTGGGCTTTGTTTTTATGGATATTTTGTGTGGTGTAGGTTGATCTATGGTTTCTAGTGGTGCAGTTGTGGTTTACAGGCATTTCTTCTTCACTCTGTGGTGTACTGTGAGTTAGAAAAGCTCTTTGAGGTGGGGAATCCCCCATTTCTCTTTATTGTGTATAATAAGGGAGGGGTTTACTCTTGTTAATCTATGGGTTATGGTTTTCATTGGTTAATAAAAGATAAAGAATTTGTTAATTGAAATTGAAGGGGTAATGAAGAATGATTCACATACTTTTATAACTTTGATATTATTGTGATATGATGGATTCTATAGGCCTGATGCTCCACTGAAAATTGTGCCTATTGGGGTCTTTGTTTACACTAGATGATATGTGTTGTGGCTGTTGTTTTTGTTGTTATTTTTTGTGATATCACCCTAAAATGAAATTGTCTAACAACTTATATTTGGATGATGAAATAGTTACCCCAATATTATGTCTTGTGTGATAATGATCCTAAAATAAAGTGAAATGTGATAAAAACCCCTTTGTTAAATCTATAAAAAATGATCCTTATTATGTGGTGATGTGTGGTCGTGCTTGTGGGGCGGTGATGTGTGATTACGATGCAATGTGGGGAAGATAGGCAAGATGTGACTGTGCTTTTGGGATGGTGAGGTGGTGGTTGTGTGGCCATGCTTTTGGGATGGTGAGGTGGTGGTTGTTTGGCCATGATTTTAGGGCAGTGGGGTGATGGTTTTTTGGTCATGATTTTGGGGTGGTGAGGTGGTGGTTGTGTGACCGTGCTTTTCGGATGGTGAGGTGGTGGTTGTTTGTTCATGCTTTTGGGGTGGTGGGGTGATGGTTGTTTGGACACGCTTTTGGGCGCAGTGAGGTGGTGGTTGTTTGGCCATGCTTTTGGGAAAGTAGGGTGGGGGTTGTTTGGCCGTGCTTTTGGGGTGGTGGGGTGTGGGTTGTTTGGCTGTGTTTTTTGGGGTGGTGGGGTGAGAGTTTTTTTTCCGTGCTTTTGGTGTGGTGAGGTGATGGTTTTTTTGCCATGATTTTGGGGAGGCGAGGTGATGGTTCGATGGAGATGATGAGATGCTTGTGATGTATGGTTTATTTATGCTAGATTCCTGAGTAATGATGGAATAATTATTTAATAATGATTGAAATACTTGGTGTTTGGTTTGGTTAATGAAATTGAAATGATTAATGAACAAATAAATTATGGGTGTGTGGTAAAATGTGGATGATTCTTAATAATGAAACAGATGGGTTGGATTATGGAATTGGTTGGAAATGATAAATGAGGCTTGTGACTTGTTGTTCGGTGTTATGAATTTATAGGTAGAAATGAAATTGAGGATGTTGTGAGTTGGTTAGTGTTTTCTTTGTGGACCCATAGTTTGGGTTTGTGTTTGGAAATATGCGTATACTTGTATATTCCTTATGATTTCTATATGCACTCCACCCACGTCAAGCACTATGTGCTGAGACTTGTATCGTCACACATGGGGTGTTTTTACTAACATCCCAGTGATGAGTATGGATGATTGGATACCTACTCTTCCCTTCTCTCTCTTCCAGCTGAGTAGATATGCACAGACTATGATAGCCATAATTCTATTAGTGTACTAGGAGATGACTCAGGTGTTTTCAGAAAATATGTGATGACCGAGCTGTTGGGTGGTGGCCTAGGTGTTTTTTGGCTAGATGTGATGACCGTGCTGTGGGGAGGTGACCCAAGTGCTTTCAGGTGAGATGTGATATGATTGTGTTGTGGGGTGGTGAACTAGGTGTTTTTAAGTGAGATGTGATATGTCCATGTTGTGGAGAAGCTTATGGTGGAGGTTGTACATGGTAGGAGGAGAGCACAAAGTTTATGTACTTCATGTTCATGATACCCTACCACTCTGGTTATGGATGTGATGTGATGGCGTAGGTGTTTTCAGTAATGATGTGATGTAACCATGTTGTGGTGCAGTGGTATATGTTATTTAGAAGAGATGAGAGCATCAAGATGTACGACATTGGGGTGTGAGAGCCCCAAATATATGGTAAAGTGGTGTGGGGTACCCTTTATCGATATGCTTCTTATTATTTTATTATACTTGGATTGCATTATTTGGTGATCAAGACTTGGTGAGGTTGGTATGGATAGTTGACCTGTTTAGGTGCTATTGGTTCTGCTGCCTGCTCACAGGTGCATTAGTATGCTTCTTTCATATGTGCATGAGAGCCTTTGGTTTTCCTATTGAGTATACATGTATGCTCACCCTACGCATGTAAAACTATTTTTAGGTTTCTAATAGGATTATGTGGAAAATTATAGACATTACCAGCTTGTACCTTTGGATAACTGCTACGCCGCTGATTTAACTTTCCTTTTGGGTATTTACTTTGGAGACTTTTAACTGTATCGGTTTTTTTATACATGCATTGTGGGATGATTTTGGGTTCTTTTATATTATCCCATGATTTTTTTGTGGATGATTCATCTTATCTTCCAATCCTGTATTATTATAGAGGGTAATGCCTCCCATTTCATGAGATTTTTATACCCTTGGTGCTAGTTGTAAACTTGAGGCCTATTTGAGGCGATACTCAGGGGTCATTATCCCTCTCCCCTCATTGCAGTATCTTTGGAGGGAGGGGGTCATGACAATATAAGTCATACAATTTAAACCAAAAAACCCCTAATGTGTTAGGTTAATCAATGTATGATTATTAAGAAAATAAACTAAACAATGAAGCAATAGTCTGGAGTCTATCCCGACATCACTTTCATTGTCCAAGCTCAACCTGTTCAGCTCCCCGACACATGTCCCTTGCCTTAGCTGGATCCCTAGACATGAAATATACATGCACATCAAGATACCCATGTGGGGTGTGCATAAAAACCCAGTAGGACACCACCAATACATCTTTAATGTAAAGTGAACATGAATATAAATGTGTATGTTATGATGGAAAGTAAATGTACAAACAAGAAATTAATCATATTTTAGATGATTGTGCACTAACTAGACTGCCATGAGCCCTAGACGCACCTGTTTGGCTCTATGATGGAAGAAATGTCTCATAAATCAGCACATATCAAATTAGAATGAAAATATAACACATGTCTAAGATAAAATCCCATAGCTAATTAAGCCTCAGGTCAGGTCACAAGGCTTTCACACCCCTAACTCATTCTTAGGTCAAGCCACAAGGCCATAGTACCCCTTCCCTATATCCAAGTCCCATCATCTCACATCATATGCCGCACTAGCACATTCTACTTCTCTAGGGTCTAACCAATCCATGATGATCCCACCTGTCACTTGATACCAAATACAAACCTCCACAAGACAAGCATTCACACACAATAAGGATTAAAAAAAATGGTATAATCATTGAATATAATTCGTAAGTCTCATGGGCCACTCACACACACCATATACAAATCACAAACTTACCATATCACAAAATGGTTCTCATGGCTATGTATGCACGCACACACATTCCAATCACGCCAAAAAACTTTATACAAAGGCCCTACGTGGTAAGGACGTTCTACCTCAGGTGTGATGATTTCAATTTCCAAGATCCATCACCAAATCACACCTGCACAACAATGATCCCTAGAACTAATCCCAACTTATCACAAACGAGATTCTAGAATCATGATTCAAGAATGAGAACTTAACACAGGCTTATAGGTAGATCAACTTACCCAATGAGATCCAACACCAATAGTATATCTAGATCCATTCATGGGAAGAAAATAATCCTCAATAGATCTGGGCTTTGTTCCTTGATCCCAAGGGGTTTAAACTCCTCAAGGCATGGTTGCAGGGTGATGAGTGGTATAGGGGTTAGGTAGGTTTGAGAGGAAGATCCAAAAATCCAAGCCAAGGGAGCTTGGAACTTCTTTATATGGAGGAAGCCTGAAATCCTTCACCACGTCATGGTGAACCCCCAACACACTGTGGTGCCTTCGGTCAAAGAACAATTTGATTTTAAAGGTGTTTGAACCCAGAGATCACGAGTCATAATTACCCTTGCTGAATAGCCACCACGAATTCTACTATGATGTGGTGCCAAAACTCTATCTGTTTTACCCCTACCATGCTTCGCACCATGGTGTGGTGGGGTCTCAATGGGTGAGTTCCATAGCTCCTGCACATCTAAGCCTCACCCCACTACAGAGCCACCATGCCCTGTCCTATGGTGTTTTGGCATGCCCTGTTTCTCCTTGAGTATGCCACACCCCCTACTATGTCATGTAGGTCATCCTGCTTCCTACAGGAGGACTTCTAACAAACTATGCCCAAGACCATAGGTGTCTTGACCTACCCGTTTCACCTAGGTAGGCTTCCAATGCAACACGTTGACCACCACAAGCATTTTACTACTCATGGTGCACCCCAAAAATCCTACACTACACATTGTCTATGGAGTAACCCTCCAACACTTCCCAAAATCAAAAAAAAATTCAACCAATATATTTTAAACTAAATCAAGATGTACCTTAAAATTTGAAGGCATTACAGATTACATGATAAAATTATTTAAGGAACTCAATATGAAATTCTGTGTTTCAAAAATAAAAGGGGTCAAGTTAGTCACCAAATAAAACATGGAGAGGTTGAGCTATGTGTCCATAAAGATGATTAAAAACTCACAAAACATGAATTATAAAATAAAGTTTGTGATCAAGTTCTTATAAAATTTGTTTTAATAGAGGTTGAGATGAATATTTTTTATTACTTATCAAAAATAAACACTTCATTTTCTACTGGATTGGAAACAATAAGTGATATAATTCATTATGAAGTTGAGGTAATTAGGAAAGATTACATTGAGTTGGTTTCATATGGTCTAAAATATTTTCAAACTGAATTTGAAAAACATATTCTTAGAACGTTTTTCCAAAACTCGGCATGTTTCTCACTTGTTTTTTATTATTTTGAGTTCCCAAGTGAGGGTGAGTGATTTGAGATTATTTTTGTACCTTTAGAGGTACTTTATATATTGTTTACACCGAAAGGAAACTTTTAATAGGTCAAATATGATTTAAAAACAAAGGTGTACATGAATCTATCTTTCACTATCAAGGGGGTTCCTAAAAGGGATTTTTTTAGATTCTAGGATGTTTTGTTGCTTTTAAAGAGACCCAAAATCTCACAAAAAAAATTTCTTACCAAAATATATGTGGGAAAACAACATGTGGTGGTTTCTAACTAGGAAACCACACCATCCAATAAATTTTGGTTTGATTTTAAGGGTTTTATGGTTAGGGACTTTAAAAATAACATTTCATGGGAGACAACCCATGATTTTATTTTTTAATAAAACAATTTTTCGTTTTTCATTTTTATTATCATTTTTTCTTGAAATAAATGTATCAGCCCTTGTTTATCATTGTGATTCAAGTACATGAAGCTGGAAATATAAAAAAATTGTAGTATCTTTCAATATCAAAACATGTTATTTATTTCTGGTGTTTTAATGATAAACTTTAATTTGTAAATATATTTTATTATAGGTGCTTCTGCATCAACAAATGAATGTATTTATTGGTAAAATTATTTTTTGTATACTTCCCCTCTTAGTTTGGAGTTTATTTTAAGCCTTGGCCTTCAGTGATCAACACTTAGATTTGGTGTTCCATTACATCATCACACATTTATTTTTAAACATTTTGTGTTTCTTTTTAAAATTTAATGATGTAATTTCATGTTTTAATATTATATTTTTTTGTAAGTGCTATAATATGATAAATTAATTTAGAAACTAATGAAAACTGAGGAGGAGGATGTTCAGATCCTCATGGATCAATGACATGGTTCATAAGGGATCGATGGAGGTCTCCAAAAATCACCCTGATAGGCTTGGGGTTTCTACTAATACCACCTTGGATAGCTAAGAGCTTACTTTTCTTCACTTTATTCTTTAATTTAATTATATTTTATAATTTTATTAAACTTAAATTTCTAGAATTTAATATTGAATTCTTTTTTGTTTTTTAAGTTCTAAAAAAACTAGAAGGATAAATGTTTTATGATAAATAAGTGATTTTAACTATTAAATTATGAGGACAACTATCATCTGGGGAGTATTCTTTCTTTTTTATTCAACTATAAATATTCATAATGATGTTTTAATTATCTAAGCCAGTTGGTGTTGTGTAAAATGGTGGGAGCAACAAAGAGACATACAATTGACAGAAGAGTAGAAGAAAAAAAATAATGAGAAGAAGATATTTTGACACAGAGATTTATGTGGTTCAGGAATAATACCTACATCTATAGAGAGACAAAATCCCTTCACTATGAAATCTAGGAGCACAATTAAAATGAGTTAATAAGGTGGATGGAACACTATTCCACCAACCACATAGAAATTCCATTGTGCTATAGTGAAAGGTGGCTAGAAGTCTGCACTACTACTGTGCGGCGACCACCCAAGTCCAAGATGCTACAGTGGCCTGTGGAACGAAGTATACAGAGCTACAATATTGCTGTCTCCAAAGTTTGATATCAAGATGGAATTTAAAGTGAAACTAAAAAAAATTAATTCCTTTCACTTAATTTCATTAATTTTAGATTTGATTATCTTTTCATAATAGAATCTTCATTTTCACCAAAATCATTTATTTTGAGAGATGGATGATCTGGTCATATAGGTTGATTTTCAAAGAGATTAATATTTTTTTGAAAATTACTCTTATGATTTCATTTCACATTAATTCTAAACTCAAATTTTCAATTTTATCTAGTATGTGTTTTGATTGTTTGAGGAAAATAAATGAGGTAAGTGTGGGGGGATTTGATGTGGTGTTGTTTTAACATATTTTCTACATCTATTTGATGATAAATCTTGGTTATTTCATGATAATACTTCCCATTAAATGTTGTATTTCCCCATGTTGATGATTCTATGTTAGAAAACTGATATTTATTATCTTAGTATACGAAACATGTTATTTTTTGATGAAATTTAAAATTTATTTATTAATAGACTAGAATTAGTTATTCTATTAAAATAAATTTAAAGTAAAACATAATGATAATAATTTAGATATTTTTATTGAATTATTTGTGGTTTTATTAATCAAATGTTATATGCATTAAAAAAAGTTTTGGATTTACATTGAATTTAATGATTTTGATCTTGGAACGTAAAAAATGTATTGTTGATTTTTCATGTATATTTTGTATGAGAGTTTAAATATCACATGGACATGATTTAATCATATTTCAAAATATTTTTATTCATCAATTGGTATTTTTTAATGTGGTGCTAAAATTGGAAATATATTTTGGGATGTTCTAAAAATTGGTTTGTTATTGAAAATGGGGTTTTTGATTGTGATAGGTATCTAGGTGAGAGAGAGATATAAATAGAGAGATATAGAGAGAGGATTTCTATTAGCTATAGAGAATTAGATTACAATAGAAAAAAGTAGGAGATGATTGGAGAAGAAAATTATAAAAAATATGAAGAACTTACCTTGGAGACACCGCACCCTGGGCCAAGGCCTAACCCTCCCCCGACTAGTAACTAACCCAACAATAGCCTCCCATCCAACTCCCACCATCCCCAAACAACTTATTAAAGTGTAAAGAAAAACCAGTCCCTTTCTGGTTATTATACACTCCCACCCTTATGAAGCAATAACACACAACCCTGGCCCCATGTTCCAATCATATGGAATATTTCAATTTGTATAGAAGATGATGTTCAGTGGGCATAATTTTTGGAATGGGAAGATAGAATTTAACATTTGGACTTCATGTTGGACCTTTTGTGATAGGGTTATTGCTAATATGAGGAATTCATATCCATTAAATCATCTCAGGGTGAAGATGGCCATAAGATTATCTGGAAAGATTAATGTCTATAGCTTTAGTTTAGTTCTATTGGGAATAGGGTTCTCAAATACCAACTGCGTCTTTGGGTGTGAACCATGGATAATTAAACATTTGAAGTTTGATTGAAGGTTACTTGAAGCTATATCACTGATACACTGTTTGATATGTTATGTTTAGGTGCTTCTCATGGAACAAATATGGAGTGGAGGTTCAATTTTACCACTGCAGTTGTTTGATATCTGAAGCTATGATCTGCATTGAAGACCAAGGGAATTTTTGTTCATTGTTTCCTTTATCTACCACTGAATCAAAAGATAGGGGTTTGGTGCTACTTTAAGATTTTGAGTCATATCCAGGTTTATATTCACTTTCTGGAGTCTGGGATGTGGTTGGGATAACAAAGTTTAGGTTCATTTTGTTACTTCATCAGTAGAGCTATGACTTGATTGTCTTTTGAAGACAGAATATTTGGAGAATGAGTAGAGTGATGGAGACCTTCAAGTGAGATGTTCATTATTTAAAATAAGGTGTTTGATAAAATTAATTGGCTTTATTATGAGGTTTATTATCCACTTCTATCTCACCACCATTGCACATCTCTTCGATTTGAGACAATGGTGCTGTTCTAGGTGCCAATTTGATCCATCTGATACTGGAGTTGAAGGAACCCAAGGCACAACAGAATTTTGAAAGAGGCGAAATTTAAAATTTGGTCTTTTGATTCATGTTAAAAAAAATAATCCACTTAACCCCTTGACTATATTTCTAAAAGGATTACATGTAATTCAATTTAAGCTTGAAGAATAAAATCAAATGAAATCTTAAATGGTATCTCATTCGTTTGAAGTCTCAATTTTGATATACTTACTGTCGATGTGTTGTGGTTTTAAGATGCCAAATTAGACTCCCTATAGATCTTCCACTCATTCTCCATAATTATAGGATTGTTGATCTATGTTTCCCGAGTGCTAGTGTATGAAATTGAAGAGCTTTACGATGTCCCTACAATCTCCCAAAGAATGTGAACTCGATTGAGAAAGAGGGATCGATCCGACCTTATTCTTCCTCTAGTATCTCACTCTAATTACTTTAGAAGAGATGAGTGGAGAAATTCCCTCATTAAATTCGTGAAAAAGGTGGATCTTAGAATTCGAGAGGCTAAAATGCGCTTTTATACTTAGGTTATATTTCCAAAATTTCACTTTAGTCCCTAGAAAGTAATAACCTTAATTTTAGAACTTTTCAAGGATATATGAGTTAATAAAATTTTCATAAATGTTTCAAATATTTTATACTGACTTTTAACACAATAAAATGTTATGTGATAAAATAAGAACCATTAACTCGGCCCATAAGCTCTCAAATAATTTAATGAACCTTGAACATCCAATGTTCATTTGAAAAATTATATTTTTCTCATATTAAATTTTTTGATCAAATAACTTGTGAATAAATTGAGAAATAAATTCAATGCTCATTATTCTAAACTTGAATAATATAATTAAATTAGTTTTATTTTTGATCAATCATACTCAGATGTTCACTGACCCCACATGTAAGGCCCACTTCATCCAAAACTTCTATTAATTAGAATAGGTGGAACTTATGGATACACTAAGTGTGTGACCCTCTATGTCCTTATCCCAATAGCAGTGAGTCCAAACCACAGACCAAGAGTAGAGTCTAGCAACCCATCATGTCCCTTAAGGAGATAAGGAATGTCATAGCTACAAATATCTCCTATGAACACTTACTGTGTAATATAATCTCTCTATCCCGTGATATCTCATAAATCATGATGCAAACTTGTGTCATCATCCTTTTGTTTCTTTATATATTTCATGATCTTATTGGACATGATTAACTTCTTGTACCATGTCCATGGATTTATGAAGGTACTACCATCCTGGTCAACCTGGGCCCATGAGATATCTCTTCCTCATCTCAGAAGTTACAAATTCTATCTTGATCATTCAACCAATTCCATAACACCAATGACGCACCAAACAAAAACTACCTCACCAAAATTTCATTATCATGGATTTTTCCTGTCATTAAAGTACATGATGAAATAGAACACACTGGTAATGATCTAAATTTTGGAAATCAATACAGATGTTTGTAGATGTGAACAACCAATGACACCTGAAATGTGCGGTGTTCCAATTGGTGGGTCTGTACTCATGATCTCACTACTAGAGATCACTAGGTGAAAACTTCATGAGAATAAGTCTCAATTATTATGATCCCCCAACAATTGATTGTTAGATATCATATGTGTCCTATCAGTATGATTTATCCAGACCATCAGTCATATATATATATATATATATATATTTAATATTACCATCATAGTATCTTGAGGTTCTTATTATAGATGGGAACTGCTATAAAATTTTGATACGACACATAATTTAAGGAAATTACCATGTAAATAGTTTATGTAGAAATATCAACACTATTATGGTAAGAATAAATAAACACATGTATATATCATTCTTTATAAATTTAATGGTAATCAAAAGTACTATTCATGTTGGGTCTAGGTAACCCACTATTACAACACTCCCTCTTGTACTAGAGCCAACTTTCTAACCATCCTTGTTATCTCTCACATGATAAGATCATGTTTCTGCTGAGATATGGATTTAGTCAGTGACCTTCCATGTTTCCACTGCCTGGCTATTCAACTAAGTGTGACCTCAACTCCTTGAGTTAAAATCCTTAAGATATTTAATCCCCAAGTATATAACTTTTTTACTCTACCCAAACTTGAAATATTGGCTAGTAAGACTACCATAATTTACATTATGATAATACTTTACTTACTAAGTGTGATTCCAAGAACTGGAAAAAATCTTTGTGCATTTTACACTACTTCTTAGCTGCCTCAGAACACACAACATACTCGGTATTTGTAGATTGGGTAACACTAGATTGAATGAGATTATATTTCTCATTAACTTAGACTAACTTTCATATTAGATCACACTGATCTATTGAATACTAGTTTGTGTCCCTTGAAAACTAGTATCCTTTATTATCCACTTACTAGGTACATATCCTTTGTACTTTTTCAAGTGCAATTGGATAGTTCTGACTGCATCCCTTGTAGTTCACCTGGTTAAAACTAATATTTTCCTACTATAAATTATATATTGGAAATATAAATTCTTGTACATATCATGAAATATACGATTGATCCATCACTAAAGCATATGTAATTAAAATCACCATGTTAATCTCCTCCTATGTCTGTGACATGTCTACCTGGAGAGATATATTCTATATGACATCGATAACAATTCTCTCTCAAATTATTCCAACTTGTATTTTAATACTATGTTAGTATATGTATAATTGACTAGGTCTAAGAAATTGTTATATTTACCTCAGTAAATATCATTACCTAGAACTCTGATTGCTACTTTAAGTCAATCTCTAGAGAGTAATTTTTATCTTGGTCTTAATTAACAGTAAGACCAATAGATATTTTATATATGTTAAGAAACATATTTTACTTGGAAAACTATGGTGATCCAACTAAACTCTAGTAAACACATGATAAATATTCATTCCAAATGAATATTCTATGATCCAGTTGCTTACTTTAATCATGAACTTTATTTTAGAAACTTTCACCCTTATTGGAATTCTTAGATGTTACCATCCTTTTGTAGTTGCATCGTATAGACATATACCATGATTGGTAGTCTTGACATAAAATACTCAATTAAATGATCATAAAAAGTAGCTATGAAATGTAATATTCTAATGGATTTAGGCATAATTACTTGGTATTACCAGTCAAGACTTATTGGTACCACACTTGTACCATCCATGTATAGTCTCATTTGAATACCCACGATAGTATTCAAATTAGTAAGACTCCTGTACTATAATACATGAAATCCATTATTGAATTTTAATTTATCTTTTCAATCTTAGATAATGTACATACACTTCTTGTAGGAATCATTATTCTCAAAGAATAATGTATCACTGACCGTAGTGAATATAAATCCATCACCATGGTTTTATCCTTCCTATGTGTTATGTGTCTCTAGAAAATTCCTCTTCCTCACCTTTTGTGGACTTGTTCCTATGTCAACCATTTTTTCATCTCTAGCATCGACTAAACCCAAGTCAACCTTTCTACCACCATCTCAAATAGAGATGTTCACCCTTTTATAGAAATGTAGTCTATAACTTGAATATATCTTTTATATGATAGGAATTTCTGTAATATCCTTAGAAAACTTTAGGATGATTACTATAGATTCACATAGTGTCTTTCCTTGATGCATGTTTGTTTATATATTAACAAACTCTTTGCATCTAACCACATGTTCTTTTGAAATAATGGATTTCCATCATACATTAACTCATATGAAGTCCATTTTTCATGAAAGTTGACATATGATTATGGGATAATTTCATTATTTTCGAATCATGTTTTTAAAAATGGAAGTATCTGGAATGCATGAGTTTTAACATTGATGCTCCTTTTACTTACATGATGAGTCTGATGTGTATAAAGAAGTGTGAATTTAGGAATTGTTCCATGCTACATTTTATTGATCAATGTAAACATGTAATACTTTTCATCAATCCTCCTTATTATCACCATAGATTTTATGTGTATAAGGTAATGTGTGTTTAGGAATAACTCAACACTACATTATATTGATCGATGAATGCTTGGTCAAGATATTCTTTGGAAGACTAGCTCGAAGCCTCTCATATATTCTGAACAGGAATATGCTATACTTTACTTTCACATTCCCTAAACACGTAAAGGAATCTTATGAAGTATACTTGACACTATATTAATCTTGTAATAATTCACTCTCTCTATATGAACTAATTCTGAAAGCTTTTTGGCTTACCTTTATTTCTAAAGTTTCTTTATCCAAAACTATGTACATAAGTATTTCGATAATACCTAATGAATTTAACTCTGAAGAGTCTAAAACCATACTAGGTATATCCTTTACAACTAATTTTTTTTTGTGGCAAAGTATTTTCTTACCACAACAAGGTATATTAGTCTTACATTTTATATTCATTATGTATTGGCAATGATTTATGTATCACTGAACTATGAATTGAGTATTCGACACCACAAACAACTTTCATTAAAAAACTAGAACAATGTCTCCTTGTGCCAATGGACATGTGATATTATTTTATTGGTGATAATCCAAATGTTCAACTAGAATCAATAAACATGGAAATATAGAAGTTGTGTACTTCTCACTGCTGATTTAGGAATCACCTTTTATTAGATACTTAAAGAACACACCTTAATTCTAGTGGAATTTCTTTATTTACTCAGTTACTATATATAAATACACATATGTGACAAACATATTGTATTTAGTACCCAAGAAGTAAAACTGGAACATTACTTATATTTGATGAATATTCCTGAAGAATAAGTGACTACTTGTTTCTTCAATTCAGTTCATTGCATTTAAAATTCCATAGATATATTTCATGATATGTAAAGAAAACAACCTCCTATTTTATTTTAAGGATGATGTGAAGGTTCCTTTAGCATGATATTAGCCATTGGCCTTTTTACCTTGTCTTTTAACTTGTTCTCCATAAGAACTAATGATTAAACTTTCTTTAAGTTCTTATTTTCTTAAAGAACGTTACCCAAAAGGTAATGAAGTGTGTTTCTCCATACTATTCATTTTGTAATCTTAAATGAAAATGGAGTATATGGGTAAAAATTATATAAGAATGGGATGTATTGAAAGATTGTGACTTATCTTTCAATTTACACGAATCCAGTGTAATCATCATCCATTTATATATTGTTTCACTTTCTACTCACAATCTTTTCAGAGACGAGACTACATGTGAAAACATCCATGTCCCGATGTTGTGTCTGCAACTCACATTGGACGTTGATGATAACATCATGACATAAGCATCATATGCATAATAAGTGAGTCTGCTATAAATATTTTTACACCCTCACTTCTTGAGGTAGATTAACAAGTATTGGGGACACAAGTGCCTTGAATTTCTTATATCATAGTATTGTGTGAAAGAGCCTGTACTAATCTTTGGAAATTAGTCCTGGATAAGAAATTTACTTTGTCTATTATATATCATAGTGTACTTGTGGTGTTACTTTCCAATTTTCTACAAAAATAAAATCTACCAGATTGTACTTTTATCTGGATTAATATTAAACATTTTCAAATTATTAATTTTAAATGCCTCCCACTATTTTATCAAATTATAGAAACCCTGTGTACTAGAATATAAGTACTATGTCATTTGAGTATTCTAGTGGAAAGAATCCTTGAACCTTCCCTCATAGTTTACAATATTTGGCTATGCCACTACTTGAAGAGTCCAAGGTAGGCACTAATCTTCCCAACCACATTAACTCGTGGCTCTTTGATCTATTGATTTGAGTCCCATATCCTGCAAATAATTAATTTTCATTTCTCAAATATTTATCTATAAAGTTGCAACAAGCTAGCTTTGGCTATCCCATTACTTCCAACTTTAGTTAAGTTGACCCACCACTCTCATAATAACACCCCAGTAGTAGGAGACACCCTCAACTTTGGCTGACCAAGCACCCCATACACTTGGTTTTTTTCAAACTTGAATGATTGAAGGTAGTTAGGAATTAATATTTCTTTGAGGGTTTTTGTTAATTTGATATCAGTGAATGTAATCCTTTTCTATTTAACATGATTTTTCTATGTGATCGTGCTCACAACTTAACCATGATTTTAAATATAAAACATTCACCACACATGTTCATTTTATCATTGCATGCGTGTTTATTATTACACTATGTGATTGCACGTAATAAATACACATTCACAAACTAATAAATCATGAACGTGTAAAATAAATAAATAATGATGTGATCATGAGCCGTTAGCTATTGATTAATCTTTTGAGTGAATAATGGATTAACCGAGACCCTAGGGATATTCTTTAAGTCAATACCAAACTTGAATTGCATCACCCACAACTCCCATACATTCCTCTCATTTGTTCTAGATTGGATCTCAACTCAAACCGTGCTTCCATGAACTCCTCCGATCTTTACAATGTATACTCACATGTAGGTGAGGGGGAATTGGGTGCGAAATTACATTTTATCACTTAAATGGGGACATGTAATCCCTTATAAAATTTAAATATAGAGGGATGATGTACAAATCATCAAAATAAAATAATTATTACATTTTGTAAAACTTAAATGCTATAATTAAATTAAATAAATAATAAACCCAACATGCACGGGTTGGTCTTGGTTCATGACCAGTCAACATTCAAGTATATTTCATAAGAAAAATTAAATTTACTAAAATTCAAATTGAGGGTATTTTTAATTAATTATCAATACATCCCACAACACCAGAAATTATTTTATTAAATCTCAGACAATTAAATTCAATTTTTGATTTTTTTAAATTTTTTTGGGTCTATTTGGACCTAAATTAGATCCCCAAAAATTAATTTAGGACTAGTGATAGGTTAAAAGGGCCAGTCCTATCGGACCCAGAACAAATTGGTTTGGCCCAATATGAAGTATCTATTTAAAAAACATATATATATATATATATAATATAATAATATAGAATGATAACAAGCTTCCAATGGAAGATTTTTCCTAATTATATATATTTTTAAACAAGATTCCATGGGATGCTTTGAACTATATTCCAAGGGAATATTTTTGTATTTAATTAAGCAAGCTTCCATGGGAATCCTTAAACTAGATTCCCTAGGAATCTTTATCCTTTTAATTAAATAAGCTTCCATGAGAAGCTTTAAACTGGATTCCATGGGAAGATTTATCCATTTAATTGAACAATCTTTCTTAAGAAGCATTAAAATATCTTCCAAGGGAAGATTTATCCTTTTAATTAAACAATATTCCTTAAGAAGTTATAAACTGGATTCCAAGGGAAGCTTTATCCTTTTAATTAAATAAGCCTCTAAGGTAGGATTGTATTTCTAACAAACTACCCCAACCAGCTTATGGTATATTCAGTGACCACACAATTTACTTACATCATGATCTGGCTCACAATCCTTCATAATGGTTTCCATTAAACTGAAGAAAAAATTAAAACTTTAATTTTCATATCAACCTTCATGAAAAACTCACTGATCTTCGATCAGTCATATCTTGGCAATATGAACTCATATTGATGTGACATCAATTATGTTGGGACCATAATAAAACCTATTTTTGATTCATAGCAAATATAATTGAAATTACAATATTTTTGACTTAAATAATTATACATTTGATCTGATACCAATTGAAGGAACCCGGGGCGTAGTGGAAGCATTAAAGAATGAAAAATTTAAAATTTTGGATTTTGGATTAATTTTAAAAATATATAATCTACTTAAACCCTTTCTAGGATTTCTAAAAGGATCACATGTAATTCAATTTAAGCATGAAAAATAAAATCAAATGAAATATTAAATAGCACCTCATTTGTTTGAAGTCGTCGGTTTGATACACTCATCATTGATGTGTCGTGGCTGTAAGACACCAAACTAGACACCCTATAGATATTACACACATGATCCACAATTTCAGGATCATTGATCTACATTTCCCAGGTGCTAGTGTGTTAAATCAAAGAGCTTTACAATGACCCAACAATCACTTTAAGAACATGGAATCGATCGAGAAAGCAGGATCGATCTGACCTTATTCTTCCTTCAGTATCTATCTATAAGAACTTGATAGGATAATAGAGGATAAATTCTCTCCCTACATTCATCAAAAAGGTGGATCTTATAATTTAAGATTTTAAAACGATCTTTTAGACTTAGGTTATACTTTCCAAAATTTCACTTTGGTCCTTGGAAAGTAATAACCTTTATTTTAGAAATTTTTAAACATATATGAATTAATAAACTTATCATAAATGTCAAAAATAATTTACCACTCACTTGTAACACAATAAAATATTACGTGATAAAATATGATCCATCAAATCGGCCCATAATCTCTCAAATAATTTAATGAACCTTGAATATCTAATGTTCATTCAAAAAATTATATTTTTCTCATATTCACTTTTATGATCAAATAACTTGTGAATAACTTGAGAAATAAATTCAATCATCATTATTATAAACTTGAATAATATAATTGAATTAGTTTTATTTTTGATCAATCATACTCAGATGTTCACCAACCTCACATGTGGGTCCCACTTCATCCTAAACATTTATTCATTAGAATAGGTGGAACTTGTTGATACACTAAATGTGTGAGCCTATAGGTCCTTGTCTCAATATAGGTGAGTCCAACCCAAAGACTAAGAGCATATTTTAGTAACCCATCATGACCCATAATGAGATAAGGAATATCATAGCTATGACATCCTACTATGAACACTTACTGTGTAATATAATCTCTTTTTCTTGTGATATCTTATAAAGTAGGATGCAAAATTACATCATAATCATTTTTTTGCTTTATATATTTTGTGATTTTACTATACGAACTTAACTTATTGTACCATGGCCATGGATTTATGAAGGTACTACCATCTTGGTCAACCTGGCCCCATGCGATATCTCTTCCTCATCTAAGAAGTGAAAAATTCTATCTTAATAATTCAACAAATTCCATACCACTAATGACACACCCAAAAAAACTACCTCACCATGATTTCATTATCATGGTTTTCACCTTGCATCAAAGTATGCGATCAAATGGCACACACTAGTAGTGATCTCAAGTTCAAAGACTAATACACATGTTCGTAGATAGGAACAACCAATGAAACTGGAAACATGTGGTGTTCTTATTGGTGGGTCTATCCTCATGATCTCACTAATAGAGATAACCAAGTGTAAAATTAATGCGAATAAGTCTCAATGATCATGATCCCCCAACACCTGATAGTTAGAAATCATATGTTTCATGTCTATATGATGTATCTAGACAATAGAACATATATATTTAAGATTACTATCATAGTATCTCAAGGTTATCATTATATCTGGGAACTGCTACAACCTTTTGATACGACACATAATCTAAGGACATTACCATGTAAATAGTGGATGCAGAAATATAAACACTATTATAGTGAGAATAAATAAACACATGTATATATCAATCTTTATACATGTAATGATAATCACAATTACTATTCAAGTTGGGTCTAGGGAACCCACTATTACAATATGAGTCACTAAAGCTAGTGCATTAGGGAGCTAGTTCATCTTAGGATACTATTGAAGTCTATTATTGAGGATTTTTGTGGTTCCAATTTGATATTGGTTCGATGTACCAGGCTTGATATTTTGGTTAGAGTCAAATCTATATTGGTGTTCTATCTATTTAATGAATCATGTTGTTGTGAATTAGTCAATTTTATTTACCATATGAATCAGTCAATTTTCCCATTTATATCTATTCGACGGGTTTGATGTAATAGGTTTTAAAAATGGATGATTATTTTATTTATGATTTCAATCAGTCAATTTTCCCCTTTCTCACATCATTTTTTCTCTAATTTTTTCAACTTGCTATCTTTTTATGTTCATCGAATCTTATCACTATTTTTTCATTTTTACATCAATACCATACTTCTTTATTACCTGTTATTACCACTTATTTGTTACTTTTTTCAGTGTTGGAACCATTCTAAATGTAAGTGCCTTGATAAGGGGTGAATCAACATGCCATCCAAATAAAACTTTTCCCTTCGATTGTATTCACCCCTCTATCTGATCTTGTCCTTTTATTTGAAGGAAACCTTAGATCACATTGAATATGAAACACATATATAAAATTGGAAAGCATAAAATGACACAAGGAGAAAACACTTATGTTGTGTCGATGTGCTAAAATACACTATACTCACTTTTGATGGAAACAATATTCCATCACGGTCACCCCATTTCAAGATGTACTACCTTTAAAAAGGATTAGGTTTTTCTCAACACTCACCCAAGGGAAAATCCCTCTTATTCCACTCAAAAATACTTTGTGGAAGGCTCTGTTAGTTTATATATGTGAGTCTCATCAACATTTTATAGAAATTAGGGTCTCTTATCTTCCATATTTGTATGGTTTGCTGAAACACCTTGCATCTTCGAGTCTAGAATAGATGCTTCATTATGCTCTACTTCACTGTGCTACCAATCCTCTAAGCCAAATGTAACCAAATAATTGTAAAAAGTTGAGTCTTTATCTTCCAAAACCAAATGATAGTGATCTATTAATGGGATGTTTAACTCTTTGTCTTCCAAAATAATTACATTTTCATCAAACTCTTTCTTGATGAAGATTATTCCACAGTAAAATAATCTCACTATTCTCTATCTCTTGAAAAATGGGAAATGATGATAACATTCTGTCTTCCTCAAGCCACTTATTAAACGGAACCAAATACTCATAGTGGGTTCCATTCCTTCTTGTCTTTCCTCTTTTTTTCTTATCTGAAAATCAGATATGGAAATATGATAGTTTTCTCATTTATTTATTTTTAAATTTCAATGATCAGTTTTATAAACTTCCTCTAAAAATCCAACCCTTAATTAAATTATTGATATTAATTCTTAGTGATATAATCCTCCAAGAATAGGCTATGTGTCTCACTCATTTAAAGTGGTAAAAACATACCTCTTTATGCTGAGTCAATCCTCCAAACTTCAATCCAAATATTCTTACTTTTTAATTCTAACCAAATCTTTAAGATATTATAGAAGTCACCTGATTATGGAATGACACATATCAATGCATAATGGCATGACTCAACCTTACCATAATTATGGTGTGATGTCTTCCATTGTGGTGTGATCATCAATTCAACCATCAGATCCAAAAATTCTAGTAGAATCTCATTTAAAATTCTTTAAAGATCACAGTGTGATCCTCTCAAATCTCTTTAAATCTTAAACTAGTTACAACACATTGGTATTACTCACAGTGAAAATAAATTCAACCTTATCCACCTGACACTATTGGAAATATAAGATACACAAATGGTTTGAAACCATTAGTATAAGTTTTCAATCCATTAGTATAAACCCTTACAAATGGATTTACCAAACCATTGGTATATGCACTTTAAAAAAAACAGTGGTGACTCTCAAACCCAGGACATCTCTGTTATTATTCAACAACTTAACCACTAGACTAAACCACTTTTATTCATACAATTAAATAGATAAATATATGTATGTATTTATATTTATAAAAGTAATTATAAAATTTTAAGTATTTATTATTATTATCATACATAAAAATAGAAAAATAATATTCAAACCTATACTAATGGTTTTATAAAACCATTGATATAAGTACCCAAAAATATGGGGAGATATACCAATGGTTCATATAAACTATAGGTAAAGGTCCGTTGGTATAGATAATATTTCTAGTAGCATGAATATTTGGCTATGTCCAAAATGCGCTTCTCATGGCACAAACACCTTGATTGGCGTAACACTTATTAGCTCTCATACTACTATGACGTGACATGTAGTGACCCAAACTACTCATACACATGACATATTAAAAGATAAATATTCATAACATAACATAACATAACAATCCGTGCTAGAATCATATAGGTCTAGTATATTTGGAAACTTGGACATGTACACAACTAGTTCATAGGTAAACTACATAATCTCCTACTAAGTTATTCATAACTAGAACCCTTCTTAGACATACCATACATAATAACTTTCTTTAAAACTAGGGGAAATGAAACATAATAAAGGTTGAACTTAGATGACCAGTAAAGATAAATGTGGTAGATATCAACATAACATGAGCATAAGAGTATGCAAACATGGAAACTATACCTTACATATCATAGATCATAAACTTGAGTCATGACATAAAGATTTATAGTTCATAATACATGAATCATAAAGGAATAAAAGAACATAATCCATGTAAGCATAAATTTAGCATAAGACATGGAATTATGTCATACACCTAAGCATATAAAATCATTTCCATAGTAGTTAAGGCTCATTACCAAGGGTATCATAGTGGAATGAGTTCACTATCTAAACCATATTAGTAGTCAAGGTTCACTCCTAAGACTATCATAGTGGACAATGTTCCTTATTGAATTGAGTTCACTCCTCATTCCATTCATGTTTATCTCACGAGATATCAATATTTACCCAATTAATTAGAGGGAGATATAGGTCCCACAATTCCTTAGTTACAACGTGACCATTGTCCTTGGTTAAAACGTAACCACCATTCTGGGTTATAACATAACCACCATAACATAATTAGAACCATACATAGGTGTGCAACAAGATCATAAAAAATATATCATATTGATTTTCAAAAATATTTCAACATAGAATAACCCATGGAAAAGAAATAGGTTTCATATACATTTCATCATTTCATCATAGCATAACCCATGGAAAAAGGAACAGATTTCATAAAAATATTATCATCATAAACATAAACCATCTATAGAAATAATAAGGATGGTATCCTTGGATCATATCACCATTAAATATTATTCAACATCAAAGGTTTTATCTTAGATATAAAATGATTTTGAAATATCACTTGAGACATTTCTTGAGGAAAACAAACTTTTCACTTTAAAAATAACCTTTTAAAACTTAATGTTAACAAAAAACTTTGAAAGTAATATTATTTGAAAATAATATTTGAAACTTATAGAGGAATATTTAAAACATCTAGTGATCATGATGGTGGAAAATACTATTCATGTCGTACATGTTAAAATAAAGTTTCCCTTCAAATTTTTGGTAAAAAGTCAAAAAGTATCTCATTCAGAAAATGAAAAGAAGATTAATTTTAAACCATTTAAAAAAAATAAAACATGGGTAACAATTTCTTTAATAATTCATTATATATTAGTAAAAAAATTCTTTAATACATTTTAAATAAACATGGTCATGGATGAAAAATATTTTTGATCACAGAGAGAAATAAAGACAATTTTACTTAAAAACAGTATTTTGGATTATTGAGTACATAAAGAGATTAAAATGAAAAGAAAACATATATTTTTATTAAATAACCATATTATAATAAAATTAAATAGTTTATTGGGATATATTTCATAATATTTTATTATCGTAAACTTAATAATAAACAATACTGATAAACAATGAGATTGTAACATACAACCTTGACCACTTTGGTACATTTTGAATCATAAGCCCCATGAATGAAATAAAATTAGACAGATATGAAAATACCAAAATCTCATGAGAATAATAATTATATAAATTCATGGTCAGTATATACACTACACAAAAGAAACAAGTGGGGAATATGGCATGTGTCCCATAGAAATAAAAGTGAGATGAAGATCTCTTACCTTATGTATTGACTTAATTCGTACTCATTAAAACAACCTATATTATAAATATATGATTATTATAAATATATTTTAGGACTATAATTATATATATCATATCATATATTATTTACTTATGACCTTTTATTACCCATTTATTAACAATTTCTTTTTAAAATCATGCTTTGGGTAATAACTGCTTCATTTTTTATGTATATTTTGGTTTGGTATATTCAGTCCTTTTATTTTGATCATGGTTAAATTATATAATTTTTTTTACCAGGATATAAATATAATATATATTCACTATAGATTTATTTATATCAATCCATTAAAGTTAAATATAGAAAATGAATTACATCATTTATAGGGACGGTAGATTGTATGTACACAAGAACGCTGTTTCTATTTTCTCAAAAGATGGAAATAAAAGAAAGTAAATAATATATCCCATTTATATAGTAATTATAATTTCATATATATCATATATATTAATTTTATTTATCCTTATTACCTTCCATGTAAAGCGTAAGTGAAAAATGAATCACATCGCTTCGCGAGGCGGTGATGCACTGTACACACGAGGGACATTATCGTATTCCCATAGAATGGAAAGTAAGAATGTATATGTGATATTATAATTCCATAAGTATAAATATTAAATTAATATAATATATATACTTTATATTCATCATTATATCCTTTCACGAGAAGCATTGAAGAAAAACGAATTACATCAGTTCGTGAGGTAGCAGTCTGTCGTACACACAATCGATGTTTTAATTTCCCATTTGGTGGAAGAGGAGATATATTTTGGTCATGAAATTAAAATAATAAAATATAAGTATATGGTAGATGTTTATTTTATTATATCATAATATTTTAAGAATATTTTAAGGAGTTTGAGGAAGAAATAAAATGAAAATGAAAAGTTAAGCACTTTAACTGTTCTTCGGAGAACTCCAGTTGGTTTACATGTAAAGTTTTATTAGATTGGATTTATAATCAAAATAAGGCCTCTAGTATGTGGGGAGGTAATTAAGTAATGTATTTGGGTAGGTATTTACTGAACGAAATGTTTTTGGAAGTGTGTAGAGGGGAGGAGACGGGGTGCCCTTTTATAAGTGGGGGAGATGACACACTTGGAATTTTTGAAAAGAAAAAGGTGGATCCAAATTTTAAACATGAAACATGGATAACAAATGGATAATTATAGAACCATCGATGATATATGGTCTAAATATTTCCATAAAATGTATTTTTACATGTTTATAAGTAATTTTACCCCTTATCCATTTAGTTTAACATCCAGTAAACCCGTTTTAACCTTAACTGCAGTAATTAATTTTTACTCGTTTTACTTTTCATTTTGAAAAAAATTAAGTTGAAAATATTATATAATATTAATTATTTTTATTAAAAATATGAAATTAATATTTCCAAATTCCATTCACTTAAGTGGAAAATTTTAATTTAAAATCAAACTTGTAGACAAGATGAAAATGCGACTTTCTAAAGAGAAAATTTTCATAAGTTTAGAATGTTTTAATATAAAAATTCATTATGAAATTGATTTAAATGACTTAAATTTTATTAATAAATATATAATGTAAATAATTTTACATTTAAAACCATTCTAAAATAAAATGTATCTTATCAATTCTTTAAACTAAAAAACTGTTTTTAATAAAAATCATTACTTTTTTTACCATTCATCAAAAAATTAATCTATACAGGAAATTCTCAAAATTTCACTCAAAGATAATTTTTTCATTTAGATTTAAAAAATGAATTTATTTTTTCAAATATATTTTCTAAAATTAGAAAAAATATTTTTTTTATTAAAATCAACAAAAACATGTTTTTTGAGAAAAAGTATTTTTGAAACATATAAAGACTTCACTATAAATTAAGTACTTATTTGTAAATATATTTTATTTATCTAAAAAATTATAATTTTTTTTTAAAAATGTGGTCATTCCTATTCATACCACCAATTTTAATGGCTAGGTTGTAATGGTGATGTTTAATTAATAATATTAATATCATATCACGATTCATTAAAACTCGGTGTTGAGTGCTACATAAGCTATCAAAGAAATTTATTTTATTTTAAAAAGTATTTCATAAAAACCCAGGGTTTTACATTATATACCCCTTATAATGGATTTCACCCTCAAAATCCATCACTTTGATATAAACAACCAAGGATACCTCTGCTTCATCATATCCTCAGGTTCCCATGTAACTTCTTCAAATTGGTAGTTTTGTCACAAAATATTGACCATGTGAGTAGTATTGCTTCATAACACTTTCTATCTAAAATCTAGAATATTCAGTAGTTATTACTCATAATAAAGATATTTATCTAGTGGAATGAAATTTGAGGTTATTACATGTGAAGGATCTGGTATTTAATTCCTCAGGAGAGATACATGGAATACATCGTGGACATGAGAGAGGTTCGGTGGAAGTTCCAAGCGATAGGAAAATATCTCTAATCGTTCAAAAATATCGAAGGGTCCAATATACCTATGTATTATATTTATTTCCTTACCACCTCTCACAACCTTCTTCTATAGATAAATTCAAAGAAAAAACTTCTCACTACAAACTCCATACCACACTGATGATTTTCAGTATAAATTTTCTTTTGACTTAGAGCTTCCTTGATGTATTGTTGAATGAATATGACTTTATATACCATTAACTTAGCTAGATTAAGTCCCAATATATTTATTTCTCTAACTTCATCCCATAATGTTGGATTTCTACACTTCTTTCCATAGAGGGATTCATAAGGAGCCATATGAATTATTGAGTGCAAGCTATTGTTGTAAGAAAACTCAAACAGAGGAAGATGTTGATCCCAAACACCTTTTAAATCCATTGAATAAGATCTCAACATATCCTATATGGTTTTAACTGTTCTCTTATATTGACCATATTTTTGACGATGATACGTATTATTGAAACTCATTTCTTTATCAAGGGATTGCTGAAGACTTTGATAGAACTTCAAGGTAAACCACAGATCCCAATAAGATAAAATAGAATGTGGTACTCCATGAAATCTTACCACATCATTAATGTATCTCCTATAAATATGATATAGAGAAAAATTTTCTATAATAGCGTTGAAGTATGCTAACTTTGTAAGGTGATCAACTACAACCCATATAGCATTGTTCCCTTTAGATGTTTTGGAGTGTTTGATGAAAAAATTCCTGGTGATTTTTACCATATCCATTCTGGTATGGGTAATGGTTGTAAATACCCTTAGGATTTTATATCTCAACCTTAAATTTCTGAAATTCCAAGCATCGAGATAAAAACTCTTCAATATTTCTCTTTATTCTATCCAACTAGAAATAATCTTTCAAATATCTATACATAATTATACTTATCATATGAATTGTGAATGAAGAACTATGAGCTTCCTATAATAGATCCTTATTCAAATAGAGTATGGATGATACACATACATAGTTCCTAAAACTTATCATTCTATCATAGTAATGGTTAAACTCAAGAACATTTCTCACATTCCTTTATAGCTCTATATCTTCCTTCTGCACCTCTTTAATATTCACTTGGATTTATGGTTGAATAATTTTTTTTGGAAAGATAATATTTCTCCCCTTCTTTCAGGATTTTTAGATCGGTCCATTAAAAATCCATAAATATTGGATCATTTTTGATCCTCATCACAGATAAGCTAGCATGTCCATTTCATCTCAAAGAATCAACCACCTTGTTCACTTTCCCAGGGTGGTAATGTATTAAGCAGTTATAATATTTATCATCACCAACCATATTCTATGTAACAAATTTAAAAATTTATGTGTAAATATATACTTTAAAATATTATGATCAGTTTATATATCACACGTTTATCTATAAAGATAATTCTTCCATATCTTGAATTCAAATATTATTACAGCTAACTTCAAATCATTAGTTGGGTAATTTTTCTCATAAACCCTCAATTATTGTGAGGTATATAGTATAGCCATGACATTCTTCATGAGAACACATCCCAACCACTTCTTGGACGCATCACTATAGATTAAAAACCCTTATCCACTATAGGGTAATGTAATAATAGGATTGATGATTAATCTTCACTTCAGTTTCTTGAAATTTTTTCCACATTAATCTGTCTAAAGGAACTTGTCTCCCTTCCGAGTTAACTTAGTGAGTGGATTCTACAGTCATGAAAATTTTTCCACTAAGCATTGGTAATAACTGGCCAAACCAAGAAAACTACGAATCTCTGTCACCATGGTTGGTATAGTCCACTGTTTAATAGCCTCATTCTTTGATGGATCCACTAATATACCATCTTTTGAGATTATATGACCCAAAGATGAAACTTTTTATAGCCAAAATTAACACTTGGTAAAATTTTCATACAAATTATCCTTCCTCAACATCTTCATCACAATCCTTAGGTGATATTAATGCTTTTACTTTATCTTTTAATAGATAATAATATCATCTATAAAGACTAACACAAATTGATCAAGGTAATATCGAAAGTATCTATTCATTAAATCCATGAATATAGCAAGAGAATTAGTAAGACCAAATGACATCACTATATATTCATAGTGCCCATACCTTGTAAGAAATTCTATATTAGGTATATCATCCTTCTTTACCCTCAATTGATGATATCAAGAATGAAGTTCAATATTTGAAAAGTATCGTGATCCATGTAGTTGGTCAAAAAATCATCAATATTGGGTAGCAGATACTTGTTCTTGATTGTGATCATGTTTAGTTCTATATAATCAATAAAGATTCACATTAATCCATATTTCTTCTTATAAAAAAGGATAGGTGTACCCCAATGTGACAAACTTTGATAAATGAATCCCTTGTCAAGATTCTCATAGAGTTGCTTCTTCAATTCTTATAACTCAATCATGTCCATTCTATAGGGAGTCTTTGAAATATGTGTAACACCTAACATGAGATCTATTGAGAACTCAACTTCATGATTTGGTAGGAGACTAATAAACTCTCATGAAAAGACATCAAAAAAATCTCAAAAAATAGTTATATCATCAATAATGAGTTTCTCCCCAACCATATAGGATAAAAACCACTTTTTAATAAGAATTAAGACCTATATAATTGATGTGATTTCAATTAGAAGTTCATATTTATCATCACATTGATAGATGATCATAAATTGGTTTGGAATATAAAATGTGACTTCTTTTTCTTAGAAATTGATGTGGAATTTATGTAGATAAATACAATACATTCCTAAGATAACATCAAATTCAACCAGAGGGAGAATAACAAGGTTTATAGGAATCACATTCCTGCAAAATTTAACTGAAGAAGAATCATTGAATTGAGATGTGATCATCATTCCATTATAGGTTTTCACTAATAATTAAACATCTAATAATTGGGGATATTAATTAACATTCCTAGAGACTTATCATGATATAAGGGAATTCATATAAATAATCACAAAATATGAAACTCCAATATTTGAGAATACTTGTCACCACCCCAACTTCATCATTCTATCTTCATTCCCTTAATAAAACCAAAATGGATAGAATGACCATTAGAATTCTTTTATCAGAGTGACCCATCATGAAAAATCATTCATAGGATATCTAAATCATGATACCTTATTTTTAATCAATGAAACCTTAGGATTAACCATGTTCATTCATGGTTATCATCTATTCAAATCCTTCACGATGGTTCATAAAGGGTTTGTAAATTCCCAAAGTATATCCCTCACCCAGGAGTTCCAAACCAGGTGGGAAACAAGGACCATTATCATTTACTTGGTGATGATTGAGTCTATATCAATGTTACCTTTTCAAAGTTATTACCCCTAGGAACAACTATGTCAAATCCACATCCACTTGAAATATCCAGTTAGGGATGAATGTTCTTAGAAACCACTAGCTCTATCCTTTAAAAAACTTTTAGGATATTTTCTTATAATTAGAATTATCTTTATTATTATTACTAAATTTTTCTTATCCTAGTTTCAAAAGGTTAACTAAAACTTACTCTATTACCAACTATAGTGACCCAAAATACTCATACATAGATATCACATCTTAAAATATTATTATTCCTTACATAGAATAATAATCCTCACTAGAATTATATAGGTCTAGTATATGTGGAAACTCATACACATAAACTAGTTTATAGGTGAGCTCCATCATCTCCCAAAAATTTATTCATAACTAGAACCCTTATGAGATATATCATACATAATAATTTTCTTTATAACATGAAGAAGGTAATGATATGAAAGGGTGATCTCAAATGCTCAATAAGGGTAAAGAAGGGAGATATCAATATAACACGAGCATAAAGGTATGAGAACATGAGAATAACATTTGAAAACTATACCATACATATCATAGATCATAAACTTGAGTCATTTCATAAATATTAGAAGTTCATAATACATTAATCATGAATGAATAAAATAGCACAATCCATGGAATCATAACATTTTCATAAGACATGGAATTGTGGCATACACATAAGCATCAGAATTCATTTACAAAATAGTTAAGAATTATTTCCAAGGCTATCATAGTGGAATGGGTTCACTCCCAAAACCATCATAGTATTCAAGGTTCACTACCAATACTATCAGAGTGAAAAAATTACCTTACTGAACTAAGTTCACTCCCCATTCTAGTCCCATTTATCTCATGAGATATCAATCTTTACTAAATGAATTAGAGAGAGATATAGGTCCCACCCATCCTTGGTTATAACATGACCACCATCCTTGGTTATAACATAACCACCAACACATAATGAAAACCATATATAGGTGTTTTATAATATCATAAAACATTCATTATATCATAACCCATGAAAAATAATGAGTTTCATAAACATTTCATCATATCATAACCTGTAATTTTCATTAAAAGGGTCTGTGGGAGTGAAATGGTCTGATGTATAAAATCATGATTTCTTTTATTATTTCCAGATTCACGTTTAGTTCACTATTTTTATTCCCGATGAAAATTGGAGCTCTATGATTTATTGTGTGTGTGTGTGGGGGGGGGGGGGTTGAGTGTGGTTGAAAAATCATTCACATTGGGTTCACTATTTTATATCCCAAAAAACATGGTGGTTAACACATCACTCAATTATGAGTGATTGAGTGTGGTTACATAATATATTATGTTTGGATCACCATTTTTGTCTCTAATGTAAAATTACAATGGTTCCCACACATATAAAAAGGCACATGCCTGCTTTCCAAAGATAGGTGTCCATTTGGGATTTCAAACCCAACAACACTTAGGAAGTCACATTGGTCAGCAAGATGAGAGGTCGAACTCATCACTCCATTTTGGGTTGAATTATTTATTACTCAAGGAATCTTTTATTGTTTTAATATATGTTTGTCACTACATGAAAACCACCGTTTAGCAGCGGTTTTTAAAACCGCCGCGAAACGCGTTTTCGGGTCGGCATTTCGCTGCGGTTTTAAGAACTGCCGCGAAAAAACCGCCGCTAAACGGCAAAAAAATTATTATTTTTTAATTTTTTTTAATTTTTTTTATAATTATTCGAGGATTAGAGGCGGTTTTTTAAAAAACTGCCATGAAATAGCGGCGGTTTCCGTAAAAACGCCACGAAATGAAATGAAAAAAATAAAAAAACCCGAGAAACCCCGAAATCACTAAAACGACCATAACTTTTGATCCGGGAATCTGTTGAAGCGCCACGACCAGTCAAATCGATGCTCATGAAGAGATCTAGAGGCACATATAATTAAAACCGTGAGAAGGTCTAAGGTGCAGAAGATATTAGAGTTATAAGAAAGTTGAAAAAAGTTATCCAACTTCAAACAGTCATAACTTTCGCTCCGGGTATCCGTTTGGGCTCTACCACATATCAAATCGAAGGCAGCGAAGAGAGCTACGCACCAAATCAACAGAAGCAAGCTTCTGTCTTGTTTTTTGACCCCAAAAACCCCTCCGAAGGCCTCCAAAACCCTGTTTCCGTCACCAGTGTCCCGTCGAACTTGTCTTCAAACAGACCTAACTTTCAATCCGCGTGTCAGTTCGGCCTCCTCCACCTGCCAGATCATAGCTCATTCCATGAGCTTTAGTTTGACTGGTCGCGGCGCCCACATACACTTCTAGATCATATGTTATGGCCTTTTTAGTGGGTATCGGGTTTGTTATGTTTTTCAATGCCTCGTTTCTAGCACCCGTTCTCCGTTAGCTTTTTTTAAATGGTCATAACTTCCGATTCGTCTGTCTATTCGGACTCTTTCACCTTTCAGGTTGAAGAGCGTTCCAGGATCTTTGATTTGACAGGTCGCGGATCTAAAACGGACTCTCGGATCATAAATTATCTTTGTTAATGTGAGTCCAATGTTTTTGTCTCTTTATGACCGTTTTGACGGGTTTTAACGGTAGCTCCATTTATTACTGTTTATTTGGGTTTCCATGACTTGTTATCTTTATCAGTGGTTTTTTATGGGTTATTATGATGATTATGTTGAATTATTAAGGAGTTTTCCAGAGTTGTTATGAGTTTTCATGCGTTCTTATTTTTTCTAATGCATCATTCTTCATATGCTTCTCCATCTTTTTTCATGCGTTTTCATGATTTTTCATCCCTTATCACGTCTTTTCATACTTTTTCATGTGTTTCCTTTATTATTTATTATTTATTATTTATAATATACTTTAATTTATTTATTATCTATTATTTGTAAGTGGTTATTTATTATTTATTATTTATTATTTATTATTTATTATTTATTATTTATTATTTATATTTATTTATTAGTTATTATTTATTAGTTATTAGTTATTATTTATTATTTATATTTATTTATATTTATTTATTATTTATATTTATTTATTATTTATATTTATTTATTAGTTATTATTTATTATTTATATTTATTTATTA